>CM035438.1:3424901-4839901 GCA_020310875.1 Ceratopteris richardii
TGTCTTGACCCAAACTTTTGAGATACTTGTTCCAAAGCACTTGGGTGATTTTTTTGTGGATTTAAGAAGCTCAAAGGGTCTACTAACCAAATTTGAAGTCTCAGTTGGCTGGTGTGAAGCTGGTTGTAGCAGCACCAATTCATCTTCAGATTGCATCCACCATCTCTCTCCACAGTGGGATGAGAGCATAGTCAATGAACATGGGAGATGGATTTCCATCAACAATCGACAAATTGGATAGAACTAACTACCCAGCATGGCTCTAAGGATGGAGGCTTATCTTCAAGGGAGGAATCTATTTGGATACACATCTAGAGATGAAGTTATGCCAACCATGAGGAACAAAGGGAAACCATCACATGAAGAAGAGGAAAGACTTTCAAATTAGTGTTCAAAGGATGCACTTGCAAGGTCCTATATTCTAAACTCAATCTCTTATTTTTGTTTGCCTCATGTCAAGGGATGCAAGACATCAAGAGAGACTTGGAATGCACTTGCTTCTTTCTTCTCCTCCAACACTCGAGCAAGGAATAATCAATTGTGAATGGAGTTCACAACAATGAAGAAAAGCCCCAAGCCAAGTGTGATTGATTATGTCACAAAGATGAAGGAGATTTCAGATCAACTTGGATGCATTGGAGGAGTAATTGAAGAGGAAAAAATCATTAGAGAAATCATAAATGAAATCAAAGAAAATGACAAGTGGGATTCCTTCACAACAGCCATGGACTTGTACATGGATATGCATGTACCTGACCTCAACACACTCATGGGCCAACTCTTCACTCATGAAGAAAAGATTAGCAAAGGTGGTGAGTCCTCAACAGGTAATCAAACTTTTGCCTTATATTCTGATAAACCTAAGTTCAAGGACAAGTCAAAGAATAAGAAGAATGAAGATGAAGGTAGCTCTTTCCAAGAAAACTTTGCAGGTAGAGGAAGAGCTAGAGGAAGAGGCAAAGGTGGAAAGCAAGGCTGGGGGAGATTTCAATCATCTCAACCTTGCAATATATGTGGCTTATCTAATCATAGTACTGAAGAATGTTTTAGGAACCCGAGGAACTCAAGAGGAAGAGGATTCAACAGAGGTGGCTATGGATCAAATAGAGGCAGATACAATGGAGGCTACAACAACAACTACAACAACAATTACAACAACAACTATCAAAGTGGCCATAGAGGAAGAAAAGATTACAATAACTATGCAGAGGACCAAATTCAAGAATATTCATTATTGATTTGATTATGAATCTATCAGTGAAGATGGGTAAGGATGATGATCACATATTTTACATTGATTTGGGATGCTCAAATCATGTAGCAGGAAATGTGGCTTTACTTTCTGATTTAGAAGATCCTCACAACAAACATGAAGTGCAAACAGGAGATGATACAAAGCACTCAGTGGAGAAGATAGGTAATATGAAGACATCAAATGGGAATATGAACCTCTTAATCAAAGTATTGTATGTCCCTATAATTACCAAAAATTTAATAAGTGTTGGGCAGATTGTTGAAAAAGGATTGTAGGTTAGATTCAACCGATTTGGAGCATATGTTGAAGACCCAAGGCAAGGCTTTAGAAGGATTGCCAAAGGAGAAAAGACAGGAAGGCTTTTCACTTTTGAAGTGGAAGATACAAATAACATAGCCTTATTCAACTATGGATCTCAAACTCTCATAGAGTTGGAGATATGGCACAAAAGGCTTGCTTACATTGGTGAGAGGACACTCAAACAAATTTGCAAGGACCAAAGTGTACTTGTTTTTCCTAATATCACAATGCAACACATGATTTATAAGTGTGAAGCTTGTCAATTCGGCAAGGCTCATAGACAACCTTTCAATAGGAAGGGATATGTGTATCAAAATCTTTTGGATCTAGTGCACACGGATGTGTGGGGTCCAAGTACTGAGCCACCTATATCAAGCCCAAGATATTATGTGTGTTTCATAGATGATTGTAGCAAGTGGACCATTCTATTTGTCATGAAGCATAAGGATGAAGTTTTTAATTGCTTTAAGAAGTATGTTGCTCTTATTGAAGACCAAACAGGTAGGACTTTGGAAAGACTCAAATCGGATGGTGGAGGAGAATACTTCTCTTCTGAATTTGATGCCTACTTGCATGAAAGAGGCATTAAAAGGGAAGTCACTACAATGTATACACCCAAACTCAATGGTGTAGCAGAGAGGAGAAACAGAGCTATTGTTGAAGCTGCAAGGTCCATGCTCAATGAAAAGGGATCTCCAAACTACCTATGGGCAGAGGCTGTGTCCACAGCCACATATCTCATAAATAGACTTCCATCTAAGTCACTAGATGGAACCACTCCATATGAAGTGTGGAATGGAAGAAGACCTAGTCTACAACATTGTAAAATCTTTGGATGCTTAGCCTATGCTCAGATTTCTTCTCAAGTAAGAGGGAAATTGGATCCTAAGGTAGAGAAGTGCATATCTATTGGTTATGACCAAAACCAAAAAGGATATAGATTGTACAATCCAACCAATAAAGGATTTTTTGTGAGTAGAGATGTAATTTTTTATGAGAATAAATCATGGTTTGATAATGATAGGAAAGTGAAGCTGCCTTATGAATTGGACAAAGATTTTCCATCACTTCAACCAAAGGAGCCAAAGCAAATTGAAGAAAGTGATTCGGAGATTGACCTAGAAGACCTGGAAAGACTAAAGCTATGGAAGAGCAAAGGTAAAGCAAAGATACAATGTGCTACATATTGTTGGTAGTATACGGGAAGAAGCAAGTACGGGCATACATGCAGATCTAGCACTAAGGCAACCCTTTATTTTTTTCAAAACCCTTACACCATTTAAAAGTGATTCTCATCACTAAAACCCCTGTAAATACCATTTTCACCTTTTTGTAGCTCCATTTTGTACAAGCCGAGGAGTCCTCGAGCTTGAGGAGCCTTAGAACTAGTTGCCTACCAATTTTCGTATTTTTTAGATCTCGTTTGAGCCCTCAAATATGCCCTGGAACCTAATTTTGAACTAGGTCGGACACTAGGTCTGGACAGGGCCAAAGCTAGTAAAAAACTATAAATAGAGCTAGAGAGCTCATTTTTGAGGTAGCTTCTTGTAGTTTTGAGCTTGTACGAGAACTTTGTTGCAATAGAAGTGATTCCATTGTCTTACTCTCTTTGTTCTTGCCGTGTGTGCGCGTGTGTGTGTATGTGTGTGCATGTTAGTGTGCTTCTTACTCACACATTTGTGCCTTCACTTGCTCGAGGTCTTCATACCATCCTCATGTCTTCCCGGATTGACATTAAAGGAGGTGCTACTCGTCACTGAGCTACACCAAATTTTGGCACCGTTGCCGAGGATTCGAGCTTTGAGGACGAGTGTGTGATGGTAAGACGTAGAGAGGACGCGTTGGAATGGTAAGTAGTAGGTAAATTTCTGGTTTTCTTCTCCATCTCCATCTCCACCTCCATCTCCACCTCCACCTCCTTCTCCACTACATATTCCCTCTTCCTTGTCATTCTCCTCATTTGTTGGGTGCGAATTTGAGAGAGAGCGAGCGCGTGCATTTGTGTTGTGTGTTTTTTGCATGTTTCTTGCAGGTACTAGCTCCATCACCATCTGCAGCAAGCTCAACAGGTACAGAATCTTTCTGCACAGGCCCCGAGGCATCGAGCTCGAGCTATCACGACACTTCGAAAACTTCGACTAATCACGTTTCTGAGGGCACCACGACACTACGCAGGCCAAGAGCACCTAGGATCACAAGATAGAACCACAAAATTCACCATAGCTCGACCTATCACGACACCTCGAGGTATCGCGACACTCACGATTTATCGCGACACCTCGGAGTATCGCGACACTCCCAAGTATCGCGACACTCCAAAGTATCGTGACACTCCCAAGTATCGCGACACTCACGACTTATCGCGACACCTCGGAGTATCGCGACACTCCCAAGTATCACGACACTCTGAAGTATCGCGACACTCCCAAGTATCGCGACACTCCCAAGTATCGCGACACTTCCACCTATCGCGACACCTCGGAGTATCGCGACACTCCCAAGTATCGCGACACTTCCACCTATCGCGACACCTCGGAGTATCGCGACACTCCCACCTATCGCGACACACCGACCCGACCTATCACGATACACGGCCTTAACGCATGAAAATTTTAGGGTTAATCTTGAGTAAATTGAGGTATAGTTGGGCTTAATTTTAGGCACCTTGGGATAACATTAGAGCCTTAGGAGTGGGCAAAAGACCTAGAAACCAGAGAGGGATCTCCTGAACCCAGAGAGCCTGTTTTGACCCCTAAGTGCCTGAATGGTCATAACTTCGCCATACGAACTCCGATTAAGGAGATTTTGGTCTCGTTGGGAAGCTTGTTGAGAATCCTACGTGGATCTCGACTGGTTTTTGTAAGAATTATACGCGGAGTTTTAGAACATGTATTTTTAAGTTGGCCTTTAGGTGGGACTAAGTGGCCATAAGGATTTGGGGGTACTGTGAGTTACTCCAGGGGGGCCTGTAAATGTTGATGTGTGTCTTTCAATCCCTTGTGGTAATAGAGCTATATTGACTTGTGAACTTTTGTAGGAACATTGTGTGCAAGCAAGGCAATTCAAGGGAAGCTAGCAAGGGTGAGTACCAAGCTTGGGAGAAGGCTTCCTGGCCTTGTGCAACAGTCTGAGCAACTAGAGAATTGAGGTTGGAAGTTCTCTCAACCCTCCTTTGTTAATTCCTAGCCTAGGCTAAGCACGACTTAGGTGTGGTGATTAATTAGGGCTACGATAGGCATGATTCAAGTCCAAGAGAATTAATCAACTAAGTGCAAGCATTAAGTAGGGCTTAAGTGTGAAAACCCTAAGGGACTAAAGTAAACTTGAATCGATCACTTATCAAGTGCGAAATTCATTTAAGTACTCCTGACGACGTGATATCAGACAATATCATAAACAAAATAATCAACTAAAAAGAACAAAGTGATTGGTGTTAAATAACCTGCAACGAGAGTGTACTTGGGACCAAAGGGGGTAGATAAACCAGGCATATGAACCTTAGGTCAGGCAGACACTTAGGCCGAGACAGACAAAGCCTCAGATCTTCTGAAGCTAGTGTCAATCACACTGCTAGGTCTTGGGCCCAGTAGTTGAGTGATTACCCATACACTCCATGATCGGAAACAAGTGATTCTGAAATGTCCTATCACATGGAGAGACCCGTAGGTAGTTCAGGGGTGGCTTATCTAGAAAAGCCAAAGGGACCTTACAAGACTCAATTGGAATACATCAGGACTAATCGTCTAGGTGCTCGCATCTACGAAGACGGGCTAAGAAGATCTGTGGTCCAGATTAAGAACCCCGATCAACCCCATGGACTAGAACACCCGATAGTCAAGTTTGAGAATGGAGCATACCTAGATAAAGAGGGGACTATATATGTAGTCACCACTCTTCCTGATAGAACAGATGAGTTTGGAAATGTGATTGCGGAGACCGACATGGGTGATATAGAGCAAGGGAATTTAGAGAGAGAGCCAAGAACTCCCCGGGGTAAATCTGTCTTGACTAGAATCATGACTCTAGAGTGGATTCCACAGGATAATAAAAGCATAGAATTGCTTTTAAACCGAGAAACTGATGAGGCCTTTTGGAGATATAAACCTGCTCACCCTCAAGAAGTGAGTGCTCTCATAATCTATGAGTTTAAAGACCCTAACAACCCAGGCAAAGTAACTTACCTAGACAATACATCAGAGAGAATCTTCATGGTCACCGAGCATGGCAGACATGCCTACACATGGAAGAGTGAATTTGTTTTTCCCCAACCACGGTCTAATGTGTCCTATGGTCACCAAGGAGCCGGGACCTCCCAGGCTCATGGAGCTCAAGGAGATAGAAGTAGAGATAGACCTGAAGTAAGCTTTGCCAACTCCCAGGGAAGAGAAAGGAGGAGAACGGGGACAGATAGAGAAGAAACCGAGAGATTTAGAGACCCAAGGAACCAAAGAAATGCTGATGATTTTCCTTTGCCAAGGCCGAGAGAACACACTAGGACTCTGAGGCCAACTCAACTGGTGAAGTCTATGAAGAATTACTTCGATGGCACTGGAGACCCTTATGACCATGTGGTAGAATTTAGGCAAGTCTTGAAAGCTGAACAGGTAGAGGACCTATTTACACAGTATAATGCTTTTTGTCTAACCCTTAGGAACACTGCCCTCTCGTGGTTCCAACCATTGAACGAGAGGCATTTTAGAAACATAGACCAACTCTTAGAGGCATTTATCATTGAGTTTTCTAAGAGTGGAATCAGGCACAACACTTCCTCACTAATTCATAGCTTCAAGCAAACACCTCAAGAGACGGTCAGACTAGCAAGAAGACGGTTTAGGCAATACCTAGAGAGATGCCCGATGCCGGAGTTACCCACACCAGCCAAGCAAGTGGCCTTGTTCTTAGATGGATTGTTGAGCACGAAACTCAGGTCATATGTGTATCTGAAGGACCCCAGAACGATAGAAGAGTGTGTGCGCATGTGCATAGACATTGAGGACAATCTAGGTGAGGAGTTAGAACTATCAAAAATCTATAAGGATTCTGATAGCTCTAGTAGCCTCACAACTGGTCAATCCACATCCATTGAGGAACTTGCAGAGAAGGTAGCTCAAAAACTAGGTGTCTCTAGCAAACAAATTCCGAGATTTGCCCCAGTTAAGCGGTGCTACACTTGTGGAGGTGACCATATGGCAAATGTATGTCCCATTATGGCCCAACCCCAGGTGAATCCTAGTAGCCAGTACTGTACCATAGAGCGAAGGTACACCAACCACACTGCACAGGACTGCCCATATAACAAACAAACTGTTAGGCAAAATTACCCTCAGCCATATCCACAACAGGGTAGATACCAGAATCAGTACCCACCACAACAATACTACAGACCACAGCAAACTTATCAGCCACCTTATCAAGGGCAGCAGCCAGTCCTAGTGCAGCAACCCCTTGCTCCAACCAATGTGATCCCAGTGAAATATGCATCTGCTGAAGAAAATCCGAACAGAGCCATAGTCCCAGTCACCCCATTGCTATCAGACAGTGATCCAAGTGACCATAGTTTTGACTCCACACATATTGATAGCCCACAGGCTTACTACATGCAGTCACCGGAGCATAACGAGTCATACTATTATGAGGACCCAAGTGAAAATAGTGGGGAGCCTGAGTATGCTAATGTCATGTACACAAACCCCAACTCTAGACCTCAACCTAGGCAGGTACGACCCCCATTTCCTAGAGGACCATGCTTCAGATGTCAGGAGATCACCTTATACGGGATTGTCCATTGCCTACCCCTACACAACCCCAGCCAGTAACAATTCAGGGTTTCTGTCAAGACTGCGGAAAAGAGCATCTCCTACGAGATTGCCCAAAGAACCCTAATAACATGCCTAAAATCACTCATATCAATGTTGTTGGGTTAGTTGTAGACTCCACAGGGAGTGTGACTTCCACTGCACCTGTGCAAGTGATCACAAGAGCCCAAGCACTACAGCAAAACCAAGGTGTTGGTCAGGAAAAGAGCCCCGAGGTGAGTGAAACAGAGAGCATAACCAAAAAGAGGACTAGAGCCTGGAAGGATAGTCGTGAAAGAATGAAAAGGCAATGGGCAAAGAAGATGAGCGAACTTCAAGAAAGCTTGAGAGAAACCAAAGCAAAGATAAGTGAACTCACATCTCAAAACCACTCTCCACCACCTCTCCCTTTACCCGCCAATCCATCTTCTTCCATTCCCCAACCTTTCAATACACCACCCTTAACCCACCCACCACCCAGAGTAGGATCCGCCCTAGCCGATCCCACTCCCGAGGACCTAAACATGATGCTTAGAGCATATTAGGCCAGAATCCAAGAAGGGCCAAATGTAACTAATCATGAAAAGTGTTGCCCTAGAGCAGAACTAGAGCTGGAACGAACCAAAATTTGTGCTAAGATGGTGGAATTGGCTCAAACTATGTTTGAAGCCAGTCGCCTCTTTAACATCTCTAGTTCAGCTAAGACGCAGTTACACTTTGATGGACTACTAGAACGAATAGAGAGGCTAATTGCACAATCAGAAAAGGAACCCGCCTCTCAAAATAAGGGCAAGGCAAGTGAGAATGTGAGCCTACCTCCCCAAGAAGCCTACGTGCCTAACTCTATGGAGCTAGACACATTATCTTCTATGAATCGGTTCACACCAGAATTCCTACGAGAGATTCAAGAAGACAAATGGGCTAAAGAAAGTGAAGTCCTTCCTCCCATTGAACTTGTGGATGATGCACACGATCAATTCCCACAGGACATCCCATCCATTTATGAGGAGCATGAGAGCACCCACTCTCAAGAGAGATTAGACTTTGAGTCTAATTCTCTACAAGAATTACCACATTTCACAGGCCCATGGGAAACCAAGTCTACTTGTCTGAGAGCGCCCACAGTCATGATAAGAAATGAAGATTCTATCATACCTAGGAATACACAGGTAGTAAAGAACACTAAAGTGCAGTGCAATCTCACTTTAGAAGAGCTACTCAAAGTTAAGCCAGAAGTGTGGAAACATGTAGCCAAACAAGTGCCAGACATAGCGAAATCGTGCTCCCAAGTAGGATCTCATAGAACAGTGCCTGAAATACCATTGGATAAGATAGAAGACATGAGTGAAGGAGAAGAAGGAAATACCTATCTCCCAGTTACCCATCAGGGTTACACCACCAAGGTGATTTTGGACTCAGGTGCAGGAGTTGCAATTGCTACAACTTCCCTTTGGAAGCGTTGGGGCAAGCCAACACTCCGACCGACGAGAATGAAATTGCAGATGGCCGATGGCCATATTGAGAGGCCCTTGGGATTGCTAGAAGGCATAACTCTCACTACATGTGGTGTTGAGTTTGAGCATACTTTTGCTATATGCGACTTTAGCAAAAACCAAGCCTACGAGATGATTTTGGGAAGGCCATTTATGAGGCAATTGCAAGTGGTACAGGATTGGGGAACCAATTCCTTGTATTTGCAACATCTAGGTGTTACAACCAAAGTCAATCTTAAGGATTACTCTCCATAGGATCCGGATCCTCGTGGATGCATGAAGACACCCACTTATGGATGTGTAAGGTAGAAGTAGAAGAAGAGAAGAGAGAGAAAGCCAGAGAGGTAGGTGCAAAAGAAAACCATAGATCAATTCAAGACCCAGCCTATGCACCTGTAGCCTTTCCTGATGAGGAATTTGAACCCCATGGCTGGGCAGAAATCCTAGCAACAATGGATGTAGCCATCAATGAAGAGTAGTGGACACCTCACTGTGATGAGGATGGCTATGACATTTCAGTCTTTTCAATAGAGCCAATGATGGGAGATGCAGTTTTAGAAGAATGCGAACCTAGGCGTGATGCATTTGAGGATGCGAGTGACTCCGATCTAGAATCAATCATTATGGACCCACCTTTTGCATCAGATGAAGAATACTTCTATGAAGTAGAATTTCAACCCCAGAGGCATGGAGAGCTTACAAATGAGGTGAGGTTAGCCACACAAGTAGCTACTAAGAGCGGAGGAAAGAAAAGAAAGAAGAAGGAAGTCACTCCGGAGGCAGAAGAATCCTTGTTTGAGGTCCCTGAAAACTTTAAAAAATATGAGATATACGATAGGAGAGTCATGATAAGAATGCCTAAACGTGAAGCACAAGCAGGAGAAGCCTATGATAGCAAGGAAACTACCAAGAAAATAGTTGTAGCCATCAAGGAAGGAGAAGAAAGATGCACGTACATAGGTCATGACCTGACAGAAGAGGAAGAACAAGAGCTAATAGCCTTGCTAAGAGAATACCGAGATGTATTTGCTTGGAGTTATAAGGACTTGAAAGGGGTAGACCCTGATATATGTTCACATACAATCCCCATGACCTCAGACGCCAGACCCTTGAAGCAGAAGCCCTACACATACAACGATAACTATGCTGCTAAGATCAAAGAGGAGATAGATAGACTGGTTGAAGCCGGATTCATCTATGAAATTGAGCACACTGAGTGGGTATCCCCCATTGTAGTGGTGCCCAAGAAAAATGGAAAACTGTGTGTGTGTATTAACCTTAAAAAAGTTAATGCCACCACGATTAGAGACAGTTATCCTCTTCCTATCACTGAGCATCTATTAGAAAGGGTAGCAGGCAAAGAAGTGTACAGCTTCCTGGATGGGTTCTCTCACTACAATCAAGTAGCCATAGCTCTAGAAGATCAGCATAAGACGGCTTTTGCCACTGAATGGGGCATTTTTGCCTTTAGAGTAATGCCATTTGGGCTTACCAATGCACCCGCGACCTTCCAGAGACTAATGTGCCATGTATTTAAAGAGTTCCTGAGGAAGAACTTAGAAGTCTATGTTGATGATCTTTGTGCTCATTCCAACATTAGACAGACACATATACCAGAACTCAGACAAATCATTGACAAATGTAGAGAATATCAAGTCTGCCTAAACCCAGAAAAATGTGTTTTTATGGTCAGGCAAGGCAAGATTCTAGGACACATAGTGTCAAAGAATGGCATATCCACTGATGAAGAGAAAGTGAGAGCCATAACAGAACTACCTAGGCCAAAGAATGTCAAGGAAGTACAAGCTTTCATGGGGCATTGCGGTTATTACCGACGGTTTATACACATGTATGCCATCATAGCAAAGCCTCTCTATGGACTTTTGACTAACTTTGAGTGGACGGACAAATGTGAGAATTCCTTCCAAGAGCTTAAACGAAGATTATGTTCATCACCAATCTTGACCACACCAGATTGGAACAAGCCATTCCATGTTCATGTGGATGCTTCCAATTATGCTATTGGATGTGTACTTGCACAACCTACTGGTGAAGGTAATATGGATCTTCCAATCGTCTATGCTAGTAGACAGTTGAATGCGGCTGAACGAAATTATACCACTAGGGAGAGAGAAGGACTAGGCATGGTATATGCAGTTAAGAAGTTTAGACATTATTTGCTTGCAAATAACGTTTAAATTTTTTACTGACCATCAGGCACTGCTATATCTCGTAAACAAGCCATGCAATACAGGAAGATTAGTAAGATGGTTTCTCTTGCTAATGGAATATGATTTCGAGGTTGTGGTAAGGAAAGGGAAGACTCATTTGAGAGCAGATCATCTATCTAGGCTCACATCTGGAGAAGCCCCACGAGGAGTGTCAGATGACCTTCCTGATGCTTACTTGTTTAATTTGGAAGTGGTGCCATAGTGGGCTAAGCCATTACTGCCAGTATTAACCTACGGGCCTAACCACTCAGTAATGGCCACACAGGATAGAGAGGTAGTAAAAGCCCAAAAGTATCACATCATGGCAGGAAGCATGTACAAGCACACGGATCAAGGGATCTTGGCTTGCTGTGTGGAAGAGGACGAGCACACGAAGTGGTTGCAATTAGCACATGTAGGTGCATTAGAGCAACACTACTCAAAACAACGAACCCTACAAACATTGAGGAGACTTGGAGTGTACTGGCCAACTATGGAACCA
Organism: Ceratopteris richardii; assembly: GCA_020310875.1. Lineage (NCBI taxonomy): Eukaryota > Viridiplantae > Streptophyta > Polypodiopsida > Polypodiales > Pteridaceae > Ceratopteris > Ceratopteris richardii. The sequence continues at coordinate 3,436,457 of CM035438.1, forward strand.
GACGTCCATAGAATGTGCAAGGAATGCCCAATTTGCCGCACTAAGCCACCAGTGGAACATGCCACCCTTTATCGCGTGTCTCTAGTGCTAGATGGGAGCGAGCCATTAGTGGCGTTTCTGAGGACGAAAACGCTTCCTCAAGATATGACCCTAATGAGACAAAGAAGTCTAGAACAAGAGGCCCTAGATTACTCACTCATTGGTGATAATCTATACAAGCGCGGAAAAGATGGTTACCTGAGACTATGTGTTCATGAGAGTGAATATCTAAAGATATTGGAAACTGCTCACCAGGGTGTAGCAGGAGGACACTTTGGTCCAGATAGGGTGATCAAAGCAATTCTATTTGCAGGATTTTGGTGGCCCACCCTTCACATGGATGCACATACCTATGTGAAGAGGTGTGAGATTTGTCAGCGAACCTAGTATCCTATACGCAAAGATGAGATGCCACTGAAGCCTATGATGGGCGGACGTGCATTCTCTAAGTGGGGAATAGACTTTGTAGGTCCTATTAATCCCCCAGCTAAGGGCTCACATGCTGAATATATCATCGTGGCCACAGATTATCTAACCAAGTGGGTAGAAGTGAAAGCTACTACAAAAAATGATGCTCAAACAACAACAAATTTCTTATTTGAAAATGTGTTCATGAGGTACGGATTGCCAATAGAGTTGGTGAGTGATAGAGGCACACACTTCTTGAATGAAGTCATAGAAAACCTTCTCCAAGAATTCTTGGTGATACATAAGAAATCTGCCCCCTATCATCCCCAAGCTAATGGCTAGGCTGAGAGCACTAATAAGATCTTATGCAATGTGCTGACTAAACTAGTGAACAATAAACGCTCTGATTGGGACAAACAGCTACACCATGCTATATGGGCATACCGAGTTGCCTATAAAACGGTACTCCAAGCCACACCTTTTCAGATGGTGTTCAGTCAGAATGCGGTGCTACCCTTAGATGTTTTGATACCTACATTGAAAATAGCACAAGAGCATGATTGGACAGGCCATGAACTCTCCTCTCGAATCTTTGATCTTGAACGTCTAGGCGAGACACGATTGAGAGCTGCAGCAGGAATCTATGCAGCGAAGAAGAAGCAAAAGGCATATTTTGATACACATGTGAAGGATAAAGGCTTGAAAGCAGGAGACCTAGTCCTAGTCTACACATTGAAGAAGCATGCACAAAAATTAGAGAAAAGAGGCTATGGACCTATGATTATAAATAGGATTTCAACTAGTGGGGCAGTACAACTAGCCACTTTGGAAGGCGATATTCTCCCTAGCTACATAAGCGGATGTAGAGTCAAGTTATACCAAGAACCCCTGACTGAAGAGATGTTAACTCGGCTCAACACTGCCAAGAAACGTAAAGAGGAGGAAAAACGAATTCGAGAAGAAGCACAGGCAGAGGCCTTAGAGCGCATCCGACGAATGAAATTGAGGAGGCAAGGGAGAGATCAGCCTATGATTGACACTCAAGAGTCTCCAGGCTATCACATTGCCATGTGTGAGGCTTCAGGTGAACGTGCCCATAGGATAGTGGATCGACAAACTTTTGTGACCCTAGAAGTTGGACAAGGAGACAGTACAAGGACCGTAAGAGCTTTAATTGATTCAGGTGCAGCCACTAGTGCAGTTCGGCTTTCTTACTGCCAGCAGCTGCAATTGGAGGTAAAACCCCTAAAAGCATATCTGATAGGATTAGGAGGTGTTGAAACCCCTTGCATGGGAGAGGTGGAACTTCCCCTCTACATTCAAGAGGTCCTCATGCCAGCAAAAGTGCTAGTGTGTGAAGACGAGGATCTTACCGAACCTCTTGTCTTGGGCCAAGATTGGATCTATGATCACGCAGTCAACCTCAACCTAAGAAGTTGAATTCTTCAGGCTTGGGCAGGCCAAAGCTATCTTACGATTGAATTAGAAAATCAAGCACTCAAACCCTTAGAACAGGCACCAACTCCTGGTCCCTCCAGGAATCCACATAAAGATAATGATGTTGTTCTTGTCCAAAGTTCTATGGTGCAGAGGATTGTCAATCTTACCAAAGGTACAAGAGTCAATGAGGAGTTTGCGGCTGGGCCAAAGGAGGTTCTAAACATGCAGACCAAACATCATACAACACAAAGGAGGCCGTTGATCAAGAAGCAGGAGCGCCAACTAGTGCAACACGAAATACCTCGTGGCGCGAAGAAGATCTGGATACGCAAGGATGGAAGACCCACAGCTCTTGTAGTAGGCTCTCGAGGAGGCAACAAACAAGCCACACCATCACGGACACAAGTGAAGGAGTACCCTAGGCAACCTCCTAGGCACACCACGTCTATTTGGGTCCCGAAGCGGTCAATGAAGGCTAGCCCCAATGCTAGACACATATGGGTGCCCAAGGCCTATTTACGAGCCCAAATAGCTCCAACTCTAGTCACTGGCATAATTCAACACTCACAAGTCCTCTCGAAAAACAACGCAGGAACTCTAATTAAAGACCACCCTAACCCATACTCAGCCAAACCGAGGAATGTCTGGAAATGGGTACCCAAAAGGTCCCAAATCCATCACACTCTAGTTCATAAATCTCTACCTATTTTTAGCTCTAAGAGCTACGAATCATCTATCAAAGTTTGGAGACTTAAACCATGTATCAAACCCCTGACCCAATTTTGTAAATCCATCCACTCTGACATAGGTGCATTCTGAGTCCATTGCATAACCAAAGTATGCATCTAGAATGACATTGACCTCTAACCACCACTCACATCTATCACAAACACTTCACCTCTAACCACTAACTTTCGGGATTGTCATGTTAGTATTGTGAAGGGAACACCATTACATCTTGTTTCCTATGCAACACTAATGTGCCTTTCTTCTTCTAGCAGATAAGCACCCGATTCCCATGGCAGCAGCAGCAGGCACGAGCTCTCAGGCAGGCACTAGCACTCAAAGCAATTGAGATACCATGCCTGTGGAAGCCCCACTGACAGCAAGGCCTGAAGAGCTTTTGAACGTAAGAAGAATTCCTATCTCAGATCCACCAAATGGCCTAACAGAAAGAGTGAAGGGGCATTCTCACTGGTTCAATGAGATGCCTCGAGACTTGGGAGATGCGGCCACATCTGGGAGTCAAAGTTGGAATTCGGTGGAGTCTGGTGGACATTTCAATTCTTCTCAAGAGAATTTGAAACAATACAGAATGCAGATCCTCTTCAGAATATTTGGCAGAAAGCGGGTTTGCAAGACTACTTTAGTGCAGCTTTGCCTAGGCCGGCTTTTCTTAGGTGCTACTATTTGATAGCCACACTGAAGCCGACTGGGGATAAGGATCATTCACGCACATTCCTGGTGCCTTCTCTATCAAACCAGGAGGCAATGAAGAAGTTTGAGTTGAATGTTACTTTAATCAGGGAAGCTCTTCAGATGTATGGCACCCACGTTCCCTCTGATAGAGATCCCTTGATACCAGAGTCGATGAAGAACAACAGAATCAAGAAATTAAAGGAAATGTGTGCCCTCACCCCCAACATCGCCATACCCCTGCGGATGTGCCTTCAGCACTTCGCATTTCCCGCTCAAGACCGCTTCACCCAACCACATAAGAAAATATGGTATGGATTGTACCTAGCAGAGACTGGAAGCTTGCCAATTAAAATGCCTGTATGGATCTTGGACCAGCTATATGAAGCAGGCAAGCAGGGCGTGAGGAAGCATAACTTGAATGGCTGCTGTGTGATTACCAGAATTATCTATAGATGCCTCGCATATGATGTGCCGATCGCAAGAGCCCTCAAATATTCACAACTAGAATTCTTCAAGGGGCGGAAGTCAGGAGTACAACCTACGAAAAGAATGCGTGGATCACTTTCACAGGTCCTTGTTGGAGAAACAATCACTAGCTGGACATATATTTGAAGGTCAAATCTTAGGAAGAAAACCCCATGCCTATGTGAAGGGACAAATTCACAAATGTATCATATTTGTAAAGTTAGTTCACTTTAGTTCTAGAAGTTTTTTTTTAAATCACGAGAATACGAAAATCTATATAAGTTAGTTTGTATCAACTGACGCGGTGAGAGAGAATAGAGAGAAGAAGTAGAAGAAGGAGTTCATTTACAGGACTTTTTATAGTCGGGATTCTCTGAGTGAGAAAGCATCTGTAAAACTTCTGAGTTTTTTATAGTTATGAGAAGAACTGAGTAAAGTTCTGTGTTTGAGCCTCTCTCCATCATCTCCATGCTTGCCTACTGTGCGATGAATTCAAAAGTTCAAGTTTTCTGAACAATTCGATGCCTGGCATCGAATCTTGGCTGATAAGTCATTTTTCATTCTCTGTGTGTTAACTGTTGTTGAATCTTCTAAAAATATGAAGTTTGTGGAGCAACTCGATGCCTGGCATCGAGTTCCAGCATAAAATGGATGCCCGGCATCGACTTCTAGCATATAAGTCATCTTCTTCATGTGTGTGTAAAATAGAGTGTTTCTGGTGCAGAAAAATAGCCAAAAAAAGCCCAAAGTCGATGCCCGGCATCGACTTGGACTGAAATTCGATGCCAGGCATCGAGTTTTTTATTTTTGGACACCAGGAATACTAAAACAGGCAAAGTTTCCAGTTTTGGAAGCTCATACAGGGTCATCTTGTGAGAGCCATAACTTGAGTTCTAGAGATCCGTTTGATGCATATGATAGCTTTTTGGACAGCTCTACTCTTTTAGTTTCAGCCATTAAAGTTTCATGGAGAAATAATACTTGAGCTAGGAGAAATTAGCAAAATACTGAAGGTATGTCATTTCGGTGACTAGGAATTTCTGTGGAAGCAAAGTTCTCACTTTAGGCTATCATTTCTCAAAGTTTGGAGTGGCAATGAGTTAATGGTGACCATAGAGGTGTTCTAGTGTCACATTAATTCATTTCTTGTGGTGTTTCATACATCAACAAGTGGTATCAGAGCAGAAAGATTCTCGAGAGCAGAAGACGACAAAGGTATGAGAAGTTTTGTAAAGTTTTCCATTAAAGTTTGAAAGGTGAAGCATTTGAAGACACAAGGCATCAAAAGGTTACTTCAAAAGTATCCTCATACACAAAGAACTTCAAAAGGTATTATCCTTTATCCTTTAAGCTCACAGGTTGCAGCAGAAGGAAAGAACTATGGCAGATCATATCTCCATTGACAAACTGGACAGAGATAATTACCCCGCATGGGTAATGAGAATGGAAGCCTTACTTATGAGTAAGGATCTCATGATATATGTTACAGGTGAAGAAGAGAAGCCAGTATTTGAAGATGAAAGCCGACCAAAGAAAGAAGAACTTGATGCTTTAAAGCATTGGCAAAAGAAGGATGCAAGTGCAAAAGCCTACATCTACAACACAATCTCTGATCATTTGCTACCACACATCAGAGGATTGGAATCATCTGAAGATATATGGAATGCATTGGAGTATCATTTCCAAAGTACTACTAAAGCACGGAAAGCAAGTCTATGGTCAGAGTTTACAACATTCAAGAAGAAGCCAAGTCAAACCATTAGTGATTATGTCACTAAGATGAAGGATCTTGCAGATAGTCTTGGATCCATAGATGAAGATGTTGAAGATCACAGATTGATTGCTCAGCTACTTGCAAGTTTGAGAGGGGATGAAAGGTGGAAACCTTTTGTCTTATCAACAGAACTTTCTTTGAATCATTATGTTCCAGATTTGAACCGGTTGCTTGGTTTGATGCTCACATATGAGCAAGAATTGAAGGGAGATGGAGATAAAGGACAAAGTTCTGCAATGTACATGAAGAACAAGAAGAAAGGAGATAAAGGTAAAGCAAAGGATGAAGAGGAGTCTAGTTCTCAAGCTTATTATGCAAGAGGTAAAGGCACTGGTAGAGGAAGAGCAAGAGGTATTGGAAGAGGAAGAGGTAATCAAAATAACAACAAAAAGGCTTGCTGGATCTGTGGATTGAGTAATCATTTGGCTCATGACTGTTGGCACAACCAACAAGGATCAAATCAAAATCAGAACAACAATAGCAGAGGCCGTGGTGGAAGATATCAAAGTAATTTTCAAAGAGGTAGACAAAGTCAAAGAGGAGGCTATGGTAGAGGTGGAGGAAGAAGTTGGGGACAGAATCAATCCTACAACACCACCTACTACAACTATGCAAATGACACACAGAATGAAAGTCATACATCATTGATGATGAATTCAATCAGCACATCAGATAAAGAAGATCTAAAGGTATTTTACATTGACTCTGGATGTTCTAATCATTTGTCAGGAAACATAGAATTGATGTCAGAATTGGAAAAAGGCATTTCTAGCCATAGTGTTCAAACAGGTGATAATACCAGACATAGTGTACATTCAATTGGAAAAGTGAAATGCAAGAGTGGAGCAGATTTGCTAACCAATGTTTTGTACGTTCCTACAATACCTAAAAATTTGATTAGTGTGGGACAGATAGTTGAAAAAGGTTTTCAAGTCAGGTTTACAAATGAAGGAGTATTTGTGGAAGATCCAGAGAATGGATATAATCAGATTGTCTCTGGTAAGAAAGAAGGTAGACTCTTTACTTTAAGAGTGCAAGGGAACATTGGCCAAGCTTTGCTCACACATGGTGAAGCAGTGATTACAGAACTTGATCTCTGGCATAAGAGATTAGGTCATTTCAATGAAAGAGGAATTAAAGCTATGGTTGCTAATCAGTCTGTACTAGGATTACCAAATGTGCAAAGTCAACATATGGTTTATAAATGTGAAGCATGTCAAATGGGAAAAGCACACAGGTTACCATTTCATAAGAAAGGATTCAAACATGATGGAGTACTTGAGCTCATTCATACAGATGTATGGGGACCAACAAAAGAAGGATCTATCAGTGGCTCAATGTATTATGTTCTTTTCATTGATGATGCTACAAGATGGATAACATTATATGTTTTGAAGGAAAGATCAGAAGTGTTTGGAGCTTTCAAGCATTTTCATGCATATGCAGAGAGAGTCACAGGTCAAAAGCTTAAAAGACTGAGGTCTGATGGAGGGGGAGAATACTTCTCCCAAGAGTTCAATGATTATCTTTGGAATGCAGGTATTAAGAGAGAAATAACTTGCAGGTATACACCACAACAAAATGGTGTATCAGAAAGAAGGAACAGGACTTTGGTTGAGTTTGTTAGAGCTATGCTAAAGGAGAAGAATTGTCGAAATTATCTTTGGGCTGAGGCTGTAAATACAGCTACATATCTTGTGAATAGATTACCATGTGCAGCTCTGAATGGAATGACTCCATATGAAGCTTGGTGGGGTAAGAAACCAACACTAGATCATTGTAGAGTGTTTGGATCAATTGCATATGCTTATGTGCCATCACAGCTTAGGCATAAACTTGAACCAAAGGCAGAAAAATATGTGTTCATTGGTTATGATGAAAAGCAGATGAATTACAGGTTGTGGAATCCTCTAACCAAACAATTTCTTGTTTCTAGAGATGTTACATTTGATGAACAGAAAAGTTGGTATGCAGATCAAAGTCATACAGCTGAAGAATTTGAAGAAGAGGTAAGAAGATGTGAGAAAGGATAATCAATTGTGCAGGTAAATAGAGATGAAGACTATATGCAAGCAAGTACATCCACAAGTGGATTAACAAGAAGAAATGAAGAAGCTCCTATATTTGATGAAGAGGTGTATCCAGACACATATGAAGAATGTGAACCAAGAAGGTCAAGCAGGACTAGAAGACAACCAGAAAGGTATTCTTATGATACTTCTTACATAACTCAGAAGAACTATGCATATATGGTCAAAGATGATGAAGAACCTCAGAACTATGATGAAGCTAAAGGTAAGAAGCAATGGGAAGAAGCAATGAAGGAAGAATTCAATGCACTGGAGGAGAACAAGACATGGGAACTTGTTCCTAAACCAAATGGTAAGAAAGTAATTGGAAATAAATGGGTTTATAAAGTGAAGAAGCTTGCAGATGGAAGTATAGCCGGATACAAAGCTAGATTGGTGGTGAAAGGCTATGCCCAGACCTATGGCATAGATTATGATGAGACATTCAGTCCCGTAGCTAAGATGTCAACTATAAGGACAATCATTGCTATTGCAGCTTCAAAAGGATGGACTCTAAGTCAATTGGATATAAAAAATGCATTCTTGAATGGATACATATCAGATGAGGTATACATGGAACAACCTCAAGGGTTTATAGATTCCAGGTATCCAAATTTTGTTTGCAAGTTGAGAAGAGCATTGTATGGATTGAAGCAAGCTCCAAGAGCTTGGAACTATAGACTGGTGAAGTATCTCAATGATCTTGGATATCAAAGTTCAAAAGCAGACCCAAGTCTACTTATCAAAAGAACAGAGGAAGGTACAATCTACATTTGTATTTATGTAGATGACATTATAATCACAGGTACTTCAGATGAAGGAATCAAGGAGGTAAAGACATTGCTTGAAAAAGAATTCAAGATCAGTGACCTAGGAAAGTTATCATACTTTCTTGGAATGGAAGTTACTTATACAGATCATGGCATATATGTGTCACAAGAAAGGTATCTTCTGAACTTGTTGAAGAAGTTTGATATGGAAAATTGCAGAGAAGCTTCAACTCCACTTGAAGTTAATCACAAGCTCAGTAAATATGATGGTGCAGACTACAAAGATATGAGGAAGTATCAATCTCTTGTGGGTAGTTTGATTTATGCTACATTAACAAGACCTGATCTTAGTTATGCAGTGGGAGTCTTGTCACAATTCATGCATTGTCCAAAGGACCCACATTGGATTGCAGGTCAAAGAGTTCTCAGATATATCAAAGGAACTATAAAGGAAGGATTATATTATCCTTTTACATCAGATTTGAAGTTGAGAGCCTATAGTGATTCAGATTGGGCAGGTGATCAAGATGACAGAAGATCAACTCATGGTTACATGATATATATTGGTGATAAGCTTGTAAGTTGGTGTTCAAAGAAACAACATACAGTAGCATTATCATCAACTGAAGCAGAGTACAAAGGACTTGTGGAAGCAGCTAAGGAAGTCATATGGATGCAGACATTGTTCAAGAGCTTAGGCATTGATCAAGGTACACCTACAATACATGGAGATAATATGAGTTCACTTTATCTTGCAGCAAATCCAGTATTTCATGCAAGGACAAAGCACATAGAGATACACTATCATTTTCTCAGAGAAAAGGTAATGGAGAAGGAGATTGAAGTGGAGTACATTTCTACTAAAGATCAGTTAGCAGACATAATGACAAAGAGCTTGGATGGTGTGAAGACTAGCAGATTCAAAAGCATGGCAGGAGTAAAAGAAAAGAAGATGATATGAAGAAACAGGGAATGTCAATTAGTGATTGAGGGGGAGCTGTTGGAGAAACAATCACTAACTGGACATATATTTGAAGGTCAAATCTTAGGAAGAAAACCCCATGCCTATGTGAAGGGACAAATTCACAAATGTATCATATTTGTAAAGTTAGTTCACTTTAGTTCTAGAAGTTTTTTTTTAAATCACGAGAATACGAAAATCTATATAAGTTAGTTTGTATCAACTGACGCGATGAGAGAGAATAGAGAGAAGACGTAGAAGAAGGAGTTCATTTATACGACTGTGTATAGTCGGGATTCTCTGAGTGAGAAAGCATCTGTAAAACTTCTTAGTTTTTTATAGTTATGAGAAGAACTAGTAAAGTTCTGTGTTTGAGCCTCTCTCCATCATCTCCATGCTTGCCTACTGTGTGATGAATTCAAAAGTTCAAGTTTTCTGAACAATTCGATGCCTGGCATCGAATCTTGGCTGATAAGTCATTTTTTCATTCTCTGTGTGTTAACTGTTGTTGAATCTTCTAAAAGTATGAAGTTTGTGGAGCAACTCGATGCCTGGCATCGAGTTCCAGCATAAAATGGATGCCCGACATCGACTTCTAGCATATAAGTCATCTTCTTCATGTGTGTGTAAAATAGAGTGTTTCTGGTGCAGAAAAATAGCCAAAAAAAGCCCAAAGTCGATGCCCGGCATCCACTTGGACTGAAATTCGATGCCAGGCATCGAATTTTTTATTTTTGGACACCAGGAATACTAAAACAAGCAAAGTTTCCAGTTTTGGAAGCTCATACAGGGTCATCTTGTGAGAGCCATAACTTGAGTTCTAGAGATCCGTTTGATGCATATGATAGCTTGTTGGACAGGTCTACTTTTTTAGTTTCAGCCTATAAAGTTTCATGGAGAAATAATACTTGAGCTAGGAGAAATTAGCAAACTACTGAAGGTATGTCATTTCGGTGACTAGGAATTTCTGTAGAAGCAAAGTTCTCACTTTAGGCTATCATTTCTCAAAGTTTGGAGTGGCAATGAGTTAATGGTGACCATAGAGGTGTTCTAGTGTCACATTAATTCATTTCTTGTGGTGTTTCATACATCAACAGTCCTCATCCCTCGTGAGGCCACAACAGAAGCTCCCCCTAGAGAAGAGGCCCAAGTAGAACCTTTCACCATCCATCTCCAAGGAACACAATCAGGGGATAGGGTACAGCCCACCCCATCTGCCCCTCCACTACCCACCGATGCTGAGTTTGCATCCATGGCCACGTTCGAAGAGGATCCAAATTTTGACTTTGAAAACTTCCTGCAAACTGCCCACTTATCTGATAGTGAGAATTTTTCTGACAATGCCGGTCCCGGATCATCCTCCCTAAGAGAACAACCACAGAGTGAGGCAAGAAGGGTACATTGGGAAGATGAAACACGACCTCCTCATGCTCAAAGCACACAGAATCAGGAAGAAGCATGGGGAAATGAACCAGAGGAGAGTGAAGAGGAAGCTCCTGCCTACACGACACAACTCAAACGGCTCTACAGGACAATCAAACAGGTACAGAAAAGACACAAGTTATCAGAAGAGGCAAATAGGGCACTGGTGAACCAGATGCTGCATGCGGAGAATGTTGACCCGCATTTTGTAGAGTCATTGAATCTCTTGGCGGAAACATGCGGAATAGGGGAAGCCATGAGGACCATGGTACAGCGCACTACCCATCAATATGACCAACAGAGGATCGATACGCAACCGCGAAGGGGAAAAATGATTCAAATGGAAGTCTCTACCACCCTACCTACCACCACTTCAGAAGATGTTCAAATGGCCAGCCCAACTCACAGTGAGGAACCTGATGTAAATACACAGATACCATCCCCACCATCACCTCCCATCCAGCCCTCAGAACCCTTCCCCACTAGCCTTCCTGAACAACCAGTATCCACCCATGTTGAAACCGTTATACACACCACCATTTCTCCATCCTTCCCTTTACCTACATCCACCACTTCCACCCAATTTTCTGAACCCCATATAGGCCATCCTGCCCCCGATCAAACTATAATAGGTCACCCTTCATATCTCCTAGCCCTCGGACAGCCACTTGCCACTAGCCAAACCGTAACACACCCATTTTCATCCACCAATACAGTTCCTACCTCCCAACCCCTATCCACTGTATCCCTTTTAACCCCCTCAGAATCAACCCAAGTCACCCAACCTTCGTTCTGGACAAACCTTGTAAATATACTCCAACAAGTTGAGAATTATAATAAAAAGTCCCTTCCCCAACCCCACTCCCCCACATTCACTGCCACCACTAGCACACCACCTACCGTTCCCGTATTCACAATTCACACTTCACACACTATCACATCCGATCCCATGGATATTTCACCATCCACAGGAGCACCCACCACCACGTCTGTTCCACCATCATCACATTTCACTTCACTCATAGGCACATCATCCACTTTTCCCTTTCCCATTTCCCGACCCTTTGCATGTTCCACCTCTACCCATGCATCCACATCATTTAGTAATGCACTAGACACCATGGTTGAAGCGGCCACTCAGCTTAAGCAAGAGTATAAGTTATTGGAAGAAAATAACTTAGAGCTGTGCAATCTCTCGGCTCAACTCCAGGCACGCGTCGATGCCTTGGAACTAGGTAATACAGCACTACAACATCAAGTGACTACCCTCCAACAATCGAATGCAGAACTAGAAGCCAAGTATATGGAGACAGGTAAGGCTATGGAGGAACGACTCAAAGACCAGTTGGGCCGCAATGCTCGTCTACAAAGAAACATGACTCTACTTCGTCGCCACTTAGCAGTGGCTCAAGAAGAAAACAAAAGGCTACAACAACAAAACCAGGAGAATCTAGAAGCAGCAATGGAAAATACCCCTAGAGCCCCTATAGACCCTGCCAAATTCCAAGTTGTTCCCTCAGAACATATTCAACAAGTGTTAGAAGCATATGCAACCCTCTTGGAGGCTCATGACCAGTTGGCAGATCAAGTCAAGGAATTACAAAGACCCCAAGTGCCTACACTTCACACCCATTCAAATCTACAGAGATGGTCGATGCCGCTACTTCACCAGAACCTGAACCTTCAACGAGCAATGAGGTACTTGAGCTACGGTAATAGATTGCAGAATTAAAGATCAAGTTGTTACAGTATGAACGACCTCCTTCTCCACCTGAGCAACCCATAGAAGAAGAAGCAGTCATCATCCCAGTGGAGGAAACATTTGACGATACTTATGAGCCTCAACCTTTTCCAGGAGGCACAATCACTGATGAGGGACAGAATACATATGAGGAACCCCCATCGGCATGGATGAAACAGGTAGAAGAAATGGGGCGGACTCATGAAGAACGTATCTCCTACCAGATGTTGGCCATGAAGACCATTGAAGAAACCATACTTCAATCAGAATACTTCAGACATCTGGCCCCTAGAAGACTGATAACTAGTTCAGAGTTACAGTATAAACCATACTTTGTACTGTTGGCAGGCTACAATGCCGAGATCAAACGTAAGACCAACAAGTACCCTACTTTCGAGACCCAATTTGAACCTGAGGACATTCCAGAGGACGCCCGCAAAGGGAACATACACCAACCCACCTGGAGGCAAAAGTTACTGGAAACCTATCCGGAGATGCTACGAACATGGGATCACGTGCCCATGCACTTGAAGTATAACAATTGCTACGGACCAGTGCAACGGAGAAGATCATGGAAGGCATTTGCCATCAAAGTTAAGAACAACGCCAATTGCAAAGAATGGCTCAATTACCCTGCCATTGCACCCCCAACCGGCACACCTACTGTAGCCTACATGATGGCTACCATTAGACATTGGATGCCCCGTCTCCACCCCATGCCCGATGTAGCTGCCTAGATGATGCTCAAAATATTCGATATGATGCAGGTAGTGCTTAAAACCTTCCGCAATGTATGTCACATTCAGCCTCCGATTCCCGGGTTCATTAATGGTAATTATGACCTACTATATGATATGAGCACAACCTCGAGCATACGAGTTGCCTATGCATGGCATGCACGAATCAGATATCTCCCTGCCTGCTACAAGCAAACTTTTGATGATATGTTCACCACGGGGTTCTAGGAGGCACACTCAGAGGTGTTCGCGCCACGGCCCACTCATTTGCTACAACTCTTCGCATGCAAACAGACGATGCAGTCAGAGCTCTACACAACGCCACAACCGGGCATACCGGGAGCAGTCAATTGGGATGCCCTTCAAAGAGACCTGATCAGAGGGCTACCGATCAAAGAACATGACTTGGCAATTGACATTCTCCAGAACTACATTGACCAAATAGCAGAGCAAAGGTCTGTCAGAGGCGACAGACGCTAGGGGGGGGAGAGTGTTGGCAGTATACGGGAAGAAGCAAGTACAGGCATACATGCAGATCTAGCACTAAGGCAACCCTTTATTTTTTTCAAAACCCTTACACCATTTAAAAGTGATTCTCATCACTAAAAACCCCTGTAAATACCATTTTCACCTTTTTGTAGCTCCATTTTGTACAAGCCGAGGAGTCCTCGAGCTTGAGGAGCCTTAGAAGTAGTTGCCTACCAATTTTTGTATTTTTTAGATCTTGTTTGAGCCCTCAAATAAGCCCTGGAACCTAATTTTGAACTAGGCCAGACACTAGGTCTGGACAGGGCCAAAGCTAGTCAAAAACTATAAATAGAGCTAGAGAGCTCATTTTTGAGGTAGCTTCTTGTAGTTTTGAGCTTGTATGAGAACTTTGTTGCAATAGAAGTGATTCCATTGTCTTACTCTCTTTGTTCTTGCCGTGTGTGCGCGTGTGTGTATGTGTGTGCATGTTAGTGTGCTTCTCACTCACACATTTGTGCCTTCACTTGCTCGAGGTCTTCATACCATCCTCATGTCTTCCCGAATTGACATTAAAGGAGGTGCTACTCATCACTGAGCTACACATATGGACCCAAGAGCTCACATCAACCACTTAGAAGGTCTTCAAGGGAGAAGAAGAAACCAAAGAGGTATGGTTATCAGACTTCTTTGGTCACCAAGCACTCAATCTACATTTCAAAGGATTCAACCGATGAAGAACCTACCACATTTGAAGAAGCACAAAGAAAGAAACCTTGGAGAGATGGAATGGATGAAGAAATGGAAGCTTTGAAGGAGAGTGACACTTAGGAGCTTGTACCTAACAAGCCATCTATGAAGGTAATTGGATCTTGATGGATATACAAAATCAAGAGGAATCCAAATGGAAGTATAAATAGACATAAAGCAAGGTTAGTTGCTAAAGGGTTTGCTCAAACCCATGGTATTGATTATGAGAAGACTTTCTCTCCTATTGCAAAAATGCCTACAATTAGGGTTCTCATTAGTCTTGTTGCATCTAGAAATTGGAAGCTCTATCAACTTGATGTAAAGAATGCTTTCTTAAATGAATGGATTTCTAAGGAAGTATATATGGCACAACCTCCTGGATATGAGGATGCACATCATCCTAACTATGTATGCAAATTAAAGAAAGCCTTATATGGATTGAAGCAAGCTCCAAGAGCTTGGAATTACAGATTGGTGACTTATTTGCAGGACCAAGGATTCAAAGCTAGCAAGGTGGATACCTCTTTGTTCATAAAGAGGAATGTATCTAAAGTGATATATCTATGTGTGTATGTTGATGATATTATTATCTAGGGAATGATCTTGAAGGAATCAAACAGGTAAATATTCAAATGAAGGAGGAGTCCAAAACAAGTGATCTTGGACCACTCACTTATTATCTTGGATTGGAGTTAATCTACAAAGCTTCAGGTATATACATCACACAAAGGAAGTATGTGCATGACATGCTCATCAAGTTCAAGATGGAAAACACCAAGTGTGCAAGAAGACCTATGGAGCAAAATCATAAGCTTAGTGCTTATGAAGGAGAGCCAATTGAAGACATCACAAGCTATCAAAGCTTGGTTGGAAGTTTGAACTATGCAATACTCACAAGGGTGGATATATAATATAGTGTTAGCATATTGAGTCAGCTTATGCATAAGCCGAGAAGACCACATATGGAAGCGGCCAAGAGAGTCCTCAAGTACCTAAAGGGGACCATGAATGAAGGTCTATTTTATCCATTTACTTCAGATATTGAGCTAAAGGCCTACTCAGATGCGGATTGGGTTGGATCTAGAGATGATAGAAAGAAGCACATCTCGGTATGTATCATTTGCAGGTTCAAAAATCATTTCTTGGTCATCCAAGAAGTAACCAACAGTGGCATTATCTTCTACTGAAGCTGAATATAGAGCTTTGGCTAATGCAACTCAAGAAATCATGTGGTTGAAATCTTTACATACAGATCTTGGACTTCATTCTTCAACACCTCACATTTTTGGTGACAACACAAGCTCACTACATCTTGCAGATAATCTAGTATACCATGCTAGAACCAAGCATATTGAAGTCCACTACCATTATGTAAGGAGAAGCTAATGAGCAAGGATATTCACCTATCCTACATCTCTACAGATAGGCAATGTGCAGACATGTTGACTAAAGCTCTTAATGGTACAAAATTGAGTAGATTCAAGTTGATGATTGGCTTGCAGGAAATCAAGGACAGTTGAAGACTTATTTGGAGGTTGTTGGCAGTAGTCAAAGGCATAGAAGACGCGGAAGCATGTGAAGATAGAGCACAACAAAGTAGGAGGGAGTCAGTCGAATCATTTTTTCAAAGACTTATGTTTTATAAATACTTTTCAAAACCTCCAACAGTGATTTTCATCACTTTTGTACCATATGTAACATAGAAAAACCCTTTTTGTAATCATATACTCCATTTTGTACAAGCCGAGGAGTCCTCGAGCTTGAGGAGCTTAGGTAGAATGAGCATACCACTTTGGTTATTTTTAGATACCGTTTACCCTTTCAAATAGCGCCTAGAACCTATTTTTTTAACTATGCCGAACACTAGATGTGAAACCGGTCAAAACTAGTCTAGAATCTATAAAAAGAGATAGAGAGCTCATTTTTGAGGATAGCTTGTTTGCGAAGAGAAGAGCTTAGAGCTATTTTGAGCTTGTGAGAGTGTTCTTGAGCAATAGAGTTGATTTCTCACCTTCCATTGTGTCTTGCTTGTCTCTTCATTGTGTGTGTGTATGTGTGTGTGCATCTCTATGCTTCTCACCTTCACTCTCACTTCATCTCACGTTCACCATCTTCATATCACTCCTATCTCTTCCGCAGATTGACATTAAGGAGGTGGAGCTTCTTAACGTGGTTCTTAACGTTGCCGGGGATCGAGTTTAGGACGAATGTGTGATGGTAAGAGTATAGCAAGAAGTGGCATTGAAAGGTAAAAATTTCAGTTTTTGTTGTTGTTTTTACTTAGTTTTTGGTGTTTTTCACCTCCTCCACACTCCATCTTCATCACTGCATCATCTTCTTCCACTTTGAAAAAATCAAAAAATTCACCATATCCACCCATTCTCCTCATTTTCCCTCATTTGTGCATGTGAGAGAGAGAGAGCTTTTGTGCTTGTATGTGCTTTTGTGTTTTTGAGTTTTCTTGTAGGTACAGTGCTCCAGAGCATCATGAAAGCTGCAAAAAGGTAAGAAAATCACTCTCTGTTAGAAAATGCCGACTATGTCAGACCATCGCAATGGTCTACCAAGTTCGGAATTTGAGGTAAGCGAGTTCACCACGCTATAGAGCACCCTTGTGCTTATAGGAATCCACACTTGCATTTCAAAAACTTGCATTTTGGTGGACCATTGCGATTGGCTCATGCCATCACGAGTATTTCACACCATCGCGATTGGCTCACGCCATCGCGACGGCTCGGCCAGATCATCGCGATGGTCTCACGCCATCGCGACGGTTCACTTGAACCATGGCGACGGTCCTTGACCATCGCGACCATCCTATCGACCCCACGCCATCACGATTGGCTCATGCCATCGTGTTGATGCTGCCATGTGGCAAGCTATCATGACGATACCCTCAGACCATTGCGATGCTTCGACATTTGAACCATCATGATTGACTCATGCCATTGTGCTTTGTGACCATCGCGACGGGCTCATGCCATCGCGATTGTCCCGTTGACCATTGATCGACACCATCATGATTGCTCGCCGATTAGACCATCGTGACAGTTCATTCACACCATCGTGATTGCTCACATTCACACCATCACGATAGTTCGCGCTTTCGGACCATCGCGATTGTGCCACGCCATCGCGACGGTTCACCTGCATCATCGTGACAGTTCCAGACCATTGCGATTATCTCAGACCATCACGATTGCTCACCCCAAATGTAATTTTTAGGGTTTGATTTTTTTTACCAATTTTGGGGCTATTTTTGGCAAATCTTTGGGTGATTAGACTCATAGGAAACCCCTTAGCTCATATTTGGAGAAAAACTTAATTGTTAGTTTTTACCCCCGAGGGCCTGAACGGTCATATCTTTTTCATCCGAAGTCCGTTTTTTGAGCTTTACAGCTCGTTAGAAAGCTCTTGAGGTTAACATTGTTGGGACTAGAAAGCCAGGGGGCATTAAAATTTGGGCAAAAGGGAAAGGAACTTTAAGGGTGTATATATTCAAGTGCTTGATCATCCATTTGAGAATTGGTCTAATATTGGATTTTTACAGGTCTAGAAAGGACAATCAAGGGCAACCAAGGCAAGGCAGTGAAGAACACAGGGCTTGGGAAGCACGACTTCTTGGGCAACAGGGCAACCAACAAAGCAGACTCGAGGTTGGAAGATTACTCAACCCCCTCAATCAATTCTTAGCTTAGGCTAAACGTGAGCATTTTGGATTAATGACGATAGGAACACTTCAAGTTCAAGAGATTTATTTTTTTCAAGTCCAAGACTAAAGTAAAGGTGTGTGATACAAAAACCTAAAGGAAAGAACTTAAGTATGACGGAACGAGAACTCAAAAGTACCCCAAAAAGTCGATTCCTGACGCATACAGTTGGACAAGACAAGAACTTAAAAGAATTAAAAAAGGAGCCAAGCAATTAAAAACAAGGAACATTGACGATCAGAGAAGTGCCGCGAAGTAAATTCATGAACCTCAGATCGGGCAAGCATATAGGTAAGTCAGACCGACGAAGTCTTAGATCATCAGAAGCAAGTGTAGGAACTACTGCACGATCGTGGGCATAGCAGTTGAATAGTAATTACCCCTACGAGTTGAGCTTAGATATGAGTGAATCAGAAATGGCTTTTAGCATGGAAAGACCAGAAGGAGGGTCAAACATAGAATATTTAGAAAGACCCGAAGGACCCTATAGGACTCAATTGGAATTTCTACGAACCAATCGATTAGGTGCTCGCATCTATGAGGATGGTTTGCAAAGACAAGTGGTGCAAATGCACAATCCTGATCAACCCATTGGATTGGAACGTCCAGTGGTGAAATTCAAGAGAGATGCGTACATAGACAAGGAAGGAACTATGTACATCTTAAGTACTCAGCCAAATAATACCAATGAGTTTGGCGTAATTCAGTTAGAGATGGAAGCGAGAGCCTAAGGAAAAGAACCATTAGAAGAACCTAGAACACCTATAGGGAAATCTATACTGACACGAGTACTAATCCCAGAGTGGATCCCTCAGGACAACAGAAGCATATAGTTGTTGGTGAATAAAGAGACAGATGAAGCATTTTGGAGGTATAGAACAGAACAACCTAGTGAGGTAGGCTCCATTACGATATATGAATTCAAGGACCCGGATACACCTGGAAAGGTTGTATACTTGGATGAAACTTCAGAAAGAGTATTTGTGGTACCAAACCACACAAGAAATACCTACACATGGAGAGGTGAGTTGGTATTCCCTCCATCTCGAACAAATGTAAACACGAGCCATCAGAGGGCAGGAACATCCTCAGCCCATTGTACTCAAAGAGAGAAAAACAAAGAGAGACCTGAAGTAAGTTTCAATCATCCCATAGGGAGAGATAGAACCACCATAGACACGGACAGAGTGGATAGACAGAGAGAGCAGAGAATACCAGGTGGTAGAGATGATTTTCCTCTACCTAGACCACGTGAACACGCAAGAATATTAAGACCCACGCATTTAGTAAAATCCATGAAAAACTACTTTGATGGGAAGGAGATCCCTATGATCATGTTGCAGAATTTAAGCAAGTGCTAAGAGCAGAGCAAGTAGAAGATATGTTCACGCAATTTATGTGTTTGGACTAACGTTAAAGAATACCGCTTTAACTTGGTTCCAACCATTGCAACAAAGGCAATTTAGAGATATCCATCACTTTTTAGAGTCATTCATCACGGAATTCTCTAAAAGTGGAATCAGACATGACACATCTTCATTGATTCATAGTTTCAAACAAACCCCTCAGGAAACAGTTAGACTGGCAGGACATAGGTTTAGACAATATGTTGAAAGATGTCCAATGCAATAGTTGCCCTCACAGGCCAAACAAGTGTCATTGTCTCGAGATGGCATGTTGAGCTCTAAACTACGCTCCTATGTGTACTTGAAGGAACCCAGAATGCTAGAGCAGTGTGTAAGAATTTGCATAGACATTGAAGATAACTTAGGAGACGAGTTGGAACTCTCAAAGGTCTATAAGGACTCAGATTGTTCATCTCTAGCATCTTCAAAATTTTCTAGCTCGATACAGGACCTAGCAGAAAAAGTGGCCCAGAAACTAGGAGTTTCTAGTAAACAGATGCCTAGGTTAACAACAAACAAGCATTGTTACACCTGTGGTGGTGATCATATGGCAAATGTGTGTCCCAATGCAACACAACCACAAGCCAACCCTAGTGGCCAATACTGTACAATTGAGAGATGATACACGAATCATATAGCTCAAGACTGCCCATATAACAAACAAGTAGTAAGACAAAACTACCCGCAAGCATACCCGCAGCCAGGTAGGTATCAAGGTTAATACAATACTCAGCCTCATTACTATAGGCCTCCACAGAACTATACTTATCAGGCTCAACAGAGACCTCAACCTGTTTTAGCTCAGCAGCCACCCCCACCAGCTAATGTCATCTCAGTTAAATATGCTGCTACAGAAGAGAACTTGAGTAGGGCCTTGGTGCCTTCTTCACCTTTGATCACAAAAAGTGACCTAAACTCAAATAGCTTTGACTCTACTCATGTAGATAGTCCACCCGCGTATTACACAGAGTCACCAGAACATGTGGAGACATATCAATACGATAGTCCACCATTGGAACCTAGCTGGGAGCCCGACTATGCTAACGTGATGTACACAAACCCGAATCCACGGCCCCAATTGAGACAACAAAGACCACAGGGCCCTAGAGGACCATGCTTTAGGTGCTAAGGAGATCATTTCATAAAATATTGTCCACATCCTCCGATAGCAGGATAGTCTCAATATTATAACATACAAGGCTTTTGTGTCGAGTGTGGGAAAGAACATGTTATCAAAGATTGTCCTACGAACCCTAGTAATGCTTCAAATGTGACACCAATCACCGTCATAGGTATTTTAAACAACGCAGATGGATCCAACCCTACATACGTGCCTATCCAAACTATAACAAGAGCCCAGGCGCTCTTACAGAACTAACAGCTTAATCATGAGAAAGTAGCCGGAACTAGTGAAGTTGGAGAATCTAGCAGTAAAAAGACAAAATCTTGGAAAGATTCCAGAGAAAGGATTAAGACAAAGTGGAGTAAGAGGATAACAGAATTGGAAGGAAGTCTCAAGGAATCTAGAGCCAAAATCCTAGAATTGACTTCACAAGAATTGAATCAAGAGAACCTAGTGCAAAGATCAGGATCAGTTTTAGCGGAGCCCTTACCAGAAAACCTAGACACGGTGTTTCGTGCGTATCAAGCTAGAATAAACAAAGGACCTCAAATAACTGAAATGAGTAAGAACTATCCTCGAGCAAACTTAGAAATTGAGAGGTCTAAACTTTGCATGAAGATGGTAGAATTAGCACAAGCTATGTTTGAAGCCTCTAGATATCTTAATTGGAATAACATGGCAAAACTTGAATTGCACTTTCAAGGACTGATGGAGAGGCTAGAATACCTGATT
Organism: Ceratopteris richardii; assembly: GCA_020310875.1. Classification (NCBI taxonomy): domain Eukaryota; kingdom Viridiplantae; phylum Streptophyta; class Polypodiopsida; order Polypodiales; family Pteridaceae; genus Ceratopteris; species Ceratopteris richardii. The sequence goes on from CM035438.1 coordinate 3,457,888, forward strand.
GATAGCAAAGAGAAAAAGAATCAGCATAGGAACCCTATCCCAAAGACACAAGAAAGGAATGGACCATCCCTGTCTCAAGTACCCAACACAGAGGGTGAAGACAACCTATCTTCCATACATAGGTATTCACATGAATTTCTGAGAGAAATCTAAGAAGAGAAGTGGAGAAAAGAACAAGGAACCCATCCGCCTATTCAAGAAATAGATGACTTGCAAGAACAATTTCCCCAAGACATTCCCTCGATTTACGATGATGTAGAGGAAGAGCAACTGAGTGAACACACAGGTTTGGAATCCAATTCTTTGCAAGAATTACCTCAGTTCACAGGACCTTGGGAAGCAAAGTCTATTAGTATGAGAGCACCCACGATAATAGTGAGGAATGAAGAATCAGTAATCCCAAGAAACACGGAAATGATCAAAAACACTAAAGTATAGTGTCACCTCACTCTAGAGGAGCCGTTGAAGATTAAACCAGAATTGTGGAAACATGTAGCACATCAATTCCCTGAGCTTGCTACTACTCCCTCACAGATAGGAACACACAAGAAGGTACCAGAGATACCAGTAGAAAGGATTGGAGATGTAAGCGAAGGAGACGAAGGTAACACTTATCTTCCAATAACCCATCAGGGCTATACCATCAAAGCCATCTTAGATTCAGGAGCCGAAGTGGCCATTGCTACCACTGCTTTATGGAAACGTTGGGGTAAGCCAGCATTGAGACCTACCAAGATGAAGCTACAAATGGCTGATGGACATATAGAAAAACCATTAGGTTTACTAGAAGGCATATCTCTCACCACCTGTGGTGTGGAGTTTGAGCATATCTCTCGCCATTTGTGATTTTGCAAAAAATCATGCTTACGAGATGATTTTAGGAAGACCATTCATGTGTCAGTTGCAAATTGTACAAGATTGGGGAACTAATTCTTTGTACATGCAACATTTAGGAGTGACTACTAAAGTCAATCTTAAAGACTATTCACATAGAGACGTACCCCCAATACAATGGAACACCATCCATAAGACACAGGTAGAAATGGAATCGATACACTCATTGGAGTCAGACCCCTCATGGTTGCACGAGGATACTCATCTATGGATGTGTAAAGTAGCAAAACATGAGGAAGAATAGTTAGAAGCCAGGACCTTAGGTTCAGAACAACATCCACGAACTCTTCAAGACCCAGCTTACGCACCTGTAGTATTTCCAGACGAAGAATTCGAGCCTCATGGTTGGGCAGAAATCCTAGCAACCATGGATGTAGCCACCAATGAAGAACAATGAACACCCCACTGTGACGAGGATGACTATGACATTTCAGTTTTCACGATAGAGCCAATCATGTGTGATTTGATTATTGAACAATGTGAACCTAGCACTGATGCATTCGAGGATGCAAGTGACTTTGATCTAGAGTCTATTATTATGGACCCACCCTTTGCATCAAACGAAGAATACTTCTACGAAGTAGAAACTCACCCTCAAAGACACGGAGAAATTATGAATGAGGTGAGATTAGCCACACACGTGAACACTAAGAGTGAAGGCAAGAAAAGGAAGAAGAAAAAAACCATGTCAGAAGAAGACGAATCCTTGTTTGAGGTTCCGGAGAACTTCAAGAAATATGAAATAGAAGATAGACGAATCATGGTATGAATGCCTAACAGAAAAGCTGACGTTGGAGAAGTATATGATAATCGAGAGAAAACCAAAAAAATAATAGTTGCCATAGAAGGAGAAGAAGAGAAATGTACCTGCATAGGGCATGATTTGACGACTGAAGAAGAAGAAGAATTAGTTGCCCTATTGCGAGAATATAGAGATGTGTTCGCTTGGAGTTACAAAGACCTAAAAGGAGTAGACCCGGATATATGTTCTCATAGAGTCCCAATGACTCCAGATGCAAAACCTATGAAACAGAAACCATACACGTACAATGATACCTACACTACGAAGATTAAAGAAGAAATAGACCGCTTGATAGAAGCATGATTCATTTACGAAATTGAGCATACTGAATGGGTATCCCCCACTGTGGTTGTGCCCAAGAAGAATGGAAAATTGTGTATGCGTATTAACCTTAAACAAGTTAATGCCGCCACGATTAGAGACAGTTATCCTCTTCCTATCACGGAACACCTATTGGAAAGAGTTGCGGGCAACGAAGTTTATAGCTTTCTTGATGGATTTTCAGGCTATAATCAAGTAGCCATTGCTCCAAAAGATCAACACAAGATGGCTTTTGCCACAGAATGGGGCATATTTGCATTTCGTGTGATGCCATTTGGCTTAACAAATGCACCCACCACTTTCCAGCGACTCATATGTCATGTTTTTAAGGAATTCTTACGCAAGAATTTGGAAGTTTATGTCGATGACCTATGTGCTCATTCAAATATGAGGCAGACGCACATCCCAGAGTTAAGACAAGTATTTGACAAATGTCGAGAATATCAGGTTTGTCTGAACCCAGAAAAATGCATTTTCATGGTCAGACAAGGCAAAATTCTAGGACACATTGTGTCAAAGAATGGAATCTCTATAGATGAAGAAAAAGTAAAGGTGATTGTAGATCAACCTATGCCAATGTAGCTCAAGCGTAAGCACCACCTCCTTTACTTGTCAATCCGCGGAGACGTGAGGACCGGTATGAAGACCACGAGCAAGTGAAGGCACAAGTGCGTGAGTGAAAGCACACAAACATGCACACACATACACACACACGCGCACACGGTAAGATCAAAGAGAGGAACAATGGAAGAATTTTGATTACTAAAGAAATCTATTACAAAGATGAAATCTACAAGAAGCTAACCTCAAAAATGAGCTCTCTAGCTCTTTTTATAGTTTTTTGACTAGTTTTGGCCCTGTCCAGACCTAGTGTCCGGCCTAGTTAAAAATTAGGTTTCAGGGCTTATTTGAGGGCTCAAACGGAGTCTAAAAATTATGAAATTTGGTACGATGGTACTTCTAATGCTCCTCAAGCTCGAGGACTCCTCGGCTTGCACAAAATGGAGCTACCAAAATAGAAAATGGTATTTACTATGATTTTAGTGATGGAAATCACTATTTTTGTAGGGGATTCTTATGAAAAGTTGACAGTTACTTCATGGAGCTCCCTACGTGCTCCTTCGTCTTGTGTGTTTCCACCTTTCTGATGTGCTTCCATGCTTGTGCTTGACTTTGAGTTCCAACACTCCCCCCCCTCTCGAGTCTGTCGTCCCTGACAGACCCTTGTTGTAGTGGTTGTTCCATGTAGTGCTTTGAGGGGTAGTAGCCATTCTGTATGAACGAGAGCCGTCTATCTTCCAAATTTGATAGTGTTGGTTGTCCGGTTCTTCATGTGTCACTGCAAGCCTTTACAAGTTGTCGTCCCTTGGTATGTGCTTCTTTCATGAATTGCAGCATGAATGCGTCGTTGTGAGCTCTCAAAAATCGTGAGTTGCTCAAAAGAGGTTGTCAAGATCGAGTTAGAGCAACTACTAGCTTCGAATTGCTTCCTAGGTATGGATGTTGTTCCCAACCGCTAGCTCTTCCAAAGATGATGTTGAGAGCAGTCATGCCAACTACTCATAACCCATAATGAATGATGGGTAAGTGTGTTCGTGCCTGGGTTGAAAAAAGTATGTGCCTTGTGCACGGCCTTGTAATGTAGCCCTACGCATGCTTACTTGGAAAATGCATTGGAAGAAGTATGGTGCAAAAATTGCAGTTCTTGAGCTAAGTGCTCAAGGGTATGCTGACGAAGAGGTTTCCTAAACTATCATGGTTATGCTGTTTCCAGAGTAAAGATACTTACCATGGAGAAGGTTGATGGATGCTTTGTCTCTTCGTGTTGTACTCTCGGCCTTTGGGATGGAACCTTGTTGATGAATGTCCATGTTGATTGTCCACTGATGAGATCTTTTGAGTGGTGAATCCCCTTTCCTCTTTTCAAAGCAACATTTGTCACTAACAATGTGCCTTTCTGAGCTTGGGCTCATGCACGTTCACTTCCCTATATTGACACTCAGAGGAATATTGGACACGTGCCGGTTTCTAAGAGATTACCATGCTGATTGACATAGACCATTCACCAGTGCTACTGTTCCATACTGGTTCAGGAAATATTGAGAATTGAATTGCTTTATATTCTTTGGCAAGCAACATCGGGTAACTACACCAAGCTGAGTTTCACATATTCTCTTTAGCTTCCCATATACAGGAGTCTTCTCCTCCAGAACTACCTTTTGCAGATATCTCCTTGGCTGCTCTGGTACATACAGTAGTTAAGCATCACTCAAGTTGTGGACCTTCAAGCTCTTCACTCCCACCATAGTAAGAGGAAACCTTAGTTGTGGATGCCCTGCTCATGCTAAGTTCTTGACATTTATGAGATAAGGCAGCAATTGAATCATCTCCAAGCCAAAACACACTTCTATCCAAACTGATAAATGCCCAGTAATCGATGGTTCAATCTTCAACTAAGCATGACTCATTCATGTTCCATGAGCGAAACCTGGGAACAAGTTCTTCCTCGTTTTTTTTTTTTTTTTTTTTTTTTTTTTTTTTTTGGGAAAAATTATCACAAAACAAGAACACAAAAGTTAGTATCAGTAGAAAAAATTTGACATATGTCAATGTGCTCTTGTGCTTAGGATTCTCAAGTGTGTCTATGCACGACCATGTAATGTGGCCCTATAATGATGCATAATTGGGAAATGCATGACCTGAATGGTGCATAAGACAGGGTTGTGCAAAGGGCACATGGTTGTCGCTCGTCGAGGTTTTCAATGTTATTTGCAGATATTGATGCCATCTTTGTTGGAGGTATCCATTGTATCTCGAGAGGACAACTGATCATTCCTCCTTGTAGGGATCCATTTGAGAACAGTCTGCAACTGGGTAGAGATCACCTTTGCCCACTTCGTGTTTGAATGATCTCCTGAGGGTTTGATCCATCGTGGCTGGCTCTTTATTTTGGTGGATGCTATCAGTGCTTTCGTCTTCCAAACCCATATCCTTGCAGAAGAGGTTCTTTGATCTTTATTGGAGCTCTGTGCTTGATTCAGTTCTTTACCTCGCCTTGGTGTCTTTGTTGTGCAGGTTGTTGCCTTGAAATTCCCCCTTGGATTTTGTCTGAGCTTAGGCTTGATTGCTTGGGGTCCTTGGATTGGAAGTGGTCTTTCTTGAGGATAAGTCATGGTAGGCCTAGACCATAGATTTTGAAGTCTAGTGTGAGGGGACTGATTTTGTGCCAGGGCTTTCTTTGGTACCCATATCATAGTGCGATTTGGTTGGGCTCTAAGTAATTTCTTGGCCACCCAAATTTGCTTGACATTACCAAGAAAATGTGATTTCTGTTTCTTGATGTAAGGGTCTTTTGGGCCTTCTATGTGAGTTTTTTGAGAAAACTCATCCTTACATGGGGAGTGCAACAAGGGTTGATCTTCTATACCTACATCAGACTTATGCAAGGGATCAATGGGCTGTGTGGTTTGAGATTGATCTAGAGATTCATCGAGACATTTATCCTTATTACACATAGAATCCCTAGGTGTACAAATGGGTGATGGATTGTCATGATTCACCCTAGAGTCGACCTCCTTTTCCACATCAGTGATACACAACAGTGGTTGATCATCTCCTTCTTGACCATCTGAGTGCAGATCATCCCTACTTATGGCTTCATGAGGGGAATCCAAATTTACAGGAAGAGAGGGTCCTTCCACATCCCCCAAACACTTGGAGTCCTCCATATCTCCATTCTCTAAGGTTTCCTGTGATTTACTCAAAGAAGGATCAGATTCAAAAACATGAGTAGAAAGAAAAATTTTCTCATGAAAAGCAAGCTCTGTGAAAAGATGATTTTGCCCCCAATCATCATAAGGTGGATAGTCATTAGGATTTTCCATAGACACATATGTAGAAGCATGGATGATAGGTGGAGAAGGCACCTCAAATTCTTGATGATTTTGTTTAATGAACCTTTGGGTGCCAATGATCAAGCCTTCATCTATACAATCCATGACAAAGAATGTTTCCGAAAATTGCATATCACCCACCATAACAGGCAACACAACTTGACCCATGCATTCATAATGTTCATCATCCATGAGGATAGAAGAATGAGTTGTTGGTTGTATGTTCTAAAAAAGAATGGTCAAGAAGTCAATATGAATCAAATTCCACTCACAATGAGGATTGATATATGCACTTAACCTTCTACATTCATATCCTATTCTTATATCCACCAACATATTGTGATATTCTCTTGTTGCAAATATGGATCCGACCCCCCTAGACATTTCCCCCGTTTCCTCGATTCCTTGCAATTTTTCTCTAAATGTTTCATCTTGATGTGATATTATCTCATGTATTTCATGTTTATCGCCCTCCGTTTTTTCGATCTTAGCCCCTTTTCTTCTATCTTTTGCTTTTTTCTTTCCCATAACACAATTTTCTCCCCCTTTGTATTGCTCAAAAATCCTTGGGAGCCCTCTTGGTTTCCTAGTCCCACTTGAGGGTCAACTTCAAATTATCCTATCTCAAAATCAACGCATTATTCTTGAAAAAAAACAGTTGAGATCGTGTAGGATTTGAAACGAGCTTTCCAACAAGCTATAGAGCTCAAAAAATGGACTTTGGATGAGAAAGTTATGTCAAATCAGGCTCCTGGGGGGTCAAAACAGGCAAACAGGACCTTTGGAGAAAATCGCGATTTTGTGAACTTTCTGAAAATCGCGATGCTGTGAAGTCAAAAAAATCGCGATGTTGAGCACAAAATCGTGTTTTTGAAAATCGCGATTTTGAGCAGAAAATCGTGATTTGAAAATCGCGATGTTGATCACAAAATCGTGTTTCTGAAAATCGCGATGTTGATCACAAAATCGTGTTTCTGAAAATCGCGATTTTGATCACAAAATCGTGTTTCTGAAAATCGCGATTTTGATCACAAAATCGTGTTTCAGAGAATCGCGATGTTGATCACAAAATCGTGTTTCAGAGAATCGCGATTTTGATCACAAAATCGTGTTTCAGAGAATCGCGATGTTGATCACAAAATCGTGTTTCAGAGAATCGCGATGTTGATCACAAAATCGTGTTTCTGAAAATCGCGATGTTGATCACAAAATCGTGTTTCTGAAAATCGCGATGTTGATCACAAAATCGTGTTTCTGAAAATCGCGATGTTGATCACAAAATCGTGTTTCTGAAAATCGCGATTTTGACTCAGAAAATCGTGATTCACAAAGTCGTGTTTTTCACAAAATCGTGTTTTTGACTAAAAATCGTGTTTTCTCAGAATCGTGTTTTTGACATGAAAATCGCGATTTTGAGCAAAAATTCGTGTTTTCTCAAAATCGTGTTTTTGACTTGAAAATCGCGATTTTGTCCCACAGAATCGTGTTTTTCTCAAAATCGTATTTTTGGCTGAAAATCGTGATTTGTGAGAATCGCGATTTTGAGCAGAAAGTCGTGTTTTTCACAAAATTGTGTTTTTTTTTGCTGAAAATCGTGATTGGTGAGAATCGCGATTTTGAGCAGAGAATCGTGTTTTTTGAAAATCGTATTTTTCACATGAAAATCGCGATGTTGAGCACAAAATCGTGTTTTTGAAAATCGCGATTTTGAGCAAAAAATCGTGTTTTCACAGAATCGCCTTTTTCACAAAATCGTGTTTTTGCTGAAAATCGTGATTGGTGAGAATCGCGATTTTGAGCAGAGAATCGTGTTTTTCAGAGAATCACGATTTTGAGCAGAGAATCGTGTTTTTTTGAGAAAAACACAGAATCGCGATTTTTTCAACCAACTTTTAGGCGGGAAAACTGAAAATCGTGATTTTTCAAAAAATTTTGAATTTTCACAGAATCGCGATTTTCATCACAGAATCGCGTTTTTTGGCGGGAAATTCAAATTTCTGAGCACCGGCTATGGCGAGCTCCGTATGAGCAGAAAATCATGAAAAAAATACAGCGCTTGCTCTCCCTTGCACCTCCTAACTCCTTCCCACACAATAATGCATGAAAAATGGTATGAAGATGGTGAAAATGCACTAAAAAACAAGAATTTTCTATGAAGAAGAAGATGGAAGAAGGTGGAGATGATGATGATGATGAAGATGAAGAGGAAAAAACAGAAAATGAACTGAAATGACAGTTTTTTTACCTTCCAACGTCGCAAATCTACGATCTTACCATCACAACGCTCGTCCTCGAAGCTCTCTCCCCGGCAACGGCGCCAAAATTTGGTGTAGCTCAAGCGTAAGCACCACCTCCTTTACTTGTCAATCCGCGGAGACGTGAGGACCGGTATGAAGACCACGAGCAAGTGAAGGCACAAGTGCGTGAGTGAAAGCACACAAACATGCACACACATACACACACACGCGCACACGGTAAGATCAAAGAGAGGAACAATGGAAGAATTTTGATTACTAAAGAAATCTATTACAAAGATGAAATCTACAAGAAGCTAACCTCAAAAATGAGCTCTCTAGCTCTTTTTATAGTTTTTTGACTAGTTTTGGCCCTGTCCAGACCTAGTGTCCGGCCTAGTTAAAAATTAGGTTTCAGGGCTTATTTGAGGGCTCAAACGGAGTCTAAAAATTATGAAATTTGGTACGATGGTACTTCTAATGCTCCTCAAGCTCGAGGACTCCTCGGCTTGCACAAAATGGAGCTACCAAAATAGAAAATGGTATTTACAATGATTTTAGTGATGGAAATCACTATTTTTGTAGGGGATTCTTATGAAAAGTTGACAGTTACTTCATGGAGCTCCCTACGTGCTCCTTCGTCTTGTGTGTTTCCACCTTTCTGATGTGCTTCCATGCTTGTGCTTGACTTTGAGTTCCAACACTCCCCCCCCTCTCGAGTCTGTCGTCCCTGACAGACCCTTGTTGTAGTGGTTGTTCCATGTAGTGCTTTGAGGGGTAGTAGCCATTCTGTATGAACGAGAGCCGTCTATCTTCCAAATTTGATAGTGTTGGTTGTCCGGTTCTTCATGTGTCACTGCAAGCCTTTACAAGTTGTCGTCCCTTGGTATGTGCTTCTTTCATGAATTGCAGCATGAATGCGTCGTTGTGAGCTCTCAAAAATCGTGAGTTGCTCAAAAGAGGTTGTCAAGATCGAGTTAGAGCAACTACTAGCTTCGAATTGCTTCCTAGGTATGGATGTTGTTCCCAACCGCTAGCTCTTCCAAAGATGATGTTGAGAGCAGTCATGCCAACTACTCATAACCCATAATGAATGATGGGTAAGTGTGTTCGTGCCTGGGTTGAAAAAAGTATGTGCCTTGTGCACGGCCTTGTAATGTAGCCCTACGCATGCTTACTTGGAAAATGCATTGGAAGAAGTATGGTGCAAAAATTGCAGTTCTTGAGCTAAGTGCTCAAGGGTATGCTGACGAAGAGGTTTCCTAAACTATCATGGTTATGCTGTTTCCAGAGTAAAGATACTTACCATGGAGAAGGTTGATGGATGCTTTGTCTCTTCGTGTTGTACTCTCGGCCTTTGGGATGGAACCTTGTTGATGAATGTCCATGTTGATTGTCCACTGATGAGATCTTTTGAGTGGTGAATCCCCTTTCCTCTTTTCAAAGCAACATTTGTCACTAACAATGTGCCTTTCTGAGCTTGGGCTCATGCACGTTCACTTCCCTATATTGACACTCAGAGGAATATTGGACACGTGCCGGTTTCTAAGAGATTACCATGCTGATTGACATAGACCATTCACCAGTGCTACTGTTCCATACTGGTTCAGGAAATATTGAGAATTGAATTGCTTTATATTCTTTGGCAAGCAACATCGGGTAACTACACCAAGCTGAGTTTCACATATTCTCTTTAGCTTCCCATATACAGGAGTCTTCTCCTCCAGAACTACCTTTTGCAGATATCTCCTTGGCTGCTCTGGTACATACAGTAGTTAAGCATCACTCAAGTTGTGGACCTTCAAGCTCTTCACTCCCACCATAGTAAGAGGAAACCTTAGTTGTGGATGCCCTGCTCATGCTAAGTTCTTGACATTTATGAGATAAGGCAGCAATTGAATCATCTCCAAGCCAAAACACACTTCTATCCAAACTGATAAATGCCCAGTAATCGATGGTTCAATCTTCAACTAAGCATGACTCATTCATGTTCCATGAGCGAAACCTGGGAACAAGTTCTTCCTCGTTTTTTTTTTTTTTTTTTTTTTTTTTTTTTTTGGGAAAAATTATCACAAAACAAGAACACAAAAGTTAGTATCAGTAGAAAAAATTTGACATATGTCAATGTGCTCTTGTGCTTAGGATTCTCAAGTGTGTCTATGCACGACCATGTAATGTGGCCCTATAATGATGCATAATTGGGAAATGCATGACCTGAATGGTGCATAAGACAGGGTTGTGCAAAGGGCACATGGTTGTCGCTCGTCGAGGTTTTCAATGTTATTTGCAGATATTGATGCCATCTTTGTTGGAGGTATCCATTGTATCTCGAGAGGACAACTGATCATTCCTCCTTGTAGGGATCCATTTGAGAACAGTCTGCAACTGGGTAGAGATCACCTTTGCCCACTTCGTGTTTGAATGATCTCCTGAGGGTTTGATCCATCGTGGCTGGCTCTTTATTTTGGTGGATGCTATCAGTGCTTTCGTCTTCCAAACCCATATCCTTGCAGAAGAGGTTCTTTGATCTTTATTGGAGCTCTGTGCTTGATTCAGTTCTTTACCTCGCCTTGGTGTCTTTGTTGTGCAGGTTGTTGCCTTGAAATTCCCCCTTGGATTTTGTCTGAGCTTAGGCTTGATTGCTTGGGGTCCTTGGATTGGAAGTGGTCTTTCTTGAGGATAAGTCATGGTAGGCCTAGACCATAGATTTTGAAGTCTAGTGTGAGGGGACTGATTTTGTGCCAGGGCTTTCTTTGGTACCCATATCATAGTGCGATTTGGTTGGGCTCTAAGTAATTTCTTGGCCACCCAAATTTGCTTGACATTACCAAGAAAATGTGATTTCTGTTTCTTGATGTAAGGGTCTTTTGGGCCTTCTATGTGAGTTTTTTGAGAAAACTCATCCTTACATGGGGAGTGCAACAAGGGTTGATCTTCTATACCTACATCAGACTTATGCAAGGGATCAATGGGCTGTGTGGTTTGAGATTGATCTAGAGATTCATCGAGACATTTATCCTTATTACACATAGAATCCCTAGGTGTACAAATGGGTGATGGATTGTCATGATTCACCCTAGAGTCGACCTCCTTTTCCACATCAGTGATACACAACAGTGGTTGATCATCTCCTTCTTGACCATCTGAGTGCAGATCATCCCTACTTATGGCTTCATGAGGGGAATCCAAATTTACAGGAAGAGAGGGTCCTTCCACATCCCCCAAACACTTGGAGTCCTCCATATCTCCATTCTCTAAGGTTTCCTGTGATTTACTCAAAGAAGGATCAGATTCAAAAACATGAGTAGAAAGAAAAATTTTCTCATGAAAAGCAAGCTCTGTGAAAAGATGATTTTGCCCCCAATCATCATAAGGTGGATAGTCATTAGGATTTTCCATAGACACATATGTAGAAGCATGGATGATAGGTGGAGAAGGCACCTCAAATTCTTGATGATTTTGTTTAATGAACCTTTGGGTGCCAATGATCAAGCCTTCATCTATACAATCCATGACAAAGAATGTTTCCGAAAATTGCATATCACCCACCATAACAGGCAACACAACTTGACCCATGCATTCATAATGTTCATCATCCATGAGGATAGAAGAATGAGTTGTTGGTTGTATGTTCTAAAAAAGAATGGTCAAGAAGTCAATATGAATCAAATTCCACTCACAATGAGGATTGATATATGCACTTAACCTTCTACATTCATATCCTATTCTTATATCCACCAACATATTGTGATATTCTCTTGTTGCAAATATGGATCCGACCCCCCTAGACATTTCCCCCGTTTCCTCGATTCCTTGCAATTTTTCTCTAAATGTTTCATCTTGATGTGATATTATCTCATGTATTTCATGTTTATCGCCCTCCGTTTTTTCGATCTTAGCCCCTTTTCTTCTATCTTTTGCTTTTTTCTTTCCCATAACACAATTTTCTCCCCCTTTGTATTGCTCAAAAATCCTTGGGAGCCCTCTTGGTTTCCTAGTCCCACTTGAGGGTCAACTTCAAATTATCCTATCTCAAAATCAACGCATTATTCTTGAAAAAAAACAGTTGAGATCGTGTAGGATTTGAAACGAGCTTTCCAACAAGCTATAGAGCTCAAAAAATGGACTTTGGATGAGAAAGTTATGTCAAATCAGGCTCCTGGGGGGTCAAAACAGGCAAACAGGACCTTTGGAGAAAATCGCGATTTTGTGAACTTTCTGAAAATCGCGATGCTGTGAAGTCAAAAAAATCGCGATGTTGAGCACAAAATCGTGTTTTTGAAAATCGCGATTTTGAGCAGAAAATCGTGATTTGAAAATCGCGATGTTGATCACAAAATCGTGTTTCTGAAAATCGCGATGTTGATCACAAAATCGTGTTTCTGAAAATCGCGATTTTGATCACAAAATCGTGTTTCTGAAAATCGCGATTTTGATCACAAAATCGTGTTTCAGAGAATCGCGATGTTGATCACAAAATCGTGTTTCAGAGAATCGCGATTTTGATCACAAAATCGTGTTTCAGAGAATCGCGATGTTGATCACAAAATCGTGTTTCAGAGAATCGCGATGTTGATCACAAAATCGTGTTTCTGAAAATCGCGATGTTGATCACAAAATCGTGTTTCTGAAAATCGCGATGTTGATCACAAAATCGTGTTTCTGAAAATCGCGATGTTGATCACAAAATCGTGTTTCTGAAAATCGCGATTTTGACTCAGAAAATCGTGATTCACAAAGTCGTGTTTTTCACAAAATCGTGTTTTTGACTAAAAATCGTGTTTTCTCAGAATCGTGTTTTTGACATGAAAATCGCGATTTTGAGCAAAAATTCGTGTTTTCTCAAAATCGTGTTTTTGACTTGAAAATCGCGATTTTGTCCCACAGAATCGTGTTTTTCTCAAAATCGTATTTTTGGCTGAAAATCGTGATTTGTGAGAATCGCGATTTTGAGCAGAAAGTCGTGTTTTTCACAAAATTGTGTTTTTTTTTGCTGAAAATCGTGATTGGTGAGAATCGCGATTTTGAGCAGAGAATCGTGTTTTTTGAAAATCGTATTTTTCACATGAAAATCGCGATGTTGAGCACAAAATCGTGTTTTTGAAAATCGCGATTTTGAGCAAAAAATCGTGTTTTCACAGAATCGCCTTTTTCACAAAATCGTGTTTTTGCTGAAAATCGTGATTGGTGAGAATCGCGATTTTGAGCAGAGAATCGTGTTTTTCAGAGAATCGCGATTTTGAGCAGAGAATCGTGTTTTTTTGAGAAAAACACAGAATCGCGATTTTTTCAACCAACTTTTAGGCGGGAAAACTGAAAATCGTGATTTTTCAAAAAATTTTGAATTTTCACAGAATCGCGATTTTCATCACAGAATCGCGTTTTTTGGCGGGAAATTCAAATTTCTGAGCACCGGCTATGGCGAGCTCCGTATGAGCAGAAAATCATGAAAAAAATACAGCGCTTGCTCTCCCTTGCACCTCCTAACTCCTTCCCACACAATAATGCATGAAAAATGGTATGAAGATGGTGAAAATGCACTAAAAAACAAGAATTTTCTATGAAGAAGAAGATGGAAGAAGGTGGAGATGATGATGATGATGAAGATGAAGAGGAAAAAACAGAAAATGAACTGAAATGACAGTTTTTTTACCTTCCAACGTCGCAAATCTACGATCTTACCATCACAACGCTCGTCCTCGAAGCTCTCTCCCCGGCAACGGCGCCAAAATTTGGTGTAGCTCAAGCGTAAGCACCACCTCCTTTACTTGTCAATCCGCGGAGACGTGAGGACCGGTATGAAGACCACGAGCAAGTGAAGGCACAAGTGCGTGAGTGAAAGCACACAAACATGCACACACATACACACACACGCGCACACGGTAAGATCAAAGAGAGGAACAATGGAAGAATTTTGATTACTAAAGAAATCTATTACAAAGATGAAATCTACAAGAAGCTAACCTCAAAAATGAGCTCTCTAGCTCTTTTTATAGTTTTTTGACTAGTTTTGGCCCTGTCCAGACCTAGTGTCCGGCCTAGTTAAAAATTAGGTTCCAGGGCTTATTTGAGGGCTCAAACGGAGTCTAAAAATTATGAAATTTGGTACGATGGTACTTCTAATGCTCCTCAAGCTCGAGGACTCCTCGGCTTGCACAAAATGGAGCTACCAAAATAGAAAATGGTATTTACAATGATTTTAGTGATGGAAATCACTATTTTTGTAGGGGATTCTTATGAAAAGTTGACAGTTACTTCATGGAGCTCCCTACGTGCTCCTTCGTCTTGTGTGTTTCCACCTTTCTGATGTGCTTCCATGCTTGTGCTTGACTTTGAGTTCCAACAATCAACCTATGCCAAATAACGTAAAAGAGGTACAAGCATTTATGGGACATTGCGGTTATTACAGATGATTCATACACATGCATGCAATCATAGCCAAGCCTCTGTACTCTCTTTTAACCAAGTTTGAGTGGACAAATGAATGTGAGAATTCATTCAATGAACTTAAAAGACGTTTGTGCTCAGCACCTATATTCACAACCCCGGATTGGAGTAAGCCATTTCATGTACATGTGGATGCATCCAACTATGCCATATGATGTGTGTTAGCACAACCCACGAATGAAGGTAATATAGATCTCCCCATAGCTTACCCGAGTAGACATTTGAATGCAGAAGAAAGAATGAAGGTAATATAGATCTCCCCATAGCTTACCCCGGATTGGAGTAAGCCATTTCATGTACATGTGGATGCATCCAACTATGCCATATGATGTGTGTTAGCACAACCCACGAATGAAGGTAATATAGATCTCCCCATAGCTTACCCGAGTAGACATTTGAATGCAGAAGAAAGAAAGAAGGATTAGGAATGATCTATGCAGTAAAGAAATTCATACATTATTTGTTGGCGAATAAGTTCAAATTCTTTACATATCATCAAGCATTATTGTACTTAGTCAATAAGCCATGTAACACGGGATGATTAATACGTTGGTTTCTATTACTGATGGAGTATGAGTTTGAAGTAGTAGTCAGGAAGGGAAAGACACATCTTAGAGTTGACCACCTCTCGAGACTAACCTCAGGAGAAGCTCCTCAAGGGATAGCAGATGAATTACCCGATGCATATTTATTTAACCCGGAGATAGCACCAGAATGGGCTAAGAATATCATCCCTATTCTCACATACGGACCCAAGAATCCTAGGATGAGGATCAAGGAAGGAGAGATTACAAAGTCTCAAAGATATCAAATAATAGCAAGAAGTATATATAAACAAGATAATCAAAAGATTCTTGCTTGTTGTGTAGATGAATCGAAACATGCGAATTGGTTGCAACTAGCACATGTAGGTGCATTAAAGCAACATCACTCAAAACATCGTACACTATAGACTGTGCATAGACTAGGAGTCTATTGGCCTTCTATGGAAGCAGATATCTACGAATTGTGTAAAGAATGCCATGTTTGTTGTGAAAGACCACCAGTAGAACATGCTACATTATATCACGTGTCTCTCACACACACACACACACATATATATATATATATATATATATATATATATATATATATATATATATATATATATATATATATATATATATATATATATATATATATATATATATATATATATATATATACACACCAGAATGGAGTAGACCTTTAGTGACATACTTGAGGACGAAAACATTCCCTCAAGGAATGACCTTAGCACGACAACCCAGTCTAGAGCAAGAAGCTCAAGACTATTCACTTATCGGTGACAATCTATTGTACACAAACGAGGACGAGATGGATACTTAAGACAATGTGTTCATGAGAGCGATTATTTGAGCGTACCAGAGACTGCACACCAAGGTGTTGCAGGAGGTCATTTTGGACCCGATAGGATAATCAAAGCCATCCTCTTTGCACGATTATGGTGGCCCACTCTTCACATGGATGCACATACCTATGTAAAGAGATGTGATGTGCGCCAAAGAACTCAATTTCCTACTCACAGAGATGAAATGCCATTGAAACCCATGATGGGCGGACGTGCATTTTCTAAGTGGGGTATAGACTTTATAGGACCCATTAACCCCCCTGCAAAAGGTACACATGCTGAATACATTATTGTTGCGACATATTTAATGGAGAGTGTTAATCTCCAAAAGAACAAGTTGTACTTGAACTTAGAACTCCTCTATATCAAGAACAACTTCAGACTCCATTTAGAAAACAATCACCAAATTATCAGAATTTTGACTAACTGTTGAAAACTGAAATTTCCTGGAAAGTCTGCCACAGATTAATTACTGATTGACTAATCAATCCTGTAAAGTTTTTAATAAAACTTTGCACAATGCTTCACCTTAAGGTTGCGCAACTTCTCCAAGTTAAATTTCTCAAAATGATTGAATATATTGTGAGAAATGTGTGAAACACTTTACCTATGTCTGAAACAGCTTCTTTGCAATGGCGACCTTAACACTTGTAATTTCTTAACACTGGTTCTCCCAAAGTAAATCCCGTTTGATCAAGATCTTTTAGCCATAGATGGCTTACCTTTCAACTTAGATTTTGAGCCCTCACTTGTCTAAAACTTTACACTGTGCACTGAGCAATGTTCATTTCTCTGAACATGAAATCTGCGCTAATTTTGACGACTCTTAGAACATCTTCACATATGAATGTTCCTAAACTAAATTCTCTCAACCTGATTGCAATTAACCTCTCAAATTCTAGTCATAGATAGATTAGCTATGGACTTAGATACGTGCAAAAGGATTTCTCAAAAGATTAAGCACAGAAGGAGAATGGGAGAGAAGATCAACGCGCCATATCTGAAATTTTCACTTATCTGTTTTCTTCATACATCTGATGGATAATGTGTACAATGTACATCAACTAACTCTTTTCAACTCTCTTCTCTATCTCTCATCTATCACTCCAAGCATGTACTTATATATATATATATATACAAGTCCTAACTCGTAACTACTTCAAGTATATTGAAGTATCTTAAAGAATTAATGTACATTTGATTAAAGAACTTTACTATCTGATTCTTTCCTTCAATTCATGACATTGATCTTCAATCTTCTCTTCATGTCTTTACTTCTACCCTTTGTATAATCACAATTTGTTGATTGTCTTGCTCCAACAATATTATCTTACCAAAATGGGTCGAGGCAAAAGCCACAAAAAAGAATGATGCACACATGATTGCAAAATTCTTGTTTGAAAATGTCTTTACAAGATATGGATTGCCTATAGAGTTAGCGAGTGATCGAGGAACTCACTTTCTAAACTAGGTCATTGAATATTTGCTACAGGATTTTATGGTAATTCACAAGAAATCCGCACCATATCATCCTCAGGCCAATGGTCAAGCTGAAAGCACTAACAAGATCCTTTGTAACGTAGTGATGAAACTCGTGAACAACAAACGTTCAGATTGGGACAAACAGTTACACCACGCTGTTTGGGCATATCAAGTGGCCTACAAGACCGTACTCAATGCAACTCCCTTTCAGATGGTTTTTGGTCAGAATGTTGTGCTTCCTTTGGACTTCTTGATACCCACCCTTAAGGTTGCACAAGAACATCAGTGGATCGGCCACGAATTATTAGCAAGAATAATGGACTTGGAACAATTAGGAGAAACCAGGCTTAAAGCAGCAGCAGACATATACGCAGCAAAGAAGCGACAGAAAGCATATTTTGATGTGCATAAAGGCTTAAAAGAAGGAGATTTAGTCCTAGTATATATGTTGAAACAACACGCACGAAAGTTAGAAAAGCGAGGTTATGGACCTATGATCATTAACAGACTCTCGACAAGTGGAGCAGTACAATTAGCCACCTTAGAAGGAGACATAATGCCTAATTACAATAGTGGTTGTAGAGTCAAGTTAAATCAGGAACCTATTACTGGCTCAGGCAGAAGCCATAGAACGCATTAAGCGGATGAAGCTAAGAAGACAAGGACTAGGGAGGGAACATTATAACGAGCTAGAAACAACACCCAGATACCCCATGGCCATCTGTCAAGCAAAGTCAAGTACTCATCCTAGCATAGTGGATCGGAGACCATTCATTACAGTCAGGCTAGAGCACGACAACCCTTGCCAAGAGCTCAATGCTTTAATTGACTCAGGTGTTGTGACTTGTGCAATTAGATGGTCCCACTATAAGGACTCAGGAATAGAAATGCGGCCAATTGAGGCATACCTCATAGGGCTAGGATGCATGGAAACCCCTTGCATGGGTGAGGTGGACCTTCCTATCCTCATACATGATGTGACCATGACAGCGAAGCTATTAGTGTGCCATGATGAGGACCTGATAGAACCCCTAATCCTTGGCCAAGATTGGCTATATGACCACTCAATGGACCTAAAGCTTAGACAAGGCTCCTTGCAGATTGGAACCTTAGATCAGCAGCGAGTGATACCGCTTGACTTCCCTAACAACACTCTGCCTGAGGTATGTAACCCTAGACCCTATGAAATGCTTGCGACGGAGGACCGAAAAATATTTGGCCAAATCCCTCAGCTAAGCACGCTCCCTCCAAAGTCAACCCATGAGAGCTAGGTGATGGATCGTTGCCAGACCAAAGATTTTTAGGAGATTTTTCCCTGGTCTTCCAGCAGCGGACAAATGGGGACAATTGCAGGTCAGGTGGACTTCATCAGCAACCACATGGCCAAAACACCCTGCGGTGCCCATCCTTCCACACTTACTATGGACTGGCCTAGATTAATAGTACGAAACGGAGCACTTCCTAATGGGCAGGTTTTGCAAGTGTTGGACCTCCCTTCTTCTCCAAAGCAAAGTGTCCATCGGACCTCTCAACCTCAACCACAAAAGAGTCAATCACAGCAGAGGAACCTACACCGACGACAAAATCAGATGACACAAGGAAGAAAGAATCAGTATCAATATCACAAAGCAAGAGGCACGGGACAAGTATGGGTGCCAAAAGGACAGAAACCATTGACAAATTTCAACAATGCAGACAAGGACAAGAAGAAGTTACGGCGGAATCAGAAGCAATATCCAAAGCCTTTTCTATCTTCTTCTACGAGTACGAACATTCGACAAATTTGGATCGCCAAGAAGTACCTTACGAATCGACCCACACCCATGCAAATTTGGGTACCCAAACAGTGTATTATAGCTCAACCCTCAAGCCATGTAATATATAACCCTCAGAAATCGCTTCACCCTTCAATACCACCACATTGGATATCACCTTTTGTCCCTCAGCAGAAACATATCACCCGCTCAGAAACTCTTAGGAAATGGATACCGAAACATATCCAGATGTCTTCTCCGAGCCCCTTATCTAACATTACTCCCATCCCGACTAAACACTACCCTTGTAATAAGAAAAATAGAAATTGTTTTGTAAGTACTGTAAAGGGAATGATCATATCATAAAGAAGTGTCCAAAACTGGTTGCAAAAGAGGCAAAGAAGAAAGAGGCTCGAATGATTGTTGTAGAAGCCTCTACACCAAAAATGGAGTCTGCTAATCTTGTGCAAGAAGAAGAATGGGCATTTAGTATTGTTTGCAGTTTTGAACCACCTTCTCATGAGCAGTGCATGTCTGCAATAGACTCAGATGTTTGGTATTTTGACAGTGGGGCGACCAAACATATTACCTCACAGCACAGTTTCTTCTCTTCACTCGAGCCTGCCCCTACAGGGAATACTGTTACATGCGCCAACAACTCCTCTTATCCTGTTATGGGAGTTGGTAAGATCATTTTGACTACTGCTGATGGCAGTTCTTTCATGTTGTCAGATGCCTTATTTGTGCTAGGGATCAAGAAGAACCTGTTATCAGTTTCTGCATTAGCCAAGATTGGCTTGGTTATGAAATTTGTTGATGACAGGTGTACAGTTCATGATCTGTCAAACGGCGATGTGATTATTGCTTCTGGCATTTTATGTCGTGGGCTGTATAAGCTCATAGACTATGAAAGATCATTAAATGATTTGGCATATGCAGTAAATATTCTCAGGCTATGTTAGATGCAAAGCTTTGGCATGCACGCTTTAGTCATCTGAATTTTGCTAGTTTGCTACGCCTGCAGAAATCTGAAATGGTGTCCTCTTTGCCCAAAGTTGAGGCACCTGGAAAACATGTTTGTGAAGGCTGTATTTTGGGCAAAATGCAGCATTCCTCCTTTCCAAAAGATGGTTCAGTTCAAGCTACTCAGAAATTGCAGCTTGTACATAGTGATGTTTGTGGTCCTATGCAGACACCTTCTTTTGGGCATTATCTTTAATTCGTGACTTTCATTGATGATTTTTCCAAGCATGCATGGGTATATCCATTGAAGGCAAAGTCCGAAGTGTTCATGTGCTTCAAACAGTTTTTGGTTTTGGCTGAAAATATGTCAACATGTAAAATGGGCACCCTCCATTCTGATCGAGGGGGGGAATATATGTCTTCTGATTTAATGCATTTCTGGCTGAACGTGGGATAAAACACCAGTGTACAGTGCCGTATACACCTCGATAGAATGAAGTTGCTGAACGAAAGAACATGTCACTCATGGAGATGGCAAGGTGTATGGTCAAGAGTCAGGCTTTACCACATAGTTTCTGGCTTGAGGTTGTTATGTGTGCAGCATATGTACTGAATAGGTGTCCCACTAAAGCACTGTAGTCTATCACTCCATATGAGGCTTGGCATGACCGCAAGCCATCTGTTGCTCATCTGCATGTTTTTGGTTGTTTGGCATATGCATTAGTGCCTGAACAACATCGCAGAAAATTGGATGATAAAGCAGTAAAATGTATTTTTATTGGGTACGGTTTTGAAGTAAAGGCTATCGTCTGTATCATCCACAAACTAAACACATTCTGGTTAGTTGTGATGTTGTTTTTGTGTAGGATGCTATTCAACCATTGCTTTCATGTACTAAGGAGACATATGTTAGCTCCAAAGACATGTATGATACTTTTCTGCCTCTTTTTACAGGTGGACAGTCTAGTGCTGGTCCTAATGAGGAAGCTTCTTAGCCTTTGCAGGTTTCATGTGATGATGCACATCATTCCATTTCTGCTGAAGATTTACATGATGCACTTATTGATGAGAGAGCTGATATTGAGCAAGCAAGAACTATGCCAAAATGGCTGGTGCAGACCTTGCGTGATAACAAATTAGATGCAGCCCTGTCATATCGTACTCGATCAGGCTCTCATAGTGCCTCTTTTGCATCAGATTGCTATGCTATGGATGTGTCTAGTCTATGTGATTAGACTGAGCCTGTTTCATTTGATGAAGCACAAAATTCAGAAAATTGGATGGCTGCTATGCAATCTGAATATGATGCAATAATGAAGAATGGTACTTGGTCTTTATGTGACTTGCCTCCTGGCAAGAAGGCCATTGGCACTAAGTGGGTATACAAGCTGAAGTGTAAACCTGATGGTAGAGTTGACAGGTATAAGGCTAGGCTTGTTGCAAAGGGTTATGCACAGGAAAGAGGCATTGATTTTGATGAGACCTTTGCGCCT
Organism: Ceratopteris richardii; assembly: GCA_020310875.1. Classification (NCBI taxonomy): domain Eukaryota; kingdom Viridiplantae; phylum Streptophyta; class Polypodiopsida; order Polypodiales; family Pteridaceae; genus Ceratopteris; species Ceratopteris richardii. Next base: position 3,479,561 of record CM035438.1, read on the forward strand.
ACATGCCGTATGACTACTGTTCGGAGCATCTGTGCACTTGCAGCCCATCATGGTTGGAATGTACATCAATTGGACATTAAAACAGCATTTCTGAGTGGTGACTTGCATGAAGAAGTGTATGTTTTTCAGCCACCTCGCTTTGTGTAGAAAGGGTATGAAAACCAGGTGTGCAAGTTAAAGGAGGAATTATATGGTTTAAAGCAAGCACCACGTGCTTGGTATGAGAAGATACATGCCTATCTGATTGCACATGGTTTTGAGAACATTCCAACTGAAAGCACCTTATATGTTAAGCGTGCTAATGATGTGCTTCTGATCATTGTTTTCTATGTTGAGGACATGCTTCTCACTGGTCCTATTGAGAAGCATATTGCTTGATTTTAAAGCTGATTTGCATGCCTCATTTGAGATGTCTGATTTGGGGCATTTGCATCATTATTTGGGCATTCAGTTTATGCACATTGATGGTGGAATGGCTTTGTGTCAAACAAAATATTTTGACACATTATTGCAGCATTTTGGCCTTGAAGACTGTAAGCCTATTGCCACTCCTATGGAGACAGGTTTACGATTGAGTCTTCATGATGTTGGAGATGCATTTGATGTTGTTCTCTATCAGCAAGCTGTTGGATGCTTGATTTACTTATGCATTGCTCGGCCAAATATTCAGTTTGCTGTCTCACAAATGAGCAGGCTTATGCATTGCCCAGGAGTCAAGCATTGGCAGGCGATTAAGCGTATCTTTCGCTACTTGAGTGGTACTCGACTACTTGGGTTGTTTTATCCCAAGGGGGGATCACTACCGCCAGATTTGCATGCTTTTTCTGACTCTGATTGGGCTGGTTGCTATGACACTTGTGTGTCCACTAGTGGCTTTTGCTTCATGCTTGGTAGCTCATGTATATCTTGGTTGAGCAAGAAGCAGCCTACTATGGCCACTTCTAGTTGTGAGGCTGATTATAGGGAGGCTTTCACAGCGACTGTTGAGTGTGTGTGGCTCAGATGCCTTATGGTTGATTTGGGTGTTGGTCAGTCTTTTGCCACCACCATCTTCACTGACAGTCCGAGTGCATTGGCAGTTGCGAGGAACCCTGTGTTCCATGCTCGCACTAAGCACATTGAGGTGCATTATCATCATGTCAGGGAGAGGTTCTCTGCTGGGGAGTTCAGCTTGGCATATGTGCCCATGTAGGAGAACATTGCAGACCTTTTCACGAAGGCTTTGCCTGGGGAGAAGTTTGAAGCTTTTCACAAAGCTTTGGGCTTACTTCCTTTTGTGGAGTGATTTCCACATAGCTTGGCACTTCCTTATACATGAGTGCCAGCTACTTGTTCACTGCATCACTCCTAGGGGGGACTTGTTGATATATTTAGGTAGTTATGTGTGTGAACACTCTAGGACCGTCGGGGCACTTTTTTTCCTCTTTAAGAGGGTTTTTCCCCCCAGCTTGTTGTTGGAGATAGACGTCTGCGGAAGTACGCGAACAGTGCAAGGAAGAAGAAGAAGCTTGGAGCACAACACACAAGACTGAATGTATTACTAGAGAATGTACAAAGATAAGTAGCCCATTAGGGCAATAGGCGTATATACAAGCCGAGGGAAAAAAACCTCCTAAAGAGGGAAAAAAGTGCCCCGGCGGTCCTAGAGTGTTCACACACATCACTACCTAAATATATCAACAAATCCCCCCTGGGAGTGATGCGGTGAACAAGGAGTTGGCACTCATGTATAAGGAAGTGCCAAGCTATGTGGAAATCACTCCACAAAAGGAAGTAAGCCCAAAGCTTTGCGGAAAGCTTCAAACTTCTCCCTAGGCAGAGCCTTCGTGAAAAGGTCTACAATGTTCTCCTGCGTGGGCACATATGCCAAGCTGATCTCCCCAGCAGAGAACCTCTCCCTGACATAGTGATAATGCACCTCAATGTGCTTAGTGCGAGCATGGAACACAGGGTTCCTCGCAACTGCCAATGCGCTCTGACTGTCAGTGAAGATGGTTGTGGCAGAAGACTGGCCAACACCCAAATCAGCCATAAGGCGTCTGAGCCACACACACTCAACAGTCGCTGTGAAAGCTGCCCTATACTCAGCCTCACAACTGGAAGTGGCCACAGTAGGCTGCTTCTTGCTCAACCAAGATATACATGAGCTACCAAGCATGAAGCAAAAACCACTGGTGGACACACGAGTGTCATAGCAACCAGCCCAATCTGAGTTAGAAAAAGCATGCAAATCTGGCGGTAGTGATCCCCCCTTGGGATAAAACAACCCAAGTAGCCGAGTACCACTCAAGTAGCGAAAGATGCACTTAACCTCTTTCCAATGCGTGACTCCTGGGCAATGCATAAACCTGCTCATCTGTGAGACAGCAAACTGAATATCTGGCCGAGTAATGCATAAGTAAAGCAAGCATCCAACAACCTGCTGATAGAGAACAGCATCAAATGCATCTCCAGCATCATGAAGACTCAATCGTAAACCTGTCTCCATAGGAGTGGCAATAGGCTTACAGTCTTCAAGGCCAAAACGCTGCAATAATGTGTCAATATATTTCGTTTGACACAAAGCCATTCCACCATCAACGTGCATAAACTGAATGCCCAAATAGTGATGCAAATGCCCCAAATCAGACATCTCAAATGAGGCATGCAAATCAGCCTTAAAATCAGCAATATGTGTCTCAATAGGACCAGTGAGCAGCATGTCATCAACATAGACAACAATGATCAGAAGCACATCATTAGCATGTTTAACATACAAGGTGCTTTCAGTTGGACTATTCTCAAAACCATGTGCAATCAGATAGGCATGTATCTTCTCATACCAAGCACGTGGTGCTTGCTTTAAACCATATAATGCCTTCTTTAACCTGCAAACCTGGTTTTCATGCCCTTTCTGCACAAAGCCACGGGACTGAAAAACATACACTTCTTCATGCAAGTCACCATTCAAAAATGCTGTTTTAATGTCCAACTGATGTACATTCCAACCATGATGGGCTGCAAGTGCACAAATGCTTGGAACAGTAGTCATACGGCATGTAGGTGCAAAGGTCTCATCAAAATCAATGCCTCTTTTCTGCGCATAACCCTTTGCAACAAGCCTAGCCTTATACCTGTCAACTGTACGATCAGGTTTACGCTTCAGCTTGTATACCCACTTAGTGCCAATGGACTTCTCGCCAGGAGGCAAGTCACATAAAGACCATGTACCATTCTTCATTATAGCATCATATTCAGATTGCATAGCAGCCATCCAATTTTCTGAATTTTGTGCTTCATCAAAAGAAACAAGCTCATTCTCATCACAGAGACTAGATGCAGCCATAGCATAGCAATCTGATGCAAAGGAGGCACTATGAGAGCCTGAACAAGTACGATATGACAAAGGTGCATCTAATTTGCTATCACGCAAAGTCTGCACCAGCCATTTTGGCATAGTTTTTGCCTGCTCAATATCAACTCTCTCATCAACAAGTGCATCATGTAAATCTGCATCAGAAATGGAATGATATGCATCATCATATGAAACCTGCAAAGGCTGAGAAGTTGCCTCATTAGGACCAGCACTAGCCTGTCCACCTGCAAAAAGAGGCATCAAAGTATCATACATGTCTTTGGAGCTAATAGATGTCTCCTTAGTACATGAAAGCAATGGCTGAATAGCATCTTCCACAAAGACAACATCACGGCTAACCAGAATGTGTTTAGTCTGTGGATGATACAAACAGTAGCCTTTACTTTCAGAACTGTATCCAACAAAAATACATTTTACTGCCTTATCATCCAATTTTCTGCGATGTTGTTCAGGCACTAATGCATATGCCAAACAACCAAAAACACGCACATGAGCAACAGATGACTTGCGGTCATGCCAAGCCTCATATGGAGTGATAGACTGCAACGCTTTAGTGGGACACCTGTTCAGTACATATGCTGCACACATGACCGCCTCAAGCCAGAAACTATGTGGTAAAGCCAGAAACTATGTGGTAAAGCCTGACTTTTGACCATGCACCTCGCCATCTCCATGAGTGACCTGTTCTTTCGTTCAGCAACTCCATTTTGTTGAGGTGTATACGGCACTTTACACTGGTGTTTTATCCCACGTTCAGCCAGAAATGCATTAAAATCTGAAGACATATATTCCCCCCCTCGATCAGAACGGAGGGTGCCCATTTTACATGCTGACAGATTTTCATCCAAAACCAAAAACTGTTTGAAGCACATGAACACTTCGGACTTTGCTTTGAGTGGATATATCCATGCATGCCTGGACAAATCATCAATGAAAGTCACGAAGTAAAGGTAATTTCCAAAAGAGGGTGTCTGCATAGGACCACAGACATCACTATGTACAAGCTGCAATTTCTGCGTAGCCCGAACTGAACCATCTTTTGGAAAGGAAGAACGCTGCATTTTGCCCAAAATACAGCCTTCACAAACATGTTTTCCAGGTGCCTCAAGTTTGGGCAAAGAGGACACCATTTCAGATTTCTGTAGGCGTAACAAACTAGCAAAATTCAGATGACCAAAGCGTGCATGCCAAAGCTTTGCATCTGACATAGCCTGAGAATCATGAACTGCACATGCCAAATCATTCACAGATCTTTCATAGTCTATGAGCTTATACAGCCCACGACATAAAATGCCAGAAGCAATAATCACATCGCCATTTGAGAGATCATGGACTGTACACCTATCATCAACGAATTTCACAACCAAGCCAATCTTGGCTAATGCAGAAACTGATAACAGGTTCTTTTTGATCCCTGGCACAAATAAAGCATCTGACAAAGTGAAAGAACTACCATCAGCAGTAGTCAGAATGATCTTACCAACTCCCATAACAGGATAAGAGGAGTTATTGGCGCATGTGACAGTATTGTTGGAGCAAGACAATCAACAAATTGTGATTATACAAAGGTTAGAAGTAAAGACATGAAGAGAAGATTGAAGATCAATGTCATGAATTGAAGGAAAGAATCAGACAGTAAAGTTCTTTGATCAAATGTACATTAGTTCTATAAGATACTTCAATATACTTGAAGTAATTACGAGTTAGGACTTGTATATATATATAAGTATATGGTTGTAGTGACGAGGAGAGATAGAGAAGTAAGTTGTGAGAAGTTAGTGATGTACATTGTACAAATCATCCATCAGATGTATGAAGAAAATAGATAAGTGAAAATTTCAGATATGGCGCGTCGATCTTCTCTCCCATTCTCCTTCTGTGTTTAATCTTTTGAGAAATCCTTTTGCACGTATCTAAGTCCATAGCTAATCTATCTATGGCTAGAATTTGAGAGGCTAATTATAATCAGGTTGAGAGAATTTAGTTTAGGAACATTCATATGTAATGATGTTCTGAGAGTCGACAAAACTGGCGCAGATTTCATGTTCAGAGAAATGAACATTACTCAGTGTGTGGTGTAAAGTTTTACATAAGTGAGGGCTCAAAATCTCAGTTGGAAGGTAAGCCATCTATGGCTAAAAGATCTTGATCAAACGGGTTCGACATTGGGAGAACTGTAGCTAAGAAGTTACAGGTGTCAAAGTCGCCATTATAGAGAAGCTATTTCAGACATAGGTAAAGTGTTCTACACATTTCTCAGTGTGTACTCAATCATTTTGAGAAATTTAACTTGTAAAGGTTGCGCAACCTTAAGGCGAAGCATTGTGCAAAGTTTTGTTAAAACATTTACAGGATTGATTAGTCAATGAGTGATTAATCTGCAGCAGACTTTTCAGGAAATTTCAGTTTTCAACAGTTAGCCAAAATTCTAATAATTTGGTGATTGTTTTCTAAAATTAAGTGGAGTCTGAAGTTGTTCTTGACATAGAGGAGTTCTAAATTCAAGTACAACTTGTTCTTTTGGAGATTAACATTCTCCATCAGTGGTATCAGAGCAGGATGTGTCAAAATTGAAGTGAAGAAGACTCCGGCTACTGCAGAAATACAAATCTTTACATCTTGAAGGTGCAAAAGGATAAAGGTTGAAGAAAATTTGAAGGTAGACACATTGAAGTTATCAAAAGGATCAGAAGGAGCGAGATTCAAAGTCAAGGTACATTTATTTCTCATAAAGATTAAAGAGTTGGCAATACAGGTAAAGAAATAATGGGAGATAGTCTCCAAATTGAGAAGCTGGATAGAGAGAACTATCTTGCATGGTCAATGAGGATGGAAGCTCATCTTATGAGCAAATATCTGATGGGATACATCACGGGAGATGAAGAAAAGCCAGAATTTAGAGACTCAAGTGTTCCAACTAGAGAGGAGCTTGCAGACTTGAAGAATTGGATGAAGAAGGATGCTCAAGCAAGGAGCATAATCTACATGGCAGTCAATGACTATTTGCTTCCTCACATTAGAGGACTTGAAAGTGCATGTGACATTTGGAATGATTTGGAGGAGCATTTCCAAAACACAACCAAATCAAGGAAGGCTTCACTATGGGCAGAATTTACTACCTTCAAGAAGAAGGCCTCACAATCAATCTCTGATTATGTGACAAAGATGAAGGACATTGCAGATTCTCTAGGTGCAGTGGATGAAGATATTGAAGAAGATAAATTGGTAAGACAAATTCTCACAGGGCTAAGAGGAGATGAGAAGTGGAAACCTTTTATTTTGTCTACAGAACTTTCATTAGATCACTTTACTCCTAATTTGAATCAATTGTTAGGTCATATGCTAACTTTTGAGAATGATATCAAAGGAGATGTTGATAATAGTGCAGGTCATGCAATGTACTCTAAAGACAAGAAGAAAGCTAACAAAGGGAAGCAACAATCAGGTGAAGAAGAAGGCACTTCAAATCAAGCAAATTTCATAAGAGGAAAAGGAAATGGCAGAAGTAGAGGAAGAGGCAGAAACAACAAAGATAATGCAAGAGCTTGTTGGATATGTGGTAAGACCAATCATCTATCTCATGATTGTTGGCACAATAATCAGAACAATGGTAATTATCAGAATTTTAATCAAAGAGCAAGAGGTGGTAGATTTCAGAGAGGAAACTTCAGAGGTAGAGGTGGTAGGAATCCTTTTGGAAGAGGTGGAGGAAGAAGCTTCCAAAATCAATCCTATAATAACACCTAGTACAACTATGCATCAGATCAGAAGGAGGATTCCACTCTCATTATGAATGCAACATATGAAACCTCACATGAGGACATGAGAGTGTTCTATATTGATTCAGGATGTAGTAATCATTTAAGTGGAAATATTGCTTTGATGACTGACCTAGATCATAACGCAATTAATCATACAGTTCAGACAGGTGATAATACAAAGCATAAGGTAAAGTTAATTGGTTCAGTCAAGGCTAAAGATGGGAGCACTCTTCTGAGTAAGGTTCTTTATGTTCCCACAATTCCAAAGAATTTGATCAGTGTAGGTCAAATTGTGGAAAAAGGATATGAGGTAAGATTCACTAATGATGGAGTATATGTTGAAGACCCTAGTCAAGGGTATAAACAGGTTGTTACAGGAAAGAAAGAAGGAAGGCTCTTCACATTGAAGGTACAAGGAAATGTTGGACATGCTATGTGTAATAAAGTAAGTCTATGATCCAAGGGTCTGGCCGGTTCAGACAGATCTGAAATCGGATACCGTTTGGTCATCCGTGTGTATGACCAAAGATCTCGAGTTTAGACTTACTAGGAGGTCATTTACTCTTGTAACCAAGTAATCCACTTAGCCTAGTGGTTAAGACTCAAGGGTGTGAAGGACGAGGTCTTGGGTTCAATCCCCATGGGATACATGGGAAGAGTATTTTGCCCAAAGAGCTCTAGAACCTTCTAGAAGCATCCATTGGACACTTGGCGCACATGCAGTTACATGGCTGACACTTGGCTGGTTAGTATCCACCTGCCCAAGAAGGCAGTTCCCTGGAGAGAGCTATATATAGAGGCATTTGGTTGGGAGGAGAGTCATCTCTCTAGTATGTGGTGGTCGTAATCCTTGTAGTGTTGCATTGGTATCAGAGCCAAGCTCTCATGGTGACCTTGGAGTGGGTTCATCATCTTTATCTCCATAACTTCTTGCTCATTACTTTATGCGTGCATTTCTTGGCAAATTCTCGTTCGCGGCTGTCTTGTATTGCGTGCCGAATTCATCTTGGTGGCGACAGCCTTAGCTTGAGAAGAAGCATAGTAAAATAAAAGATTAACTCTGTGTGTAGCTCAGGGGAATCGATCCCTCGCCCCCCTAACAAGGGCGTAACCGTCTACCCAACAAGACCACGGGCGGATCACGCTTGGTATCCTGCACAAATTGATGTTTTGCTGAAGTCTGGCGCCGAGAGAAGCATAGCAAAACATCAAGAACATCTCTGGCTGTGAGGGAGGAAGGATTCAAACCCCCGCCCCCTCGATTGGGAAGAGTTAGCCTATCCATCAAGACCACGGGTCTTGGCGGCATCCATTCGCGCACAGGACAATTTGTAGGAAGTTTACGCTGAAGAAGGAGCAAAACACATCGAATCATATCTGGTATGCGCCCGCGGCTGATCGAACCCAGATCTTCTGGTTTAGAGCGCATTCGTCTATCCAGACAGCCACAAACGTTCGTGGGAGTGTTAACAGAATCCTGAGATTGTGCTGAACCAGACGCTGTCCAAAAGTTCAGCTTCTTCAGGTGGACGCCGGGATTCGATCTCACGATGTTGCAGAGAAGCTTCAGAGCCTTATCCACTGAACTAAAGTTTTTCATGATTTTTTTTGTCTGCGTATCTTATACACTTCGATCATATCTCTGCTCTGCTAATCCCGAGCCGAGATCATCTCATTTTGATTAACCTTTGGAGTTTGCTTATTACCCCAACCGAACCCGAGTGCATATCTGTGCTGATCAAAGCTAAAAGTTCGAGCAAAGTTTGAAGAAACCTGAAGCCGTGGAGTGAAGATCCGGAGGCCTTTGGTGATCGAAGTCAAATCAACTTTGAATTCGGACCAAAGTCTTGAGAGAATAGCTCTTCCAAAGGATCAATGGAAGGACGTAGCTAATTGGAAGATAAGTATTTTCCAAGTTATGTTTTCATTTCAATATTTGTTTTTTCCATGCTTTCATGTAAGATGCAAATTAATGAAAGCTAAAAAAGAGAAAATAAACATATTGAAATGCAAAAGCACAAACATATTGAAATGTTTGGTATGCAACTACAAAAGAAATGATTGTTGTTGCATTTCTCCTTTCAAAAGAATGTTTTCAGGCACCTTACACATTTGTTTTCTTGCTTCCAAAAGGAATAAGCATGCACTCAAGTATGTGCACATGTATATAACCTTTTGTAAGGTAGAGGAAAGATTGTTTGTGCATGGATGATTGGACGCACACATATATGTATCAAGCTCAAGAAATTGCTTGATTTATGCTTAGTATATGAAAGGAGAATGCCAACACTTGCATGTACTCACATGCATTTGCATCCAAGAATGGGCATTTGCATACATGAACATGCATTTGCATGCAAGTAGATGCATGAGCATACGCATGTTGTTTTCATGAGTAGTTGGACACGTATACTTTCATTCCTTTCTTTTTCTTGACTTAGCTAGGTGGAAAATATAGAAAATTACCTAGTTGCAAGGATCTTAACCATCATGCAACTAAGTATCTAGTCTATTTTTTCCTAGAAAGTGATACATAGGTACCACTTAGTAGAAGTCTTTTTGAGGAAAAGAAAGCATGTTGAAAGTAAGTATTCATAGAGCTACTTCTCAACATGCATGCTCAGTCTAAGTTTGGGAAGAAACCCAGATATTCTTAGCAACTATCGAGGATTTAGTTGTTTTTGGATGTTCATGTTCATGCATCCAAGTAAGGAAGTTTCTGTTTGAAACTTGTAAAGTTCCAAAATATTTTTAGGAGATTTAATACTTTAATATTCATCAAACATTGATGAATAAGTAGAAGTATTGAACTTCTAGAATCCCAGGAACTCTAGTGGTCATAGATGAGAGTTTCCAGAAATGCATCTCAAGGCATGATGCAAGGTCTTCAATCGACGCGGAAACTTTTCAAGGAAACTTGCTTGATTCTATTTAAGCTAATTCAAGGCTTAAAAAAGAAACCAAGATAAATATTAATTGATCTTTAGGAATCAAGTAATTTCCTAAAGTCATGACAATTAATGAAATGATTTAGATTATTTTCATTTCTGAAACAAATATCTTAGGAAATCCCGATATTTCCTAAAGACAATTTAGGAAACAAGTTCTTTCCTAAAAGATAAGCTTCAAGTGGTAAAGCCTTGAATCTTATAAAAATCAAGAACATCTTTTATAAGATTAAGTAAAACAATTCCAAGCATTGTTTGCTTGTATAAAGTTTTCAAATATGGAGACTTTGTTAAAGCACTTTTCTAAAGACAAGAAAAGTATGCTTGGTGATCTTTAAGATAAGAAAAGCTTAAACAAGAGACCCAAGCAAAGTAATCTTTGGAAATTAAGCTATTTCCTAAAGATAAACTAATGAAAGAGCGTGATTACCTATTTCATTAGTTAAATGAGAATGTCTTTTGGACAAGCAAAGCCTTAAGTCTTGGTCTTATCCAAAAGTCTAGAATTCCTTTTGAAGATCTTTCCAGTAAAAGAAACGATTCCAAGATGAATCATTAGACTGGAAAGCAAAAGATTCCAAGATGAATCATCTGCTTCAAGTTATAGCTTAGTATTACTTGATTCCTTGGTAGGAATCAAAAAGTTCTTGAAAGAAAAATCTCCCCAGTTGTGAGACTAGCATCTTTCAAGAGAAGTTTTATAGCAAGTAGTTCCCAGCAAATCCCTAACCACCAGTTTTGGTATGTAAGTCCAATAAGTGATATAACATAATGATATATCATTGATTCTTAGCTTTGGAATCTGAAAAGCATTAGAAAATGCTTGGACTTAAGTTGAGGGAAAGATCTCAAAAAATCCTGCAGGTAAGCAAAGAAGCTTAAGATAGTTTAAGAGATCTTAAAAGATAAAGACTAAGTCTTTATTTTTGTCGCCAGGATCAACCAGACTTGATCAAACTTGGCCATGATTGTCCAAGAATGTGCGATTAGAACTACTCTATAGATTGCCCAAGTATTGGCACTAAAAAAATTCCGTAAGGAATTATTCACTCAAGTTTCATTTATTAAATGGAAAATTGTGAAAAAGTAAGCTGTTCCCAGTCTGAACAGCGTGAAGTAATTCCAAGTATGTAGTCTGCAACCGTGAAAACGGTACTTAAGTCTGTGGAAGGTAAAACATAAGTGTTTGCCTATCCTTAAAGGGATTTTGGTACAAATCCAAAAAGCATGAGCGGATGCTTAGACTTAAGCAGTAGAGAGATTCTTGTAAAAAGGCCCCGGCCGGGATAGGTACCTAAAAGCACCAGTATAGAAAGGAATCTAAAGACAAGAAGTCATAAACTCTTGTCGCTACAAAATTGGTCAAGAATAACCAATTGAACTTGAATTTGAGAAATTCAAGAACTTGGAATTCTGATTGGTTTTCATTTGAAAATCCCAGTAAAGAAGAATTGATATTTTGTCAAGAGGTTTTCAAGTTTCCAAGGCAAAGCACATGATTATGAGGTGATCATGCGAAGGAATCAAAACCTAGGAAAATCTAGTTAGAGGTAATGCCTGAAACTTCCAATTCTTGTAAAAGAATTGAAGAAATAAGGTACTCTATCAAGAGATGTTTAGACTTTAGGATAAGAATCACCCACACATTAATGTGAATATAAAATAGGGTGATATGGGACACCAGATTTTATACTCAGATTGATGTAGGAAAGATGGTATGGGACATCGGACCGTGGGATGATGATTATCTTTTTGTCCTAGTTTGGATTTTGAAGTTAGGTTTCATCCTCAAGGGAATTAAGACTTCAAGGAAAGTTTAATTCGTAAAGGATGAAAGTAGTATCTTACGATACTTCAAGGTAACTTCAAGATTAAGGAAACTGAAGATATGAAGTAAGTAACTTCCAAGATCTTCATAGAACACTTCAAGTTTAAGTGTTATTGATCAGAAATAGTTGATAAATTTCTGAAAGAAGTTGGACTTTGATTTTGAGTTGATCTTTTCAACTAAAGATTTAATTGACTAAGTCAAGCATCCAGTTCCTAGTGTAACTTGAAAAAATTCACTCTTTTGACTCAAAGAAATGCACAAGAATTGCATTCCCAATAAGGAGTCAAAAAGACTGAATGTGACCTGAACTTAGTCTCAAGTGAAGCATTATTTGAATATTAAACTCATCGACAGAACCTCAGTGGGTCGACACACTGATGTTGGTTACCACACTAGTATCTTGTGGTTAGATGATGTTTTTGATTTGCTTTGAATCTTTTTGAGAAACCAGCTTATTTCTCTTAAAGATAAAGTCAATGCTTCAATATCTTGTTGAAATTGACCAGTGAAAAGTTAAAGTCCTGAGTCAACTAGACTTTGACTCATAGCAAGTTTATATATGTTCGAAGTTTGAATTGGTTGTACAGAGTTTTAGTTATTTCTTTTTGGTTTCCAAATCTTTTGGAATTGGCTCAGATATGGTATCTGATTCCTTTTGCAAAAGACCAGGGATAGCCGGTTAGAATTAGATAACTAACTTGAACATCCTAGATAGATGTTATGTACAAGAACCTTTTCAATCTTCAAAAGATGATAAGTCTAAGTAGACTTATTCATTTGATTTTGCTTCAAGTTATAGCATAAATAATTTCCTAGAGTCCAGTATACTCTAGAATAAAGAAGTTAGGAATTGCTCATTAGATTGACAATTCCCAAGAACTTTCAGTTAAAAGTCTTTGAGAAAAGTGTCCTAAGTTGGACAATTTTCATTTTGAATTTGAATTGGTGAAGTTAGTATGGTTGATTCCACCGGAATGGTAAACTTTCTCCTATAGTTTACATAGGATTTTTTCAACTCATTGGGACAGAGTAGTCCTCTAGTCGGGTGAAAAATCAAGTAACTGTTGGATCAAAGTAAACCATTGAATAAACATCTAAAGTTAGATGTATGGGACAATCAAACTTCAAGTTCTCCAAAACAAATTCAAGTGAATCAAGAATTCTTAAAGTCTTGCAAGGGATAAGAATCTCACCTTCATTACTAAGTCCATGCACCAGACATGCCCAAAAATGGACTAGTAATTTGAATCCACCTAATTCACATGTTTGTGCCTAGATCGCACATCCAGAAACTGTGAATTAGCCAGGGATATGTGTTTAGATCCACCTTTATTATTCATTCACTATTTTGTACTTTGACTAGTTTATCAAAGTGCAAAGCGAGATAGTGTTTAGAATCATTTGGGCAAGGATGCCACCACAGAGATGAGACATGTTCTTCCAGTTCTAGAACATGACCATGTTCTTCCAGTTTTAGAACATGAGGCTCGGGGGTTGCCTACAGTATGTATATAGCTCTATTTTTGAGGACGAAAATCTTTTCCAAGGGGGAAAGAATGTAATAAAGTAAGTCTATGATCCAAGGGTCTGGCCGGTTCAGACAGATCTGAAATCGGATACCGTTTGGTCATCCGTGTGTATGACCAAAGATCTCGAGTTTAGACTTACTAGGAGGTCATTTACTCTTGTAACCAAGTAATCCACTTAGCCTAGTGGTTAAGACTCAAGGGTGTGAAGGAGGAGGTCTTGGGTTCAATCCCCATGGGATACATGGGAAGAGTATTTTGCCCAAAGAGCTCTAGAACCTTCTAGAAGCATCCATTGGACACTTGGCGCACATGCAGTTACATGGCTGACACTTGGCTGGTTAGTATCCACCTGCCCAAGAAGGCAGTTCCCTGGAGAGAGCTATATATAGAGGCATTTGGTTGGGAGGAGAGTCATCTCTCTAGTATGTGGTGGTCGTAATCCTTGTACTGTTGCACTATGTTCACATATGGAGAGCAGAAGGTGTCAGAATTGGATCTTTGGCATAAAAGACTTGGACACTTCAATGAGAGAGGTATTAAAGAAATGATTAACAATGATTCAGTGCTTGGGTTGCCTAACATTGCAGGTCAACACATGACATACAGATGTGAGGCATGTCAATTAGGTAAGGCACATAAGCAATCCTATTCCAAGCATGGGTTTATGTATTCAGAAAGACTTGAGTTAGTGCATACAGATGTGTGGGGTCCTTCAAAGGACTTTAGTATAAATGGTTCAAGATATTATGTCATATATGTTGATGATGCTACCAGATGGATCACAATTTATGTGATTAAAGAAAAGTCAGAAGTGTTTAATACATTTAGACATTATCATGCATATGCAAAAAGGATTACAGGTGAAAAATTGAAGAGATTAAGGTCAGATGGAGGGGGAGAGTATTTTTGAAATGAATTCAATGATTACTTGTGGAATGCAGGTATAAAGAGAGAAGTTACTTGCAGGTACTCTCCTCAACAAAATGGGGTAGCAGAAAGAAGAAATAGGACTCTTGTTGAGTTTGCAAGGTCCATGATGAAAGAGAAGAATTGCCCAAATTATTTGTGGGCAGAGGCTGTAAATACAGCTACATATTTGGTCAATAGATTGCCTTGTAAAGCTTTGCAAGGTATGACACCATATGAAGCTTGGTGGGGTAAGAGACCTACCTTGGATCATTGCAGAATATTTGGATGTTTGGCATATGCATATGTGCCATCTCAATTGAGGCATAAGTTGGAGCCTAAGGCAGAAAAGTATGTATTCATTGGTTATGATGATAAGCAAATGGGATACAGGTTGTGGAGTCCATCCACAAAGCAATTCCTTGTATCCAAGGATGTTACATTTGATGAGCAAGGTACTTGGTATGCAGGTAAATATAATACACATGCAGATGTTGAAGAAGTAGTGGATCAAAGGAAAGGTAAAGCAAAGATTCAATTAATTGATGAAAATGAGAGTAATGAAGTACAGGTTGAAGTTGAAGAGAGGCCAAGGTTTGATCCAGAATGTGATGAACCAGAGACTTCAAGAAGTGCAGAAGTTAGGAGGTCATCTAGGCACAAATGGCAACCTACAAGGTATAGCTATGACACCTCATTCTTGACTACTAAAGATTATGCTTATTTGGTAAACACAGATGAAGATCCATCTACATATGATGAAGCCAAAGGCAAGAGAAATTGGGAAGAAGCCATGCAAGAGGAGTATGATGCATTGATAGAGAATCAGACTTGGGATCTGGTTCCTAAACCTAATAGTCAGAAAATTATTGGATGTAAGTGGGTTTACAAAACAAAAAGATTTGCAGATGGAAGTGTGTCTAGGTACAAAGCTAGACTTGTTGTGAAAGGGTATGCACAGACATATGGAGTGGACTATGATGAGACCTATAGTCCTGTGGCAAAAATGACAACCATCAGAACTCTCATAGCAATTGCTGCTTGCAAAGGTTGGAAGTTATCTCAATTAGATGTTAAAAATGCTTTTTTGAATGGTTACATTTCAGATGAAGTTTACATGGAGCAACCAGATGGGTTCAAAGATAAAGTGAGTCCAAATTATGTGTGTAAGCTCAAGAGAGCTTTGTATTTACTAAAGCAGGCCCCAAGGGCATGGAATTATAGGCTTGTAAAGTTCTTGAATGATCTTGGATTTCAAGCATCAAAGGCAGATAGTAGCTTGCTAGTCAAAGCAAGTGAAGATGGATTCATTTATGTTTGTATTTATGTTGATGACATAATACTTACAGGAACAGATGATAAAGGAATACAAATGATCAAGAAGCAGATGGAGAAAGAGTTCAAAATCAGTGATTTGGGGAACTTGTCATTCTTCTTGGGAATGGAGATTTCTTATACTCAACATGGAGTATATGTGACCCATGAAAGGTATCTTAAAAATTTGCTAACCAAATTTAAAATGGAAGATTGCAGGGTTGCACCTACACCATTGGAAGTGAACCATAAATTGTCTAGATTTGGAGGAGAAGAATTCAGAGATATGAAGCTATATCAAAGTTTGGTTGGTAGCTTGATTTATGCTACCTTAACAAGGCCTGATTTTTCATATGCAGTTGGTGTGCTTTCACAATTCATGCATTGTCCTAGAAAGGAACATTGGATTGCAGGACAAAGAGTACTTAGGTACATCAAGGGTACACTCAGAGAAGGGTTGTACTATGGATTTACTTCTGATACAAGAGTGAAGATATATAGTGATGCAGATTGGGAAGGTAATGTGGATGATAGAAGATCAACCCATGGATATTTGTGCTATGTAGGAGACAAATTGATTTCATGGTGTTCTAAGAAGCAACATACAGTTGCTTTGTCATCTACAGAAGCAGAATACAAAGGTATGGTGGAAGCTGCAAAGGAGGTAATATGGCTAAAGACACTTATGAAGAGTTTTGATGTTGTTCAGAGTATTCCTATTATTTGTGGAGACAATATGAGTTCTCTATACTTGGTAGCTAATCCTGTGTTTCATGCTAGAACTAAGCATATTGAAATACAATATCATTTCCTGAGAGAGAAGGTCATTGATAAGGAGATTGAAGTCATACACACTCCTACAAAAGATCAACTTGCAGATATGATGACAAAAAGTTTAGATGGACCAAAGTTACAGAAGTTCAAAGACATGGCAGGAGTAAAAAGGATGCAGACAATCACAATTGATGATTGAGGGGGAGCTGTTGGAGCAAGACAATCAACAAATTGTGATTATACAAAGGGTAGAATTAAAGACATGAAGAGAAGATTGAAGATCAATGTCATGAATTGAAGGAAAGAATCAGACAGTAAAGTTCTTTGATCAAATGTACATTAGTTCTATAAGATACTTCAATATACTTGAAGTAATTACGAGTAAGGACTTGTATATATATATATAAGTATATGGTTGTAGTGACGAGGAGAGATAGAGAAGTAAGTTGTGAGAAGTTAGTGATGTACATTGTACAAATCATCCATCAGATGTATGAAGAAAATAGATAAGTGAAAATTTCAGATATGGCGCGTCGATCTTCTCTCCCATTCTCCTTCTGTGTTTAATCTTTTGAGAAATCCTTTTGCACGTATCTAAGTCCATAGCTAATCTATCTATGGCTAGAATTTGAGAGGCTAATTATAATCAGGTTGAGAGAATTTAGTTTAGGAACATTCATATGTAATGATGTTCTGAGAGTCGACAAAACTGGCGCAGATTTCATGTTCAGAGAAATGAACATTACTCAGTGTGTGGTGTAAAGTTTTACACAAGTGAGGGCTCAAAATCTAAGTTGGAAGGTAAGCCATCTATGGCTAAAAGATCTTGATCAAACGGGTTCGACATTGGGAGAACTGTAGCTAAGAAGTTACAGGTGTCAAAGTCGCCATTACAGAGAAGCTATTTCAGACATAGGTAAAGTGTTCTACACATTTCTCAATGTGTACTCAATCATTTTGAGAAATTTAACTTGGAAAGGTTGCGCAACCTTAAGGCGAAGCATTGTGCAAAGCTTTGTTAAAAACTTTACAGGATTGATTAGTCAATGAGTGATTAATCTGCAGCAGACTTTTTGGGAAATTTCAGTTTTCAACAGTTAGCCAAAATTCTAATAATTTGGTGATTGTTTTCTAAAATTAAGTGGAGTCTGAAGTTGTTCTTGACATAGAGGAGTTCTAAATTCAAGTACAACTTGTTCTTTTGGAGATTAACATTCTCCATCAAGTATTCCCTGTAGGGGCAGGCTCGAGTGAAGAGAAGAAACTACGTTGTGAGGTAATATGTTTGGTCGCCCCACTGTCAAAGTACCAAACATCTGAGTCTACTGTAGACATGCACTGATCATGAGAAGATGGGTCAAAACTGCAGACAGTAGTAAACACCCATTCTTCTTCCTGCACAAGATTTGCAGACTCTGTTTTTGGTGTAGAGGCCTCTGCGACAACCATTCTAGCCTCTTTCTTCTTTGCCTCTTTAGCAGCCAGTTTTGGACAGTTCTTTATAATATGATCATTTCCTTTACAGTACTTGTAGAACAATTTCTACTTTTCTGATTTCTTCTCATCTTTATCCTGGTTCTTCGATTGTGCAACATTTGCAGATTTCTGCTTACTAGTAGAAGAGCTCCATTTTCCTTTGCCCTTCTGACTAGCCAGGAAAGCTTGATCTGCAACACGCATAATGGACCTATTCTGCCTGGACTGATCTTCCTGCAACAGAACAGAGACTAATTCCTCAAATGACAAGGCATTTGGATTGCCTTTCATCATCAACCGAAGAGTAGAGGCAAAACTCTGATATGAATCAGGAAGACCATTCAGAACGGTCTGCACAAGTGAGCTATCTGGTATAACCTCATCAGCAGAAATCAATTGTTCCTTCAGGTCTTTGATCTTTGTAAGAAAACTATCCATAGAATCACCTTCATTCATGTGCTCACTCTCCAATTGTTTTCGGAGGTAAGCAACACGAGCCTCATTCCGTGGTAAGTGTATCCCAAGCATCCTTTGCTGTTCTGCAAGAGTGAATGTGAGGAATAATGGCACGTTTGATAGACAAAGCTATCAATGCATGTGCCTGGGCATCTCTGCCATCCCAACGAATCTGCTCTACAGTAGGTGCAATAGAAACAGCAGCACGAACAGGAATCTGCGGAATATCATCTTCGACACCATCTTCATCAGCTCCAACACCTGTATTTGCAGTACCTGTCGTTACAGGTGTAATAGGACGTCTTTCAACACCCTGCACAATATTCCACAATCCTTTCGCAACCAGTACATGTCGCATCATATAAGCCCATAATGGGTAGTTGGTACCATCCAACTTATCCTCAACAGCCAACATAAGGAATACATCACTGCTTTCAGCCATGGCCGATGACTAAAATACCTTGATGCAGAAAATTGACTGTATCTCAAAAAGTTGAACAGAACTGCCTAGACGAGTTCTGCTAGACCTGTAGCAGACTTCGAGACGCTTAAAATGGCGAACAGAAACTGGTATATACCTTTGGCACAAAAGGACGAAATAGCCTACACAAGCGCTGCGATAGTGCGTTCGGAGGCCGAAACGAGCTCAGATCGCAATTTTGGCACCACAAAACGAAGCTGTTTTGATCTCGGAAACACCCTGAGTATGCTCACCAAATTTCATGCGAATCTGAGACTGCAAACGGAGGAGTGTCGACGGCGCCCTAGAAGAAGCAACGACCTGCTCTGATACCAATTGTTGGAGATAGACGTCTGCGGAAGCATGCGAACAACGCAAGGAAGAAGAAGAAGCTTGGAGCACAACACACAAAACTGAATGTATTACTAGAGAATGTACAAAGATAAGTAGCCCATTAGGGCAATAGGCGTATATACAAGCCGGGGGAAAAAAACCTCCTAAAGAGGGAAAAAAGTGCCCCGGCGGTCCTAGAGTGTTCACACACATCACTACCTAAATATATCAACACTTGTATATATGCCTATTGCCCTAATGGGCTACTTATCTTTGTACATTCTCTAGTAATACATTCAGTATTGTGTGTTGTGCTCCAAGCTTCTTATTCTTCCTTCTGTTGTTCATGTGCTTCCACAGACGTCTAACTCCAACAACTGATATGACCAAATCCAGCATGCCATAACTTCATATCCTCCCTAGGTGTAGTAGACCTAGAAACATTAGTATGACTAATTTTGGATAACACAAACATGCCACTTCTGTTTCCAACTTGAAGTAGACAATGCTCCTCATTAGGTGTGAGGATCTTACATGAACCTTTCTTGAAAACAACTTTATAACCATATGATAAGAAAGTAGAGATAGAGAACAAATTCTTCTTCATTTTTGTAACATAAAGAACATTAGAAATTGTGAAATTTCCACTTGCACTTGACTTAAGGTTCACTTCTCCAACACCAACAATATCTAAACCATGACCATCTACAATGGTCACTCTTCTACCTAAAGAGTTAGAAACGGACAAAAATACCTTTCTCTAATTTGTCATATGCTTAATAGATCCAAAAACAAATCCAAGGATTATCTAAGATTGCATTTAATGTTGCTTGATCAAAAGCTACTTCTTTACCTGATGCTTTCTTCTTCTCATTTACAATCCTTGCTTTGCATTTTGCTATAAAATGATTTGATTTCTTACTGTAATCGCATACTCCTTTCTTTGAATTAGATGTAGTGGAAGATTTTTCTTTGGGTGTAGAGGAATCATTAGAGGTAGGACTGGAAGGTTTAGGATTAGAAGACTTACTTTCCTTCTTGGATTGCTAACTCTTCTTCTTCTTTTCCTTCGCCAATGATAACATGGCTTCATCATTCTCTTCCATACCCTTTTGTTGATCTTCATCTTGAAGTAACAAGAGTTGTAGCTCTTCAAATGAAAGTTCTCTATCTCCTTTAGAGAGAGATAAAGAAGTAACAAAAGCATGATATATAGAAGGATGTGAGTTTAAAAGTGTGTTTACCATCTCTTCATTTGGAATGTTGACTCCAACATTGAGTAACTGATCTCCTAAATCTTTAAGGTTCAAAATATGTGTCCAAACTAATTCACCAGCATTCATCCTTGTGTTGGGTAGTTGTCTCCTAAGATGAGCTTTCCTAGCAGGGGTTCTCCTCTGATAAAGATTCTCCAACTCCAACCAAGCCTGATGAGAGGTTCTACAAGACCTCGTTTGGGGTATAATAGGCCTCTTGACTCCCATAGCAATATATGAAAGTGCTAGAGCATCCTTTGAATTCCATCTAGATTGCTCTTCTGTAGGAAATCATCTGGCAGTAGTACTGCTGACTCCTAATGATGAAGTGGTTCCTTCTTCTTCACTAACCTCTTGTTGAACAGAAATAGGAATAGGGGTTATTCTAGAAGGTGAAACAATTCATATTTTAAGCAAATCTAACTCTGTTGTTGATATGCTTTCTAGAGCTAGGTATGATGAGAATGATGAAGCCAAAGTAGATATTAATACGATTAATTATGATTTTTAAGTATATGTATATGAAAAATTTAATACTGATGAATATGAAGGAGAGTGGCTAGATATTGGGAGGTATCTTAGTACTTTAATTAGATCACCTTCATGGTCTTCAAATAGATTTAGAAATATTAGAAAAAGAGCTTTTAATTTTTTCTTAAAAGATGGACTAATTTGGAGACATGCAAGGGGGAAGATTAAAATGCCACAAAGGGTACTAGGTACTAAGCTTCTTCAAATGCAAGTTATGAAGAGCATGCATGATACTTTATGGGCTGGGCATAAAGGATTTGTAGCAACTTATGAAAAAATTAGAGAGGGTTATTGGTGGCCAGGTATTTATGTTAATGTAAAGAATTATGTGAATTCTTGAGATGTATGTCAAGTTCATTCATCGGTTAAGCATAGGGATCCACTATACCCTACCTATCCTCCGTGCATACACTACAAGTGGGTAGTTGACTTAGTGACCATGCCCAAAGGTATAGATAGGATGAGATACATAGTTCTTGCAAGAGAAGATCTTACTAACCATGTTGAAGGTCGAGCTCTAAGATCTAAAACCACTTTCAATGTGTGTGAATTTCTTCTTGAAGATGTAATTTCAAGATTTGGGTATATTGAAAAGGTAGTAGCTGATAGGGGAGAATTAGATGCACAAGAGGCTAGAGATTTCTTTGCTAGGCATGGGAAACGTTTAGCTCTTACGACTGCATATAACCCTGAGGCTAACGGAAAGATAGAAAGAGGGCATTCTCCTATTATTAAGGCGATTTCTAAAGCTTGCAAAGGAGAACTTAAGAATCAGCCGAAATTTTTGCCATTCGCATTGTGGGCTGACAGAATGACCTGCACTAGAATGACGGGATTTATGCCGGCAGAGCTAATGTATTGTCAGAAGCCAATTTTTTCGGTGCATACTCAAATCCTTACTTGGGCTACTCTCCCATGGGAAGAGAATCTGTCTACTGAAGATTTATTAGCTCTAAGAATTCAGCAACTTGAACAAGGGAATGAAAGGTTAGATGAAGTTGTAGCTAAATTGAAAGATTCTCGACTTAAAAATAAAAAATATTTTAATAAATCACATAGGTTAAGACCAAAGCCAATACAAATTAATGATTGGGTTTTAATTTATGATAGCATGTTTGATTCTCAGTATGATGCTTGTAGGAAATTAAAAAAGTGTTGGTTTGGACCTTATGTGGTGGTCAAAGTTTATGAAAATGGAACGTATGCTTTATGAGAGTTGGATGGTACTCCTCTTAAGAATTTAATTGTAGGTAAAAGAGTTAAATTATTCAAACAAAGAAATGAAGAAATTTATGACTTATTATATGATGAAGAAAATGTAAAAAATTATTTATGAAAACTAATTTTACTTGTGAGTCTAGATGTTGTTGATTGTTAGCAGGAGTTGAAGATGTTTTTTGAGCAAATAAACTAAAGAATGTTTTATGATGAAGATGAAGGAAAAAAATAACCAGGTGACTTAATTCTAATTATTTGTATTATTTATTTTTTCTCTTTATGCATTTCATAAATAGGATTTTATTTGTTTCTGATATAAAGAGAAAATTTATTAAAATTACGTAAATAATGAATGAGAAATTAAAGTAGGAAAATATATATAGGTGAAAGTCTGATTTAGAGAACTTGTAATGTGTTGTGAAGATAGGAGAGTGGAAAACTTGAACTGCGACCCCTAGTAAAAGAGAAATTTACTTTATACTAGTAGAATTCTTTACTTTCTAAACCCGTTTAGCAAATGAGATCCTAATTCTAGCTGTAGAAAATTTCTAGATCCTCTGCTCTGATTAGGGGTTAAGCCTTTTCCCTTAAACAAAAAAGTTTTGAAGAAAAATTAAGAAAGAAAAAGAAAAATGAGAACATCAAGCAGTATATTAATGGCTATTGCAAGATGGAAAAAAGAAAAATTAAGAAAGAAAAAGAAAAATGAGAACATCAAGCAGTATATTAATGGCTACTGCAAGATGGGAAAAAGAAAAGAAAGAAAAAAGAAAAGAAAAAAGAGAATACAAAAGAAATGAAAAAGGAAAAATATGATTCAGTTGTGGTCTCGAAACAACTTCTGAAATATTATGCGGGCTATATGAGGCAGAGGTTTGCTACAAAAGAGTTAGTTCGATGCATCTTATAGTGGACGTCTAAGAATTAAAAGAAAGCATGATTGTATAAATTAAATTTTACGTAAGAACAGGGTTAATGGAATGGTAAGTACCTCAATTATCTAAATAGCCTTTATAGGATTTTCTAAATTTGTATTTTTGACTATATGCATTGACTGAAACGATTTCTAATTCATATTTATGTAATTTTAGAAATTTTCTTCATTATCAGAAACATAATTAGAAATTAGAAGCATTTTTTATAATGTTATGTATAGTTAAATTAGAGATTTTATCAAAGAATTTGATACTGCTTTCCATTGAACTGCAGCTTGGCCCATCGGGATGATGTGCAGGTTTGGTGGGGGCGAATGTCGGAAAGTTTTCCACCTTCCAGTTGACGACCAGGAAAATTAAAATATGTTTATTGGTTAATTGTAATTCCTTTATTACAATGTTTTGCTTGGAACTAATCTCTTGTTAAGTGTTTGCAGGTACAAATTGATAAAAAGAACATATGTTTATATTAGGGTTTAACCTAAACTATTCATTTAATGTGTGTTTGAGCCATTTAAACATTGAAACATGGGTATACGATCCTAGGTTTACATTTAATTATGTGTATTTAAGTTAAGAACATTAATTCTTGGTTAATGTTAGGGTTAAAGCTAGGTTTTTGATTGGTTCTAAAGGGTTTCCAATGGATTCCGATAAGTTTCAAGTAGGTTTTTAAGGGTTGTTAGTGTGTTTTAAGGATTGAAACAACTGACATTTAATTAAATTAATCTATAAATTGAACATTGATTTATTAAAAATTAAAATATGATTTAATGAGTTACTTTAATTGTGTGTATGAATATAAATACTAAGGTATTTAATTAATTAAAACCCTAAACTAAGCTTAAATTAAATGAATTATTTAATTATGAAAAATTAGGCAAATTAAATTAAAATGATAAATTAAGTGGATAAATAATTAGTGGTGTGTGTGAGTAAGTATTTAAAGATTGGTTTATAGCAGATGTGGAATTAAAGTAATTTAAACTGTGGTTTGAGTGAATGATGCACTTAAAGTAGGTTAAAAAGAAACTTTAAATGAAAGGTATATATGAAAATGGATAAAAGAATGGAGTAAGTGAGTTGTGTGATTAAAGTCAATTTAAAGTGTGGTGAAAATAAATGGGTAAAAGTATGGATAAAAATTAAGGCAAGCTTCAAAAGGAGTGATAGACACAGGACTCTATGTGTGTATATATATGTGTGTTGTGCTCCAGAGTTACTAATGTTTTTTTTGCAGGTATCTACTTCCTCCTCTTCCTTACTCTATTTTGTATACTGAAGAGAAGTTGCTGAATATTGAGAGGGGTAGCATTTTAAAGGAAGGGAAAAAGCATAGATAGAGGGAAGGAAGGAATTGACAGATGATAAGTTTCTTTTTGTGTTCTCTCTCGGGGTTCGTGCGAAGGTCAACACTGCGTAGATAGAGAAGGAGAAGTGCACTGATTGATAAGAAGGGGAATATTATCACTTAACACGAGTGTTGTACTTGGACACTTTAGTGTCCTTGGACACTTTAGTATCGTGAAAAAGAGTCAATGTTTGATGAATTTTTTAGATTACTAGAAGAAACCATTTATAAATGTAACTATGCAACATGTTGGCATAAGGGTTTAATATTTTTAGAAAAATATAGTTTTTATTAAAGGATATAAAAATTAATATTTATTCACTAATTTTATGATGCTAATTTCAATACTGGCGCAGAAATTACAGTGTTGTAAGTTAGAGGTTTTTTTTATTAAAATCATAATCTTGTTATTTTCATTGGTCTAAATGCAATAAAATCTTTTATTTTAAATATGCCAACATGTTTCTATCGATAATTAGAGATTTGTAATGAATTTTACTAGGTTTATGGCATAAAATGAAGCTCATTTGCGATATGACAGTCTTATCATCTATGAATTATTTTGCAAAGTGATGGTATGAACATGCATCATTTTTTGTTATCAAAATACTATTTGATATTATTACAACTAGAAATATTTTTTTGACAACCTTAGGAGTCGAATTTCTATGTCGTTTCTTCAAGTTAAACAATACCACTATTTTTCTACGCTAAGAAAAGGTCATTTTATGAGGAAATATTGCATATGCTACATGATTAAAGTTAACATGCTAGTTTTTTCTATATAAAATAGTTTATAATGCTTATAGAATTATTTTGATTCATAATATATACCTTATATAATTTAGAAAACCTAATTTTTTAGGATGAATTTTTGTTCTCGTTAGAGAGGATTATGGCCATTCAATGAAATATTGCGATTTTTAGTGGTATGTGAGATACATACAAAATTATTGGTTCAAAGACATGTAGCATATCTTTATTCTACTATATGATGGTTTTGAGATAAAACACAAACCATTTTAGTGTTTTTATGAATCAATATCATATAGAAGGCTGCTAAAGTGTATAACTATATAATGAGCACCCTATATTGTACTATTTTTTTATTATAAAAATGATTTTT
Organism: Ceratopteris richardii; assembly: GCA_020310875.1. Lineage (NCBI taxonomy): Eukaryota > Viridiplantae > Streptophyta > Polypodiopsida > Polypodiales > Pteridaceae > Ceratopteris > Ceratopteris richardii. Next base: position 3,505,121 of record CM035438.1, read on the forward strand.
CTACTTCCCAAGACTTGTCGTAAATGATTATATGACAATAAACTAACATTAGAAAAATGATTACAATAGGAGGAAAAACCTTTTTATGGAGATATTTCTTGCTTCTCATATATAAGCTTATAGAACAACAGTTTTAATCAACCATATTCAATCATTTGTATATTTTGAGTTATCAAAAAAGGTTATTTTTAAAAATATATATTTTTTATAGAGCATCTAGGTATAGATCTTTATGGGGCTTTAAGGTTTTTTCAAAATTTTATTTGATTAGTGTGTGTGATTTTTTTTTATTTATTAGAAAAAAGGACACTTTAGTGTCCTGTTTTGATACAACACTAGTGTTAAGCGCTGGAGACAATTTAGATCCAGAGAAAATTAGAATCATATTTAAGACGCTGAGAAGAGCTCCAGGAACGCAGGACAAAGCCATCGGTGACCTTCTCTAGATCTATCGAACACAAATGCAACCTTTGATGAAACATTTCCGAGCTCGTCATTACCCAACTTACTTGTACTGCCGCCTCTCCGTCAGATTCGATCTAAGTATCTCTGAGTCCTCCGGTATCAAGGTTGCAGATGAGTGTCTACCCATCAGGCCTGCAACGAATGATCATGATGAGCTACGTTTGTGAGAAGGTTTTTGTTCTTGTCGCGTAGGACAATGAGGCCTTACTGTCGTTATAATAAAACAAACGTAAGCTTGTCGTAAACCATATGTAGGTATTTGAAGAGAAAGATTAGCTCACATGGCGTTGGAAGTAGGGAAGACTTTTGGAAAAGCTTGAGTTCTGTTCCAGAGAAGCTATGTCTTCCTTTCTCGGAAGAGCAAAGGGCTAAAAGTCCTATAATAATGTGGGAGAGTACTTATATGTGTACGCGTAGTGCCTTCAAGTATTGATGGGAGGATGGGATCTGTCCTCACCTTCGTCATCAGACTGGTCTGTCTCTGTGTCTTCCAGATGCGAATAATGGTCCACCATGATGAATCCTCGCTTGCTTTGCCTTTGCAAATGGAGCCATCCCCTCAGAGACAAGGTTGACCAAATCTGGATTACGGCAATGATCAGACAACCAAATTAGTAGTAATTGATGAAATGGGTCTATGGCGAGTATCATTGCTGGGCTTAAAAAACGATGAGAAACTCTCAAATCTTAAATAAGGAGGGATCAACTTTGCATGCACATTCATGGACACAAGCATCATGCACGTCGTAATTGATAGATTCGATCTACTGCTAAGAACTGTTCTTCTGTTAATGAGACTATAAGTCCACTCGGAACAGTTCATTTGAGAAGAAAGTAAATTCATTTGAGCGCTCTTGTGCAGAGCACACAACCTACATGTGGTGTTACGAAAGCAGAAGAAACATAGGGCTGGTCAAGGTACCTTGCGATGGTGCAGATCGGTTTGGAAATATTCCGAGCAAAAAAAATAAACAAAACTCCCTTCTTCCCTCCCAGCAAGCTACGCACGGCAACGCCGCCGAGAGAGAAAAAAAGAGAGAGAGTTAGAGAGAGAAAGAAAGAAAGAAAGAGAGAGAGCTAGAGAGAGAGAAAGAAAGAAAGAAAGGTAGAGAGAGAGAAGGAAAGAAAGAAAGGCAGTGAGAGAGAGAAGGAGAGGAGAGGTGATAACACTTTTTTTTAATGATCTTCCGACATTGGAGTCCAACGAGTGTTAGTTTATATCTTTGTACCACTTTTTGTATATTGCGTTGCCAACTAGTGACCTAAGAAGTGTGCTTAATATTTGATTGCAGCTAATTACAATACTTGCATCATTCTATTGCACTGTGTGTTCCCTGTTCTTATTCGTGTGTTGTTCTCATGCTACTCTATGCCTCTTCTTATGTGCCATTCCGAAGTGCTCATGTACTTATGTTGAGTCTATGTGATTAACCGTATCCAACCATCAAGTATAGGATGCATACTTTCCTCACTTTCGATGCAATGAATTGCTACATCTTGTTTCATACATCAAACCTTGTCCATACATATACCTTGGCTGAAGTGTTCAGATAATTTGTCGTGAATGCTAACTTAGTAAGGCATAGCATGATTAATGCATAGTGAATATTGCATAATATTAGTTGCATATATGCATGCATATCAGCCTGAGCAGTAGCATATGAGAGAATGCATGAGTATGGATATAAATAGTATGTTAACTTATGTATGGATACATATGTATGTTAGCAACATGAATGCATATTATTGGAAACCTAGGCATATATGTCTGTATATGATTATTAAATGCATGTTTGTATGCATGAATCTAATGTTAACATGTACATATGAAATTGTGTGTGTGTGTGTGTTAGCATATTTGCATGTGCATGAGAGTGTGAATAAGTGTGTTAACATGAATTAGAGTGTGTATTAGTATGTATTAGCATGAGTATGAATGTATGCATTAGAGTGCATGTAAATGCTTTAATGTGTGCATGAGCATATGCATGAGGATTAAATATGAATGAAAATATATGAAAATGTGATGATAATTATGATTTGTAAGTTATACTTATGTTTTGAATGTTTTTTTTGTAGACATTAAAGGAAAAAGTGTTCGAAGAGCATTGCGAAAGAGTGAAGAATTCAACAATCGAGAGATCTATCAATCTTATAACAAACCATTGAAGATTATCTTTGATCAAGCTATTTGTATAGGAATCACTAGAATTTATCACCATTTTAGCTAAATTTCATCATTTAGAAAGATTTATCTATAGCATTGTAAACACCTATTCTTGTTATTAGCATTAATTCAATTACTATTTCCATTTATCTTCATTGTCAATGTCTACAGAGCATTCAGTTGAAACTAAAAGTAATGCAACTATAGAAGTCGAAGTTACACACGAATCTTCAATCTCCGAATCTTATGATCATTGTCTTACTAGGTTTTTAATGTTATTTTCCATTGCATCTCCCAAACCTCAAGATAGTGTAGATTCATTTTCCCCACCTCTAATTAGACGTACACAACCACAACATATTGAAAACCAAGAAGAAGAAATTATAAAAGAAAACATAACTGAGGAATCCTTAATTTTACCTTCATCTCAAGAAGCTATTGATAGGTATAGGGAAGCTCAACCATATGGTCCTTAGAAGTACAAAGTGATAAGCATTACCTATTAGATATTTCTTAGATTTTTTAGTTATTTGGAATTTCATTTATCCTAGACATAAAGAAAAATATACCTAATTCACCTGAGATTGTCTCAATCACCCTGTGTGTGCCGAAGGATTTAGCGGTTGGGTTGATCCACCAATCGTGTGTTTGCAACTTCCCAACAATGTGATGCAGATCAGGTAGTGATTTCAGGAGAGTCTACGGCAGTTGATTATGCTAGTGATGGTGATATCACTTTCTCCTATGTTTCATGTCACAATTCCTCTTGTTCATTGGATAGCACACATGTGGCTTGGTTGCTTGATGCATTAGCCACTTTCATGTTACTCCACATCGCGAGTGGTTTTATCGATTCTTAGGTGAGATTCATGGATGTGTGCACGTGCTTAATGGTATGATATATGACATTGAGGATGCAGGAGATGTATGCCTTATGCTACCTAGTGGAGCATCACTTATGCTCAGACATGTACGTTTTGTGCCACCATTCCCTATGAGCTTGATTTCAGTTAGCCAGTTGCAAGAGAGTAGATCATTCCTTGGTGAGGATCATTTTCAGTTGCAATTGGGACAACTTATGCTTGTTAGAGGTGCAAAGGTTGGGCACATGTATCCATTGCATGTACTCCATATGAGAGACAATCTCATCTTAGTGGGAGTTCAGCCTTATGTGCGATGTGAGACTCTTCATGTTTCATTTTGTCTACCTACACATAGGTATATTGACAATCATGATGCACCTGTATGGCAAGATTCAGATGCTCATATGGATGCACACGTAGAGCATATTTTGGATGCTCATGATGCTTATATAGAGCATGATTTTATTGATCATGTGGATGCCCTTATGGACCACACTTTGGATGATTAGTTGGATGCTTTAGAGCATGATGTGGATGCTCATATAGAGCATTGTGATGATACTCAGCTAGAGTTTGATCATGAGTTTGATCTTGGTGTTGATGTTATGCAGTTAGCTCATGTGGAGCATGATGATACACTTGGTATGGTAGAGAAGGATAGCTCTTATGATACATAGTGTATACCAGAGCATACTAGCTCTCAAGGTGCACAACTAGACACATCTTTGGTTGAGAAGATGATTGATTTAGATGTTGATGAGTCAATGATCATGCAGTCAATGTTGGATTCACTCATGCTAGATGTTGACACATATATATCAGGATATGTTGGTCTTGATGATGGTGCTTTGGATGCCTTGGATATAGGCATGGATGACATGCTTATGTTAGCCAAGATAGTGCATGTTTCATTAGCATTCGGGAGTCTAATGTACAAGTTGTTATGCTCGAGACCAGATGTTGCGGTTGCTATTTGAGCATTTGCACTTGGAGTTGTTAGTCATTTGATTATTGACATAGGCATAGAGCAAGTGGGAGCTTTGAAGAAACTTCATCAATTTTTGCATCAGTCTGATGTGAGCTTGGCTCTTATTGATATGAGTCTAGAGTAGTTTGAGGTGCATGGATACACCTTGTTTGAGGCATTTGGTGTAGGCTGATCCATATGGGTTGAGATCTAGACTCTTCTTGTACGTTAGTGCATAGTCCTACATCATTCTTTGTATGTTTTACCAATTATGATCACATTGACCCTTAAGTGGGAGATTGTTGGGGATGTAAGGATCATGTGACCTTACCCCTATATTCATATATATACATCATATATAGAGCATTGCCTCAAGAGAGATCATTATGTGGGTTTCGAGGCTCCACGCATGTGTGCACGTCTCTCTTCTTTTCTCTCTCCCTCCATCTCCTCCTTGCTCCTCTTGTTCTGCACACCAAAGCCCTTCATAACATATGGATGCCGAAACTTATGTACAAAGTTGTGATGTATGCCAACAAAACAAGTATCCAATACGATGAGATGAAATGCCTTTGAGACCAATGACGAGTGCAAGAGCTTTCTCTAGATGATGAATAGACTTAATAGGACCAATTAATCCCTCACCAAGAAGATCTCACATTGAGTATATCATTATAGCCATAGACTACTTAACTAAGTGGGTAGAAGCTAAAGCCACTAGGAAAAATGATGCCCAAACCAACACAAAGTTCTTATTCGAAAAACTTATTCACTAGATTTGGACTTTCTGTAGAGATCGTAAGTGATAGAGGTACCCAATTCATTAATAAAGTCATTGAGTCACTCATGAATGACTTTCTAGTGATTCATAAAGGTTCTTACCAAAATAGTCAACAATGGAAGATCTGAATGGGATAAACAATTGCATCATGCAATTTGGGAATTCCAAGTGGCTCATAAAATACCTATTGGAACAACACCCTTTGATCTAGTTTATGGTAAGAATGCAATTTTACCAATTGATTTCTTGATTCCTACTCTTCAAGTAGCAGAGAAATACAAATGGAGAGGACATGAAGTGTCCAAGCAATTGGATCAAATAGAGAAGTTGCATGAAACTAGATTACAAGTGATAGTAGGCATTTATGCTACCAAGAGAAGGAAAAAGTCTTATTATGATGTCCACATCAAAGATAAAGGTCTTAGAGTGGGAGATCTCATATTGGTCTATACTTTGAAGCAGCATGCAAAGAAACTACAACAAAGAGGATATGGTCCTTTGAACATTAATAAAATTTCCTCTGGTGGAGCCATAAATTTAGCAACCTTGGATGGAGGTATACTAGAAAATTATATAAGTGGTTGTAGAGCTAAAAAATATATGGAAACCTTGATGGAACAAATATTGACAAGATTCTTAGGAGCACAAAATAGAATTAAAGAAGAAGAGAGAATAAGAGAAGAAGCAAGACAAGAAGCCCTAGAAAGAATAAGGAAATGGAAAGAGTGGATTAGAGAACAAGATAAATTACAAGGTGAAGAACCCATTCCCATGATGATTTATCATGCCACAGTTATGAAAACCCTAGGAAGCTAAGAAAGACCACCATATTTAAACTTAGGGATTAGAAAGGAGGAATACTAATTGGTAGATTATTTAATTGACACAAGATCATTCGTACGTAGTGTATGTTCTTTCTTAGTCGAAAAATTCAAGATTCCACTCAAACCTATAAAACCTTATATGATTGGGATTGGAGGTAATATCATTGAATGCCTAGGAGAAGTTGTTGGAGACCTCTTAATCTCCAAAGGTTTGATCTATACTAATTTAAGAACACTTCTATATCAGTTACAAACCAAACTTTACACAAATATTGTTCTTCTTTACCAAAACTTCCATTAACACTTCTCTGAGTGAAGAAGTGTCTACTTCAGAAAGTCTGCTTCAGAAATCAACTTCATTACCTGCACATAACTTCAAATTTCTTCAAGTAAATGATGCACAAGTATTCGCAATACCTTTGCGCAATCATACTAATCATTAGTTCTCAAAACTAATCATCAAAAGTTTAATTTGATCCTTAAGATAAAAAATATGTCATAACTGTCTTCCAGAGGTAGCGCCTTCGACATGGTCAACTTCTTAAGTTGATTTCTCACAGCACAAAACCCGTTTTGCTAAATGCTTTTAGCCATAGCTTCCTTATCTCCTAACTTAGATTTTAAGTGCTCACTCATCAAAAACTTTACAGTATACACTGAGATCTAAGCAAAATACTAAGACGGAAAAGTGCGCTACTCTCAAACTTCAGTTTTCACTTCTACATACAAATGTTCCTATTGATCATTCTCACAGTAGGAGAGGAATTAGATCATGAAACTCTGAACATAGCTTCATTAGCTTCTCAATTAGATGTGTACAAAAGGAATCTTGATCCACATGATCAGACTGAGAGCACTCAGAGAAAAACCCGTCGCTATTTTCTGGGAAAAAACTCTCTACACATCTCTAAGACATTTGTCATCTACAAAATGACTCTCTCCTACATTTCTTATCATCATTAACTTATATATACATGATTTTAGACTTATCCCGCGTCTATGACATTACTCCTTATCATCCTAAGGATTTAGCTCTACTCAGATTACAAGAATTTCCACTTATATGCACATATGTGTACAAACTATCATTCTGAAATCTCCTTCACTTTCTCAAGTGTCTTCTTTCACTTCAATCTGATTATGAACTTGCTTCAAATTCTTTGTAAACACCAATTTGTGATTGATTTGTTCCAACAGCTCCCCCTCAATCACTAATTGTGATTATTCCATTCTTCTTCACTCCTGCCATCTCTTTGAATCTCTGTAGCTTAGGTCCATCCAAGCTGTTTGTCATCATATCTGCCACTTGTTCTTTTGTTGGAGTATACATCACTTCAATCTCTTTATCAAGTACCTTTTCCCTCAAGAAATGATACTGAATCTCTATGTGCTTAGTCCTGGCATGAAAAACAGGATTAGCTGCCAAATACAAAGAACTCATATTATCTCCAAAAATAATTGGAGTACTCTGATCAGTTTCAAAACTCTTCATCAAGGTCTCCAACCATATCACTTCTTTAGCAGCTTCTACCATTCCTTTATACTCAGCTTTTGTGGATGATAAAGCAACTGTATGTTGCTTCTTTGAACACCAAGAAACTAGTTTATCTCCAATATAACAGAGATACCCATGAGTTGACCTTCTATCATCTGAGTCACCTGCCCAATCTGCATCACTAAACACTTTAATTCTAGTGTCAGAAGTGAATCCATAATAGAAACCTTCACTTAAGGTTCCTTTGATATATCTGAGTACCCTTTGAGCTACAATCCAATGAGTCTTCTTTGGACAATGCATAAATTGTGACAACACACCTACTGCATATGAAAATCTGGCCTTGTCAAGGTAGCATAGATTAAACTACCTACCAAACTCTGATATTTCTTCATATCATTGAATTCTTCACCTCCATACCTGCTCAATTTATGATTTACCTCCAATGGTGTAGTTGAAGTCTTGCAATCTTCCATGTTAAACTTGACTAGAAGATTCTTCAAATACCTCTCTTGTGAAACATATACTCCATGTTGAGTATACACAATCTGCATTCCTAGGAAATAAGATAAGTTTCCCAAATCACTTGTCTTAAACTCCTTCTCTATTTGCCTTTTGAGTTCATTGATTCCTTGAGCATCTGTTCCTGTGACAATAATATCATCAACATAAATGCACATGTAAATGTATCCATTTTCACTTGCCTTCACTAGCAAGCTACTATCTGCCTTTGATGCTTGAAATCCACATTCATTCAAGAACTTGACAAGTCTGTAATTCCAAGCTCTTGGGGCCTGCTTCAACCCATACAAAGCTCTCTTGAGCTTACACACATAATCTGATCCAATTGAATTCATAAAACCTTCTGGTTGCTCCATGTATACTTCATCTGCAATGTATCCATTTAGAAATGCATTTTTCACATCTAATTGTGATAGCTTCCATCCTTTACAAGCAGCAATAGCAATCAATGTTCTAATTGTAGACATCTTAGCAACAGGACTAAAGGTTTCATCATAATCTACCCCATAAGTTTGGGCATAACCTTTGACCACAAGTCTAGCCTTGTATCTAGACACCTTACCATCTGCAAACCTTTTTGTTTTATATACCCACTTACATCCAATGACTTTCTGATTCTTTGGTCTTGGTACTAATTCCCAAGTTTCATTTTCAAGTAGAGCATCATACTCTTCCTGCATTGCCTTCTCCCAATTCTGTTTACCTTTGGCTTCTTCATAAGTAATTGGATCTTCTTCTGTCTTCACAATATAAGCATAATCTTTTGTTGTTAGAAAAGATGTATCATAACTATACCTTATAGGTTCTTTCCTTTCCCTTGAAGATCTTCTGATTTTTGCACTTCTCGAAGTTTCAGCCACATTTGATTCTGGATCAAATCTTGGCCCATCTTCTTCATGATCTTGCAATCTACTTTTAGAGTCAACATCATCAATACTTTCTTCATACACTTTTACTTTTGCCTTTCCTTTCCTTTGTATCTCTTCAACATCTGCATAATCATTTGTTGATCCTGTATACCATGTGTTTTGCTCATCAAATGTCACATCTTTGGTAACACGAAATTGCTTTGTGGATGGACTCCACAACCTGTAACCCATCTGTCTATCATCATATCCAATAAACACATACTTCTCTGCTTTTGGTTCTAGCTTATGTCTTAATTGTGAAGGAACATAAGCATATGCTACACTTCCAAATACTTTACAATGATCAAGAGTAGGTTTCTTACCCCACCATGCTTCATAAGGGGTTCCTCCATCCAAAGCTTTACAAGGTAACCTATTCACAAGGTATGTTGCAGTATTAATGGCTTCTGCCCATAAGTAATTTGGACAATTCTTTTCCTTCATCATTGCTCTTGCAAATTCTACAAGAGTCCTATTTCTCCTTTCTGCTACTCCATTCTGTTGAGGAGAGTACCTGCAAGTTACTTCTCTTTTTATACCTGCATTCCACAAATAATCATCAAACTCTTTAGAGAAATACTCTCCCCCTCCATCTGACCTTAACCTCTTAAGCTTTTGCCCTATGATCCCTTCTGCATAGGCATGATAATGTTTGAATGTCTTGAAAACTTTTGATTTATCCTTGATTACATATAAAGTAATCCATCTGGTTGCATCATCAACAAACAACACATAATATCTGGATCCATTTATGCTATAGTCCCTTGAGGGACCCCATACATCTGTATGAACCAATTCAAGCATATTTGAATGCTTGTACCCTGATTTGTTGTAAGAACCTTTATGTGCTTTACCTAATTGACAAGCTTCACACTTGTACACCATATGTTGCCCTTCAACATTTGGCAATCCAAGCACCACCTGATTCTTTGACATTTCCTTTATAGCTCTCTCATTGAAATGACCTAGCCTTTTATGCCATAGGTCTAATTCAGAAACCTTTTGACTTCCATAAGTAAATAATGCATGTCCCACATTACCTTGGACTTTGAGTGTGAACAATCTTCCTTCCTTTTTCCCTGCAATTATGTTTCTATATCCCTGATTTGGATCTTGCACATAAACACCATCATTTGTGAATCTTACTTCATATCCTTTCTCCACAATCTGCCCTACACTTATCAAATTTTTAGGAATAGTAGGAACATAAAGTACCTTACTCAAAAGTGTACTTCCACTCTTTGTCTTCACTGATCCAATGCTCTCCACTTTATGTTTGGTATTGTCACCTGTTTGAACTGTATGTCCATTCACCTTTGCTTCCATATCAGTCATCAAGGATAGATTCCCACTCAGATGGTTGCTACATCCTGAGTCAATATAAAACACTCTTTGATCTTCTCCCACTGATTCATGAGTTGCATTCAAGATAAGAGTCATATAAGGCCTATTAAGGAAAAATGGGAATTACACAGGATTTTGGGAAAATTCTTTGTGTCCTAATGTTTTATGTCTCGACTCATTCACACACTAAAACATGTTATTATCTCTTGATTAGAGTACATTAAATTGAAACTTTAATATCAAGGGTAATTGTATTATAAATGGGGTATGAGGGTTGGCCTCAAATTTAAGAAGTTAACGTAGTAAGCAATATAAATGGGACTTGAATAATTCCCAAATTTCTTGAATAGGCCTTATATCATCCTTCTGATCTGATGCATAGTTATAATAATTGTTATTGTAGGACTGAGATTGGAAGTTTCTTCCACCTCCTCTAGCATATGATGTCCTACCACCTCTTCCTCTGAAATTGCCTCTTTGGTTTCTGCCTCCTCTACCTCTTTGATTAAAATTCTGATTATTGCTTCCCCATTATGATTGTTATACCAACAATCATTTTCCAAATGATTGGTTCTGCCACAAATCCAACAAGCTTTAGCATTATCTTTGTTCTTACCTCCTCTTCCTTTACCTCTGAAATTCATCTTTCCTTTTGTGAAGTTAGCTTGACTTGAAGTCCCTTCATCATCAGTCGATTGCTTTCCCTTGCCATTCTTTTTCTTTTCCTTGGAGTACATATCTTGACTTGCACTTCTATCATTGTCTCCTTTAATGTCCTGCTCAAAAGTTAGCATGTGTCCTAGCAATTGATTAAGATCAGGAGTAAAGTTATCAAGTGACAACTCTATAGATAATATGAAAGGCTTCCACTTCTCATCTCCTCTCAGACCTGTAAGTATTTGTCTTACCAACTTATCCTCTTCAATGTCTTCATCCACTGCTCCCAAGCTATCTGCAATATCCTTCATCCTTGCCACATAATCAGAAATTGATTGTGAACTCTTCTTCTTGAAGGTTGTGAACTCAGCCCATAGTGAGGACTTCCTTGACTTAGTTGTATTTTGGAAATGCTCTTCCAAATCATTCCAAACATCTGTTGCACTTTCCAATCCTCTAATGTGAGGTAGAAGATAATCATTTACAGCCATGTAAATGATACTCCTTGCTTGAGCATCCTTTCTCATCCAAGTCTTCAAAACTGCAAGTTCTTCCCTAGTTGGAATACTAGGATCTGAAAATTCAGGCTTTTCTTCTTCTCCTGTAATAAATGCCATCAAATCTTTACTCATGAGGTGTGCCTCCATCCTCATGGACCAAGCTGGATAGTTCTCCCTATCTAGCTTATCAATCTGCAAGCTTTCTCCCATCCTTGACCTTCTGTATCTGCAATTACTATGGTTTATGAGGATAAAGTGTACCTTTGATATGAAGTTGTGATCCTTCTTGATTCTTTTCGAACTCGTGCTTTAAACTTCTGCAGGTTATCTTCAATAATTTGTCCTTATCCTCCTTTGATTAGGAAGAACTTCAATATCTGCACCAATCGGAACTTCAATTGTCTTTTCTTCTCTTGTATTGCACCTTCAGCTCTGATACCACTGTTGGAGACCTCTTAATCTCCAAAGGTTTGATCTATACTGATTTAAGAACACTTCTATATCAGTTACAAACCAAAATTTACACAAATATTGTTCTTCTTTACCAAAACTTCCATTAACACTTCTCTGAGTGAAGAAGTGTCTACTTCAGAAAGTCTGCTTCAGAAATCAACTTCATTACCTGCACATAACTTCAAATTTCTTCAAGTAAATGATGCACAAGTATTCGCAATACCTTTGCGCAATCATACTAATCATTAGTTCTCAAAACTAATCATCAAAAGTTTAATTTGATCCTTAAGATAAAAAATATGTCATAACTGTCTTCCAGAGGTAGCGCCTTCGACATGGTCAACTTCTTAAGTTGATTTCTCACAGCACAAAACCCGTTTTGCTAAATGCTTTTAGCCATAGCTTCCTTATCTCCTAACTTAGATTTTAAGTGCTCACTCATCAAAAACTTTACAGTATACACTGAGATCTAAGCAAAATACTGAGACGGAAAAGTGCGCTACTCTCAGACTTCAGTTTTCACTTCTACATACAAATGTTCCTATTGATCATTCTCACAGTAGGAGAGGAATTAGATCATGAAACTCTGAACATAGCTTCATTAGCTTCTCAATTAGATGTGTACAAAAGGAATCTTGATCCACATGATCAGACTGAGAGCACTCAGAGAAAAACGCGTCGCTATTTTCTGGGAAAAAACTCTCTACACATCTCTAAGACATTTGTCATCTACAAAATGACTCTCTCCTACATTTCTTATCATCATTAACTTATATATACATGATTTTAGACTTATCCCGCATCTATGACATTACTCCTTATCATCCTAAGGATTTAGCTCTACTCAGATTACAAGAATTTCCACTTATATGTACATATGTGTACAAACTATCATTCTGAAATCTCCTTCACTTTCTCAAGTGTCTTCTTTCACTTCAATCTGATTATGAACTTGCTTCAAATTCTTTGTAATCACCAATTTGTGATTGATTTTTTCCAACAGAAGTAACCCTATCATTACACTTAGGAAACAACAACATGCAACAAAGACTCTTGGTTTGTAAAGAATCTGATCTTCTAGAAGAGCTGATTCTAGGACAAGATTGGATATATGAATTTGAGGTTACAATACATCTAGCCCAAGGGTACATATCAACAAAGGTAGGACATAGAGAAGTCTTCAGCCCTCTAGATGAGAAACCACTAGAGACAATCGACATGAAAAAACCTTATGTACCCCATCAAAGTGTCAATGAAAAATCTTGCTCTTGTGATCAACCCACCCCTTCTTCTCAAGATATCATTCCAAAGAGCCTTAGTGAGGTCATTTCTTCTAGAGAGGAACGTGGAGGATTATCTACATGCGTAAAGTCAAGAGGAACTCGACAACCATCATGCCAGGGAGTCAAACAAATATGGATTCACAAGAATCAACTTCAAGAGTGCAAATGCAAGGAACGACAAGTAAAACCAACAAGCCAAAGATGAAAGAGGCACTTCAAAGCAGGAAGAGCACAACAAGTCAACCCAAGGATGATTCAAGTATGGCTAGTCAAATGATTAATTGAAGCTCAAAGATAGCAAAAGAAACTATGGATCCTGAAGCAAACATTGGAGAAAGCAAGGGAAGAAATAAAAGTAATAAGCAAAATTATTAGAATCCAAGCAAAGACATTCAAGCTTTACAAGCAAGTCAAATTCAACAAAGGCCATTGAAACCAAGGAAGATACAAAAGCAAGGCAAGTATATATGGCATATCAAAACAAAGGGAGTAGCACCAAAATCAAGAAAAATAGCATTAAAGAAGGATCCACATCAAGCAACAAAGACACATCAAATGTGGAGACCAAAGAACAATCAAACAAAACAATAGTTGGAGAAGTAGTGTCAAAATTGCACTCATGCTGAGCTGAATGCACCTAGAGTATACACAGTAGGGCCACACTACAAGGCATTGCATTCGGCACATGGCTTCTTTAAACTATTTAGTGGTGCACATTTCCTTTCAAGGAAGTAAATCTTCACTTGGATTATAGTATTATATGTTGGAAACAATGTTCACATTTGGTCCAAAAATTCAAAAGCTAATAGCATTCGATGATTATCTTTTCATATTCTTCATAAGGAAAATGGTGGGCATCGTGGCTACCTGAAAACACTTTCAAATCTTTTTGAATCTTGACACACACAACACGAAAAATTCGAGTTTTTTTTTTTTGTAGTTATGCCAATTTGATCACGATAGCTTTTGATAGTGATCTTTTTGTGCATGATTTCTTTTGAAGGCAATTTCTTGCACTTGTTATACTTTACATGAAGGTCTCGAGTACTTTATAAGAAGAAATTGGCCTCACTTCATAATCATTACTCAAGGAGCAATCTTCATAATCATTTCCTCTACCTAGACCACGCGAACACGCAAGAACATTGAGACCCACTCAATTAGTGAAATCAATGAAGAATTACTTTGATGGGACAGGAGATCCCTATGACCACGTCGCAGAATTCAAGCAAGTACTAAGAGCCGAACAAGTCGAAGACATGTTCACGCAATACAACGCATTTGGACTAACATTAAAGAATACCGCTTTAACTTGGTTCCAACCTTTGCAACAAAGGCAATTTAGAGACATCCATCACTTTTTAGAGTCATTCATCACTGAATTCTCTAAAAGTGGGATTAGACATGACACGTCTTCGTTGATTCATAGCTTTAAACAGACCCCTCAGGAAACAGTAAGACTGGCAGGACGTAGGTTTAGACAATATGTTGAACGATGTCCAATGCAAGAGCTACCCTCACAAGCCAAGCAAGTGTCATTGTTTTTAGATGGCTTGTTGAGCTCTAAACTGCGCTCCTACGTGTACCTAAAAGAACCCAGAACGCTAGAGCAATGTGTAAGAATTTGTATAGACATTGAGGACAACTTAGGAGACGAGTTGGAACTCTCAAAGGTCTATAAGGACTCAGACTATTCATCTCTAGCATCCACAAAATTGTCTAGCTCAATAGAAGACCTAGCAGAAAAAGTGGCCCAGAAACTAGGAGTTTCTAGTAAACCTAGGGTGCTAACAAACAAGCGTTGTTACACCTGTGGTGGTGATCATATGGCAAATGTGTGTCCCAATACAACACAAACTCAAGCCAACCCTAGTGGCCAATATTGTACAATTGAGAGAAGATACACGAATCATACGGCTCAGGACTGCCCATACAACAAACAAACCGTGAGACAGAACTACCCGCAAGCATACCCACAGCCACGTAGGTATCAAGGTCAATACAATGCTCAGCCTTATTACTATAGGCCTCCTCAGAACTACCCATACCAGGCTCAACAGAGACCTCAACCTGTCTTAGCTCAGCAGCCACCCCCACCAGCAAATGTCATCTCAGTCAAATACGCTGCTGCAAAAGAGAACCTAAGTAGGGCCTTAGTGCCTTCTTCACCTTTGATCACAGAGGGTGACCCGAATTCGAACAAATTTGACTCTACGCATGTAGATAGTCCACCCGCTTATTACACAGAGTCACCAGAACACGTAGAGACATATCATTACGATAGTCCACCAGTGGAACCTAGTTGGGAGCCCGACTATGCTCATGTGATGTACACAAACCCAAACCCACGGCCCCAATTAAGACAACAGAGACCACAGGGCCCTAGAGGACCATGCTTTAGGTGCCAAGGAGATCATTTCATAAAGGATTGTCCACACCCTCTGATAGCAGGACAATCACAGTACTATAACATACAAGGCTTTTGTGCCGATTGTGGCAAAGAGCACATAATCAAAGATTGTCCTAAGAACCCTGTTAATGCTTCGAATGTGACACCGATCAATGTGATAGGTATTGTAAATAACGTAGATGGATCCAACCCTACATACGTGCCTATCCAAGCTATAACAAGAGCCCAGGCGCTCTTACAGAACCAACAGCTTAATCAAGGAAAAGTAGCCGAAACTAGTGAAGTTGCAGAATCTAGCAGTAAAAAGACAAAATCTTGGAAAGATTCTAGAGAAAGGATAAAGAGAAAGTGGAGTAAAAAGATAACGGAGTTGGAAGGAAGTTTGAAGGAATCTAGAGCCAAAATCCAAGAATTGAGTTCACAGGAATTGAATCAAGAGGATCAAGCTCAAAAATCAGGATCAGTTTTAGCGGAACCCATATCAGAAAATCTAGACATGATGTTTCGTGCATATCAGGCTAGATTAAAAGAAGGACCTCAGGTAGCTGAAATGAGCAAAAACTACCCTCGAGCTGATCTAGAAATTGAGAGAACTAAACTTTGCATGAAAATGGTAGAACTAGCACAAGCTTTGTTCGAAGCCTCTAGATATCTTAATTGGAATAACATGGCAAAACCGGAATTACACTTTCAAGGACTAATGGAGAGGCTAGAATATTTGATAGAGAGCAAAGAGAAAAAGGATCAGCATAGGAACCCTATTGTCCTAGAGACACAGGAAAGGAATGCACCATCCCTGTCTCAAGTACCCAATACAGAAAGTCAAGACAATTTGTCTTCCATACATAAATACTCACATGAATTTTTGAGAGAAATCCAAGAAGAGAAATGGAGAAAGGAACAAGGAACCCATCCTCCTATTCAAGAAATAGACGACTTGCAGGAACAATTTCCCCAAGACATTCCCTCTATTTACGATGATGTAGAGGAAGAACAACTGAGTGAACACACAAGATTTGAATCTAATTCTTTACAAGATTTACCTCAGTTCACAGGACCTTGGGAAGCAAAGTCTATTAGTATGAGAGCACCCACGATAAAGTGAGGAATGAAGAATCAGTAATCCCTAGAAACACGGAAGTGATCAAGAATACTAAAGTACAATGTAATCTCACTCTAGAGGAGTTATTGAAGATAAAACCAGAATTGTGGAAACATGTAGCAAATCAATTCCCCGAGCTTGCTACAACTCCCTCACAAATAGGATCACAAAGGAAGGTACCAGAGATACCCGTAGAAAAGATCGGAGATGTAAGCGAAGGAGAGGAAGGTAACACTTATCTTCCGATAACCCATCAGGGCTACACCACGAAAGCCATCTTAGATTCAGGAGCCGGAGTAGCCATAGCTACCACCGCTTTATGGAAACGTTGGGGTAAGCCAGCATTGAGACCCACCAGGATGAAGCTACAAATGGCTGATGGACACATAGAAAAACCATTAGGCGTACTAGAAGGCATATCTCTCACCACTTGTGGTGTAGAATTTGAGCATACCTTTGCCATTTGTGACTTTGCAAAAAATCATACTTATGAGATGATATTGGGACGACCATTCATGCGTCAGTTGCAAATTGTACAAGATTGGGGAACCAATTCTTTGTACTTGCAACATTTAGGAGTGACTACCAAAGTCAATCTTAAAGACTATTCACATAGAGATGTACCCCCAATACAATGGAATACCATCCATAAGACACCAGTAGAGACGGAATCCATGCACTCATTAGAATCAGATCCTTCTTGGTTGCATGAGGATACCCATTTATGGATGTGTAAAGTAGCAAAACAAGAGGAAGAAAGGTTAGAAGCCAGGACCTTAGGTGCAGAACAACATCCAAGAACCCTTCAAGACCCAGCTTATGCACCTGTAGTATTCCCTGACGAAGAGTTTGAACCCCATGGTTGGGCAGAAATCCTAGCAACCATGGATGTAGCCATCAATGAAGAACAATGGACACCCCACTGTGACAAGGATGGCTATGACATTTCAGTTTTCACGATAGAGCCAATCATGTGCGATGCAATTTTAGAAGAATGTGAACCTAACACTGATGCATTTGAGGATGCAAGCGATTTTGATTTAGAATCAATTATCATGGAGTCAAGGAGGAAGAGTTTCTACACTCTTGGAGGAGGTGTGCTCTACATCTAGAGGAGTTTGTGTCAGCAATATTTTGTGAGTAACAATTCTACATCTGTCCCCACTTGTTCATTCACTAGTTTTTGATTTAGATAATCATAATTTGGGTTCGCCATGAAACGGTTCTAAACTATTCATATTCTCCATATTCTCTCTCTCTCTCTCTCATACACACACACACACTTCATACCTCTTAGGCACACACTCTCTTGTATCTAGTTCCTATTTCTACCTAGATTTAGATATTGTCAGTTTGTATCATATTCACACGATGTAATTTGACATAGGAATATAAGATAGTGTAGGTGAGCATCCTTGCTTACCGTACACTTTGAAAATCCTATCTATTCTCTCTCTATCTCTAACTTATCTTCTTTTGTAGTATTAAGGTGTGTATGTTAAGGTTCATGTGTTCGAAGATCTTGTAAACCTATGATAAATGTTATTGAGGCCCATCCCACTTCCTAAATTTTATATCAAAGCATTGTTGACATACACCCTTAACAAGATGAGTGATTATAGACTTGAGAATAAAGACAACCTTGAGGGAATGTCCAATTACCCAATGTGGAGTTATATGATGATGAATTTATTAGTATCAAAGGACTTATGGAATATTGGCAATGGCACTTATCCAAGGCCAAGACAAGTCGGAGAATAAGTCATAAAGACAGTCATCTACATGTGCAAAATGTGGTATCCATGTTGGAAGCAGCCAGAGGCACAGACGACACGGAAGCATGTAACGATAGAGCAGGGAGCCAGTCGAATCGTTTTTCAAAGAATTATGTTTTCAAATACTTTCCAAAAACCTCCAACAGTGATTTTCATCACTATTGTAACATATGTAACATAGAAAACCCCATTTTGTAATCCATAGCTCCATTTTTGCAAGCCGAGGAGTCCTCGAGCTTGAGGAGCTTAGGTAGAATGCGCGTACCAATTTTCGTTTCTATCGTGTAATGCCATTTGGCTTAACAAATGCACCCGCCACTTTCCAGCGACTCATGTGTCATGTTTTTAAGGAATTCTTACGCAAGAGCTTGGAAGTTTATGTCGATGACTTATGTGCACATTCAAATGTAAGACAGACGCATATCCCATAGTTAAGGCAAATATTTGACAAATGTCGAGAATATCAGGTTTGTTTGAACCCAGAAAAATGCGTTTTCATGGTCAGACAAGGCAAAATTCTAGGACACATTGTGTCAAAAAATGGAATCTCTACGGATGAAGAAAAGGTGAAGGTAATTGCAGATTTACCTAGACCAACTAATGTGAAAGAGGTACAAGCATTTATGGGCCATTGCGATTATTATACGAGATTCATACACATGTATTCAATCATAGCCAAGCCTTTGTACTCTCTTTTAACCAACTTTGAATGGACAGATGAATGTGAAAATTCATTCAATGAACTTAAACGACGCTTGTGCTCAACACCTATATTAACAACCCCAGATTGGAGTAAGCCATTCCATGTACACGTGGATGCATCCAATTATGCCATAGGATGTGTGTTAGCACAACCCACGAATGAAGGTAACATAGATCTCCCCATAGCTTACGCGAGCAGACAATTGAATGCAGTAGAAAGAAATTACACCACGACGGAACGAGAAGGATTAGGGATGATCTACGTAGTAAAGAAGTTTAGGCACTACTTGTTGGCCAACAAATTCAAGTTCTTTACAGATCATCAAGCACTATTGTACTTAGTCAACAAGCCATGTAACACCGGACGACTGATACGTTGGTTTCTATTACTCATGGAATATGATTTTGAAGTAGTAGTCAGGAAAGGAAAGACACATCTTAGAGCTGACCACCTTTCAAGATTAACCTCAGGAGAAGCTCCTCAAGGAGTAGCGGATGACCTACCAGATGCATACTTGTTTAATCTTGAGATAGCACCAGAATGGGCTAAGCCTATAGTCCCTATTCTCACGTACGGACCCAAGAATCCTAAGATAAAGATCAAAGAAGGAGAGATTACCAAGTCTCAGAGATACCAAATAATGGCAGGAAGCATATATAAACAGGATAATCAAAAGATTCTTGCTTGTTGTGTAGATGAATCAGAACATGCAAATTGGTTGCAATTAGCACACATAGGTGCACTACAGCAACATCATTCAAAACATCGAACATTACAGACTCTGCATAGACTAGGAGTATATTGGCCTACGATGGAAGCAGATGTCTACAAATTGTGTAAGGAATGCCATGTTTGTTGTGAAAGACCACCAGTAGAGCATGCTACACTATATCATGTGTCTCTCACACCAGATTGGAGTGAACAGTTAGTGACATACTTGAGGACGAACACATTCCCTCAAGGAATGACCTTAACTCGACAACGCAGTCTAGAGCAGGAAGCTCACGATTATTCACTTATTGGCGATAACCTATACAAAAGAGGACGAGATGGATATCTAAGACAATGTGTTCATGAGAGCGATTATCTGAGCATACTAGAGACTGCACACCAAGGTGTTGCAGGAGGTCATTTTGGACCCGATAGGATAATCAAAGCCATCCTCTTTGCAGGATTATGGTGGCCCACTCTTCACATGGATGCTCATACCTATGTTAAGAGATGTGATGTGTGCCAAAGAACTCATTTTCCTACTCGCAGAGATGAAATGCCATTGACACCCATGATGGGCGGACGTGCATTTTCAAAGTGGGGTATAGACTTTGTAGGACCCATTAACCCCCCTGCAAAAGGTACACATGCGGAATACATTATTGTTGCCACAGACTATCTTACAAAATGGGTAGAGGCAAAAGCCACGAAAAAGAATGATGCACACACGACTGCAAAATTCTTATTTGAGAATGTCTTTACAAGATATGGACTGCCTATATAGTTAGTGAGCGATCGAGGCACTCACTTTCTAAACCAAGTCATTGAACATTTGTTACAGGATTTTATGGTGATTCACAAGAAATCCGCACCATATCATCCTCAAGCCAATGGTCAGGCTGAAAGCACTAATAAGATCCTTTGTAACGTACTGACGAAACTCGTGAACAACAAACGTTCAGATTGGGACAAACAGTTACACCATGCTATTTGGGCATATCGAGTGGCCTACAAGACCGTACTCAATGCAACTCCCTTTCAGATGGTTTTTGGTCAGAATGTTGTGCTTCCTTTGGACTTCTTGATACCGACCCTTAAGGTTGCACAAGAGCATCAGTGGACCGGCCATGAATTATCAGCGAGAATAATGGACTTGGAACGATTAGGAGAAACCATGCTAAAGGCAGCAGCAGGAATATATGCAGCGAAGAAGCGACAGAAAGCATATTTTGATGCACATGTGAAAGATAAAGGCCTAAAAGAAGGAGATTTAGTTCTAGTATATACGCTAAAGCAACACGCACGTAAGTTAGAAAATCGAGGTTATGGACCTATGATCATTAACAGACTCTCAACAAGTGGAGCAGTACAATTAGCCACCTTAGAAGGAGATATAATGCCTAATTATATTAGTGGCTGTAGAGTCAAGCTATATCAGGAACCTCTTACTGAGGATATGCTTAGACGACTCACGTTGGCAAAGAAGCGTAAGGAGGAAGAAAATAGAATACGAGCGGAAGCTCAGGCAGAAGCAATAGAACGCATTAAACGCATGAAGTTAAGAAGACAAGGACTAGGGAGAGAACATTATAACTGTTGGTGCATACCAATCACCAATTGAAGGCTTGGAAGATCAAATGATGAAGGAAGAATCAATTTCTAAAGTGTGGAAGAAGATTACAATCAGAGGACAAGAGAAGTGTACACATATGTACATTAGCATAGTCATAGATGACTTAGATCTTTTGTTCAGTAAGAATTATGTACAAATTATCTATAAATACCTTGAGAAAAGTCGGGGCATGTATGAGAGCATATGTGACAATAGTCAGATGTCAAGAATGAGGGAGATAGAAGTCATAAGATAGAGGAAAGTGAATTTGAGTTAGCTCTCATCACTCAGTTGTATTTTCTCTGAGTAAATAAAAAATTTTGCGCCCGATGTTTCTGCGTGTTCTCCTTCTACAGTAGATCAATTGTGAAATGCTTTTGTACAAGTCTAAGTTGAGAGTTGCTTGACCTCTGTGCAAAGTTTCAGCTTCCAATTGTAATCAGGCTGAGTGAATTAAGTGTAGGAACATTCATATGTGAAGTGTATTCACAGGTTCCTAAAACAGGCGCATATTTCGAAGTTAATGTTTTGGTCATTTCTCCTAGCACAGTTTAAAGTTTTGCATGAGTGAGGGCTTAATCTTTAAGTTGAAAGATAAGCTACTTATGTCTAGAAGCATTTTGTAAAACGGGTTCTATTCAAGGAGAACCAAGTCTTAAAAGGTACAGGTGTAGAGTCGACTGTTTTGGATAACAGTTTCTGATATAGGTAACTTGTGAAATCAATTTTTCAAGTTATACTTAATCTTTTGGAGTAATTCAACTTGGAATAGTTGCGCAATCTCTAGGAGATACTTCGTACAAAGTTTCATCAAAAACTTTACAGATTTGATAGGTCAATGTTGAGAAATAGTGCAGCAGACTTTTCTGTGTATCACCTTCTTCACAGATTTGTTCATCTTTTGATAATTAGAAGTTGATCCTCTAAAGAGTGAAAGGTTTTGACTTATTCTTGGTATAGAGGTGCTCTAATCACAAGAATAAGTTGTTCTTTTGGAGATTAACACTCTCCATCAGTGGTATCAGAGCAGGAGACATCAATTTGAAGAAATTTGAAGAAAGAAAGATCCCGACTGCTGCAGATTCAAGAGATTCAACACTTGAAGGATCAAGAAGTGAAAGCTTGGAGTCAAAGCTTGAGGAGAAGACTATTTGACATCAAGAAAGGCAAAAGGAGTTCAATTCGAAGTAAAGGTACATACATTGTTTGTAAAGCTTGAAGTTTCAATACACAGGTGGATATAAGATGGGAGAAAGCTTGCAGATTGATAAGCTAGATAGGGAGAACTATCCAGCATGGTCCATGAGGATGGAAGCACACCTCATGAGCAAAGATCTCATATCATTTATTACAGGAGATGAAGAAAAACCAGAGTTTGCAGATCCAAGTATTCCTACTAGGGAAGAACTTGCAATGTTGAAGACTTGGATGAGAAAGGATGCTCAAGCAAGGAGTATCATCTACATGGCTGTAAATGATTACCTTTTACCTCACATCAGAGGTTTGGAAAGTGCCACAGATGTTTGGAATGCCTTGGAAGAGCATTTCCAAAATACAACTAAGTCAAGGAAGTCCTCACTATGGGCTGAGTTCACAACCTTCAAGAAGAAGAGTTCACAATCAATTTCAGATTATGTGGCAAGGATGAAAGATATTGCAGATAGCTTGGGAGCAGTGGATGAAGATATTGAAGAGGAAAAGTTGGTAAGACAAATACTTACAGGTCTAAGAGGTGATGAGAAGTGGAAGCCTTTTATCTTGTCCATAGAGTTGTCACTTGATCACTTTACTCCTTACCTTAATCAATTGCTAGGACATATGCTAACCTTTGAGCAGGATCTTAAAGGAGACAATGATAGAAGTACAAGTCAAGCTATGTACTCCAAAGACAAGAAAAAGAATGGCAAAGGAAAGCAATCAAATGATGATGAAGGGAATTCAAATCAAGCCAACTTCACAAAAGGGAAGACAAATTTCAGAGGTAAAGGAAGAGGAGGTAAGAACAAAGATAATGCTAAAGCTTGTTGGATTTGTGGCAGAACAAATCATTTGGCAAATGATTGTTGGTATAATAATCAAAGTGGAGGATACAACAATCAGAATTATAGTCAAAGAGGTAGAGGAGGCAGAAACCAAAGAGGTAATTTCAGAGGAAGAGGTGGTAGGACATCATATGGTAGAGGAGGTGGAAGAAACTTCCAATCTCAGTCCTACAACAATAATTATTACAATTATGCATCAGATCAGAAGGATGACATGACTCTTATCTTGAATGCAACTCATGAATCAATGGGAGAAGATCAAAGAGTGTTCTATATTGACTCAGGATGTAGCAACCATCTGAGTGGGAACCTATCCTTGATGACTGATATGGAAGCAAGGGTGAATGGACATACAGTTCAGACAGGTGACAATACCAAACATAAAGTGGAGAGCATTGGATCAGTGAAGACAAAGAGTGGAAGTACACTTCTGAGTAAGGTACTTTATGTTCCTACTATTCCTAAAAATTTGATAAGTGTAGGGCAAATTGTGGAGAAAGGATATGAGGTAAGATTCACAAATGATGGTGTTTATGTACAAGATCCAAATCAGGGATATAGAACCATAATTGCAGGTAAAAAGGAAGGAAGATTGTTCACTCTCAAAGTCCAAGGTAATGTGGGACATGCATTGTTTACCTATGGAGGTCAAAAGGTGTCTGAATTAGACCTATGGCATAAAAGGCTAGGTCATTTCAATGAGAGAGCTATAAAGGAGATGTCAAAGAATCAGGTGGTACTTGGATTGCCAAACATTGAAGGGCAACATATGGTGTACAAGTGTGAAGCTTGTCAATTAGGTAAAGCACATAAAAGTTCTTATAACAAATCAGGGTACAAGTATTCAAATATGCTTGAATTGGTTCATACAGATGTATGGGGTCCCTCAAAGGACTATAGCATAAATGGATCCAGATATTATGTGTTGTTTGTTGATGATGCAACCAGGTGGATTACTTTGTATGTAATCAAGGATAAATCAGAAGTCTTTAAGACATTCAAACATTTCCATGCTTATGCAGAAAGGATCACAGGACAAAAGCTAAAGAGGTTAAGATCAGATGGAGGGGGAGAGTATTTCTCAAAAGAGTTTGATGATTATTTGTGGAATGCAGGTATTAAAAGAGAAGTGACTTGCAGGTACTCCCCTCAACAGAATGGAGTAGCAGAAAGGAGGAATAGGACTCTTGTAGAGTTTGCAAGAGCCATGATGAAGGAAAAGAATTGTCCAAATTACTTATGGGCAGAGGCCATTAACACTGCAACATACCTTGTGAATAGGTTGCCTTGCAAAGCTTTGGATGGAGGAACCCCTTATGAAGCATGGTGGGGTAAGAAGCCTAGTCTTGATCATTGCAAAGTATTTGGATGTATTGCATATGCTTATGTTCCTTCACAATTAAGACATAAGCTAGAACCAAAGGCAGAGAAGTATGTGTTTATTGGATATGATGATAGACAGATGGGTTACAGGTTGTGGAGTCCATCCACAAAGCAATTTCTTGTTACTAAAGATGTGACATTTGATGAGCAAAACATGTGGTATACAGGATCACCAAATGAGTATACAGATGTTGAAGAAATTCAAAGGAAAGGAAAGGCAAAGGTAAAAGTTTGTGAAGAAATTGTTGATGAAGTTGATTCTAGATGTAGAGTGCAGGATCATGTAGAAGAAGGGCCAAGATTTGATCCAGAATCAAATGAGGCTGAAACTTCAAGAAGTGCAGAAATCAGAAGATCTACAAGAGAAAGGAAAGAGCCTATAAGGTATAGTTATGATACATCTTTCCTAACAACAAAAGATTATGCCTACATTGTGAAAACAGAAGAAGATCCAACCACTTATGAAGAAGCCAAAGGTAAACAGAATTGGGAGAAGGCAATGCAAGAAGAGTATGATGCTCTACTTGAAAATGAAACTTGGGAATTAGTACCAAGACCAAAGAATCAGAAAGTCATTGGATGCAAGTGGGTATATAAAACAAAGAGGTTTGCAGATGGTAAGGTGTCTAGATATAAGGCTAGACTAGTGGTTAAAGGTTATGCCCAAACTTATGGGGTAGATTATGATGAAACCTTTAGTCCTGTTGCTAAGATGTCTACAATTAGGACATTGATTGCTATTGCTGCTTGCAAAGGATGGAAATTATCACAATTGGATGTGAAAAATGCATTTCTAAATGGTTACATTGCAGATGAAGTATATATGGAGCAACCAGAAGGCTTCATGGAATCAATTGGATCAGATTATGTGTGTAAGCTCAAGAGAGCTTTATATGGGTTGAAGCAAGCCCCAAGAGCTTGGAATTACAGATTGGTCAAGTTCTTGAATGAATGTGGTTTTCAAGCATCAAAGGCAGATAGTAGCTTGCTAGTGAAGGCAAGTGAAAATGGATATATTTACATGTGCATTTATGTTGATGATATTATTGTTACAGGAACAGATGCTCAAGGAATCAATGAACTCAAGAAGCAAATAGAGAAGGAGTTTAAGATAAGTGACTTGGGAAACTTATCTTATTTTCTAGGAATGCAGATTGTGTATACTCAACATGGAGTATATGTTTCACAAGAGAGATACTTGAAGAATCTTTTGATCAAGTTTAACATGGAAGATTGCAAGACCTCAACCACTCCATTGGAGGTAAATCATAAGTTAAGCAGGTATGGAGGTGAAGAGTTCAATGACATAAAGAAATATCAGAGTTTGGTAGGTAGTCTAATCTATGTGTTGGGAATTGAACTCACAACCTCCCGGTTAGGAGTGCGATGGGCTAACCACTTGCCCCAAAAGCCATGGTTGAGGATTACTTTCCTAATCCTCTCTCTTAAGGCGTGGTTCAACCATCTCACTCCTAGGATTATGTGACATTCCTTCCCCCTTAGACTGAGCATTGTCCTCAATGCTCACTTATGGACCCTTCTTGGACCCACTTTCCATGCATGAGCGCTTCCACCAACCTCAAACTCCAGCACATGGACCAAATTTGGACCTATCCCACCCTCCGTGGGTGCCCAAATGCCCATGCGCCTTCATCCAAGGCCAGTTTCACACTCACCACGGATAAGCGCTTTTTCCAAGTGCCCACGAATGAGGCGCGAACCTCCATCTCGCCCAATTTCTCAACTAGGCTCTGATACCAATGTTGGGAATTGAACTCACAACCTCCCGGTTAGGAGTGCGATGGGCTAACCACTTGCCCCAAAAGCCATGGTTGAGGATTACTTTCCTAATCCTCTCTCTTAAGGCGTGGTTCAACCATCTCACTCCTAGGATTATGTGACACTATGCTACCTTGACAAGGCCAGATCTATCATATGCAGTAGGTGTGTTGTCACAATTCATGCATTGTCCAAAGAAGACTCATTGGATTGCAGCCCAAAGGGTACTCAGATATATCAAGGGAACTCTAAGTGAAGGTTTGTACTATGGTTTCACTTCTGACACAAGAATCAAAGTGTTTAGTGATGCAGATTGGGCAGGTGACTCAGATGATAGAAGGTCTACTCATGGATATCTATGTTATGTTGGAGATAAGTTAGTGTCTTGGTGTTCAAAGAAGCAACACACAGTTGCTTTATCATCCACAGAAGCTGAGTATAAGGGAATGGTAGAAGCTGCAAAAGAAGTCATATGGTTGAAGACATTGATGAAAAGTTTTGAGATTGATCATAGTACTCCAATAATTTTTGGAGACAACATGAGTTCTTTGTATTTGGCAGCTAACCCTGTTTTTCATGCCAGGACTAAGCATATAGAGATTCAGTATCATTTCTTGAGGGAAAAGGTACTAGATAAAGAGATTGAAGTGATGTACACTCCAACAAAAGAACAGGTGGCAGATATGATGACAAAGAGTTTGGATGGACCTAAGTTACAAAGGTTCAAAGACATGGCAAGTATCAAGAAGACAGAGAAGACCTCAATTGATGATTGAGGGGGAGCTGTTGGTGCATACCAATCACCAATTGAAGGCTTGGAAGATCAAATGATGAAGGAAGAATCAATTTCTAAAGTGTGGAAGAAGATTACAATCAGAGGACAAGAGAAGTGTACACATATGTACATTAGCATAGTCATAGATGACTTAGATCTTTTGTTCAGTAAGAATTATGTACAAATTATCTATAAATACCTTGAGAAAAGTCGGGGCATGTATGAGAGCATATGTGACAATAGTCAGATGTCAAGAATGAGGGAGATAGAAGTCATAAGATAGAGGAAAGTGAATTTGAGTTAGCTCTCATCACTCAGTTGTATTTTCTCTGAGTAAATGAAAAATTTTGCGCCCGATGTTTCTGCGTGTTCTCCTTCTACAGTAGATCAATTGTGAAATGCTTTTGTACAAGTCTAAGTTGAGAGTTGCTTGACCTCTGTGCAAAGTTTCAGCTTCCAATTGTAATCAGGCTGAGTGAATTAAGTGTAGGAACATTCATATGTGAAGTGTATTCACAGGTTCCTAAAACAGGCGCATATTTCGAAGTTAATGTTTTGGTCATTTCTCCTAGCACAGTTTAAAGTTTTGCATGAGTGAGGGCTTAATCTTTAAGTTGAAAGATAAGCTACTTATGTCTAGAAGCATTTTGTAAAACGGGTTCTATTCAAGGAGAACCAAGTCTTAAAAGGTACAGGTGTAGAGTCGACTGTTTTGGATAACAGTTTCTGATATAGGTAACTTGTGAAATCAATTTTTCAAGTTATACTTAATCTTTTGGAGTAATTCAACTTGGAATAGTTGTGCAATCTCTAGGAGATACTTCGTACAAAGTTTCATCAAAAACTTTACAGATTTGATAGGTCAATGTTGAGAAATAGTGCAGCAGACTTTTCTGTGTATCACCTTCTTCACAGATTTGTTCATCTTTTGATAATTAGAAGTTGATCCTCTAAAGAGTGAAAGGTTTTGACTTATTCTTGGTATAGAGGTGCTCTAATCACAAGAATAAGTTGTTCTTTTGGAGATTAACACTCTCCATCAATAACCATCTGGAAACTACACCCAGATACCCCATGGCCATGTGTCAAGTAAAGTCAACCACTCATCCTAGCATAGTGGACAGGAGACCATTCATTACAGTTAGGCTAGAGCACGGCAACCCTTGCCAAGAGCTCAGGGCTTTAATTGACTCAGGTGCTGCGACTAGTGCAATTAGATGGTCCCACTATAAGGATTCAGGAATAGAAATGCGGCCAATTGAGGCATACCTCATAGGCCTAGGAGGCATGGAAACCCCTTGCATGGGTGAGGTGGACCTTCCTATCCTCATTGAGGATGTGACCATGACAGCGAAGCTACTAGTGTGCCATGATGACGACCTGATAGAACCCCTAATCCTTGGCCAAGATTGGCTCTACAATCACTCAGTGGACCTAAATCTTAGACAAGGCTCCATACAAATTGGAACCTTAGAGCAGAAGCGAGTGATACCGCGTGACTTCCCTAATTGCATTCCGATTGAGGTTTGTAACCCTAGACCCTATAAAACGCATGCGACGGAAGACCGGAAGATCTTGGGTCAGACCAGTCACGTTACGTCTACACCAACCCACTCGGGCTTGGCTAGGGACAATTGTCAATCAGAAGGACGACAGGAGATCTTCCTTGGGGCTTCCTGCAAACTAGAAGGGGAAGCTACCCAACCGCTAGGGCAGATGAACACAATCAGCGGTCAGGTGGGTTGCATCAGCGGCCAAATGAGCACAACACCCTGCGGTGCTCATCCTTCCAAACTTGTTGCGGACTGGCCTAGGTTAAAGATAAAGAACGAATCACTTCCTAATGGGCAGGTCACGCAAGTGTTGGATCTCCCTTCTTTTCCAAAGCAGAGCGTCCAATGGACCTCTCAAACCCAACCACGAACGAGTCAACCACAACAGAGGAACCCAGACCGACGACACCACCAGACAAGGCAAAGAAAGCTGCAGTATCAACATCACAGAACAAGTGGCACGAAACAAATATGGGTGCCAAAAGGATAGCAACCACAGGCTATTGGCAACACTGGAGACGAGAACAGGACAAAGTTTCAACAAAAGCAGAGTCAGCATCCAAAGTCCCCTCGATCTTCTTCTACAAGTACAAATACTCGACAGATTTGGATCGCCAAGAAATACCTTATCCATAGACCCACACCCATGCAGATTTGGGTACCCAAACAATGTATCATAGCTCAACATTCAAGCCATGTAATATATACCCCTCAGAAATCTTTCCATCCTTCAATACCACCGAACTCGATACCACTTTTTGTCCCTCAACAGAAACATACCACCCACTCCAAGACTCTTAGGAAATGGATACCGAAACGTATCCAGACGTCTTCTTGTACCCCCTTATCTAACAATTCTCCCACCCCGTTTAAACTCCACCCTTGTAATAATTCACCCTCAACCAAACCTTGTATAAATTCACACACCATAACCCCACATCATGCATAATAACAGCTCATCAAGAAATGTATGCATAATCTGACCATGTAGGCGTCTAGAGACCTGCATTAGTTTTGCAAATAATCATTGCATCAATCACTTCACGACACTTGGCTACATGGGTTACACATCGGTTATGGAAAGGGATTGCGGTCTCACCTTGATGGGATCATAATTAATTTCCATACTAATGTGTTAATCTTTTGTAGCAGATCTTTTCCATTAGCTCATCAATCATCATGCAAACCGAAGCAGGACCATCAGAGGCTGGCCCCAATGCACCGATGGCCACTATTGGAGAATTACTAGCAGAATCTTATCCTACGGTGCAACCACCAGATTTTCAACGTTTTCCAGGACCCATGCCAATCGATGATCCTCCTAAAGGATACACCGAGAAAATTCATCGTAACTCTCATTGGTTTCAAGGCCTAGCAGGACCATTAGCAGACACTGATTTCATATTTGAGGCCAATTTGGCATTTGATCTTCGCACATGGACCAAGTACCAGTTCTTTTCACGAGAATTTGAAGGACTGCAGAATACACAAGATCTAACGCACGTTTGGGCACGAGCGGGATTTACAGAGTATTTTAGCGACCCTCTACCTAAACCCGATTTTTACAGATGTTTTTACTTGGTAACCACCTTAAGAGCTTCAGAGAACAAGGATCTACCCGGCACATTCATGTTACTATCCTTGGTAAATGATCCTCCATTCAGAAGGTTTTACTTGTCTAAAGATTTAATTCGAGCAGCTCTAAAAATACATGGAACACACACTCCAACTGAGAAAGAACGGCTAGTCCCAGAGCAGATGAAGCATGGTGACGTGACTAAGTGGGAGGATATTTCAGCTATAACCCCTGAGCTCTCTAAGCCATTACGGATATGCATGTAGCACTTTGCTTTCCCAGCTCAGGATCGTTTTACCATGCCCCACAAGAGAATCTGGTTTGGATTGTACTTAGCATGTACTAGACCGCAAACGGTTGATCTAGCCAGCTGGATCATTGATCAGCTCTATTTGGCACAACATAGGTGGGAGCGAAAGAAGGTAATCAATGGATGCTGCGCCCTCACCAAGATCATATATATGTGCTTGGCATATGATTTACCCATAGAGCGTGCCATGACCAGTGAGGAACTGAAAGCATTCAAAGGCACCACTAGGAAGGCTAGAAAGTCTAGCAAAGGCAGAGCCGGAAAGCGGATGAGAGGTACTATCCCGTGCCTACAAGTCCCAGAATCACCCTCGCCACAACCATATCCAGAGCAGTCACCAACCGCAGCCACTCCCACAGTACAACCTATTCGTATACAGTTATCAAGACCAGTTACGCCGGAGGGCACCACCAGTACTGTTGCACCCCAAGCAGCCACAACCACAGAACCTATCACCACAGCAGCTGAACTTCCCACCACTATTGGTGCGGAAGCTTTCTCTTTTCCAATACCCCATTTAGAAGCAGGACAAGCAGAGCCACTGGACCAAACTTTTGATTTTGAGATGCCCGATGCATTCTCCAACGAGTTCCAGTTTTCAGAAGGACAAATGTTTTCTCAAGAATTTGAAAGGCCTAGCTACCCTACCACACCCAGGGATCAGCCACAAGGACATATCGTGTCCAGCTCTGATGACGAAAGAACAGCAACCGATGACGACGAAGGAGACGACGAAGCTAGCCAGGGAACACATGAATCCCAAGAGCAGGAACAGACAGATGGCCAAGGCCAACAAACAGACACACATGGCGATACAAGTACCCATGAAGATGAAACTTACGAAGCAGCAGCTTACACACTAGCTATCAAGAAGCTATATAGAACTATGGAAAAAGTTTGGGCACGCAAGAAGCTGACAGAGGAAGAGAGCCAAACAATAATAGAACAAGAACTTGTCACAGGCGGATTCGAAGATGCATACATCAAAGGATTCAAAGAGTTAGTCAAATCAGTAGGCTCCAACGAAGCACTCAGGTACTTGCAACGAAAGCCACTACCACAGTTTGACCCCCGCAGAGTAAGACTACTTTCAAAGCCCGGTGAATAAATTCGTGTACCAACCGGAGCACAGTCTTCTGAACCAGCCAGGGAGGCACGCCTCACCCCCGAAAGTTCATCGGCAGTAGAAACCATCTTTGTAGATTCCCCACCCCGCGCTACAGCTGTACAAACCTCAGTAGTCACTGAAGTACCGACCACCCCAACCGCTCCTCTCTCACCACCCGTCCATCCAGCCTCCCCTCTTCACCCTCCTTCCCCCAGACCAACATCTTCATTCGTCGGTGGTGTTGCAGAAATTGTCTTTACGACCACTAACCCCACAATTCCTGTGCCCATTAGCCCTACTCTACCCCCTCCCACTCCCACCTTTCTACCCAACCCATTCCTTCATCAATCTTTTCCATCTTTCCCCACAACTCCAAGACCCCTTTTCCCATTCCCCCCGCCCTTAAGCTTCTCCCCCGTCTCACCTCCCCGACCCACTGTAACCCCTTTTTCCCCTCTCCACCAAGCTGCTCCAGCCAGCCCCCCTGTAAATTACCCCTCAACATTTGTAAATCCCGTATTTACACCAGCACGAGCACCCACGATCACACCCATATTCACGGTCACCGCACTAGATACGTCCACTGACATGGACATCTCACCACCCACTGCACCATCACTCACTTCACTCCCGGCACAAACATTTTTAAGCACATCACAATTTTCAACAATCACTACATCATCCACCTTCCCATCCCCATTCCCCATTCCCGTTGCATCTACACCAACTGCATCTTCATTTAGCACCCCGTTAATACTATCACCCACTGTAGATAATGCATTCCGACAGATGTTCATGTGTATGACGCAAGTAAGAGATGAGTTCATATCTCTTGGTGATAATTACCAGCAGCTGCAGAGGACAACCAATGACTTACAGTCGCAGCTTAATTTATTGTCTATTGAGAATGCCTCTCTGAACACCCGATACGAGGAATTACGTGAGGCATATCACAAATTGGAACTAGAAAGCGAAGAGAAGACCAAGGAAGCCACTACTGACCTGGATAATTTATTAAGAGCCCAGACAGTCCACAATGCAACGCTAACACGAAACATGGGCTTACTACGAAGACACCTAGCAGCTGCCAAGGAAGAAAACCAGCGCTTACAGGATCAGAACCGAGAAAACTTAGAAGCAGCGCTCGACCACCCAGACCAACCACTCAGTCCTAGCAGGTTCAAAGCCATTCGTTCAGACTCGATGAGAATGCTGCTAGCGATCATGTAAGATTACTAGATGAATACGACCGCATGAAGGAGGAGTTACAGAAACTCAAAGAAGATCATAAATTACTCCAGTTACGAGAACCGGCACACCAAGACATACCAGCACCTGTGGACCCCCCTCCTGACCTCCTAGAGGAACTCAACTCATTACGGGCCCAGGTATCGACCCTTGAATCAAGAATTGTAGTATATGAAGCGCCACCAAGGCCAGATTCCCCACCTGAGCTTCCAGCTGAGGAAGAAACGGTCACCATCCCGGTGGAGGAAACATTTGAAGAAGCGTACGAGCCACAACCCATCCCAGGCGGACGCGTCACGGCCGAAGGTCAGATGACGTACGAACTTCCGACCCCCGCGTGGATGAAGACTATTGAGGAACTTGGGACAACACACTCAGCTAGAGTAGAGGCACAATTACATGCCATGGCGATGATAGAAGAAAGAATATTACAGTCTCCATTCTTTGCTCATTTGGCCCCGCGACGATACATATCTGGGCATGAGCTACAATATAAACCGTATTTCATGTTAATGGCCGAATACCAGTTAGCCATTGAGAAAGAGACAGGTAAGAAACCATCGCATGCAACTCAATTCGAGGCTGCTGATCTACCACCAGATGCACAGAAAGGAAGGATCTATAAACCAGAGTGGCGAAAAGATTTACTACAGCAGTATCCAGAGATGATGAGTACATGGGTAAAGGCACCTTTGCATTTAAAGTACAATCCGTGCTGGGGACCAGTGCCACGACGCCGCTCTTGGACTGCCTTTGCTATTAAGGTACAAAACAATAAGCAGTGCCAAGACTGGTTGAATTACCCCTATTTTAAGCCACCCATTGAGTTACCAACTGTTGGCTACATGATGGCTACAATTCGCCACTGGCTCCCTAGACTAAAGCATATGGATGATATAGCGACGCATATGACTGTCAAAATCTTTGACATGATGCAAATGATTTTTAAAGTCTTCCGATGCGTCAAGGCACCCCATGTTAACACCCCGGGCTTTGAGCATGGCAATTTCGATCTGGTATATGATATGAGTACAATGCCATTGCTACGGGTGTGTTATGCCTGGCACTTCAGAATAAAGTACCTACCGGCGTGCTACAAGCAGACATTCGAAGAGATGTTCACAACCGGCTTCTGGGAATACCATTCAGAGGTATTCATAAGCAGGCCTACACATTTATTACACTTATTTGCCTGTGAACGAATGGTCTATTCCACACACTATCAGCTCCCGCCATCGGAAGAACCGCAACCAATCGACTGGGAGAAACTCGAGGGAGACCTGGCCTGAGGCATTCGTATCTCCGAGCACACCCTCGCTCAAGACCTCCTACAGAACTATATCCGGCAGACCTCACAGCAAGGTTCTGTCAGGGATGACAGAAGCGAGAGGGAGGGGGGTGTTGGAAGCAGCCAGAGGCACAGACGACATGGAAGCATGTAACGATAGAGCAGGGAGCCAGTCGAATCGTTTTTCAAAGAATTATGTTTTCAAATACTTTCCAAAAACCTCCAACAGTGATTTTTATCACTATTGTAACATATGTAACATAGAAAACCCCATTTTGTAATCCATAGCTCCATTTTGTGCAAGCCGAGGAGTCCTCGAGCTTGAGGAGCTTAGGTAGAATGCGCATACCAATTTTCGTTATTTTTAGATACCGTTTACCCTTCCAAATAGCATCTAGGACCTAATTTTTAACTATGCCGGTCACTAGATGTGAAACCGGTCAAAACTAATCTAGAAACTATAAAAAGAGCTAGAGAGCTCATTTTTGAGGTTAGCTTGTTGGAGTAGAGAAGAGCTTAGAGCTATTTTGAGCTTGTAAGAGTGTTCTTGAGTAATAGAATTGATTTCTCACCTTCCATTGTGTCTTGCTTGTCTCTTCGTAGTGTGTGTGTATGTGTGTGTGCATTTCTATGCTTCTCACTTTCACTCTCACTTCATCTCACATTCACGATCTTCATATCACTCCTATCTCTTCCGCAGATTGACATTAAGGAGGTGGAGCTTCTTAACGTGGTTCTCACCATTGTGCTAGAGCAACAATCCATATAACATAGAAGATACAAGCTCCTAAGAATCTACGAACCTCACTCACATTTTGACATATCTCCGAAATCTTACTAATGGCATCAATTTTTTGAGGGTATGGCTTCCTTCCATAATGGCCACATAGATGACCTACAATAAGGACCTCATTAACACCAAAAATAGATTTCTCTATGGATAATGTTAAGCCAACTTGAATAAATCATTGAAAGATCTTTGGCAATCAAGGATATGAGCTTTAACAAATCTACGACAACCATCATCATCCAGAGTGCTATCTTTCTCTTATTCCAAGAAACCCTTAATGGGAATGTCATCTATAAAGGGCATAGTAATGTGAGGAATGAAATCGTGCAAAACCAAATTCATTGCACTCATCATATGTGCTACTGAATTGGTCGCACCTTGGGGTAACGTACACATCCTAACCAATCCCAAAGGTCTTTTCATGGTAGTAATGTCTCTACTTTATAGTGCCAATTGAAAATGATCATACCCAGAGTAGAAGTCACCCATTGAATAAATAGAATTGCCTAAAAACGCTTTCGCAAATTCATCCACAATTGGACTTGTACCCACATTTTGAATGGTCACTTTGTTAACTGGTTGAAGATCTTGGATAAACCAAAGTTTTCCATTCTTCTTGGGCATAGTAAACCAACGGTTTGAATAGGGAGCTGAAGAGGATTCTAAAATATGCATATGAATTTTTTCTTTAAGTAATCTAATCAGCTCTCGAAGATGAGCTTTAGGTATTGGAATAGGGTGCAAATTCCAAGGAATATGGGGAATAGTAAAAATAATCATCAGAGAAACTATCCTAGGATCTACACATCCTATCTCTGAAGGCTCAAGAGAAAATATCTTCAGAAAATACTCTTTTTCTGTTGGAAGAAGGAAACCACTAGCATCTAACTTAATTTGTTTTAAGGATTCTTTAGTAAATACATGGCCAATATTTGTCGGATCTCTAAGGATTGGCTCATGACTTACATTCTTTATAATATCATTACTAAATTTAGGTAGTGGTTGTGCTACATGTTTAACCTTCTTACTAACAGTTTTATATTTGGTCTCCACTAAGGCATCATAATCATGATCAATATTAGATGCATAATCTTGAATTAATGCATACACATCAAGTGAAGAGATGAGAATATGGGAATTAGACTTATTTTGATAACAAATTTCTAGTTCTTCTAATGTTGAGAAGCAATGTGTAGTTTCAATAACATATTCAATAGTTTCATCTATTAACAGATCTCCTTTGTTTTTTAAATGTTTTTCATATTTTTTTATAAGTTTTCTAGGAATTTGTTCAAAATGCAAAATATTTAAAGTAGCAGATGAAAAATAAACAATCATCTTATCTAAATTATATATAAGATTTTGCAAGATTTCGAACCAAAGTCCACTGTCATCTCGCTCAACAATGGCATTTACTCGAAATCCTAATCTAAGTGTCTTAAAGGAGTTTTTCTTAAAGACCTACGATTACAAGGATGGTCAATACAAAGAATCATGAATTGGACAGATTTAAGGCCATCACGAGAACAAATTCTTGCGAAAGCACTTCCATCATCAAGTACTTTTGTCTCCATTCTTTGTTCACAAATGAATGGCTACCCCAAAATAATTGGGTACGAGCAGTCATCATGAACAAAAAAATTATGTTCCTCTTTAACATCTCCTATAGCGATCTGAACATTTGCACAAGCTCCTAGTAAATATCCAAAAGCATTGTTGGCTGCCTTCATTTTCCACCCATGGTCCCTATCTATAGACCATTTTCCTTCGTTATATAACTCCCTCGAGACTACATTGATTTCTGATCCTGAATCTATTAAGGCTACTTGCGGTTTATTATTGTTACCTATCTTAACCATAGTTTCAGTGGTTCCCCTAGCCCAATGTTTTTGAGTATAATGACTATTTGGGTCTCCATTTCCTTTCTCTAAATGTCCAATTACGGGGCCCAAATAATTTCTCTGTTCAGAAGATTCGCGATACTCAGATTCATTAATTTGTACAACACTAACTTTCGATTCATCTTGTTCTTTCCTTTCTTCCATTTTTATATCCTCAGATTTATATTCTATAGGTTCTCTTCGTCTTTTGATGATACTCATAAAATCTTCTTTCACATCAGTTCGTGAAAATGCTAACCATTCTTCTAATGTCATTGTTACCTCTGCTTTCATAATTTTTTCATCCATAACCTTCCGAATGCCTATTTGTTTCTCTATTTGAGAGATCAATCACAAAGTAGGCGGTTTCTTTTTTGGTTTTTCTTCCTTACTACCTTCTTCACATATGGGTTGCGTTTCATTAGGTTTATCCTGAATTCTATCTTCATTTGGTGTTTTCTTTTCTAAATTTTCTACCACTTTCTTTACTTTCCCCTTATTCTGAGGTTTCTTATCTTGTTCCTGTTGTTTTGTTTCTTGACTAGGCTCCGTCCTAGGTGGTTCATTAATTGACTCAGTAGTTTCACCCTCTTTTCTACCCCTAGTTGTTCGTTTAGACTACCCCTCTTCATCACGTTTTTTTTTCTCATCTACATCAATTTCATGAGCATAAATAGAGAACATATCTACTGGCTCATTCCAACATGTATTTGCTCTCATATCTGAGCTCGTAGCATATAAATTCTCAACTATTAATTTTTCCCTACTAGACATATCATAAACTTGATTCCAAAAGTCACAATTAGAGTCATCACTTTCAAGCCTACAAGCATATGTATTTTGACTTGTAGAGGCTTCAAAGAAACTCTTCATACCCCCTTTCCCATAATTTGATGCCAAAGGCCTTTTTGTCACATAGTCACAGATCTTTTGATCAACTTCCGTGACCCGATTCCTATCCTTGGCCTCTTTAAATAAGTTACATGTCCAGTGTGGGTGATCTAAATCATCACACCAGAGACATCTGTAGGCTTGGTTAAATGTTCGTCTAGTTGGCCTAGGATTTTGCTCTAGCTCTCTTGGTTTCTCCTGATCTCTTAATCTAATCTCTTGCATAATTTTTATAGTTGCCATTTCAGTTGCCAAATTCTCCATATGTTTGGCAATTGATTCTATTGTTGTTTTTAACATTGTAATTTTTGATTCATCCTTACTAGGGTTATGAGCAGTGTGATCATTTTCTGACTTTCCTAGTGCATCTCTTTCATGTATTCTAGGGGTTTGCATTTGATTGTGCTCTTGTCTTTGAGCTAACCTATGGACAGCCGCTCGAACGTTTTCCCAATTTCCAGTTAACCCACTCGCAGTCACTCTGTCCTCAAGCATAGGTTCAAGCTCACGTCTAAGAGAAGGGTATAACATGCTTAGGAAACTTTGTAATTTATCCCGTTCTAGAGTTGTTCGGTCTGCTTGAGGCATTTGGTTAAATTTCACATCAAACTCAGTTAATCCTTGGGTTATATGTTGGTCTAGTTTCGTAGTTCCTACCCATCTCATGAATGTAGTCCTATTATTCTTACAGTAATCTTCATGTGAAAATTCAGTAAGAAGCTGAGTTTTAAAACTCGCCCAAGTCATATTTGGTTGAAGTACTCTAAGTTGGATTCTTTCTCTAGTAAAACCATGAGAAATACGTATAAATGTGTCTTTTTTATTGTCTTCAGGTAACCCATATTGTTATTTCAGTTGTTCATAATATTTAAGGTATACAGTTGCATTTGTCCCATTAAATTCCCCCTATCCATTTTAATTGAATCTATTATTTTCCAAATATGTTGCTCTTCAAATTGGTTTGCCATATTATATAAATCTAACTTTACTGATAGAAATGAAATATAAGTGTGTAGTTCACGTAATAGTACGTCTATTTCTTGTTCTTGATGCGACGCCGTGGTAAAAGATACTTTGCAAGCAGAAGTAAAGAAAATGTACCTGCTTAAACTCGATGAAGAGGCTCTTTGTGATTGTGCTCTGTGCAAAGTCTTTACATTAAGATTGATCAAATTAATCTAATACATCAATTCTAATTATGCATGTGCAATCGTTGCTTTCACAAAAGTTGAGGGAAAAAGGTGGCGTGATGAGGATCCTTCTACTTGTAAATATTTGTGGAGGTGCTCATGTCACAATGACCAGCCCTCAACAGCCAAGAGATTACAAGGTTTAAGAGTCAGTTTCAGCTACCAAGGATGTCGATACTTCTACTTCAATCGCCAAATTTCCTATATGTATATGCAAAACAGAAATTAAAATATACCTTTATACCTAAGGTGTCGTGCCGAACGTTCACGTCAGGTTCACCAAATGTCGGGGAGTTGCGGACACACGGTTGGTGGATCAAGTCAACCGCTAAATCCTTCGGCACACGCAGGGTGATTGAGACAATCTCATGTGAATTAGGTATATTTTTCTTTATGTCTAGGGTAAATGAAATTCTAAATAACTAAAAAATCTAAGAAATATCTAATAGGCAATGTTTATCACTTTATACTTCTAAGGACCATATGGTTGAGCTGCCCTATACCTATCAATAGCTTCTTGAGATGAAGGAAAATTAAGGATTCCTCAGTTATGTTTTCTTTTATAATTTCTTCTTCTTGGTTTTCAATATGTTGTTGTTGTGTACGTCTAATTAGAGGTGGTGGAAATGAATCTACACTATCTTGACGTTCGGGAGATGCAATGGAAAATAACGTTAAAAACCTAGTAAGACAATGATCATAAGATTCAGAGATTAAAGATTCGTGCGTAATTTTGTCCTTAACTACTTCTACTTTGACTTCTATAGTTGCATTACTTTTAGTTTCAATTGAATGCTCTGTAGACATCGACAATGAAGATATATGGAAATAGTAATTGAATTAATGCTAATAACAAGAATAGGTGTTTACAATGCTATAGATAAATCTTTCTAAATGATGAAATTTAGCTAAAATGGTGATAAATGCTAGTGATTCCTATACAAATAGCTTAATCAAAGATAATCTTCAATGGTTTGTTATAAGATTGATAGATCTCTAGATTGTTGAATTCTTCACTCTTTTGCAATGCTCTTCGGACACTTTTTCTTTTAATGTCTGCAAAAAAAAACATTCAAAACATAAGTATAACCTACAAATCATAATTGTCATTACATTCTCATATATTTTCATTCATATTTAATCCTCATGCATATGCTCATGCACACATTAAAGCATTTACATGCACTCTAATGCATACATTCATA
Source organism: Ceratopteris richardii (assembly GCA_020310875.1). Classification (NCBI taxonomy): domain Eukaryota; kingdom Viridiplantae; phylum Streptophyta; class Polypodiopsida; order Polypodiales; family Pteridaceae; genus Ceratopteris; species Ceratopteris richardii. Next base: position 3,545,681 of record CM035438.1, read on the forward strand.
CTCATGCTAATACATACTAATACACACTCTAATTCATGTTAACACACTTATTCACACTCTCATGCACATTCAAATATGCTAACGCACACACACAACTTCATATGTACATGCTAACATTAGATTCATGCATACAAACATGCATTTAATAATCCTATACACACATATATGCAGGTTTCCAATAATATGCATTCATGTTGCTAACATACATATGTATGCATACATAAGTTAACATACTATTTATATCCATACTCATGCATTCTCTCATATGGTACTGCTCAGGCTGATATGCATGCACATATGCAACTAATATTATGCAATAGTCACTATGCATTAGTCATGCTATGCCTTACTAAGGTAGCGTTTACAACAAATTATCCGAACACTTCAGCCAAGGTATATGTATAGACAAGGTTTGATGTCTGAAACAAGATGTAGCAATTCATTGCATCAAAAGTGAGGAAAGTATGCATCATATACTTGATGGTTGGATACGCTAAATCACATAGACGCAACATAAGTACATGAGCACTTCGGAATGGCACATAAGAAGATGCATCGAGTAGCATGAGAACAACACACGAATAAGAACAGGGAACACACAGTGCAATAGAATGATGCAGGTATTGTAATCAGCTGCAATCAAATATTAAGCACACTTCTTAGGTTACTAGTTGGCAACGCAATATACAGAAAGTGGTACAAAGATATAAACTAACACTCGTTGGACTCCAATGTCGGAAGAGCATAAAAAGAAAGTGTTATCACCTCTCCTCTCCTTGTCTCTCTCTTTCTCTCTCTCGCTGCCTTTCTTTCTTTCTTTCTCTCTCTCTCTCTCTACCTTTCTTTCTCTCTCTAACTCTCTCTCTTTCTTTTTTTCTTTCTCTCTCTTACTCTCTCTCTCTCTTTCTTTCTTTCTTTCTCTCTCTCTAACTCTCTCTCGTTCTTTCTCTCTCGGTGGCGCTGTCGCGCGTAGCTTGCTGGGAGGGAAGAAGGGAGTTTTGTTTATTTTTTTTGCTCGAAAGATTTCCAAACCGATCTGCACCATCGCAAGGTACCTTGACCAGCCCTATGTTTCTTTTGCTTTTGTAACACCACATGTAGGTTGTGTGCTCTGCACAAGAGCACTCAAATGAACTTGCTTTCTTCTCACATGAACTGTTCCGAGTGGACTTACAGTCTCATTAATAGAAGAACAGTTCTTAACCCGTTTCGAATCTATCAATTATGAAGTGCGTGATGCTTGCATCCATGAATGTGCATGCAAAGTTGATCCCTCCTTGTTTAAGATTTGAGAGTTTCTCATTGTTTTTTAAGCGCATCAATGAAACTCGCCATAGACCGATTTCATCAATTACTACTAATTTCGTTGTCTGATCATTGCCATCATCCAGCTTTGGTCAACCTTGTCTCTGAGGGGATGGCTCCATTTGCGAAGGCAAAGCAAGCGAGGATTCATCATGGTGGACCATTATTCACATCTGGAAGACACAGAGACAGACCAATCTGATGACAAAGGTGAGGACTGATCCCATCCTCCCATCAATACTTGAAGGCACTACGCGTACACATATAAGTACTCTCCCGTATTATTACAGGACTTTTATGTTAGTACATGATCAATGTCTACCCCTCATGATTGTATGCACATTTTGTAAGGCCCCCGTTATGAGGAGAAGCCAAGCGTCCATTACCCAATTGATGGGAATCCCAACTTGCATGTTGGATGAAGGTCATATTGGACCATGTAAGGTATTGTAAGGAAAGGGAGTTACCAGGGTCCCCAATTGGGGGGTCCGGGGCAGCGGGGAGCAGCCTCGGCTGGAGGGTCCAAGGGGGCCAGCAGGCCCCCTAGCTGGGGGTCCCAGGGGGCCAGCAAGCCCACTGGTGGGGGTCCGGGGGCAGCACCCCTGGTGCGATAGTAAAGGGAATATTCCATATAATATTCCCTATCGGAGTCAGAAATCATTTATATTTGTTAGGTTGGTTCAACCAGTCTAAGCCGTGTATGACAATTACGTGGGCGGTGGCTGCCCACGCTCTACCGCCCATGTATATCCATCCATGGAAGGCCACCCATGATCCTATATATACATGACTTTTGCATTACCTGAGACATCAAGTTGAGCCAGCATACCTCTACCTTAGAGTTGTCTAGATCGCCATTTAAGCTCTACCTTGAGAGCGCATGGGTGGACAACGCCATCATCTTTGTACTTGTTGTTAGTAGAAAATTGTTGAGATTCTCCTATATCTGTTATCTTCTCTGCTATTGCTCCTGTGTTATATTGTGTAACTATTGTCTTACATGGTATCAGAGCCGTAAGGTCGAATAGCTTGAGAAGTATCACCATTTTAGCCTACTAGCAGACTAGAATATCAATAGATTATTCGAGTGATTACATGATGGCTTCATCGTCAAACAGTGGTCTTGGTGCTTCAACTAATGTTAATGCTGCACCTATTCGAATTCTTCCACCTGCATTCACTGAAGGGAAGCTGGATGGATCCAACTATACACTCTGGAAGTTCAAAATTTTTTGCAATTTTGGACTCCTATGAATTACTTGACACTGTCATCGGACCAATGGGATTGGATCCAGAGCCTATACCGGTTGAAGATCCAGCTAATTCAAGATTGATGATTCAGCCAGATCTAGATCTTCTACGAGCTTGGAAGAGGCAGAATGCTTATGCATTATGTGCAATTGTCACTAGTGTAAGTGATTCTATGCTTACTTTAGTTCAACATACTACTAAAGCACATGAGGCTTGGGGCATATTGGCTCGACAATATGAGACCAAGAACCAAACTAGGATACAGAATTTAGAAAATCAGTTGGCAAATGAAAAGCATTCTGATTCTGAAAAGGCTGAAGATTTTATCAAATGGATAAAACATCTTCAAGACCAATTGGCTGCAGTTGGTGTTGTTATAACACCAGAAGAGCTGGCTCGAAGATGTGTACATGTTCTTCCAGCAAAGTATGACGGATTAGTAACAGCCCTTAATACTCGGGTAAGACCAACTCCCCTCATGTTTGAGAGTTTTGTGCTATGCTTTTAGAAGAAGAGATGCGGTTGAAGAATCAACAAAGCACAAGTGATGCTGCATTTTTAGCAAATGCAAAAGTTAAAGGCTCTTCTGATGTATCAAAGAAGAAGCCAAAGAAGAAAAAGTTCACAGGAAGTTGCTTCTATTGTGAAAAGAAAGGCCATGCCATCAAGGATTGCAGAAAGAAGCAAGCTGATGAACGGAATGGGACTATAAAATCATCGTGGAAGAACAAAGAGTCTGCAAACAACACAGAGTTGGAACTTTGGGTAGCTATTGAAGAGGTATGTTCATCTGCTCAAGCTCGTGATGGTGAACCATGGATTTTAAATAGTGGAGCTTCTCGCCATATGATCAGTAAAAAGGATTGGTATAGTTCCCTAGTGCCTCTACGAGAATCCATCAATGTAGTGGTGGGAAATGACTCCAAGTGTCCAGCCAAAGGAACTGGAACCATCTCTTTTATCACTTCTCCAGGAGTTGAGAAAAAGTTATCCGATGTTCTCTATGTACCTACACTTAAAAGAAATTTGTTGTCAGTTTCTGCAATAATAGATCGTGGACTCGAAGTTCACTTCAATAAGAGTGGTGCAAAAATCATGGATTCATCAGGTAATGTTGTAGGTAAAGGCATACGACGGGATAACTTGTATGACTTAAGTGCTTTAACTGCTACAGAAGATAAAGATATAAGCAGGTTATGGCACCAACGATTTGGGCATCTCAGATTTGCAGTTTTGAAGGAGATGCAAAGAACAAGGATGGTTGCTCATTTGCCTGCATTTTCAGAGTTGTAGGAACCTTGTGAAGCTTATATGACGGGCAAGCAACAACAAAAGGCATTTCCAAGAGAGACCAGCAATCGATCTCAAGCTCCTCTAGAGTTGGTACATGCTGATCTCTGCGGTAAAATGTCTACACCTGCTTTAGGAGGATCTTTCTACTTTTTTGCTGTTAGTTGAGGATTATAGTAGAAAGATGTGGGTTTATTTCATTCGAGAGAAGGCTGATGCTTTTGAAAAATTTAAAATGTGGCATAAGTATGTGGAAAATGAATCAAGAAGGAAACTGAAGAATTTCAGAATAGATAGAGGAGGTGAATTCTTGTCAACAAAATTCAATAATTACTCTAAGGAGCATGGTGTGAAAAGGCAACTTACCACAGCTCATACACCTCAACAAAATGGCATTATTGAGCGCAGGAACAGGACAATAGTTGAAATGGCTCATTGTATGTTAAAGGCTAAAGACATGCCTGATTCATTCTGGGCAGAAGCAGTCAATACAACAGTCTACATCCTCAATGGAAGCTACACAAAAGCACTGAAGGGGATGACTCCTCAAGAAGCATATTCTGGTAAAAGGCCTTCAATTTTGCATTTCAGAATTTTTGGTTGTTTTTGTTATGCACATATTCCTGATTCAACAAGATCAAAGTTGGATTCAAAAAGCAAAAAGTGTGTCTTCCTAGGATATAGTGAAGAGTCTAAAGCATACAGGTTGTGGGATCCTGAGGCAAGGAAGATATATGTCAGCTGAGATGTGGTGTTTGATGAACGACCACACTTAGTAGAAGATAAAGGTAAATCTACTATCTCATCAAACAGAGAAATATCTCACCTTGTGCCTATCAAGTGACAGGTTAAAATTGAGGAGGAGGAAACATCTGATGGAGAAATTTCCTCAATAAAAAGCCAACCAGTTGTAGCTGCACAACGTAAGCCACTACCGAAGTGGGCACAACAGCTCTTTGATGGTCACAATCCACATGTAGATGTACCAGAATCATCATCGGATGCATTACGAAGATCAAAGAGAATAGAGGATCAAAGAAGAGCCTTAGAACACATTGTTAACATGGCTCTAATGGCAGATATCATGGGCTCGATAAAGGAACCTACCACCATTGAAGAAGCCCTTGATGATCCAGGTTGGAGAGCAGCAATGCAGTCGGAGTATGATAGTATACTCAAAAATGATACATGGGATCTAGTCGACTTGCTGCCAAAGAAGAAGGTAATAGGTACTAAATGGATTTGGAAAGCTAAGTATAAAGCAGATGGAACATTAGAAAAGTATAAGGCAAGAGGCACAGGGTTTTTCACAGATCGAAGGATTTGATGTTCAAGAAATGTTTGCGCCAACAGCACTCATGACAACTATTCGGATGGTACTTGCAATCGCTGCACAAAAGGCCTGGCCTATTTTCCAGATGGATGTCAAATCTGCATTTTTGAATGGTCACCTCAAGGAGGAGGTATATGTATCTCAACCACCAGGTTTTGAGGTGCCCAATTCAGAAAAAAAAGTTTGCAGGTTGAAGAAAGCTTTGTATGGACTTAATCAAGCTCCATGGGCTTGGTACCAACGAATAGATCATTTTTTCAAAAATATGGGTTTTGAAAGAAGTACTTCTTATGCTAACTTGTATCTAACGAAAAGGGATAGCAAGCTAGTTGTTGTCATTGTATATGTAGATGATTTGATCATTACAGGAGATCATCAAGAACTCATCAATCAAACTCGGATCAGCTTGGGAACTGAGTTTGAAATGACAGACTTAGGTCTACTCCATTTTTGTCTGGGAATTGAAGTATGGCAAAGGAAGGATGGCATTTTCATCTCACAACAAAAATATGCCAAAGAGATTCTCGAGGCATTTGAAATGATGGACTGCAAGCCAACTAGCACACCTATGGAGGTAAATCATAAGCTATCTATGGATGATAACATGCCTGATGTAGATGCTAAGAAGTATAGGAAGCTCATTGGAAGTCTTATTTTTTTGTGCAACACTAGACCATACATTTGCTATGCTGTTGGAGTATTAAGCAGGTTTTCCAACAAACCTAAGGAGAGTCACTGGAATGCTGGAATGCGAATTCTAAGGTGCATTGTAGGAACCTTGGATTTTGGTATTTTTTATACCATAGGTGATACACTCCAAGGATATTGTGATTCAGATTGGGCTGGAGATTGTGATTCTAGAAAATCACTTTCTAGATATTGTTACTCACTTGGTTCAGGAATATTTTCTTGGGTAAGTAGAAATCAACCAACTCTCACACTCTCCTCCACTGAAGCATAGTACAAAGCAGCTTGTGTTGCTTCTTGTGAGGCAGTTTGGTTAAGGAGAATTCTTGCAGATCTAGGCTTTCCACCAAATATGGCAACCATACTCAAGTGTGATAATCAAAGTTGTATGGCTATTGCAAAGAACCTAGTATTTCATGCTCGCACCAAGCACATAGAAGTACAGTACCATTACATTCGTGAGCTAATTGAAGATGAAATTGTGGAGCTAGAATATTGCCCAACAGAGGCAAATTGTGCTGACATATTCACTAAAGCACTTGGAAGAGAGCGCTCAACAGACATCTTCAACAGATGGGCATAGGACCGAAAACTACTTGATTTTTCATCGGTAAACATTGAGGGGGGTGTTAGTATATGATCAATGTCTACCCCTCATGATTGTATGCACATTTTGTAAGGCCCCCGTTATGAGGAGAAGCCAAGCGTGCATTACCCAATTGATGGGAATCCCAACTTGCATGTTGGATGAAGGTCATATTGGACCATGTAAGGTATTGCAAGGAAAGGGAGTTACCAGGGTCCCCAATTGGGGGGTCCGGGGAAGCGGGGAGCAGCCCCGGCTGGGGGATCCAAGGGGGCCAGCGCCCCCTGGCTAGGGGGTCCCAGGGGGCCAGCGGGCCCCCTGGTGGGTTGTCTAGGGGCAGCGCCCCGATGCGACAATAAAGGGAATATTCCATAGAATATTCCCTGTCAGAGTCAGAAATCATTTATATTTGTTAGGTCGGTTCAGCCGGTCTTAGCCGTGTATGACAATTACGCGGGTGGTGGCTGCCCACGCTCTACCGCCCATGTATAGCCATCCACGGAAGGCCACCCATGGTCCTATATATACATGACTTTTGCACTACCTGAGACATCAAGTTGAGCCAGTGTTGCTCTAGCACAATGGTGAGAACCACGTTAAGAAGCTCCACCTCCTTAATGTCAATCCGCGGAAGAGATAGGAGTGATATGAAGATCGTGAATGTGAGATGAAGTGAGAGTGAAGGTGAGAAGCATAAAGATGCACACACACATGCACACACACTACGAAGAGACAAGCAAGACACAATGGAAGGTGAGAAATCCACTCTATTGCTCAAGAACACTATTACAAGCTCAAAATAACTCTAAGCTCACACTATCCAACCTCAAAAATGAGCTCTCTAGCTCTTTTTATAGTTTCTAGACTAGTTTTGACCGGTTTCACATCTAGCGACCGGCATAGTTAAAAAATAGGTCCTAGATGCTATTTGGAAGGGTAAACGGTGTCTAAAAATAACAAAAATTGGTATGCGCATTCTACCTAAGCTCCTCAAGCTCGAGGACTCCTCGGCTTGCACAAAATGGAGCTATGGATTACAAAATGGGGTTTTCAATGTTACATATGTTACAATGAGTGATAAAAATCACTGTTGAGTGTTTTGAGAATTAATTAAAAACATATTTGTTTGAAAACTTGATCCGACTGGCTCCCTGCTCCATCTTTACATACTTCTGCGTCGTCTGTGCCTCTGGCTGCTTCCAACACCCCCCTCCCTCTCGCTTCTGTCGTCCCTGACAGAACCTTGTTGTGAGGTCTGCCGGATATAGTTCTATAGGAGGTCTTGAGCGAGGGTGTGCTCAGAGATACGAATGCCTCGGGCCAGATCGGCCTCGAGTTTCTCCCAGTCTATTGGTTGCGGTTCTTCTGGTGGCGGGAGATGATAGTGTGTGGAATAGACCATTCGTTCACAGGCAAATAAGTGTAATAAATGTGTAGGCCTGCTTATGAATACCTCTGAATGGTATTCCCAGAAGCCGGTTGTGAACATCTCTTCGAAAGTCTGCTTGTAGCATGCCGGTAGGTACTTTATTCTGCAACGCCAGGCATAACACACCCGTAGCAATGGCGTTGTACTCATGTCATATGCAAGATCCAAATTGCCATGCTCGAAGCCCGGGGTGTTAACATGAGGTGCCTTTATACGACGGAAGACTTTAAAAACCATTTGCATCATGTCAAATATTTTGACAGTCATGTGGGCCGCTATATCGTCCATATGCTTTAGTCTAGGGAGCCAGTGGCGAATTGTAGCCATCATGTAGCCTACAGTTGGTAACTCGATGGGTGGCTTAAAATAGGGGTAATTCAACCAATCCTGGCACTGCTTATTGTTTTGTACCTTAATAGCAAAGGCTGTCCAGAAGTGGCGTCGTGGTACTGGTCCCCAACATGGCTTGTACTTCAAATGCAAAGGTGCCTTTACCCATGTACTCATCATTTCTGGATACTTCTGTAGTAAATCTTTGCGCCACTCTGGTTGATAGATCTCTCCTTGCTACGCATCGAGTGGTAAATCGTCCTCCTCGAATTGAGTCGCATGCGATGGTTTCTTACCTGTTTCTTTCTCAATGGTGAACTGGTATTCGGCCATTAACATAAAATACGGTTTATACTATAGTTCATGCCCAGATATGCATCGTCGCGGGGCCAAATGAGCAAAGAATGGAGACTGTAAAATTCTTTCTTCTATCATCGCCATGGCATGTAATTGTGCCTCTACTCTAGCTGAGTGTGTTGTCCCAAGTTCCTCAATTGTCTTCATCCACGCGGGGGTCGGGAGTTCGTAAGTCATCTGGCCTTCGGCCATGACGCGTCCGCCTGGGATTGGTTGTGGCTCGTATGCCTCTTCAAACATTTCCTCCACCGGTATGGTTACAGTTTCTTCATCAGCTGGTAGCTCTGGTGGGGAATCTGGCCTTGGTGGTGCTTCATATACTGCGATCCTTGATTCAAGATTTGATACCTGGGCCCGTAATGCGTTGAGTTCCTCTAAGATGTCAGGAGAGGGGTCCACAGGTGCTGGTATGTCTTGGTGTGCCGGTGCTCGTAACTGGAGTAATTTATGATCATCTTTGAGTTTCTGTAACTCCTCATTCATGCGATCGTATTCATCTAGAAGTCTTACATGATCCTCTAGCAGCATCTTCATTGATTCTGAGGGAACGGCTTTGAACCGACTAGGACTCAAAGGTTGGTCTGGGTGGTCAAGAGCTGCTTCTAAGTTTTCTCGGTTCTGATCCTGTAAGCGCTGGTTTTCTTCCTTTGTTGCTGCGAGGTGTCTTCGTAGTAAGCCCATATTTCTCGTTAATGTTGCGTTGCGAATTGTCTGGGCCCTAAGCAAGTTGTCAAGATCAGCAGTGGCTTCCTTGGTCTTTTCTTTGCTTTCTAGTTCTACTTTATGATATGCCTCTCGTAATTCTTGGTATCGGCTGTTCAGTGAGGCATTCTCAATAGACAATAAATTAAGCTGCGACTATAAGTCATTGGTTGTCCTCTGCAGCTACTGATAATTATCACCAAGAGATGTGAACTCATCTCTTACTTGCTTCATACACATGAACATCTCTCGAAATGCATTATCTACAGTGGGTGATAGTATTAATGGGGTGCTAAATGAAGATGCAGTGGGTGTAGATGCAAAGGGAACGGGGTATGGGGGTGGGAAAGTGGATGCGGTGGTGATTGTGGAAAATTGTGATGTGCCTAAATATGTTTGTGCCGTGAGTGAAGTGAGTGGTGGTGCAGTGGGCGGTGAGATGTCCATGTCATTGGACGTGTCCAGTGCGGTGACTGTGAATAAGGGTGTGATTGTGGGTGCTTGTGATGGAGTAAATACTGGATTTACAAAGGTTGAGGAGTAATTTACAGGGGGACTGGCCGGTGCAGCTGGGTGGAAAGGGGAAAGAGGGGTTACAGTGGGTCGGGGAGGTGAGACTGGGGAGAAGGTTAATGGCGGTGGGAATGGGAAAAGGGGTCTTGGAGGTGTGGGGAAGGATGGAAAAGATGGATGGAGGAATGGGTTGGATAGAAAGGTGGATGTGTGAGGGGGTAGACTAGGTCTAGTGGGTGCGGGAATTGTGGGGTGAGTGGTCGTAAAGACAATTTTTTCTACGTCACCGACGAATGAAGATGTTGGTCGGGGGGAAGGAAGGTGAAGAGGGGAGGCTGGATGGATGGGCGGTGGTGGAGGAGCGGTTGGGGTGGCCGGTACTTCAGTGACTACTGAGGTATGTACTGTGGTAGCTCGGGGTGGGGAATCTACAAGGATGGTTTCTGTTGCCAACGAGCTTTCAGGGACGAGACGTGCCTCCCTGGCCTGTTCTGAAGATTGTGATCGTGTTGGGACACGAATGTATTCGCCGGGATTTGAAAGTAGTCGTACTCTGCGGGGGTCAAACTGTGGGAGTGGCTTTCTTTACAAGTATCTGAGTGCTTCGTTGGAGCCTACTGATTTGACCAACTCTCTAAATCCTTTGATGTATGGGTCTTCGAATCCACCTGTGACAAGTTCTTGTTCTATTATCGCTTGACTCTCTTCCTCAGTCAGCTTTTTGCGTGCCCAAACTTTTTCCATAGTTCTATACAGCTTCTTAATAGCCAGTGTGTAAGCTGGTGCTTCACAAGTTTCATCTTCATGTGTACTTGTATCACCATGTGTGTCTGTTTGTTGTCCTTGGCCATCTCTATGTTCATGCCCTTGGGATTCATGTGTTCCTTGACTGGCCTCATCGTCGCCTTCATCGTCATCTGTTGCTGTTCTTTCATCGTCCGAGCTTGATACTATTTGTCCTTCTGGTTGATCTCGGGGTGTGGTCGGGTAGCTAGGCCTTTCAAATTCTTGAGAAAACATTTGTCCTTCTGAAAACTGGAACTCATTGGAGAATGCATCGGGCATTTCAAAATCGAACGTTGTGGTCAGTGGCTCTCCTTGTTCTGTTTTAAATGGGGTATTGCAAAAGAGAAAGCTTCCGCACCAATAGTGGTGGGAACTTCTGCTGTCGTGGTTGTAGGTTCTGGAGCAGTGGCTGCTTGAGGAGCAACTGTGCTGGTAGTGCCCTCCGGTGTAACTAGTCTTGATAACCGTATACGAATTGGTTGTACCGTGGGAGTGGCTGCTGTCAGTGACTGCTCTAGAGATGGTTGTGGTGAGGGTGATTCTGGCACCTGAAGGCAAGGGATGGTTCCTCTCATGCGCTTTCCGGCTCAGCCTTTGCTAGCCTTCCTAGCTTTCTTTGTGGTCCCTTTGAATGCTTTCAGTTCTTCACTCATCATGGCGCGCTCTATGGGTAAATCATATGCCAAACACATGTATACGATCCTTGTGAGGGCGCAACATCCATTGATTACCTTCTTTCTTTCCCAACGGTGCTGTGCCAAGTAAAGCTGATCAATGATCCAACTTGCTAAATCTACCGTCTGGGGTCCAATACATGCTAAGTATAAGCCAAACCAAATTCTTTTTGGGGCATCGTAAATCTATCCAGAGCAGGGAAAGCGAAATGCTGCATGCATATTCTCAACGGCTTAGATAACTCAGGGCTTATAGCTGAAATGTCTTCCCACTTAGTTACATCACCACGTTTCATGGGTTCAGGGATCAGTCTTTCACGCTCTGTTGGAGTATGCGTCCCATGGATTTTGATAGCTGCACGAATTAAAACTTTGGACAAATAAAACCTTCTGAATGGGGGGTCATTCACCAAGGATGGCAATATAAATGATCCGGGTAGATCCTTGTTCTCCGAAGCTGTCAAAGTGGTGACCAAGTAAAAGCGTCTGTAAAAGTCAGGTTTAGGCAAAGGGTCACTAAAGTATTCTGTAAAACCGGCTCTTGCCCAAACATGCGTTAGATCTGTTGTATTCTGCAATCCTTCGAATTCTCTTGAAAAGAACTGGTACTTGGCCCATGTACGCTAATCAAACGCCAAGTTTGGCTTCAAATAAAAAATCTGCGTCCGCTAACGGTCCTGCAAGTCCTTGGAACCAGTGGGAATTCCGATGAATTTTCTCAGTATACCCTCTAGGAGGGTCGTCAATCGGCATCGGTCCTGGAAATCCTTGGAACTCTGGTGGTTGCATCGTCGGATGAGGCTTCGCTAGTAAATCCCCAATATTGGCCATTGGTGCACTAGGGCCAGCTTTTGATGGACCTTCAGCCTGCATGATGTATTATGCGAGTGCGTGGCGGATCTGCTACAAAAGATTAACACATTAGCATGGAAATTAATTACGATCCCATTAAAGTGAGACCGTGTAGCTCAAGCGTAAGCACCACCTCCTTTACTTGTCAATCCGCGGAGACGTGAGGACCGGTATGAAGACCACGAGCAAGTGAAGGCACAAGTGCGTGAGTGAAAGCACACAAACATGCACACACATACACACACACGCGCACAAAGTAAGATCAAAGAGAGGAACAATGGAAAGCTTAGATTGCAAAAGAGTTCTCTTACAAAAGTTCTATTCTCTAACAAGCTAACCTCAAAAATGAGCTCTCTAGCTCTTTTTATAGTTTTTGACTAGTTTTGGCCCTGTCCAGACCTAGTGTCCGGCCTAGTTAAAAATTAGGTTCCAGGGCTTATTTGAGGGCTCAAACGAAGTCTAAAAATTATGAAAATTGGTACGATGGTACTTCTAATACTCCTCAAGCTCGAGGACTCCTCGGCTTGAACAAAATGGAGTTACTAAAAATAGATAATGGTATTTACAATGGTTTCTAGTGATGAAAATCACTATTTTTGTAGGGGATTCTTCTGAAAATTTGACATACACTTCTTGGAGCTCCCTACTTGCTCTCTCTTCTTCTATGTCCACTTCTTTGATGTGCTTCCATGCTTTGTCCTTGACCTTGAGCTTCAACACTCCCCCCCCTCTCGAGTCTGTCGTCCCTGACAGACCCTTGTTGTAGTGATTGTTCCAAGTAGTGCCTTGAGAGGGAGTGTCCCTTCTGTATGAACACAAGTCGTCCGACGTTCTTCATCTATCACTGTGAGTCTTTGCAGGTTGTAGTCTCTTGGTATGTGCTTCTGCCTTGTATTCCAGCATGACTGTGTCGTTGTGAGTCTCCGTTGATGTTTTCTAGATCTTCCAAAGTTGATCTTCATAGTAGTCAAGCCAAGTACTCATAACCCATATTGAGTGATGGGTAAGTGTGTTCGTGCATGGGTTGAAAAAAGTATGTGCCTTGTGCACGGCCTCGTAATGTAGCCCTACGCATGCTTACTTGGAAAATGCATTGGAAGAAGTATGGTGCAAAAATTGCGGGTCTTGAGCTAAGTGCTCAAGGGTATGCTGACGAAGAGGTTTCCTAAACTATCATGGTTATGGTGTTTCCAGAGTAAAGATACTTACCATGGCGAAGGTTGATGGATGTTTGCCTCTTCGTGTGGTACACTCGGCCTTTGGGATGGAACCTTGTTGATGAATGTCCATGTTGATTGTCCACTGATGAGATCTTTTGAGTGGTGGATCCCCTCTCCTCTTTTCAAAGCAACATTTGTCACTAACAATGTGCATTTCTGAGCTTGGGCTCATGCACGTTCACTTCCCTATATTGACACTCAGAGGAATATTGGACACGTGCCGGTTTCTAAGAGATTACCATGCTGATTGACATAGACCATTCACCAGTGCTACTGTTCCATACTGGTTCAGGAAATACTGAGAATTGAATTGCTTTATATTCCTTGGCAAGCAACATCGGATAACTACACCAAGCTGTGTTTCACATATACTCTTTAGCTCACCATATGCAGGAGTCTTCTCCTCTAGAACTACCTTTTGCAGATATCTCCTTGGATGCTTTGGTACATGAAGTAGTTAAGCATCACGCAAGTTGCGGACCTTCAAGCTCTTCATTCCTACCATGGTAAGAGAAAATCATAGCTGTAGATGCCATGTTCATGCCAAATGCTTGTCCTCTACCAGATAAGGCAGCAATAATCTCACTGCTGGCCGAGACACACTGGGAACAAGCTCTCTCCCACTTCTCTCTCTCTTTTTTTTTTTTTTTTTTTTTTTTTTTTTTTTTTTTGAGGAACAGGATATCACAAAACAAGAACACAAAAGTTAGTATCAATAGAAATGTTCGACATATGTCACTGTGCTCTTGTGCATGGGATTCTCAAGTGTGTCTATGCACAGCCGTGTAATGTGGCCCTATATTAATGCATACTTTGGAAATGCATGACCTAAATGGTGCAAAAGACAGGGTTGTGCAAGGAGCACATGGTTGTTGCTCGTTCGAGGCTTTCGATGTTATTTGTGGAGGTTGATGCCGGCCTTAGTGGAGGTATCCATTGAGTCTCGAACTGATGTAATCCTCCTTATTGGAGTCCATTTTAGAACATCATTTGGCACTGTAGAGGTCACTTCAGGCGTCTTTCTCTTTGGATGCTTTCTGAACTGTGGTATCCAGTGTGGTTGATGCTTTGGTTCGGTGGAGGCTACTTGCACTTTTGGCTTCCAAACCCATATCCTTTTTGCATGTCTTCCTACTAATGTTGAAGAGCTGATTTGATCTTCCTTTGGTCTCTGTACGTGGTTCTTACCCTTTTCTCTTTTTGGCCTCTTTGTTGAAACCTTTTGCATGTGGGAGAACAAAGGTTGTTGTGGGTGTAGGATCTTCTTAGGTACCCACATCTGTAATTGCCCTTGTTGAGCTGCAGCTAACTTCTTAGGCACCCAAACTTGTTGGATATCTTGTGACGGAGCTTGTCTGAGCTGCTTCCTTCCTCTTATGGCTTGGTTAGTGTGCATGGATGGGATTTGTGGGGGTAAGGCTGGTGGTTGCTCTCCTTTGCGTACCCAGATCTGCTTCATGCCCGGAACCGCTTTTTTATCGAATGGTGTCTTTCTATTTGATGTAGCAGTTGTCGTGAACGGTTGTGTTTGCTTGTGTGGTGGGCTCACTACTGTGGCTACTTGAGTCTTTGGAGAAGAAGAAAGATCCACCCGCCTTCGAACCTGGTCTTCCACGATTGACTCCTTCTGCATCATAGAGCTTTGGACACATACAACATCTTCTTTCATATGATTAGTCTTGGAAGAACTAAGAGAGTGTGTGGTGCCATGATCTAGGAGCATGCAGTTCTCTAATTCTAATGTAATGCATTGTTCATGTACCCAAACTTGAAGAATTTGACTTCTTAGGTTTAAGTTAACTGCATGGTCATAGATCCAATCTTGACCCAAGACAAGTGGTTCTGTAAGGTTCTCATCTTGACATACTAGCGCTTTGACTTTCATTGGAACATCTTGAAGGTAGATGGGAAGTTCCACCTCGCCCAAACAAGGGGTTTCCACACCTCCCAATCCTATGAGATAAGCTTCTATGGGATTGATGTTCAACCCCAAGTCTTGGCAGTAGGAAAGTTTAACTGCACTACTTGCTGCACCTGAGTCAATCAATGCTTTCACCGTCCTTGCACCCTTCCCTTGTCCTATCTCTATGGTCACAAAGGGTCTTCGGTCAATGACCTGAGAAGTCGCAATGCCTGACTTTTGACACATATCCATGTGATATTTTGGGGCTTTTGAGTTGACATCTAGGCCTAATCGCCTTAACTTATTTTGCCTAATACGCTCTCTGGCCTCTTCTTGTGCTTCTTCTCTCACTCTTAACTCTTCTTCCTTTCGCTTCTTCGCAGTGTTGAGTCTCATTAGCATATCCTCAGTAAGAGGTTCTTGATATAGCTTGACTCTACAGCCACTAATATAGTTTGGCAAGATATCTCCTTCTAGAGTGGCCAACTGAACTGCACCACTAGTGGAAATTCTATTAATGATCATGGGTCCATAACCTCTTTTTTCCAACTTACGGGCATGTTGTTTTAGTGTGTATACCAACACTAGATCTCCCTCTTTCAATCCCTTATCCTTGATGTGTGCATCAAAGTATGCCTTTTGCCTCTTCTTTGCAGCGTAGATGCCTGCTGCCGCTCGTAGCCTCGTTTCACCCAAGCGTTCGAGATCAAAGATCCTAGAGGACAATTCATGCCCATTCCACTCATACTCTTGTGCTACTTTTAAGGCAGGGATTAAGAAATCTAATGGTAGCACAGCGTTCTGTCCGAAGACCATCTGAAATGGGGTGGCGTTGAGTACCGTTTTGTAGGCAACTCGATAAGCCCAAACAGCATGATGAAGTTGTTTGTCCCAATCAGAGCGTTTATTATTTACCAATTTTGTCAATACGTTACAGAGGATCTTATTGGTACTCTCGGCTTGTCCGTTGGCTTGTGGATGATAGGGGGCGGATTTCTTATGTATCACCAAGAATTCTTGGAGAAGATTTTCAATGACTTCATTCAAGAAGTGTGTGCCTCTATCGCTCACCAACTCTATTGGTAGTCCATATCTCGTGAACACATTCTCGAATAAGAACTTAGCCGTAGTCTGAGCATCATTCTTTGTTGTGGCTTTGACTTCTACCCACTTTGTAAGGTAATCTGTGGCTACAATGATGTACTCTGCATGGGAGTTTCTAGCTGGGGGGTTAATAGGACCTATGAAGTCTATGCCCCACTTCGAAAATGCACGTCCTCCCATCATTGGCCTCAAGGGCATCTCGTCTTTTCTCACTGGATATTGTGCACGTTGGCAAGTGTCACATTTCTTCACATAGGTATGTGCATCCATATGAAGAGTGGGCCACCAAAGTCCTGAGAATAGAATGGTTTTAATCACTCGGTCAGGGCCAAAATGTCCACCTGCAACACCACTGTGTGCAGTCTCTAAGACCCTTAAATAGTCTGATTCATGAACGCACAGTCTTAAGTAACCATCTTTACCTCTTCGGTATAGGTTTTCTCCTACTAAGGCATAGCCTTGAGCCTCTTGCTCCATATTTCGCCTTCTTGCTAGACTGGCCTCTTTGGGTAATCTTCCCGATCTCATAAACTCTACCAATGGAGTACTCCAATCTGGAATTAATGATACTTGATAAAGGGTCGCATGCTCCACTGGTGGTTTCTCTCTACACATTGGACAATTCTTGATCCACTCATGTATTTCTTTGTCCATGCTAGGCCAATACACTCCTAAACGTTTCAAATTCTGCAATGTTCGTTGTTTAGAATAGTGATTTCCTAGCAATCCCTCATGAGCTTGCTGCAACCAACTACTATGTTCATCATCCTCGACACAACAAGCTAATACACCCTCAGTATCTTGTTTGTACATGCTTCCTGCCAATATGTGATATTTTTGTGATTTTACAATTTCTTCTTGTGATGTTTTCACATTCTTATTTGCAGGGCCGAAGGTTAGGACTGGTACCAACTTATTTGCCCATTTAGGAACAACTTCCAAATTGAACAGATAAGCATCAGGTAGTTCATCAGACACTCCTTGTGGTGACTCTCCTGAAGTAATGCGAGAAAGGTGATCTGCCCGAAGGTGGGTTCTACCTTTCCTGACAACAACTTCAAAGTCATACTCCATTAGTAAGAGGAACCATCTTACTAAGCGTCCAGTATTGCAAGGTTTATTGACCAAATATAACAAAGCTTGATGATCAGTGAAGAACTTGAACTTGTTGGCCAATAAATAGTGTCTAAACTTCTTTACAGCATATACCGTGCCTAACCCTTCTCGCTCGGTTGTGGTATAATTTCTTTCGGCTGGGTTTAGTTGTCTACTAGCATATGCTATGGGCAAATCTAAATTCCCTTCACCTGTGGGTTGTGCCAGCACACATCCTATGGCATGATTGGATGCATCCACATGGACATGGAATGGTTTATTCCAATCAGGAGTGGTCAGTATTGGTGCTGTGCACAAACGTTTCTTCAGTTCATTGAAAGAATTCTCGCATTCGTCGTTCCACTCAAAATTAGACAACAAGGCATAAAGGGGTCTAGCTATGATCGCGTACATGTGGATAAACCTACGGTAATATCCACAATGGCCCATAAAGGCTTGTACCTCTTTAACATTCCTTGGCCTTGGCAGCTCCGCTATGGCTCGTACCTTATCTTCATCCGTTGAGATTCCATTCTTAGAAACAATATGACCGAGGATTTTACCTTGACGCACCATGAACACACACTTTTCTGGGTTCAGACACACTCGATATTCTCTACACTTGTTGAAGATTTGTCTGAGTTCAGGGATGTGAACCCTTCTTTCTTGGGAATGAGCACATAAATCATCCACATACACTTCTAAGCTCTTTCGCAAGAACTCTTTGAAGACATGACACATGAGCCTTTGGAATGTTGCAGGTGCATTGGTGAGCCCAAATGGCATCACCCGAAATGCAAAGATTCCCCACTCTGTAGCAAAAGCTGTTTTGTGTTGATCTTCTGGGGCAATGGCTACTTGATTGTAACCTGAAAATCCATCAAGGAAGCTATAAACTTCCTTGCCTGCAACACGCTCCAATAGGTGTTCTGTGATTGGAAGTGGATAACTATCTCTAATCGTAGCGGCATTAACTTTTTTAAGGTTAATACACACTCGCAACTTCCCGTTCTTCTTGGGTACCACAACAATGGGGGACACCCATTCGGTATGCTCAATCTCATAGATGAATCCAGCCTCAATCAACCTATCAATTTCTTCTTTGATTTTGGCTGCATAGGTATCATTATATGTGTAGGGCTTCTGTTTGGTGGGCTTAGCATCAGCAGTCATGGGGATAGTATGAGAACAAATTCTTGGATCTACCCCTTTCAAGTCTCTATAGTGCCATGCAAACACATCCCTATATTCCCTTAATAGAGCTATGAGCTCCATTTCTTCTCTTGCACTTAGATCATCTCCTATATATGTGCATCTCTCTTCGTTCTCTTCAATGGTCACTACAATCTTCTTGGTCTTTTCTTTATTATCATATGATTCTCCTATGATGGCCTCTCTCTTAGGCATTCGTACCAGAATTTTGCGGTCGTCAACTTCATATTTCTTGAAGTTTTCTGGTACTTCAAACAATGATTCCTCCTTTTCTTGTTTCACTGCTTTTCTTTTCTTTTTCTTTTGACTACTCTCACTTCCATCCTTTGAGTTTACTGTTTTAATACTTGTGAGAGGTTCTTCTTCTTTCTGGGTGAACACTCCTATATCTTCTAGATAGTGCTGCTCTGAGTTAAAGCAACTATCCATCACAATAGACTCCAAATCATCGTCATTCTCTTCTTCTTCTATGACATCACTAGGGTCACATTCTTCTAGCAAGGGTTGACACATGAACACTGAGATATCATAACCCTCCTCATCACAATGAGGTGTCCATTGTTCCTCATTGACAGCAATGTCCATGGTGGCTAAGATTTCTGGCCAGCCATGAGGCTCAAACTCCTCATCTGGAAAGATCATCGGTGTGTAGGCTGGGTCCCTAACTGGTCTATCTCCTAGCGAAGTTCCTTCTTCTCTTGCCTTTAAACGTTTCTCCTCTTCCTTTGCGACCTTGCACATCCACAAATGAGTATCTTCATGCAGCCATGATGGATCAGGTGAACTTTCAGAATGCACAGAGATGGAATCTTCTTTCGCTTTGTGGATAGAATTCCACTGTAGGGGTGGTACATCTCTGAAGGTGTAATCCTTCAAATTGACCTTAGTGGTGACCCCTAAGTGCTGTAAGTACAAGGAGTTAGTTCCCCAATCCTGTACTATTTGCAATTGTCGTAGGAAGGGTCTTCCTAGGATCATCTCAAAGACATTATTTTTCTCAAAGTCACATATAGCAAATGTGTGCTCAAATTCTACACCACAAGTGGTTAGAGTGATCCCTTCTAGCAATCCTAGAGGTCTTTCAAAATGACCATCAGCCATTTGAAGCTTCATTCTAGTTGGTCTTAATGTGGGCTTGCCCCATTGCTTCCACAAGGAGGTGGTCGCAATAGCAACACCAGCACCTGAATCTATGATTGCTTTGGTTGTGTAACCTTGGTAGGTGATGGGAAGATAAGTATTACCTTCTTCACCCTCACACATGTCCCCTATTTTGTCTAGAGGTATCTCTGGTACCCTTTGCTTGGAGCCTGCTTTTGGCATGTTGGAATCAAGTTCTGGAACCTGATCCTTCACATGATTCCAGAGCTCAGGTTTTGCTTTGAGCAGCTCTTCTACAGTGAGATGACACTGAATCTTAGTGTTCTTCACGACATCAGTGTTCCTTGGAACCACTGAGTCTTCATTTCTTACCAGTATTGTGGGAGCTCTAATCTGGAGTGATTCAGATTCCCATGGGCCTGGAAATTGAGGCAGTTCTTCTAAGGTATTAGATTCAAAATCTAACCTTTCGTCCTCTTGTTGTTCTGCTTCATCTTCGTAAATAGATGGGATGTCTTGGGGAAATTGATCATGAAGATCATCAATCTCAGGAATAGGAGGGGAATTACCCTTCTCCTTGGCCCATTTCTCTTCTTGTATTTCCCGCAAGAATTCTTGAGAGTACTGTTGAATAGAAGGAGGTATTCCAGCATCCGTGGAATTAGGAACATAAGCTCCCCTGGGTGGTGAGCTTCCTCTTTCAATAACTGGTTGAGCCTGTGGAGGTAAAGAAACTTGTGGTTTGTTTACCAACTGCTCTAATCGTTCTAGTAAGCCCTGGAAATGCAAATCCGATTTGATAGAGTTTGTCTGATTGAACTTTTGACTAGTCTCAAGTATGGCGTGAGCTTGTTCTACCATTTTCATGCACATTTTCATCCGTTCAATCTCTAAATCTGCTCTAGGGTAACTCTTGTCTAGGTTTGCCGCTGTAGGCCCTTCTTGAAGTCGAGCCTGGTAGGCCTTGAACATCATGTCCAAGCCTTCTGGGGTTGGATCTGCAAGAACAGACCCTGGTTGCGGTCTATTTACAATGGGTGGTGGGGTGGGATGAGGTGGAGTGGATGGAGTTTCGGCATGCGAGGGGCTTTGAGATGCAATGTCTTCTATTTTTGTTTTCGCTTCTTTTAAGCTTTCTTCTAGTTCCGATAACTTTTTATTCCACTTGCGATTGGCCTTCTCTCTGGTATCCTTCCATGTTCTTGTTTTCCTCTTACTAGGCTCTCCCGATTCACTCGACTCTGATTGTTCTACTGGTTTATCCTGTTTTAAGGCTTGTGCTCTAGTGACAGCTTGTATAGGAGCCACATTGCTACTACTTGAACTTGGATCTGCCACTAAGCCTACCACATTAATGGGTGTAATCTTGGGTGCACTAGAGGGGTTTCTTGGACAATCTCTGGGGAGGTGGTCTTTGCCACAATCAGGACAAAAAGCCTGTATTGTGATAGCCTGTCCTTGACTCGGAGATGGTGGGTGGGGACAGTCACGAATGAAATGGTCACCATGACATCTGAAACAAGATCCTCTAGGGGCTTGTGGTCTCATTTGTCTCAACTGGGGCCTAGGGTTAGGATTTGTGTACATGACATTGGAGTATTCTGGCTCCCAATTTTGCTCCATAGGCGGTGCCTCATATTGATACGAGTAAATCTCACTATGTTCAGGTGACTCTGTGTAATAAGCCTGTGGACTACCTTCATGGGAGTAGTCTGAACTATGAGCATGAGAGTCATTATCTGGTATCAATGGGGTTAGTGGCACCAAAGCTCTATTTGGATTTTCCTCTCCCACAGCATACTTGACTGGAATCACGTTGGCTGGAGCTGGTGGTTGGTTTACCAAGACAGGTTGTGGCCTATATGGTACCTGATATTGCTGTTGTGGTCTGTAATATGGCTGTTGGTATTGATTCTGATACCTACCTTGTGGGTAAGGTTGCTGATAATTTTGTCTAACAGCCTGCCTATTGTAGGGACAATCTTGAGCCGTGTGGTTTGTGTATTTTCTCTCAATAGTGCAATATGGAGCATTCCTTTCTCTAATGTTTTGGTTTTGCATTGGGCATACGTTAGCCATGTGGTCACCTCCGCAAGTATAGCACCGATTCAATGAAGTGACTCTCTGTGTTTGTTTATTTTGGACTCCCAGCTTCTTGGCAACTTGCTCAGCTATCTCTTCTATTTCTGTGGAGGTCTTTGAAGTATGACTAGTAGAACTATCCGAATCTTTGTAGAGTTTGGACAATCCTAACTCCTCACCCAAGTTATCTTCTATGTCTATGCACGTCCGCACACACTCTTCTATGGATCTAGGATCTTTCAAGTATACATAGGATCTTAACTTTGTGCTCAATAAGCCATCTAAAAACAAAGCCACTTGTTTGGCTGGTGTGGGTAGCTCTGGAGCAGGGCATCTTTCTAGGTACTGTCTGAACCTTCTACCTGCTAGTCGCACTGTTTCTTGGGGTGTCTGCTTGAAACTATGGATCAGGGACGATGTGTTATGCCTGATACCACTCTTGGAAAATTCTACAATGAATTCGTCTAGCAGTTGACCTATATCGCGATAGCTGCTTCTACTCAATGGTTGAAACCAAGCTAAGGCAGTGCCTTTAAGGGTCAAACCAAATGCCTCGTACTGGGTGAACCAGTCCTCGATTTGTTCGGCTCTCAGCACTTGTTTGTACTCGGCCACATGATCATAAGGATCCCCTGTCCCATCGAAATAGTTCTTCATTGCCTTGATCACGTGACTGGGTTTAAGGGTTCTTGGGTACTCCCGGGGTCTAAGCAATGGAAAATCCTGTTCATCTCTTTGTTGCCTATGTGCTTGATGTCTCTCTCTTTCAGGTCTTTCATTTTCAAATCCTGTCCTATTCCTGCCCACGGTGTGTGCAAAACTTACCTCAGGTCTCTCTCTAGTTCTTTCTCTCTGGGCTTCATGAGCCTGGGATGATCCTACACCTTGGAGGCCATGGGAAACATTGGATCTTGGTGGGGGGAAAATCATGTCATTCTTCCATGTATATGCATGTCTATCATGTTCCGTTACCAAGAAAATTTTCTCTGATGTGTTATCCAGGTAGACAACTTTGCCTGGTATCTCAGGATCTTTGAATTCATAGATGATAACTATGCCCAATTGGCTAGGTTGATCTGGCTTGAACCTCCAAAAGGCTTCCTCTGTTTCTCTATTCAAAAATAGTTCTATGCTTTTGTTGTCTTGAGGGATCCAGTCCGGAGTGATCACTCGGGTCAAAACTGACTTACCTCTAGGAGTCTGGGGTCCTTGTCCTACGTTTCCTTGTTCTAGGTCTCCTATCTCATTCTCATGAATGATATTTCCAAACTCATCGGTCCTATCTGGTTGGTTGGTAACCACATACATGGTTCCTTCCTTATCAATGTATGAACCCTCTTCGAACTTGACCACCGGGTGTTCAAGTCCAAAGGATTGATCTGGATTTTTGAGTTGGACCACTGATCGCCTCAGACCATCCTCATAGATGCGAGCACCTAATTGGTTGGTCCGAATATATTCCAACTGTGTCTTATAGGGACCTTCCGGTGTTTGTAGATGGGCAGTCCCTGAGCCACCTGCAGGTTTTCCCATACTAAAAGACATTTCTGAATCACTTGTGTCCGATCTGAGTAAAAGATGACCACTTAGTTGTTGTGCCCAAGACTTGGATGTATGGTTGACACTAGCCTCAGAAGATCTAATGCTTTGTTTATCCTTGCCTAAGTGTCTACCAGATCTCAGGTTCATAAGCTTTAGTCAAGAGTCCAAATTTTCCCTTTGGTATGGTTCACAATTCTTTAGAGCCCCCTTGGTTCCCTAGTCCCACCTGAGGGTCAACTTCAAATTATCCTATCTCAAAATCAACGCATTATTCTTGAAAAAAACAGTTGAGATCGTGTAGGATTTGAAACGAGCTTTCCAACAAGCTATAGAGCTCAAAAAATGGACTTTGGATGAGAAAGTTATGTCAAATCAGGCTCCTGGGGGTCAAAACAGGCAAACAGGACCTTTGGAGAAAATCGCGATTTTGTGAACTTTCTGAAAATCGCGATGCTGTGAAGTAAAAAAATCGCGATGTTGAGCACAGAATCGTGTTTTTGAAAATCGCGATTTTGAGCAGAAAATCGTGATTTGAAAATCGCGATGTTGATCACAAAATCGTGTTTCAGAGAATCGCGATGTTGATCACAAAATCGTGTTTCTGAAAATCGCGATGTTGATCACAAAATCGTGTTTCAGAGAATCGCGATGTTGATCACAAAATCGTGTTTCAAAGAATCGCGATGTTGATCACAAAATCGTGTTTCAGAGAATCGCGATGTTGATCACAAAATCGTGTTTCAGAGAATCGCGATGTTGATCACAAAATCGTGTTTCAGAGAATCGCGATGTTGATCACAAAATCGTGTTTCAGAGAATCGCGATGTTGATCACAAAATCGTGTTTCTGAAAATCGCGATGTTGATCACAAAATCGTGTTTCTGAAAATCGCGATGTTGATCACAAAATCGTGTTTCTGAAAATCGCGATTTTGACTCAGAGAATCGTGATTCACAAAATCGTGTTTTTGACTGAAAATCGTGTTTTCTCAGAATCGTGTTTTTGACCTTAAAATCGCGATTTTGTCCCACAGAATCGTGTTTTTCTCAAAATCGTATTTTTGGCTGAAAATCGTGATTTGTGAGAATCGCGATTTTGAGCAGAAAGTCGTGTTTTTCACAAAATCGTGTTTTTTGCTGAAAATCGTGATTGGCGAGAATCGCGATTTTGAGCAGAGAATCGTGTTTTTTTGAAAATCGTATTTTTCACATGAAAATCGCGATGTTGAGCACAAAATCGTGTTTTTGAAAATCGCGATTTTGAGCAAAAAATCGTGTTTTCACAGAATCGCCTTTTTCACAAAATCGTGTTTTTGCTGAAAATCGTGATTGGTGAGAATCGCGATTTTGAGCAAAGAATCGTGTTTTTCAGAGAATCGCGATTTTGAGCAGAGAATCGTGTTTTTTTGAGAAAAACACAGAATCGCGATTTTTTTCATCCAACTTTTAGGCGGGAAAACTGAAAATCGTGATTTTTCAAAAAATTTTGAATTTTCACAGAATCGCGATTTTCATCACAGAATCGCGTTTTTTGGCGGGAAATTCAAATTTCTGAGCGCCGGCTATGGCGAGCTCCGTATGAGCAGAAAATCATGAAAAAAATACAGCGCTTGCTCTCCCTTGCACCTCCTAACTCCTTCCCACACAATAATGCATGAAAAATGGTATGAAGATGGTGAAAATGCACTAAAAAACAAGAAATTTCTATGAAGAAGAAGATGGAAGAAGGTGGAGATGATGATGATGATGAAGATGAAGAGGAAAAAAACAGAAAATGAACTGAAATGACAGTTTTTTTACCTTCCAACGTCGCAAATCTACGATCTTACCATCACAACGCTCGTCCTCGAAGCTCTCTCCCCGGCAACGGCGCCAAAATTTGGTGTAGCTCAAGCGTAAGCACCACCTCCTTTACTTGTCAATCCGCGGAGACGTGAGGACCGGTATGAAGACCACGAGCAAGTGAAGGCACAAGTGCGTGAGTGAAAGCACACAAACATGCACACACATACACACACACGCGCACAAAGTAAGATCAAAGAGAGGAACAATGGAAAGCTTAGATTGCAAAAGAGTTCTCTTACAAAAGTTCTATTCTCTAACAAGCTAACCTCAAAAATGAGCTCTCTAGCTCTTTTTATAGTTTTTGACTAGTTTTGGCCCTGTCCAGACCTAGTGTCCGGCCTAGTTAAAAATTAGGTTCCAGGGCTTATTTGAGGGCTCAAACGAAGTCTAAAAATTATGAAAATTGGTACGATGGTACTTCTAATACTCCTCAAGCTCGAGGACTCCTCGGCTTGAACAAAATGGAGTTACTAAAAATAGATAATGGTATTTACAATGGTTTCTAGTGATGAAAATCACTATTTTTGTAGGGGATTCTTCTAAAAATTTGACATACACTTCTTGGAGCTCCCTACTTGCTCTCTCTTCTTCTATGTCCACTTCTTTGATGTGCTTCCATGCTTTGTCCTTGACCTTGAGCTTCAACAGACCGCAATCCCTTTCCATAACCGATGTGTAACCCGTGTAGCCAAGTGGTGTGAGGTGGTTAATGGAATGATTATTTGCAAAACTAATGTAGGTGTAGCTCAAGCGTAAGCACCACCTCCTTTACTTGTCAATCCGTGGAGACGTGAGGACCGGTATGAAGACCACGAGCAAGTGAAGGCACAAGTGCGTGAGTGAAAGCACACAAACATGCACACACATACACACACACACGCACCAAGTAAGATCAAAGAGAGGAACAATGGAAAGTTTAGATTGCAAAAGAGTTCTCTACAAAAGTTCTATTCTCTAACAAGCTAACCTCAAAAATGAGCTCTCTAGCTCTTTTTATAGTTTTTTGACTAGTTTTGGCCCTGTCCAGACCTAGTGTCCGGCCTAGTTAAAAATTAGGTTCCAGGGCTTATTTGAGGGCTCAAACGAAGTCTAAAAATTATGAAAATTGGTACGATGGTACTTCTAATACTCCTCAAGCTCGAGGACCCCTCGGCTTGAACAAAATGGAGTTACTAAAAATAGATAATGGTATTTACAATGGTTTCTAGTGATGAAAATCACTATTTTTGTAGGGGATTCTTCTGAAAATTTGACATGCACTTCTTGGAGCTCCCTACTTGCTCCCTTTCCTCGTGTGTCCACCTTTTGATGTGCTTCCATGCTTTGTCCTTGACTTTGAGCTTCAACACTCCCCCCCCCCTCTCGAGTCTGTCGTCCCTGACAGACCCTTGTTGGAAGGGCTGTTCTGTGTAGTGCTTTGAGAGGTGGTGTCCATCCGTTGTATGAGCTGGTTCCTTGGATTCCAGCAAGAATGTGTCGTTGTGAGCTTTCAAAACTGCAAGTTGCTCAGAAGAGGTTGTCAAGAGTGATTTGGAGCAACTACTGGCTTCAATTTGCTTCCGAGATATGGATGTTGTTCCCATGATGTCCGCTAGCTCTTTTAAAGATGATGTTGAGAGCATTCATGCCAACTACTCATAACCCATAATGAATGATGGGTAAGTGTGTTCGTGCCTGGGTTGAAAAAAGTATGTGCCTTGTGCACGGCCTTGTAATGTAGCCCTACGCATGCTTACTTGGAAAATGCATTGGAAGAAGTATGGTGCAAAAATTGCGGGTCTTGAGCTAAGTGCTCAAGGGTATGCTGACGAAGAGGTTTCCTAAACTATCATGGTTATGGTGTTTCCAGAGTAAAGATACTTACCATGGCGAAGGTTGATGGATGTTTGCCTCTTCGTGTTGTACACTCGGCCTTTGGGATGGAACCTTGTTGATGAATGTCCATGTTGATTGTCCACTGATGAGATCTTTTGAGTGGTGGGTCCCCTCTCCTCTTTTCAAAGCAACATTTGTCACGAACAATGTGCATTTCTGAGCTTGGGCTCATGCACGTTCACTTCCCTATATTGACACTCAGAGGAATATTGGACACGTGCCGGTTTCTAAGAGATTACCATGCTGATTGACATAGACCATTCACCAGTGCTACTGTTCCATACTGGTTCAGGAAATACTGAGAATTGAATTGCTTTATATTCCTTGGCAAGCAACATCGGGTAACTACACCAAGCTGAGTTTCACATATTCTCTTTAGCTCACCATATGCAGGAGTCTTCTCCTCCAGAACTACCTTTTGCAGATATCTCCTTGGATGCTCTGGTACATGAAGTAGTTAAGCATCACTCAAGTTGCGGACCTTCAAGCTCTTCATTCCTACCATGGTAAGAGAAAATCATAGTTGTAGATGCCATGTTCATGCCAAATGCTTGTCATCTACCAGATAAGGCAGCAATAATCTCACTGCTGGCCGAGACACACTGGGAACAAGCTCTCTCCCACTTCTTCTTCTTGGTGGAGGTATCCATTGAGTCTCGAACTGATGTAATCCTCCTTATTGGAGTCCATTTTAGAACAGTATTTGGCACTGTAGAGATCACTTCAGGCGCCTTCCTCTTCGGATGCGTTCTGAACTGTGGTATCCAGTGTGGTTGGCGCTTTGGTTCGATGGAGACTGCTTGTACTTTTGGCTTCCAAACCCATATCCTTTTTGCACGTCTTCCTACTATTCTTGAAGAGCTGATTTGATCTTCTTTCGGTCTCTGTACGTGGTTCTTACCCTCTTCTCTTTTTGGCTTCTTGGTTGAGACCTTTCGCATGTGGGAGAACATAGGTTGTTGTGGATGTAAGAGCTTCTTAGGTACCCACATTTGTAATTGCCCTTGTTGAGCTGCAGCTAACTTCTTAGGCACCCAAACTTGTTGGATACCTTGTGATTGAGCTTGTCCGAGCTGCTTTCTTCGTCTTCTGACTTGGTTGGCTTGCCTGGATGGGATTTGTGGGGGCAAGGCTGGTGGTTGCTCTCCTTTGCGTACCCAGATCTGCTTCATGCCTGGAACCGCTTTTTTATCGAATGGTGTCTTTCTATTTGATGTAGCAGTTGTTGTGAACGGTTGTGTTTGCTTGTGTGGTGGGCTCATTACTGTGGCTACTTGATTCTTTGGAGAAGAAGAAAGATCCACCCGCCTTCGAACCTGGTCTTCCACGATTGACTCCTTCTGTATCATAGAGCTTTTGACACATGCAACATCTTCTTTCATATGATTAGTCTTGGAAGAACTAAGAGAGTGTGTGGTGCCATGATTTAGGAGCATGCAGTTCTCTAATTCTATTGTAATGCATTGTTCATGTACCCAAACTTGAAGAATTTGACTTCTTAGGTTTAAGTTAACTGCATGGTCATAGATCCAATCTTGACCCAGGACAAGTGGTTCTGTAAGGTTCTCATCTTGACATACTAGCGCTTTGACTTTCATTGGAACATCGTGAAGGTAGATGGGAAGTTCCACCTCTCCCAAACAAGGGGTTTCCATACCTCCCAATCCTATGAGATAAGCTTCTATGGAATTGATGTTCAACCCCAAGTCTTGGCAGTAGGAAAGTCTAACAGCACTACTTGTTGCACCTGAGTCAATCAATGCTTTCACCGTCCTTGCACCCTTCCCTTGTCCTATCTCTATGGTCACAAAGGGTCTTCGGTCAATGACCTGAGAAGTCGCAATGCCTGACTTTTGACACATATCCATGTGATATTTTGGGGCTTTTGAGTTGACATCTAGGCCTAATCGCCTTAACTTATTTCGCCTAATACGCTCTCTGGCCTCTACCTGTGCTTCTTCTCTCACTCTTAACTCTTCTTCTTTTCGCTTCTTAGCAGTGTTGAGTCTCATTAGCATATCCTCAGTAAGAGGTTCTTGATATAGCTTGACTCTGCAGCCACTAATATAGTTTGGCAAGATATCTCCTTCTAGAGTGGCCAACTGAACTGCACCACTAGTGGAAATTCTATTAATGATCATGGGTCCATATCCTCTTTTTTCCAACTTACGGGCATGTTGTTTTAGTGTGTATACCAACACTAGATCTCCCTCTTTCAATCCCTTATCCTTGATGTGTGCATCAAAGTATGCCTTTTGCCTCTTCTTTGCAGCGTAGATGCCTGCTGCCGCTCGTAGCCTCGTCTCACCCAAGCGTTCGAGATCAAAGATCCTAGAGGACAATTCGTGCCCATTCCACTCATACTCTTGTGCTACTTTTAAGGCAGGGATTAAGAAATCTAATGGTAGCACAGCGTTCTGTCCGAAGACCATCTGAAATGGGGTGGCGTTGAGTACCGTTTTGTAGGCAACTCGATAAGCCCAAACAGCATGATGAAGTTGTTTTTCCCAATCAGAGCGTTTATTATTCACGAGTTTTGTCAATACGTTACAGAGGATCTTATTGGTACTCTCGGTTTGTCCGTTGGCTTGTGGATGATAGGGGGCGGATTTCTTATGTATCACCAAGAAGTCTTGGAGAAGATTTTCAATGACTTCATTCAAGAAGTGTGTGCCTCTATCGCTCACTAACTCTATTGGTAGTCCATATCTCGTGAACACATTCTCGAATAAGAACTTAGCCGTCGTTTGAGCATCATTCTTTGTTGTGGCTTTCACTTCTACCCACTTGGTAAGGTAATCTGTGGCTACAATAATATACTCTGCATGGGAGTTTCTAGCAGGGGGATTAATAGGACCTATGAAGTCTATGCCCCACTTGGAAAATGCACGCCCTCCCATCATTGGCCTCAAAGGCATCTCGTCTTTTCTAACTGGATATTGTGCACGTTGGCATGTGTCACATTTCTTCACATAGGTATGTGCATCCATATGAAGAGTGGGCCACCAAAGTCCTGAGAATAGAATGGTCTTAATCACTCGGTCAGGACCAAAATGTCCACCTGCAACACCACTGTGTGCAGTCTCTAAGACCCTTAAATAGTCTGATTCATGAACGCACAGTCTTAAGTAACCATCTTTACCTCTTCGGTATAGGTTCTCTCCTACTAAGGCATAGCCTTGAGCCTCTTGCTCCATATTTCGTTTCTTGCTAGACTGGCCTCTTTGGGTAATCTTCCCGTTCTCATAAACTCTACCAATGGAGCACTCCAATCTGGAATTAATGATACTTGATAAAGGGTCGCATGCTCCACTGGTGGTCTCTCTCTGCACATTGGACAATTCTTGATCCACTCATGTATTTCTTTGTCCATGCTAGGCCAATACACTCCTAAACGTTTCAAATTCTGCAATGTTCGTTGTTTAGAATAGTGATTTCCTAGCAATCCCTCATGAGCTTGCTGCAACCAACTACTATGTTCATCATCCTCGACACAACAAGCTAATACACCCTCAGTATCTTGTTTGTACATGCTTCCTGCCAATATGTGATATTTTTGTGATTTTACAATTTCTTCTTGTGATGTTTTCACATTCTTATTTGCAGGGCCGAAGGTTAGGACTGGTACCAACTTATTTGCCCAATTAGGAACAACTTCCAAATTGAACAGATAAGCATCAGGTAGTTCATCAGACACTCCTTGTGGTGACTCTCCTGAAGTAATGCGAGAAAGGTGATCTGCCCGAAGGTGGGTTCTACCTTTCCTGACAACAACTTCAAAGTCATACTCCATTAGTAAGAGGAACCATCTTACTAAGCGTCCAGTATTGCAAGGTTTATTGACCAAATATAACAAAGCTTGATGATCAGTGAAAAACTTGAACTTGTTGGCCAATAAATAGTGTCTAAACTTCTTTACAGCATAAACCATGCCTAACCCTTCTCGCTCGGTTGTGGTATAATTTCTTTCGGCTGGGTTCAGTTGTCTACTAGCATATGCTATGGGCAAATCTAAATTCCCTTCACCTGTGGGTTGTGCTAGCACACATCCTATGGCATGATTGGATGCATCCACATGGACATGGAATGGCTTATTCCAATCAGGAGTGGTCAATATTGGTGCTGTGCACAGACGTTTCTTCAGTTCATTGAAAGAATTCTCGCATTCGTCGTTCCACTCAAAATTAGACAACAAGGCATAAAGGGGTCTAGCTATGATCGCGTACATGTGGATAAACCTACGGTAATATCCACAATGGCCCATAAAGGCTTGTACCTCTTTAACATTCCTTGGCCTTGGCAGCTCCGCTATGGCTCGTACCTTATCTTCATCCGTTGAGATTCCATTCTTAGAAACAATATGACCGAGGATTTTACCTTGACGCACCATGAACACACACTTTTCTGGGTTCAGACACACTCGATATTCTCTACACTTGTTGAAGATCTGTCTGAGCTCAGGGATGTGAAATCTTCTTTCTTGGGAATGAGCACATAAATCATCCACATACACTTCTAAGCTCTTTCGTAAGAACTCTTTGAAGACATGACACATGAGCCTTTGGAATGTTGCAGGTGCATTGGTGAGCCCAAATGGCATCACACGAAATGCAAAGATTCCCCATTCGGTGGCAAAAGCCGTCTTGTGTTGATCTTTTGGGGCAATGGCTACTTGGTTGTAACCTGAAAATCCATCAAGAAAGCTATAAACTTCCTTGCCTGCAACACGCTCCAATAGGTGTTCTGTGATTGGAAGTGGATAACTATCTCTAATCGTAGCGGCATTAACTTTTTTAAGGTTAATACACACTCGCAACTTCCCGTTCTTCTTGGGTACCACAACAATGGGGGACACCCATTCAATATGCTCAATCTCATAGATGAATCCAGCTTCAATCAACCTATCAATTTCTTCTTTTATTTTGGCTGCATAGGTATCATTATATGTGTAGGGCTTCTGTTTGGTGGGCTTGGCATCAGCAGTCATGGGGATAGTATGAGAGCAAATTCTTGGATCTACCCCTTTCAAGTCTCTATAGTGCCATGCAAACACATCCCTATATTCCCTTAATAGAGCTACAAGCTCCATTTCTTCTCTTACACTTAGGTCATCTCCTATATATGTGCATCTCTCTTCGTTCTCTTCAATGGTCACTACAATCTTCTTGGTCTTTTCTTTATTATCATATGATTCTCCTATGATGGCCTCTCTCTTAGGCATTTGTACCAAAATTTTGCGGTCGTCAACTTCATATTTCTTGAAATTATCTGGTACTTCAAACAATGATTCTTCCTCTTCTTGTTTCACTGCTTTTCTTTTCTTTTTCTTTTGACCTCCTTCACTTCCTTCCTTTGAATTTACCGTTTTGATACTCGTGAGGGGTTCTTC
Source organism: Ceratopteris richardii (assembly GCA_020310875.1). Taxonomy (NCBI): domain Eukaryota; kingdom Viridiplantae; phylum Streptophyta; class Polypodiopsida; order Polypodiales; family Pteridaceae; genus Ceratopteris; species Ceratopteris richardii. The sequence continues at coordinate 3,578,143 of CM035438.1, forward strand.
TTCTTTTTGGGTTAACACTCCTGTGTCCTCTAAATAGTGTTCCTCTGAGTCAAAGTAAGTGTCCATCACAATGGATTCTAGATCATCGTCATTCTCTTCTTCTTCTATGAACTCACTAGGATCACACTCTTCCAACAGGGGCTGACACATGAACACTGAAATATCATAACCCTCCTCATCACAATGAGGTGTCCATTGTTGTTCATTGACTGCTATGTCCATGGTAGCTAAGATTTCTGCCCAACCATGAGGCTCAAATTCCTCATCTGGAAATATCATCGGTGTATAGGCTGGGTCTTTTATTGGTCTATCTCCTGGGGGAGTTCCTTCTTCTCTCGCTTTTAGGCGCTTTTCCTCTTCCTCTGCGACCTTGCACATCCACAAGTGAGTATCTTCATGCAGCCAGGATGGATCAGGTGAACTTCCCGAATGCACAGAGATAGAATCTTCTTTCGCTTTGTGGATAGGATTCCACTGTAGGGGGGGTACATCTCTGAAGGTGTAATCCTTCAGATTGACCTTGGTTGTGACCCCTAAGTGCTGTAAGTACAAGGAGTTAGTTCCCCAATCCTGTACTATTTGCAATTGTCGTAGGAAGGGTCTTCCTAGGATCATCTCAAAGACATTATTTTTCTCAAAGTCACATATAGCAAATGTGTGCTCAAACTCTACACCACAAGTGGTTAGAGTGATCCCTTCTAGCAATCCTAGAGGTCTTTCAAAATGACCATCAGCCATTTGAAGCTTCATTCTAGTTGGTCTTAATGTGGGCTTGCCCCATTTCTTCCACAAGGAGGTGGTCGCAATAGCAACACCAGCACCTGAATCTATGATTGCTTTGGTTGTGTAACCTTGGTAGGTGATGGGAAGATAAGTATTACCTTCTTCACCCTCACACATGTCCCCTATTTTGTCTAGAGGTATCTCTGGTACCCTTTGCTTGGAGCCTGCTTTTGGCATGTTGGAATCAAGTTCTGGAACCTGATCCTTCACATGATTCTAGAGCTCAGGTTTTGCTTTGAGCAGCTCTCCTACAGTGAGATGACACTGAACCTTAGTGTTCTTCACGACATCCGTGTTCCTTGGAACCACTGAGTCTTCATTTCTTACTAGTATTGTGGGAGCTCTAATCTGGAGAGATTCAGATTCCCATGGGCCTGGGAATTGAGGCAGTTCTTCTAAGGTATTAGATTCAAACTCTAACCTTTCGTCTTCTTGTTGTTCTGCTTCATCTTCGTAAATAGATGGGATGTCTTGGGGAAATTGATCATGAAGGTCATCAATCTCAGGAATAGGAGGGGAATTACCCTTCTCCTTGGCCCATTTCTCTTCTTGTATTTCCCGCAAGAATTCTTGAGAGTACTGTTGAATTGAAGGAGGTATTCCTGGATCCGTGGAATTAGGAACATAAGCTCCCATTGGTGGTGAGCTTCCTCTTTCAATAACTGGTTGAGCCTGTGGAGGTAAAGAAACTTGTGGTTTGTTTACCAATTGCTCTAATCTTTCTAGTAAGCCCTGGAAATGCAAATCTGATTTGATAGAGTTTGTCTGATTGAACTTTTGACTAGTCTCAAGTATGGCTTGAGCTTGTTCTACCATTTTCATGCACATTTTCATCCGTTCAATCTCTAAATCTGCTCTGGGGTAACTCTTGTCTAGGTTTGCCGCTGTAGGCCCTTCTTGAAGTCGAGCCTGGTAGGCCTTGAACATCATGTCCAAGCCTTCTGGGGTTGGATCTGCCAGAACAGACCCTGGTTGCGGTCTATTTACAATGGGTGGTGGGGTGGGATGAGGTGGAGTGGATGGAGTTTCGGCATGCGAGGGGCTTTGAGATGAAATGTCTTCTATTTTTGTTTTCGCTTCTTTTAAGCTTTCTTCTAGTTCCGATAACTTTTTATTCCACTTGCGATTGGCCTTCTCTCTAGTATCCTTCCATGTTCTTGTTTTCCTCTTACTAGGCTCTCCTGATTCACTCAACTCTGATTGTTCTACTGGTTTATCCTGTTTTAAGGCTTGTGCTCTAGTGACAACTTGTATAGGAGCCACATTGCTACTACTTGAACTTGAATCTGCCACTAAGCCTACCACATTAATGGGTGTAATCTTGGGTGCACTGGAGGGGTTTCTTGGACAATCTCTGGGGAGATGGTCTTTGCCACAATCAGGACAAAAAGCCTGTATTGTGATAGCCTGTCCTTGACTCGGAGATGGTGGGTGGGGACAGTCACGAATGAAATGATCACCTTGACATCTGAAACAAGATCGTCTAGGGGCTTGTGGTCTCATTTGTCTCAACTGGGGCCTAGGGTTAGGATGTGTGTACATGACATTGGAGTATTCTGGCTCCCAATTTTGCTCCATAGGTGGCGCCTCATATTGATACGAGTAAATCTCACTATGTTCAGGTGACCCTGTGTAATACGCATGTGGACTACCTTCATGGGAGTAGTCTGAACTATGAGCATGAGAATCATTATCTGGTATCCATGGGGTTAGGGGCACCAATGCTCTATTTGGATTTTCCTCTCCCACGGCATATTTGACTGGAATCACGTTGGCTGGAGCTGGTGGTTGGTTTCCCAAGACAGGTTGTGGCCTATATGGTACCTGATATTGCTGTTGTGGTCTATAATATGGCTGTTGGTATTGATTCTGATACCTACCTTGTGGGTAAGGTTGCTGATAATTTTGTCTAACAGCCTGCCTATTGTAGGGACAATCTTGAGCCGTGTGGTTTGTGTATTTTCTCTCAATAGTGCAATATGGAGCATTCCTGTCTCTAATGTTTTGGTTTTGCATTGGGCATACATTAGCCATGTGGTCGCCCCCACAAGTATAACACCGATTCATTGGAGTGACTCTCTGTGTTTGTTTATTTTGGACTCCCAGCTTCTTGGCAACTTGCTCAGCTATCTCTTCTATTTCTGTGGGGATCTTTGAAGTATGACTAGTAGAACTATCCGAATCTTTGTAGAGTTTGGACAATCCCAACTCCTCACCCAAGTTATCTTCTATGTCGATGCAAGTCCGCACACACTCTTCTATGGATCTAGGCTCTTTCAAGTACACATATGATCTTAATTTTGTGCTCAGTAAGCCATCTAAGAACAAAGCCACTTGTTTAGCTGGTGTGGGTAACTCTGGAGTAGGGCATCTTTCTAGGTACTGTCTGAACCTTCTACCTGCTAGTTGCACTGTTTCTTGGGGTGTCTGCTTGCAACTATGGATCAGGGACGATGTGTTATGCTTGATACCACTCTTGGAAAATTCTACAATGAATTCGTCTAGCAGTTGACCTATATCGTGATAGCTGCTTCTACTCAATGGTTGAAACCAAGCTAAGGCAGTGCCCTTAAGGGTCAAACCAAATGCCTCGTACTTGGTGAACCAGTCCTCAATTTGTTCGGCTCTCAGCACTTGTTTGTACTCGGCCACATGATCATAAGGATCCCCTATCCCATCGAAATAGTTCTTCATTGCCTTGATCACTTGAATGGGTCTAAGGGTTCTTGGGTACTCTCGGGGTCTAGTCAATGGAAAATCCTGTTCATCTCTTTGTTGCCTATGTGCTTGATGTCTCTCTCTTTCAGGTCTTTCATTTTCAAATCCTGACCTATTCCTGCCCACGGTGTGTGCAAAACTTACCTCAGGCCTCTCTCTAGTTCTTTCTCTCTTGGCTTCATGAGCGAGGGATGATCCTACTCCTTGGAGGCCATGGGAAACATTGGATCTTGGTGGGGGGAAAATCAATTCGTTCTTCCAAGTATATGCATGTCTATCATGTTTTGTTACCAAGAAAATTTTCTCTGATGTGTTATCCAGGTAGACAACTTTGCCTGGTATCTCAGGATCTTTGAATTCATAGATGATAACTATGCCCAATTGGCTAGGTTGATCTGGCTTGAACCTCCAAAAGGCTTCCTGTGTTTCTCTATTCAAAAATAGTTCTATGCTTTTGTTGTCTTGAGGGATCCAGTCTGGAGTGATCACTCGGGTCAAAACTGACTTGCCTCTAGGAGTCTGGGGTCCTTGTCCTATATTTCCTTGTTCTAGGTCTCCTATCTCATTCTCATGAATGATATTTCCAAACTCATTGGTCCTATCTGGTTGGTTGGTAACCACATACATGGTTCCTTCCTTATCAATGTATGAACCCTCTTCGAACTTGACCACCGGGTGTTCAAGTCCAAAGGATTGATCTGGATTTTTGAGTTGGACCACTGATCGCCTCAGACCATCCTCATAGATGCGAGCACCTAATTGGTTGGTCCGAATATATTCCAACTGTGTCTTATAGGGACCTTCCGGTGTTTGTAGATGGGCAGTCCCTGAGCCACCTGCAGGTTTTCCCATACTAAAAGACATTTCTGAATCACTTGTGTCTGATCTGAGTAAAAGATGACCACTTAGTTGTTGTGCCCAAGACTTGGATGTATGGTTGACACTAGCCTCAGAAGATCTAATGCTTTGTTTATCCTTGCCTAAGTGTCTACCAGATCTCAGGTTCATAAGCTTTAGTCAAGAGTCCAAATTTTCCCTTTGGTATGGTTCAAAATTCTTTAGAGCCCCCTTGGTTCCCTAGTCCCACCTAAGGGTCAACTTCAAATTATCCTATCTCAAAATCAACGCATTATTCTTGAAAAAAACAGTTGAGATCGTGTAGGATTTGAAACGAGCTTTCCAACAAGCTATAGAGCTCAAAAAATGGACTTTGGATGAGAAAGTTATGTCAAATCAGGCTCCTGGGGGTCAAAACAGGCAAACAGGACCTTTGGAGAAAATCGCGATTTTGTGAACTTTCTGAAAATCGCGATGCTGTGAAGTCAAAAAATCGCGATGTTGAGCACAAAATCGTGTTTTTGAAAATCGCGATTTTGATCACAAAATCGTGTTTCTGAAAATCGCGTTTTTTTGACATGAAAATCGCGATTTTGAGCACAGAATCGTGTTTTAGAGAATCGTGTTTTTTGACATGAAAATCGCGATTTTGACTCAGAGAATCGTGATTTACAAAATCGTGTTTTTTCACAAAATCGTGTTTTTTTTCAGAATCGTGTTTTTGATATGAAAATCGCGATGTTGAGCACAAAATCGTGTTTTTAGAAAATCGCGATTTTGAGCAAAAAATTCGTGTTTTCACAGAATTGCCTTTTTCACAAAATCATGTTTTTGGCATGAAAATCACGATTTTGTCATAGAGAATCGTGTTTTTCTCAAAATCGTATTTTTGCTGAAAATCGTGATTTATGAGAATCGCGATTTTGAGCAGAAAGTCGTGTTTTTCACAAAATCGTGTTTTTTGCTGAAAATCGTGATTGGTGAGAATCACGATTTTGAGCAGAGAATCGTGTTTTTTTGAAAATCGCGATTTTGAGCAGAGAATCGTGTTTTTCACAAAATCGTGTTTTTGCTGAAAATCGTGATTGGTGAGAATCGCGATTTTGAGCAGAGAATCGTGTTTTTTGAAAATCGCGATTTTGAGCAGAGAATCGTGTTTTTCACAAAATCGTGTTTTTGCTGAAAATCGTGATTGGTGAGAATCGCGATTTTGAGCAGAGAATCGTGTTTTTTGAAAATCGCGATTTTGAGCAGAGAATCGTGTTTTTTGAGAAAAACACAGAATCGCGATTCTTTTCAACCAACTTTTAGGCGGGAAACTGAAAATCGTGATTTTTCAAAAAATTTTGAATTTTCACAGAATCGCGATTTTCATCACAGAATCGCGTTTTTTGGCGGGAAATTCAAATTTCTGAGCGCCGGCTATGGCGAGCTCCGTATGAGCAGAAAATCATGAAAAAAATACAGCGCTTGCTCTCCCTTGCACCTCCTAACTCCTTCTCACACAATAATGCATGAAAAATGGAATGAAAATGGTGAAAATGCACTAAAAAACAAGAAATTTCTATGAAGAAGAAGATGGAAGAAGGCGGAGATGATGATGATGATGAAGATGAAGAGGAAAAAACAGAAAATGAACTGAAATGACAATTTTTTTACCTTCCAACGTCGCAAATCTACGATCTTACCATCACAACGCTCGTCCTCGAAGCTCTCTCCCCGGCAACGGCGCCAAAATTTGGTGTAGCTCAAGCGTAAGCACCACCTCCTTTACTTGTCAATCCGTGGAGACGTGAGGACCGGTATGAAGACCACGAGCAAGTGAAGGCACAAGTGCGTGAGTGAAAGCACACAAACATGCACACACATACACACACACACGCACCAAGTAAGATCAAAGAGAGGAACAATGGAAAGTTTAGATTGCAAAAGAGTTCTCTACAAAAGTTCTATTCTCTAACAAGCTAACCTCAAAAATGAGCTCTCTAGCTCTTTTTATAGTTTTTTGACTAGTTTTGGCCCTGTCCAGACCTAGTGTCCGGCCTAGTTAAAAATTAGGTTCCAGGGCTTATTTGAGGGCTCAAACGAAGTCTAAAAATTATGAAAATTGGTACGATGGTACTTCTAATACTCCTCAAGCTCGAGGACTCCTCGGCTTGAACAAAATGGAGTTACTAAAAATAGATAATGGTATTTACAATGGTTTCTAGTGATGAAAATCACTATTTTTGTAGGGGATTCTTCTGAAAATTTGACATGCACTTCTTGGAGCTCCCTACTTGCTCCCTTTCCTCGTGTGTCCACCTTTTGATGTGCTTCCATGCTTTGTCCTTGACTTTGAGCTTCAACAGCAGGTCTCTAGACACCTACATGCTTCAGATTATGCATACATTTCTTGATGAGCTTTTATTATGAGTGATGTGGGGTTATGGTGTGTGAATTTATACAAGGTTCAAATGTAAGTGATTTATTACAAGGATGAAGATTAGTTGAGGTGGTAGTGGTGTCAGACAATAGGTTAGGGGAAGTCTTCTCGACACGTTTCGATATCCATTTCCTAAGAGTTTTTGAGCGGATGGTGTGTTTCTTCTGAGGGACAAAAGATGGTATCGTATGTGGTGTTATTGAAGGGCGAAGAGACTTCGGCGGGGTGTATAATACATGGCTTGATTGTTGAACTATAATGCATGGTTTGGGTACCCAAATCTGCGTGGGTGTGGGTCTATTCATAAGGTACTTCTTGGCGATCCAAATTTGTCGAAGGTTTGTATTCGTAGAAGAAGGTCGAGGTGTTGGATGTCGACTCTGCCTTTGCCTTAACTTCTTCTTGTCATTATCCGCATTGTTAAAATCCGTCGGTGCTTTCCGTTCTTTCAGCACCCATATTTGTCTTGTGCCACTTACTTTGTGCTGCTGAGACTGCTTTCCGCTTTGTGTCGTCTGATGTTGCCGTCGGTCTGGGTTCCTTCGTCGTGGTTGACTCTGTTGTGGTTGAGGTTGAGAGGTCGACTGGACGCTCTACTTTGGAAAAGAAGGGAGGTCCAACACTTGCGTGACCTGCCCATTAGGAAGTGCTCTGTTTCTATCTTTAATCTAGGCCAGTCCGCAGTAAGTGTGGAAGGATGGGCACCGCAGGGTGTTTTGCCCCTCTATCCGCTGATGCAACCCACCTGACCGCTGATTGTGTCCATCTGCCCTAGCGGTTGGGTAATTGCCCCTTCTAGTTTGTAGGAAGCCCTAGGGAAAATCTCATGACGTCCTTCTGATTGACAACTGTCTATAACCAAGCCCGAGTGGGTTGGTGTAGACGTAACGTGACTGATCTGACCAAAGATCTTCCGGTCTTCCGTTGCATGCATTTCATAGGGTCTAGGGTTACAAACCTCAGTCAGAATGCCATTAGGGAAGTCAAGCGGTATCACTCGCTTCTGATCTAAGGTTCCAATCTGTACGGAGCCTTGTCTAAGATTTAGGTCCACTGAGTGATCGTATAGCCAATCTTGGCCAAGGATTAGGGGTTCTATCAGGTCCTCGTCATGGCACACTAGTAGCTTTGCTGTCATAGTCACATCCTTGATGAGGATAGGAAGGTCCACCTCACCCATGCAAGGGGTTTCCATGCCTCCTAGCCCTATGAGGTATGCCTCAATTGGCCACATTTCTATTCCTGAATCCTTATAGTGGGACCATCTAATCACACTAGTCGCAGCACCTGAGTCAATTAAAGCCCTGAGCTCTTGGCAAGGGTTGCCGTGCTCTAGCCTGACTGTAATGAATGGTCTCCTGTCCACTATGCTAGGATGAGTGGTTGATTTTACTTGACACATGGCCATGGGATATCTGGGTGATGTTTCCAGATGGTTATAATGTTCTCTCCCTAGTCCTTGTCTCTGAGCTTCATGCGCTTGATGCGTTCTATGGCTTCTGCCTGAGCTTCTGCACGTATTTTATTTTCTTCCTCCTTACGCTTCTTTGCCAACGTGAGTCGTCTAAGCATATCCTCAGTAAGAGGTTCCTGGTATAACTTGACTCTACAGCCTCTAATGTAATTAGGCATTATATCTTGTTGGCAGCAGTCAGGGAACCGAAGGAGCCACAAGACAAAGAGGGTCGGAACGAAGAGATAGCACAAGCAGACACAGTAGCCAACGAAGATCCGGCAAGTAGGCCATCAAATTTTTTCAGACATCAAGAAGTTGAGCACACAAGAAGAAGGAGCAAGTAGAGAGCTCAAAGATGTGTATGACAAATCAACAAAGAAAATCCCTACACAAATAGTGATTTTAATCACTAAACACCATTGTAAATACCATTTCATATTTTTGTAGCTCCATTTTGTGCAAGCCAAGGAGTCCTTGAGCTTGAGGAGCTTTAGAAGTATCTACCTGCTAATTTTCATATTTTTTAGATCTCGTTTGAGCCCTCAAATAAGCCCTGGAACCTAATTTTTAACTAGGCCGGACACTAAGTCTGGACAGGGCCAAAGCTAGTCAAAAACTATAAAAGGAGCTAGAGAGCTCATTTTTGAGGTTAGCTTGTAATAGTTTTGAACTTGTATGAGCTTTTTGAAAGTAATCTAAGAACTCCATTGATTCTCACTCTTTGTCTTACTGTGTGTGCGCGTGTGTGTGTATGTGTGTAGCTCATTGATGAGTAGCACTGTTGGCATACAAAGCAACAAAGGAGTCATGCACAATATGGCAACAAGGCCAGATCATTTTTTCCCATAGATTATGTACAACCCAAGTGATTTTAATCACTACACAAACATTGTAAATCCCGTTTTTGGTAGATTAGACTCCATTTTGTGCAAGCCGAGGAGTCCTCGAGCTTGAGGAGTATTAGAAGTACCATCGTACCAAATTTCATAATTTTTAGACTTCGTTTGAACCCTCAAATAAGCCCTGGAACCTAATTTTTAACTAGGCCGGACACTAGGTCTGGACAGGGCCAAAAGCTAGTCAAAAACTATAAAAAGAGCTAGAGAGCTCATTTTTGAGGTTAGATTGTAATAGAAACGAACTTGTAAGAGCTTATGAAAGTAACCTAAAGAACTCCATTGATTCTCTCTCTTTGTCTTGCCGTGTGTGCGCGTGTGTGTGTATGTGTGTGCATGCTTGTGTGCTTCTCACTCACGCACTTGTGCCGCCACTTGCTCGAGGTCTTCATACCATCCTCACGTCTTCCCGGATTGACATTAAAGGAGGTGCTACTCATCACTGAGCTACACCAAATTTTGGCGCCGTTGCCGGGGATCGAGCTTTGAGGACGAGCGTGTGATGGTAAGACGTAGAGTTGACGTGTTGGAGTTGTAGGTATTTTCTTCACTCTCATCGATTTTCTTTTACTTTCTTCACCATCATCATCATCACCATCTCCCACGTCCATCTCCATCATCGCGAAAATTTCAGTTTTTTGACTATATCCCCACCTCCACCTCATTTCCCTCATTTCACTTGTGAGAGAGAGCGAGAGAGAGAACTTGCATGCGCTGTTTTTGCATGTTTTCTGAGCTATTTTGCAGGTTTTTTGCTGTACCATCATCCCCAGCAGTGTGCGCAGGTACGACAGGCTCTGCACAGGTCCCGGGACGACAACCTCTGTCTATCGCGACAGACAGAAAATCTTAACATTTTGTGAATGCATGTTTATCACTGTAACCTACACCTTGAGGGCACTCCAGATCACTAGAAGTTTTTCAAAAATTTGCATTTTTCCAGTCTATCGCGACAGACACCGTCTATCGCGACAGACAGAAATCCGCGACAGACACCGTCTATCGCGACAGATACCGTCTATTGCGACAGACAGAAATCCGCGACAGACACCGTCTATCGCGAGAGACACCGTCTATCGCGACAGACAGAAATCTGCGACAGATACCGTCTATCGCGACAGACACCGTCTATCGCGACAGACAGAAATCCGCGACAGACACCGTCTATCGCGACAGACAGAAATCCGCGACAGATACCGTCTATCGCGACAGACACCGTCTATCGCGACAGACAGAAATCCACGATAGATAGCGTCTATCACGACAGACACCGTCTATCGCGACAGACAGAAATCCGCGACAGATATCGTCTATCGCGACAGACACCGTCTATCGCGACAGACAGAAATCCACGATAGACACTGTCTATCGCGACTGACAGCGTCTATCGCGACAGACAGAAATCCACGATAGACACTGTCTATCGCGACAGACACCGTCTATCGCGACAGACAGCCCCCACGATAGATTGTGTCTATCGCGACAGACACCGTCTATCGCGATAGACAGGCATTTTCGGCAAAAAAAATTAAGGAGTGAATTTTTGGAAATTTAGGCTAAATTTTGGGCATATTTGCACTTTCATGTACTCATCTACTTACGAAGGCCTTAGAAAATGCATTAAAACCTCCGAAAGGTTCTGTTTGTCTAGTTAACCCCCTAAACCCTGAACGGTCATAACCTTTTCATACGAAATCCATTTTCTGAGCTCTAGGGCTTGTCGGAAAGCTCGTGACATATACTACACGCCCTCAACTGTTTTTTATGAGAATAACGCGTTGATTTTCAGATAGGATCTTTGGAAGTTGACCCACAGAGGGGTAGAAACACCAAGGGAGCTCTAGAGGAAATTTCTAGCAATACATAAGGGGGAACAAAGTGTCTGAAATAATTTGTCTGTCAATTGAAAGGTCTACTTGGAGCTAATCTTGGGATTTATGCAGGCCTATTGAGAAGCAACTGAGAGTATCCAAGCAACGGTGTGGCACACGCTTGAGAATCAACTTCTCGAGCACTAAAGAGCAAGGTTTGGCAAGAAAGGTCGGAATATTCTCAACTCCTCTTCGTCAATTCCTAGCTTAGGCTAAGAGCGATTAGAAGTAGGAGCAAGTCAGGGCGACGATAGGCCACTATCAAGTTGAAGACTACCTAAAAACTCAAGTTCAAGCTAAAAACTTAATCTCTGTACTGTCGACAACATAAAGGAAAGAACCTAACGTGGAACGATCAACCTGAAAGTACGAAGAACATTCAAGTATTCCGGGCGACGTAATAGCAGACAAGACTTTAAACACGAGAAATAACTAAAAAGAATCAAGTGACTGGTACCAATTGATCGACAACGAGGTTGTACTCTGGGCAAAGAATTGGGCTACTTAGATAGGCATATGAACCTTAGATCAGGACGACACCTAGTAAGAGAGAGACAAAGCCTTAGATCTTCAGAGGCTAGTGTCAACCACACTGCTAGGTCCTGGGCCCAGCAGTTGAGCCACCAATCGAACTACCCTAGCTCTGAGACCAGTGAGTCAGAGATGTCTCAAGGCATGGACAGACCTACGGGAAGTTCAGGAGTGCCTTACTTATACAGGGTGGAAGGTCCTTACAAAACGCAGTTGGAATACCTTAGGACCAACCGATTAGGTGCGAGCATCTATGAGGACGGCCTAGGAAGATCCGTGGTCCAGATTAAAAACCCTGACCAATCCATAGGACTAGAGCACCCAGCTGTCAAGTTTGAAAACGGTGCATACCTCGACAAGGAAGGAACCATATACGTAGTCACTAGTCACCCTGATAGGACAGATGACTTCGGGAATGTAATTTCAGAAACGGACTTAGGTGACTTGGAACAAGGAAACATGGGAGTGGAACCTAGAACCCCTCGAGGTAAATCAGTTCTCACTAGGATTATCACGCCTGAGTGGGTCCCCCAAGATAACAAGTGCATAGATTTGCTTCTCAATCGAGAAACGGACGAAGCCTTTTGGAGGTATAAACCGGATCACCCAATTGATATAGGAACAATCATGATCTATGAGTTTAAGGATCCAGATAGCCCAGGTAGAGTGACCTACTTAGACCACACTTCGGAGAGGATCTTTGTGGTGACAGAAAATGATAGGCATGCTTACACTTGGAAGGGTGAATTCATTTTCCCCCAACCAAGATCAAATGTATCCTATGGTCATCCTGGGGCTGGAACTTCCCAAGCTCATGGTACGCAAAGAGACAGAAGCAGAGATAGACCAGAAGTAAGTTTTGCCAACCCAGTAGGCAGAGAAAGAACGAGGACGGAGACAAATAGGGTAGAGCCTGAGATGCTTAGAGCCCACAGGAACCAAAGAAATGTAGATGGATTCCCTCTGCCGAGGCCTAGAGAGCACACAAGAACTTTGAGACCCACCCAGCTAGTTAAGTCCATGAAGAATTACTTTGACGGCACAGGAGATCCCTATGATCATGTGGCGGAGTTCAAGCAAGTCTTGAGAGCTGAACAAGTGGAAGATCTGTTCACGCAATACAATGCCTTCGGCCTAACCCTTAGGAACACAGCACTTACATGGTTTCAGCCATTAGATGAGCGTCAGTTCAGGAGCATAGACCAACTCCTAGAGGCTTTCATTGTGGAGTTCTCTAAGAGTGGCATAAGACACAATACCTCATCATTGATTCACAGCTTCAAGCAAACCCCTCAAGAGACCGTGAGACTTGCAGGAAGAAGATTTAGGCAATACCTGGAAAGGTGCCCTATTTCGGAGCTACCCACATCTACTAAACAAGTAGCCTTATTCCTTGATGGATTGCTGAGTACGAAATTGAGATCCTATGTGTATCTGAAGGACCCTAGGACTATAGAAGAGTGTGTACGCATGTGCATTGACATTGAAGATAACCTAGGGGAAGAACTAGAGCTTTCCAAAATCTACAAAGATTCAGATAGTGCATCTAGTCACTCTTCCACGCAGTCCACATCAATTGAGGAACTTGCCGAAAAGGTAGCTCAGAAATTAGGTGTAACTAGCAAACAAATTCCAAGGTTTGCCCCTGTGAAAAGGTGCTATACATGCGGTGGTGACCATATGGCGAACGTCTGTCCCATTATGGCTCAACCCCAAGTAAACCCTAGTAGCCAGTACTGCACCATAGAACGGAGATACACCAATCACACTGCGCAAGATTGCCCATACAACAGGCAGGCGGTTAGGCAACCCTACTCTCAGCCATACCCTCAACATGGAAGATACCAGAACCAGTATCCTCCACAGCCATTTGGCAGGCCACAGCAACCCTATCAGCAACCATATCAAAACCAACCAAGGCCTCAGCCTGTGCTAGCACAACAACCCCCAGCCCCAGCTAATGTGATTCCGGTAAAGTATACTGCTGCAGAAGAGAACCTGAATAGAGCTATAGTCCCAGTAACATCCTTGATCTCTGAAAATGACCCAAGTGATCATAGCTTTGATTCTACCCATGTGGATAGCCCCCAGGCTTACTACATGCAGTCTCCTGAGCATGGTGAGTCCTATTATAGCGAAGAGACAAACGAACCTAGTTGGGAGTCAGATTACACGAACGTCATGTATGCAAACCCCAACCCTAGGCCTCAACCTAGGCAAGTAAGACCTCCATTCCCAAGAGGACCGTGCTACAGATGCCAAGGAGATCACCTCATTCGTGATTGTCCCTTGCCTCCACCTACACAAACCCAGTCCATGACTATCCAAGGCTTTTGCCAAGACTGCGGGAAAGAGCATCTCTTACGAGATTGCCCAAAGAACCCCAATAGCATGCCAAAAATCACCCCTATCAACGTTGTTAGGTTAGTGGTAGACTCCTCAGGAAGTGTCACTTCCACTGCACCAGTACAGGTAGTCACTAGGGCTCAGGCATTGCAGCAAAACCAAGGGGTAGGCCAGGAAAAGAGCCCAGATGCTAGCGATACTGAGAGCCAAAATAAAAAGAGAACAAGAGCTTGGAGAGATAGCCGCGAACGCATGAAAAGGCAGTGGGCAAAGAAGATGAGTGAACTTGAGGAAAGTCTACGAGAAACCAAGGCTAAAATCATAGAGATCACATCTCAACCGCACTCTCACACACTCCCACCGCTACCATCCCCATCACCCTCCATCCCTTCACCCTCTAAGACAGCCCACGCAACCCACCCACCACCCCAAACAGGATCAGTATTAGCTGATCCCACTCCCGAAGACATAGACATGATGCTTAAAGCATATCAGGCCAGAATCCAAGAAGGGCCAAACGTCACGGATCATGACAAGTGCTATCCTAGAGCTGACTTAGAGATAGAAAGAACCAAACTGTGCGCAAAAATGGTAGCACTGGCTCAGACTATGTTTGAAGCCAGTTGCCTTTTCAATTACTCAGGCTCAGCCAAAACGCAATTACACTTGGATGGATTCCTAGAGAAGTTAGAGAGGATAATTGCAAGATCTGACAAGGAAGAAAAAAATCAAGACCAAGAAAAAGCAAGCAAAAACATGAATCATTCCCAATCGGAAGTGTATGTGGCCAATTCCACTAAACCAGACAGTTTCCCCTCCTTAGAAAGAATAGAGCGGTTAATTGCACAGTCAGAAAAGGAACCTACCCCTCAAAGGAAGGAAAGGGCAAGAGAACGGATAAGCCAGCCTCTTCAGGAAGCCCATGTGCCTCCTCAAGAAGCTTATCTTCCCCCCCAAAAGGCAGATGAGCCTCCCTCGAAAGCTCAAGTACCTCCACAGGTTGCCTACATTCCTTCTCAGGGAATGTGTGAGCCTGTTCGGAAAAGTAATAGAATAAGTAACCCTCCCCAGGAAGCTTGTGCTCCAGCCATTTGTGAGAACAAGGAGAGAGTCAACAAGAGAATAAGCCCTCCTTCCCAGGTTGCTTATGTGCCTAATTCTACGGAGCCAGACACTTCTTCTTCTATGAATCGGTTTGCACCAGACTTCCTACGAGAGATTCAAGAAGATAAATGGGATAACGAAAGTGAGGTCGCCCCTCCATTTGAACTTGTGGACGATGCACACGACCAATTCCCACAAGACATCCCATCCATTTACGGGGAACATGAGAGTACTCAGTCTCATGAGAGATTAGACTTTGAGTCTAATTCCATACAGGAGCTACCCCACTTCACAGGCCCATGGGAAGCAAAGTCCACATGTATGAGAGCACCCACAGTCATGGTAAGGAACGACGACTCAGTCATACCAAGGAACACGGAGGTAGTAACGAACACCAAGGTGCAACGCGATTGCACTTTGGAAGAACTGCCTGAGGATAGACTAAACGCGCGGAAATATGTAGCTAGTCAAGTAACTGAAATTGCAAAACCACTTTCCCGGGTAGGATCCCATAGGACAGTGCCAAAAATTCCCTTGGATAAGATAGGAGATATGTGTGAAGGCGAAGAAGGGAACACCTATCTTCCCATCACCTACCAAGAGTACACCACCAAGGCAATTTTAGACTCAGGTGCAGGAGTTGCAATTGCCACCACCTCCTTATGGAAGCGTTGGGGCAAGCCAGCACTCAGGCCAACGAGGATGAAATTGCAAATGGCCGATGGTCACATAGAGAGACCCTTAGGATTGTTAGAAGGAATAACTCTCACCACTTGTGGTGTCGAGTTTGAGCATAGTTTTGCTATATGTGACTTCAGCAAAAATCATGCTTATGAGATGATTTTGGGAAGACCATTTATGCGACAGCTGCAAGTGGTACAGGATTGGGGAACCAATTCTTTGTACCTATAGCACTTAGGTGTTACGACCAAAGTCAATCTCAAAGATTACTCTCATAGGGATGTACCTCCTATCCAGTGGAATCCCATCCATAGAGCCAAAGATGATACGGAATCTGTGCATTCCATAGGGTCAGGATCCTCTTGGATGCATGAAGACACTCACTTATGGATGTGCAAGGTAGCAGTAGAGGAAGAGAGGAGAGAGAAAGCCAGAGAGGTAGGTGCGGAAGAGACCCATAGATCAATCCAAGACCCAGCCTATGCACCTGTAGTTTTTCCAGACGAAGAATTTGAACCTCACGGTTGGGCAGAAATCTTAGCAACAATGGACGTAGCCATCAACGAAGAACAATGGACACCTCACTGTGATGAGGATGGCTATGATATTTCAGTCTTCTCCATAGAGCCAATCATGGGAGAGGCAGTTCTAGAAGAATGCGAACCTTGCCCTGATGCATTTGAGGATGCAAGTGACTCCGATCTAGAGTCAATCATTATGGACCCACCATTTGCATCAGATGAAGAATACTTCCATGAAGTAGAATTTCAAACCCAGAGGCATGGAGAGCTGACAAATGACGTAAGATTAGCAACACATATGACCCCGAAGGAAGAAGGGAAGAAACGAAAGAAGAGAGAAGCCTCACCAGAAGAGGAAGAATCTTTGTTTGAGGTCCCCGAAAATTTTAAGAAGTATGAGATAGATGACAGGAGAGTCATGATAAGAATGCCTAAACGGGAGGCACAATCAGGAGAGGCCTATGATAACAAAGAAACCACCAAGAAAATAGTAGTGGCTATAGAAGAAGGAGAGGAGAGATGCACGTATATAGGCCATGACCTGACAGAAGAAGAAGAGCACGAATTGATTGCCTTGCTAAGAGAATACAGAGATGTATTCGCTTGGAGTTACAAGGATTTGAAAGGGGTTGACCCGGACATATGCTCGCACACCATCCCCATGACTTCAGACGCCAAACCCTCTAAGCAAAAGCCTTATACATATAACGATAATTACGCTGCTAAGATCAAAGAGGAGATAGATAGACTGGTTGAAGCTGGATTTATCTACGAAATTGAGCACACCGAATGGGTATCCCCCATCGTGGTGGTGCCCAAGAAGAATGGCAAGCTGCGTGTGTGCATTAACTTGAAAAAGGTTAATGCCGCCACGATTCGAGATAACTATCCGCTTCCCATCACAGAACATCTCTTAGAAAGAGTGGCAGGCAAGGAAGTGTACAGCTTCCTTGATGGATTTTCTGGCTACAATCAAGTAGCCATAGCTCCAGAGGATCAGCATAAGACAGCCTTTGCCACAGAATGGGGCATTTTTGCTTTTAGAGTGATGCCATTTGGGCTTACCAATGCACCAGCCACCTTCCAGAGGCTGATGTGCCATGTGTTTAAGGAGTTCTTGAGGAAGAGTTTAGAAGTCTATGTTGATGATCTTTGTGCTCATTCCAATGTTAGACAAACTCATATTCCTGAACTCAGACAAATCTTTGACAAATGTAGAGAATATCAAGTCTGCCTAAACCCAGAAAAGTGCGTTTTTATGGTCAGGCAAGGCAAGATTCTAGGACACATAGTGTCAAAGAATGGCATATCTACCGATGAAGAAAAAGTGAGAGCCATAGCAGAGCTACCTAGGCCAAAGAATGTCAAGGAAGTACAAGCTTTCATGGGGCACTGTGGTTATTACCGACGATTTATACACATGTATGCTGTCATTGCAAAGCCCATGTACGGACTTCTGACAAACTTTGAGTGGACGGATGAATGTGAGAATTCCTTCCAAGAGCTTAAACGAAGATTATGTTCAGCACCAATCTTGACCACACCAGATTGGAATAAGCCATTCCATGTTCATGTTGATGCATCCAATTATGCTATTGGATGTGTGCTCGCACAACCTACTGGTGAAGGTAATATGGATCTTCCAATTGCCTATGCCAGTAGACAAATGAATGCGGCTGAACGGAATTACACCACTACAGAGCGAGAAGGATTAGGCATGGTATATGCAGTCAAGAAATTTAGACACTATTTGCTTGCAAATAAGTTTAAATTTTTTACTGATCATCAGGCATTGTTGTACCTAGTAAACAAGCCATGCAATACAGGTAGATTAGTAAGATGGTTTCTCTTACTAATGGAATACGACTTCGAGGTGGTGGTAAGAAAAGGTAGGACTCACTTGAGAGCAGATCATCTCTCTAGGCTCACATCGGGAGAAGCCCCACAAGGAGTGTCAGATGACCTTCCTGATGCTTACTTGTTTAATTTGGAAGTTATACCGCAGTGGGCTAAGCCATTGGTACCAGTATTAACCTACGGGCCTAATCATCCAGTCGTAAACACACGGAATAGAGAGGTTGTAAAAGCCCAGAAGTACCACATCATGGCAGGAAGCATGTACAAGCACACAGATCAAGGGATCTTGGCTTGTTGCGTAGAAGAGGATGAGTACGCTAAATGGTTGCAATTAGCACATGTAGGTGCGTTAGAGCAACACCATTCAAAGCAACGAACTTTACAGACTCTAAAGAGACTCGGAGTGCATTGGCCAACTATGGAAGCTGATGTCCAAAAGTTGTGCAAGGAATGCCCAATCTGTTGCACTAAACCACCTGTGGAACACGCCACTCTCTATCAAGTATCCATTGTGCCAGATTGGAGTGAACCTCTAGTATCATTCTTGAGGACAAACACATTCCCTCCAGACATGACTCTAGCTAGAAAAAGGAGTTTAGAACAAGAAGCCCAGGATTACTCACTCATAGGTGATAATCTATATAAGCGTGGTAAAGATGGTTACTTGAGATTATGTGTCCATGAAGGTGAATATCTCAAAATCTTGGAGACTGCGCACCAAGGTGTAGCAGGAGGACACTTTGGACCAGATCGGGTGATCAAGGCAATATTGTTTGCGGGCTTCTGGTGGCCTACCCTTCACATGGATGCACATACCTATGTGAAACGGTGTGATGTCTGTCAGAGGACTCAGTATCCTATACGCAAAGATGAGATGCCACTGAAACCTATGATGGGTGGACGTGCATTCTCTAAGTGGGGAATAGACTTCGTAGGTCCTATTAATCCCCCAGCTAAGGGTTCTCATGCGGAATACATCATTGTGGCAACAGACTATCTCACCAAGTGGGTAGAGGTAAAGGCTACAATAAAGAACGATGCTCAGACAACTGCCAAATTCTTGTTTGAGAATGTGTTCACAAGATACGGGCTACCTATAGAGCTTGTAAGTGATAGAGGCACTCATTTCTTAAATGAAGTGATTGAAAATTTACTCCAAGAATTCTTGGTAATACACAAGAAGTCTGCCCCCTATCACCCTCAAGCTAATGGACAAGCTGAGAGCACTAATAAGATTTTATGCAATGTATTGACGAAATTAGTGAACACTAAACGCTCTGATTGGGACAAACAGCTACACCATGCTGTTTGGGCATACCGAGTTGCCTACAAGACGGTACTCCAAGCCACTCCCTTTCAGATGGTATTCGGTCAAAACGCTGTGCTACCCTTGGATTTCCTGATTCCTACGTTGAAAGTAGCACAAGAGCACGAATGGACAGGTCACGAACTCTCCTCTAGGATCTTTGACCTTGAACGATTAGGGGAAACAAGACTAAGAGCCGCTGCAGGAATATATGCAGCCAAGAAGAGACAGAAGGCATATTTCGATGCCCATGTGAAGGATAAAGGCTTGAAAGCAGGCGATCTAGTCCTAGTCTATACACTAAAACAACACGCGAGGAAGCTAGAAAAGAGAGGCTACGGACCTATGATCATCAATAGGATCTCCACGAGCGGAGCAGTACAATTGGCCACATTAGAAGGTGATGGTCTCCCAAATTATATTAGCGGTTGCAGAGTCAAGTTATATCAAGAACCCCTCACGGAGGAAATGCTCAGTCGACTCAACACTGCTAAGAAACGCAAAGAGGAAGAAAAGAGAATTAGAGAAGAAGCTCAAGCAGAAGCCTTAGAACGCATCAGAAGGATGAAATTACGAAGGCAAGGTAGAGATCAGCCTAGAGCAAATGACTATGCAGATCAAGGATTTCCTATGGCCATGTGTGAAGTTGCAGGAACAAGCTCGCATAGGATAATTGATAGACGTCCTTTCATAACCATAGATATAGGACAAGGAAAGAGTGCAAGGACCGTAAGAGCCTTGATTGACTCAGGTGCTGCCACTAGCGTTGTTAAGCTGTCTTACTGTCAAGAGTTACAGTTAACTGTCCACCCTGTGGAGGCATATCTCATAGGATTGGGAGGCGTGGAAACCCCTTGCATGGGCGAGGTGGAACTTCCCCTCCACATCCACGATGAGGCAATGACCGTTAAAGTACTAGTGTGCCAAGATGAGGATCTCACTGAACCTCTCGTCTTGGGTCAGGATTGGATCTATGACCAAGCAGTCAATCTAAACCTAAGAAGTGGACTTCTCCAGGTTTGGGTCAATCATAGTCGAGTTACAGTAGAATTAGACAATGGAGCACTCAAGGAACTAGGAAAGGCACAGACTCCTGGTCCTTCCAGGGGTACACATGAAGATGACTATGCTGTTCTTGTTCAAAACCCTGTGTTGCAGAGGAATGACATTTGCAAACAAGGAGTCAGGGATGCAACGGATCTCCCTTCTTTTCCAAAGGCCCGAAGGAGGCAGCAACCAAAGGCGGATCACAAGCAGAAGAAGCAGAGTACCACCTATGTCCGAGATCAAAAATACCTGCACAGCAGAATGTCCCAGAAAATAAACCAGGTGTGGGTGCAGAAAGGCGAACGACCGAGTGCACCACCGTCAACTACGCGGGCAAAGCCTCTTATTAGTAACCAACAACACAATGCTAATAAGAAGTCTTTCAAAAATTCTTCTGCTAAAGTAAAATCTATCTGGGTGCCCAAGAGGTCGATGAAGGCAAGCCCACAATCTAGACAAATTTGGGTGCCTAAGGCTTGCTTGAGAGCACAAGTAGTGACGCCAAGGCCACAACCTATGCAGCATAACCCTTCTACGAGTACAACCAGAATTCCCTCGTGCTCAACACTTCGGAACACACCAAGACCCATGAGCATGCATGTAATCACTTATAAGTGGGTCCCTAAAAGGCCCCATTCCCAAACAGCGACCCCGACACAGCTCTCTAGAGTCTCTACGAAACCGAAAGCAAAACCCATCCACTGCATTTGGCAGTCTAAGACCTGTAATAAACCCCCCGACCCCGATTTGTAAATTCACCCCACTTACTAACGGCATTAGTCTCCTAGGATTACACAAATGTTAACTACACTCACTGTCTTCGTGCACTTACTAACCACTAACTCATCATCTGCCTCATGTTAATGTTGTAACGGGGACAACAACGGATTTATTCTGTCCATTACGATGTTAACACATGATTCTATATTCTCACAGAATCAGAAGGCAAGAAGAAAAATGGCAGAAGCGACAGGTTCGGGCTCACAAGTAGGGATACTTACTGCAGGAATTGATGTGGATAGCCTACCCGTGGATGTGCCCCCGACTGAACGACCAGTGGAGATGCAACACCTCCAGCAACTCCCGGTGCCAGACCCACCTACAGGAATCACGGAAAGAGTCCATGCCAACTCTCATTAGTTCAATGGCATGCCTGGTCCATTAGGAGAGGCTAAGTATATCTGGGAGTCTAAATGCGAGTATGACAGATCATGGGTGCGTTTCCAATTTTTCTCCAAGGAGTTTGAGACTTTACAGAACACCGAAGACCTCCAGATCATATGGCAACGAGCAGGGTTGGCGGAATATTTTGAAGCCCCACTACCTAAACCCGACCTCCTCCGATGTTACTATCTGGTCTCTACATTACAAGCTCATGAAGATAAGGACCAACCCGGATCATTTGTTCTCCCCTCATTGCTGGGCAACAACGAGTTGAAGAGGTTTGAACTTACTGTGGAGCTGGTGAGTGATGCTTTAAATATGCATGGCACGCATGTACCCTCAGAAAAGGATGCTCTCGTTCCCAACAACATGAAGGACAGGAAACTAGTGAAGCTGAAAGACATGGCAGCACTCACCCCAAATGTGTCCATCCCTCTCCGAATGTGCATGCAACATTTCGCCTTCCCCGGTCAAGACCGATTCACGCAACCACACAAGAAGATCTGGTTTGCTCTTTACTTGGCGGAAATAGGTGCGTTACCTATTAAGTTACCAGTGTGGATTATAGATCAGTTGTATGAAGCAAACAAACGGGCTTCTAGGAAATTAGTGGTGAACGGATGCTGTGCACTCACACGCATCATTTATCGATGCTTGGCATATGATGTCCCCATTGAGCGTGCCTTAACTTGGGCACAATTACAAATGTTTAAAAGGCTCAAGACATCCACACATCAGTCCAAGCGCATGAGGGGCGCGATCCCTTGTGTCCAGACAAGGGAAGTCCTCACTACTCCTGAGGCATCACCATTAAGAGAGGGTACGGTACCTCCCTTTACCATTAGGATACCCAGGTCGGAATCCGACACTACGACACAACCTACCCCATCGGCTCCTCCTGTCACACCTGAATTCGAATTTGCTGCCACTGGAGAGGCTGAAGGACTGGACCCCCAGGATTTCGAAGCATTCCTACAAAGCACACAATTCTCTGATGTGGAGTTTTATTCAGAGACAGAGGAGCAGGGCACATCCTCACGAAGAAGAAGAAAGTCTACAGACGGTAGACATGTCCATTGGAGTGACACTCAGGAAAGTCAACAACACGGACACCCGGAAGAAGAAGAAGCGTATGAAGAAGAGACCACTGAAGCCCCAGCATATACAGCAGAACTCCGAAGGCTGTATCAGATTATGGAAAGAGTACGATCACAGCAATTACTCACTGAACAGAGCAGCAGAGTACTTATGACTCAGTTGTTGGAAGAAGCGGGAGTTGACTCAGAGTACAGGGAAGGTCTCTTATTGATGGCAGAAACATATGGAGTTGTAGAAGCCGTCCGCACTGCCATTCAGAGGCCTTCAGTTCAATATGACCCACGAAGGTTCCAAACACGACCTCGCTCAGGTAAAAATATCCAAATTCCCGTTACAGTTGCAGAAGAGCCAACTACTACTCCAACCTCCCAAACCGCTAGTCAACAGCAACCCGCCACCCATGAGGAGTCCACCGAACCACTACCATCCACTCCCCCACCATCACCTCCTAGAAGAGAAACAGTGGAAACCACATCGACTGCTCAACCCATCGACCCCACCTTCACCTTCCGTACTCCCATCTCCAGTGCCACCCTATTCTCTACCACTGATAATCCTATCTTCGAAGACAACCCCAACACTACACAATCCGCCGAACCCCTCCTTGACCCTGCCCTAGGGCAACCATCCCCAACGCCCTCAGCCACGGGTCATCCTGACCCTAGATCCACATTCATGGGTTTCCCTGCTACCACGCAACCCTTTCAGCCCTCCTCAAACTTACGACCCCAACCCCCGATATCCCTCTCTCCATTTCTACAATCCCTCCAGGACATCTTTGCTAGGGCTTTTCAACCAGGCCCTCAACCATTCCCTGTCTTTTCAGCTCCCCACCCCACTTCACATCTATTCACCACTTCCACACACACACCACCTACCATACCAGTGTATATGGCAGGCCCCACACTAACACCCACTCCTGAAGGGATGGACATTTCACCACCCACGGCACCTCCACCCACGGTCTCACCCCCTCCCATTCCCCCTCCACCAATTTCACCCACACACACAACTTTCGTAGACACATCATTCACTATCTCCCTTCCCCAATTCCCTTCCCATGCATCTTCCACGGTAAACACCCCCCACTCATCAATAGGTAATGCATTGGACACCATGTTGGCTTGTATATCAAATTTAAGAACAGATTACATTCAGCTCCAGCAGCGAAACGAACGCCTGCAAGAGCACTCAACGAGATTACAGCACTGCCTTGCGGCACTAGAAGAGGAGAACGCTCGACTCCATACACAGTTCCAAACCCTCCAAGAAGCCCATAATATATTGGAAGTACAACTACAGAACGTAGATCAGGAAGCAGTGCAGGTGGTAGAAAGTCACCTACGGACACAACTGGAACGCAACTCAAAACTTCAACGAAATATGGCGCTACTTAAACGCCATCTTGCGGCTGCTCAGGAAGAGAACAGACGTCTGCAAATACAAAATCAAGAGAACCTGGAGGCAGCTATTGAGAGCACACCGGGGGCACCCATCAGCCCATCCAAATTTCAAGCAGTGACCCCCGATAATATCAAGATTATATTGGAAGATTATGCCATGCTGCTCGAAGCACATGATAAGCTATCAGAGGAGCTAGGACAACTGAAGCAGGAACACCAACAAGGACCAACAGCTGCCCCTCCAACCACCCCCTCTGCGGCTTCGCTTCACACAGACGCAGAGGCCATCGATCTCCAGGAACAGATAACGGAATTGCAAACACGACTACTACAATATGAGAGGCCATCTTCCCCTCCGGAGGCTCCCACGGACGAAGAAGTTGTGCAAATTCCTGTGGAACAAACGTTTGATGAAGAATATGATCCGCAACCATTCCCAGGAGGCCAACAAACAGAAGAAGCGCAGGACACGTTCGAGGCACCACGGCCGCCATGGTTACGACAAGTGGAGGAAATAGGGACCTCGCATGAAGAGCGCACCGTAGTGCAAAATCAGGCCATGAGGGTCATAGAGGAGACTGTGTTACAATCAGCATACTTCAAGAACTTGTCATCGAGACGCCTGATTCTCTCATCGGAACTCCAGTACAGGCCATATTATATTATCTTGGCTGATTATAATGCAGAAATACAAAGAGTCACGGGTCAGATTCCTACTTTTGCGACCCAATTTCAACACGAAGACCTTCCTCCAGAGGTGCGAAAAGGCAAGATTCGTCAACCAACATGGCGTCAGAAACTTTTAGAGACCTATCCAGAAATGCTACGCACATGGAACAACGCGCCGTTGCACCTCCTGTACAACCCATGCTACGGTCCAGTCCCCCGCCGCAGGTCGTGGAAGGCATTTAATATCAAGGTACAGAACAATGCGCAATGCAAGGAATGGCTGAACTACCCGTACATCGCGCCACCACAAGGACCACCATCGGTAGCATATATGATGGGGACCATTCGCCACTGGATGCCGCGCTTGAAGCCCATGCAAGATGTAGCAGCGCAAATGATGCTTAAAATCTTAGATATGATGCAAGTAGTGCTGAAGACCTTTAGAAATGCAGCCGCACCACAGGTACGTCTCCCGGGGTTTAGCAATGGAAATTACGACTTGGTGTATGACATGAGCACCACCCCCAGTATCCGTGTGGCTTACGCTTGGCATGCACGCATCAAGTACCTCCCCGCCTGCTACAAACAGACCTTCGAAGAAATGTTCAGATCAGGTTTCTGGGAGTACCACTCGGAGATTTTCGCACCAAAGCCGACACATCTGCTTCAACTGTTTGCTTGTGAACAAGCAATGTATTCAGAGTACTACACCACCCCGCAACCAGAAACCCCCGGTGCAATAAATTGGGAGGCATTGGAAGCCGATCTAGCAAGAGGCTTAAGGATAGGAGAACATGAACTGGCCACCAATGTCATCCAATATTACATCGACCACCCGCGCGAACAAAGGTCTGTCAGGGGCGACAGACGCTAGGAAGGGGGGAGTGTTGGCATACAAAGCAACAAAGGAGTCATGCACAATACGGCAACAAGGCCAGATCATTTTTTCCCATAGATTATGTACAACCCAAGTGATTTTAATCACTACACAAACATTGTAAATCCCGTTTTTGGTAGATTAGACTCCATTTTGTGCAAGCCGAGGAGTCCTCGAGCTTGAGGAGTATTAGAAGTACCATCGTACCAAATTTCATAATTTTTAGACTTTGTTTGAGCCCTCAAATAAGCCCTGGAACCTAATTTTTAACTAGGCCGGACACTAGGTCTGGACAGGGCCAAAAGCTAGTCAAAAACTATAAAAAGAGCTAGAGAGCTCATTTTTGAGGTTAGATTGTAATAGAAACGAACTTGTAAGAGCTTATGAAAGTAACCTAAAGAACTCCATTGATTCTCTCTCTTTGTCTTGCCGTGTGTGCGCGTGTGTGTGTATGTGTGTGCATGCTTGTGTGCTTCTCACTCACGCACTTGTGCCGCCACTTGCTCGAGGTCTTCATACCATCCTCACGTCTTCCCGGATTGACATTAAAGGAGGTGCTACTCATCACTGAGCTACAAGCACCTCCTTTAATGTCAATCCGGGAAGACGTGAGGATGGTATGAAGACCTCGAGCAAGTGGCGGCACAAGTGCGTGAGTGAGAAGCACACAAGCATGCACACACATACACACACGCGCGCACACACGGCACGACAAAGAGTGAGAAGCAATGAAGTTCTTAGATTACTTTCAAAAAGCTCTTACAAGTTCATTTCAATTACAATCCAACCTCAAAAATGAGCTCTCTCGCTCCTTTTATAGTTTTTGACTAGCTTTGGCCCTGTTCAGACCTAGTGTCCGGCCTAGTTAAAAATTAGGTTCCAGGGCTTATTAGAGGGCTCAAACGAGATCTAAAAAATATGAAAATTGGCAGGTAGATACTTCTAAAGCTCCTCAAGCTCAAGGACTCCTTGGCTTGCACAAAATGGAGCTACAAAAATACGAAATGATATTTACAATGGTTTTTAGTGATGAAAATCACTATTTGTGTAGGGATTTTCTCTGTTGATTTGTCATACACCTCTTTGAGCTCCCTACTTGCTCTTTCTTCTTGTGTGTTCAACTCCTTGATGTCTGAAAAATTAGATGGCCTACTTGCCAGATCTTCTTTGACTGCCATGTCTGCTTGTGCTGTCCCTTCGCTCTGACTCTCTTCGTCTTGTGGCTCCTTCGGTTCCCTAACTGCTGCCAACACCCCCCCCCCACTCTCGCGTCTGTCGCCCCTGACAGACCCTTGTCTAGAGGATCTTTGAACATAGTATTGGACGACATCGGAGGCTAGGTGGTGTTCTTCGAGTCGTAAGCCACGTGCTAGATCTGTGAGCAAATCATCCCAATTCACAGGTCCGAGAACATCTGGATGAGGCACCCTCAATTGTTCTGAGTGAATAGTTCTCTCCACAGCAAATAATTGGAGGAGATGTGATGGTCTGGGTATAAAGATTTCGGAGTGGTATTCCCAGAATCCTATGATGAACATCTCCTCAAATGTCTGTTTAAAGCAGGCTGGGAGGTACTTGATTCTAGCGTGCCAAGCATATATTACTTCAATTGATGGGGTGGTACTCATATCGTACACCAGATCCTGGTTTTCTGTCATGAAGCCTGCTCTTGAGAAGTGGGGGTCCTTAATGTTCTTAAACGTCTTGAAAGTGATCAGCATTAATTCGAATATTTTCATACACATCTGGGCCATCACATCGGGATTATTGCGTAGCCGAATACTCCAGTGACGGATTGTAGAAATCATGTAGTTCACCGTGGGGGGTCCTCGTGGAGGTGCTAGATACACGTAATTTTACCATTTTGTGCAGGCTTTGATGTCTCTGACGGCAATAGTGAATTCAGGCCAGGTGCGTCGTCGAAGAACTGGAATGTAACAAGGATTATATTTAATAAACAACGGCATATTATTCCAGGTTCGGACCATTTCAGGATATGTTTCCAAAAGCCTGATTCTCCAGGTGGGTTGATGGATGGACCCACGCTTAGCACTTTCCGGTATATCATCTGGACCAAATTGTGTAGCAAATGTGGGAGGCTTGCCGCATCGTCGTTGAATCTCGGCGTTGTAATCGGCCAAAAGTATGCAGTATGGCACATATTGGTCATTATTGGTGCCGATCCATCTATGATGAGACATGCTTCTGAAATATTCTGACTTTATGACAGTTTCTTCTAGGTTTACTAGTGATTGGATCTGAATGGCCACCCGTTCTTCGTGGGTGTTCGCTGTCCTTTCTAGTGTCTGAAGCCACTCGGGTGCTTCCACTTCCAAGGTTTCTAGTCCCTCTGAGGTTCGTTGCCCTCTTGGCATCGGCATAGGAATATACGGTTCTTCGTACGAATCATCTACCTCAATAGGGACCAACTCTTCTGGCTCTGGTTCTACTACTGGAGAGGGCTGTCTCTCGTATGTCAGTAACCTCTTTTGTAATTCTGCCACCTGCTTAGTTAAGGCCTTTACCTCGTCTGAGGTAGAGGTTGATGGGACACTCTTCGGTTGTTCTTCCTGTTCCTTAAGTCTGCTCAGTAGTGTGTCACGTTCTATTTCCAAGTCATCATGGGCTTCCAGAAGATCTGCATAGCTTTCCAAAATGGTTTTCATCGTCTCCGAGGGAACTGCTTTGAACTGCTCCGGATCTATCTCGTGGGGAGAGCCTTCCATTGCCGCTTCCAGATTCTCTTCATTTTGTTTCTGTAGTCTCTTGTTCTCTTCAAGTGCTGTGGCCATATGTTTCCTGAGTAGCGCCAAGTTACGTCTGACTCGTAGGTTATCGGCCTGGTATACTTCGAGCAAGGCTTCTAATTGTTTGATGCCTGATTCTTTCGATGGTTGGGGTACCTCTAGTAGTGTTTGGTGAGCCTGCTCAAGCGTTGTATAATGTTGATTTACATCTGCATTTTCCTCTTCAAGAATTTTAAATTGCCTTTGTAAGTTCTGGTGATTTGTTGTCAGTTGGTGATACTGGCCGTCCAGAGCTCTGTACTCATTCTGAAGCTGATATACACATTGATTTAATGCTAGAAATATACTATTTACATTAAATGATGCAGGGAGGGGTGAAGATGCAGGGGGAATGGGGGCGGGAAAGGGAGTTGTGAATGATGTGGATGCAAGTGGAGATGTGGGTGGAGGGGGTATGGGAGATGGAGGTGGCATGGGGGGAGGGAGCGGTGCAGTGGCAGGAGATGTTTCCATAGTGTCAAATGTTTGAGTGACCGTGTAGATGGGGATCGTGGGTGGGGTGGATGTGACGTTAGTGAAGAGAGTGGTGAAAGTGGGCATGGTGATTCCCCTGAATTGGATTCCCGAAGAGAGTGGAATTCCCATGACGATTGTGGTGGTAGTGGACGTGGTGGTGATAGTGTCATGTGGTGGAGTGAGTTGTGTAGTGAGAGGTGGGGAGGGTGGTGACAGTGGTGCTTCCTGATGTTCGTCTGCTTGCGTTGTCTCTCCTGATGCTGATACGTTGACATGAATTTGTTTCCCGGACCTCATGGGACGGGCGAGAACTCTTTTCTCAAATCGGTGAATGTAGGCCATTGCCTCATGAATGGTGTTGCTCTAGCACAATGGTGAGAACCACGTTAAGAAGCTCGACCTCCTTAATGTCAATCCGCGAAAGAGATAGGAGTGATATGAAGATCGTGAATGTGAGATGAAGTGAGAGTGAAGGTGAGAAGCATAGAAATGCACACACACATACACACACACTACGAAGAGACAAGCAAGACACAATGGAAGGTGAGAACTCAACTCTATTACTCAAGAACACTATTACAAGCTCAAAATAACTCTAAGCTCACACTAGCCAACACTAACCATCCTCAAAAATGAGCTCTCTAGCTCTTTTTATAGTTTCTAGACTAGTTTTGACCGGTTTCACATCTAGTGACCGACATAGTTAAAAATTAGGTCCTAGATGCTATTTGGAAGGGTAAACGATGTCTAAAAATAATGAAAATTGATACGCTTGTTCTACCTAAGCTCCTCAAGCTCGAGGACTCCTCGGCTTGCACAAAATGGAGCTATGGATTACAAAATGGGGTTTTCTATGTTACATATGTTACAATAGTGATAAAAATCACTGTTGGAGGTTTTTGAAAAGTATTTTTAGAACATGATTCTTTGAAAAGAGATTTGACTGGCTCACTGCTCCGTTGTTACATGCTTCCGCGTCGTCTGTGCCTCTGGCTGCTTCCAACACCCCCCTCCCTCTCGCTTCTGTCGTCCCTGACAGAACCTTGTTGTGAGGTCTGCTGGATATAGTCCTGTAGGAAGTCTTGAGCGAGGGTGTGCTCGGAGATACGAATGCCTCGGGCCAGATCTGCCTCAAGTTTCTCCCAGTCGATTGGTTGCGGTTCTTCCGGTGGCGGGAGCTGATAGTGTGTGGAATAGACCATTCGTCACAGGCAAATAATTGTAATAAATGTGTAGGCCTGCTTATGAATACCTCTGAATGGTATTCCCAGAAGCCGGTTGTGAACATCTCTTCGAACGTCTGCTTGTAGCACGCCGGTAGGTACTTTATTCTGCAGTGCCAGGCATAACACACCCGTAGCGGTGGCGTTGTACTCATATCGTATACCAGATCAAAATTGCCATGCTCAAAGCCCGGGGTGTTGACATGTGGTGCCTTGACGCGTCGGAAGACTTTAAAAATCATTTGCATCATGTCAAAGATTTTGACAGTCATATGCGCCGCTATATCATCCATATGCTTTAATCTAGGGAGCCAGTGGCGAATTGTAGCCATCATGTAGCCAACAGTTGGTAACTCAATGGGTCGCTTAAAATAGGGGTAATTCAACCAGTCTTGGCACTGCTTATTGTTTTGTACCTTAATAGCAAAGGCAGTCCAGGAGCGGCGTCGTGGCACTGGTCCCCAACATGGGTTGTACTTTAAGTGCAAAGGTGCCTTTACCCATGTACTCATCATCTCTGGATAGTGCTGTAGTAAATTTTTTCGCCACTCTGGTTGATAGATCCTTCCTTGCTGTGCATCTAGTGGCAAATCATCCGCCTCGAATTGAGTTGCATGCGATGGTTTCTTACCTGTCTCTTTCTCAATGGCTAACTGGTATTCGGCCATTAACATGAAATACGGTTTATACTGTAGCTCGTGCCCAGATATGTATCGTCGCGGCGCCAAATGAGCAAAGAATGGAGACTGTAATATTCTTTCTTCTATCATCGCCATGGCATGTAATTGTGCCTCTACTCTCGCTGAGTGCGTTGTTCCAAGTTCCTCAATAGTCTTCATCCACGCGGGGGTCGGAAGTTTGTACGTCATCTGACCTTTGGCCGTGACGCGTCCGCCTGGGATGGGTTGTGGCTCGTACGCTTCTTCAAACGTTTCCTCCACCGAGATGGTGACCGTTTCTTCCTCAGCTGGAAGCTCAGGTGGGGAATCTGGCCTTGGTGGTGCTTCATATACTGCGATCCTTGATTCAAGGTGTGATACCTGGGCCCGTAATGAGTTGAGTTCCTTTAGGAGGTCAGGAGAGGGGTCCACAGGTGCTGGTATGTCTTGGTGTGCCGGTTCTCGTAACTGGAGTAATTTGTGATCTTCTTTGAGTTTCTGTAACTCCTCGTTCATGCGGTCGTATTCATCTAGTAATCTTACATGATCGTCTAGCAGCATCCTCATCGAGTCTGAAGGAATGGCTTTGAACCTGCTAGGACTGAGTGGTTGGTCTGGGTGGTCGAGCCCTGCTTCTAAGTTTTCTCGGTTCTGATCCTGTAAGCGCTGGTTTTCTTCCTTGGCGGCTGCTAGGTGTCTTCGTAGTAAGCCCATGTTTCGTGTTAGCGTTGCATTGCGGACTGTCTGGGCTCTTAATAAGTTATCCAGGTCAGCAGTTGCTTCCTTGGTCTTTTCTTCGCTTTCTAGTTCCAATTTGTGATAGGCCTCGCGTAATTCCTGGTAGCGGGTGTTCAGAGAGGCATTCTCAATAGACAATAAATTAAGCTGCGACTGTAAGTCATTGGTTGTCCTCTGCAGCTGCTGATAATTATCACGAAGAGATGTGAACTCATCTCTTACTTGCGTCATACACATGAACATCTGTCGGAATGCATTATCTACAGTGGGTGATAGTATTAATGGGGTGCTAAATGAAGATGCAGTTGGTGTAGATGCAACGGGAATGGGGAATGGGGGTGGGAAGGTGGATGATGTAGTGATTGTTGAAAATTGTGATGTGCCTAAAAATGTTTGTGCCCTGAGTGAAGTGAGTGATGGTGCAGTGGGTGGTGAGATGTCCATGTCAGTGGACGTATCTAGTGCGGTGACCGTGAATATGGGTGTGATCGTGGGTACTCGTGCTGGTGTAAATACGGGATTTACAAAGGTTGAGGGGTAATTTACAGGGGGGCTGGCTGGAGCAGCTTGGTAGAAAGGGGAAAGAGGGGTTATAGTGGGTCGGGGAGGTGAGACGGGGGAGAAGGTTAATGTAGGTGGGAATGGGAAAAGGGGTCTTGTAGTTGTGGGGAAAGATGGAAAAGATTGATGAAGGAATGGGTTGGATAGAAAGGTGGGTGTGGGAGGGGGTAGACTAGGGCTAATCGGTGCGGGAATTGTGGGGTGAGTGGTTGTAAAGACCATTTGTGCAACGCCACCGACAAATGAAGGTGTTGGTCTGGGGGAAGGAGGGTGAAGAGGGGAGGCTGGAGGGATGGACGGTGATGGAGGAGCGGTTGGGGTGGTCGGTACTTCAGTGACTACTGAGGTATGTACAGCTGTAGTGCGGGGTGGGGAATCTACAAAGATGGTTTCTACAGGCAACGAACTTTCGGGGACGAGGCGTGCCTTCCTGGCTTGTTCTGAAGATTGTGCTCCGGTTGGTACACGAATGTATTCGCCGGGCTTTGAAAGTAGTCGTACTCTGCGGGGGTCAAACTGTGGTAGTGGCTTTCTTTACAAGTACCTGAGTGCTTCGTTGGAGCCTACTGATTTGACTAACTCTCTGAATCCTTTGATGTATGCGTCTTCGAATCCACCTGTGACAAGTTCTTGTTCTATTATTGTTTGACTCTCTTCCTCTGTCAGCTTTTTGCGTGCCCAAACCTTTTCCATAGTTCTATACAGCTTCTTGATAGCTAGTGTGTAAGCTGCTGCCTCCTAAGTTTCATCTTCATGGGTACTTGTATCGCCATGTGTGTCTGTTTGTTGGCCTTGGCCATCTGTCTGTTCGTGCTCTTGGGATTCATGTGTTCCCTGGCTAGCTTCATCGTCATCGGTTGCTGTTCTTTCATCATCAGAGCTGGACACGATCTGTCCTTGTGGCTGATCCCTCGGTGTGGTAGGGTAGCTAGGCCTTTCAAATTCTTGAGAAAACAATTGTCCTTCTGAAAACTGGAACTCATTGGAGAATGCATCAGGCATCTCAAAATCAAAAGTTTGGTCCAATGGCCCTGCTTGTCCTGCTTCTAAATGGGGTATTGGAAAAGAGAAAGCGTCCGCACCAATAGTGGTGGGAATTTCAGCTGCTGTGGTGATAGGTTCTGTGGTTGTGGCTGCTTGAGGTGCAACAGTACTGGTGGTGCCCTCCGGCGTAACTGGTCTTGATAACCATATACGAATTGGTGGTACCGTGGGAGTGGCTGCTGTTGGTGACTGCTCTGGAGATGGTTGTGGCGAGGGTGATTCTGGGACTTGTAGGCACGGGATAGTACCTCTCATCCGCTTTCTGGCTCTGCCTTTGCTAGACTTTCTAGCCTTCCTAGTGGTGCCTTTAAATGCTTTCAGTTCCTCACTGGTCATGGCACGCTCAATTGGTAAGTCATACGCCAAGCACATATATATGATCCTGGTGAGGGCGCAGCACCCATTGATTACCTTCTTTCGCTCCCACCTATGTTGTGCCAAATAGAGCTGATCAATTATCCAGGTGGCTAGATCAATCGTTTGAGGTCCAGTACATGCTAAGATAATCCAAACTAGATTCTCTTGTGAGGCATGGTAAAACGATCCTGAGCTGGGAAAGCAAAGTGCTGCATGCATATCCGTAATGGCTTAGAGAGCTCAGGGGTTATGGCTAAAATATCCTCCCACTTAGGTACGTCACCACGTTTCATCTGCTCTGGGACTAGCCGTTCTCTCTCCGTCGGAGTGTGTGTTCCATGTATTTTCAGAGCTGCGCGAATTAAATCTTTAGACAAATAAAACCTTCTGAATGGAGGATCATTTACCAAGGATGGTAACATGAATGTGCCAGGTAGATCCTTGTTTTCTGAAGCTGTTAAGGTGGTTACCAAGTAAAAACATCTGTAAAAATCGGGTTTAGGCAGAGGGTTGCTAAAATACTCTGTAAATCCCGCTCGTGCCCAAACGTGCGTTAAATCTTGTGTATTCTGCAGTGTTTCAAATTCTCGTGAAAAGAACTAGTACTTGGCCCATGTGCGAAGATCAAATGCCAAATTGGCCTCAAATATGAAGTCAGCGTCTGCTAATGGTCCTGCTAGGCCTTGAAACCAGTGAGAATTGCGATGAATCTTCTCCGTGTATCCTCTAGGAGGATCATCGATTGGCATGGGTCCTGGAAAACCTTGAAACTCTGGTGGTTGCATAGTAGGATAAGATTCCGTGAGTAATTCTCCAATAGTGGCCATCGGTGCACTGGGGCCAGCTTCTGATGGTCCTGCTTCGGTTTGCATGATGACTGATGAGCTAATGGAAAAGATCTGCTACAAAAGATTAGCACATTAGTATGGAAATTAATTATGATCCCATTAAGGTGAGACCGCAATCCCTTTCCATAACCGATGTGTAACCCGTGTAGCCAAGTGTCGTGAAGTGATTGATGCAATGATCTTTTTGCGGAGCTAATGCAGGTCTCTAGACACCTACATGGTTCAGATTATGCCTACAATTCTTGATGAGCTTTTATTATGCATGATGTGGGGTTTGGATGTATGAATTTATACAAGGTTTGGTTGAGGGTGAATTATTACAAGGGTGGAGTTTAAACGGGGTGGGAGAATTGTTAGATAATGGGGTACAAGAAGACGTTTGGATGCGTTTCGGTATCCATTTCCTAAGAGTCTTGGAGTGGGTGGTATGTTTCTGCTGAGGGACAAAAAGTGGTATCGGGTTTGGTGGTATTGAGGGATGGAAAGGTTTCTGAGGGGTATATATTACATGGCTTGAGGGTTGGGCTATAATACATTGTTTGGGTACCCAAATCTGCGTGGGTGTGGGTCGACTGATAAGATACTTCTTGGCGATCCAAATCTGTCGAGTACTTGTAGAAGAAGATCGAGGGGACTTTGGATGCTGACTCTACTTCTCGTGAAACTTTGTCCTGTTCTTGTTTGCAGTGTTGCCAATAGCCTGTGGTTGCTGTCCTTTTGGCACCCATATTTGTTTTGTGCCACTTGTTCTGTGATGTTGATACTGCTGCTTTCCTTGCCTTATCTGGTGGTGTCGTAGGTCTGGGTTCCTCTGTTGTGGTTGACTCGTTCGTGGTTGGGTTTGAGAGGTCCTTTGGACGCTCTGCTTTGGAAAAGAAGGGAGATCCAACACTTGCGTGACCTGCCCATTAGGAAGTGATTCGTTATTTATCTTTAATCTAGGCCAGTCCGCAGCAAGTTTGGAAGGATGAGCACCGCAGGGTGTTGTGCTCATTTGGCCGCTGATGCAACCCACCTGACCGCTGATTGTGTTCATCTGCCCTAGCGGTTGGGTAGCTGCCCCTTCTAGTTTGCAGGAAGCCCCAGGGAAGATCTCCTGTCGTCCTTCTGATTGACAACTGTCCATAGCCAAGCCCGAGTGGGTTGGTGTAGACCTAACGTGACTGGTCTGACCCAAGATCCTCCGGTCTTCCGTCGCATGCGTTTCATAGGGTCTAGGGTTACAAACCTCAATCGAAATGCCGTTAGGGAAGTCAAGCGGTATCATTCGCTTCTGTTCTAAGGTTCCAATCTGTAAGGAGCCTTGTCTAAGATTTAGGTCCACTGAGTGATCGTATAGCCAATCTTGGCCAAGGATTAGGGGTTCTATCAGGTCGTCATCATGGCACACTAGTAGCTTCGCTGTCATGGTCACATCCTTAATGAGGATAGGAAGGTCCACCTCACCCATGCAAGGGGTTTCCATGCCTCCTAGGCCTATGAGGCATGCCTCAATTGGCCGCATTTCTATTCCTGAATCCTTATAGTGGGACCATCTAATAGCACTAGTCACAGCACCTGAGTCAATTAAAGCCTTGAGCTCTTGGCAAGGGTTGTCGTGCTCTAGCCTGACTGTAATGAATGGTCTCCTGTCCACTATACTAGGATGAGTGTTTGACTTTACTTGACACATGGCCATGGGGTATCTGGGTGTAGTTTCCAGATGGTTATAATGTTCTCTCCCTAGTCCTTGTCTTCTTAACTTCATGCGTTTAATGCGTTTTATTGCTTCTGCCTGAGCTTCCGCTCGTATTCTATTTTCTTCCTCCTTACGCTTCTTTGCCAACGTGAGTCGTCTAAGCATATCCTCAGTAAGAGGTTCCTGATATAGCTTGACTCTACAGCCACTAATGTAATTAGGCATGATATCTCCTTCTAAAGTGGCTAATTGTACTGCTGCACTTGTTGAGAGTCTGTTAATGATCATAGGTCCATAACCTCGCTTTTCTAACTTACGTGCGTGTTGCTTTAGCATATATACTAGAACTAAATCTCCTTCTTTTAGGCCTTTATCTTTCACATGTGCATCAAAATATGCTTTCTGTCGTTCCTTTGCTGCGTATATTCCTGCTACTGCCTTTAGCCTGGTTTCTCCTAATCGTTCCAAGTCCATTATTCTTGCTGATAATTCATGGCCGGTCCACTGATGTTCTTGTGCAACCTTAAGGGTCGGTATCAAGAAGTCCAATGGAAGCACCGCATTCTGACCAAAAACCATCTGAGAGGGAGTTGCATTGAGTACGGTCTTGTAGGCCACTCGATATGCCCAAACAGCGTGGTGTAACTGTTTGTCCCAATCTGAGCGTTTGTTGTTCACGAGTTTCGTCAGTACGTTACAAAGGATCTTATTAGTGCTTTCAGCCTGACCATTGGCCTGAGGATGATATGGTGCGGATTTCTTGTGAATCACCATAAAATCCTGTAACAAATATTCAATGACTTGGTTTAGAAAGTGAGTGCCTCGATCGCTCACTAACTCTATAGGCAATCCATATCTTGTAAAGACATTCTCAAATAAGAATTTTGCAGTTGTGTGTGCATCATTCTTTTTCGTGGCCTTTGCCTCTACCCATTTCGTAAGATAATCCGTGGCAACAATAATGTATTCCGCATGTGTACCTTTTGCAGGGGGGTTAATGGGTCCTACAAAGTCTATACCCCACTTTGAAAATGCACGTCCGCCCATCATGGGTTTCAATGCCATTTCATCTCTGCGAGTAGGAAACTGAGTTCTTTGGCACACATCACATCTCTTTACATAGGTATGAGCATCCATGTGAAGAGTGGGCCACCATAATCCTGCAAAGAGGATGGCTTTGATTATCCTATCGGGTCCAAAATGACCTCCTGCAACACCTTGGTGTGCACTCTCTAGTATGCTCAGATAATCGCTCTCATGAACACATTGTCTTAGATATCCATCTCGTCCTCTTTTGTATAGATTATTGCCAATAAGTGAATAGTCGTGAGCTTCCTGCTCTAGACTGCGTTGTCGAGCTAAGGTCATTCCTTGAGGGAATGTCTTCGTCCTCAAGTATGTCACTAACTGTTCACTCCAGTCTGGTGTGAGAGACACGTGATATAATGTAGCATGCTCTACTGGCGGTCTTTCACAACAAACATTGCATTCCTTACACAACCTGTAGACATCTGCTTCCATCGTAGGCCAATATACTCCTAGTCTATGCAGAGTCTGTAATGTTCGATGTTTTGAATGATGTTGCTTTAGTGCACCTACATGTGCTAATTGCAACCAATTCGCATGTTTTGATTCATCTACACAACAAGCAAGAATCTTTTGATTATCCTGTTTATATATGCTTCCTGCCATGATTTGGTATCTCTGAGACTTGGTAATCTCTTCTTTGATCTTTATCCTAGGATTCTTGGGTCCATATGTGAGAACAAGGACTATAGGTTTAGCCCATTCTTGTGCTATCTCAAGATTAAACAAGTATGCATCTGGTAGATCATCCGCTACTCCTTGAGGAGCTTCTCCTGAGGTTAATCTTGAAAGGTGGTCAGCTCTAAGATGTGTCTTTCTTTTCCTGACTACGACTTCAAAATCATACTCCATGAGTAATAGAAACCAACGTATCAGTTGTCCTGTGTTACATGGTTTGTTGACTAAGTACAATAGGGCTTGATGATCTATAAAGAACTTGAATTTGTTGGCCAACAAGTAGTGCCTAAACTTCTTTGCTGCGTAGATCATCCCTAATCCTTCTCGTTCCATCGTGGTGTAATTTCTTTCTGCTGCGTTCAATTGTCTGCTCGCGTAAGCTATGGGGAGATCTATATTACCTTCATTCGTGGGGTAGTCAATATAGGTGCTGAGCACAAGCGTCGTTTAAGTTCATTGAATGAATTTTCACATTCATCTGTCCATTCAAATTTGGTTAAAAGAGAGTACAAAGGCTTGGCTATGATTGCATACGTGTGTATGAATCTCCTATAATAACCGCAATGGCCCATAAATGCTTGTACCTCTTTCACATTAGTTGGTCTAGGTAAATCTGCAATTACCTTCACCTTTTCTTCATCCGTAGAGATTCCATTTTTTGACACAATGTGTCCTAGAATTTTGCCTTGTCTGACCATGAAAACGCACTTTTCTGGGTTCAAACAAACCTGATATTCTCGACATTTGTCAAATATTTGTCTTAACTCTGGGATATGCGTCTGTCTTACATTTGAATGAGCACATAAGTCATCGACATAAACTTCCAAACTCTTGCGTAAGAATTCCTTGAAAACATGACACATGAGTCGCTGGAAAGTGGCGGGTGCATTTGTGAGCCCAAAAGGCATTACACGAAATACAAATATGCCCCATTCAGTGGCAAATGCCGTCTTGTGTTGATCTTCTGGAGCAACGGCTACTTGATTATAGCCTGAAAATCCATCAAGAGCTGTAAACTTCCTTGCCCGCAACTCTTTCCAATAGATGTTCCGTGATAGGAAGAGGATAACTATCTCTAATCATTGCGGCATTAACTTTTTTAAGGTTAATACACACATGCAATTTTCCATTCTTCTTGGGCACAACCACAATGGGGGATACCCACTCGGTATGCTCAATTTCGTAAATGAATCCTGCTTCTATCAAGCGATCTATCTCCTCTTTAATCTTCGCAGCGTAGTTATCATTGTACGTGTAAGGTTTCTGTTTTGTCGGTTTTGCATCTGGAGTCATAGGGATTCTATGAGAACATATATCTGGATCTACTCCTTTCAAATCTTTGTAACTCCAAGCAAAAACATCTCTATATTCACGCAATAGGGCAACTAGCTCTTCTTCTTCTTCAGTTGTCAAATCATGCCCTATGTATGTATATTTTTCTTCTTCTCCTTCTATGGCTACTATTATTTTCTTAGTTTTCTCTCGGTTATCATATACTTGTCTGTCATTCGCCTTTCTATTAGGCATTCGTACCATGATTCTTCTATCTTCGATTTCATATTTCTTGAAATTCTCGGGTACTTCAAACAAAGATTCTTCTTTTTCTGACATGGTTTCTTTCTTCTTTCTTTTCTTGCCTTCACTTTTAGTAGTCACTTGAGTGGCTAACCTTACCTCATTCGTAATTTCCTCGTGTCTCTGAGGGTGAGTCTCTACCTCGAAAAAATATTCTTCCTCTGATGCAAAGGGTGGGTCCATGATAATTGATTCTAAATCAAAATCGCTTGCATCCTCGAATGCATCAGTGCTAGGTTCACATTCTTCTAAAATTGCATCGCACATGATTGGCTCTATCGTGAAAACTAAAATGTCATAGCCATCCTCGTCACAGTGGGGTGTCCATTGTTCTTCATTGATGGCTACGTCCATGGTTGCTAGGATTTCTGCCCA
The DNA here is from genome assembly GCA_020310875.1 of Ceratopteris richardii. Taxonomy (NCBI): domain Eukaryota; kingdom Viridiplantae; phylum Streptophyta; class Polypodiopsida; order Polypodiales; family Pteridaceae; genus Ceratopteris; species Ceratopteris richardii. The sequence continues at coordinate 3,617,818 of CM035438.1, forward strand.
ACCATGGGGTTCAAACTCTTCGTCTGGAAATACTATAGGTGCATAAGCTGGATTCTGAAGGGTTCGTGGATGTTGTTTTGCACCTAAGGTCCTGGCTTCTAACCTTTCTTCTTCCTGTTTTGCTACTTTACACATCCATAAGTGAGTATCCTCATGCAACCAAGAAGGATCTGATTCTAATGAGTGCACGGATTCTGTTTCTACTTGTGTCTTATGGATGGTATTCCATTGTATTGGGGGTACATCTCTATGTAAATAGTCTTTAAGATTGACTTTGGTAGTCACTCCTAAATGTTGCAAGTACAGAGAATTAGTTCCCCAATCTTGTACAATTTGCATCTGACGCATGAATGGTCGTCCCAATATCATCTCATAAGCATGGTTTTTTGCAAAGTCACAAATGGCAAAGGTATGCTCAAATTCTACGCCACAAGTGGTGAGAGATATGCCTTCTAGTAAGCCTAATGGTTTTTCTATGTGTCCGTCAGCCATTTGTAGCTTCATCCTGGTGGGTCTTAATGCTGGCTTACCCCAACGTTTCCATAAGGCGGTGGTAGCTATGGCCACTCCGGCTCCTGAATCTAAGATGGCTTTCGTGGTGTAGCCCTGATGGGTTATCGCAAGATACGTGTTACCTTCCTCTCCTTCACTTACATCTCCGATCTTTTCTAAGGGTATCTCTGGTACCTTATTTTGTGATCCTATTTGTGAGGGAGTAGTAGCAAGCTCGGGGAATTGATTTGCTACATGTTTCCACAATTCTGGTTTTACCTTCAATAACTCCTCCAGAGTGAGATTACACTGTACTTTGGTATTCTTGATCACTTCCGTGTTTCTAGGGATTATTGTTTCTTCATTCCTCACTATTATCGTGGGTGCTCTCATACTAATAGACCTGCTTCCCAAGGTCCTGTGAACTGAGGTAATTCTTGTAAAGAATTAGATTCAAATCCTGTGTGTTCACTCAGTTGTTCTTCCTCTACATCATCGTATATAGAGGGAATGTCTTGGGGAAATTGTTCCTGCAAGTCATCTATTTCTTGAATAGGAGGATGGGTTCCTTGTTCTTTTCTCCATTTCTCTTCTTGTATTTCTCTCAAAAATTAATGTGAATATTTATGTATGGAAGACAAACTGTCTTGACTTTCTGAGTTGGGTACTTGAGACAGGGATGGCGCATTCCTTTCTTGTGTCTCTGGGACAATAGGGTTCCTATGCTGATCCTTTTTCTCTTTGCTTTCAATCAAATATTCTAGCCTCTCCATTAGTCCTTGAAAATGTAATTCCGGTTTTGCCATGTTATTCCAATTAAGATATCTAGAGGCTTCGAACAAAGCTTGTGCTAGTTCTACCATCTTCATGCAAAGTTTAGTTCTCTCAATTTCTAGATCAGCTCGAGGGTAGTTTTTGCTCATTTCAGCTACCTGAGGTCCCTCTTTTAATCTAGCCTGATATGCACGAAACATCATGTCTAGATTTTCTGGTATGGGTTCCGCTAAAACTGATCCTGATTTTTGAGCTGGATTCTCTTGATTCAAGTGCTGTGAAGTCAATTCTAGGATTTTGGCTCTAGACTCCTTTAAACTTCCTTCCAATTCAGTTATCTTTTTACTCCACTTTCTCTTTATTCTTTCTCTAGAATCTTTCCAAGATTTTGTCTTTTTACTGCTAGATTCTGCAACTTCACTAGTTCCGGCTACTTTCTCTTGATTAAGCTGTTGGTTCTGTAAGAGCGCCTGGGCTCTTGTTATAGCTTGGATAGGCACGTAGGTAGGTTTGGATCCATCTGCGTTATTTACAATACCTATCACGTTGCCATCGGTGTCACATTCGAAGCATTAACAGGATTCTTAGGACAATCTTTGATTATGTGCTCTTTGCCACAATCAGCACAAAAGCCTTGGATGTTATAGTACTGTGATTGTCCTGCCATCGGGGGATGTGGGCAATCCTTTATGAAGTGATCTCCTTGGCACCTAAAGCATGGTCCTCTAGGGCCCTGTGGTCTTTGTTGTCTCAATTGGGGCCGTGGATTTGGGTTTGTGTACATCACATTAGCATAGTCTGGCTCCCAACTAGGTTCCATTGGTGGACTATCGTAATGATATGTCTACACGTGTTCTGGTGACTCTGTGTAATATGCGGGTGGACTATCTACATGCGTAGAGTCAAAGCTATTTGAGTGTGGGTCACTCTCTGTGATCAAAGGTGAAGAAGGCACTAAGGCCCTACTTAGGTTCTCTTCTGCAGCAGCGTATTTGACTGAGATGACATTCGCTTGTGGGGGTGGCTGCTGAGCTAAGACAGGTTGAGGTCTCTGTTGAGCCTGGTATGGGTAGTTCTGAGGAGGCCTATAGTAATAAGGCTGAGCATTGTAATGGCCTTGATACCTACCTGGCTGCTGGTATGTTTGCGGGTAGTTCTGTCTCACGGTCTGTTTGTTGTATGGGCAGTCCTGAGCTGTATGATTCGTGTATCTTCTCTCAATTGTACAATATTGGCCACTAGGGTTGGCTTGTGGTTGTGGTGCATTGGGACACACATTTGCCATATGATCACCACCACAGGTGTAACAACGCTTGTTCATTAGCACCCTAGGTTTACTAGAAACTCCTAGTTTCTGGGCCACTTTTTCTGCAAGGTCTTCTATTGAGCTAGACAATTTTGTGGATGCTAGAGATGAACAGTCTGAGTCCTTATAGACCTTTGAGAGTTCCAACTCGTCTTCTAAGTTGTCCTCAATGTCTATGCATATTCTCACACATTGCTCTAGCCTTCTGGGTTCTTTTAGGTACACGTAGGAGCGTAGTTTAGAGCTCAACAAGCCATCTAGAAACAATGACACTTGCTTGGCTTGTGAGGGTAGCTCTTGCATTGGACATCGTTCAACATATTGTCTAAACCTACGTCCTGCCAGTCTTACTGTTTCCTGAGGAGTCTGTTTAAAGCTATGAATCAACGAAGACGTGTCATGTCTGATCCCACTTTTAGAGAATTCAGTGATGAATGACTCTAAAAAGTGATGGATGTCTCTAAATTGCCTTTGTTGCATAGGTTGGAACCAAGTTAAAGCGGTATTCTTTAACGTTAGTCCAAATGCATTGTATTGCGTGAACATGTCTTCAACTTGTTCGGCTCTTAGTACTTGCTTGAATTCTGCGACGTGGTCATAGGGATCTCCTGTCCCATCAAAGTAATTCTTCATTAATTTTACTAACTGTGTGGGTCTCAATATTCTTGCGTGTTCGCGTGGTCTAGGTAGAGGAAAATCATCTCTACCACCTGGTATTCCATGATCTCTTTGCCTATCTACTCTATTAGTGTCTGTGGTTGTTCCATCTCTCCCTATGGGGTGATTAAAGCTTACTCCCGGTCTCTCTTTATTTCCCTCTCTTTGATTTCCATGGGCTGAGGATGTTCCTGCCCCTTGTTGACTTGTATTCATGTTCGTCCTAGATGGAGGGAATACCAATTCACCTCTCCATGTGTATGTGTTTTTAGCGTGGTCAGGCACCACAAAGACTCTTTCTGAAGTCTCATCCAGGTATACAACCTTTCCAGGTGTATCCGGGTCCTTGAACTCGTATATAGTGATGATACCTACCTCACTAAGTATTTCGGTCTTGTATCTCCAAAAGGCTTCATCAGTTTCTTTATTTACATACAACTCTATGCTTCTGTTGTCCTGAGGGATCCAATCCGGGATTAGTACTCGTGTCAGTACAGATTTCCCTCTAGGTGTTCTAGGCTCTTCTAATGGTTCTTTTCCTTGAGATTTTGTTTCCGTCTCTGGTTGAATCACGCCAAACTCGTTGGTATTGTTTGGCTGCGTACTTAAGATGTACATCGTTCCTTCCTTGTCTATGTACGCGTCTCTCTCGAATTTCACCACTGGACGTTCCAATCCAATGGGTTGATCGGGGTTGTGCATTTGCACCACTTGCCTTCGCAAACCATCCTCATAGATGCGAGCACCTAGTTGGAGAAACTCTAGTTGTGTTCTATAGGGTCCTTCTGGTTTTTCTAAATAGGCTACATTAGACCCTACTTCTGGCCTTTCTGTGCTAAATGCCATTTCGGAATCACTAGTATCTGAGCTCTCGTAGGGATAACTAGTGTTCAATTGTTGAGCCCACGATCGTGCAGTAGTTCTTACACTTGCCTCTGATGATCTAAGGCTTCGCCGGTCTGACTTACCTATATGTTTGCCCGATCTAAGGTTCATTAATTTTGTTCCTTGCACACTCAGTACACGCTCAGATCGTCAATGATTCTTTGTTATTACTTTCTTGATTCTTTTTAGATTTCTTTAGATTCTTGTCTTAATGTATGCGTCAAGAATTCGACTTTCCGTGGTACTTTGAGTTCTCGTTCCGTCAGACTTATGTTCTTTCCTTTAGGTTTTCGTGTCACACACCTTTACTTTAGTCTTGAACTTGATAAATTTAATTCTCTTGAACTTGAGGCATTCCTATCGTCTTAAATCCACAATGCTAACGTTTATCCTAAGCTAAGAATTGACTGAGGGGGTTGAGTAATCTTCCAACCTGGAGTCAGCTTTTCTGGTTGCCCTGATGCCCAAGAAGCCGTGCTTCCCAAGCTTTATACCCTTCACTGCCTTGCCTTGGTTGCCTTTGATTGCCCTTGCTAGACCTGGAAAAATTCAATATTAGACCAATTCACAGTTGGATGATCAAGCACTTGAGTATATACACCTTTTAAGTCCCTTCCCTTTTGCCCAACTTTTGAATGCTTGCCCCCTGGCTTTCTAGTCCCAAACTAGGTCAACCTCAAAAAATGGACTTCGGATGAAAAAGTTATGACCGTTCAGGCCCTGGGGGGTAAAAACTGACAAACCGATGTTTCTCCAAATATGAGCTAAGGGGTCTCCTATGAGTCTAATCACCCAAAAATTTCCCAAAAATAGCCCCAAAATTGGCCAAAAAATGAAACCCTAAAATTTGCGATGGGGGTGCACAGTCACGATGGTGTGAGAAAATCGCGATGGTCTGGGACCGTCGCGATGGCGTGAGGGTGAACCGTCGCGATGGCGTGAGGGTGAACCGTCGCGATGGCGTGACAGTGGACAATCGCGATGGCTCGATCAGGCGGACAATCGCGATGGCGTCAGTCAACGGTCAACGTGAACAATCGCGATGGTCCAAAGTGAACCGTCGCGATGGTCTGGGCGCGATGGCGTGAGCCAATCGTGATGGTCCGAATTTTTGAAGTGTCGCGATGGTGTGAGGGTGTCGTCGCGATGGTCCAAAAAATGAACTGTCGCGATGGTCTAGCTTGCCACGTGGCACCGTCGGCGCGATGGCGTGAGCCAATCGCGATGGTGTGGGGTCAACCGAGCAATCGCGATGGTCCGCGAACAATCGCGATGGTCCAAATGAACCGTCGCGATGGCGTGAGACCGTCGCGATGGTCCAGCCGAGTCGTCGCAATGGCGTGAGCCAATCGCGATGGTGTGACACAATCGCGATGGTCTAAGACCGTCGCGATGGTCCACCAAACTATGAATTTTTGAGATGCGCCTCTGGATTCATGCAAACGCAAGGGTCGTAATGGAGAGTGTTAATCTCCAAAAGAATAACCTACTCTTGTGATTAGAGCACCTCTATACCAAGAGTAAGTCAAAAACTTCACAACACAAAAAGTCTGCTGCACAATTTCTTCAAATTAATCTATCAAACACGTAAAGTTTTTTATGAAACTTTGTATGGAGTGTCGCCTAGAGATTTCGCACCTCCTTCAAGTGAAATTACTCTAAAACCTTTAGTATAACTTGAGAAATCAACTTCACAAGTTACCTATGTCTGAAACTGTCATTCTGAATAGTCTATTTTACACCTGCAACTTCTAAGACTTAGTTCTCCTTGAATAGAACCCGTTTAAGCAAATGCTTCTGGTTATGAGTAGCTTATCTTCTAACTTAAAGATTAAGCCCTCAGTCATGCAAAACTTTAAAGTATGCACTGAGAAATGATCAAAACATTGATCATTGGAAATGCGCCTGTTTCAGTAAACTTTGAACACTCAACACATATGAATGTTCCTACTAACAATTCTCCTAGCCTGTTTGCAATTAGACTATGAAACTCAGGTCACAAACACATTAACTACTAACTTAGATATCCTCAAAAGGATTTCACAAATCATCTATCATAGATGAAGAATACACAGAAATTGCGGCGCAATATTTCTTCGATTACTCAGAAAGTTACAGTTGAGTGATGAGAGGAAAACTCAACTAACTTTTCATATGTCTAATGACATCTAACTTCTCATTCTTCTCATACTTCTCACGTCTCTTCTCATTTTCTCATATATGCCTCTCATCTTCTGCCCCGACAGTTTCTAAGGTATTTATAGATAAATTTATACAACCTTATGATGATGACTATACTACTGTACATATGTGTACATCTTTTTCCGGTTCTTCTTCCAAGCTCCAAGAATTTGTATTTTCTTCATTCTTTCATCTTTCAACTCTTCATAAACAGAAAACTATAAAAGTGATCATTTCCGGTAACATTCCAGTGAATTTACTCTGAGTTTCCGGTACTGTTCCGGTGACCTTCCGGTGACTTTTTAAGGAAATTTTTGATGAAGTTTCTGCGGACTTAAAGACCTTCAATTATTGATTGTCTTGCACCAACAGCTCCCCCTCAATCATCAATTGAGGTTTTCTCTGTCTTCTTTATTCCTGCCATATCTTTAAACCTTTGTAACTTTGGTCCATCCAAACTTTTTGTAAGCATATCAGCTATCTGATCTTTTGTTGAAGTATGGATTACTTCAATCTCTTTATCCATCACCTTCTCTCTTAGAAAGTGATACTGAATCTCAATGTGTTTAGTTCTGGCATGAAAAACAGGATTAGCAGCTAAATATAATGAACTCATGTTATCTCCAAATATAATTGGTATCCTCTGTATAGTGTCAAAATTCTTCATTAAAGTCTTTAGCCAAATCACTTCCTTTGCAGCTTCAACCATGCCTTTGTACTCAGCTTCGGTAGAAGACAAAGCAACTGTATGTTGCTTCTTGGAACACCATGAGATTAGCTTATCTCCCACATAACACATGTATCCATAGGTTGACCTTCTGTCATCTGGATTACCTGCCCAATCTGCATCACTGTATATTTTGATATTTGTATCTGATGTAAAACCATAATACAAACCTTCTTTGAGTGTACCCTTAATGTACCTCAACACCCTTTGTCCTGCAATCCAATGTTCTTTCCTTGGACAGTGCATGAATTGAGACAATACTCCTACTGCATATGATAAATCAGGTCTGGTTAAAGTAGCATAGATAAGACTACCAACCAAACTCTGATATTGTCTCACGTCCTTGAATTCTTCACCTCCAAACTTACTCAATTTGTGATTCACCTCCATTGGAGTAGGTGCTATCCGGCAATCATTCATTTTAAACTTGATTAACAAGTTCTTCAAATATCTTTCTTGGGTCACGAATACTCCATGCTGAGTATATGTGATCTCCATACCCAAGAAGTATGACAAGTCTCCCAAGTCACTTATCTTGAACTCCTTTTCCATTTGCTTCTTGAGTCTTTGTATTCCTTCTTCATCTGTTCCTGTAAGAATTATATCATCAACATATATGCACATGTATATGAAACCATTGTCATTTGCTTTTATAAGCAGACTACTATCTGCTTCAGACACCTAAAAACCAAGTTCTTTCAAGAACTTTACAAGTCTATAGTTCCATGCTCTTGGGGCCTGCTTCAAGCCATACAAAGCTCTCTTGAGCTTGCACACATGATTTGGATACCTTTTATCTCTGAACCCTTGAGGTTGCTCCATGAACACATCATCTGAAATATAACCATTCAGAAAAGCATTTTTCACATCTAACTGATATAACTTCCAACCTTTACACGCAGCAACAGCTATGAGTGTTCTGATGGTTGTCATCTTTGCCACTGGACTATAAGTCTCATCATAATCAACCCCATATGTTTGAGCAAACCCTTTGACAACAAGTCTAGCTTTGTATCTAGACACACTTCCATCTGCAAATCTCTTGGTCTTGTAGACCCACTTGCATCCAATAATCTTCTGGCTATTTGGTTTAGGAACTAAATCCCATGTTTGATTTTCCACCAATGCATCATGTTCTTCTTGCATAGCTTTCTCCCATTTTTCCTTACCTTTTGCCTCTTCATATGTAGAAGGGTCTTCATCTGCTTTCATTATGTAAGCATAATCTTTCGTAGCCAAAAATGAAGTATCATAACTGTACCTTGTAGGTTGCCATCTATTTCTTGATGACCTTCTGAGTTCTCCAGTCCTTGAGGTTTCTGGTTCTTCACACTTAGGATCAAATCTTGACCTTTCTTCAACTTCTTCCTGCACTTCATAATTTTCTTCTTCATCAATTATTTGAACCTTTGATTTACCTTTCTTCTGACTCACTTCTTCTTCATCACCTGTATTGCTATTAACTGTTCCTGCATACCAAGAACTTTGCTCATCAAACGTAACATCTTTCAAAACCAGAAAATGTTTTGTGGATGGATTCCACAACCTGTATCCCATCTGTCTGTCATCATAACCAATGAAAACATATTTTTCAGCTTTAGGTTCCAATTTGTGTCTTAATTGTGATGGCACATATGCATATGCCACACATCCAAATACTCTGCAATGATCCAGGGTAGGTCTCTTACCCCACCAAGCCTCATATGGTGTCATACCCTGCAAGGCTTTACATGGTAACCTATTAACCAAATAAGTAGCTGTATTTACAGCTTCAGCCCACAAATAATTAGGGCAATTTTTCTCATTCATCATGGACCTTGCAAACTCAACAAGAGTCCTATTCCTCCTTTCTGCTACACCATTTTGTTGAGGAGAGTACCTGCAAGTAACTTCCCTTTTTATACCTGCATTCCATAAGTAATCACTGAGTTCGTTGGAGAAATACTCTCCCCCTCCATCTGATCTTAGTCTCTTCAATTTATGACCTGTAGTTCTTTTTGCATATGCATGATAATGTTTGAATGTATTGAATACTTCTGACTTATCCTTGATCACATAGATAGTGATCCATCTAGTAGCATCATCAACATAAATCACATAATATCTTGACCCATTTATACTGAAGTCTTTTGAGGGTCCCCACACATCTGTGTGTACCAATTCAAGCTTCTCTGAGTACATAAAACCATGCTTGGAGTAAGAATTCTTATGAGCCTTACCTAATTGACATGCCTCACATTTGTATGTCATATGTTGACCTGCAACATTAGGCAATCCAAGCACTGAACCATTGTTAATCATATCTTTAATACCTCTTTCATTGAAATGTCCAAGCCTCTTGTGCCAAAGATCTAACTCAGAAATTTTATGTCCTGCATATGTAAACATGGCCTGACCAATGTTGCCTTGAATCTTCAGTGTAAACAGTCTTCCTTCTTTCTTTCCTGAAACAATCTGTTTATACCCTTGACTGGGATCTTCCACGTATACTCCTTCATTAGTGAATCTTACTTCATATCCCTTTTCAACAATTTGTCCTACACTTATCAAATTTATAGGGATTGTAGGAACATACAGAACCTTACCCAATAAGGTACTACCGTCTTTAGCTTTCACTGATCCAATCGACTTCACTTTATGCTTTGTGTTGTCACCTGTTTGAACAACATGATTAGAAACTTTATTCTCCAAATCAGTCATCAATGATATGTTACCACTCAGGTGATTGCTACACCCTGAGTCGATGTAGAAGACTCTTTGATCTTCACTCTGCCTTTCACAAGTAGCATTCAATATCAATGTTGAATCCTCCTTCTGTTCTGAAGCATAATTGTAGTAGGTATTGTTATATTGTTGACTTTGGAATCCTCTACCTGTATTTCTTCCAAAGTAACTCCTACCACCTTTGCCTCTGAAATTACCTCTTTGATTTCTGCCACCTCTTCCTCTTGCATTGTAACTTTGACTAAATCCATTATTACTTTGAGTATTGTGCCAACAATCATTAGCTAAATGATTTGTCTTACCACAAATCCAGCAAGCTTTACCTCCATCCTTGTTGTTTCTGCCTCTTCCTCTACCTTTGCCACCTCCTCTTCCTCTTAGGAAGTTGGCTTGAGTAGTTGTTCCTTCATCTTCACCTGCTTGTTGCTTTCCTTTGCTATTCTTCTTCTTATCTTTTGAGTACATTGCATGACCTGCACTCTTGTCACCATCTCCTTTAACATCCTGCTCAAATGTTAGCATATGACCTAGCAACTGATTTAAATCAGGAGTGAAATGGTCAAGTGATAACTCTGTAGACAAAATGAATGGCTTCCATTTGTCATCACTTCTCAAACCTGTAAGGATTTGCCTTACCAATTTATCCTCCTCAATGTCTTCATCAACAGCTCCTAATGCATCTGCAATGTCTTTCATCCTTGTCACATAGTCTGAAATGGATTGAGAAGCCTTCTTCTTGAAGGTTGTAAACTCTGCCCATAAGGATGCCTTCCTTGACTTAGTAGTATTCTGGAAATGCTCCTCCAACGCATTCCAAATGTCAGTTGCACTTTCAAGACCTCGAATATGAGGTAACAAGTAATCATTGACTGCCATATAGATAATGCTCCTAGCTTGAGCATCTTTCTTCATCCAGTTTTTCAAATCTGCTAACTCTTCCCTAGTCGGAACACTAGGATCTCTGAACTGTGGCTTTTCTTCTTCTCCTGTGATATAAGCTATCAAATCTTTGCTCATAAGATGAGCTTCCATCCTCATTGACCACTCATGATAGTTTTCCCTATCCAGTTTCTCTATCTGTAGAGAATCTCCCATCTTGTGTCTACCTATGTATTTGAAATCTTCAACCTTTATGAATAAGATATGTACCTTTGCTTCAAATTAGACTCCGTTTGTCTTTCTTGATATCGTATGATCTCTTCCTCAGGTTTTGCCTTCAAGCTTTCACCTTTTAGTTCTTCAGTTGTTGAATTCTTTGTAACCGCAGCAATCGGGATCCTCCTTTCTTTGATTTTGATGTCTCCTGCTCTGATACCACTAATGGAGAGTGTTAATCTCCAAAAGAATAACCTACTCTTGTGATTAGAGCACCTCTATACCAAGAGTAAGTCAAAAACTTCACAACACAAAAAGTCTGCTGCACAATTTCTTCAAATTAATCTATCAAACACGTAAAGTTTTTTATGAAACTTTGTATGGAGTGTCGCCTAGAGATTGCGCACCTCCTTCAAGTGAAATTACTCTAAAAGCTTTAGTATAACTTGAGAAATCAACTTCACAAGTTACCTATGTCTGAAACTGTCATTCTGAACAGTCTATTTTACACCTGCAACTTCTAAGACTTAGTTCTCCTTGAATAGAACCCGTTTAAGCAAATGCTTCTGGTTACGAGTAGCTTATCTTCTAACTTAAAGATTAAGCCCTCACTCATGCAAAACTTTAAAGTATGCATTGAGAAATGATCAAAACATTGATCACTGGAAATGCGCCTGTTTCAGTAAACTTTGAACACTCAACACATATGAATGTTCCTACTAACAATTCTCCTAGCCTGTTTGCAATTAGACTATGAAACTCAGGTCACAGACACATTAACTACTAACTTAGATATCCTCAAAAGGATTTCACAAATCATCTATCACAGATGAAGAATACACAGAAATTTTGGCGCAATATTTCTTCGATTACTCAAAAAGTTACAGTTGAGTGATGAGAGGAAAACTCAGCTAACTTTTCATATGTCTAATGACATCTAACTTCTCATTCTTCTCATACTTCTCACGTCTCTTCTCATTTTCTCATATATGCCTCTCATCTTCTGCCCCGACAGTTTCTAAGGTATTTATAGATAAATTTGTACAACCTTATGACGATGACTATACTACTGTACATATGTGTACATCTTTTTCCGGTTCTTCTTCCAAGCTCCAAGAATTTGTATTTTCTTCATTCTTTCATCTTTCAACTCTTCATAAACAGAAAACCATAAAAGTGATCATTTCCGGTAACATTCCGGTGACTTTACTGTGAGTTTCCGGTACTGTTCTGGTGACCTTCCGGTGACTTTTTAAGGAAATTTTTGATGAAGTTTCTGCGGACTTAAAGACCTTCAATTGTTGATTGTCTTGCACCAACAGGTCGCCTACCTCGTGGTGTGGTCGCCTACCAAAAATACCGAAGGTTGCAGACCATCGCGATGGTCTGACACACTCGGCAGAATTCTGACAGAAGGTGATTTTCTTACCTTTTTGCAGCCTTCCTGATGCACTGGAGTACTGTACCTGCAAGAAAACTCAAGAAAGCAAAAGCACACACAAGCACAAAAGCTCTCTCTCACTCTCTCGCATGCACAAATGAGGGGAAATGAGGAGAATGGGTGGATATGGTGAATTTTCTGATTTTTTTGGAGATGAAGATGATGATGCGGTGATGAAGATGGAGTGTGGGGGAGGTGAAAAACACTAAAAACTAAGTAAAAACAACAACAAAAACTGAAATTTTTACCTTCCAACGCCACTTCTTGCTATACTCTTACCATCACACATTCGTCCTAGACTCGATCCCCGGCAACGGCGCCAAATTTGGTGTTGCTCTAGCACAATGGTGAGAACCACGTTAAGAAGCTTCACCTCCTTAATTGTCAATCCGCGGAAGAGATAGGAGTGATATGAAGATCGTGAATGTGAGATGATGTGAGAGTGAAGGTGAGAAGCACCAAGATGCACACACACATACACACACACAATGAAGAGACAAGCAAGACACAATGGAAGGTGGGAAATTAGCTCTATTACTCAAGAACACTATTACAAGCTCAAAATAACTCTAAGCTCACACTAGCCAACACTAACCATCCTCAAAAATGAGCTCTCTAGCTCTTTTTATAGTTTCTAGACTAGTTTTGACCGGTTTCACATCTAGTGACCGGCATAGTTAAAAATTAGGTCCTAGATGCTATTTGGAAGGGTAAACGATGTCTAAAAATAACGAAAATTGATACGCTTGTTCTACCTAAGCTCCTCAAGCTCGAGGACTCCTCGGCTTGCACAAATGGAGCTATGGATTACAAAATGGGGTTTTCTATGTTACATATGTTACAATAGTGATAAAAATCACTGTTGGAGGTTTTTGAAAAGTATTTTTAGAACATGATTCTTTGAAAAGAGATTTGACTGGCTCACTGCTCCGTTGTTACATGCTTCCGCGTCGTCTGTGCCTCTGGCTGCTTCCAACAAATGGCCTCATCCAATCCTACTACATCGGCGTGTAGGTTTATGGACTCGATGAACATGTCATCCACGCCTTCCTCCACCAGCAATTGGTTCATGAGTTTCTTGCCTGCTTCCAGTGACATTTTATGCTGTTCTTAAACTAGCTGCATGGTTCGATATAGTCTTTTTATTTGTGCCGAATACGCAGGGGCACTTGCTAACTCTGAAAGTTCATCATACTCTTGTTCTTCGTAGGCTTCTTCCTCTTGTTCGGTCTCTTGTTCATCTACGTCGACTTCTACCACTTGTGGTCGGGTGGGGGCTGACGTTGTTGTATGGGGTTGTGGTTCCTGAGCTCGCTTTGTTTCGGTTTCGAGATTAGAGTCGTAGATTAGTCTAGCCACTTCTTCATCAGTGAGATCATTAAGAGTAAAGCCCTGTGGAAATTCCAAGTCTGATGGGACGGGTGAGTCCCTCTGTACTTGGTCTTGGTAGCCGAATGGTGAATGGTCTAATGCGTCGTGTCTGGGGAGGGGTAATTTCTGGTGTAGTGGTGGCTCCCCTTGGTTGAGCGCAGGGTAATTGGACTCCTCCTCTCATCTTCTTTGATGGAGGACCTGCTGCTGATAGCCTTCTCTGGAACTCCTGGGCCCGGGACCATACGAGTGCCCGCTCGATAGGCACGTCATAGGCTAGGCATCGATAGATTATCTTGGTCAGAGCACAACACCCATGGAGCACATTTTTCTGCTTCTTGTTCCACCGTTGATGGGCTAGGTGAATCTGATCTATGATCCAATGTGGTACGTTGATAGGGAGGCTTTCTGTCTCTGCCAAATACAAGCTAAACCATATTTTCTTTGGGGGCATGGTGAATCTTTCCTGGGCGGGGAAAGCAAAATGCTGCATGACGGTCCGTAGGTGAAGAGCGATGGTCGGTGTCATTGCTACCATATCCTTCAGCTTATTGAGATCTTTATGTTTCATTCTGCCTGGAACCATTGTTTCCTTTTCAGTAGGGATGTGCATACCATACATGCCCAATGCTTCTCGTACCAGATTGAGGGTCAGTTTGAATCTTTTAAGTTCGTGGCCCGGCAATAGTGAGGGTAACACAAAAGTGCTATCGCCTCCCTTGGCCCTGCTCGGAGTGATGGTACTGATAAGATAAGAACAACGTAAGAAATCCGGCTTCGGTAAGTGTGCCCTGAAATAACTGTCCAGGCCAGCTTTGGTCCATACCGAACGCATGACTTCGGCATTCTGATAGCTCTCAAATTTGCGCGTGAAAAAATGGTAGCGTCCCCATTTACCATTAAACTCCAATTCAGCTTCCCAAAAATAGGTTCCATCACCCAATGGTCCTGCAACATCATTGAACCAATGAGCGTGTTTGCCCACTTGAGAGGTGTGCCCCTGGGGAGGATCCTGAACAGGGAGTACATGCACAGCTTGAAGTTCTTGCGGTCTTTCGGTGAGATGTGGCTCAAGGAGGAGTGTTTCGATATCCACAATCTGTGCGCTGGATCCGGTGTGAGAACTGGACCCTCCGGCTTCTGCCATTGTTATTGCTTGCTACTGATTCTGTGAGAATATAGAACCATGTGTTAACATTGTAATGGACAGAATAAACCCGTTATTGTCCCCGTTACAACATTAACATGAGGTAGATGATGAGTCAGTGGTCAGTGAGTGCACGATGACAGTGTGTGTAGTTAATGACTGGATAGTGTTGATGTATGAAACACCACAAGAAATGAATTAATGTGACACTAGAACACCTCTATGGTCACCATTAACTCATTGCCACTCCAAACTTTGAGAAATGATAGCCTAAAGTGAGAACTTTGCTTCCACAGAAATTCCTAGTCACCGAAATGACATACCTTCAGTATTTTGCTAATTTCTCCTAGCTCAAGTATTATTTCTGTATGAAACTTTACAAGCTAAAACTAGAAGAGTAGAGCTTTCCAACAAGCTATCATATGCATCAAACGGATCTCTAGAACTCAAGTTATGGCTCTCACAAGATGACCCTGTATGACCTTCCAAAACTGGAAATCTTTCCTGTTATAGTAAGAGCGCCTGTTTAAAATTAGAATTCGATGCCTAACATCGACTTGCAACGAGAATTCAATGCCGGGCATCGACTTGGAGTGTTTTTGGCCACTTTTCAGCAGGGATTCGATGCCAGGCATCGACTTCCCGCATAAAACCTTGATCTTTTGGACACCAAAACTATAGGTGATTTCATGCACACTTAGAATATGACTTATCAACTGGAATTCGATGCCAGGCATCGAGTTGCTCCAACAACATCATCTTTTCAAGAAGATTTGGCAGTAGATAAAAATCAGATATGAAGATAAGGACTTATCAAGTGAGATTCGATGCCACGCATCGACTTGCTTGGAAAACTTCAACCTTTCAAATCATTACACAGAAGACAAACAGTGGAGATGGAGGAAGAAGATTTATACACAGAACTTTAACTAGTTCCTGTCATAACTATGAAAACTCAGAAGCTTACAAGTGCTTTCTCGCTCAGAGAAGCCCGACTATACTCAGTCATACAAAAATGAGTTCTTCTCACTTTCTCATTGTCTTCCTCCTTCTTCTTCTCACCGCGTCAGTTAATACTAACTAACTTATATAGACTTTCTCATTCCCGTGACTTTTGAAAAACTTCTAGAACTAAAGTGAACTAACTTTACAAGTATAATACATTTGTGAATTTGTCCCTTCACATAGGCATGGGGTTTTCTTCCTAAGACTTTGACCTTCAAATATATGTCCAATTAGTGAGTGTTTCTCCAACAGCTCCCCCTCAATCACTAATTGACATTCCCTGTTTCTTCATATCATCTTCTTTTCTTTTACTCCTGCCATGCTTTTGAATCTGCTGGTCTTCACACCATCCAAGCTCTTTGTCATTATGTCTGCTAACTGATCTTTAGTAGAAATGTACTCCACTTCAATCTCCTTCTCCATTACCTTTTCTCTGAGAAAATGATATTGTATCTCTATGTGCTTTGTCCTTGCATGAAATACTGGATTTGCTGCAAGATAAAGTGAACTCATATTATCTCCATGTATTGTAGGTGTACCTTGATCAATGCCTAAGCCTTTGAACAATGTCTGCATCCATATGACTTCCTTAGCTGCTTCCACAAGTCCTTTGTACTCTGCTTCAGTTGATGATAATGCTACTGTATGTTGTTTCTTTGAACACCAACTTACAAGCTTATCACCAATGTATATCATGTAACCATGAGTTGATCTTCTGTCATCCTGGTTACCTGCCCAATTTGAATCACTATAGGCTCTCAACTTCAAATCTGATGTAAAAGGATAATATAATCCTTCCTTTATAGTTCCTTTGATATATCTGAGAACTCTTTGACCTGCAATCCAATGTGGGTCCTTTGGACAATGCATGAATTGTGACAAGACTCCCACTGCATAACTAAGATCAGGTCTTGTTAGTGTAGCATAAATCAAACTACCCACAAGAGATTGATACTTCCTCATATCTTTGTAGTCTGCACCATCATATTTACTGAGCTTGTGATTAACTTCAACTAGAGTTGAAGCTTCTCTGGAATTTTCCATATCAAACTTCTTCAACAAGTTCAAAAGATACCTTTCTTGTGACACATATATGCCATGATCTGTATAAGTAACTTCCATTCCAAGAAAGTATGACAACTTTCCTAGGTCACTGATCTTAAACTCTTTCTCAAGTAATCTCTTTACCTCCTTGATTCCTTCATCTGAAGTACCTGTGATTATAATGTCATCTACATAAATACAAATGTAGATTGTACCTTCCTCTGTTCTTTTGATAAGTAGACTTGAATCTACTTTTGAACTTTGATATCCAAGATCATTGAGATACTACACCAGTCTATAGTTCCAAGCTCTTGGAGCTTGCTTCAATCCATACAATGCTCTTCTCAACCTGCAAACAAAATTTGGATACCTGGAATCTATAAACCCTTGAGGTTGTTCCATGTATACCTCATCTGATATGTATCCATTCAAGAATGCATTCTTTATATCCAATTGACTTAGAGTCCATCCTTTTGAAGCTGCAATAGCAATGATTGTCCTTATAGTTGACATCTTAGCTACGGGACTGAATGTCTCATCATAATCTATGCCATAGGTCTGGGCATAGCCTTTCACCACCAGTCTAGCTTTGTATCTGGCTATACTTCCATCTGCAAGCTTCTTCACTTTATAAACCCATTTATTTCCAATAACTTTCTTACCATTTGGTTTAGGAACAAGTTCCCATGTCTTGTTCTCCTCCAGTGCATTGAACTCTTCCTTCATTGCTTCTTCCCATTGCTTCTTACCTTTAGCTTCATCATAGTTCTAAGGTTCTTCATCATCTTTGACCATATATGCATAGTTCTTCTGAGTTATGTAAGAAGTATCATAAGAATACCTTTCTGGTTGTCTTCTAGTCCTGCTTGACCTTCTTGGTTCACATTCTTCATAATTTTCTGGATACACTTCTTCATCAAATATAGGAGCTTCTTTTGTTGGTCCCCATACATCTGTATGAATGAGCTCTAGTAGTCCATCATGTTTGAATCCTTCCTTTTGAAATGGTAACCTATGTGCTTTACCCATTTGACATGCTTCACATTTATAAACCATATGTTGACTTTGCACATTTGGTAATCCTAGTACAGACTGATTAGCAACCATAGCTTTAATTCCTCTTTCATTGAAATGACCTAATCTCTTATGCCAGAGATCAAGTTCTGTAATCACTGCTTCACCATGTGTGAGCAAAGCTTGATCAATGTTTCCTTGCACTCTTAAAGTAAAGAGTCTACCTTCTTTCTTACCAGAGACAATCTGATTATATCCATTCTCTAGATCTTCCACAAATACTCCTTCATTTGTAAACCTGACTTGAAAACCTCTTTCAACTATCTGTCCCACACTAATCAAGTTTTTAGGTATTGTAGGAACATACAAAACATTGGTTAGCAAATCTGCTCCACTCTTGCATTTCACTTTTCCAATTGAATGTACACTATGTCTTGTATTATCACCAGTTTGAACTGTGTGACTCGAAATACCTTTTTCCAATTCTGACATCAATTCTATGTTTCCTGACAAATGATTAGAACATCCAGAGTCAATGTAAAATACCTTTAGATTTTCTTTATCTGATGTGTTGATTGAGTTCATCATCAATGATGTATGATTTTCATTCTGTGTGTCATTTGCATAGTTGTAGTAGGTGGTGTTGTAGGATTGATTCTGTCCCCAACTTCTTCCTCCACCTCTACCATAGCCTCCTCTTTGACTTTGTCTACCTCTTTGAGAATTACTTTGATATCTTCCACCTCTGCCTTTGCTATTGTTGTTTTGATTCTGGTTTGATCCTTGTTGGTTGTGCCAACAGTCATGAGCCAAATGATTACTCAATCCACAGATCCAGCAAGCCTTCTTGTTGTTATTTTGATTACCTCTTCCTCTTCCAAAACCTCTTGCTCTTCCTCTGCCAGTGCCTTTACCTCTTGCATAATAAACTTGAGAAGTTGACTCTTCTTCATCCTTTGCTTTACCTTTATCTCCTTTCTTCTTGTTCTTCATGTACATTGCAGAACTTTGTCCTTTATCTCCATCTCCCTTCAAGTCTTGTTCATATGTGAGCATCAAACCAAGCAACTGGTTCAAATCTGGAACATAATGATTTAATGAAAGTTCTGTTGATAAGACAAAAGGTTTCCACCTTTCATCCCCTCTCAAACCTGCAAGAAGTTGAGCAATCAATCTGTGATCTTCAACATCTTCATCTATGGATCCAAGACTATCTGCAAGATCCTTCATCTTAGTGACATAATCACTAATACTTTGACTTGGCTTCTTCTTGAATGTTGTAAACTCTGACCATAGACTTGCTTTCCTTGCTTTAGTAGTACTTTGGAAATGATACTCCAATGCATTCCATATATCTTCAGATGATTCCAATCCTCTGATGTGTGGTAGCAAATGATCAGAGATTGTATTGTAGATGTAGGCTTTTGCACTTGCATCCTTCTTCTGCCAATGCTTTAAAGCATCAAGTTCTTCTTTCTTTGGTCGGCTTTCATCTTCGAATACTGGCTTCTCTTCTTCACCTGTAACATATATCATGAGATCCTTACTCATAAGTAAGGCTTCCATTCTCATTACCCATGCGGGGTAATTATCTATGTCCAGTTTGTCAATGGAGATATGATCTGCCATAGTTCTTTTCTTCTGCTGCAACCTGTGAGCTTAAAGGATAAAGGATAATACCTTTTGAAGTTCTTTGTGTATGAGGATACTTTTGAAGTAACCTTTTGATGCCTTGTGTCTTCAAATGCTTCACCTTTCAGACTTTAATGGAAAACTTTACAAAACTTCTCGTACCTTTGTCGTCTTCTGCTCTCGAGAATCTTTCTGCTCTGATACCACTTGTTGATGTATGAAACACCACAAGAAATGAATTAATGTGACACTAGAACACCTCTATGGTCACCATTAACTCATTTCCACTCCAAACTTTGAGAAATGATAGCCTAAAGTGAGAACTTTGCTTCTACAGAAATTCCTAGTCACCGAAATGACATACCTTCAGTATTTTGCTAATTTCTCCTAGCTCAAGTATTATTTCTCCATGAAACTTTACAGGCTGAAACTAGAAGAGTAGAGCTTTCCAACAAGCTATGATATGCATCAAACGGATCTCTAGAACTCAAGTTATGGCTCTCACAAGATGACCCTGTATGACCTTCCAAAACTGGAAATCTTTCCTGTTATAGTAAGAGCGCCTGTTTAAAATTAGAATTCGATGCCTAGCATCGACTTGCAACGAGAATTCGATGCCGGGCATCGACTTGGAGTGTTTTTGGCCACTTTTCAGCAGGGATTCGATGCCGGGCATCGACTTCCCGCATAAAACCTTTATCTTTTGGACACCAAAACTATAGGTGATTTCATGCACACTTAGAATATGACTTATCAACTCGAATTCGATGCCAGGCATCGAGTTGCTCCAACAACATCATCTTTTCAAGAAGATTTGGTAGTAGATAAAAATCAGATATGAAGATAAGGACTTATCAAGTGAGATTCGATGCCACGCATTGACTTGCTTGGAAAACTTCAACCTTTCAAATCATTACACAGAAGACAAACACTGGAGATGGAGGAAGAAGACTTATACACAGAACTTTAACTAGTTCTTGTCATAACTATGAAAACTCAGAAGCTTATAAGTGCTTTCTCGCTCAGAGAAGCCCGACTATACTCAGTCATACAAAAATGAGTTCTTCTCACTTTCTCATTGTCTTCCTCCTTCTTCTTCTCACCGCGTCAGTTAATACTAACTAACTTATATAAACTTTCTCATTCCCGTGACTTTTGAAAAACTTCTAGAACTAAAGTGAACTAACTTTACAAGTATAATACATTTGTGAATTTGTCCCTTCACATAGGCATGGGGTTTTCTTCCTAAGACTTTGACCTTCAAATATATGTCCAATTAGTGAGTGTTTCTCCAACAGATAGTCCTAGGAGCTAGATGGAAAGATGCACTGTCTGACTAATGCAGCTAGTAAGTGGAGATGAGTTCACAAATTGGGGTCGGTGGGTTTATTAAAAGTCTTAGGTTGCCAAACACCATGGATGGCTTTTGGTCTTGGTTTTGTGGAGATTCGGGAGGGTTGCATGAGTAATTCTGCTTGAGTTGTTGTGTCATTGGGACCCATTTACGAGTGAGTCTGTGCGTGCTTCTAGGCGGTAGTGTGTTCGAGTGTATCAGACAAGAGTGGGTGGCGGCTGCTTGAGCGAGTGAACCCTGTCGTGTATGATGTGAATTGTGTGGGAATAGTTGAGCCCGCAAGCAAGCCTTAGGCACCCAAATTTGTCTTGATTGTGGGTCAGCCTTCATCGACTTCTTGGGTATCCAAATAGATTTTATTTTCTCAACAGAGGTTCTAGGAGTCCTCTTATTAGCATCAAGTCGTTGATTACTAATAGGAAGTTGAGACCGTTGTTGCAGCTTAGTTACGGCCGGCAGCTCGTCTTTTCGCACCCACATTTGTTTCATCGGCTGAGTTGTTCTGCTTCGCGCATTCTTTTGGTCTCTCGCCTGGAGAGTCTTCAGTGATTGATCTGCCCTTAGTTGCTGCCTCCTTCTCGCCTTTGGAAAAGAAGGGAGTTCCATTGTGGTTCTGACTCCTTTTTTGAGATCTTCATTCTTCTGTATCACATAGCCTTGGACAAGAACAGCATGGTCAACTTCATGTGCACCCCTGGAGGGACCAGGAGTCCGTGTCTTTTCTAGTTCCTTGAGTGCTCCATTATTTAACTCAATTGTAATTCTAGTTTGACTCACCCATACCTGAAGAAGTCCACTTCTTAGGTTTAAGTTGACTGCTTGGTCATAGATCCAGTCTTGACCCAAGACAAGGGGTTCCGTGAGGTCCTCATCTTGACATACTAGTTTTTTAACTGTCATTGCCTCATGATGAATATAGAGGGGAAGTTCCACCTCGCCCATGCAAGGGGTTTCCACGCCTCCCAATCCTATGAGATATGCTTCCACAGGATTGATAGTTAATTGCAACTCTTGACAGTAAGACAATTTAACAGCACTAGTGGCTGCACCTGAGTCAATCAAGGCTCTTACAGTCCTTGCACTCTTTCCTTGTCCTATATCTAAGGTTATGAAAGGACGTCGATCGGTTATCTTATGTGAGCTAACACCTGAAACTTCACACATAGCCATGTCATATCCCTGATCTGCATATGCATCTTGCCTAGGGTGCTCTCTACCTTGTCTTCTTAATTTCATTCTCCGTATGCGCTCTAGGGCTTCTGCTTGAGCTTCTTCTCGAATTCGCTTTTCTTCCTCTTTGTGTTTCTTAGCAGTATTGAGTCAACTTAGCATTTCCTCTGTGAGAGGTTCCTGATACAACTTGACTCTGCATCCGCTGATATAACTTGGGAGAACATCGCCTTCTAATGTGGCTAGTTGCACTGCTCCACTTGTTGAGATTCTGTTAATGATCATGGGTCCGTAGCCTCTCTTCTCCAGTTTCCTCGCATGTTGCTTCAATGTGTAGACTAAAACTAGATCTCCTGCTTTCAAGCCCTTATCCTTCACATGGGCATCAAAGTATGCTTTCTGTCTCTTCTTAGCTGCATATATCCCTGCAGCTGCTCTCAGTCTTGTTTCTCCTAATCGTTCAAGGTCAAAAAGTCTAGAGGAGAGTTCATGACCCGTCCATTCGTGCTCTTGCGCTACTTTCAATGTAGGTATTAAGAAGTCTAAAGGTAGCACAACATTTTGACCAAACACCATTTGAAAGGGAGTGGCTTGGAGTACCGTTTTGTAGGCAACTCGGTATGCCCCAACAGCATGGTGCAGCTGTTTGTCCCAATCATAGCGTTTATTGTTCACTAATTTCGTCAGTACATTGCATAAGATCTTGTTGGTGCTCTCAGCCAGGCCATTTGCTTGAGGGTGATAAGGGGCAGATTTCTTATGAACTACCAAGAATTCTTGGAGCAGATTTTCAATAACTTCATTCAAGAAGTGAGTGCCTCTATCACTAACTAGCTCTATAGGTAGCCCATATCTTGTGAATACATTTTCAAACAAAAACTTAGCTGTTGTTTGAGCATCGTTCTTCGTTGTGGCTTTTACCTCTACCCACTTTGTTAGATAGTCTGTCGCAACAATGATATATTCTGCATGGGATCCCTTAGCTGGGGGATTAATAGGACCTACGAAGTCTATTCCCCACTTAGAGAATGCACGTCCACCCATCATAGGTTTCAGTGGCATCTCATCTTTACGTATAGGATACTGAGTTCTCTGACAGACATCACAGCGTTTCACATAGGTATGTGCATCCATGTGAAGGGTCGGCCACCAGAACCCCGCAAATAGTATTGCCTTGATCACCCGATCTGGTCCAAAGTGTCCTCCTGCTACACCTTGGTGAGCAGTTTCCAAGATCTTGAGATATTCACTTTCATGGACACATAGCCTCAGGTAACCATCTTTACCACGCTTGTATAGATTATCACCAATGAGTGAGTAATCCTGGGCTTCTTGTTCTAAACTCCTTTTCCTAGCCAGAGTTCATGTCTGGAGGGAATGTTTTCGTCCTCAGAAAGGATACTAGTGGTTCACTCCAATCCGGCACTATGGACACTTGATAAAGAGTGGCATGTTCCACAGGTGGTTTAGTGCAACAGATTGGGCATTCCTTGCACAACCTTTGGACATCATCTTCCATAGTTGGCCAATGCACTCCGAGTCTCCTTAGTGTCTGTAGGGTTCGTTGTTTTGAGTAGTGTTGCTCTAATGCACCTACATGTGCTAGTTGCAACCATTTAGCGTACTCATCCTCTTCCACACAACAAGCCAAGATTCCTTGATCTCTGTGCTTGTACATACTTCCTGCCATGATGTGGTACTTTTGGGCTTTCACAACCTCTCTATTCTGTGTGTTTACTACTGGATGGTTAGGCCCGTATGTCAATACTGGCACCAATGGCTTAGCCCACTGCGGCACCACTTCCAAATTAAACAAGTAAGCATCAGGAAGGTCATCTGATACTCCTTGTGGGGCTTCTCCAGATGTGAGCCTAGAGAGATGATCTGCTCTCAAATGAGTCCTCCCTTTTCTCACCACTACCTCAAAGTCATATTCCATTAGTAATAGAAACCATCTTACTAATCTACCTGTTTTGCTTGGCTTGTTTACCAAGTATAGTAGAGCTTGATGATCGGTAAAAAATTTAAACTTATTTGCAAGCAAATAATGTCTAAACTTTTTAACCGCATACACCATGCCTAAGCCTTCTCTCTCAGTAGTGGTGTAATTTCGTTCAGCTGCATTCAATTGTCGACTGGCATAGGCAATTGGAAGGTCCATATTACCTTCACCAGTAGGTTGTGCAAGCACACATCCAATGGCATAATTGGATGCATCCACATGAACATGGAAAGGCTTATTCCAATCCGGTGTGGTTAAGATTGGTGCTGAACATAATCTTCGTTTAAGCTCATTGAAGGAATTCTCACATTGTTGGCATACAAAGCAACAGAGGAGTCATGCACAATACGGCAACAAGGCCAAATCATTTTTTCCATGGACTATTTACAAATCAAGTGATTTTAATCACTACACAAACATTGTAAATTCCATTTTTGGTAGAATAGACTCCATTTTGTGCAAGCCGAGGAGTCCTTGAGCTTGACGAGTATTAGAACTAGCGACATATCAATTTTCATAATTTTTAGACTCTATTTGAGCCCTCAAATAGACTCTAGAACCTAATTTTTAACTAGGCCGGACACTAGGTCTGGACAGGGCCAAAGCTAGTTAGAAAACTCTAAAAAGAGCTAGAGAGCTCATTTTTGGGGTTAGATTGTTTGTGAATTGAGCTTATGTAAGAGACCTTTTGATTAATGCAAAGAACTCCATTGTTCCTCTCCTTGTTCTTGCCTTGTGTGCGCGTGTGTGTGTATGTGTGTGCATGCTTGTGTGCTTCTCACTCACGCACTTGTGCCTTCACTTGCTCATAGTCTTCATACTAGTCCTCACGTCTCCACGGATTGACAATTAGGAGGTGAATCTTCTCACGTTGGTACTCACCATTGTGCTAGAGTGACACCAAATTTGGCGCCGTTGCCGGGGAGAGAGCTTCGAGGACGAGCGTGTGATGGTAAGACGTCAAGTTGAGACATTGGAGTTATAGGTAATATCCTTCTTTCTCTTAATTTTTCTTCATTTTTTCCTTACTTTCGCATCACCATCATCACCATCATCATCTCCACCATCTCCCACCTCCATCTCCATCTCCACAAAAAATTTCAGTTTTTTGGTCATATTACACCCCCCACCTCATTTCCCTCATTTCATTGTGAGAGAGAGCGAGAGAGAGCTTGCATGCTATCTGTTTTTGGTGTGTTTTTGAGCTTTTGTTGCAGGAACTTGCTGTACCACCTCCTCCAGCAGTGTGCGCAGGTACGACAGACTCTGCACAGGTCCCGGGACGACGACCTCTGTCTGTCGCGACAGACAGAAAAACTTAAAATTTTGTGAATGCATGTTTGGCACGGTAACCTACACCATTAGGGCACTCTAAATCACTAGAAGTTTCTCAAAAATTTGCGTTTCTTCAGCCTATCGCGACAGACACCGTCTATCGCGACAAACACTATCTATCGCGACAGACACCATCTATCGCGACAGACAGAGACCCACGATAGACCCCGTCTATCGCGACAGACACCGTCTATCGCGACAAACCAAAAATCGACGACAGACAGCATCTATCGCGACAGACACCGTCTATCGTGACAGACCAAATCACGACAGACGACAGACAGCGTCTATCGCGACAGACACCGTCTATCGCGACAGACCAAAATTCCACGATAGACACCGTCTATCGCGACAGACCAAAATTCCACGACAGACACCGTCTATCGCGACAGACACTGTCTATCGCGACAGACACCATCTATCGCGACAGACAGAGACCCACGATAGACCCCGTCTATCGCGACAGACACCGTCTATCGCGACAGACCAAAAATCGACGACAGACAGCGTCTATCGCGACAGACACCGTCTATCGCGACAGACCAAATCACGACAGACGACAGACAGCGTCTATCGCGACAGACAGCGTCTATCGCGACAGACACCGTCTATCGTGACAGACCAGTCTATCGCGACAGACACCGTCTATCGCGACAGACCAAAAATTGACGACAGACAGCATCTATCGCGATAGACACCGTCTATCGCCACAGACCAAATCACGACAGACGACAGACAGCGTCTATCGCGACAGACACCGTCTATCGCGACAGACCAAAATTCCACGATAGACACCGTCTATCGCGACAGACATCCCCCACGATAGTTTGTGTCTATCGCGACAGACACCGTCTATCGCGACAGACAGACATTTTCGGCAAAAATTAAGGGGTAAATTTTTTGGAAATTTAGGCTAAACTTTGGGCATAGTTGCACTCTCAAATACTCATACACTTGCAAAGGCCTTAGAAAAATGCATTAAAACCCTGAAAGGTTCTGTTTGTCTAAGTTAACCCCCTAAACCCTGAACGGTCATAACGTTTTCATACGAAATCCATTTTTTGAGCTCTAGGGCTTGTCGGAAAGCTCGTGGCATATACTACACGCCCTCAACTGTTTTTTATAAGAATAACGCGTTGATTTTCAGATAGGATATTTGGAAGTTGACACACAGAGGGGTAGAAACACCAAGGGAGCTCTAGAGGAAATTTCTAGCAACACAAAAGGAGGAACAAGGGTCATTAAAAAAGTGTCTGAAATAAATTGTCTGTCAATTGAAAGGTCAACTTGGAGCTAATCTTGAGACTGATGCAGGTCTATTGAGAAGCAATTGAGAGCGTCCAAGCAAGGGTTTTGCGCAAGCTTGAGAATCAACTTCTCGAGCACTAAAGAGCAAGGTTCAACAAGAAAGGTCGGAATACTCTCAACTCCTCTTCGTCAATTCCTAGCTTAGGCTAAGAACGATTAGAAGTAGGAGTAAGTGAGGGCGACGATAGGCAACTATCAAGTTGAAGCATACCTAAACTTTCAAGCTCAAGCTAAAGGCATAATCCTTGTACTGTCGAGAATTTTAAAGGGAAAGAACTTAACGAGGAACGATCAACTGTAAGTGTGAAACAACATTCGAATATTCCTGACGACATGATATCAGACAAGACCTTAAACACGATAAAATAACTAAAAAGAACCAAGCGACTAATATAAAGTAACCAGCAACGAGGTTGTACTCTGGGCAAAGAACTGTGCTACTTAGATAGGCATATGAACCTTAGATCAGGACGACATCTAGTAAGGGAGAGACAAAGCCTCAGATCTTCAGAGGCCAGTGTTAACCACACTGCTAGGTCTTGGGCCCAGCAGTTGAGCCACCACTCGTACTACCCTAGCTCTGAGACCAGTGAGTCAGAGATGTCTCAAGGCATGGACAGGCCTACGGGAAGTTCAGGAGTGCCTTACTTGCACAGGGTAGAAGGCCCTTACAAAACACAGTTGGAATACCTTAGGACCAACCGATTAGGTGCTAGCGTCTATGAGGACGGCCTAGGAAGATGTGTGGTACAGATTAAGAATCCTGATCAATCCATAGGACTAGAGCACCCAGCAGTCAAGTTTGAAAATGGTGCATACCTGGACAAAGAAGGAACCATATACGTAGTCACCAGTCACCCAAATAGGACAGATGAATTTGGAAATGTAATCTCAGAAGCGGACTTAGGTGACTTGGAACAAGGAAACATGGGAGTAGAACCTAGAACACCCCGAGGCAAATCTGTTCTCACTAGGATTATCACACCTGATTGGGTTCCCCAAGACAACAAGTGCATAGATTTGCTTCTCAATCGAGAAACTGACGAAGCCTTTTGGAGGTATAAACCTGATCAACCAACTGATATAGGAACAATCATGATCTATGAGTTTAAGGATCCTGATAGCCCAGGCAGAGTGACCTACTTAGATCACACTTCGGAGAGGATCTTTGTGGTGACACAAAATGATAGGCATGCTTACACTTGGAAGGGTGAATTCATTTTCCCCCAACCAAGATCGAATGTATCCTATGGTCACCCTGGAGTTGGAACATCCCAAGCTCATGGAACTCAAAGAGACAGAAGTAGAGATAGACCAGAAGTAAGCTTTGCCAACCCAGTGGGCAGAGAGAGAACGAGGACGGAAACAAATAGAGTAGAACCTGAGATACTTAGAGCTCACAGGAATCAAAGAAACGCGGATGAGTTCCCTCTACCACGACCTAGAGAGCACACAAGAACCTTGAGACCGACACAGCTAGTCAAGTCCATGAAGAACTACTTCGATGGCACTGGAGATCCATACGATCATGTGGCTGAGTTTAGGCAAGTCCTGAGGGCTGAACAAGTGGAGGATCTATTCACACAGTACAATGCCTTTGGTCTGACCCTTAGGAACACTGCCCTGACATGGTTTCAGCCATTGGATGAGCGCCAGTTCAGGAGCATAGACCAACTCCTAGAAGCATTTATTATTGAATTCTCCAAGAGTGGCATAAGACACAATACCTCCTCACTGATTCACAGCTTCAAGCAAACCCCTCAAGAGACTGTGAGACTTGCAGGAAAAAGATTTAGGCAATACCTTGAAAGATGTCCTGTTTCGGAGCTACCCACATCTGCCAAACAAGTAGCCTTATTCCTTGATGGATTGCTGAGTACGAAATTGAGATCCTATGTGTATCTGAAAGACCCTAGGACTATAGAAGAGTGTGTACGCATGTGCATTGACATTGAAGATAACCTAGGGGAAGAACTAGAGCTTTCCAAAATCTACAAAGATTCAGATAGTGCATCTAGTCACTCTTCCACGCAATCCACATCAATTGAGGAACTCGCAGAGAAAGTAGCTCAGAAATTAGGGGTAACTAGTAAACAAATCCCAAGGTTTGCCACTGTGAAAAGGTGCTACACTTGTGGTGGTGACCACATGGCGAATGTCTGCCCCATTATGGCTCAGCCCCAAGTAAATCCTAGTAGCCAGTACTGCACCATAGAACGGAGATACACCAATCATACCGCACAAGATTGCCCATACAACAAGCAGGCAGTTAGGCAACCCTACTCTCAGCCATACCCGCAGCAAGGAAGATACCAGAACCCGTACCCTCCACAACCATATGGCAGGCCACAACAACCGTATCAGCAACCCTACCCAGACCAACAAAGGCCTCAGCCAGTGTTAGCTCAACAACCCCCTGCCCCAGCTAATGTGATTCCGGTAAAGTATGCTGTTGCAGAAGAAAACCTGAATAGAGCTATAGTCCCTATAACACCCTTGCTTTCTGAAAGTGACCCGAGTGACCATAGCTTTGATTCTACACATGTTGATAGTCCCCAGGCGTACTACATGCAGTCTCCAGAACATGGTGAGTCCTATTACAGCGAAGAGCCAAATGAACCTAGTTGGGAGTCAGATTGTACAAACGTCATGTATGCAAACCCCAACCCTAGGCCTCAACCTAGGCAGGTAAGACCTCCCTTCCCAAGAGGACCATGCTACAGATGCCAAGGAGATCACCTCATTCGTGATTGCCCCTACCTCCACCTACACAAAACCAGTCAGTGACGATCCAAGGCTTCTGCCAAGATTGTGGAAAAGAGCATCTCTTACGAGATTGCCCAAAGAACCCCAATAATATGCCAAAAATCACGCCTATCAATGTTATTGAGTTAGTGGTAGATTCCAGCGGAAGTGTTACTTCCACTGCACCCGTACAGGTAGTCACGAGAGCTCAAGCAGTGCAGCAAAACCAAGGGGTAGGCAAGGAAAAGAGCTAAGACGCTAGCGATACTGAGAGCCAAAATAAAAAGAGAACAAGAGCTTGGAGAGATAGCCGCGAACGCATGAAAAGGCAATGGGCAAAGAAGATGAGTGAACTTGAGGAAAGTCTACGAGAAACCAAGGCTAAAATCATAGAGATCACATCTCAACCGCACTCTCACACATTCCCACCGCTACCATCCCCATCACCCTCCATCCCTCCACCCTCTAAGACACCCCACGTAACCCACCCACCACCCCAAACAGGATCAGTATTAGCTGATCCCACTCCTGAAGACATAGACATGATGCTTAAAGCATATCAGGCCAGAATCCAAGAAGGGCCAAACGTCACGGATCATGACAAGTGCTATCCCAGAGCTGACCTAGAGATAGAAAGAACCAAGCTGTGCGCGAAAATGGTCGCATTGGCTCAGACTATGTTTGAAGCCAGTCGCCTTTTCAATTACTCGGGCTCAGCCAAGACGCAATTACACTTGAATGGATTCCTAGAGAAGTTAGAGGGAATAATTGCAAGATCTGCCAAGGAAGAAAAAAATCAAGAGAAAGATAAAGCAAGCAAAAACATGAACCATCCCCCATCGGAAGTTTATGTGGCCAATTCCACTAAACCAGGCAACTTCCCCTCCTTAGAAAGAATAGAGAGGCTAATTGCACAATCAGAAAAGGAACCTGCCCCTCAAAGAAAGGAAAGGGCAAGAGAACGGATAAGCAAGCCTCTTCAGGAAGCCCATGTGCCTCCTCAAGAAGCTTATCTTCCCCCCCAAAAGGCACATGAGCATCCCTCGAAAGCTTGCGTACCTCCACAGGTTGCCTACATTCCTTCTCAGGGAGCGTATGAGCCTGTTCGGAAAAGTAATAGAATAAGTAATCCTCCTCAGGAAGCTTGTGCTCCAGCCATCTATGAGAACGAGGAGAGAGCCAACGATAGAATAAGCCCTCCTTCCGAGGTTCCTTATGTACCTAATTCTACGGAGCCAGACACTTCTTCTTCTATGAATCGGTTTGCACCAGACTTCCTACGAGAGATTCAAGAAGACAAATGGGATAACGAAAGCGAAGTCGCCCCTCCTTTTGAACTTGTGGATGATGCACACGACCAATTCCCACAAGACATCCCATCTATTTACGGGGAACATGAGAGTACTCAGTCTCACGAAAGATTAGACTTCGAGTCTAACTCTTTACAAGAACTACCCCACTTCACAGGCCCATGGGAAGCAAAGTCCACCTGTATGAGAGCACCTACAATCATGGTAAGAAACGAAGATTCAGTCATGCCTAGGAACACAGAGGTAGTAAAGAACCCTAATGTGCAGTGCAATCTCAAGTTAGAAGAGCTACTCAAGGTTAGACCTGAATTATGGAAACATGTCGCCAAACAAGTACCAGAAATAGCCAAACCTCGTTCCCAGGTAGGATCCCATAGGACGGTGCCAGAAATTCCCTTGGATAAGATAGGAGATATGTGTGAAGGCGAAGACGGGAACACCTATCTTCCCATCACCTACCAGGAGTACACCACCAAGGCAATTTTGGACTCAGGTGCAGGAGTTGCAATTGCCACCACTTCCCTATGGAAGCGTTTGATGGAGAATGTTAATCTCCAAAAGAACAACTTATTCTTGTGATTAGAGCACCTCTATACCAAGAATAAGTCAAAACCTTTCATACATTTAGATGATCAACTTCTAATATTCAAAAAATGAACAAATCTGTGAAGAAGGTGATACACAGAAAAGTCTGCTGCACTATTTCCTTACATTGACTTATCAAATGTGTAAAGTTTTCCATGAAACTTTGTACGAATCATCTCTTAGAGTTTGCGCAACTATTCCAAGTTGAATCACTCCAAAAGATTAAGTGTAGCTTGAGAAATCAACTTCTCAAGTTACCTATGTCAGAAACTATACTTCTGAGAAGTCGATTCTGACACCCCTAACTTCTTAACTTTGATTCTCACAGTATCTTACCCGTTTTGCCAAATGCTTTTAGCCACGAGTAGATCACCTTCCAACTTAAAGATTAAGTGCTTGCTTGCACAAAACTTTAAACTATGGAGTGAGCACTGACCAAAAGATTAAACACGAATTTTGCGCCTGTTTCAGAGAACTGTAGACATTCAACACATATGAATGTTCCTACTCATAATTCTCCTAGCCTGTTCACAATTGGACTCTGAAATTCAGGTCACAGGCTCATCAACTAACAACTTAGATATCCTCAAAAGGATTTAGCTAATGATCAAACACAGAAGGAGCAGACACGAAAAGATCGGGCGCAATATTTCTTCATTAACTCAGAAAAATACAACTGAGTGATGAGAGCTAACACACATAACTTTTCTCTATCTCTTGACTCCTATCTCATGTCACATATGCTCTCATGTGCTCTCCATCTCTTGCCCCGACTTTTCTCAAGGTATTTATAGATAATTTGTACATAACTTTTACTGAACAAAAGTTCTAAGTCATCTATGACTATTCTAATGTACATATGTGTACAAGACAACATTCTGACTTCTTCTTCATTTTGCAAATGTCTTCCATTGCTTCATTCTGACCATAAGCATTCTCCAAGATCTGTATAATCACCAATTTGTGATTGGTTTGCTCCAATAGCTCCCCCTCAATCACTAATTGTGATTATTCCATTCTTCTTCACTCCTGCCATTTCCTTGAATCTCTGTAGCTTAGGTCCATCCAAGCTTTTTGTCATCATATCTGCCACTTGTTCTTTTGTTGGAGTGTACATCACTTCAATCTCTTTATCAAGTACCTTTTCCCTCAAGAAATGATACTGTATCTCTATATGCTTGGTCCTGGCATGAAAAACAGGGTTAGCTGCCAAATACAAAGAACTCATATTGTCTCCAAAAATTATTGGAGTACTATGATCAATCTCAAAACTTTTCATCAAGGTCTTCAACCATATGACTTCTTTTGCAGCTTCTACCATTCCCTTATACTCAGCCTCTGTGGATGATAAAGCAACTGTGTGTTGCTTCTTTGAACACCAAGACACTAACTTGTCTCCAACATAACATAGATATCCATGAGTAGACCTTCTATCATCTGAGTCACCTGCCCAATCTGCATCACTAAACACTTTGATTCTTGTGTCAGAAGTGAAACCATAGTACAAACCTTCACTTAGGGTTCCCTTGATATATCTGAGTACCCTTTGGGCTGCAATCCAATGAGTCTTCTTTGGACAATGCATAAATTGTGACAACACACCTACTGCATATGATAGATCTGGCCTTGTCAAGGTAGCATAGATTAGACTACCTACCAAACTCTGATATTTCTTCATGTCATTGAACTCTTCACCTCCATACCTGCTTAACTTATGATTTACCTCCAATGGAGTGATTGAGGTCTTACAATCTTCCATGTTGAACTTGATCAAAAGATTCTTCAAGTATCTCTCTTGTGAAACATATACTCCATGTTGAGTATACACAATCTGCATTCCTAGAAAATAAGATAAGTTTCCCAAGTCACTTATCTTAAACTCCTTCTCTATTTGCTTCTTGAGTTCATTGATTCCTTGAGCATCTGTTCCTGTAACAATAATATCATCAACATAAATGCACATGTAAATATATCCATTTTCACTTGCCTTCACTAGCAAGCTACTATCTGCCTTTGATGCTTGAAAACCACATTCATTCAAGAACTTGACCAATCTGTAATTCCAAGCTCTTGGGGCTTGCTTCAACCCATATAAAGCTCTCTTGAGCTTACACACATAATCTGATCCAATTGACTCCATGAAACCTTCTGGTTGCTCCATATACACTTCATCTGCAATGTAACCATTAAGAAATGCATTCTTCACATCCAATTGTGATAATTTCCATCCTTTGCAAGCAGCAATAGCAATCAATGTCCTAATTGTAGACATCTTAGCAACAGGACTAAAGGTTTCATCATAATCTACCCCATATGTTTGGGCATAACCTTTAACCACAAGTCTAGCCTTATATCTAGACACCTTACCATCTGCAAACCTCTTTGTTTTGTATACCCACTTGCATCCAATGACCTTCTGATTCTTTGGTCTTGGTACTAACTCCCAAGTTTCATTTTCAAGTAGAGCATCATACTCTTCTTGCATTGCCTTCTCCCAATTCTGTTTACCTTTGGCTTCTTCAAAAGTAATTGGGTCTTCTTCTGTTTTCACAATATAAGCATAATCTCTTGTTGTTAGGAAAGATGTATCATAGCTATACCTTATAGGCTCTTTCCTTTCCCTTGTAGATCTTCTGATTTCTGCACTTCTTGATGTTTCAGCCTCATTTGATTCTGGATCAAATCTTGGCCCTTCTTCTACATGATCCTGCACTCTACATCTAGAGTTAACTTCATCAACAATTTCTTCACATACTTTTACCTTTGCCTTTCCTTTCCTTTGAATTTCTTCAACACCTGCATACTCATTTGGTGATCCTGTATACCACATGTTTTGCTCATCAAATGTTACATCTTTAGTAACAAGAAATTGCTTTGTGGATGGACTCCACAACCTGTAACCCATTTGTCTATCATCATATCCAATAAACACATACTTCTCTGCTTTTGGTTCTAGCTTATGTCTTAATTGTGAAGGAACATAAGCATATGCAATACATCCAAATACTTTACAATGATCAAGACTAGGCTTCTTACCCCACCATGCTTCATAAGGGGTTCCTCCATCCAAAGCTTTGCAAGGCAACCTATTCACAAGGTATGTTGCAGTGTTAATAGCCTCTGCCCATAAGTAATTTGGACAATTCTTTTCCTTCATCATGGCTCTTGCAAATTCTACAAGAGTCCTATTCCTCCTTTCTGCTACTCCATTCTGTTGAGGGGAGTACCTGCAAGTCACTTCTCTTTTGATACCTGCATTCCACAAATAATCATCAAACTCTTTTGAGAAATACTCTCCCCCTCCATCTGATCTTAACCTCTTTAGCTTTTGTCCTGTGATCCTTTCTGCATAAGCATGGAAATGTTTGAATGTCTTGAAGACTTCTGATTTGTCCTTGATTACATACAAAGTAATCCACCTGGTTGCATCATCAACAAACAACACATAATATCTGGATCCATTTATGCTATAGTCCCTTGAGGGACCCCATACATCTGTATGAACCAATTCAAGCATATTTGAATACTTGTACCCTGATTTGTTATAAGAACTTTTATGTGCTTTACCTAATTGACAAGCTTCACACTTGTACACCATATGTTGCCCTTCAATGTTTGGCAATCCAAGCACCACCTGATTCTTTGACATTTCCTTTATAGCTCTCTCATTGAAATGACCTAGCCTTTTATGCCATAGGTCTAATTCAGATACCTTTTGTCCTCCATAGGTAAATAGTGCATGTCCCACATTACCTTGGACCTTGAGAGTAAACAATCTTCCTTCCTTTTTACCTGCAATTATGGTTCTATATCCCTGATTTGGATCTTGTACATAGACACCATCATTTGTGAATTTTACTTCATAACCTTTCTCCACAATTTGCCCTACACTTATCAAATTTTTAGGAATAGTAGGGACATAAAGTACCTTGCTCAGAAGTGTACTTCCACTCTTTGTTTTCACTGATCCAATGCTCTCCACTTTATGTTTGGTATTATCACCTGTTTGAACTGTATGTCCATTCACCCTTGCTTCCATATCAGTCATCAAGGATAGGTTCCCACTCAGATGGTTGCTGCACCCTGAGTCAATATAAAACACTCTTTGATCATCTCCCATTGATTCATGAGTTGCATTCAGGATAAGAGTCATGTCATCCTTCTGATCTGATGCATAATTGTAATAATTATTGTTGTAGGACTGAGATTGGAAGTTTCTTCCACCTCCTCTTCCATATGTTGTCCTACCTCCTCTTCCTCTGAAGTTACCTCTTTGGTTTCTGCCTCCTCTACCTCTTTGACTATAATTCTGATTGTTGTATCCTCCACTTTGATTGTTATACCAACAATCATTTGCCAAATGATTTGTTCTGCCACAAATCCAACAAGCTTTAGCATTATCTTTGTTCTTACCTCCTCTTCCTTTACCTCTGAAATTTGTCTTCCCTTTTGTGAAGTTGGCTTGATTTGAATTCCCTTCATCTTCATTTGATTGCTTTCCCTTGCCATTCTTTTTCTTGTCTTTGGAGTACATAGCTTGACTTGTACTTCTATCATTGTCTCCTTTAAGATCCTGCTCAAAGGTTAGCATGTGTCCTAGCAATTGATTAAGGTCAGGAGTAAAGTGATCAAGTGACAACTCTATGGACAATATAAAAGGCTTCCACTTCTCATCACCTCTTAGACCTGTAAGTATTTGTCTTACCAACTTTTCCTCTTCAATATCTTCATCCACTGCTCCCAAGCTATCTGCAATATCTTTCATCCTTGCCACATAATCTGAGATTGATTGTGAGCTCTTCTTCTTGAAAGTTGTGAACTCAGCCCATAATGAGGACTTCCTTGACTTAGTTGTATTTTGGAAATGCTCTTCCAAGGCATTCCAAACATCTGTAGCACTTTCTAAACCTTTGATGTGAGGTAGAAGGTAATCATTTACAGCCATGTAGATGATACTCCTTGCTTGAGCATCCTTTCTCATCCAAGTCTTCAACATTGCAAGTTCCTCCCTAGTAGGAATACTTGGATCTGCAAATTCTGGTTTTTCTTCATCTCCTGTAATGAATGATATAAGATCTTTGCTCATGAGGTGTGCTTCCATCCTCATGGACCATGCTGGATAGTTCTCCCTATCTAGCTTATCAATCTGCAAGCTTTCTCCCATCTTGTATCCACCTGTGTATTGAAATCTTCAAGCTTTACAAACAATGTATGTACCTTTACTTCGAATTGAACTCCTTTTGCCTTTCTTGATGTCAATTTGTCTTCTCCTCGAGCTTTGGCTCCAAGCTTTCACTTCTTGATCCTTCAAATGTTGAATCTCTTGAATCTGCAGCAATCGGGATCCTCCTTTTCTTCAAATTGATGTCTCCTGCTCTGATACCACTGATGGAGAATGTTAATCTCCAAAAGAACAACTTATTCTTGTGATTAGAGCACCTCTATACCAAGAATAAGTCAAAACCTTTCATACATTTAGATGATCAACTTCTAATATTCAAAAAATGAACAAATCTGTGAAGAAGGTGATACACAGAAAAGTCTGCTGCACTATTTCCTTACATTGACTTATCAAATGTGTAAAGTTTTCCATGAAACTTTGTACGAATCATCTCTTAGAGTTTGCGCAACTATTCCAAGTTGAATCACTCCAAAAGATTAAGTGTAGCTTGAGAAATCAACTTCTCAAGTTACCTATGTCAGAAACTATACTTCTGAGAAGTCGATTCTGACACCCCTAACTTCTTAACTTTGATTCTCACAGTATCTTACCCGTTTTGCCAAATGCTTTTAGCCACGAGTAGATCACCTTCCAACTTAAAGATTAAGTGCTTGCTTGCACAAAACTTTAAACTATGGAGTGAGCACTGACCAAAAGATTAAACACGAATTTTGCGCCTGTTTCAGAGAACTGTAGACATTCAACACATATGAATGTTCCTACTCATAATTCTCCTAGCCTGTTCACAATTGGACTCTGAAATTCAGGTCACAGGCTCATCAACTAACAACTTAGATATCCTCAAAAGGATTTAGCTAATGATCAAACACAGAAGGAGCAGACACGAAAAGATCGGGCGCAATATTTCTTCATTAACTCAGAAAAATACAACTGAGTGATGAGAGCTAACACACATAACTTTTCTCTATCTCTTGACTCCTATCTCATGTCACATATGCTCTCATGTGCTCTCCATCTCTTGCCCCGACTTTTCTCAAGGTATTTATAGATAATTTGTACATAACTTTTACTGAACAAAAGTTCTAAGTCATCTATGACTATTCTAATGTACATATGTGTACAAGACAACATTCTGACTTCTTCTTCATTTTGCAAATGTCTTCCATTGCTTCATTCTGACCATAAGCATTCTCCAAGATCTGTATAATCACCAATTTGTGATTGGTTTGCTCCAATAGCGTTGGGGCAAGCCAGCACTCAGACCAACGAGAATGAAATTGCAGATGGCCGATGGTCACATAGAGAGACCCCTAGGATTGCTAGAAGGAATAACTCTCACCACTTGTGGTGTCGAGTTTGAGCATACATTTGCTATATGTGACTTTAGCAAAAATCATGCCTATGAGATGATTTTGGGAAGACCATTCTTGCGACAGTTGCAAGTGGTACAGGACTGGGGAACCAACTCCTTGTATTTGCAACACTTGGGTGTTACGACCAAAGTCAATCTCAAGGATTATTCTCATAGAGATGTCCCTCCTATCCAATGGAATCCCATCCATAGAGCCAAAGATGATACAGAATCGGTGCATTCCATAGGGTCTGGATCCTCATGGATGCATGAAGACACTCACTTATGGATGTGCAAGGTAGCAGTAGAAGAAGAGAAGAGAGAGAAAGCTAGAGAGGTAGGTGCGAAAGAAACCCATAGATCAATCCAAGACCCAGCCTATGCACCTGTAGTTTTTCCAGACGAAGAATTTGAACCTCATGGCTGGGCAGAAATTTTAGCAACAATGGACGTAGCCATCAATGAAGAACAATGGACACCTCACTGCGATGAGGATGGCTATGACATTTCAGTCTTCTCCATAGAGCCAATCATGGGAGAGGCAGTTCTAGAAGAATGCGAACCAAGCCCTGACGCATTTGAGGATGCAAGTGACTCCGATCTAGAGTCAATCATTATGGACCCACCATTTGCATCAGATGAAGAATACTTCCATGAAGTAGAATTTCAACCCCAGAGGCATAGAGAGGTTACAAATGATGTAAGATTAGCAACACATGTGACCCCGAAGGAAGAAGGAAAGAAACGAAAGAAGAGAGAAGCCTCACCAGAAGAGGAAGAATCTTTGTTTGAGGTCCCAGAAAATTTTAAGAAGTATGAGATAGATGACAGGAGAGTCATGATAAGAATGCCTAAACGAGAGGCACAATCAGGAGAGGCCTATGATAACAAAGAAACCACCAAGAAAATAGTAGTGGCCCTAGAAGAAGGGGAGGAGAGATGCACGTACATAGGCCATGACCTAACAGAGGAAGAAGAGCGTGCGTTGATAGCCTTGCTAAGAGAATACAGAGATGTATTCGCTTGGAGTTACAAGGATTTGAAAGGTGTTGACCCCGATATATGCTCACACACTATCCCCATGACCTCAGATGCTAAACCCTCTAAGCAAAAGCCCTATACTTATAACGATAATTACGCTGCTAAGATCAAAGAAGAGATAGATAGATTGGTTGAAGCTGGATTTATCTATGAAATTGAGCACACTGAATGGGTATCCCCCATCGTAGTGGTGCCCAAGAAGAATGGCAAGCTGCGTGTGTGCATTAACTTGAAAAAGGTTAATGCAGCCACAATTCGAGATAACTATCCGCTTCCCATCACAGAACATCTCTTAGAAAGAGTGGCAGGCAAGGAAGTGTACAGCTTCCTTGATGGATTTTCGGGCTACAATCAAGTAGCCATAGCCCATATCCCTGAGCTCAGACAAATCTTTGACAAATGTAGTGAATATCAAGTCTGCCTAAACCCAGAAAAATGTGTTTTCATGGTCAGGCAAGGCAAGATTCTAGGACACATAGTGTCAAAGAATGGCATATCTACCGACGAAGAAAAAGTGAGAGCCATAGCAGAGCTACCTAGGCCAAAGAATGTCAAGGAAGTACAAGCTTTCATGGGGCATTGTGGCTATTACCGACGATTTATACACATGTATGCTGTCATTGCAAAGCCCATGTACGGACTTCTGACAAACTTTGAGTGGACGGATGAATGTGAGAATTCCTTCCAGGAGCTTAAAGGAAGATTGTGTTCAGCACCAATCTTGACCACACCAGATTAGAATAAGCCTTTCCATGTTCATGTGGATGCATCCAATTATGCCATTGGTTGTGTACTTGCTCAACCTACTGGTGAAGGTAATATGGATCTTCCAATTGCCTATGCCAGTAGACAGTTGAATGCAGCTGAACGAAATTACACCACTACGGAGAGAGAAGGCTTAGGCATGGTATATGCAGTTAAGAAATTTAGACACTATTTGCTTGCAAATAAGTTTAAATTTTTTACTGATCATCAAGCATTGTTATATCTCGTAAACAAGCCTTGCAATACAGGAAGATTAGTGAGATGGTTTCTCTTGCTCATGGAATATGACTTTGAAGTTGTGGTAAGGAAAGGTAGGACTCACTTGAGAGCAGATCACCTCTCTAGGCTCACATCGGGAGAAGCCCCACAAGGAGTATCAGACGACCTTCCTGATGCTTACTTGTTTAATTTGGAAGTGGTGCCGCAGTGGGCTAAGCCATTGGTACCAGTATTGACATACGGGCCTAACCATCCAGTGGTAAACACACAGAATAGAGAGGTTGTAAAAGCCCAAAAGTACCACATCATGGCAGGAAGTATGTACAAGCACACAGATCAAGGGATTTTGGCTTGTTGTGTGGAAGAAGACGAGTACAATAAATGGTTGCAATTAGCACATGTAGGTGCGTTAGAGCAACACTACTCAAAGCAACGAACTTTACAGACCCTAAAGAGACTCGGAGTGCATTGGCCGACTATGGAAGCAGATGTCCAAAAGTTGTGCAAGGAATGCCCAATCTGTTGCACTAAACCACATGTGGAACACGCCACTCTTTATCAAGTATCCATTGTGCCAGATTGGAGTGAACCACTAGTATCCTTCCTGAGGACGAAAACATTCCCGTCAGACATGACTCTAGCTAGGAAAAGGAGTTTAGAACAAGAAGCCCAGGATTACGCACTCATTGGTGATAATCTATACAAGCGTGGTAAAGATGGTTACCTGAGGCTATGTGTCCATGAAAGTGAATATCTTAAGATCTTAGAAACTTCTCACCAAGGTGTAGCAGGAGGACACTTTGGACCTGATCGGGTGATCAAGGCAATACTATTTGCGGGCTTCTGGTGGCCTACCCTTCACATGGATGCACATACCTATGTGAAACGGTGTGATGTCTGTCAGAGGACTCAGTATCCTATACGCAAAGATGAGATGCCACTGAAACCTATGATGGGTGGACGTGCGTTCTCTAAGTGGGGAATAGACTTCGTAGGTCCTATTAATCCCCCAGCTAAGGGTTCTCATGCGGAATACATCATTGTGGCAACAAATTATCTCACCAAGTGGGTGGAGGTAAAGGCTACGACAAAGAACGATGCTCAAACAACTGCTAAATTCTTGTTTGAGAATGTATTCACGAGA
The DNA here is from genome assembly GCA_020310875.1 of Ceratopteris richardii. Classification (NCBI taxonomy): domain Eukaryota; kingdom Viridiplantae; phylum Streptophyta; class Polypodiopsida; order Polypodiales; family Pteridaceae; genus Ceratopteris; species Ceratopteris richardii. The sequence goes on from CM035438.1 coordinate 3,658,824, forward strand.
TATGGGCTACCTATAGAGCTGGTAAGTGATAGAGGCACACACTTCCTGAACGAAGTGATTGAAAATCTACTCCAAGAATTCTTGGTAATACACAAGAAGTCTGCCCCTTATCACCCTCAGGCTAATGGACAAGCTGAGAGCACTAATAAGATCCTATGTAATGTACTGACAAAATTAGTGAACACTAAACGCTCTGATTGGGACAAACAGCTACACCATGCTGTTTGGGCATACCGAGTTGCCTACAAAACGGTACTCCAAGCCACCCCCTTTCAGATGGTATTTGGCCAAAACGCTGTGCTACCCTTGGACTTCTTGATTCCTACATTGAGAGTAGCACAAGAGCACGAATGGACAGGTCATGAACTCTCCTCTAGGATCTTTGACCTTGAACGATTAGGAGAAACAAGACTGAGAGCAGCTGCAGGAATATATGCAGCTAAGAAGAGACATAAGGCATATTTCGATGCCCATGTGAAGGATAAGGGCTTGAAAGCAGGAGATCTAGTTTTAGTCTATACACTGAAACAACACGCAAGGAAGCTAGAAAAGAGAGGCTACGAACCTATGATTATCAATAGGATCTCCACGAGTGGAGCAGTACAATTAGCCACGTTAGAGGGTGATATTCTCCCAAACTATATTAGCGGTTGCAGAGTCAAGTTGTATCAGGAACCCCTCACGGAGGAAATGCTCAGCAGACTCAACACTGCTAAGAAACGCAAAGAGGAAGAAAAGCGAGTTCGAGAAGAAGCTCAAGCAGAAGCCTTAGAACGCATCAGAAGGATGAAGTTACGAAGGCAAGGTAGAGATCAGCCTAGAACGAATGACTATGCAGATCAAGGATATCCTATGGCCATGTGTGAAGTCGCAGGAACAAGTTCGCATAGGATAATTGATCGACGTCCTTTCATAACCCTAGATATAGGACAAGGAAAGAGTGCAAGGACCGTAAGAGCCTTGATTGACTCAGGTGCAGCCACTAGTGCTGTTAAATTGTCTTACTGTCAAGAGTTGGAGTTAACTGTCAATCCTGTGGAAGCGTATCTCATAGGATTGGGAGGCGTGGAAACCCCTTGCATGGGCGAGGTGGAACTTCCCCTCTATATTCATGATGAGGCTATAACAGTTAAAGTACTAGTGTGTCAAGACAAGGATCTCACTGAACCTCTTGTCTTGGGTCAAGATTGGATCTGTGACCAAGCAGTCAACTTAAACTTAAGAAGTGGACTTCTTCAGGTTTGGGTCAATCATAGTCGAATTACAGTAGAGTTAGATAATGGAGCACTCAAGGAACTAGGAAAGGCACAGACTCCTGGTCCTTCTAGGAATACACATGAAGATGACCATGTTGTTCTTGTCCAAAACTATGTGTTGCAGAGGAATGATATTCGCAAAAAAGGAGTCAGGGATGCAAAGGAACTCCCTTCTTTTCCAAAGGCCAGAAGGAGGCAACAACCAAAGGTGGATCAAAGGCAGAAGAAGCAGAGTACTACCTATGTCGGGGATCCAAAGTACCTGCGCAACAAAATGTCCCAGTAAGTGAAACAAGTGTGGGTGCGGAAAGGCGAACACCCGGTTGCACTCAAGCCAACCACACGGGCAAAGCCTCTTATTAGTAACCAACAACACGACACTAATAAGAAGTCTTTCGGAAATTCTTCTGCTAACGTGAAATCTATTTGGGTGCCCAAGAAGTCGATGAAGGCTAGCCCACAATCAAGACAAATTTGGGTGCCTAAGGCTTGCTTGCGGGCGCAAATAGCTACGCCGAAGCCACAACCTATACAGCGTAAACCATTCACTCGCACAACCGGCATCCACTCGTTTTCAACACTCACGAACACACCAAGGCCCATGAGCACGAACAGAATCATTTGTAAATGGGTCCCTAAAAGGCCTCATGTTCAAGCTGATACACCTATAATGTTCTCTAGCGTCTCTACGAAACCAAGAGAAAAACCCATCCACTGCATTTGGCAGCTTAAGACCTGTAATAAAACCCCCGACCCCAATTTGTAAATTCACCCCCACTTACTAACTGCATTAGTCTCCTAGGAATACCCAAGCATTAACTACACACACTGTCTTCGTGCACTTACTAACCACTAACTCACCATCTACCTCATGTTAATGTTGTAACGGGGACAACAACGGATTTATTCTGTCCATTACGATGTTAACACATGATTCTATATTCTCACAGAATCAGAAGGCAAGAAGTAAAATGGCAGAAGCGACAGGTTCGGGCTCACAAGTAGGGATACTTACTGCCGGAATTGATGTGGATAGTCTACCTGTGGATGTGCCACCAACTGAACGACCAGTGGAGCTGCAGCACCTTCAGCAAATCCCTGTGCCGGATCCACCCACAGGGATCACAGAAAGAGTCCATGCCAATTCTCATTGGTTCAATGGCATGCCAGGTCCATTAGGAGAGGCCAAGTATATATGGGAGTCTAAGTGCGAGTATGACAGATCATGGGTTCGATTCCAATTTTTCTCCAAGGAGTTCGAGACTTTACAGAACACCGAGGATCTCTAGACCATATGGCAACGAGCAGGGCTGACAGAATACTTTGAAGCCCCACTACCTAAACCAGATCTCCTCCGATGTTACTATTTGGTCTCCACATTACAAGCTAATGAAGAAAAGGACAAACCCGGATCATTTGTTCTTCCCTCCTTGCTGGGCAACAACGAGTTGAAGAGGTTTGAACTTACTGTGGAGTTGGTAAGCGACGCTTTGAATATGCACGGCACGCATGTACCTTCTGAAAAGGATGCTCTTGTTCCCACTAACATGAAGGATAGGAAACTATTGAAGCTTAAAGACATGGCAGCACTCACACCAAACGTGTCCATCCCTCTCCGCATGTGCATGCAACATTTCGCCTTTCCAGGCCAAGACCGCTTCACACAACCACACAAGAGAATCTGGTTCGCTCTCTACTTAGCGGAAGCAGGTGCGTTACCCATTAAGCTACCGGTATGGATTATAGATCAATTGTATGAAGCAAACAAACGGTCTTCTAGGAAATTAGTGGTGAACGGATGCTGTGCAATCACACGCATTATTTACCGGTGCCTAGCATACGATGTTCCCATTGAACGTGCCTTAACTTGGGCACAATTACAAATGTTTAAGAAGCTCAAGACGTCCACACATCAATCCAAGCGCATGAGAGGTGCGATCCCTTGTGTCCAGACAAGGGAAGTTCTGACTACTCCTGAGGTATCGCCACGAAGGGAGACCACTGTACCTCCCTTTACCATTAGGATACCCAGGTCGAGATCTGAAACTACGACACAAGCTACCCCATCGGCTCCTCCTGTTCCACCTGAATTCGAATTTGTTGCCACTGGAGATGCTGAAGGAATGGACCCCCAGGACTTCGAAGCATTCCTACAAAGTACACAATTCTCTGATGTGGAGTTTTATTCAGATGCAGAGGTACAAGGCACATCCTCACAAAGAAGAAGAAAGTCTAGAGACGGTCGACGTGTACATTGGAGTGACGCTCAGCAAGGTCAACAACAAGGACACCTAGAAGAAGAAGGAGCGTATGAAGAGGAGACCACTGAAGCCCCAGCCTATACAGCAGAACTCCGAAGGCTGTATCAGATTATGGAAAGAGTGCGATCGCAACAACTACTCACCGAACAAAGTAGCAGAGTACTCATGACTCAGTTGTTGGAAGAAGCAGGAGTTGACTCAGAGTATAGGGAAGGTCTCTTATTGATGGCAGAAACATATGGGGTAGTGGAAGCAGTGCGCACTGCCATTCGGAGGTCCCCAGTTCAATATGATCCACGAAGGTTCCAGACACGACCACGTTCAGGTAAGAATATCCAGATTCCCATTACAACTGCAGAAGAGCCAACTATTACATCTGAACCTATCAGGACAACCTCCCAAGCAACCGAAACGGCTAGCCAAGAGCACCCAGTCACCCATGAGGAGTCCACAGAGCCACAACCACCCACACCCCCACCCTCGCCTCCTAGAGCAGAAACAGTGGAAATCACCTCGACCACTCAACCCACCGAACCAACCTTCATCTTCCGTACTCCCATCTCTAGTTCCACCCTATTCTCTACCACTGATAACCCAATCTTTGAAGCAACCCCCATCACTACACAATCCACCGAACCGCTCCTAGAGCCTGCCCTAGGGCAACCATCCCCCATGCCCTCAGCCATAGGTCATCCTGACCCCAGATCCACATTCATGGGTTTCCTTGCTACCACGCAACCCTTCGCGCCCTCCTCCAATTTACGACCTCAACCCCCGACCTCTCTATCTCCATTTCTACAATCCCTCCATGACCTCCTTGCTAGAACTTTTCAACCAGGGTCTCAACCATTTCCTTCCTTTTCAGCTCCCCACCCCACTTCGCATCTATTCACCACTTCCACACACACACCACCTACCATCCCAATGTATATGGTAGATCCCACACTCGCACCCACTCCTGAAGGTATGGACATTTCACCATCCACGGCACCTCCCCCCACGATTCCACCTCCTCCCATTCCCCCTCCACCAATTTCACTCACACACACGACTTCAATAGACACATCATTCACTCTTCCCCATCCCCAATTCCCTTCCCATGCATCTCCCACTGTAAACACCACCCACTCATCTATAGGAAGTGCATTGGACACCATGCTTGCTTGTATATCAAACTTAAGGACAGATTACATTCAGCTCCAGCAACAGAATGAACGCCTGCACAAGCACTCAGAAACACTACAGCACCGCCTCGCGGCACTAGAGGAGGAAAATGCTCGCCTCCACACACAGTTCCAAACTCTCCAAGAAGCTCATGGCATATTGGAGGTACAGTTACAGAACACAGATCAGGAAGCAATACAGGTGGTAGAAGGTCACCTACGGACACAGCTGGAATGCAACTCAAAGCTTCAGCGAAATATGGCTCTACTCAAACGCCATCTTGCAGCCGCTCAGGAAGAGAATCGACGCCTGCAAGTACAAAATCAAGAGAACCTGGAAGCAGCTATTGAGAGCACACCGGGGGCACCCATCAGCCCATCCAAGTTTCAAGCAGTGACCCCTGATAATATCAAGATCATATTGGAAGACTATGCCATGCTGCTTGAAGCACATGATAAGCTATCGGAGGAACTGTGACAATTGAAGCAGAAACACCAAAAAGGACCAACAGCAGCTTCTCCAACCACCCCCTCCGCGGCTTCACTTCTCACAGACTCAGAGGCCATAAAAGATCTCCAGAAACAGGTCACTGAATTGCAAACACGTCTACTACAATATGAGAGACCACCTTCCCCTCCAGAGGCTCCCACTGACGAAGAAGTAGTGCACATTCCTGTGGAACAAACGTTTGACGAAGAATACGATCCACAACCATTCCCAGGAGGCCAACAAATAGAAGAAGCTCAAGACACATTCGAGGCACCACGGCCTCCATGGCTACGTCAAGTGGAGGAAATCGGGAGTTCTCACGAAGAGCGCACAGTAGTGCAAAATCAGGCCATGAGGGTCATAGAGGAAACTGTGCTACAATCGGCTTATTTCAAGAACCTGTCATCGAGACGCTTGATCCTCTCATCTGAACTCCAATACAGGCCGTATTATATTACCTTGGCTGATTATAATGCAGAAATACAGAGAGTCACGGGTCAGATTCCTACCTTTGCTACCCAATTTCAACCGGAAGACCTTCCTCCAAAGGTGCAAAAAGGCAAAATTCGTCAACCCACCTGGCGGCAGAAACTTCTAGAGACATATCCAGAAATGCTACGCACATGGAACAACGCGCCTTTACACCTCCTATACAATCCATGCTACGGTCCAGTCCCACGCCGCAGGTCTTGGAAGGCATTCAATATCAAGGTACAGAACAACGCGCAATGCAAGGAATGGCTGAACTACCCGTACATTGCGCCACCACAGGGACCACCGTCGGTAGCATATATGATGGGAACCATTCGCCACTGGATGCCGTGCTTGAAGCCCATGCAAGATGTAGCAGCGGAAATGATTCTTAAAATCTTAGATATGATGCAGGTAGTCCTGAAAACTTTTAGAAATGCAGCCGCACCACAGGTACGTCTCCCGGGGTTTAGCAATGGAAATTACGACTTGGTGTATGACATGAGCGCCACCCCCAGTATTCGTGTGGCTTACGCCTGGCATGCACGTATCAAATACCTCCCTGCCTGCTACAAACAGACCTTCGAAGAAATGTTCAGATCAGGTTTCTGGGAGTATCACTCGGAGATTTTCGCACCGAAGCCAACACATCTGCTCCATCTTTTTGCTTGTGAACAAGCAATGTACTCTGAGTACTACACCACCCCGCAACCAGAGGCCCCTGGTGCAATAAATTGGGATGCATTAGAAGCTGATCTAGTGAGAGGCTTAAGGATAGGAGAACATGAACTGGCCACCAATGTCATCCAATACTATATCGACCACCCGAGAGAACAAAGGTCTGTCAGGCGCGACAGACGCTAGGAAGGGGGGCGTGTTGGCATACAAAGCAACAGAGGAGTCATGCACAATACGGCAACAAGGCCAAATCATTTTTTCCATGGACTATTTACAAATCAAGTGATTTTAATCACTACACAAACATTGTAAATCCCGTTTTTGGTAGAATAGACTCCATTTTGTGCAAGCCGAGGAGTCCTCGAGCTTGAGGAGTATTAGAACTAGCGACATATCAATTTTCATAATTTTTAGACTCTGTTTGAGCCCTCAAATAGACTCTAGAACCTAATTTTTAACTAGGCCGGACACTAGGTCTGGACAGGGCCAAAGCTAGTTAGAAAACTATAAAAAGAGCTAGAGAGCTCATTTTTGGGGTTAGATTGTTTGTGAATTGAGCTTATGTAAGAGACCTTTTGATTAATGCAAAGAACTCCATTGTTCCTCTCCTTGTTCTTGCCTTGTGTGCGCGTGTGTGTGTATGTGTGTGCATGCTTGTGTGCTTCTCACTCACGCACTTGTGCCTTCACTTGCTCATAGTCTTCATACTAGTCCTCACGTCTCCACGGATTGACAATTAGGAGGTGAATCTTCTCACGTTGGTACTCACCATTGTGCTAGAGTGACACACATTCCTCAGTCCACTCAAAGTTTGTCAGAAGTCCGTACATGGGCTTTGCAATGACAGCATACATGTGAATGAACTGGCGGTAGTAACCACAATGCCCCATGAAAGCTTGTACTTCCTTGACATTCCTTGGCCTAGGTAGCTCTGCTATGGCTCTCACTTTCTCTTCGTCAGTAGATATGCCATTATTTGACACTATGTGTCCTAGAATCTTGCCTTGCCTGACCATAAAAACGCACTTTTCTGGGTTCAGGTAGACTTGATATTCTCTACATTTGTCAAAGATTTGTCTGAGTTCAGGAATATGGGTTTGCCTAATGTTGGAATGAGCACAAAGATCATCAACATAGACTTCTAAGTTCTTCCTCAGGAACTCCTTAAATACATGGCACATCAGCCTCTGGAAGGTTGCTGGTGCATTGGTAAGCCCAAATGGCATTACTCTAAAGGCAAATATGCCCCATTCTGTGGCAAAATCTGTTTTATGCTGATCTTCTGGAGCTATGGCTACTTGATTGTAGCCCGAAAATCCATCAAGGAAGTTGTACACTTCCTTGCCTGCTACTCTTTCTAAGAGATGTTCTGTGATGGGAAGCGGATAGTTATCTCGAATCGTGGCTGCATTAACCTTCTTCAAGTTAATGCATACACGCAGCTTTCCATTTTTCTTGGGCACCACTACGATGGGGGATACCCACTCAGTGTGCTCAATTTCATAGATAAATCCAGCTTCAACCAGTCTATCGATCTCTTCCTTGATCTTGGCAGCGTAATTCTCGTTATATGTATAGGGCTTTTGCTTAGAGGGCTTAGCATCTGAGGTCATGGGGATAGTGTGTGAGCATATATCAGGGTCAACACCTTTCAAATCCTTGTAACTCCAAGCGAATACATCTCTGTATTCTCTTAGCAAGGCTATTAACGCATGCTCTTCTTCCTCTGTTAGGTCATGGCCTATGTACGTGCATCTCTCCTCTCCTTCTTCTAGGGCCACTACTATTTTCTTGGTGGTTTCTTTGTTATCATAGGCCTCTCCTGATTGTGCCTCTCGTTTAGGCATTCTTATCATGACCCTCCTGTCATCTATCTCATACTTCTTAAAATTTTCCGGGACCTCAAACAAAGATTCTTCCTCTTCTGGTGAGACTTCTATCTTCTTTCGTTTCTTTCCTTCTTCCTTCGGGTTCACATGTGTTGCTAATCTTACATCATTTGTAAGCTCTCCATGCCTTTGGGGTTGAAATTCTACTTCATGGAAGTATTCTTCATCTGATGCAAATGGTGGGTCCATAATGATTGACTCTAGATCGGAGTCACTTGCATCCTCAAATGCATCAGGGCTAGGTTTGCATTCTTGTAGAACTGCCTCTCCCATGATTGGCTCTATGGAGAAGACTGAAATGTCATAGCCATCCTCATCATAGTGGGGTGTCCATTGTTCTTCATTGATGGCTACATCCATTGTTGCTAGGATTTTTGCCCAGCCATGGGGTTCAAATTCCTCATCAGGAAAGACTACAAGTGCATAGGCTGGGTCTTGAATTGATCTATGGTTTTCTTTTGCACCTACCTCTCTGGCTTTCTCTCTCTTCTCTTATTCTACTGCTACCTTACACATCCATAAGTGGGTGTCTTCATGCATCCACGAGGATCCGGATTCTATGGAATGCACAGACTCAGTCTCATCTTTGGCTCTATGGATGGGATTCCATTGAATAGGTGGTACATCTCTATGAGAGTAATCCTTAAGATTGACTTTGGTCGTAACGCCTAAGTGCTGCAGGTACAAGGAATTGGTTCCCCAGTCCTGTACCACTTGCAACTGACGCATAAATGTTCTTCCCAAAATCATCTCATAGGCATGATTTTTGCTGAAGTCACATATAGCAAATGTATGCTCAAACTCGACACCACAAGTGGTGAGAGTTATTCCCTCTACAAATCCTAAGGGTCGCTCAATATGACCATCGGCCATCTGCAATTTCATTCTCGTTGGCCTGAGGGCTGGCTTGCCCCAATGCTTCCATAGGGAAGTGGTGGCAATTGCAACTCCTGCACCTGAGTCCAAAATTGCCTTGGTGGTGTACTCCTGGTAGGTAATGGGAAGATAGGTGTTACCTTCTTCACCTTCACACATATCTCCTATCTTATCCAAGGGTATTTCTGGCACTGTCCTTTGGGATCCTACCTGGGAACGAGGTTTTGCTATCTCTGGTACTTGTTTGGCGACATGTTCCCATACTTCTGGTCTAACCTTAAGCAGCTCTTCCAAAGTGAGATTGCACTGCACTTTGGTGTTCTTTACTACCTCTGTGTTCCTAGGTATGACTGAATCTTCGTTTCTTACCATGACTGTAGGTGCTCTCATACAGGTGGACTTTGCTTCCCATGGGCCTATGAAATGGGGTAGTTCTTGTAAAGAATTAGACTCGAAGTCTAATCTTTCTTGAGATTGGGTACTCTCTTGCTCTCCATAAATGGATGGGATGTCTTGTGGGAATTGGTCATGTGCATCATCCACAAGTTCAATGGGAGGAGGGACTTCACTTTCTTTAGCCCATTTGTCTTCTTGAATCTCACGTAGGAATTCTGGTGTGAACCGATTCATAGAAGATGATGTGTCTGACTCCGTAGAGTTAGGCACATAGGCTTCAGCCACATAGGCTTTCTGGGTAGGAAGACCTGCTCTTTCACTAGCCTTGTCATGGTGTTGAGGGCTGAGTTCCTTTTGTGATTGTGTCGTTAGATTCTCTATTCTTTCTAGGGAGGGGAGGTTGTCTGGTTCAGTGGAATTGGGCACATAAGCTTTTGGTGGGGGATGGGTCATGTTTTTGCTTGCTTTATCTCTTTCTTGATTTTTTTCTTCCTTGGCAGATCTTGCAATTATGCCCTCTAACTTCTCTAGAAGTCCATCCAAGTGTAATTGCGTCTTGGCTGAGTCCGAGTAATTGAAAAGGCGACTAGCTTCAGACATAGTCTGAGCCAATGCGACCATTTTCGCGCAAAGCTTGGTTCTTTCTATCTCTAGGTCAGCCCTAGGGTAACACTTGTCATGATCCGTGACATTTGGCCCTTCTTGGATTCTGGCCTGATATGCTTTAAGCATCATGTCTATATCTTCAGGAGTGGGATCAGCTAATATTGATCCTACTCTAGGGGGTGGTGGAATCGTATGAGGTGGGTTGGAAGGTGGCAGGTCGGATGGCGATGGGAATGGTGGTGGTGGGATAGTGTGAGAGGGAGTTTGAGATGTGAGTTCAGTTATCTTGGCTTTGGTTTCTCTTATGCTTTCCTCAAGTTCACTCATCTTTTTAGCCCATTGTCTTTTCATTCTTTCTCGACTATCTTTCCACGCTCTAGTCCTTTTCTTTGTCATGCTCTTGGTTTCACTAGCCTCTGGGTTCTTATCCTGGTTTACCCCTTGGTTCTGCTGCAATGCCTGAGCTCTAGTCACTACCTGTACTGGTGCGGTGGATGTCACACTTCCTGTGGAGTCTACCACCAATCCAATAACGTTAATAGGAGTGATTTTTGGCATATTATTAGGATTCTTAGGGCAATCTCGTAAAAGATGCTCCTTTCCACATTCTTGGCAAAAGCCCTGAATTGTTATTGACTGGGGTTGTGTGAGTGGAGGTAAGGGACAATCACGAATGAGGTGATCTCCTGACATCTGTAGCATGGTCCTCTTGGGAATGGAGGTCTTACTTGCTTAGGTTGAGGCCTAGGGTTGGGGTTTGCATACATGACGTTTGTGTAATCTGACTCCCAACTAGGTTCATTTGGCTCTTCACTATAGTAAGACTCACCATGCTCAAGAGACTGCATGTAGTAAGCATGGGGACTATCCACATGTGTAGAATCAAAGCTATGGTCACTGGGGTCACTTTCGGAAAGCAGTGGGGTTACAGAGACTATAGCTCTATTCAGGTTTTCTTCTGCTGTTGCATATTTTACTGGGATCGCATTAGCTGGGGCAGGGGGTTGTTGAGCTAACACAGGTTGAGGCCTTTGTTGGTTTTGGTATGGTTGCTGATAAGGTTGTTGTGGCCTTCCATATGGCTGTGGAGGGTACGGGTGTTGGTATCTTCCCTGTTGAGGGTAGGGTTGCCTAACCGCTTGCTTGTTGTATGGGCAATATTGCGCTGTGTGATTTGTGTATCTCCGTTCTATGGTGCAGTATTGGCCACTAGGATTTACTTGGGGTTGAGCCATATGTTGAGAGTGATGGATGGATGCACTCAGGAAATCAGTTGGTGCTGCAAAACCTGCTTCACACCTGCCCTCTTTTCTCTTCAGAAATGCTTAGTACACTTGCTTAGCTTCCAAATGACACAAAGAAACCATGTATGTACTTTGGAAATGATTTAGGTAATGATCAACCCAAAACAGATAACTTTGTACTTCAAAAATCAAGCAAAACTTTCTATTTCTGTAGTGATACCTGCTCAGACTTTTACTCAGTGTGTCCAGCACACTTAAAATTGGAACAATTCCTTTTGGGAGTATTAATGTAACTTAGTAAGCTACCAATCACAAGTGGAATCACTTCAATTGATAAACTATGCACTGAGAAATAAGTTTAGCAAAATTATAATCACCCCCGACTTTTCAGGAACTCTGCAGACAAATACCAGTGTGCATCTCGACTTGATTTTCTCCCAAATGGCTGAGTGGAATCCTTTGAAATTTTGTATGTTTGTAGTAGACTTTGAGCTGGTTCCAATGAGCTATAGAACTCTTGATTTGGTTCAGTAGATCCAGAGTAATGCCTCTTTGAAGTTGACAGACTTGGAGTAGGTGACTCAGACAAAACAGAGATGATGAATGTATACTTCTATTGATATATGTGTTTGTACAATCTCATTAGCTTGCCAAGCACAGCTAAATGAGGTAGTGTGATGTTAGGTATAGAGTAGCCCTTACACACAATGAGTTACAAGGGAAATATGCCTCGGGGAGTGAGCTGGAATGAGAGTGTACCCCGCGACTTTTTCAGTACATCCTTTATAGGAGTTTGGTCTTCATTTGAATTTGAAATTCAAAGTTAGGCTCCCTTGAATCTCTCCTCTAAAAGTAGGGAGATATTCTCTCCATCTCAACAATCAAATTTCCACGACTAATGAGGTAGGTGGATGACTTTAAGTGGTTTCAAACAAATGTCAAGTCACTTAGACTTTTACAAGGGGTAAACCAGTAAGAACATATAAGTATATGTTTACATGAGCCTTGCTTTTGATTGAAGCCTTGATAAACCTTTATCCATGCTAGTCTTCCATAAGTCCAAGGGTTCAAGCCAATGTGTGTAGGCTTGTTTGCACCAACAGCTCCCCCTCAAGCCAAACACTTTGGCTTAAGTCTTCTTCTTCATTCTTCAATTACTTCCTGCAATCCAATCATAGATTTGAATCTTCCTAGCTTGTTTCCATCCAATGCCTTGGTAAGTAAATCTGCACATTGCATATTAGTAGAAACATATGTCAATTGAATCTCTTTACTTAACAATTTCTCTCTCACATAGTGGTAATGAACCTCTATGTGTTTGGTTCTGGCATGATAAATTGGATTTGCTGCAAGGTGGAGAGAGCTAGTGTTATCTCCAAATATAATAGGTGGTCTTGTGAATAGACCTAACTCTGTATATAGAAGCTTCAACCAGATAGCTTCTTGAGTAGCATTTGCAAGTCCTCTATACTCTGCTTCAGTGGATGATAATGCCACTGTAGGTTGCTTCTTAGCTGACCAAGAGATAGGCTTGTCTCCTGCAAAACAAATGTACCCTGAGGTGCTCCTCCTATCATCCTTGCATCCTGCCCAGTCTGCATCTGAGTAAACCTTAATGTCAATATCTGATGTATAAGGAAAATACAAACCATGACTTTGAGTTCCCTTGAGGTACTTCAAGATCTTCTTGGCTGCCTCTAGATGAGGTACTCTAGGTTTGTGCATGAATTGACTAAGCACACTTACTCCATATGCTATGTCAATTCTTGTCAAGGTAGCATAGTTCAAACTACCCACTATACTTTGATATCCTGTAATGTCTTTGAGTTCTTCTCCTTCATGAGCACTTAGCTTTTGGTTAACCTCCATTGGAGTAGTAGATACCTTAGCATCCTGCAAACCAAACTTCTTGACCATATCCTGTACATACTTCTTTTGAGTAATGTATATACCTGAGTTTGTGTAGATCAATTCAAGACCTAGAAAATATTTTAGTAATCCAAGATCACTAATCTTGAATTCTTTCATCATGTGACCCTTGATGTGTCTAATCCCATTGACATCATTACCTGTAATGATGATGTCATCAACATAGACACATAAGTAGATTACCTCTGTACTACTTCTCTTTATGAATAGAGAAGTGTCTGCTTTGCTCATCACAAATCCTTGGTCTTGGAGGTAGGTGGTCAATCTGTAGTTCCATGCTCTAGGTGCCTGCTTCAAACCATACAGAGCCTTCTTCAATTTACAAACATAATGTACCTTTCTTGGATCTTCATAGCCAGGTGGTTGTGACATGTAGACTTCTTCAGATATCCATCCATTTAGGAATGCATTCTTCACATCCAATTGGTACATGTTCCAATTCTTGGATGCAGCTACACTCACCAATACTCTGATAGTTGGCATCTTGGCCACAGGAGAAAATGTCTCCTCATAATCAATGCCTTGGGTTTGTGCAAAACCCTTGGCTACCAACCTAGCTTTGTACCTGTTAATAGTTCCATCTGAATTCTTCTTCAATTTGTAGATCCATCTGGATCCTATTACCTTCATAGTATCCTTCTTGGGTACCAAGTCCCAAGTATCACTCTCTTGGAGGGCTTCTATCTCTTCATCCATGGCTTCTCTCCATTCTGGCTTTGTAATTGCTTCTTCATAGGTACCTGGTTCTTCATTCAACAAGTCTTTTGCAAGATATACAGAATGTTTAGTTACAAGTGATGTGTCATACCCAAATCTGATAGGTTTCTTCTTCTCTCTCTGAGATCTTCTCATAGCTTGAGTAGAAGTCTCTGCCTTGTCCTCCAATTGCTTCATTTTCATCTTTCCTTTGGACTTCCAAGCCTTGAACTCTTCAAGGTTGATGGTATCATCATCTGAGCTTGAATCTTCTTGCTGAGTTGGCTCTTCCTTGGTAAGCTTTGGAAAATCTTCCTCCATGTCATAAGGTAGACTCACTTTCCTGCATTCATTCTCATACCAAGAGTCATTCTCATCAAATATGACATCTCTGCTTACCTTGAACCCTTTGTTTGTGGGGTTGTAAAATCTGTATCCTTTTTGGTTCAAGTCATAACCAATGAAGATACATTTCTCTGCCTTTGGATCTAGCTTTCCTCTTACCTGTGAGGGAATATGCACATATGCTACACATCCAAAGATTTTGCAATGATCTAGAAAGGGTCTCTTACCATGCCATGCTTCATATGGTGTCATGCCATCAAGTGATTTGGATGGCAACCTATTGATGAGATAGGTGGCAGTGGACACACTCTCTGCCCATAGGTAATTTGGCAACTTTTTCTCATTGAGCATAGACCTAGCTGTTTCCACTATAAGTCTATTCCTTCTTTCTGCTACCCCATTTTGTTCTGGTGAGTACCTTGTAGTGATCTCTCTCTTGATGCCTCTTTCCTGCAAGAAATCTTCAAACTCATTGGAGAAGTATTCTCCTCCACCATCTGACCTTAGCCTCTTCAAGCTTCTACCTGTTTGATTCTCAACAAGTGCAAGATACCTTTTGAAACAATTAAACACTTCATCTTTATGCTTCATAAAGTACAAAATGGTCCATCTGCTATAGTCATCAATGAAGGACACATAATACCTTGAACCAGAAATGGAAGGGTCCTTGCTAGGTCCCCAAACATCTGTGTGTACCAAGTCTAGGTAGTCTTCATGCATGAAACCTTTTCTTGAGTAGGGTAATCTGTGAGACTTACCAAATTGACATGATCCACATTTGTAAATCATGTGTTGCTTGGATACATTAGGTATCCCAAGCACACACTGATCCCTGCACATTTGCTTGATAGTCCTTTCACCTATGTGCCCTAGTCTTTTATGCCATATCTCTAACTCTGAGAGTGTCTGATCCTTATAATTATACAAAGCAATATTTTTTGTATCTTCTAGCTCAAATGTAAATAATCTACCTGATTTCTCCCCTTTGGCTATCCTCCTGAATCCTTGTTTTGGGTCCTCCACATATGCTCCATGTTGTGTGAATCTGACCTGCAAACCTTTCTCCACAATCTGACCAACACTCATCAGATTCTTAGTTATTGTTGGTACATAGAGTACCCTGCTTAATAGGTTCTGATTACCATCACATGTCTTCACATTTCCAATTTTGACCACAGAGTGTTTAGTGTCATCACCTGTTTGTACCTGATGTTTGCCCTTGGGCTCTTCCAAATCAGAAAGCAATGCCACATTGCCAGCTACATGGTTAGAACATCCTGAGTCAATGTAAAATAAATGATCATCATTTGTACCTATCTTTGAGGTCATATTCATGATCAATAAGGAGTCATCTTGCTCCTCTGTGTAGTTGTTGTAGTCTCTTCTATTTCTGAATCCACCTTGGTAGCTTCCATTGTGGTTGTTGTTGTAATTGTTGTTGTATTGGTTGTTGTACCCATTGTAGCTTTGATGTTGGTTAAATCTGCCTCTTCCTTGAGAGTATCCACCTCTTGAGTAGCCTCTTCCTCTCTGGTTTTTATAGTTCTTGTAGCATTCATCTGTGGTATGATTGGACAACCCACAGATGTTGCAAGGTGATGAGTTGTAGGGTCTCCCCCTACCTGACTTACTTCCTCTGCCTCTTCCTCTAGATGACCTACCTCTCCCTGCATAATTGGCTTGAGAGGTAGAGCCTTCTTCATCCTGTTTCTTCTTGCCTTTATCTTTAACTTTCTTATCAGTAAAGAGAGCAGAGGGGTTATTACCTTTTGATTGATCTCCAGCCTTGGTGAACTTTGCTTCATGTGTAAATAGTTGGCCCATGAGTGTTGTGAGATCAGGGGTATGCATGTCCATGTAGAGGTCCATTGCAGTGGTGAAACTTTCCCACTTATCATCTGCCTTGAGTCCATTTGTCACTTGCCTGACTATTTGCTCCTCTTCAATTTCCTCTCCAATGCTTGCTAGTTGGTCTGCCACATCTTTGATCTTTGTCACATAATCTGAGACTGATTGCTTGGGCTGCTTCCTAAGTGTTGTGAACTCTATCCATAATTGATTCTTCCTGGCCCTTGTGTTGGAAGAAAAGTAATTTGACAAGGTTTCCCAAGTCTCTTGGGAAGTCTTACAGTTCCTTACATGAGGCAAAAGAAAATCAGATATAGAGTTTAAGAGATAAGACCTTGCCAAAGCATCCTTTGCACACCATTGGTTAAGTCTTTCATGCTCATCCTTTGTAGGTAGTCCTCTAGTCTTGAATGAGGGCAACTCCTCATCTCCTGATATGTATCCAAATAGACTTCTCCCTTGTAGATAGGTCTTCATTCTCAGTGACCAAGCTTGATAGTTGTTTCTGTCCAATTTGTCAATGAATGAAGGGAAACCATCACCCATGATTACCTTCTTTTGCTCTGATACCACTGTTGAGAGTGATGGATGGATGCACTCAGGAAATCAGTTGGTGCTGCAAAACCTGCTTCACACCTGCCCTCTTTTCTCTTCAGAAATGCTTAGTACACTTGCTTAGCTTCCAAATGACACAAAGAAACCATGTATGTACTTTGGAAATGATTTAGGTAATGATCAACCCAAAACAGATAACTTTGTACTTCAAAAATCAAGCAAAACTTTCTATTTCTGTAGTGATACCTGCTCAGACTTTTACTCAGTGTGTCCAGCACACTTAAAATTGGAACAATTCCTTTTGGGAGTATTAATGTAACTTAGTAAGCTACCAATCACAAGTGGAATCACTTCAATTGATAAACTATGCACTGAGAAATAAGTTTAGCAAAATTATAATCACCCCCGACTTTTCAAGAACTCTGCAGACAAATACCAGTGTGCATCTCGACTTGATTTTCTCCCAAATGGCTGAGTGGAATCCTTTGAAATTTTGTATGTTTGTAGTAGACTTTGAGCTGGTTCCAATGAGCTATAGAACTCTTGATTTGGTTCAGTAGATCCAGAGTAATGCCTCTTTGAAGTTGACAGACTTGGAGTAGGTGACTCAGACAAAACAGAGATGATGAATGTATACTTCTATTGATATATGTGTTTGTACAATCTCATTAGCTTGCCAAGCACAGCTAAATGAGGTAGTGTGATGTTAGGTATAGAGTAGCCCTTACACACAATGAGTTACAAGGGAAATATGCCTCGGGGAGTGAGCTGGAATGAGAGTGTACCCCGCGACTTTTTCAGTACATCCTTTATAGGAGTTTGGTCTTCATTTGAATTTGAAATTCAAAGTTAGGCTCCCTTGAATCTCTCCTCTAAAAGTAGGGAGATATTCTCTCCATCTCAACAATCAAATTTCCACGACTAATGAGGTACGTGGATGACTTTAAGTGGTTTCAAACAAATGTCAAGTCACTTAGACTTTTACAAGGGGTAAACCAGTAAGAACATATAAGTATATGTTTACATGAGCCTTGCTTTTGATTGAAGCCTTGATAAACCTTTATCCATGCTAGTCTTCCATAAGTCCAAGGGTTCAAGCCAATGTGTGTAGGCTTGTTTGCACCAACACCATAATGGGACAGACATTTGCCATATGGTCGCCTCCACAATTATAACATCTTTTTACAGGGGCGAACCTTGGGATTTGTTTACTAGAGACACCTAGTTTCTGAACAACTTTCTCTGCAAGTTCCTCAATCGATGTGGATTGCGTGGAAGAGAGGCTAGAGGCACTATCTGAATCTTTGTATATCTTGGAAAGCTCTAACTCCTCCCCTAGGTTATCCTCAATGTCAATACACATGCGTACACACTCTTCTATGGTCCTAGGGTCTTTCAAGTACACATATGATCTTAATTTGGTACTTAGCAATCCATCCAAGAATAAAGCCACTTGCTTAGCTGGTGTGGGTAGCTCAGGGACAGGGTATCTTTCAAGATATTGCCTAAATCTCCTTCCTGCAAGTCTCACGGTCTCTTGAGGGGTTTGCTTGAAGCTGTGAATCAGTGAGGAGGTATTATGTCTTATGCCACTCTTAGAAAACTCAATGATGAAAGCCTCTAGGAGTTGGTCTATGCTCCTGAACTGTCTCTCGTTTAGTGGTTGAAACCATGTCAGGGCAGTGTTCCTAAGGGTTAGACCAAAGGCATTGTACTGCGTGAATAGATCCTCCACTTGTTCAGCTCTCAAGACTTGTCTAAACTCAGCCACATGATCGTATGGATCTCTAGTGCCATCGAAGTAGTTCTTCATGGACTTAACTAGCTGAGTTGGTCTCAAGGTCCTTGTGTGCTCTCTAGGTCGTGGTAGAGGGAACTCATCCGCATCTCTTTGATTCCTGTGAGCTCTAAGTACCTCAGGCTCTACTCTATTTGTTTTCGTCCTCGTTCTTTCTCTGCCCCCTAAGTTGGCAAAGCTCACCTCCGGCCTTTCTCTATGTCTGTCTCTTTGTGTTCCGTGAGCATGGGAGGTTCCAGCTCCTGGGTGGCCAAAGGACACGTTCGATCTTGGTTGGGGGAAAACGAATTCACCCTTCCAAGTGTAAGCATGCCTATCATTTTCTGTCACCACAAAGATCCTCTCTGAAGCGTGATCTAAGTAGGTCACTCTGCCTAGGCTATCAGGATCCTTAAACTCATAGATCATGATTGTTCCTATATCAGTTGGCTGATCAGATTTATACCTCCAAAAGGCTTCGTCAGTCTCTCGATTGAGGAGCAAATCTATGCTCTTATTATCCTGGGGAATCCACTCCGGTGTGATAATCCTAGTGAGAACCGATTTACCTCGAGGGGTTCTAGGTTCTGTACCATGTTTCCTTGCTCTAGGTCACCTAAGTCCGCTTCTGGTATCACATTTCCAAATTCTTCCGTCCTATTTGGGTGACTGGTGACTACGTATATGGTTCCTTCTTTGTCCAAGTATGCTCCGTTTTCAAACTTGACAGCTGGGTGCTCTAATCCAATGGATTGATCAGGATTCTTAATCTGTACCATAGATCTTCCTAGGCCGTCCTCATAGATGCTGGCACCTAATCGGTTGGTCCTAAGGTATTCCAACTACGTTTTTGTAAGGGCCTTCTACCCTGTGCAAGTATGGCACTCCTGAACTTCCTGTAGGTCTCTCCATACCTTGAGACATCTCGGATTCACTTGTCTCAGAACTTGGGTAGTATGAGTGGTGGCTCAACTGATGGGCCCACGACCTAGCAGTGTGGTTGACACTAGCCTCTGAAGACCTAAGGCTTTGTCTCTCCCTTACTAGATGTCGTCCTGATCTAAGGTTCATATGTCTATTTAAGTAGCCCAATTTTTTGCCTAGAGTACAACCTCGTTGCCGATCAATTGGTATCAGTCACTTGATTCTTTTTTAGTGTGTTATCATATTTATGATCTTGTCTGATATTGCGTCGTCAGGAATACTTGAGTAGTTTTCGTACTTGGAGTTGATCGTTCCACGTTAGGTTTTTTTTCCTTTATGTTGTCGTTCACACACACAGGTTATCTCTTGACTTGAACTTGATTTCGTAGATAGTCTTTGATTTATCTCGTGCCTATCGTTGCCTGGAATTACTTCTAACACTACCCGCACTTAGCCTAAACTAAGAATTGACAGAGGGTGTTGCGGGTTTTCCAACCTTGAGTTCCTTTCCTTGTGTTGTTGCCCTGGTGTGCCCAGGACATGCGTTCCCAAGCCTGCACTTACTCTTGCTTTGCGTACCCTTCGATGCTCTCAAAGGACCTGCGAAAGGCCCACCGTTAGCTCAAGACTTAAATTCTAAAGACAGAACCAATCACTTTCATTCATGTAACACTTCACCAATTTGCACTATGATTTGTTGGACACAACTCTAGAGATCCCTGAATTTTGTTACCTCTGAGTATGGTCAACTTCAAAATACCCTATCTAAGATTCCCTGCGAGCTTTCCAACAAAACAGAAATCACAGCAAATGGATTTCGTATGAGGAAGTTATGCCAATTCAGGGTTTTGGGGCTAAAATAGGATTAAACTAGGTTAACAGGCAAACAGGAATTCTCGGGTTACTTGGGTCATGCCCTCGTAATGGAATACTACACCCTTGTGTTTTCCCCACACTTTGCCAAAATTTAGACCATTATTTTTGCCTTAAAAATTTGACCTAATTTGCCCTTCTAACGTGTTCGCAAAGTCTGTCGGTCGCGATTGACTGGTCAGTCGCGATCGACGTGTCGATCGCGATTGACAGGTCCGTCGTGGCTGTCAGTCGCAATTGACACGTGGCCGAAAATTCAGTCAATTGTGGTCAAACAGTCGTTGACTCTGTCGATCACGATTGATGTGTCGATCGCGATTGACAGGTCGGTCATGAGGGTCTGTCCATCGTGGTCAAACAGTCGTTGACTGTGTCGGTCGCGATTGACAGAGCCATCGTGGGCTATCAGTCGCGATTGATGAGTCGATCGCGATTGATGGCTCGATCGCGATTGACACGTGTCACGCGTATGGTCCGTCGGTCGTGGTCAATCGGTCGTTCACTCTGTCGGTCACGATTGACAGAGCCGTCGTGGGCTGTTGATCGCGATTGACTGGTCGATCGCGATTGACAGGTCTGTCCGTCGTGGTTTGTCGATCACGATTGACAGAGCGATCGCGATTGACAGAAATCTGAGGAGTTTCAAAATTCTAAGCACATTTTTGGGAAGCTCTAGGCCTGTAGATCATGGTTTTGCACTTTGTTTGGCAATTTGAGCATTTTTTCTATCGGTCGCGATTGACAGAGGTCGGCGACACACAGACAATTACTTCGAATTCCGTACCTGCGCAGAGTGCTGGGGACAATGATGCGGCCTGTACCTGCAAGACAGCTCAAGAAACATGCAAAAACAGCACACACAATTTCGCTCTCTCGCTCTCTCTCACAAGTGAAATGAGGGAAATGAGATGGAGAAGGTGATATGATCAAAAAACTGAAATTTCCGCGATGATGGAAATGGAGGTGGGAGATGGTGATGATGATGATGGTGATGATGGTGGTAAGGTAAGAAAGAGAAAAATAGGAAAAGTAACGAAATTACCTACAACACCAACGTCTCCAATCTACGTCTTACCATCACACGCTCGTCCTCAAGGCTCGATCCCCGGCAATGGCGCCAAAATTTGGTGTAGCTCAGTGATGAGTAGCACCTCCTTTAATGTCAATCTGGGAAGACGTGAGGATGGTATGAAGACCTCGAGCAAGTGGCGGCACAAGTGCGTGAGTGAGAAGCACACAAGCATGCACACACATACACACACACGCGCACACACGGCAAGACAAAGAGTGAGAAGCAATGAAGTTCTTAGATTACTTTCAAAAAGCTCTTACAAGTTCATTTCAATTACAATCCAACCTCAAAAATGAGCTCTATAGCTCCTTTTATAGTTTTTGACTAGCTTTGGCCCTGTTCAGACCTAGTGTCCGGCCTAGTTAAAAATTAGGTTCCAAGGCTTATTAGAGGGCTCAAACGAGATCTAAAAAATATGAAAATTGGCAGGTAGATACTTCTAAAGCTCCTCAAGCTCAAGGACTCCTTGGCTTGCACAAAATGGAGCTACAAAAATACGAAATGATATTTACAATGGTTTTTAGTGATGAAAATCACTA
Source organism: Ceratopteris richardii (assembly GCA_020310875.1). Lineage (NCBI taxonomy): Eukaryota > Viridiplantae > Streptophyta > Polypodiopsida > Polypodiales > Pteridaceae > Ceratopteris > Ceratopteris richardii. Next base: position 3,680,712 of record CM035438.1, read on the forward strand.
TTTGTGTAGGGATTTTCTCTGTTGATTTGTCATACACCTCTTTGAGCTCCCTACTTGCTCTTTCTTCTTGTGTGTTCAACTCCTTGATGTCTGAAAAATTAGATGGCCTACTTGCCAGATCTTCTTTGACTGCCATGTCTGCTTGTGCTGTCCCTTCGCTCTGACTCTCTTCGTCTTGTGGCTCCTTCGGTTCCCTGACTGCTGCCAACAATGTGTGTGCATGTTAGTGTGCTTCTCACTCACGCACTTGTGCCGTCACTTGCTCGAGGTCTTCATACCATCCTCACGTCTTCTCGGATTGACATTAAAGGAGGTGCTACTCATCATGGAGCTACACCAAATTTTGGCGCCGTTGCCGGGGATCGAGCTTTGAGGACAAGCGTGTGATGGTAAGACGTAGAGTTGAAGCGTTGGAGTTATAGGTATTTTCTTCACTTTTATCCATTTCCTTTTGTTCTCTTCCTCACCATCATCATCATCACCACCTCCCACCTCCATCTCCATCATCGCAAAAATTTCAGTTTTTGACTATATCTCCTTCCCCCTTTCACTTCCCTCATTTCACTTGTGAGAGAGAGCGAGAGAGCGATATTGTGTGTGCTGTTTTTGCATGTTTCTTGAGCTGTCTTGCAGGTACATGCTGCATCATCTTCTCCAGCACCCCGCGCAGGTACGAAAATCTTGGCAACTGTCTCTGTGTCGCCGATCTCTGTCAATCGCGACTGACAGAAAAAATGCTCCATTTGCCAAACAAAGTACAAACCCATGATCTACAGGCCTAGAGCTTCCCGAAACTGTGTTTAGATTTTTGAAATTCATCAGATTTCTGTCAATCGTGATGGCTCTGCCAATCGCGATCGACAAACCACGACGGACAGACCTGTCAATCGCGATTGACTCATCAATCGCGACTGACAGCCCACGACGGCTCTATCAATCGCGACCGACACAGTCAACGACCGATTGACCACGACTGACGGATCATACGCGTGACACGTGTCAATCGCGATCGAGTCATCAATCGCGATTGACTCATCAATCGTGATTGATAGCCCACGACGGCTCTATCAATCACGACCGACACAGTCAACGATTGTTTGACCACGACGGACAAACCCTCGCGACCGCCCTGTCAATCGCGATCGACCCATCAATCGCGACTGATAGAGTCAACGACCCTTTGACCACGATTGATTGATTTTTCGAGCCACGTGTCAATCGCGATTGACTCATCAGTCGCGACTGACAGCCACGACGGAGCTGTCAATCGCGATCGACACATCAATCGCGATTGACCTGTCAATCGTGACTGACAGAACTTGCAAACGCGATAGAAGGGCAAATTTGGCCAGTTTTTTAGGGCAAAGAATAGGAGGCTAATTTGGTCAATTTGTGGGACAAACACTCGGGATTAGCATTGCATATTGAGGCCGCAACCCAAGTAATTCAAGAATTTCTGCCTGCTTGATTAAACTGTTTTGAACCCTGTTTTAATCCCTGAAGCTTGAACTGACATAACTTTCTCATACGAAATCCGTTTGCTGTGATTCTTGTTTTGCTTGGAAAGCTCGTGGGGAGTACAACCAAAACTTCCACTGGTTATGTGAAAATTAATATCAAGATTATTAGATAGGGTTTTTGAAGTTGACCATACCCCAAGGTAGGAAAACTGAGGGATCCTGGGGATTGATTTCCATAAGAGCAAAGGATAATTTGGTCTGTGAGTTACGTGCATGAAAGCGGTCTATTGTGTCGTTTGAATCTAAGTCTTGAGCTAATCGTGGGACGTTTACAGGTCCAGTAAGAGCACTTGAGGGCATTCAAGCAAGAGTAAGTACAAGCTTGGGAATACGCATCCTGGGCACACCAGGGTGTTGGGGATTCGTGGACAAGAAGGAGTTTGAGGGTTTGTAGGAGAAAAAGGAGATGATGAAAATGGAATAACAGTGAGAACTTCTGCAAAGGAATACTCTCGAAAACCTTGAATATTGATTATCTTGCAACAATTACAATGACTACACACAGTCTAATCAATGACTAAATACAACTTCAGAGAATATCAATTACTGAAGACCAATTATCTCAAGTCCTCTGGCGGCGGCCTCTCCTGCACCAATCCTTCACTTGCTTCACGCTTCCCTTGTGCACACCTTGCACTAAGCTTCCACCAAGCTAAGGAATTGGTATCTCGGCGCACACACACAATAGACCTTGGGACTCTTGGAATCCAATCAGCCTTCTCTGCACACCTTCCTCTTGACACCTCTTGCACTCTTGAGTGTCGTCGCACACTGGTGGCTCTTCTTGCTTCCTCTCTTGCTTCCTCTGAAGCTCTCTCTTGCTCCTGGCTCTCAATGTGTTTTAGAATAGCCTTTGTCCTTGCTCTTGAATCCGCCGGTCCCGTGACTTCTAACTGCCATAGACTCTTGGGCTTCCTTTGATGTCCCAAGATTCTCTTGTTAGTTGGCGGCCAACGAATTGCCCTTTGTCCTGTAGTGACTTTAGTGTAAAACCAAAAATTTTAATGGGGGTCATACTTTCACTTGTGCATACACTTTTCCGCTTCACATGCCTTCACATTCCCTTTTAATTCTTCCTTTGTGTATGTTGACAGGATGCGGGAAGAAGCAAGTATGGACACACATGCAGATCTAGCACTGAGGCTACCCTTCATTTTTTTCAAAATCCCAACATCATTCTAAAGTGATTCTCATCACTACAAACCCTTGTAAATATCATTTCACCTTTTTGTAGCTCCATTTTGTACAAGCCAAGGAGTCCTCGAGCTTGGGGAGCCTTAGATGTAGTTGCCTGCCAATTTTCATAATTTTTAGATCTCGTTTGGGCCCTCAAATAAGCCCCGGAACCTAATTTTTAACTAGGCCGGACACTAGGTCTGAACAGGGCCAAAGTTAGTCAAAAACTATAAATAGAGCTAGAGAGCTCATTTTTCAGGTTAGCTTCTTGTAGTTTGAGCTTATATGAGAACTTTCTTGCAATAGAAGTGATTCCATTGTCTTACTCTCTTTGTTCTTACTGTGTGTGCGCGTGTGTGTGTATGCGTGTGCATGCTTGTGTGCTTCTCACTCACGCACTTGTGCTTCCACTTGCTCGTGGTCTTCATACCATCCTCATGTCTTCCCGGATTGACATTAAAGGAGGTGCTACTCATCACTGAGCTACACCAAATTTTGGCGCCGTTGCCGGGGATCGAGCTTTGAGGACGAGCGTGTGATGGTAAGACGTAGAGAGGACGCGTTGGAATGGTAAGTAGTAGGTAAATTTCTGATTTTTTCTCCATCTCCATCTCCATCTCCATCTCCACCTTCATCTCCTTCTCCACTATACATTCCTCTTCCTTTCCATTCTCTTCATTTCTTGTGTGCGAGTTTGTGAGAGAGCGAGAGTGCCTTGTTGCTTTGTGTGTTTGTTTTGCATGTTTCTTGCAGGTACCAGCTCCATCATCATCTCCAGCAAGCTCAGCAGGTACGGAATTTGTCTGCACAGTCCCCGAGGCGTCAAGCTCGAGCTATCGCGACACTTCGGAAACTTCACCCTATCGCTAATCTGAGTGCACCACGACACTGCGCAGGCCTAGGGCTCCTAGAATCACTAGACAGAACAGAAAAATTTGCCATATCCCGGTCTATCGCGACACCTCACGAGCTATCGCGACACCTCGGTGTATCGCGACACCTCACGAGCTATCGCGACACCTCGGTGTATCGCGACACCTCACGAGCTATCGCGACACCTCGGTGTATCGCGACACTTGGCGAGCTATCGTGACACTTGGGGGTATCGCGACACTTCACGACCTATCGCGACACTTGGGGGTATCGCGACACTTCACGACCTATCGCGACACTTTACGAGCTATCGCGACACTTGGGGGTATCGCGACACCTCACGAGCTATCGCGACACCTCGGTGTATCGCGACACTTCACGAGCTATCGCGACACTTCACGAGCTATCGCGACACTTGGGGGTATCGCGACACTTCGAGCCGACCTATCGCGACACTTGGGGGTATCGCGACACTTGGCGAGCTATCGCGACACTTGGGAGTATCGCGACACTTTGACCCGACCTATCGCGATACATGGCTTTAACGCACGAAATTTTAGAGTGAATTTTTGGAGTAAATTGAGGTACAATTGAGCTTAGTTTTGGTCACATTGGAGTAACATTAGAGCCTTAGAAGTGGGACAAGACCTAGGAACCTGTGAGGAAATTCCCTGAACCCTGAGAGCCTGTTTTGACCCCTATCTGCCTGAATGGTCATAACTTGACCATACAAACTCCGATTGATGAGATTTTGGTCTCGTTGGAAAGCTCGTTGAGAATCCTACGTGGACCTCGACTGGTTTTTGTAAGAATCATATGCGGAGTTTCAGAACATGAATTTTTAAGTTGACCTTTAGGTGGAACTAAGTGGTTCTCAGATTCAGGGGGTACAGTGAGTTACTCCAGGGGGACTAAAATTATTGAAGTGTGTCTTTCAAATACTTGTGGCAATAAAGCTATACTAACTGGTGAGTTTTTTGCAGGAACTTTGTGTGCACTCAAGGCAATCCAAAGCCAGCTAGCAGGGGTGAGTACCAAGCTTGGGAGAAGGCTTCCTGGGCTTGTGTAGCAGTTTGGTCAACCAGCTAGTTGAGGTTGGAAGATCTCTCAACCCTCCTTTGTCAATTCCTAGCCTAGGCTAAGTACGACTTAGGTGTGGTAATTAAATAGGGCAACGTTAGGCACGAATCAAGTCCAAGAATATTAATCAACAAAGTGCAAGAAGTAAATAGGTCTTAAGTGCGAAAACCCTAAGGGACAAAAGATAAACGGGAATCGATCACTCATCAAGTGCGGAAATTCACTTAAGTACTCCTGACGACGCAATTTCAGACAAGACTATAAACACAATATTCAACTAAAAAGAACAAAGTGATTGGGGCAAAATCAACCTGCAACGAGAGTGTGCTTGGGTTCCAGGGGGTGAATAAATCAGGCATATGAACCTTAGATCAGGCAGACACTTAGGCCGAGACAGACAAAGCCTCAGATCTTCTGAAGCTAGTGTCAATCACACTGCCAGGTCTTGGGCCCAGCAGTTGAGTGATTACCCATACACTCCTAGATCAGAAACAAGTGATTCTGAGATGTCCTATCACATGGAGAGATCAGTAGGTAGTTCAGGGGTGGCTTACTTAGAAAAGCCAGAAGGGCCTTATAAGACGCAATTGGAATATATCAGGACGAATCGTCTAGGTGCTCGCATATACGAAGACGGACTGAGAAGATCGGTGGTCCAGATTAAGAACCCCGATCAACCCCATGGATTAGACCATCTGATAGTCAAGTTTGAGAATGGAGCCTACCTAGATAAAGAAGGGACCATATATGTAGTCACCACTCTTCCTGATAAAACTGATGAGTTTGGAAATGAGATTGCGGAGACCCACATGGGTGATATAGAGCAAGGGAACTTAGAGAGAGAGCCAAGAACTCCCCGTGGTAAATCTGTCTTGACCAGAATCATGACCCCAAAATGGATTCCACAGGATAATAAAAGCATAGATCTGCTTGTAAACCGAGAAACCGATGAGGTTTTTTGGAGATATAAATCTCCTCAAACTCAAGAAGTGAGTGCCCTCACAATCTATGAGTTTAAAGACCCTGATAGCCCAGGTCAAGTAACCTACCTAGACAATGTATCAGAGAGAATCTTCGTGGTCACTGAGCTTGACAGACATGCCTACACATGGAAGGGAGAATTTGTTTTTCCTCAACCAAGGTCTACTGTGTCCTTTGGTCACCAAGGAGCTGGGACCTCCCAAGCTCATGGGGCTCAGAGAGATAGGAGCAGAGACAAACCTGAGGTAAGTTTCGCCAACTCCCTGGGAAGAGAAAGAACGGGAACAGAAAGGAATAGAGTGGAACTTGAGAGACATAGAACCCCATGGAATCAAAGGAATATTGATGATTTTCCTTTGCCAAGGCCGAGAGAACACACTAGGACCCTGCGACCAACTCAACTGGTGAAGTCCATGAAGAATTACTTCGATGGCACGGGAGACCCTTATGACCATGTGGCAGAATTTCGACAAGTTTTGAAAGCTGAACAGGTAGAGGACCTATTCACACAATATAATGCTTTAGGTCTAACCCTTAGGAACACTGCCCTTACGTGGTTCCAACCACTGAATGAGAGGCATTTCAGAAACATAGACCAACTCTTAGAGGCATTTATTGTTGAGTTTTCTAAGAGTGGAATCAGGCATAACACCTCCTCACTAATTCATAGCTTCAAACAAACACCTCAAGAGACGGTCAGACTAGCTGGAAGAAGATTTAGACAGTACCTGGAGAGATGCCCTATGCCGGAGTTACCCACACCAGCCAAACAAGTGGCCTTGTTCCTAGACGGATTGTTGAGCACTAAGCTCAGGTCATATGTGCACCTGAAGGACCCTAGAACGATAGAGGAGTGCGTGCGCATGTGCATAGACATTGAGGACAATCTCGGTGAGGAATTAGAACTATCAAAAATCTATAAGGATTCTGATAGCGCTAGCACACAGACATCTGGTCAATCCGCATCCATCGAGGAACTTGCAAAGAAGGTAGCCCAAAAACTAGGCGTCTCTAGCAAGCAAATTCCAAGATTTGCCCCAGTTAAGCGGTGTTACAATTGTGGCGGTGAACATATGGCAAGTGTATGCCCCATTATGGCCCAACCACAGGCGAACCTTAGTGGCCAGTACTGCACCATAGAGCGCAGGTACACCAATCACACGGCACAAGACTGCCCATATAACAAACAAACTGTTAGGCAAAATTATCCTCAGCCATATCCATAACAGGGTAGATACCAGAATCAGTATCCATCACCACAATACAACAGACCGCAACAAACTTATCAGCCACCTTATCAAGGGCAGCAGAGACCTCAACCAGTCCTAGTGCAGCAACCCCCTACTCCAACCAATGTGATCCCAGTGAAGTATGCATCTACTGAAGAAAATCCGAACAGAGCCATAGTCCCAGTCACCCCATTGCTATCAGACAGTGACCCCAGTGACTATAGTTTTGACTCCGCACATATTGATAGCCCACAGGCTTACTACATGCAGTCACCCGAGCATAACGAGTCATACTACTATGAGGACCCAAGTGAAAATAGTGGGGAACCGGAGTATTCTAATGTCATGTACACAAACCCCAACTCTAGACCTCAACCTAGGCAGGTACGACCCCCATTTCCTAGAGGGCCATGTTTCAGATGTCAGGGAGATCACCTTGTACGTGATTGTCCACTACCTATCCCTACACTACCTCAGCCAGTAACCATTCAGGGCTTTTGTCAAGACTGCGGGAAAGAGCATCTCCTACGAGATTGCCCAAAAAACCCCAATAACATGCCTAAGATCACTCCTATCAATGTTGTGGGGTTAGTTGTAGACTCCATAGGAAGCGTGACTTCCACTGCACCTGTGCAGGTGATCACAAGAGCCCAGGCACTTCAACAACACCAAGGTGTTGGTCCCGAAAAGAGCCCTGAGGTGAGTGAAACAGAGAGCATACCCAAAAAGAGGACTAGCACCTGGAAGGATAGTCGTGAAAGAATGAAGAGACAATGGGCAAAAAAGATAAAGGAACTTGAAGAAAGCGTGAGAGAAACCAAGGCAAAAATCACAGAAATCACATCTCAACCACACTCCCACACACTTCCACCACTACCATCCCCATCACCCTCCATTTCTCCACCCTCTAACACACCCCTCGTAACCCACCCACCACCCCGAGTAGGATCAGTATTAGCTGACCCCACTCCTGAAGGCTCGGACATGATGTTTAAAGCCTACCAGGCTCGACTTCAAGAAGGGCCAACAGCTGCAAACCTAGACAGGAGTTACCCTAGAGCCGACTTAGAGATTGAACGGATGAAGATGTGCATGAAAATGGTAGAACAAGCTCAAGCTATACTTGAGACTAGCCAAAAGTTCAATCAGATGAACGCTGTCAAGCCGGATTTGCATTTCCAAGGCTTACTAGAAAGATTAGAGCAGTTGGTAAACAAATCACAAGTTTCTTTACCTCCACAGGCTCAACCAGTTGTTGAAAGAGGAAGCTCACCACAAATGGTAGCTTATGTTCCTAATTCTACGGATGCTGGAATACCTCCTTCAATACAACAGTACTCTCCAGAGTTCTTGCGGGAAATACAAGAAGAGAAATGGGCCAAGGAGAAGGGTGATTCCCCTCCTATTCCTGAGATTGATGATCTTCATGATCAATTTCCCCAAGACATTCCGTCTATCTATGGAGGTCAGACAGAGCAACAAGAGGATGAGAGATTAGATTTTGAATCTAATTCTTTACAAGAGTTGCCTCATTTCACAGGCCCATGGGAATCTGAATCTCTCCAGATCCGAGCTCCCACTATATTGGTGAGAAATGAAGACTCAGTGATTCCCAGGAACACTGATGTGGTGAAGAACACTAAGGTTCAATGTCACCTCACTGTAGAGGAACTCCTCAAGGCAAAACCGGAGCTCTGGAATCATGTGAAAGATCAGGTTCCAGAACTTGAATCCAATATACCAAAAGTAGGCTCTAAGCAGAAAGTTCCCGAGATACCTCTCGACAAGATAGGAGACATGAGCGAAGGTGAAGAAGGTAACACTTATCTTCCGATCACCTATCAAGGTTACACAACCAAAGCAATTGTGGATTCGGGTGCGGGAGTTGCTATTGCAACTACCTCCTTGTGGAAACGATGGGGCAAACCCACCTTAAGACCAACGAGAATGAAACTTCAAATGGCAGATGGTCATTTTGAAAGACCTCTCGGATTGCTTGAAGGGATAACTCTAACCACTTGTGGTGTGGAGTTTGAACATACGTTCGCTATATGTGACTTTGAGAAGAATAATGTTTACGAGATGATCCTAGGAAGACCTTTCCTACGGCAATTGCAAATAGTACAGGATTGGGGAACCAATTCCTTGTACTTACAGCACTTAGGGGTCACCACCAAGGTCAATCTGAAGGATCACACCTTCAGAGATGTACCACCCCTACAGTGGAATCCTATCCACAAAGCGAAAGAAGATTCTATCTCCGTGCATTCTGGAAGTTCACCTGAACCATCCTGGTTGCATGAAGATACTCACTTGTGGATGTGCAAGGTCGCTGAGGAAGAGGAAAAGCGCCTAAAAGCGAGAGAAGAAGGAACTCCCCCAGGCGATAGACCAATAAAAGACCCAGCCTATACACCGATGATATTTCCAGATGAGGAATTTGAGCCTCATGGTTGGGCAGAAATCTTAGCTACCATGGACATTGCAGTCAATGAAGAACAATGGACACCTCATTGTGATGAGGAGGGTTATGATATTTCAGTGTTCATGTGTCAGCCCTTGTTGGAAGAGTGTGATCCTAGTGAGTCCATGGAAGAAGAAGAGAGTGACGATGATCTAGAATCCATTGTGATGGATACTTACTTTGACTCAGAGGAACACTACTTAGAAGACATAGGAGTGTTAACCCAAAAAGAAGAAGAACCCCTTGCGAGTATTAAAACGATAAATTCAAAGAAAGGAAGTGAAGGAAGTCAAAAGAAAAAGAAAAGGAAAGCAGTAAGACAAGAAGAGGAAGAATCATTGTTTGAAGTACCAGAAAATTTCAAGAAATATGAAGTGGAAGACCGGAAAATTTTGGTACGAATGCCTAAGAGAGAGGCCATTATAGGAGAAGCATATGACAATAAAGAAAAGACCAAAAAAATTGTAGTGACCATTGAAGGGAACGAAGAGAGATGTACGTACATAGGTGATGACCTAAGTGCAGAAGAAGAAGCAGAGCTTGTAGCTCTATTAAGGGAATATAGGGATGTGTTTGCATGGCATTATAGAGACTTGAAAGGAGTAGATCCAGAGATCTGCTCTCATACGATTCCGATGACCGCTGATGCTAAGCCCACCAAACAAAAACCCTACACATATAATGACAATTATGCGGCCAAAATAAAAGAGGAAATTGACAGGCTGATTGAAGCCGGATTCATCTATGAGATTGAGCACACTGAATGGGTGTCCCCTATTGTAGTGGTGCCCAAGAAGAATGGGAAATTGCGAGTGTGCATTAACCTTAAAAAAGTTAATGCCGCTACGATTAGAGATAGTTATCCACTGCCCATCACCGAACATCTTTTGGAGCGTGTTGCAGGCAAGGAAGTTTACAGCTTCCTTGATGGATTTTCAGGTTACAACCAAGTAGCCATTGCCCCCGAAGATCAACACAAAACGGCCTTTGCCACAGAATGGGGAATCTTTGCATTCCGTGTGATGCCATTTGGGCTCACCAATGCACCTGCAACATTCCAAAGACTCATGTGTCATGTCTTCAAAGAGTTCTTGCGAAAGAGCTTAGAAGTATATGTGGATGATTTGTGCGCTCATTCCCAAGAGAGAAGTTACCACATCCCTGAACTCAGGCAAATTTTCAACAAGTGTAGAGATTATCGAGTGTGTCTGAATCCAGAAACGTGTGTGTTTATGGTACGACAAGGTAAGATCTTAGGTCACATCGTTTCTAAGAATGGAATTTCAACAGATGAAGACAAAGTAAGAGCAATAGCAGAGTTGCCCAGACCAAGGAATGTTAAAGAGGTACAAGCCTTTATGGGCCATTGCGGATATTACCGTAGGTTTATCCACATGTATGCCATCATAGCTAAACCTCTTTATGGGTTGTTAACAAACTTTGAGTGGAACGAGGAATGCGAGAATTCTTTCAACGAGCTGAAAAGACGTTTGTGCACAGCACCAATATTGACTACTCCGGATTGGAGCAAACCCTTTCATGTCCATGTAGATGCCTCCAATCATGCAATAGGATGTGTGCTAGCACAACCCACAGGTGAAGGAAACCTAGATTTGCCGATAGCATATGCTAGTAGGCAATTAAATGCAGCTGAACGAAATTACACCACAACGAAAAGAGAAGGCCTAGGTATGGTATATGCTGTGAAGAAGTTTAGGCACTATCTATTGGCCAATAAGTTCAAGTTTTTCACTGATCATCAAGCTTTACTATATTTGGTCAATAAACCTTGCAATACAGGCCGCTTAGTAAGATGGTTCCTCTTACTAATGGAATACGACTTTGAAGTTGTTGTCAGGAAAGGTAGAACCCATCTTAGGGCAGACCATCTTTCTCGCATCACTTCAGGAGAGCCACCGCAAGGAGTGTCTGATGAATTGCCCGATGCTTATCTGTTCAATTTAGAAGTTGTTCCTAAATGGGCAAATAAGTTGGTACCAGTCCTAACCTTCGGGCCTGCAAATAAAAATGTTAAGACAAGCAAAGAGGAAATTGTAAAATCGCTAAAGTATCAAATATTAGCCGGAAGTATGTACAAGCAAGATAACGAGGGCGTATTAGCTTGTTGTGTCGAGGATGATGAACATGCTAGTTGGTTGCAACAAGCCCATGAGGGACTGCTAGGGAATCACTACTCTAAACAACGAACCTTGCAGAATCTAAAACGCTTAGGAGTGTATTGGCCTAGCATGGACAAAGAAATACAAGAGTGGATCCAGAGCTGTCCAGGGTGCCAGGAGAGACCCCCAGTGGAGCATGCCACTCTTTATCACATGTCATTAATCCCAGATTGGAGTGCTCCACTGGTCGAGTTCATGAGAACAGGAACATTACCCAATCAGGCTAGTCTTGCAAGAAAACGGAGCATGGAGCAAGAGGCTCAAGACTATGCTTTAGTAGGAGACAACCTGTATCGAAGAGGCAAGGATGGTTACCTAAGACTGTGCGTACATGAATCAGACTACTTGAAAGTCTTAGAAACGGCACACAGCGGTGCTGCAGGTGGACACTTTGGGCCTGACAGAGTAATTAAGACCATTCTATTCTCAGGACTGTGGTGGCCCACTCTTCATATGGATGCACATACTTATGTGAAGAGTTGCGACACATGCCAACGTGCCCAATATCCGACAAGAAAAGATGAAATGCCCTTGAGGCCAATGATGGGAGGACGTGCATTTTCAAAGTGGGGTATAGACTTTGTAGGTCCCATCAACCCCCCAGCTAGGAACTCCCATGCAGAATACATTATTGTAGCCACAGATTACCTTACAAAGTGGGTGGAAGTAAAAGCCACGACAAAGAATGATGCTCAAACGACGGCTAAATTCTTATTCGAAAATGTGTTCACTAGATATGGGTTACCAATAGAGTTGGTTAGTGATAGAGGTACGCACTTCTTGAATGAGGTCATTGAAAATCTCCTTCAAGAATTCATGGTGATACATAAGAAATCTGCACCCTATCATCCACAGGCTAACGGACAAGCCGAGAGCACGAATAAGATCCTGTGTAATGTATTGACGAAACTTGTAAATAATAAACGCTCTGATTGGGACAAACAACTTCATCATGCTGTTTGGGCATACCGAGTTGCTTACAAAACGGTACTCAATGCCACCCCATTTCAGATGGTCTTCGGACAAAATGCGGTGCTACCCTTAGATTTCCTAATTCTAGCTTTAAGAGTAGCACAAGAGCATGAGTGGAATGGACACGAGTTGTCCTCTAGGATCTTTGATCTAGAGCGTTTAGGTGAGACGAGGCTACGAGCAGCAGCAGGCATCTATGCTGCAAAGAAACGGCAAAAGGCATACTTTGATGCCCATGTGAAGGATAAGGGCTTGAAGGCAGGAGATCTAGTGTTAGTCTACACATTGAAACAACACGCAAGAAAGCTAGAAAAGAGAGGCTATGGACCTATGATCATTAATAGGATCTCCACAAGTGGAGCAGTACAACTAGCCACTTTAGAGGGGGATGTCCTCCCAAACTATATTAGCGGATGCAGAGTCAAACTGTATCAGGAACCCCTCACGGAGGAGATGCTAAGCCGACTCAATATTGCTAAGCAACGTAAAGAGGAGGAAAAACGAATTCGGGAAGAAGCACAGGCAGAGGCCTTAGAGCGTATCAGAAGAATGAAGTTGAGGAGACGAGGAAGGGACCAGCCTATGACTGACACTCAAGAGTCTCCAGGCTACCACATGGCCATGTGTGAGGCTTCAGGTGGACGCACCCATAAGATAGTAGACCGACGACCTTTTGTGACCCTAGAAATAGGACAAAAGGACAGCACAACAAGCGTGAGGGCTTTAATTGATTCAGGAGCAGCCACAAGTGCAGTTCGGCTTTCTTATTGCCAGCAGCTGCAGTTGGAGGTAAAACCCATAGAAGCATATCTGATAGGATTAGGAGGTGTTGAAACCCCTTGTATGGGAGAGGTGGATCTTCCCCTCTACATACAAGAGGTCCTCATGCCAGCAAAAGTGCTAGTGTGTGAAGACGAGGATCTGACCGAACCTCTTGTCTTAGGCCAAGACTGGATCTATGATCACGCAGTCAACCTCAACCTAAGAAGTGGACTTCTTCAGGCTTGGGTAGGCCAAAGTCGTCTCACGGTTGAATTAGAAAAGCAACCGCTCAAACCAATAGAACAGGCACCAACTCCTGGTCCCTCCAGGAATCCACACGAAGATAACCATGTTGTGCTTGTCCAAACTTCTATGGTGCAGAGGAATGGCAATCTTACTGAAGGTTCAGGAGCCAAGAAGGAGTTCCTAAATGAGTCCAAGAAGATGCTAAACGAACGGACCGAACATCACGCTACACGAAGGAGGCCGCTAATCAAGAGGCAGGAGCGCCAACCCGTGCAATATGGAGCATCTCATGGTGTGAAGCAGATCTGGATGCGCAAGGATGGAAAACCCACAGATCCAATAGCAGATTCTCAAAGAAACAAGAAACGAGCCTCACCATCAAGGAACAAAGTGAAGAAGCCCCCTAGGATAACCCCTAGGCGTACCATTTCTATTTGGGTTCCTAAGCGGTCAATGAAGGCCACCCCTAATGCTAGACAGATATGGGTGCCCAAGGCTAGCTTACAAGCCCAAATTACTTCACCTACAGGCACGAGGATGAAGCAGCTTTCACAAGCACTCTTGGCCAACAACGCAGAAAGTGATAAGATACCTACACCTCTCACTGCCCCCACTCCCATCAACCCCAGGAATGTCTGGAAATGGGTACCCACAAGGTCCCACATACATCACACTCTCAGACCGAAATCTTCACCTGTCCTTAGCTCTAAGAGCTACGACTCCTGTATCAAAGTGTGGAGAATTAAACGGTGTACTAAACCCCCTGACCCTATTCTGTAAATCCGTCCACACTAACATAGAAGCATTCCGAGCCCATTGCATAACCAAAGTATGCATCTAGGATGACACTGACCTTTAATCACCACTCACACATATCATAAACACCTCACCACTAATCACTGACCTCCGGGATTGTCGTGTTAGTATTGTGAAGGGAACACCATTACATCCTGTTTCCTATGCAACACTAATGTGCCTTTCGTCTTCCAGCAGATAAGCAACCTACTCTCATGGCAACAGCGGCAGGCACAAGCTCTCAGGCAGGATCTGGTGCTCCTATCAATTGGGATGCCATGCCAGTGGAAGCTCCACCAACGGCTAGGCCTGAAGAATTCTTGAATGTGCGAAGGATTCCTATTCCAGATCCACCCAGTGGGCTAACCGAAAGAGTAAAAGGGCACTCCCATTGGTTCAATGAAATGCCAGGGGATTTGGGAGACGCAGATCACATCTGGGAGTCCAAGATGGAGTGTGGAGGGGTTTGGTGGACCTTCCAATTCTTTTCAAGAGAATTTGAGACCTTGCAAAATGCAGCTCCACTTCAAGAGATCTGGCAAAAGGCAGGACTTCAAACTTACTTCAGTGCAGCTCTACCAAAACCTGACTTCCTCAGGTGTTACTACTTGATTGCTACGTTGAAACCTACCGGGGATAAAGATCATTCAGGCACATTCTGGGTGCCCTCCTTATCTAATCTGGAGGAGATGAGGAAGTTTGAATTAAATGTAACATTAATCAGGGAAGCCCTTCAAATGTATGGCACTCATGTGCCTTCAGATCGTGACCCCTTGATACCAGAATCAATGAAAAGCAATAGAGTCAAGAAGCTTAAAGACATGTGCGCCCTCACCCCCAACATCGCCATACCCCTGCGGATGTGCCTCCAGCACTTCGCATTTCCAGCTCAGGACCGCTTCACTCAGCCTCACAAGAAGATATGGTACCGATTGTATTTAGCAGAGACCGGAAGCTTGCCCATTAAGATGCCGGTATGGATCTTAGATCAGGCGTATGAGGCAGGCAAGCGGGGGGTGAGGAAGCCCACTCTACATGGTTGCTGTGCGTTGACTAGAATCATCTACAGATGTCTGGCATATGATGTGCCAGTTGCTCGAGCCCTAAAATATGCACACCTGGAGCTGTTCAAAGGGCGAAAGTCAGGGAGTCAGCCTGCAAAAAGAATGCGTGGATCCCTTTCACAAGTCCTGATCCCTCCAGCAACCACTGCCGAAGTCTCCACTAGAGAGGAAGCCCCGGTGGCACCAATCACAATCCATCTCCAGGAGTCTCAACCAAGAGAGGTGGTACAACCCACTCCTTCTGCCCCTCCGCTACCTACCAATGCGGAATTTGCAGCGATGGCCACCTTCACCGAGGACCCAAACTTTGATTTTGAAACATTTCTGCAGACGGCTCATCTATCAGACAGTGAAGGTTGCCCTGACAACGTCGATCCGGGGGCATCAACCCAAAGAGAACATGCACGAGGCGAGACAAGTAGTGTACAGGAGATAGGAGTGGCACAACCTCCTCAAAGACTAAGCACACAAGCTCAGGAGAAGGCACCAAGAGATAACCCTGAAGAGAGTGAAGACGAAGCCCCTGCATATACGGCACAGCTCAAACGACTATACCAAACAATCAAGCAGGTACAAAGACGCCATAAAATGTCAGAAGAAGCAAATAGGGCCCTAGTAAACCAGATGTTACAGTCAGAGCATATCGACCCCCAGTTTGTAGAATCACTAAATCTGTTGGCGGACACCTGTGGCATCAGTGAAGCAATGAGTACCATGGTCTATCAAGAGAACCCTGCTTATGATCAAAGAAGAATTGATACACGGCCGCGACAAGGAAAGATGATTCAGATGGAAGTATCTACCGCGTTAGCTACGTCCACATCAGAAGATGTGCACATGATTAGCCCTAGGCACAATGATGAACCGGAGGAAATTACGCATGCCCCATCTCCCCCATCATCTCCTATCCCACCCTCAGAGCCTCTCTCCACGTGTCTTTCTACACAAACATTCTCCTCCTATAGTGAGACCATTGTACACACCCCCGTTTCCACTCTCCTCCCTTCACCCTCATCCATCTCTGTCACTCAGGTTTTTGAACCTCAATTAGGTCACCCTTTCTTCCCCCATGCCTTTGGACAACCATCTGTCACTAGTCAGACTCTTTCCATCTCTATACCCTCCACCCCTCCATTTCCTCCCCCCCAAACTCTACCTACCCCGTCCCTTGTAACTGCCTCGAGCACCACACTAACCACCCAACCCTCCTTTTGGACCTACCTTGTAAACATTCTTCAACAGGTTGAGGAACATAAGAAAAAGTCCCTTCCCCAAATTCACTCCCCCACATTCACGGCCACCACTATCACACCACCCACCGTCCCGGTGTTCACATTTCACGAATCACACTCACTCATGTCCGATCCCATGGACATCTCACCATCCGCTGGATCACCCACCACCACTGTTCTCACAACACCATCACAGGTTATTACACTCACATCACCACTTCCACACACGGTAGGCACAACATCCACTTTTCCCATTCCCACTTCCCAACCCCCTGCATCTTCCACCTCATTTAGTCTTGCACTCGACACGATGCTTGAAGCTTCCACTCAGCTTAAGCAAGAATATACATTATTGGAAGAAAATAACAAAGGGCTTTGCACCCTCTCAGCAACACTCCAAGAGCGTGTCAATGCTTTGGAGTTCATTCATACGGAGTCACAAAGCAAGATCTCCGCCCTCGAACAGGCAAATGTGCAACTCAAAGCGAGACATATGGAAGAGAGCAAAGCCATGGAGGAACAGCTGCGAGATCAAATGGGCCGCAATGCACGGCTTCAACGAAACATGGCTTTGCTACGACGACATCTGGCAGCAACGCAAGAAGAGAATAGACGGCTTCAACAACAAAACCAAGAGAACCTCGAGGCTGCCATGGAGAACACCCCGGGAGCACCCATAGACCCGGTCAAATTTCAAGCTGTCCCCTCAGAAAGCATACAACAAATCTTGGAAACGTATGCCAATCTTTTAGAAGCACATGATCAGCTTGCCGACCAGCTAAAGGACTTACAGAGACCCCAAGAGTCTACACCACACCGACAGGAACCTAAAGAAATGACAGACGCTGCTACTTCAACCGAACCTGAACATTCAACGACCAACGATGTGCTGGAGTTACGGCAGCAGATCGCAGAACTAAAACTGAAGTTGATGCAATACGAACGACCCCCTTCCCCACCAGAGCAACCGTTAGAAGAAGAAGCAGTTACCATCCCAGTGGAGGAAGCATTCGACGACGCCTACGAGCCTCAACCATTCCCAGGAGGACGCGTAACAGAAGAAGGTCAAGATACCTATGAGGAACCCCCATCAACATGGATGAAACAAGTAGAGGAAATGGGGCAAACTCATCAGGAGCGGATATCCACTCAGATGCTGGCAATGAAGGCCATTGAGGACACCATCCTTCACTCAGAATACTTCAGGCACATCGCCCCTAGACGCCTTATCACTAGTTCAGAACTGCAATACAAGCCCTATTTTGTATTGTTGGCCGATTACAATGCAGAAATCAAACGGGTCACCAACAAGTGCCCAACATTTGCCACACAGTTCGAACCAGAAGACATACCAGAAGCGGCACGAAAAGGGGCCATATTCCAACCAACGTGGAGGCAAAAGTTACTCGAAACTTACCCAGAAATGCTTCGAACATGGGATCATGCCCCCATGCATTTGAAGTACAATCCGTGTTTTGGGCCAGTGCAAAGACGCAGATCATGGAAAGCTTTTGCCATCAAGGTTCAGAATAACGCAAACTGTAAAGAATGGCTCAATTACCCCGCTATCGCCCCCCCAACCGGTACTCCTACAGTGTCATACATGATTGCAACCATTAGACATTGGATACCACGCCTCCACCCTATGCCAGATGTCGCTGCCCAGATGATGCTCAAGATCTTCGACATGATGCAGGTCGTACTCAAAACTTTTCGCAATGTATGTCGTATTCAACCTCCTATTCCCGGGTTTATTAATGGTAATTACGACCTGCTATATGATATGAGCACAACCCCGAGCATACGAGTGGCTTACGCATGGCATGCACGCATAAGATATCTCCCTGCCTGCTACAAGCAAACATTTGACGATATGTTCACCACGGGGTTTTGGGAAGCACATTCAGAGGTATTCGCGCCACGGCCTACGCATCTACTCCATCTCTTTGCATGCGAGCAAACGATGCATTCCGAGCTTTACACAATGCCACAACCTGACATGCCTGGTACAGTGGATTGGGAGGCCTTGCAACGAGATCTAATTAGAGGTTTAAGAATCAAAGAACAAGAATTGGCAACCGACCTCCTGCAAAAATACATTGATCAAACGGCGGAAAAGAGGTCTGTCAGAGGCGACAGACCCTAAGGGGGGGAGAGTGTTGACAGGATGCGGGAAGAAGCAAGTATGGACACACATGCAGATCTAGCACTGAGGCTACCCTTCATTTTTCAAAATCCCAACATCATTCTAAAGTGATTCTCATCACTACAAACCCTTGTAAGTATCATTTCACCTTTTTGTAGCTCCATTTTGTACAAGCCGAGGAGTCCTCGAGCTTGGGGAGCCTTAGATGTAGTTGCCTGCCAATTTTCATAATTTTTAGATCTCGTTTGGGCCCTCAAATAAGCCCCGGAACCTAATTTTTAACTAGGCCGGACACTAGGTCTGAACAGGGCCAAAGTTAGTCAAAAACTATAAATAGAGCTAGAGAGAACATTTTTCAGGTTAGCTTCTTGTAGTTTGAGCTTATATGAGAACTTTCTTGCAATAGAAGTGATTCCATTGTCTTACTCTCTTTGTTCTTACTGTGTGTGCGCGTGTGTGTGTATGCGTGTGCGTGCTTGTGTGCTTCTCACTCACGCACTTGTGCTTCCACTTGCTCGTGGTCTTCATACCATCCTCATGTCTTCCCGGATTGACATTAAAGGAGGTGCTACTCATCACTGAGCTACAGTGTACTAAAGGGGGTTCACCTAAACCTTCCCAATTACTTTAAAACACATTCTGATCCTTAGGAAAATTAATTTACCCTTTGCGGGACAATTAATTGTCACTTAGGCACTTTGACTTTGCACCTGTTGGCTTGACCTTGCCCTTGTTGACTTTGACCGGTTTGCTTTGACCATCATGACTTTTATGGGCTCAACAGATGCCCACCACCTAAAGGACTCTCCGACCCGGAGAGACAACATACTCAACATGGTAGCAGCACTTGAAGATGTGCTTATTGCCATTATGAGGGCTGGGAGAAATGACCTGAAGACATGCACAAGGTTCTGGCGCGATAAAATTACAACAGTAAGTGTTAATATGATGAAAGTATGGATGAATAGATCGACCACAACAGTAACCATGTACAATCCCAATTATTTAAGCAAAAGAAGAATATTGCAGGCACTCAAGATTGTGTTGGCAACCAAAGATGCAACTCCAACTGGTGAAACAAGGATGATTGCAAAGACAAGCTTCATTATAGCCTCATTTATGACCTCAATCAGTTGAATGACAAGCTCTCCTCTGTCACCAAGTGTAAGAAGAGTAAATGCAAAGATGACGGAGAATGTAACAATTCCAAGAAAATTCGATGCTGCTACTGCAGAAACAATGTTTGTAGGGATTGCATTCCTCCCAATATTCAAAAGTGACTCTATAGCTGAATCAGCTGCATCATCTGTCGTGCTCGTTGAATTTGTAGCCAAACAACTTGAGATTCCACTGCTATCAAGGGGAGACCCTCTGCCAGGCCTGATGATGTAGACAAGACTAATGCCCAAGCCCGCAGCAAGAAACATGGACAATAAATAATACAGTAAAGACCATCTAGTTATTCGTCCAGTTCCACTGCCAGTATTTCTTAAGCTGAAGACACCATTCATCAAAGCAAGCATGACAAGAGGCAAAACAAGCTCTTCCAATGCCCGAATCATGAGTTCTCCAGGATAGCCGATCAACTCAATAACCAATGCTGAGCAGTTCAAATTGTAGAGGCCACCTCCAAGAGCAATCCCAACTGCAACTCCAAATAACGTCCACCATAGAAGAAACTCCCTTCTGAAACATGCTTTGAAAATATGCTGCAGCATTTTCTTCACCCAGTTCCTTCAATACACTCTCGTAAAACTGTATCTTATTCTGCTTAAGACCATCTCTTTACAGCATCGAATATGTCAAAATATATCAGGCTAGAGGGATGCATTCTGTTCTAAGTGGCCCATTATGAGAAAGTACAGAATGACTGCAAGATGCAGCTGGAGGGCTCTTTCGTGGAATGGATTTGGAGGTGCATAAACACAGTTCACATCTAGCTAATAGCACAGCATTCAATTCGACCGCCTTGGAGCTCATTTACTATCCTCCTTTACAAAATATACAGGTAGGATTGGTACGGGTCCTGACTGTAGGCCTGTGAAGACATCACTTTCTCCTCTTGAGGGCGGGGAATATTATGAGTGGTGGTGGTGGAACAATTGGCGGGTGGTGGATGCGGAAGGAGAGGAGGGGCGGGGTCTTATGGCAGGGGCGGTTTGAGGACTGCGTTGAGGGTACGGAGGGTAGGATGGAGGGAGGGCGGAGAGAAAGAGAGGGTGGTGGAGAAGGGTTGGGGGAGGACGGATGTGGGCGGAGGCGGTGGAAAGAGGGGGGTTTGGTGGTGCTGCGGAGGGCTGGGAGGGGGGTAGGAGGCGGGGGGCGCCGGCGGAGGGTTGGGCGGAGGGTTGGGCGGAGGGTTGGTTGGAGGGTTGGGTGGAGGGTTGGGCGGAGGGATGGGCGGAGGGTTGGGCGGAGGGTTGGGCGGAGGGATGGGCGGAGGGTTGGGCGGAGGGTTGGGCGGAGGGTTAAGGGGCACCGGCGGAGTGGGGCTGTTGGTCGGCGGCGCGGAGCAGGGAGGTTGGCGGAGGGGGCAGCGGGGAGGTCGGCGGAGGGAGGCAGCGGGGAGCCGGAAGCGGAGGAGGGGCAAGAGAGGGGGGGAGATGGCGGTACCGCGGAGAGGGGCGGGGGAGGATGTCTCCAGCGGGCGGGCGGAGCAGGTGGAGCTGCGGACGGCGGAGGAGCTGTGGTGGCGGCAGCGGGCGGGCGGAGCGGGTGGAGCTGCGGACGGCGGAGGAGTTGTGGCGGCGGCAGCGGGCGGGCGGAGCGGGTGGAGCTGCGGACGGCGGAGGAGCTGTGGCGGCGACAGCGGGCGGGCGGAGCTGGTGGAGCTGCGGACGGCCGAGGAGCTGTGGCGGCGGAGCAGCGGAGGCGGGAAGTGGAGGGCGATGGCTACAGCGGCGGGGTGGCGGTCGGGTCGGCGGACGATCTGCGGAAGGGGGGTGGCGGAGGCGGCGTCGGGCGGCGGAGAGGCAGCGGTGCGGACCGGCGGGGAGATGGCTGCGGAGGGGTGACGCTAGGGCGGTGGATTCAATGGCGGAGGAGGGTTGCGGCTCCAGCGGGGGGCGTGGGAGGGCTGCGAAGGCTGCGGAAGATGTTTGGGTGAGGGGGCGGAAGAGGTTGGGTGGAGGGGGGAGGGATGGGTGGCCGGGCGGCGGCGGAAGTAGGGGCGGAAGGAGGGGGGAGGGATGGGTGGGCGGGGCGGCGGCGGAAGTAGGGGCGGAAGGAGGGGGGAGGGATGGGTGGGCTTGGGGAGGGTGGAGGGGGCGGAGAGGGAGGATCTGTGAAGGAGGAAGGGGGGTGGAGAGGAGGGGATGGGGCCGAGGGGGAGTAGGGCAAGGGGCGGAAAGGGTGGGCTTGGGGAGGGTGGAGGCGTGGAGAGGAGAGGATGAGGCAAGGGGGAGTAGGGCAAGGGGCGGAAAGGGTTGGTTTGGGGAGGGTGGAGGCGTGGAGAGGAGAGGATGAGGCCGAGGGGGAGTAGGGCAAGGGGCGGAAAGGGTGGGTTTGGGGAGGGTGGAGGCGTGGAGAGGAAAGTTGGTAGAGGGGGGGGTTGGGCGGAGGTTGGAGGGGGGTGGGTGAGGGCGTGTGAAGGCGGATGAGGGGGTGGCGGATGGGTTGGAGGGGGGTGGGTGAGGCGTGTGAAGGCGGATGAGGGGGGTTGGCGGATGGGTACGATGAGGGACGATGGTGGAAGAAGGGAAAGTGGGGCTTGGCGGATGGGTACGATGAGGGGCTTGGCGGATGGGTACGATGAGGGACGATGATGGAAGAAGGGGAAGTGGAGGGCGTGGGAATTGCGGGGGCACGGAGGTGGGTGCGGAGGTGACTGATGGTGATGGGGAGTATGGTGGAAGAGGGTATGGTGGAAGCCGCAACGGATTCCTGGACCAAGGCTGAGCCGAGCACTTTCACAGACAACTTAACTCTTCCAGCAATGATGAGGATGCAGGATTGCAGATACGCGGGGAGCGATGATGAAGGAGAAGTCTCATTATATAACAAGGTGAAACGAAGAATGACCTCTCAGAAGGGAATGGATCAGCATAAAAGAGTTTCCAAAAGAGTGGAGAAGCAAGCTTTAATTACCTCCATTCAAGAGATTAACAAAGTAAAGGGCCTTATTGAAAGTTATTGGGTAGAAGCAATGACCATCCAAAAGAAATTGACGCAAAATTAGGACAAACAACCTATTATTTATACCTATAAAACATTCCAAAACACTTAGGAACAAAATAATGAAAATGCAATGTTTATTACTTTTGGTGGTAACCCTTGAGCCTGGAGATGTTTACCAAGGGTAGGGTGTCGCCATCCAGTGTTTCCAATTGCACAGCACCCCACTACAGCATTTTCGTAATGCGAAAAGGGCCTTCCCAGTGAGGGATCCATTTCCCCTTAGTTTGATTAGACAGTTGTGGTCGGTGTAATAGAGCTAAATCACCGGGCTTCAAGTTGTTCTGCCATAAATTTCGGTCATGAGCCTCCTTTATTTTTATCTGAGTCTCTATCAATTGTTTGGTCGCAAGTAGACGAATCTCCTCCACTTTATGTAGTGCTCCTAGCCTCTGAGAGATATCACAATCCTTCTTTCCATGCATAAATGCTATCTTAGGTGATCCATGTAAAAATTCAAAGGGCTCGATAGGTAAAATGCCATAGACTAATTGTAATGGGGAATATCCAGTGGCCTCTTTGTAGGCTAACCTGTATGCCCAAAGTGTACCTAGGTACGCAATGCCCCATGAAGTGGGTTGCAAAATACACTCCTTTCTTAACATTGCAATTAAAACCTTATTCGTGGACTCAGCCTGTCCATTTGCTCGTGGATAGTAAGCACAAGAGGTCCTATGAAGAATTCTATACCTGTCGAAGATTTCTTGCAGGACTTTATTGACAAAATGGGTACCTTGATCAGTACAAATTTCAAGTGGACAACCAAACCTGCAAATGATGTGACTATAAATGAAATCAGCAACAGTTTGGGCAGTGCAATCGGAGGAGGCAATAGCTTCAGCCCACTTTGTGGCATAATCAGTAGCTATCAGGAGATATTTTTCTCTTTTTGGAAACGCTGGAGGGTAGATTGGCCCTAAAAAATCTAACCCCCACTTCTCAAATGGTTTCCAGGAGGTGGAAATAACCAAGGGGTTATGTCTCTGCTTTGTTGGCTTAGGTCCACACCTCTGGCAAATGTCACATGCTTTTCCCCATTCATCTGCATCCCTAAATAGTGTAGGCCACCATAGACCCGCATCCAGTATCCTCTGACTCATAATGTGTCCTGGGAGGTGCCCACCACCTGTACCTTCATGTGCAGAGTGAAGGACTTCTCTCACTTCTTCTTCTTCCAAACATTTCCTGAACCGGTCATCTTTGCCCTGTCTGTACAATTTATCTTCGATGAAGGTATATGGTCTACTCTTGATTAGTAGGCTCTTCTTTTGTACAGCACTAGCCTTTTCTGGATACAATCCAGTTTTAATGAAATTTTTAATGTCGTAATACCAGCCTTGAGCTTTTACAGCAAACAGATGAGCATCTGGAAAGTCATCATTGATTCCACTAGATTGATTCATCATATTTATTCTGGATAAGTGATCCGCCATAACATTGTCTTTTCCTGGTTTATGGACTACAGAAAAATCAAACTCTTGAAACAATAATAGCCATCTCCATATTCTGCCGGTGGCTTGGGGTTTGTTGAGGAGGTATTTTAGTGGTTGGTGATCTGATATAATTATGAATTTTACCCCCAGTAAGTAATGACGGAATTTTTGGACGGCAAAGACCATTGCTAGTGCTTCCCTTTCAGTAGTACTGTAATTCCTTTCGGCCTTGGTCAAGATTCTACTGGCATATTGAATTGGCCTGTCCATTTTAAATTCTTCACTTGGTTGGGTCAAAACCGCCCCCACTGCATATGCACTGGCATCGACATGTATATGAAAGATTTTTTACCACTCCGGTGTGACCAGGATAGGAGCACACACCAACCTTGACCGTAATGTCTGATATGCTTTTTCCTCCTCTTCTTCCCATTTAAAAGGTACTTCCTTACCTGTAAGTCTAGTCAGAGGTCTAGCTGTTTCTGCATACATTTTTATGAACCTTCTATGATAACCGGTATGCCCCAAGAAACTCTGGATCTCTTTAGGAGATTTAGGTTTAGGTAACTTTAATATGGAAAAAATTTTGTCAGGATCTGGGGCCATACCTTTAGCCGACACCACATGTCCTAAAAGGGTTCCTTCTGTCACAAGGAAATGACATTTATTGGGATTGAGCTTTAACTTAGTTTCTCTGCATCTTTGGAAAATATTCTGCAACTGCCTCAAGTGCTGCTCCAAACAATCTAGAGGAGTTTCCTTGTGACATCCTGAAAACGAAGAGAAGTCATCCATGAAGATTCTAAGTGATTCCAGCAATAGGGGGGCAAAAATGAGATTGACCGTTCTGTTAAAGGTGGCTGGAGCATTTCTGAGCCCAAATGGCATTTTTACATACACATGTTCCCCAAGGTGTGATAAAAGCAGTCTTTTCCCGATCCTCTGGATGTATTGATATTTGATTATAGCCACTGAATCCATCCATAAAACTATATAAGGCATGCCAGCCACTTCTTCAATGACCTGTTCTGCAAAAGGCATAGGGAACCCATCTGGAATGGTCACCTTGTTGAGAGCTCTAAAGTCAACACAAATTCTGATTTTATTAGTATTCTTCTTCGATACTATAACCATAGGTGAGAGCCACTCTGAGTGTTCCATAGGAATGATGATTCCTGCATCCTCCATCTTTTGGATTTCCACATAGACGGCTTCGGCATACTTTGGATTAAGTCTATAACTCCTTCCTCTGATGGGTCTGGCTCCATCAACCAGAGGGATTCTGTGCTCTCCATAAGATGCAGGCACTCCTTCTAAGTCTTTATAATGCCAGGCAAAAACATCTGCATACTAGCTCAAGAATGATTTTACCTTTTCCAGGATCTCTGGGTGGCTCCACAACCAAGTGGCCACCAGAACTGGTTGATTATTGTTTTGAGTGCCTAAGTATATTTCTTGGACCGGATTTCTTGTTACCATATTATCTCCCTGTGCATCTGCTTCCTTTTCTTCTTCTACTAGCTTTTCGTGCATTGCTTCATAAGCAGGTGTATTTTGGATTTCGATGTGTTCCTCCTTGTCCTGCATCCATCCTGCAGGGATTTCTTGAATTGGGAAAGAACATTCAACCTCAGAATTTTTTACCTTGTTTTTAGATTTAGAAACTTCGTTATCCGATGTTGACACATCCTCCTCTAATTTGTATTTGAGGGGTATCTTCCTGCCTCTTCTGTGGTCAGTGATGGGCTCTCCTAATCCATCAACCTGGACCTTTTCCTTGTCTTCATCATAATCTTCAGTCGTGCCAGGAGTATCAAGAAAAATTCCAAAACAAGAAGAAGAGTTGCCTGCATGGAGCCAACTTAGAATATCCTCTTCTTCCTCAAAATCTATTTGGGGTTGATCCTCTGCTTCTGTTTCCATGCAAATGCTCACTGTTTGCATCATACTAGTGTTTCCTTGATTGTCTGGGCCTTCTTCTAAATGAATTTGTGTCAGCTCCTGCCCTTTCTTTTGTACCCACATAGTGTCCTTACCCCAATCATGAATGACACTGGCATGCCTCAGCCAAGGTCTTCCAATTAAGAGAGGAAATCCTCCTTCAACCTGGGGCAATCTTAAAACCACAAAATCCAGAATGAATAGATTACCTTGTACTTCAAGTGGAACTTTTGGGATTACCCCCAAGGGCCTTACTTTGCTCTGATCTGCCAAAGTAACCGTGAAATTTGCAGGTCTTGAAGGGTGGAGCCCAATCCTTTTCATGGTATGTTCAGGCATCAAGTTAATGCCAGAACCACCATCTACAATAACACCTTGAAATTCATGACCCTTGATTGATATTGTAAGCCGAGGACTTTTATAATCTGTAAGGGGTGCTTCCCCCTTAATTATCCCTTTATGTAAGATAGCAGTCTTGGCCACTAAGCTTGTAGTAGAAGCCTCATCAATTATCTGCAATAATTCTGACCTGAATTTCCCATCCATCTTTATTAAATCAAAAATACTAACCTCCTTCTTCATTGACTTGAGTAGTTTTGAAGCCTCTGACTCTTTAAGAGAGTGAGCTTCATTCGCTTTGCCAAACTCTTCTTGAGCCCTGTTGAAGGCATGCCCAATGGCATCACTGGTGCCTATGAGACATTCATTGTGGTTTGTGTCTGCACTTGTAGTATCTTTGTCTTCAATTGCAACTCTGTCTTTGTTCAATTCCTTAATTATCAATTCTTGATTTTCTACCACCTTTGCCGTTCCCTTGCTTCTTGTCTGTACTGCAAAAGATTCGAGTTCTTCTAATTGTACCACTCTAGTAGATGGTGAAGGTTCATTCACCTCAGGGAGTGTTTCCTCTTTGAATACAGAGATCATTTGGAGATGAGGTCCGGAAGTAGAGGCTTGATTCTTAGGACAACAGTTTGTATAGTGATCTCTGGCCTCTGGACAGTTCCTACAAGGAGGTGCATTTTCTGGGAGGGTGCACCTAGATTAGTAGTGCCCACATTCTCCACATCTGAAGCAAATAATTGGCCTTCTAGGCCCATTTGCAAAGTTAGTTCTCGATCTAGGATTATAGTTATTACCTTGGTTTGCTGCTGCTGCCATTACATTTGCTGGTGGCAAAAGTCCTCCTTGTGTCCAATATGTCGTTGTCGGTATTCCCCTTACTTGGCATTCATGGGCCTCATGTCCAATCTTCCTGCATAATTGACAAGTCACATTTAGCAAAGGACATTCACTTACTATGTGCCCTTGCTTGCTGCACATGGAGCACCAGAGTCCGTTCTTAATGCCGCCTCCTTTTAGTTCTTGCAACTCCTGCCTCAGCTGAGCTAGTTCTTCTGCTTGGGCTTCCTCTTCCTTTTGGAGCTTGAGGGCTTCAATCTCTTTTCTCAGCTGAGCTACAGTAGTCTCCTCCTCTGTGTAGGGCTTATTCCTTTTCAAGCCCTCCAGTTCCCTTCTTAACTGGCTCACTAGGTCCTCCAGTTCTGTACCATATGATGGTTGGGAAGAAGTTGCACCATACTGGTGCCTTATCTGTTCCAAGCGGGTGGCCGTATTGATGAACTCCTCAACAGAGGCAGTAGGTAGCACTAACTCTTTTATTTTGCATTGGGTGACCACAGGTAGAGGTTTGGCTAACCACTTCTTGACAAAGAAGTCGTGTGGTGGATCCGGTAGTTTAGCCATTAGTGCTTTGGCCCTGGTCACGAACTCTGGGAACTTTTCTCCTGGACCCAATTTCAAGTTTTCCAATTCTTCTATAATGATCTCAGCCGTGTTGCCATGCTGAAATTGATTTTTAAAAGCCTCTTTCATCAAATCCCAAGAGGTAAAGTGATTTTCAACAAACTGGCTAAACCACTTGTCTGCCAGACCTTCCAATGTGGCGGGGAAGAGTATCAAGAAAGCATCTTCCCTACCCATTAGCCCTCTAGTCTTACATAATGCAAGAAATCTTCGAATGTGCTCATTAGGGTCCTCATGGGCAAAACCTCTGAAGGAGGGAAATTTTATGTTTAATCTGGAGAGCAAGATTTCTAGGTCCACCTGTCCTGCCATGCTTCCTACCGATGAAGTCGATGAAAGTGGACTCGATGATCTTCTGTTCGTCTTTCTTCTTGTCTGCTTGCACTTGATCCTCAAGGTTTGTGACCGGGTCGCGGTCATGAGCTATTCATAGTCCACTTAAAATGAGACACTTGATAAAAGTATGTACCTTTTGGCCCACTGGAGTAATGTTGTCGACACTGGAATATTGTTCTCCAATGGCAATATATAGTCTCCTATGCTCAAATCTCCTTGGAGGTCCCACCGTGCGTGCCAAATTTGTTGGGGATTCGTGGACAAGAAGGAGTTTGAGGGTTTGTAGGAGAAAAAGGAGATGATGAAAATGGAATAACAGTGAGAACTTCTGCAAAGGAATACTCTCTGAAACCTTGAATATTGATTATCTTGCAACAATTACAATGACTGCACACAGTCTAATCAATGACTAAATACAACTTCAGAGAATATCAATTACTGAAGAACAATTATCTCAAGTCCTCTGGCGGCGGCCTCTCCTGCACCAATCCTTCACTTGCTTCACGCTTCCCTTGTGCACACCTTGCACTAAGCTTCCACCAAGCTAAGGAATTGGTATCTCGGCGCACACACACAATAGACCTTGGGACTCTTGGAATCCAATCCGCCTTCTCTGCACACCTTCCTCTTGACACCTCTTGCACTCTTGAGTGTCGTCGCACACTGGTGGCTCTTCTTGCTTCCTCTGAAGCTCTCTCTTGCTCTTGGCTCTCAATGTGTTTTAGAATAGCCTTTGTCCTTGCTCTTGAATCCGCCGGTCTCGTGACTTCTAACTGCCATAGACTCTTGGGCTTCCTTTGATGTCCCAAGATTCTCTTGTTAGTTGGCGGCCAACGAATTGCCCTTTGTCCTATAGTGACTTTAGTGTAAAACCAAAAATTTTAATGGGGGTCATACTTTCACTTGTGCGTACACTTTTCCGCTTCACATGCCTTCACATTCCCTTTTAATTCTTCCTTTGTGTACTAAAGGGGGTTCACCTAAACCTTCCCAATTACTTTAAAACACATTCTGATCCTTAGGAAAATTAATTTACCCTTTGCGGGACAATTAATTGTCACTTAGGCACTTTGACTTTGCACCTGTTGGCTTGACCTTGCCCTTGTTGACTTTGACCGGTTTGCTTTGACCATCATGACTTTTATGGGCTCAACACAGGGCAACAACACAAGGAAAGAAACTCAAGGTTGGAAAATCCTCAACTCCCTCTATCAATTCCTCGCTTAGGCTAAGAACGACTAGTTATAGGAGTAGGCCAGGGCGGCGATAGGCATCAATCAAGTTGAAGACTACCTATGCACTCAAGTTCAAGATTAAACATAATCTCTTCGTGATGCGATAACCTTAAAGGAAAGGATCTAACGTGGAACGATCAACTTCAAGTGCGGAAAATACACTCAAGTATTCCTGATGACGTGATTTCTGACAAGAGCATAAACACGGTAACCACTAAAAAGAATCAAGTAACTGATACAAAGGAACTCAGCAACGAGGTTGTACTTGGGAAAATTTGGGCTATTCAATTAGGCTTATGAACCTTAGATCAGGACGACATCTAGTAAGGGATAGACAAAGCCTTAGGTCTTCAGAGGCTAGTGTTAATCGCACTGCTAGGTCTTGGGCCCAGCAGCTGAGCCACCATTCGCATTACCCTAGCTCTGAGACAAGTGAATCAGAGATGTCTCAAGGCATGTACCGACCTACGGGAAGTTCAGGAGTGCCATACTTGCACACGGTAGAAGGCCCTTACAAAACGCAGTTGGAATACCTTAGGCCAAACCGACTAGGTGCTAGCATCTATGAGGACGGCCTAGGAAGGTCCATGATCCAGATTAAAAACCCTGACCAAACCATTGGACTAGAGCACCCCGCTGTCAAGTTTGAAAACGGAGCATACTTGGACAAAGAAGGAACCATATACGTAGTCACCAGTCACCCAGATAGGACAGACGAATTCGGAAATGTGATCTCAGAAGCGGATTTAGGTGACCTGGAGCAAGGAAACATGGGTGTAGAACCTAGAACCCCCCGAGGCAAATCTGTTCTCACCAGAATCCTCAATCCTGAGTGGGTTCCCCAAGACAACAAGAGTATAGATCTGCTTCTGAACCCAGAGACTGACGAAGCCTTTTGGAGGTATAAATCTGAGCGGCCAAATGACATAGGAACAATCATGATCTATGAGTTTAAAGATCCAGATAGCCCAGGCAGAGTGACCTACCTAGATCACGCCTCAGAGAGGATCTTTGTGGTTACGGAACATGATAGACATGCTTATACTTGGAAGGGTGAATTCGTTTTCCCCCAACCAAGATCAAACGTGTCCTATGGTCACCCGGGAGCTGGAACATCCCAAGCTCATGGAACGCAAAGAGACAGAAGTAGAGATAGGCCAGAAGTAAGCTTTGCCAACCCAGGGGGCAGAGAAAGAACGAGAATGGAGACAAATAGGGTGGAACCTGAGATACTTAGAGCCCCAGGAAATCGAAGAAATGCCGATGATTTCCCTTTGCCAAGACCAGGAGAGCACACGAGAACCCTGAGACCGACTCAGCTAGTTAAGTCCATGAAGAACTACTTCGATGGCGCTGGAGATCCATACGATCATGTGGCTGAGTTTAGGCAAGTCTTGAGAGCTGAACAAGTGGAGGATCTATTCACACAGTACAATGCCTTTGGTCTAACCCTTAGGAACACTGCCCTGACATGGTTTCAACGACTAAACGAGAGGCGATTCAGGAATATAGACCAACTCCTAGAGGCTTTCATTATTGAATTCTCTAAGAGTGGCATAAGACATAATACCTCCTCGCTGATTCACAGCTTCAAGCAAATCCCTCAAGAAACCGTGAGACTTGCAGGAAGAAGATTTAGGCAATACTTAGAAAGATGCCCTGTTTCGGAGCTACCCACACCAGCTAAGCAGGTGGCTTTATTCTTGGATGGATTGCTAAGTACTAAATTGAGATCTTATGTGTACTTGAAGGACCCTAGGACCATAGAAGAGTGTGTACACATGTGCATTGACATCAAGGACAACCTAGGGGAGGAGTTAGAGCTTTCCAAAATATACAAAGATTCAGATAGTGCCTCTAGCTTCTCTTCCTCGCAATCCACATCAATTGAGGAACTCACTGAGAAAGTGGCACAAAAACTAGGTGTCTCTAGCAAACAAATCCCAAGGTTTGCCCCTGTGAAAAGATGTTATACTTGTGGGGGTGACCATATGGCAAGCGTATGTCCCATTATGGCTCAACCCCAAGTAAATCCTAGTAGCCAGTACTGCACCATAGAACGAAGATACACAAATCACACAGCACAAGACTGCCCATACAATAAGCAAGCTGTTAGGCAAACCTACCCTCAGCCATACCCTCAACAAGGCAGATACCAGAACCAATACCCACCACAACAGTATACTAGGCCTCAGCAAAATTACCAACCGCAATATCTGATGGAGAGTGTTAATCTCCAAAAGAACAAGTTAACCTTGAAGTTAGATCACCTCTATATCAAGGTTAACCTTAGACTCCACCAAACTTAGAGATCATTCACCAAATTATCAGAAATATTGAAAGTTCTGAAAAATTCAACTTCTCTGAAAAGTCTGCTGCAGATTAGTCACTCATTGACTAATCAATTCTGTAAAGTTTTAGATAAAACTTTGCACAACACTTCGCCTTAAGGTTGCGCAACTTTGCCAAGTTAAATCTCTCAAAAAGATTAACCATACACTGAGAAATGTGTGAAACACTTTACCTATGTCTGAAAGTGCTTCTCAGCAATGGCGACTTTGACACCTGCAACTTCTTAGCACTGGTTCTCCCAACTCTGAACCCGTTTGATCAAGATCTTCTAGCCATAGATGGCTTACCTTCCAACTTAGATTTTAAGTCCTCATTTGTGTAAAACTTTACACTGTGAACTGAGCAATGATCATTTCATTGAAAATGAAATGTGCGCCAGATTTCTCGACTGTTAGAACATTCTTACATATGAATGTTCCTAATCAAAATTCTCACAGCCTGATTACAATTAACCTTTCAAATTCTAGCCATAGATAGATTAGCTATGGACTTAGATACGTGCAAAAGGATTTCTCAAAAGATTGAACACAGAAGGAGCAGACAGCAAAATATCGGGCGCAAAAATTCTCGATTTCTCAGAAAATTTACATCTAAGTGAGGATGGACAATTCACTCACTCTTCATGTGTCTAATGACACTAATTTCTCTCTCCCTATTCTCAAATCTTCTTCTGCTCTATTTGCCCGACATTTTCAAACATATTTATAGATGAATATATACAAGTGTATAACTTAAACAAGGGTATAAGTCAGCTAATGTACATATGTGTACATATCTTTGAGTTTTCTGAAAATATCCTTCCTTCAACCATCTGACTTTGTTTCCTTCTTGACTCCTTGACTTCATTTCTCCATAATCCTTCAATTGATGATTGTCATGCACCAACAGCTCCCCCTCAATCATTAATTGAGGTTCTTCTCTATCTTCTTTACTCCAGCCATATCCTTGAATCTTTGTAGTTTTGGTCCATCTAGACTTTTAGTCATCATATCTGCAACTTGATCTTTTGTGGGAGTGTGTATGACTTCAATCTCTTTCTCAATGACCTTCTCTCTCAGAAAATGATACTGTATTTCAATATGCTTAGTTCTAGCATGAAATACAGGATTAGCTGCCAAGTATAATGAACTCATATTGTCTCCACAAATAATAGGAGTACTCTGAATCACATCAAAAACTTTCAAAAGTGTCTTTAGCCATATTACCTCTTTTGCAGCTTCCACCATACCTTTATATTCTGCCTCTGTAGATGACAAAGCAACTGTATGTTGCTTCTTGGAACACCATGAAATCAATTTGTCTCCTACATAGCACAAGTATCCATGTGTTGATCTTCTATCATCCACATTACCTGCCCAATCTGCATCACTATATATCTTGATTCTTGTATCTGAAGTAAACCCATAGTACAATCCTTCTTTGAGTGTACCCTTGATGTACCTAAGTATTCTTTGTCCTGCAATCCAATGTTCCTTTCTAGGACAATGCATAAATTGTGAAAGCACACCAACTGCATATGACAAGTCAGGCCTTGTCAATGTAGCATAAGTCAAGCTACCAACCAAACTTTGATAGAGTTTCATATCTCTGAACTCTTCTCCTCCAAACCTAGACAATTTATGGTTCACTTCCAAAGGTGTAGGTGCAACCCTGCAATCTTCCATTTTAAATTTGGTTAGTAAATTTTTAAGATACCTTTCTTGAGTCACATATACTCCATGTTGAGTATAAGTGATCTCCATTCCCAAGAAGAATGATAGGTTCCCCAAATCACTGATTTTGAACTCTTTCTCCATCTGCTTTTTGATCATTTGTATCCCCTTATCATCTGTTCCTGTAAGTATTATGTCATCAACATAAATACACACATAAATGAACCCATCTTCACTTGCTTTGACTAGCAAGCTACTATCTGCCTTTGATGCTTGAAAACCAAGATCATTCAAGAATTTTACAAGCCTATAATTCCAAGCCCTTGGGGCTTGCTTCAACCCATACAAAGCTCTCTTGAGCTTACATACATAATTTGGACTCACTTGATCTTTGAACCCATCTGGTTGCTCCATGTAGACTTCATCTGAAATGTAACCATTCAAGAAAGCATTTTTAACATCTAATTGAGACAACTTCCAACCTTTACAAGCAGCAATTGCAATGAGTGTCCTGATGGTTGTCATCTTTGCCACAGGACTATATGTCTCATCATAGTCCACTCCATATGTCTGTGCATACCCTTTCACAACAAGTCTAGCTTTGTACCTAGACACATTTCCATCTGCAAATCTTTTAGTCTTGTAAACCCACTTACATCCAATGATTTTCTGGCTATTAGGTTTAGGAACCAAATCCCATGTTTGATTCTCTATCAATGCATCATACTCCTCTTGCATAGCATCTTCCCAATTCTTCTTCCCTTTGGCCTCTTCATATGTAGAAGGGTCTTCATCTGCTTTTACCAAATAAGCATAATCTTTAGTAGTCAAGAATGAAGTGTCATAGCTATACCTTGTAGGTTGCCATTTGTGCCTAGATGATCTCCTAACTTCTGCACTTCTTGAAGTTTCTGGTTCATCACATTCTGAATCAAACCTTGGCCTCTCTTCAACTTCAACCTGCACTTCATTACTCTCACTTTCATCAAGTAATTGAATCTTTGCTTTACCTTTCCTTTGTTCCACTACTTCTTCATCATCTGCATGTACATTATATTTACCTGCATACCAAGTACCTTGCTCATCAAATGTAACATCCTTGGATACAATAAATTGCTTTGTGGATGGACTCCACAACCTGTATCCCATTTGCTTATCATCATAACCAATGAATACATACTTTTCTGCCTTAGGCTCCAACTTATGCCTCAATTGAGATGGCACATATGCATATGCCAAGCATCCAAATATTCTGCAATGATCCAGGGTAGGTTTCTTACCCCACCAAGCTTCATATGGTGTCATACCCTGCAAAGCTTTACAAGGCAATCTATTAACCAAATATGTAGCTGTATTAACAGCCTCAGCCCACAAATAATTTGGGCAATTCTTCTCTTTCATCATGGACCTTGCAAACTCAACAAGAGTCCTATTTCTTCTTTCTGCTACCCCATTTTGTTGAGGAGAGTACCTGCAAGTAACTTCTCTCTTTATACCTGCATTCCACAAATAATCATTGAACTCATTTGAAAAATACTCTCCCCCTCCATCTGACCTTAGTCTCCTCAATTTTTGACCTGTAATCCTTTCTGCATATGCATGATAGTGTTTAAATGTATTAAACACTTCTGACTTTTCCTTAATCACATAAATTGTGATCCACCTGGTAGCATCATCAACATATATGACATAATATCTTGAACCATTTACACTAAAGTCCTTTGAAGGACCCCACACATCTGTATGCACCAATTCAAGTCTTTCTGAATACATAAATCCATGCTTGGAATAGGATTGCTTATGAGCCTTACCTAATTGACATGCCTCACATCTGTATGTCATGTGTTGACCTGCAATGTTAGGCATTCCAAGCACTGAATCATTGTTAATCATTTCTTTGATACCTCTTTCATTAAAGTGTCCAAGTCTTTTGTGCCAAAGATCCAACTCTGACACCTTTTGCTCTCCATATGTGAACATAGCATGTCCAACATTTCCTTGTACCTTCAATGTGAAAAGCCTTCCTTCTTTCTTTCCTGCAATAACTTGTTTATACCCTTGACTAGGGTCTTCCACATAAACTCCATCATTTGTGAACCTTACCTCATATCCTTTTTCCACAATTTGACCTACACTGATCAAATTCTTTGGAATTGTGGGAACATAAAGTACCTTACTCAGAAGAGTGCTCCCATCCTTAGCTTTGACTGAACCAATTGAATTTACCTTATGCTTTGTATTATCACCTGTCTGCACTGTATGATTAATTGCATTGTGATCTAGGTCAGTCATCAAAGCAATATTTCCACTCAAATGATTACTACATCCTGAATCAATATAAAACACTCTCATGTCCTCATGTGAAGTTTCACATGTATTCATAATGAGAGTCGAATCCTCCTTTTGATCTGATGCATAGTTGTAGTAGGTGTTATTATAGGATTGATTTTGGAAGCTTCTTCCTCCACCTCTTCCAAAAGAATTCCTACCACCTCTACCTCTGAAGTTTCCTCTCTGAAATCTACCACCTCTTGCTCTTTGATTAAAGTTCTGATAATTACCATTGTTTTGATTATTATGCCAACAATCATGAGATAGATGATTGGTCTTACCACATATCCAACAAGCTCTTGCATTCTCTTTGTTGTTTCTGCCTCTTCCTCTACTTCTGCCATTTCCTCTTCCTCTTATGAAGTTTGCTTGGTTTGAAGTACCTTCTTCTTCACCTGATTGTTGCTTTCCTTTGTTGGCTTTCTTCTTGTCTTTAGAATACATTGCATGACCTGCACTCTTATCAACATCTCCTTTGATATCATTCTCAAAAGTTAGCATATGACCTAACAATTGATTCAAATCAGGAGTAAAGTGATCTAATGAAAGTTCTGTAGATAAAATGAAAGGCTTCCATTTCTCATCTCCTCTTAGCCCTGTGAGTATTTGTCTTACCAATTTGTCTTCTTCAATATCTTCATCCACTGCACCTAGAGAATCTGCAATGTCCTTCATCTTTGTCACATAATCAGAAATTGATTGTGAGGCCTTCTTCTTGAAGGTAGTAAACTCTGCCCACAGTGAAGCCTTCCTTGATTTGGTTGTATTTTGGAAATGCTCTTCCAAAGCATTCCAAATGTCACAAGCACTCTCAAGTCCTCTAATGTGAGGAAGCAAATAGTCATTGACTGCCATGTAGATGATGCTTCTTGCTTGAGCATCCTTCTTCATCCAATTCTTCAAGTCTGCAAGCTCCTCCCTAGTTGGAACACTAGGATCTCTGAATTCTGGCTTTTCTTCATCTCCTGTGATGTATCCTATCAGATCTTTGCTCATAAGGTGAGCTTCCATCCTCATAGACCATGCAGGATAGTTCTCTCTATCCAACTTTTCAATTTGGAGACTATCTCCCATCTTTACTTCACCTGTAGCTTCAAATCTTTAACCTTTACAGATAATAAATGTACCTTTACTTCGAATGTTGCTCCTTCTGATCCTTTTGATACTCTTTGTGTGTCTTCCTTTGATCTTTCTTCAACCTTTACCCTTCTGCACCT
Source organism: Ceratopteris richardii (assembly GCA_020310875.1). Classification (NCBI taxonomy): domain Eukaryota; kingdom Viridiplantae; phylum Streptophyta; class Polypodiopsida; order Polypodiales; family Pteridaceae; genus Ceratopteris; species Ceratopteris richardii. The sequence goes on from CM035438.1 coordinate 3,717,908, forward strand.
TCAAAATGTAAAATTTTGTATTTCTGCAATAGTCGGAGTCTTCTTCACTTCAATTTTGACACAACCTGCTCTGATACCACTGATGGAAAGTGTTAATCTCCAAAAGAACAAGTTAACCTTGAAGTTAGATCACCTCTATATCAAGGTTAACCTTAGACTCCACCAAACTTAGAGATCATTCACCAAATTATCAGAAATATTGAAAGTTCTGAAAAATTCAACTTCTCTGAAAAGTCTGCTGCAGATTAGTCACTCATTGACTAATCAATTCTGTAAAGTTTTAGATAAAACTTTGCACAACACTTTGCCTTAAGGTTGCGCAACTTTGCCAAGTTAAATCTCTCAAAAAGATTAACCATACACTGAGAAATGTGTGAAACACTTTACCTATGTCTGAAAGTGCTTCTCTGCAATGGCGACTTTGACACCTGCAACTTCTTAGCACTGGTTCTCCCAACTCTGAACCCGTTTGATCAAGATCTTCTAGCCATAGATGGCTTACCTTCCAACTTAGATTTTAAGTCCTCATTTGTGTAAAACTTTACACTGTGAACTGAGCAATGATCATTTCATTGAAAATGAAATGTGCGCCAGATTTCTCGACTGTTAGAACATTCTTACATATGAATGTTCCTAATCAAAATTCTCACAGCCTGATTACAATTAACCTTTCAAATTCTAGCCATAGATAGATTAGCTATGGACTTAGATACGTGCAAAAGGATTTCTCAAAAGATTGAACACAGAAGGAGCAGACAGCAAAATATCGGGCGCAAAAATTCTCGATTTCTCAGAAAATTTACATCTAAGTGAGGATGGACAATTCACTCACTCTTCATGTGTCTAATGACACTAATTTCTCTCTCCCTATTCTCAAATCTTCTTCTGCTCTATTTGCCCGACATTTTCAAACATATTTATAGATGAATATATACAAGTGTATAACTTAAACAAGGGTATAAGTCAGCTAATGTACATATGTGTACATATCTTTGAGTTTTATGAAAATATCCTTCCTTCAACCATCTGACTTTGTTTCCTTCTTGACTCCTTGACTTCATTTCTCCATAATCCTTCAATTGATGATTGTCATGCACCAACAATATCAAGCCCAGCAAAGGCCTCAACCTGTGTTAGCACAACAACCCCCTACCCCAGCTAATGTAATCCCAGTAAAATATGCAGCTGCAGAAGAGAACCTGAATAGAGCTATAGTCCCTGTACCACCATTGCTTTCTGAAAGTGACCCGAGTGACCATAGCTTTGATTCTACACATGTCGATAGTCCCCATGCTTACTACATGCAATCTCCTGAACATGGTGAGTCCTACTATAGTGAAGAGCCAAATGAACCCAATTGGGAACCGGAGTACACCAATGTAATGTATACAAACCCTAACTCAAGACCCCAACCTAGGTAGGTAAGACCTCCATTCCCAAGAGGACCGTGCTACAGATGTCAGGGAGATCACCTTATTCGTGATTTTCCCTTACCTCCACCTATGCAACCCCAGTCAGTGACAATTCAAGGCTTTTGCCAAGATTGTGGAAAGGAGCATCTCTTACGAGACTGCCCTAAGAATCCTAATAATACGCCAAAAATCACTCCTATTAACGTTATTGGGTTGGTAGTAGACTCCACAGGAAGTGTGATGTAATAAAGTAAGTCTATGATCCAAGGGTCTGGCCGGTTCAGACAGTTCTGAAATCGGACACCGTTTGGTCATCCGTGTGTATGACCAAAGATCTCGAGTTTAGACTTACTAGGAGGTCTTGTGCTCTTGTGAACAAGTGATCCACTTAGCTTAGTGGTTAAGTCTCAAGGATGTGAAGGACGAGGTCTTGGGTTCAATCCCCATGAGGTACATGGGAAGAGTATTTTGCCCAAAGAGCTCTAGAACCTTCTAGAAGCATCCACTAGACACTTGGCGCACATGTAGTTACATGGCTGACACTTGGATGATTAGTATCCACCTGCCCAAGAAGGCAGTCCCCTGGAGAGAGCTATATATAGAGGCATTTGGTTGGGAGGAGAGTCATCTCTCAAGCTTGTGGTGGTCGTAATTCTTAGATTATTGCATTGGTATCAGAGCCATGTTTAACATCCTCTCCCTCGCTTCCTATCAACTTGATCATCTTTAATCATTTCGTCTTCTTCACCAATTCCGTGTATGTTGTTTTATTCCCGCGGATATTCACGATTAGGAAGAAGGAGGAAGTGATTGATGTTGCATGTGGAGTGTGGAGTCAAAAAGACTGAATGTGACATGAACTTAGTCTCAAGTGAAGCATTATTTGAAAACTAAACTCATCAATAGAACCTCAGTGGGTCGACACACTGATGTTGGTTACCACACTAGTATCTTGTGGTTGGATGATGTTTTTGATTTTCTTTGTATCTTTCTGAGAATCCAGCTTATTTCTCTGAAAGATAAAGACAATGCTTCAATATCTTGTTGAAATTGATCATTGAAAAGTTAAAGCCCTGAGTCATCTAGTCTTTGACTCATAGCAAGTTTATGTATATTCGAAGTTTGAATTGGTTGTACAAAGTCTTAGTTATCTCTTTCCGCTTTCCAAATCTTTTGGAATTAACTCAGATATGGTATCTGATTCCTTTTGCAAAAGACCAGGGATAGCCGGTTAGAATTAGATAACTAACTTGAACATCCTAGATAGATGTTATGTACAAGAACCTTTTCAATCTTCAAAAGATGATAAGTCTAAGTAGACTTATTCATTTGAGTTTGCTTCAAGTTATAGCATAAAAGATTTCCTGGAGTCCAGTATACTCTAGAATAGGGAAGTTAGGAATTGCTCATCAGATTGACAATTCCCAAGAACTTTCAGTTAAAAGTCTTTGAGAAAAGTGTCCTAAGTTGGACAATTTTCATTTTGAATTTGAATTGGTGAAGTTATTATGGTTGATTCCACCGGAATGGTAAACTTTCTCGTACAGTTTACATAGGATTTTTTCAACTCATTGGGACAAAGTAGTCCTCTAGTCGGGTGAAAAAATCAATTAACTGTTAGATAAAAGTAAACCATTGAACAGACATCTAAAGTTAGATGTATGGGACAACCAAACTTCAAGTTTTCCAAAACAAATTCAAGTGAATCAAGAATTCTCAAAGTCTTGCGAGGGATAAGAATCCCACCTTCATTACTAAGCCCATGCACCAGTTATGCCTAGAAATGGACTAGTAATTTGAATCCACCTAATTCACATGTTTGTGCCTAGATCGCACATCCAGAAACTGTGAATTAGCCACGGATATGTGTTTAGATCCACCTTTATTATTCATTCACTATTTTGTACTTTGACTAGTTTATCAAAGTGCAAAGCGAGATAGTGTTTAGAATCATTTGGGCAAGGATGCCACCACAGAGATGAGACATGTTCTTCCAGTTCTAGAACATGACCATGTTCTTCCAGTTTTAGAACATGAGGCTCGGGGGTTGCCTACAGTATGTATATAGCTCTATTTTCGAGGACGAAAATCTTTTCCAAGGGGGGAAGAATGTAATAAAGTAAGTCTATGATCCAAGGGTCTGGCCGGTTCAGACAGTTCTGAAATCGGACACCGTTTGGTCATCCGTGTGTATGACCAAAGATCTCGAGTTTAGACTTACTAGGAGGTCTTGTGCTCTTGTGAACAAGTGATCCACTTAGCTTAGTGGTTAAGTCTCAAGGATGTGAAGGATGAGGTCTTGGGTTCAATCCCCATGAGGTACATGGGAAGAGTATTTTGCCCAAAGAGCTCTAGAACCTTCTAGAAGCATCCACTGGACACTTGGCGCACATGTAGTTACATGGCTGACACTTGGATGATTAGTATCCACCTGCCCAAGAAGGCAGTCCCCTGGAGAGAGCTATATATAGAGGCATTTGGTTGGGAGGAGAGTCATCTCTCTAGTATGTGGTGGTCGTAATCTTTGTTCTCTTGCATGTGACGTCCACCGCACCAGTACAGGTAGTGACTAGAGCTCAGGCATTGCAGCAAAACCAAGGGGTAGGCCAGGAAAAGGGCCCAGAGGCTAGTGAAACTGAGAGCATAACCAAGAAAAGGACTAGAGCTTGGCGAGATAGTCGCGAAAGAATGAAAAGACAATGGGCAAAAAAGATGAGTGAACTTGAGGAAAGCCTCAGAGAAACAAAGGCCAGGATAACTGAACTCACATCTCAAACTCCCTCTCACACTACCCCACCACCACCATTCCCATCTCCATCTGACCCGCCACCTTCCAACCCACCTCACACAATTCCACCAACCCCAAGAGTGTTGGTGCAGACCAATCACCAATTGAAGACTTGGAAGGTTAAAGAGTGAAGGAAGGATCAACCATTGAAGCTTGGAAGAAAGACATATTCAGAGGATAAGAGAAGTGTACACATATGTACATTAGTATAGTCATAGGTGACTTAGATCTTTGTTTGAGTAAGAATCTTGTACAAATTATCTATAAATACTTTGAGAAAAGTCGGGGCATGTAATGAGAGCATATGTAGAAGCCAAGATTGAGGAAGTTAGGAGTCAAGAGATAGAGAAAAATTAGTTTGAGTTAGCTCTCATCACTCAGTTGTAAGTTTCTGAGTTAATGAAGAAATATTGCGCCCGATCTTTCGTGTCTGCTCCTTCTGTGTTTGATCAATTGTGAAATCCTTTTGAGGATATCTAAGTTGTTAGTTAATGAGCCTGTGACCTGAATTTCAGAGTCTAATTGTAAACAAGCTAGGAGAATTGTTAGTAGGAACATTCATATGTGTTGAGTGTCTACAGTTCTCTGAAACAGGCGCAAATTTTGAGTTTAATCTTTTGGTCAGTGCTCACTCCATAGTTTAAAGTTTTGTGTAAGCAAGCACTTAATCTTTAAGTTGGAAGGTGATCTACTCGTGGCTAAAAGCATTTGGCAAAACGGGTTAGATATTGTGAGAACCAAAGTTAAGAAGTTAGGGGTGTCTAGATCGACTTCTCTGAATTGCAGATTCAGACATAGGTAACTTGTGAAGACAATTTCTCAAGCTATACTAAAGCTTTTGAAGTGATTCAACTTGGAGGTGATGCGCAATCTCTAGGAGATGATTCGTACAAAGTTTCATAAAAAACTTTACACATTGATAAGTCAATGTGAAGAAATTCTGCAGCAGACTTTTCTGTGTTTCATCTTCTTCACATATTTTCTCAGATTTGATAATTTGGAGATTGGACCTCTAATTTAGTGAAGGTTTTGATTTACTCTTGATATAGAGGTGTTCTAATTCAAGAGTAAGTTGTTCTTTTGGAGATTAACACTCTCCATCAGTGGTATCAGAGCAGGAGACATCAAAATCAAGGAAAGGAAGGTCCCGACTGCTGCAGATTCAAGAAGTTCAACATTTGAAGAACTAAGAAGTGAAAGCTTGGAGTCAAAAGCCTGAGGAGAAGACTACTCGACATCAAGAAAGGCAAAAGGAGTCTAATTCGAAGTAAAGGTACATACATTGTTTGTAAAGCTTGAAGTTTTCAATATACAGGTGGATACAAGATGGGAGATGCTCTACAGATAGAGAAATTGGATAGGGAAAACTATCCTGCATGGTCAATGAGGATGGAAGCTCATCTTATGAGCAAAGATTTAATTGGTTACATCACAGGAGAAGAAGAGAAGCCAGAGTTCAGAGATCCTAGTGTTCCAACTAGGGAAGAGTTAGCAGATCTGAAAAATTGGATGAAGAAAGATGCTCAAGCTAGGAGCATTATCTATATGGGAGTTAATGATTACTTGTTACCTCATATTAGAGGTCTTGAAAGTGCTACTGACATATGGAATGCTTTGGAGGAGCATTTCCAGAACACTACAAAGTCAAGGAAGGCATCCTTATGGGCAGAGTTTACTACCTTCAAGAAGAAGGCCTCTCAATCTATTTCAGACTATGTAACAAGGATGAAAGATATTGCAGATGCTTTAGGAGCTGTTGATGAAGACATTGAGGAAGATAAATTGGTAAGGCAAATCCTTACAGGGTTGAGAGGTGATGACAAATGGAAGCCATTTATTTTGTCTACAGAACTATCACTTGACCATTTCACTCCTGATTTAAATCAATTGTTAGGTCATATGCTAACATTTGAACAGGATATTAAAGGAGATGGTGACAAGAGTACAGGTCGTGCAATGTACTCAAAGGACAAGAAGAAGAATAGCAAAGGAAAACAACAAGCAGGTGAAGATGAAGGAACAACTACTCAAGCCAACTTCCTAAGAGGAAGAGGAGGTGGCAAAGGTAGAGGAAGAGGCAGGAACAATAAAGATGGAGGCAAAGCTTGCTGGATTTGTGGTAAGACAAATCACTTAGCTAATGATTGTTGGCATAATAATCAGAATAATGGTGGATACAATCAAAATTATAATTCAAGAGGAAGAGGTGGCAGAAATCATAGAGGTAATTACAGAGGTAGAGGTGGAAGGAATTACTTTGGAAGAAATGCAGGTAGAGGATTCCAAAGTCAACAATACAACAACACCTACTACAATTATGCTTCAGATCAAAAGGAAGATTCAACATTGATAATGAATGCAACTTGTGAAAGGCAGAGTGAAGATCAAAGAGTCTTCTACATTGACTCAGGGTGTAGCAATCACCTGAGTGGTAACATATCTTTGATGACTGATTTGGAGAGTAAAGTTTTTAATCATGTTGTTCAAACAAGTGACAACACAAAGCACAATGTGAAGTCAATTGGATCAGTGAAAGCCAAGGATGGAAGCACCTTATTGAGTAAGGTCTTGTATGTTCCTACAATCCCTAAGAATTTGATAAGTGTAGGTCAAATTGTTGAAAAGCGATATGAAGTAAGGTTCACTAATGATGGAGTATATGTGGAAGACCCTAGCCAAGGGTATAAACAGATTGTTTCAGGAAAAAAGGAAGGAAGATTATTTACATTGAAGATTCAAGGCAACATTGGTCATGCTATGTTCACATATGGAGGACATAAGATCTCTGAGTTAGATCTTTGGCACAAGAGGCTTGGACATTTCAATGAAAGAGGTATTAAAGATATGGTTAACAATGGTTCAGTGCTTGGATTGCCTAATGTTGCAGGTCAACATATGACATACAAATGTGAGGCATGTCAATTAGGTAAGGCTCATAAACATTCCTATTCCAAGCATGGTTTTATGCACTCAGAGAAGCTTGAGTTGGTACACACAGATGTGTGGGGACCATCAAAAGATTTCAGTATAAATGGATCAAGGTATTATGTGATTTATGTTGATGATGCTACTAGGTGGATCACTATCTATGTGATCAAAGATAAGTCAGAAGTGTTTAATACATTTAAACACTATCATGCATATGCAGAAAGAATTACAGGTCATAAGTTGAAGAGACTAAGGTCAGATGGAGGGGGAGAGTATTTCTCTAATGAGTTCAGTGATTACTTATGGAATGCAGGTATAAAAAGGGAAATTACTTGCAGGTACTCTCCTCAACAAAATGGTGTTGCAGAAAGGAGAAATAGAACTCTTGTTGAGTTTGCAAGATCCATGATGAAGGAGAAAAAATTGCCCTAATTATTTGTGGGCTGAGGCTGTAAATACAGCCACTTACTTGGTCAATAGGCTACCATGTAAAGCCTTGCAGGGTATGACACCATATGAGGCTTGGTGGGGTAAAAGACCTACCTTGGATCATTGCAGAGTTTTTGGGTGTGTGGCATATGCATATGTGCCATCACAATTAAGACACAAATTGGAACCCAAAGCTGAAAAGTATGTTTTCATTGGCTATGATGACAAGCAGATGGGCTATAGATTGTGGAGTCCATCAACAAAGCAATTTATGGTTTCTAAGGATGTTACATTTGATGAACAAAGCACTTGGTATGCAGGTACAATCAACATCAATACAGGTGATGAAGAAGAAGTGAGTCAAAGAAAAGGTAAATCAAAAGTTCAGATATTTGATGAGCAAGAGAATAATGAAGTGCAGGTTGAAGTGGAAGAGACACCAAGATTTGATCCTGAATGTGAAGAGCCAGAAACCTCAAGGAGTGGAGAACTCAGAAGGTCAACAAGAAATAGGTGGCAACCTACAAGGTATAGTTATGATACTTCATTTCTAGCCACAAAAGATTATGCTTACATGGTGAATACAGATGAAGACCCTTCTACATATGAAGAGGCAAAAGGTAAGGAAAAATGGGAGAGTGCTATGCAGGAGGAATATGATGCACTATTGGAAAATCAAACTTGGGATTTGGTTCCAAAACCAAATAGTCAGAAGATTATTGGATGCAAGTGGGTCTACAAGACAAAAAGGTTTGCAGATGGAAGTGTGTCTAGATACAAAGCTAGACTTGTGGTCTGTAGCTCAAGCGTAAGCACCACCTCCTTTACTTGTCAATCCGCGGAGACGTGAGGACCGGTATGAAGACCACGAGCAAGTGAAGGCACAAGTGCGTGAGTGAAAGCACACAAACATGCACACACATACACACACGCGCACAAAGTAAGATCAAAGAGAGGAACAATGGAAAGCTTAGATTGCAAAAGAGTTCTCTTACAAAAGTTCTATTCTCCAACAAGCTAACCTCAAAAATGAGCTCTCTAGCTCTTTTTATAGTTTTTTGACTAGTTTTGGCCCTGTCCAGACCTAGTGTCCGGCCTAGTTAAAAATTAGGTTCCAGGGCTTATTTGAGGGCTCAAATGAAGTCTAAAAATTATGAAAATTGGTACGATGGTACTTCTAATACTCCTCAAGCTCGAGGACTCCTCGGCTTGAACAAAATGGAGTTACTAAAAATAGATAATGGTATTTACAATGGTTTCTAGTGATGAAAATCACTATTTTTGTAGGGGATTCTTCTGAAAATTTGACATACACTTCTTGGAGCTCCCTACTTGCTCTCTCTTCTTCTATGTCCACTTCTTTGATGTGCTTCCATGCTTTGTCCTTGACCTTGAGCTTCAACACTCCCCCCCCTCTCGAGTCTGTCGTCCCTGACAGACCCTTGTTGTAGTGATTGTTCCAAGTAGTGCCTTGAGAGGGAGTGTCCCTTCTGTTTGAACACAAGTCGTCCGACGTTCTTCATCTATCACTGTGAGTCTTTGCAGGTTGTAGTCTCTTGGTATGTGCTTCCTGCCTTGTATTCCAGCATGACTGTGTCGTTGTGAGTCTCCGTTGATGTTTTCTAGATCTTCCAAAGTTGATCTTCATAGTAGTCAAGCCAAGTACTCATAACCCATATTGAGTGATGGGTAAGTGTGTTCGTGCATGGGTTGAAAAAAGTATGTGCCTTGTGCACGGCCTTGTAATGTAGCCCTACGCATGCTTACTTGGAAAATGCATTGGAAGAAGTATGGTGCAAAAATTGCGGGTCTTGAGCTAAGTGCTCAAGGGTATGCAGACGAAGAGGTTTCCTAAACTATCATGGTTATGGTGTTTCCAGAGTAAAGATACTTACCATGGCGAAGGTTGATGGATGTTTGCCTCTTCGTGTTGTACACTCGGCCTTTGGGATGGAACCTTGTTGATGAATGTCCATGTTGATTGTCCACTGATGAGATCTTTTGAGTGGTGGATCCCCTCTCCTCTTTTCAAAGCAACATTTGGCGCTAACAATGTGCATTTCTGAGCTTGGGGCTCATGCACGTTCACTTCCCTATATTGACACTCAGAGGAATATTGGACACGTGCCGGTTTCTAAGAGATTACCATGCTGATTGACATAGACCATTCACCAGTGCTACTGTTCCATACTGGTTCAGGAAATACTGAGAATTGAATTGCTTTATATTCCTTGGCAAGCAACATCGGGTAACTACACCAAGCTGTGTTTCACATATACTCTTTAGCTCACCATATGCAGGAGTCTTCTCCTCCAGAACTACCTTTTGCAGATATCTCCTTGGATGCTCTGGTACATGAAGTAGTTAAGCATCATGCAAGTTGCGCACCTTCAAGCTCATCATTCCTACCATGGTAAGAGAAAATCATAGCTATAGATGCCATGTTCATGCCAAAATACTTGTCCTCTACCAGATAAGGCAGCAATAATCTCACTGCTGGCCGAGACACACTGGGAACAAGCTCTCTCCCACTTCTCTCCTTTTTTTTTTTTTTTTTTTTTTTTTTTGAGGAACAGGATATCACAAAACAAGAACACAAAAGTTAGTATCAATAGAAATGTTCGACATATGTCACTGTGCTCTTGTGCATGGGATTCTCAAGTGTGTCTATGCACGGCCGTGTAATGTGGCCCTATATTAATGCATACTTTGGAAATGCATGACCTAAATGGTGCAAAAGACAGGGTTGTGCAAGGAGCACATGGTTGTTGCTCGTTCGAGGCTTTCGATGTTATTTGTGGAGGTTGATGCCGGCCTTAGTGGAGGTATCTATGAGTCTCGAACTGATGTAATCCTCCTTATTGGAGTCCATTTTAGAACATCATTTGGTACTGTAGAGGTCACTTCAGGCGTCTTTCTCGTTGGATGCTTTCTGAACTGTGGTATCTAGTGTGGGTTGATGCTTTGGTTCGGTGGAGGCTACTTGCACTTTTGGCTTCCAAACCCATATCCTTTTTTGCATGTCTTCCTACTAATGTTGAAGAGCTGATTTGATCTTCCTTTGGTCTCTGTACGTGGTTCTTAACCTTTTCTCTTTTTGGCCTCTTTGTTGAAACCTTTTGCATGTGGGAGAACAAAGGTTGTTGTGGGTGTAGGATCTTCTTAGGTACCCACATCTGCAATTGCCCTTGTTGAGCTGCAGCTAACTTCTTAGGCACCCAAACTTGTTGGATATCTTGTGACGGAGCTTGTCTGAGCTGCTTCCTTCGTCTTCTGGCTTGGTTAGTGTGCATGGATGGGATTTGTGGGGGTAAGGCTGGTGGTTGCTCTCCTTTGCGTACCCAGATCTGCTTCATGCCCGGAACCGCTTTTTATCGAATGGTGTCTTTCTATTTGATGTAGCAGTTGTCGTGAACGGTTGTGTTTGCTGTGTGGTGGGCTCACTACTGTGGCTACTTGAGTCTTTGGAGAAGAAGAAAGATCCACCCGCCTTCGAACCTGGTCTTCCACGATTGACTCCTTCTGCATCATAGAGCTTTTGACACATACAACATCTTCTTTCATATGATTAGTCTTGGAAGAACTAAGAGAGTGTGTGGGTGCCATGATCTAGGAGCATGCAGTTCTCTAATTCTAATGTCATGCATTGTTCATGTACCCAAACTTGAAGAATTTGACTTCTTAGGTTTAAGTTAACTGCATGGTCATAGATCCAATCTTGACCCAAGACAAGTGGTTCTGTAAGGTTCTCATCTTGACATACTAGCGCTTTGACTTTCATTGGAACATCTTGAAGGTAGATGGGACGTTCCACCTCGCCCAAACAAGGGTTTCCACACCTCCCAATCCTATGAGATAAGCTTCTATGGGATTGATGTTCAACCTCAAGTCTTGGCAGTAGGAAAGTTTAACTGCACTACTTGCTGCACCTGAGTCAATCAATGCTTTCACCGTCCTTGCACCCTTCCCTTGTCCTATCTCTATGGTCACAAAGGGTCTTCGGTCAATGACCTGAGAAGTCGCAATGCCGGACTTTTGACACATATCCATGTGATATTTTGGGGCTTTTGAGTTGACATCTAGGCCTAATCGCCTTAACTTATTTTGCCTAATACGCTCTCTTGGCCTCTTCCTGTGCTTCTTCTCTCACTCTTAACTCTTCTTCTTTTCGCTTCTTCGCAGTGTTGAGTCCTCATTAGCATATCCTCAGTAAGAGGTTCTTGATATAGCTTGACTCTACAGCCACTAATATAGTTTGGCAAGATATCTCCTTCTAGAGTGGCCAACTGAACTGCACCACTATGTGGAAATTCTATTAATGATCATGGGTCCATACACCTCTTTTTTCCAACTTACGGGCATGTTGTTTTAGTGTGTATACCCACACTAAATCTCCCTCTTTCAATCCCTTATCCTTGATGTGTGCATCAAAGTATGCCTTTTGCTCTTCTTTGCAGCGTAGATGCCCTGCTGCCGCTCGTAGCCTCGTTTCAACCCAAAGCGTTCGAGATCAAAGATCCTAGAGGACAATTCATGCCCATGCCACTCATACTCTTGTGCTACTTTAAGGCAGGGATTAAGAAATCTAATGTAGCACAGCGTCTCTGTCCGAAGACCATCTGAAATGGGGTGGCGTTGAGTACCGTTTTGTAGGCAACTCGATAAGCCAAACAGCATGATGAAGTTGTTTGTCCCAATCAGAGCGTTTATTATTTACCACTTTTTGTTCAATACGTTACAGAGGATCTTATTGGTACTCTCGGCTTGTCCGTTGGCTTGTGGATGATAGGGGGCGGATTTCTTATGTATCACCAAGAATTCTTGGAGAAGAGTTTTCAATGACTTCATTCAAGAAGTGTGTGCCTCTATCGCTCACCAACTCTATTGGTAGTCCATATCTCGTGAACACATTCTCGAATAAGAACTTAGCCGTAGTCTGAGCATCATTCTTTGTTTGTGGCTTGACTTCTACCCACTTTGTAAGGTAATCTGTGGCTACAATGACGTATTCTGCATGGGAGTTTTCTAGCTGGGGGGTTAATAGGACCTATGAAGTCTATGCCCCACTTCGAAAATGCACGACCTCCCATCATTGGCCTCAAGGGCATCTCGTCTTTTCTCACTGGATATTGTGCACGTTGGCATGTGTCACATTTCCTTCACATAGGTATGTGCATCCATATGAAGAGTGGGCCACCAAAGTCCTGAGAATAGAATGGTTTTAATCACTCGGTCAGGGCCAAATGTCCACCTGCAACACCACTGTGTGCAGTCTCTAAGACCCTTAACTAGTCTGATTCATGAACCCGGCACAGTCTTAAGTACCATCTTTACCTCTTCGGTATAGGTTTTCTCCTACTAAGGCATAGCCTTGAGCCTCTTGCTCCATATTTCGTCTTCTGCTAGACTGCCTCTTTGGGTACTCTTCCGATCTCATAAACTCTACCAATGGAGTACTCCAATCTGGAATTAATGATACTTGATAAAGGGTCGCATGCTCCACTGGTGGTTTCTCTCTACACATTGGACAATTCTTGATCCACTCATGTATTTCTTTGTCCATGCTAGGCCAATACACTCCTAAACGTTTCAAATTCTGCAATGTTCGTTGTTTTTAGAATAGTGATTTCCTAGCAATCCTCATGAGCTTGCTGCAACCAACTACTATGTTTCACATCCTCGACACAAACAAGCTAATACACCCTCAGTATCTTGTTTGTACATGCTTCCTGCCAATATGTGATATTTGTGTGATTTTACCAATTCTTCTTGTTGATGTTTTCACATTCTTATTTGCAGGGCCGAAGGTTAGGACTGGTACCTAACTTATTTGCCATTTAGGAACAACTTCCAAATTGAACAGGTAAGCATCAGGTAGTTCATCAGACACTCCTTGTGGTGACTCTCCTGAAGTAATGCGAGAAAGGTGATCTGCCCGAAGGTGGGTTCTACCTTTCTGACAACAACTTCAAAGTCATACTCCATTAGTAAGAGGACCATCTTACTAAGCGTCCAGTATTGCAAGGTTTATTGACCAAATATAACAAAGCTTGATGATCAGTGAAGAACTTGAACTTGTTGGCCAATAAATAGTGTCTAAACTTCTTTACAGCATATTACCATGCCTAACCCTTCTCGCTCGTGTGTTGGTGGTATAATTTCTTTCGGCTGGGTTTAGTTGTCTACTAGCATATGCTATGGCAAATCTAAATTCCCTTCACCTGTGGGTTGTGCCAGCACACATCCTATGGCATGATTGGATGCATCCACATGGACCATTGGAATGGTTTATTCCAATCAAGAGTGGTCCAGTATTGGTGCTGTGCACACCGTTTCTTCAGTCATTGAAAGAATTCTCGCATTCGTCGTTCCACTCAAATTAGAAAACAAGGCATAAAGGGGTCTAGCTATGATCGCGTACATGTGGATAAACCTACGGTATATCCACAATGGCCTCATAAAGGCTTGTACCTCTTTAACATTCCTTGGCCTTGGCAGCTCCGCTATGGCTCGTACCTTATCTTCATCCGTTGAGATTCCATTCTTAGAAACAATATGACCGAGGATTTTACCTTGACGCACCAATGAACACACACTTTTCTGGGTTTCAGACAAACTCGATATTCTCTACACTTGTTGAAGATTGTCTGAGTTCAGGGATGTGAACCCTTCTTTCTTGGGAATGAGTACACATAAATCATCCACATACACTTCTAAGCTCTTTCGCAAGAACTCTTTGAAGACATGGACACATGAGCCTTTGGAATGTTGCAGGTGCATTGGTGAGCCCAAATGGCATCACCCGAAATGCAAAGATTCCCCACTCTGTAGCAAAAGCTGTTTTGTGTTGATCTTCTGGGCATGGCTACTTGATTGTAACCTGAAAATCCATCAAGGAGCTATAAACTTCCTTGCCTGCAACACGCTCCAATAGGTGTTCTGTGATTGGAAGTGGATAACTATCTCTAATCGTAGCGGCATTAACTTTTTTAAGGTTAATACACACTCGCAACTTCCCGTTCTTCTTGGGTACCACAACAATGGGGGACACCCATTCGGTATGCTCAATCCATAGATGAATCCAGCCTCAATCAACCTATCAATTTCTTCTTTGATTTTGGCTGCATAGGTATCATTATATGTGTAGGCTTCGTTTGGTGGGCTTAGCATCAGCAGTCATGGGGATAGTATGAGAGCAAATTGGATCTACCCCTTTCAAGTCTCTATAGTGCCATGCAAACACATCCCTATATTCCCTTAATAGAGCTATGAGCTCCATTTCTTCTCTTGCACTTAGGTCATCTCCTATATGTGCATCTCTCTTCGTTCTCTTCAATGGTCACTACAATCTTCTTGGTCTTTTCTTTATTATCATATGATTCTCCTATGATGCCTCTCTCTTAGGCATTCGTACCAAAATTTTGCGGTCGTCAACTTCATATTTCTTGAAGTTTTTGGTACTTCAAACAATGATTCCTCCTTTTCTTGTTCACTGCTTTCTTTTCTTTTCTTTTGACTACTCTCACTTCCATCCTTTGAGTTTACTGTTTTAATACTTGTGAGAGGTTCTTCTTCTTTCTGGGTGAACACTCCTATATCTTCTAAATAGTGCTGCTCTGAGTTAAAGCAACTATCCATCACAATAGACTCCAGATCATCGTCATTCTCTTCCTCTTCTATGACATCACTAGGGTCACATTCTTCTAGCAAGGGTTGACACATGAACACTGAGATATCATAACCCTCCTCATCACAATGAGGTGTCCACTGTTCCTCATTGACAGCAATGTCCATGGTGGCTAGATTTCTGGCCAGCCATGAGGCTCAAACTCCTCATCTGGAAAGATCATCGGTGTGTAGGCTGGGTCTCTAACTGGTCTATCTCCTAACGAAGTTCCTCTTCTCTTGCCTTTAAACGTTTTTCCTCTTCCTTTGCAACCTTGCACATCCACAAATGAGTATCTTCATGCAGCCATGATGGATCAGGTGAACTTTCAGAATGCACAGAGATGGAATCTTCTTTTGCTTTGTGGATAGAATTCCACTGTAGGGGTGTACATCTCTGAAGGTGTAATCCTTCAAATTGACCTTAGTGGTGACCCTAAGTGCTGTAAGTACAAGGAGTTAGTTCCCCAATCCTGTACTATTTGCAATTGTCGTAGGAAGGTCTTCCTAGGATCATCTCAAAGACATTATTCTTCTCAAAGTCACATATAGCAAATGTGTGCTCAAACTCTACACCACAAGTGGTTAGAGTGATCCCTTCTAGCAATCCTAGAGGCTTTCAAAATGACCATCAGCCATTTGAAGCTTCATTCTAGTTGGTCTTAATGTGGGCTTGCCCCATTGCTTCCACAAGGAGGTGGTTGCAATAGCAACACCAGCACCTGAATCTATGATTGCTTTGGTTGTGT
Source organism: Ceratopteris richardii (assembly GCA_020310875.1). NCBI lineage: Eukaryota > Viridiplantae > Streptophyta > Polypodiopsida > Polypodiales > Pteridaceae > Ceratopteris > Ceratopteris richardii. Next base: position 3,733,879 of record CM035438.1, read on the forward strand.
AACCTTGGTAGGTGATTGGAAGATAAGTATTACCTTCTTCACCCTCACACATGTCCCCTATTTTGTCTAGAGGTATCTCTGGTACCCTTTGCTTAGAGCCTACTTTTGGCATATTGGACTCAAGTTCTGGACCTGATCCTTCACATGATTCCATAACTCAGGTTTTGCTTTGAGCAACTCTTCTACACTGAGATGACACTGAACCTTAGTGTTCTTCACGACATCCGTGTTCCTTGGAACCACTGAGTCTTCATTTCTTACTAGTATTGTGGGAGCTCTAATCTGGAGTGATTCAGATTCCCATGGGCCTGGAAATTGAGGCAGTTCTTCTAAGGTATTAGATTCAAAATCTAATCTTGTCTTCTTGTTCTGCTTCATCTTCGTAAATAGATGGAATGTCTTGGGGAAATTGATCATGAAGATCATCAATCTCAGGAATAGGAGGGGAATTACCCTTCTCCTTGGCCCATTTCTCCTCTTGTATTTCCCGCAAGAACTCTTGAGAGTACTGTTGAATAGAAGGAGGTATTCCAGCATCCGTGGAATTAGGAACATAAGCTCCCCTTGGTGGTGAGCTTCCTCTTTCAATAACTGGTTGAGCCTGTGGAGGTAGAGAAACTGTGGTTTGTTTACCAACTGCTCTAATCGTTCTAGTAAGCCCTGGAAATGCAAGTCCGATTTGATAGAGTTTGTCTGATTGAACTTTTGACTAGTCTCAAGTATGGCTTGAGCTTGTTCTACCATTTTCATGCACATTTTCATCCGTTCAATCTCTAAATCTGCTCTAGGGTAACTCTTGTCTAGGTTTGCCGCTGTAGGCCCTTCTTGAAGTCGAGCCTGGTAGGCCTTGAACATCATGTCCAAGCCTTCTGGGGTTGGATCTGCCAGAACAGACCCTGGTTGCGGTCTATTTACAATGGGTGGTGGGGTGGGATGAGGTGGAGTGGATGGAGTTTCGGCATGCGAGGGGCTTTGAGATGCAATGTCTTCTATTTTTGTTTTCGCTTCTTTTAAGCTTTCTTCTAGTTCCGATAACTTTTTATTCCACTTACGATTGGCCTTCTCTCTGGTATCCTTCCATGTTCTTGTTTTCCTCTTACTAGGCTCTCCCGATTCACTCGACTCTGATTGTTCTACTGGTTTATCCTGTTTTAAGGCTTGTGCTCTAGTGACAGCTTGTATAGGAGCCACATTGCTACTACTTGAACTTGGATCTGCCACTAAGCCTACCACATTAATGGGTGTAATCTTGGGTGCACTAGAGGGGTTTCTTGGACAATCTCTGGGGAGATGGTCTTTGCCACAATCAGGACAAAAAGCCTGTATTGTGATAGCCTGTCCTTGGCTCGGAGATGGTGGGTGGGGACAGTCACGAATGAAATGATCACCTTGACATCTAAAACAAGATCCTCTAGGGGCTTGTGGTCTCATTTGTCTCAACTGGGGCCTAGGGTTAGGATTTGTGTACATGACATTGGAGTATTCTGGCTCCCAATTTTGCTCCATAGGTGGTGCCTCATATTGATACGAGTAAATCTCACTATGTTCAGGTGACTCTGTGTAATAAGCATGTGGACTACCTTCATGGGAGTAGTCAGAACTATGGGCATGAGAGTCATTATCTGGTATCAATGGGGTTAGTGGCACCAAAGCTCTATTTGGATTTTCCTCTCCCCCAGCATACTTGACTGGAATCACGTTGGCTGGAGCTGGTGGTTGGTTTCCCAAGACAGGTTGTGGCCTATATGGTGCCTGATATTGCTGCTGGTATTGAGGTTGATATTGTTGTGGCCTATAATATGGCTGTTGGTACTGATTCTGATACCTACCCTGCTGGTAAGGTTGCTGATAATTTTGTCTAACAGCCTGCCTGTTATAGGGACAATCTTGGGCCGTATGATTTGTGTATTTTCTCTCAATGGTGCAATATAGAGCATTAGGGTTTCCTTGGGGTTGAGTCGTCCACGGGCAACCATTAGCCATGTGATCTCCTCCACATGCATAACATCGCTTCACTGGGGTGACCCTTGGCATTTGTCTATTTTGAACTCCTAGCTTTTTGGCCACCTGCTCAGCTATCTCATCTATCTCAGTGGAGGCTCTAGAGGTATGACTTGTAGAACTATCAGAGTCCTTATAGAGTTTGGATAGTCCTAACTCCTCACCCAAGTTGTCTTCTATGTCAATGCACATCCGTATACACTCTTCTATGGATCTAGGCTCTTTCAAGTATACATATGACCTCAATTTTGTGCTCAATAGGCCATCTAAAAACAATGCCACTTGTTTGGCTGATGTGGGTAATTCTGGTACAGGGCATCTTTCCAAGTACTGTCTAAACCTTCTTCCTGCAAGTCGCACTGTTTCTTGGGGTGTCTGCTTGAAGCTGTGGATCAAGGATGATGTGTTATGTCTGATACCACTCTTGGAAAATTCTACAATGAATTCTTCTAGAAGCTGACCTATCTCTCTATAGTTGCGACTGTTTAGAGGTTGAAACCAAGCTAAGGCAGTCCCCTTAAGAGTCAAACCAAATGCCTCGAACTGGGTGAACAAGTCTTCAACCTGTTCAGCTCTTAGCACTTGTTTGAACTCCGCCACATGATCATAAGGATCTCCAAATCCATCAAAGTAGTTCTTCATTGTCTTAACCACTTGAGAGGGTCTAAGGGTTCTTGAGTGCTCTCTTGGTCTAAGCAATGGGAAATCATGATCGTCTCTTTGTTGCCTATGTGCTTGATATCTCTCTCTTTCAGGTCTTTCATTTTCAAATCCTGACCTATTCCTGCCCACTGTGTGTGCAAAACTTACCTCCGGTCTCTCTCTAGTTCTTTCTCTCTGGGCTTCCTGAGCTTGGGATGACCCTACTCCTTGGAGGCCGTAGGAAACATTGGATCTTGGTGGGGGGAAAATCAATTCATTCTTCCAAGTATATGCATGTCTATCATGTTCTGTTACCAAGAAAATTTTCTCTGATGTGTTATCCAGGTAGACAACCTTTCCTGGTATCTCTGGATCCTTGAACTCGTAGATGATGACTATGCCCAATTGGCTAGGTTGTTCTGGCTTGAATCTCCAAAAGGCTTCCTCTGTTTCTCTATTCAAAAATAGTTCTATGCTTTTGTTGTCTTGAGGGATCCAGTCTGGAGTGATCACTCGGGTCAAAACTGACTTGCCTCTAGGAGTCTGGGGTCCTTGTCCTATATTTCCTTGTTCTAGGTCTCCTATCTCATTCTCATGAATGATATTTCCAAACTCATCGGTCCTATCGGGTTGGTTGGTAACCACATACATGGTTCCTTCCTTATCAATGTATGAACCCTCTTCGAACTTGACCACCGGGTGTTCAAGTCCAAAGGATTGATCTGGATTTTTGAGTTGGACCACTGATCGCCTCAGACCATCCTCATAGATGCGAGCACCTAATTGGTTGGTCCGAATATATTCCAACTGTGTCTTATAGGGACCTTCCGGTGTTTGTAGATGGGCAGTCCCTGAGCCACCTGCAGGTTTTCCCATACTAAAAGACATTTCTGAATCACTTGTGTCTGATCTGAGTAAAAGATGACCACTTAGTTGTTGTGCCCAAGACTTGGATGTATGGTTGACACTAGCCTCAGAAGATCTAATGCTTTGTTTATCCTTGCCTAAGTGTCTACCAGATCTCAGGTTCATAAGCTTTAGTCAAGAATCCAAGGTATGGTTCAAAATTCTTTAGAGCCCCCTTGGTTCCCTAGTCCCACCTGAGGGTCAACTTCAAATTATCCTATATCAAAATTAACGCATTATTCTTGAAAAAAACAGTTGAGATCGTGTAGGATTTGAAACGAGCTTTCCAACAAGCTATAGAGCTCAAAAAATGGACTTTGGATGAGAAAGTTATGTCAAATCAGGCTCCTGGGGGTCAAAACAGGCAAACAGGACCTTTGGAGAAAATCGCGATTTTGTGAACTTTCTGAAATTCGCGATGCTGTGAAGTCAAAAAAAATCGCGATGTTGAGCACAAAATCGTGTTTTTGAAAATCGCGATTTTGAGCAGAAAATCGTGATTTGAAAATCGCGATGTTGATCACAAAATCGTGTTTTTGAAAATCGCGATGTTGAGCAGAAAATCGTGATTTGAAAATCGCGATGTTGATCACAAAATCGTGTTTTTGAAAATCGCGATGTTGATCACAAAATCGTGTTTCAGAGAATCGCGATGTTGATCACAAAATCGTGTTTCAGAATCGCGATGTTGATCACAAAATCGTGTTTTTGAAAATCGCGATGTTGAGCAGAAAATCGTGATTTGAAAATCGCGATGTTGATCACAAAATCGTGTTTTTGAAAATCGCGATGTTGATCACAAAATCGTGTTTCAGAGAATCGCGATGTTGATCACAAAATCGTGTTTCAGAATCGCGATGTTGATCACAAAACCGTGTTTTTGAAAATCGCGATGTTGAGCAGAAAATCGTGATTTGAAAATCGCGATGTTGAGCAAAAATTCGTGTTTTCTCAAAATCGTGTTTTTGACTTGAAAATCGCGATTTTGTCCCACAGAATCGTGTTTTTCTCAAAATCGTATTTTTTGCTGAAAATCGTGATTGGTGAGAATCGCGATTTTGAGCAGAGAATCGTGTTTTTTGAAAATCGTATTTTTCACATGAAAATCGCGATGTTGAGCACAAAATCGTGTTTTTGAAAATCGCATTTTTCACATGAAAATCGCGATGTTGAGCACAAAATCGTGTTTTTGAAAATCGCGATTTTGAGCAAAAAATCGTGTTTTCACAGAATCGCCTTTTTCACAAAATCGTGTTTTTGCTGAAAATCGTTATTGGTGAGAATCGCGATTTTGAGCAGAGAATCGTGTTTTTTTGAGAATCGCGATTTTGAGCAGAGAATCGTGTTTTTTTTTTGAGAAAAACACAGAATCGCGATTTTTTCAACCAACTTTTAGGCGGGAAAACTGAAAATCGTGATTTTTCAAAAAATTTTGAATTTTCACAGAATCGCGATTTTCATCACAGAATCGCGTTTTTTGGCGGGAAATTCAAATTTCTGAGCGCCGGCTATGGCGAGCTCCGTATGAGCAGAAAATCATGAAAAAAATACAGCGCTTGCTCTCCCTTGCACCTCCTCACTCCTTCCCACACAATAATGCATGAAAAATGGTATGAAGATGGTGAAAATGCACTAAAAAAAAACAAGAATTTCCTATGAAGAAGAAGATGGAAGAAGGTGGAGATGGTGATGATGATGAAGATGAAGAGGAAAAAACAGAAAATGAACTGAAATGACAGTTTTTTTACCTTCCAACGTCGCAAATCTACGATCTTACCATCACAACGCTCGTCCTCGAAGCTCTCTCCCCGGCAACGGCGCCAAAATTTGGTGTAGCTCAAGCGTAAGCACCACCTCCTTTACTTGTCAATCCGCGGAGACGTGAGGACCGGTATGAAGACCACGAGCAAGTGAAGGCACAAGTGCGTGAGTGAAAGCACACAAACATGCACACACATACACACACGCGCACAAAGTAAGATCAAAGAGAGGAACAATGGAAAGCTTAGATTGCAAAAGAGTTCTCTTACAAAAGTTCTATTCTCCAACAAGCTAACCTCAAAAATGAGCTCTCTAGCTCTTTTTATAGTTTTTTGACTAGTTTTGGCCCTGTCCAGACCTAGTGTCCGGCCTAGTTAAAAATTAGGTTCCAGGGCTTATTTGAGGGCTCAAACGAAGTCTAAAAATTATGAAAATTGGTACGATGGTACTTCTAATACTCCTCAAGCTCGAGGACTCCTCGGCTTGAACAAAATGGAGTTACTAAAAATAGATAATGGTATTTACAATGGTTTCTAGTGATGAAAATCACTATTTTTGTAGGGGATTCTTCTGAAAATTTGACATACACTTCTTGGAGCTCCCTACTTGCTCTCTCTTCTTCTATGTCCACTTCTTTGATGTGCTTCCATGCTTTGTCCTTGACCTTGAGCTTCAACATGGTCAAAGGCTTTGCTCAGACATATGGTATTGATTATGATGAGACCTATAGTCCTGTGGCAAAGATGACAACTATAAGGACACTTATTGCTATTGCTGCATGTAAAGGTTGGAAGCTATGTCAACTTGATGTGAAAAATGCTTTTTTGAATGGTTATATTTCAGATGATGTATTCATGGAGCAACCTCAAGGGTTTAGAGATAAAAGGTATCCAGATCATGTGTGCAAGCTCAAGAGAGCTTTGTATGGCTTGAAGCAGGCCCCAAGGGCATGGAACTATAGACTTGTGAAGTTCCTAAAAGAACTTGGTTTTCAGGTGTCTAAAGCAGATAGTAGCTTGCTTGTTAAGGCAAGTGAAAATGGTTTCATATACATGTGCATATATGTTGATGATATAATTCTTACAGGTACAGATGAAGAAGGAATACAAAGGCTGAAGAGGCAAATGGAAAAGGAGTTCAAGATAAGTGACTTGGGAGACTTATCATACTTCTTGGGCATGGAGATTACATATACTCAACATGGAGTATTTGTGACCCAAGAAAGGTATTTGAAGAACTTGTTAATCAAGTTTAAAATGGATGATTGCAGGGTAGCACCTACACCAATGGAGGTGAATCACAAATTGAGTAAGTATGGAGGTGAAGAATTCAAGGACATGAGACAATATCAGAGTTTGGTTGGTAGCCTTATCTATGCTACTCTAACTAGACCTGATTTATCATATGCAGTAGGAGTTTTGTCTCAATTTATGCATTGCCCAAGGAAAGAACATTGGATTGCAGGACAAAGGGTGTTGAGGTACATTAAGGGTACACTCAATGAAGGTTTGTATTATGGGTTTACCTCAGATACAAATATCAAAGTTTATAGTGATACAGATTGGGCAGGTAATCCAGATGATAGAAGATCAACCTATGGATACATGTGTTATGTGGGAGATAAGTTAATCTCATGGTGTTCTAAGAAGCAACATACAGTTGCTTTGTCTTCTACAGAAGCAGAGTATAAAGGCATGGTTGAAGCTGCAAAGGAAGTAATTTGGGTTAAGACATTGATGAAGAGTCTTGACATTATGCATGGGGTACCAATTATATATGGAGATAACATGAGTTCATTATACTTAGCTGCTAATCCTGTTTTTCATGCCAGGACCAAACACATTGAGATTCAGTATCACTTTCTAAGAGAGAAAGTGATGGATAAAGAGATTGAAGTAGTTCATACTTCAACAAAAGATCAGATAGCTGATATGCTTACAAAAGGCTTGGATGGACCAAAGTTACAAAGGTTCAAAGACATGGCAGGTATAAAGAAGATAGTGAAGACCTCAATTGATGATTGAGGGGGAGCTGTTGGTGCAGACCAATCACCAATTGAAGACTTGGAAGGTTAAAGAGTGAAGGAAGGATCAACCATTGAAGCTTGGAAGAAAGACATATTCAGAGGATAAGAGAAGTGTACACATATGTACATTAGTATAGTCATAGGTGACTTAGATCTTTGTTTGAGTAAGAATCTTGTACAAATTATCTATAAATACTTTGAGAAAAGTCGGGGCATGTAATGAGAGCATATGTAGAAGCCAAGATTGAGGAAGTTAGGAGTCAAGAGATAGAGAAAAATTAGTTTGAGTTAGCTCTCATCACTCAGTTGTAAGTTTCTGAGTTAATGAAGAAATATTGCGCCCGATCTTTTCGTGTCTGCTCCTTCTGTGTTTGATCAATTGTGAAATCCTTTTGAGGATATCTAAGTTGTTAGTTAATGAGCCTGTGACCTGAATTTCAGAGTCTAATTGTAAACAGGCTAGGAGAATTGTTAGTAGGATCATTCATATGTGTTGAGTGTCTACAGTTCTCTGAAACAGGCGCAAATTTTGAGTTTAATCTTTTGGTCAGTGCTCACTCCATAGTTTAAAGTTTTGTGTAAGCAAGCACTTAATCTGTAAGTTGGAAGGTGATCTACTCGTGGCTAAAAGCATTTGGCAAAACGGGTTAGATATTGTGAGAACCAAAGTTAAGAAGTTAGGGGTGTCTAGATCGACTTCTCTGAATTGCAGATTCAGACATAGGTAACTTGTGAAGACAATTTCTCAAGTTATACTAAAGCTTTTGAAGTGATTCAACTTGGAGGTGATGCGCAATCTCTAGGAGATGATTCGTACAAAGTTTCATCAAAAACTTTACACATTTGATAAGTCAATGTGAAGAAATTCTGCAGCAGACTTTTCTGTGTTTCATCTTCTTCACATATTTTCTCAGATTTGATAATTTGGAGATTGGACCTCTAATTTAGTGAAGGTTTTGATTTACTCTTGATATAGAGGTGTTCTAAATTCAAGAGTAAGTTGTTCTTTTGGAGATTAACACTCTCCATCAAAGAGTAGGATCAGTCCTAGCAGATCCCACTCCCGAGGACCTTAATATGATGCTTAAAGCATATCAGGCCAGAATCCAAGAAGGGCCAAACGTAACTGATAATGAAAAGTGTTACCCTAGAGCAGAACTAGAGCTAGAACGAACCAAAATTTGTGCTAAGATGGTGGAGTTGGCTCAGACCATGTTTGAGGCCAGTCGCTTATTTAACATCTCTAGTTCAGCGAAGACACAGTTGCACTTTGATGGACTATTAGAAAGAATAGAGAAGCTGATTGCACAATCAAAAAAGGAACCCGTCTCTCAACACAAGGACAAGGCAAGTGAAAGAGTAAGCATTCCTGCCCAGGAAGCCTATGTGCCTGAAGCCTATGTGCCTAACTCTACGGAGCCAGACACATCATCTTCTATGAATCGGTTCACACCAGAATTCCTACGCGAGATTCAAGAAGACAAATGGGCTAAAGAGAGTGAAGTCCCTCCTCCTATTGAACTTGTGGATGATGCACACGACCAATTCCCACAAGACATCCCATCCATTTATGAGGAGTAGGAGAGCACCCAATCTCAGGAAAGATTAGACTTTGAGTCTAACTCTCTACAAGAATTACCCCACTTCACAGGCCCATGGGAAACTAAGTCTACTTGTATGAGAGCACCCACGGTCATGGTACGAAATGAGGACTCAGTCATACCTAGGAACACAGAGGTAGTGAAAAACACTAAAGTACAATGCAGCCTCACCGTAGAAGAGCTACTCAAAGTAAGGCCAGAGCTATGGAAACATGTAGCCAAACAAGTACCAGAGATAGCAAAACCTCGTTCCCAGGTAGGATCCTAGAGAACAGTGCGAGAAATACCCTTGGACAAGATAGGAGATATGAGTGAAGGAGAAGAGGGAAACACTTATCTTCCCATTACACATCAAGGATACACAACCAAGGCAATTCTCGACTCAGGTGCAGGAGTTGCAATTGCTACCACTTCCCTATGGAAGCGTTGGGGCAAGCCAGCACTCAGGCCCACGAGGATGAAATTGCAGATGGCCGATGGTCACATAGAAAGACCCTTAGGCTTGCTAGAAGGAATAACTCTCACTACATGTGGTGTTGAGTTCGAGCATACGTTCGCTATATGTGACTGTAGCTCAATGATGAGTAGCACCTCCTTTAATGTCAATCCGGGAAGACGTGAGGATGGTATGAAGACCTCGAGCAAGTGGCGGCACAAGTGTGTGAGTGAGAAGCACACAAGCATGCACACACATACACACACACGCGCACACACGGCAAGACAAAGAGAGAGAATCAATGGAGTTCTTTAGATTACTTTCACAAGCTCTTACCAGTTCGTTTCAATTACAATCTAACCTCAAAAATGAGCTCTCTAGCTCTTTTTATAGTTTTTGACTAGCTTTGGCCCTGTCCAGACCTAGTGTCCGGCCTAGTTAAAGATTAGGTTCCAGGGCTTATTTGAGAGCTCAAACGAAGTCTAAAAATTATGAAATTTGGTACGATAGTACTTCTAATACTCCTCAAGCTCGAGGACTCCTCGGCTTGCACAAAATGGAGTCTATTCTACCAAAAACGGGATTTACAATGTTTGTGTAGTGATTAAAATCACTTGAGTTGTACATAACCCATGGGAAAAAATGATCTGGCCTTGTTGCCGTATTGTGCATGATTCCTCTGTTGCTTTGTGTGCCAACACTCCCCCCTTCCTAGCGTCTGTCGCCCCTGACAGACCTTTGTTCTCGCGGGTGGTCGATGTAATATTGGATGACATTGGTGGCCAGTTCATGTTCTCCTATCCTTAAGCCTCTTGCTAGATCGGCTTCCAATGCCTCCCAATTTATTGCACCGGGGGTCTCTGGTTGCGGGGTGGTGTAGTACTCTGAATACATTGCTTGTTCACAAGCAAACAGTTGAAGCAGATGTGTCGGCTTTGGTGCGAAAATCTCCGAGTGATACTCCCAGAAACCTGATCTGAACATTTCTTCGAAGGTCTGTTTGTAGCAGGCGGGGAGGTATTTGATGCGCGCATGCCAAGCGTAAGCCACACGGATACTGGGGGTGGTGCTCATGTCATACACCAAGTCGTAATTTCCATTGCTAAACCTCGGAAGACGTACCTGTGGTGCGGCTGCATTTCTAAAGGTCTTCAGCACTACTTGCATCATATCTAAGATTTTAAGCATCATTTGCGCTGCTACATCTGGCATGGGCTTCAAGCGCGGCATCCAGTGGCGAATGGTTCCCATCATATATGCTACCGATGGTGGTCCTTGTGGTGGCGCCATGTACGGGTAGTTCAGCCATTCCTTGCATTGTGCATTGTTCTGTACCTTGATATTAAATGCCTTCCACGACCTGCGGCGGGGGACTGGACCGTAGCATGGGTTGTACAGGAGGTGCAACGGCGCGTTGTTCCATGTGCGTAGCATTTCCGGATAGGTCTCTAAAAGTTTCTGCCGCCATGTTGGTTGACGAATCTTGCCTTTTCGCACCTCTGGAGGAAGGTCTTCGGGTTGAAATTGGGTCGCAAAAGTAGGAATCTGACCCGTGACTCTTTGTATTTCTGCATTATAATCAGCCAAGATAATATAATACGGCCTGTATTGGAGTTCCGATGAAAGAATCAGGCGTCTCGATGACAAGTTCTTGAAGTAAGCTGATTGTAACACAGTCTCCTCTATGACCCTCATGGCCTGATTTTGCACTACGGTGCGCTCTTCATGCGAGGTCCCTATTTCCTCCACTTGTCGTAACCATGGCGGCCGTGGTGCCTCGAACGTGTCCTGCGCTTCTTCTGTTTGTTGGCCTCCTGGGAATGGTTGCGGATCATATTCTTCATCAAACGTTTGTTCCACAGGAATTTGCACAACTTCTTCGTCCGTGGGAGCCTCCGGAGGGGAAGATGGTCTCTCATATTGTAGTAGGCGTGTTTGCAATTCAGTTACCTGTTCCTGGAGATCTTTTATGGCCTCTACGTTGAGAAGCGAAGCCGCAGAGGGGGTGGTTGGAGGGGCAGCTGTTGGTCCTTGTTGGTGTTCCTGCTTCAGTTGTCCTAGCTCCTCCGATAGCTTATCATGTGCTTCGAGCAGCATGGCATAATCTTCCAATATAATCTTGATGTTATCGGGGGTCACTGCTTGAAACTTGGATGGGCTGATGGGTGCCCCCGGTGTGCTCTCAATAGCTGCCTCCAGGTTCTCTTGATTTTGTATTTGCAGACGTCTGTTCTCTTCCTGAGCAGCCGCAAGATGGCGTTTAAGTAGCGCCATATTTCGCTGAAGTTTTGAGTTGCGTTCCAGCTGTGTCCGTAGGTGACCTTCTACCACCTGCACCGCTTCCTGATCTACGTTCTGTAGCTGTACCTCCAATATATTATGGGCGTCTTGGAGGGTTTGGAACTGTGTGTGGAGGCGAGCGTTCTCCTCTTCTAGTGCCGCAAGGCGGTGCTGTAATGTCGCTGAGTGCTCTTGCAGGCGTGCGTTTTGTTGCTGGAGCTGAATGTAATCTGTTCTTAAATTTGATATACAAGCCAACATGGTATCCAATGCATTACCTATAGATGAGTGGGGGGTGTTTACCGTGGAAGATGCATGGGAAGGGAATTGGGGAAGGGAGACAGTGAATGATGTGTCTACGAAAGTTGTGTGTGTGGGTGAAATTGGTGGAGGGGGAATGGGAGGAGGTGAAACTGTGGGTGGAGGTGCCGTGGGTGGTGAAATGTCCATACCTTCAGGAGTGGGTGTTAGTGTGGGGCCTGCCATATACATTGGTATGGTAGGTGGTGTGTGTGTGGAAGTGGTGAATAGATGTGAAGTGGGGTGGGGAGCTGAAAAGACAGGGAATGGTTGAGAGCCTGGTTGAAAAGCCCTAGCAAAGAGGTCATGGAGGGATTGTAGGAATGGAGAGAGGGATGTCGGGGGTTGAGGTCGTAAATTTGAGGAGGGCTGAGAGGGTTGAGTGGTAGCAGGGAAGCCCATGAATGTGGATCTAGGGTCAGGATGACCCGTGGCTGAGGGCGTTGGGGATGGTTGCCCTAGGGCAGGCTCTAGGAGGGGTTCGGCGGATTGTGTAGTGTTGGGGTTGGCTTCGAAGATTGGATTATCAGTGGTAGAGAATAGGGTGGCACTGGAGATGGGAGTACGGAAGATGAAGGTGGGGTCGGTGGGTTGAGTAGTCGATGAGGTTTCCACTGTTTCTCTTGTAGGAGGTGATGGTGGGGGAGTGGATGGTAGTGGTTCGGTGGACTCCTCATGATTGGCGGGGTGCTGTTGACTAGCTGTTTGGGAGGTTGGTGTAGTAGTTGGCTCTTCTGTAACTGTAACGGGGATTTGGATATTTTTACCTGAGCGAGGTCGTGTCTGGAACCTTCGTGGGTCATATTGAACTGAAGGCCTCTGAATGGCAGTGCGCACAGCTTCTACAACTCCATATGTTTCTGCCATCAATAAGAGACCTTCCCTGTACTCTGAGTCAATTCCCGCTTCTTCCAACAACTGAGTCATAAGTACTCTGCTGCTCTGTTCAGTGAGTAACTGCTGCGATCGCACTCTTTCCATAATCTGATACAGCCTTCGGAGTTCTGCTGTATATGCTGGGGCTTCAGTGGTCTCTTCTTCATACGCTTCTTCTTCTTCCGGGTGTCCGTGTTGTTGACTTTGTTGAGCGTCACTCCAATGGACATGTCTACCGTCTGTAGACTTTCTTCGTCTTCGTGAGGATGTGCCCTGCTCCTCTGCCTCTGAATAGAACTCCACATCAGAGAATTGTGTGCTTTGTAGGAATGCTTCGAAATCCTGGGGGTCCAGTCCTTCAGCCTCTCCAGTGGCAGCAAATTCGAATTCAGGTGTAACAGGAGGAGCCGATGGGGTAGGTTGTGTCGTAGTGTCAGATTCCGACCTGGGTATCCTAATGGTAAAGGGAGGTACAGTGCCCTCTCTTAATGGTGATGCCTCAGGAGTAGTCAGGACTTCCCTTGTCTGGACACACGGGATCGCGCCCCTCATGCGCTTGGAGTGATGTGTGGATGTCTTGAGCCTTTTAAACATTTGTAATTGTGCCCAAGTTAAGGCACGCTCAATGGGGACATCATATGCCAAGCATCGGTAAATGATGCGTGTGAGTGCACAGCATCCGTTCACCACTAATTTCCTAGAAGCCCGTTTGTTTGCTTCATACAACTGATCTATAATCCACACTGGTAGCTTAATAGGTAATGCACCTGCTTCCGCCAAGTAGAGAGCAAACCATATCTTCTTGTGTGGTTGCGTGAATCGGTCTTGACCGGGGAAGGCAAAATGTTGCATGCACATTCGGAGAGGGATGGACACATTTGGGGTGAGTGCTGCCATGTCTTTCAGCTTCACTAGTTTCCTGTCCTTCATGTTGGTGGGAACGAGAGCATCCTTTTCTGAGGGTACATGCGTGCCATGCATACTTAAAGCGTCGCTTACCAATTCCACAGTAAGTTCAAACCTCTTCAACTCGTTGTTGCCCAGCAATGACGGGAGAACAAATGATCCAGGTTGGTCCTTATCTTCATTAGCTTGTAATGTGGAGACCAAATAGTAACATCGGAGGAGATCGGGTTTAGGTAGTGGGGCTTCAAAATATTCCGCCAACCCTGCTCGTTGCCATGTGGTCTGGAGATCTTCGGTGTTCTGTAAAGTCTCGAACTCTTTGGAGAAAAATTGGAATCTCACCCATGATCTGTCATACTCGCATTTAGACTCCCAGATATACTTGGCTTCACCTAATGGACCGGGCATGCCATTGAACCAATGAGAATTGGCATGGACTCTTTCTGTGATACCTGTAGGTGGGTCTGGCACCGGGATTTGCTGAAGGTGTTGCATCTCCACTGGTCGTTCAGTCGGGGGCACGTCCACAGGTAGGCTATCCACATCAATTCCTGCAGTGAGTATCCCTACTTGTGAGCCCGAACCTGTCGCTTCTGCCATTTTTCTTCTTGCTTTCTGATTCTGTGAGAATATAGAATCATGTGTTAACATCGTAATGGACAAAATAAATCCGTTGTTGTCCCCGTTACAACATTAACATGAGGTAGATGGTGAGTTAGTGGTTAGTAAGTGCACGAAGACAGTGAGTGTAGTTAATGTTTGTGTAATCCTAGGAGACTACTGCAGTTAGTAAGTGGGTATGAATGTACAAATTGGGGTCGGGGGGTTTATTACAGGTCGTAGACTGCCAAATGCAGTGGATGGGCTTTGCTTTCGGTTTTGTAGAGACTCTAGAGAGCTGTGTCGATGCCGCTGTTTGGGAATGGGGCCTTTTAGGGACCCACTTATAAGTGATTACATGTGTGCTCATGGGTCTTGGTGTGTTCCTAAGTGTTGAGCACGAGGGAATGCTGGTTGTACTCGTAGATGACTTATGCTGCATAGGTTGTGGCCTTGGCGTAACTACTTGTGCCCTTAAGCAAGCCTTAGGCACCCAAATTTGTCTTGATTGTGGGCTTGCCTTCATCGACTTCTTGGGCACCCAGATAGATTTTACTTTAACAGAAGAGTTCCTGAAAGACTTCTTATTAGCGTTGTGTTGTTGGTTACTAATAAGAGGCTTTGCCCGTGTAGTTGACGGTGGTGCAACCGGTTGTTCGCCTTTCCGCACCCACACCTGGTTTAATTTCTGGGACATTCTGCTGCGCAGGTACTTTTGATCTCGGACATAGGTAGTACTCTGCTTCTTCTGCTTGTGATCCACCTTTGGTTGCTGCCTCCTTCTGGCCTTTGGAAAAGAAGGGAGTTCCGTTGCATCCCTGACTCCTTTTTTGCAAATATCATTCCTCTGCATCACAGGGTTTTGAACAAGAACAGCATGGTCATCTTCATGTGTATCCCTGGAAGGACCAGGAGTCTGTGCCTTTCCTAGTTCCTTGAGTGCTCCATTGTCTAATTCTACTGTAACTCGACTATGATTGACCCAAACCTGGAGAAATCCACTTCTTAGGTTTAAGTTAATTGCTTGGTCATAGATCCAATCTTGACCCAAGACTAGAGGTTCAGTGAGATCCTCATCTTGACACACCAGTACTTTAACTGTCATTGCCTCATCATGAATGTAAAGGGGAAGTTCCGCCTCGCCCATGCAAGAGGTTTCCACTCCTCCCAATCCTATAAGATATGCTTCCACAGGATTGACAGTCAATTGTAATTCTTGGCAGTAAGACAATTTAACAGCACTAGTGGCTGCACCTGAGTCAATCAAGGCTCTTACGGTCCTTGCACTCTTTCCTTGTCCTATATCTAAGGTTACGAAAGGACGTCTATCAATTATCCTATGCGAGCTTGTTCCTGCAACTTCACACATGGCCATAGGAAATCCTTGGTCTGCATAGTCATTCGCTCCAGGCTGATCTCTACCTTGCCTTCGTAATTTCATCCTTCTGATGCGTTCTAAAGCTTCAGCTTGAGCTTCTTCTCTAACTCGCTTTTCTTCCTCTTTGCGTTTCTTAGCAGTGTTGAGTCGACTGAGCATTTCCTCCGTGAGGGGTTCTTGATACAACTTGACTCTGCAACCGCTAATATAATTTGGGAGAACATCACCCTCTAATGTGGCCAATTGTACTGCTCCGCTCGTGGAGATCCTATTGATGATCATAGGTCCGTAGCCTCTCTTTTCTAGCTTCCTCGCGTGTTGTTTTAGTGTATAGACTAAAACTAGATCTCCTGCTTTCAAGCCCTTATCCTTCACATGGGCATCAAAATATGCCTTCTGTCTCTTCTTGGCTGCATATATTCCTGCAGCGGCTCTCAGTCTTGTTTCCCCTAATCTTTCAAGGTCAAAGATCCTAGAGGAGAGCTCATGACCTGTCCATTCGTGCACTTGTGCTACTTTCAATGTAGGGATCAAGAAGTCCAAGGGTAACACAGCGGTTTGACCGAATACCATCTGAAAGGGAGTGGCTTGGAGTACCGTTTTGTAGGCCACTCGGTATGCCCAAACAGCATGGTGTAGCTGTTTGTCCCAATCAGAGTGTTTATTGTTCACTAATTTTGTCAGAACATTGCATAAGATCTTATTAGTGCTCTCAGCTTGCCCATTAGCTTGAGGGTGATAAGGGGCAGATTTCTTGTGTATGACCAAGAATTCTTGAAGTAGATTTTCAATCACTTCGTTCAAGAAATGAGTGCCTCTATCACTTACAAGCTCTATAGGTAGCCCGTATCTTGTGAATACATTCTCAAACAAGAATTTGGCAGTTGTTTGAGCATCG
Source organism: Ceratopteris richardii (assembly GCA_020310875.1). Taxonomy (NCBI): domain Eukaryota; kingdom Viridiplantae; phylum Streptophyta; class Polypodiopsida; order Polypodiales; family Pteridaceae; genus Ceratopteris; species Ceratopteris richardii. The sequence continues at coordinate 3,750,490 of CM035438.1, forward strand.
TTCTTGGTTGTAGCCTTTACCTCTACCCACTTGGTGAGATAATCTGTTGCCACAATGATGTATTCCGCATGAGAACCTTTAGCTGGGGGATTAATAGGACCTACGAAGTCTATTCCCCACTTAGAGAATGCACGTCCACCCATCATAGGTTTCAGTGGCATCTCATCTTTGCGTATAGGATACTGAGTCCTCTGACAGACATCACACCGTTTCACATAGGTATGTGCATCCATGTGAAGGGTAGGCCACCAGAAGCCCGCAAACAATATTGCCTTGATCACCCGATCTAGTCCAAAGTGTCCTCCTGCTACTCCTTAGTGAGCAGTCTCCAAGATTTTGAGATATTCACTTTCATGGACACATAACCTCAGGTAACCATCTTTACCGCGCTTATATAGGTTATCACCTATGAGTGAGTAATCCTGGGCTTCTTGTTCTAAGCTCCTTTTCCTAGCTAGAGTCATATCTGGAGGGAATGTGTTTGTCCTCAAGAATGATACTAGAGGTTCACTCCAATCTGGCACAATGGATACTTGATAGAGAGTGGCATGTTCCACAGGTGGTTTAGTGCAAAAGATTGGGCATTCCTTGCACAACTTTTGGACATCAGCTTCCATAGTTGGCCAATGTACTCCGAGTCTCTTTAGGGTCTGTAAAGTTCGTTGCTTTGAATGGTGTTGCTCTAGTGCACCTACATGTGCTAATTGCAACCATTTAGCATACTCATCCTCTTCTACGCAACAAGCCAAGATCCCTTGATCTGTGTGCTTGTACATGCTTCCTGCCATGATGTGGTACTTTTGGGCTCTTACAACCTCTCTATTCCGTGTGTTTACCACTGGATGGCTAGGCCCGTATGTCAAGACTGGTACCAATGGCTTAGCCCACTGTGGTACAACTTCCAAATTAAACAAGTAAGCATCAGGAAGGTCATGTGGCACTCCTTGTGGGGCTTCTCCCGATGTGAGCCTAGAGAGATGATCTGCTCTCAAGTGAGTCCTACCTTTTCTTACCACAACCTCAAAGTCATATTCCATTAGCAAGAGAAACCATCTTACTAATCTTCCTGTATTGCATGGCTTGTTTACAAGATATAACAAAGCCTGATGATCAGTAAAAAATTTAAACTTATTTGCAAGCAAATAGTGCCTAAATTTCTTGACTGCATATACCATGCCTAATCCTTCGCGCTCTGTAGTGGTGTAATTCCGTTCAGCCGCATTCAATTGTCTACTGGCATAGGCAATTGGAAGATCCATATTACCTTCACCAGTAGGTTGTGCAAGCACACATCCAATAGCGTAATTGGATGCATCCACGTGAACATGGAATGGCTTATTCCAATCTGGTGTGGTCAAGATTGGTGCTGAACATAATCTTCGTTTAAGCTCTTGGAAGGAATTCTCACATTCATCCGTCCACTCAAAGTTTGTCAGAAGTCCATACATGGGCTTTGCAATGACAGCATACATGTGTATAAATCGTCGGTAATAACCACAGTGCCCCATGAAAGCTTGTACTTCCTTGACATTCTTTGGCCTAGGTAGCTCTGCTATGGCTCTCACTTTTTCTTCATCGGTAGATATGCCATTCTTTGACACTATGTGTCCTAGAATCTTGCCTTGCCTGACCATAAAAACGCACTTTTCTGGGTTTAGGCAGACTTGATATTCTCTACATTTGTCAAAGATTTGTCTGAGTTCAGGAATATGGGTTTGTCTAACGTTGGAATGAGCACAAAGATCATCAACATAGACTTCTAAACTCTTCCTTAGGAACTCCTTAAACACATGGCACATCAGCCTCTGGAAGGTAGCTGGTGCGTTGGTAAGCCCAAATGGCATTACTCTAAAAGCAAAAATGCCCCATTCTGTGGCAAAGGCTGTCTTATGCTGATCCTCTGGAGCTATGGCTACTTGATTGTAGCCCGAAAATCCATCAAGGAAGCTGTACACTTCCTTGCCTGCCACTCTTTCTAAGAGATGCTCTGTGATGGGAAGCGGATAGTTATCTCGAATTGTGGCGGCATTAACCTTTTTCAAGTTAATGCACACACGCAGTTTGCCATTCTTCTTGGGCACCACTACGATGGGGGATACCCATTCAGTGTGCTCAATTTCATAGATAAATCCAGCTTCGACCAATCTATCTATCTCTTCCTTGATCTTAGCAGCGTAATTATCGTTATATGTATAAGGCTTTTGCTTAGAGGGTTTAGCATCTGAGGTCATGGGAATGGTGTGTGAGCATTTGTCAGGGTCAACACCTTTCAAATCCTTGTAACTCCAAGCGAATACATCTCTGTATTCTCTTAGCAAGGTAATTAATTCGTGCTCTTCTTCTTCTGTCAGGTCATGGCCTATATACGTGCATCTCTCCTCTCCTTCTTCTAGGGCCACTACGATTTTCTTGGTAGTTTCTTTGTTATCATAGGCCTCTCCTGATTGTGCCTCTCGTTTGGGCATTCTAATCATGACTCTCCTGTCATCTATCTCATACTTCTTAAAATTTTATGGGACCTCAAACAAAGATTCTTCCTCTTCTGGTAAGGCTTCTCTCTTCTTTCGTTTCTTTCCTTCTTCCTTAGGGGTCATATGCGTTGCTAATCTTACATCATTTGTAACCTCTCCATGCCTCTGGGGTTGAAATTCTACCTCATGGAAGTATTCTTCATCTGATGCAAATGGTGGGTCCATAATGATTGACTCTAGATCGGAATCACTTGCATCCTCAAATGCATCAGGGCTAGGTTCGCATTCTTCTAAAACTGCCTCTCCCATGATTGGCTCTATGCAGAAGACTGAAATGTCATAGCCATCCTCATCACAGTGAGGTGTCCATTGTTCTTCGTTGATGGCTACGTCCATGGTTGCTAAAATTTCTGCCCAGCCATGGGGTTCGAATTCCTCGTCTGGAAAAACTACAGGTGCATAGGCTCGGTCTTGAATGGGTCTATGGGTTTCGTTCGCACCTATTTCTCTGGCCTTTTCTCTCTTCTCTTCCTCTACTGCTACCTTGCACATCCATAAGTGGGTGTCTTCATGTATCCATGAGGATCCAGACCCTATGGAATGCACCGATTCTGTGTCGTCTTTAGCTCTATGGATGGGATTCCATTGGATAGGAGGGACATCTCTATGAGAATAATCCTTGAGATTGACTTTGGTCGTAACACCCAAGTGTTGCAAATACAAGGAGTTGGTTCCCCAATCCTGTACCACTTGCAATTGTCGCATAAATGGTCTTCCCAAAATCATCTCATAGGCATGATTTTTGCTGAAGTCACATATAGCAAAGCTATGTTCAAACTCGACACCACAAGTGGTGAGAGTTATTCCTTCTAGCAATCCTAGGGGTCTCTCTATGTGACCATCGGCCATTTGTAACTTCATCCTCGTTGGCCTGAGTGCTGGCTTGCCCCAACGCTTCCATAAGGAGGTGGTGGCAATTGCAACTCCTGCACCTGAATCCAAAATCGCCTTGGTGGTGTATTCCTGGTAGGTGATGGGAAGATAGGTGTTCCCTTCTTCACCTTCACACATATCTCCTATCTTATCCAAGGGGATTTCTGGCACTGTCCTATGGGATCCTACCTGGGAACGAGGTTTTGCTATCTCTGGTACTTGTTTGGCTACATGTTTCCATAATTCAGGTCTAACCTTGAGTAGCTCTTCTAACTTGAGATTACACTGCACGTTAGTGTTCTTCACTACCTCTGTGTTCTTAGGTATGACTGAGTCGTTGTTCCTTACCAAGACTGTGGGTGCTCTCATACATGTGGACTTTGCTTCCCATGGGCCTGTGAAGTGGGGTAGCTCTTGTATGGAGTTAGACTCAAAGTCTAATCTCTCGTGAGACTGAACACTCTCATGCTCCCCGTAAATAGATGGGATGTCTTGTGGGAATTGGTCGTGTGCATCGTCCACAAGTTCAAAAGGAGGGGCGACCTCGCTTTCGTTATCCCATTTGTCTTCTTGAATCTCTCGTAGGAAGTCTGGTGCAAACCGATTCATAGAAGAAGAAGTGTCTGGCTCCGTAGAATTGGGCGCATAAGCAACCTGTGAAGGAGGGCTGATTCTATTGTTGACTCTCTCCTCGTTCTCACAAATGGCTGGAGCACAAGCTTCTTGGGGAGGATTACTTATTCTATTACTTTTCCGAACAGGCTCACACATTCCCTGAGAAGGAATGTAGGCAACCTGTGGAGGTACTTGAGCTTTCGAGGGAGGCTCATCTGCCTTTTGGGGGGGAAGATAAGCTTCTTGAGGAGGGACATGGGCTTCCTGAAGAGGCTGGCTTATCCGTTCTCTTGCCCTTTCCTTCCTTTGAGGGGTAGGTTCCTTTTCTGACTGTGCAATTAGCCGCTCTATTCTTTCTAAGGAGGGGAAACTGTCTGGTTTAGTGGAATTGGCCACATAAACTTCCGATTGGGAATGATTCATGTTTTTGCTTGCTTTTTCTTGGTCTTGATTTTTTTCTTCCTTGTCAGATCTTGCAATTATCCTCTCTAACTTCTCTAGGAATCCATCCAAGTGTAATTGCGTTTTGGCTGAGCCTGAGTAATTGAAAAGGCGACTGGCTTCAAACATAGTCTGAGCCAATGCGACCATTTTCGCGCATAGTTTGGTTCTTTCTATCTCTAGGTCAGCTCTAGGATAGCACTTGTCATGATCCGTGACGTTTGGCCCTTCTTGGATTCTGGCCTGATATGCTTTAAGCATCATGTCTATGTCTTCGGGAGTGGGATCAGCTAATACCGATCCTGTTTGGGGTGGTGGGTGGGTTGCGTGGGCTGTCTTAGAGGGTGAAGGGATGGAGGGTGATGGGGATGGTAGCGGTGGGAATGTGTGAGAGTGCGGTTGAGATGTGATCTCTATGATTTTAGCCTTGGTTTCTTGTAGACTTTCCTCAAGTTCACTCATCTTCTTTGCCCACTGCCTTTTCATGCGTTCGCGGCTATCTCTCCAAGCTCTTGTTCTCTTTTTATTTTGGCTCTCAGTATCGCTAGCATCTGGGCTCTTTTCCTGGCCTACCCCTTGGTTTTGCTGCAATGCCTGAGCCCTAGTGACTACCTGTACTGGTGCAGTGGAAGTGACACTTCCTGAGGAGTCTACCACTAACCCAACAACGTTGATAGGGGTGATTTTTGGCATGCTATTGGGGTTCTTTGGGCAATCTCGTAAGAGATGCTCTTTTCCGCAGTCTTGGCAAAAGCCTTGGATAGTTACGGACTGAGGTTGTGTGGGCGGAGGCAAGGGACAATCACGAATGAAGTGATCCCCCTGACATCGGTAGCATGGTCCTCTAGGAATTGGTGGTCGTACCTGTCTAGGTTGAGGCCTAGAATTGGGGTTTGCATACATGACGTTCGTGTAATCTGACTCCCAACTAGGTTCATTCGGCTCTTCACTATAGTAGGACTCACCATGTTCTGGAGACTGCATGTAGTAAGCCTGGGGGCTATCAACATGGGTAGAATCAAAGCTATGATCACTTGGGTCATTTTCAGAGATCAAGGATGTTACAGGGACTATAGCTCTATTTAGGTTCTCTTCTGCAGCAGTATACTTTACCGGAATCACATTAGCTGGGGCTGGGGGTTGTTGTGCTAGCACAGGCTGAGGCCTTTGTTGGTTTTGATATTGAGGTTGGAAATTTTGTTGTGGCCTGCCATATGGTTGTGGAGGGTACTGGTTCTGGTATCTGCCTTGTTGGTAGGGCTGAGGGTAGGGTTGCCTAACCGCCGGCTTGTTGTATGGGCAATCTTCTGCGGTGTGGTTGGTGTATCTCCGTTCTATGGTGCAGTACTGGCTACTAGGGTTTACTTGGGGTTGAGCCATAATGGGACAGACGTTCGCCATATGGTCACCACCGCATGTATAGCACCTTTTCACAGGAGCAAACCTTGGAATTTGTTTGCTAGTTACTCCTAATTTCTGGGCCACTTTCTCTGCGAGTTCCTCAATTGATGTGGATTGCGTGGAAGAGTGACTAGATGCACTATCTGAATCTTTGTAGATTTTGGAAAGCTCTAGTTCTTCCCCTAGGTTATCTTCAATGTCAATGCACATGCGTACACACTCTTCTATAGTCCTAGGGTCCTTCAGATACACATAGGATCTCAATTTCGTACTCAGCAATCCATCAAGGAATAAGGCTACTTGTTTGGCAGATGTGGGTAGCTCCGAAACAGGACATCTTTCAAGGTATTGCCTAAATCTTCTTCCGGCAAGTCTCACAGTCTCTTGAGGGGTTTGCTTGAAGCTGTGAATCAGTGAGGAGGTGTTGTGTCTTATGCCACTCTTGGAGAACTCAATAATAAATGCTTCTAGGAGTTGGTCTATGCTCCTGAACTGGCGCTCCTCCAATGGCTGAAACCATGTAAGTGCCGTATTCCTTAGGGTTAGACCGAAGGCATTGTACTGCGTGAATAGATCCTCAACTTGTTCAGCTCTCAAGACTTGCTTGAACTCCGCCACATGATCATAGGGATCTCCTGTGCCGTCAAAGTAATTCTTCATGGACTTAACTAGCTGGGTGGGTCTCAAAGTTCTTGTGTGCTCTCTAGGCCTCGGCAGAGGGAATCCATCTACATTTCTTTGGTTCCTGTGGGCTCTAAGCATCTCAGGTTCTACCCTATTCGTCTCCGTTCTCGTTCTTTCTCTGCCCACTGGATTGGCAAAACTTACTTCTGGTCTATCTTTACTTCTGTCTCTTTGCATACCATGAGCCTGGGATGTTCCAGTTCCAGGTTGACCATAGGATACATTTGATCTTGGTTGGGGGAAAATGAATTCGCCCTTCCAAGTGTAAGCATGCCTATCATTTTCTGTCACCACAAAGATCCTCTCCGAAGTGTGGTCTAAGTAGGTCACTCTACCTGGGCTATCTGGATCCTTAAACTCATAGATCATGATTGTTCCTATATCAATTGGGTGATCCGGTTTATACCTCCAAAAGGCTTCGTCCGTTTCTCGATTGAGAAGCAAATCTATGCACTTGTTATCTTGGGGGACCCACTCAGGCGTGATAATCCTAGTGAGAACTGATTTACCTTGAGGGGTTCTAGGTTCCACTCCCATGTTTCCTTGTTCCAAGTCACCTAAGTCCGTTTCTGAAATTACATTTCCAAATTCATCTTTCCTATCTGGATGACTGGTGACTACGTATATGGTTCCTTCCTTGTCCAGGTATGCACCGTTTTCAAACTTGACCGCTGGGTGCTCTAGTCCTATGGATTGGTCAGGGTTTTTAATCTGGACCACTGATCTTCCTAGGCCGTCCTCATAGATGCTCGCACCTAATCGGTTGGTCCTAAGGTATTCCAACTGCGTTTTGTAAGGACCTTCCACCCTGTATAAGTAAGGCACTCCTGAACTTCCCGTAGGTCTGTCCATGCCTTGAGACATCTCTGACTCACTGGTCTCAGAGCTAGGGTAGTTCGATTGGTGGCTCAACTGCTGGGCCCAGGACCTAGCAGTGTGGTTGACACTAGCCTCTGAAGATCTAAGGCTTTGTCTCTCTCTTACTAGGTGTCGTCCTGATCTAAGGTTCATATGCCTATCTAAGTAGCCCAATTCTTTGCCCAGAGTACAACCTCGTTGTCGATCAATTGGTACCAGTCACTTGATTCTTTTTAGTTATTTCTCGTGTTTAAAGTCTTGTCTGCTATTACGTTGCCCGGAATACTTGAATGTTCTTCGTACTTTCAGGTTGATCGTTCCACGTTAGGTTCTTTCCTTTATGTTGTCGACAGTACAGAGATTAAGTTTTTAGCTTGAACTTGAGTTTTTAGGTAGTCTTCAACTTGATAGTGGCCTATCGTCGCCCTGACTTACTCCTACTTCTAATCGTTCTTAGCCTAAGCTAGGAATTGACGAAGAGGAGTTGAGAATATTCCGACCTTTCTTGCCGAACCTTGCTCTTTAGTGCTCGAGAAGTTGATTCTCAAGCGTGCGCCACACCGTTGCTTGGATACTCTCAGTTGCTTCTCAATAGGCCTGCATAAATCCCAAGATTAGCTCCAAGTAGACCTTTCAATTGACAGACAATTTATTTCAGACACTTTTTTAATGACCCTTGTTCCCCCTTTTGCATTGTTAGAAATTTACTCTAGAGCTCCCTTGGTGTTCCTACCCCTCAGTGTGTCAACTTCCAAATATCCTATCTGAAAATCAACGCGTTATTCTTATAAAAAACAGTTGAGGGCGTGTAGTATATGTCACGAGCTTTCCAACAAGCCCTAGAGCTCAGAAAATGGATTTCGTATGAAAAAGTTATGACCGTTCAGGGTTTAGGGGGTTAACTAGACAAACAGAACCTTTCGGGGGTTTTAATGCATTTTCTAAGGCCTTCGTAAGCAGATGAGTACACGAAAGTGCAAATATGCCCAAAATTTAGCCTAAATTTCCAAAAATTCACACCTTAATTTTTTGCCGAAAATGCCTGTCTATCGCGATAGACGGTGTCTGTCGCGATAGAAACAATCTATCGTGGGGGCTGTCTGTCGCGATAGACGGTGTCTGTCGCGATAGACAGTGTCTATCGTGGATTTTTGTCTGTCGCGATAGACGGTGTCTGTCGCGATAGACAGTATCTGTCGCGGATTTCTGTCTGTCGCGATAGACGGTGTCTGTCGCGATAGACGGTATCTGTCGTGAAATTCTGTCTGTCGCGATAGACGGTGTCTGTCGCGATAGACGGTATCTGTCGTGAAATTCTGTCTGTCGCGATAGACGGTGTCTGTCGCGATAGACGCTATCTGTCGTGAAATTCTGTCTGTCGCGATAGACGGTGTCTGTCGCGATAGACGCTATCTGTTGTGAAATTCTGTCTGTCGCGATAGACGGTGTCTGTCGCGATAGACGCTATCTGTCGCGGATTTCTGTCTGTCGCGATAGATGGTGTCTATCGTGGATTTCTGTCTGTCGCGATAGACAGTATCTGTCGCGGATTTCTGTCTGTCGCGATAGACGGTGTCTGTCGCGATAGACGCTATCTGTCGTGGGTCTCTGTCTGTCGCGATAGACGGTGTCTGTCGCGATAGACAGAAAAAACGCAAATTTTTGAAAAACTTCTAGTGATCTAGAATGCCCTCAAGGTGTAGGTTACAGTGCTACTCATGCATTCACAAAATGTTAAGATTTTCTGTCTGTCGCGATAGACAGAGATCGTCGTCTCGGGAACTGTGCAGAGCCTGTCGTACCTGCGCACACTGCTGGGGATGATGGTACAGCAAAAACCTGCAAAATAGCTCAAGAAACATGCAAAAACAGCGCATGCAAATTCGCTCTCTCGCTCTCTCTCACAAGTGAAATGAGGGAAATGAGGTGGAGATAGGGATATAGTCAAAAAACTGAAATTTTTGCGATGATGGAGATGGAGGTGGGAGATGGGGATGATGATGATGGTGATGAAGATGGTGAAGAAAGTAAAAGAAATTCGATGAGAGTGAAGAAAATACCTACCACTCCAACGCGTCAACTCTACGTCTTACCATCACACGCTCGTCCTCAAAGCTCGATCCCCGGCAACGGCGCCAAAATTTGGTGTAGCTCAATGATGAGTAGCACCTCCTTTAATGTCAATCCGGGAAGACGTGAGGATGGTATGAAGACCTCGAGCAAGTGGCGGCACAAGTGCGTGAGTGAGAAGCACACAAGCATGCACACACATACACACACACGCGCACACACGGCAAGACAAAGAGAGAGAATCAATGGAGTTCTTTAGATTACTTTCACAAGCTCTTACCAGTTCGTTTCAATTACAATCTAACCTCAAAAATGAGCTCTCTAGCTCTTTTTATAGTTTTTGACTAGCTTTGGCCCTGTCCAGACCTAGTGTCCGGCCTAGTTAAAGATTAGGTTCCAGGGCTTATTTGAGAGCTCAAACGAAGTCTAAAAATTATGAAATTTGGTACGATAGTACTTCTAATACTCCTCAAGCTCGAGGACTCCTCGGCTTGCACAAAATGGAGTCTATTCTACCAAAAACGGGATTTACAATGTTTGTGTAGTGATTAAAATCACTTGAGTTGTACATAACCCATGGGAAAAAATGATCTGGCCTTGTTGCCGTATTGTGCATGATTCCTCTGTTGCTTTGTGTGCCAACAGTGACTTTAGCAAAAATCATGCCTATGAGATGATTTTGAGAAGACCGTTTATGCGACAGTTGCAAGTGGTACAGGATTGGGGAACCAACTCCTTGTATTTGCAACACTTAGGTGTCACGACCAAAGTGAATCTCAAAGATTACTCTCATAGAGATGTTCCCCCTATCCAATGGAATCCCATCCATAGAGCCAAAGATGATACGGAATATGTGCATTCCATAGGATCAGGATCCTCATGGATGCATGAAGACACCCACTTATGGATGTGCAAAGTGGCAGTAGAAGAGGAAAAAAGAGAAAAGGCCAGAGAAATAGGTGCAAAAGAAACACATAGATCAATTCAAGACCCAACCTATGCACCTGTAGCCTTTCCTGACGAAGAATTTGAACCCCACGGCTGGTCTGAAATCCTAGCAACAATGGATGTAGACATCAATGAAGAACAATGGACACCTCACTGTGATGAGGATGGCTATGACATTTCATTTTTCTCCATAGAGCCAATCATGGGAGAGGCAGTGTTAGAAGAATGCGAACCTAACCCTGATGCATTTGAGGATGCGAGTGACTCCGATCTAGAGTCAATCATTATGGACCCACCTTTTGCATCAGATGGAGAATACTTCCAGGAAGTAGAATTTCAACCCTAGAGGTATGGAGAGCTTACAAGTGATGTAAGACTAGCCACACATGTGACCCCGAAGGAAGAAAGAAAGAAAAGAAAGAAGAGAGAAGTCACACTAGAAGAGGAAGAATCTTTGTTTGAGGTCCCAAAAAATTTTAAGAAGTATGAGATAGATGACATGAGGGTCATGATCAGAATGCCTAAACGAGAGGCGCAATCAGGGGAGGCCTATGATAACAAAGAAACCACCAAGAAAATAGTGGTAGCCATAGAGGAAGGAGAAGAGAGATGCACTTACATAGGACATGACCAGACGGAAGAAGAAGAGCAAGAATTGATAGCCTTGCTAAGAGAATACAGAGATGTATTCGCTTGGAGTTACAAGGATTTGAAAGGTGTTGATCCAGACATATGCTCACACACTATCCCCATGACCTCGGATGCCAAAACTTCTAAGCAAAAGCCATACACATATAATGATAATTATGCTGCTAAGATCAAAGAGGAGATAGATAGACTGGTTGAAGCTAGATTCATCTATGAAATTGAGCACACTGAGTGGGTATCCCCCATCGTAGTGGTGCCCAAGAAAAATGGAAAGCTGCGTGTATGCATTAACTTAAAGAAGGTCAATGCAGCCACAATTCGAGATAACTATCCGCTTCCGATCACAGAGCATCTCTTAGAAAGAGTAGTAGGCAAGGAAGTGTACAGCTTCCTTGAAGGGTTTTCGGGCTACAATCAAGTAGCCATAGCTCCAGAAGATCAGCATAAGACGGCTTTTGCCACTGAATGGGGCATATTTGCCTTTAGGGTAATGCCATTTGGGCTTACCAATGCACCAGCAACCTTCCAAAGGCTGATGTGCCATGTATTTAAAGAGTTCTTGAGGAAGAACTTAGAAGTCTATGTTGATGATCTTTGTGCTCATTCCAACATTAGGCACACCCATATTCCTGAAATCAGACAAATCTTTGACAAATGTAGAGAATATCAAGTCTGCCTAAACCCAGAAAAGTGCGACTTTATGGTTAGGCAAGGCAAGATTCTAGGACACATAGTGTCAAAGAATGGCATATCCACTAATGAAGAGAAAGTGAGAGCCATAGCAGAGCTACCTAGGCCAAGGAATGTCAAGGAAGTACAAGCTTTCATGGGGCATTGTGGATATTACCGACGGTTTATACACATGTATGCCATCATAGAAAAGCCTCTGTATGGACTTTTGACTAACTTTGAGTGGAGTGACGAATGTGAGAATTCCTTCCAAGAGCTTAAACGAAGATTATGTTCAGCACCAATCTTGACCACACCAGATTGGAGCAAGCCATTCCATGTTCATGTGGATGCTTCCAATTATGCTATTGGATGTGTACTTGCACAACCTACTCGTGAAGGTAATATGGATCTTCCAATTGCCTATGCTAGTAGACAATTGAATGCAGCTGAACGAAATTACACCACTACTGAGAGAGAAGGCTTAGGCATGGTATATGCGGTTAAAAAGTTTAGACATTATTTGCTTGCGAATAAGTTTAAATTTTTTTACTGACCATCAGGCACTACTGTATCTCGTGAACAAACCTTGCAACACAGGTAGATTAGTAAGATGGTTTCTCTTGCTAATGGAATATGATTTCGAGGTTGTGGTAAGAAAAGTAAAGACTCACTTGAGAGCAGACCATCTCTCTAGGCTCACATCTGGGGAAGCCCCACAAGGAGTGTCAGATGACCTTCCTGATGCTTACTTGTTTAATTTGGAAGTGGCGCCATAGTGGGCTAAGCCATTAGTGCCAGTATTGACATATGGGTCTAACCATCCAGTAGTAAACATACAGAATAGAGAGGTAGTAAAAGCCCAGAAATATCACATCATGGCAGGAAGTATGTACAAACACACAGATCAAGGGATCTTGGCTTGTTGTGCGGAAGAGGATGAGTACGCTAATTGGTTGCAATTAGCACATGTAGGTGCATTAGAGCAACACTATTCAAAGCAACGAACCCTACAGACATTAAGGAGGCTCGGAGTGCATTGGCCAACTATGAAAGCTGATGTCCAAAAGTTGTGCAAGGAATGCCCAATCTGTTGCACTAAACCACCTGTGGAACATGCCACTCTTTATCAAGTGTCCATAGTGCCAGATTGGAGTGAACCACTAGTATCCTTCCTAAGGACGAAAACATTCCCTCCAGACATGACTCTGGTTAGGAAAAGAAGTCTAGAACAAGAAGCCCTAGAGTACTCACTCATTGGTGATAATCTCTACAAGCGTGGTAAGGATGGTTACCTGAGACTATGTGTCCATGAAAGTGAATATCTCAAGATCTTGGAAACTGCTCACCAAGGTGTAGCAGGAGGACACTTTGGACCAGATCGGGTGATCAGGGCAATACTATTTGCGGGCTTCTGGTGGCCGACCCTTCACATGGATGCACATACCTATGTGAAACGGTGTGATGTCTGTCAGCGAACTCAGTATCCTATACGCAAAGACGAGATGCCACTGAAACCTATGATGGGTGGACGTGCATTCTCTAAGTGGGGAATAGACTTTGTAGGTTCTATTAATCCCCCAGCTAAGGGTTCCCATGCTGAATATATCATTGTTGCCACGGATTATCTCACCAAGTGGGTAGAGGTAAAAGCTACGACAAAGAACGATGCTCAGACAACTGCTAAATTCTTGTTTGAGAATGTATTCACAAAATACGGGCTACCTATAGAGCTAGTCAGTGATAGGGGCACTCATTTCTTGAATGAAGTAATAGAAAATCTACTCCAAGAGTTCTTGATAGTACATAAAAAGTCTGCCCCCTACCACCCACAAGCTAATGGGCAAGCCGAAAGCACAAACAAGATTCTGTGCAATGTGTTGACCAAGCTAGTGAACAACCGACGCTCTGATTGGGACAAATAGCTACACCATGTTGTTTGGGCATATCGAGTCGCCTACAAAACGGTACTCCAAGCCACTCCCTTTCAGATGGTATTTGGTCAAAATGCAGTGCTACCGTTGGACTTCTTAATACCTACATTGAAAGTGGCACAAGAGCATGAATGGACGGATCACGAACTCTCCTCAAGACTTTTTGACCTTGAACGATTAGGAGAAACAAGACTGAGGGCGGCTGCAGGGATATATGCAGCCAAGAAATGACAGAAGGCATACTTTGATGCCCACATTAAGGATAAAGGTTTGAAGGTAGGCGACCTAGTACTAGTATACATGTTGAAACAACATGCGAGGAAACTAGAGAAAAGAGGCTACGGACCCATGATCATTAATAGAATCTCAACAAGTGGAGCAGTGCAGCTAGCCACATTAGAAGGCGATGTTCTTCCAAGTTACATTAGTGTTTGCAAAGTCAAGTTGTATCAGGAACCTCTCACAGAGGAAATGCTAAGTCGACTCAACACTGCTAAGAAACGCAAAGAAGAAGAAAAGCGAATTCGAGAAGAAGCTCAAGCAGAAGCCCTAGAGCGCATACGGAGAATGAAATTAAGAAGACAACGACTCAGGTGCAGCCACTAGTGCTGTTCAATTGTCTTACTGTCAAGAGTTGAAATTAACTGTCAATCCTATAGAAGCATATCTCATAGGATTGGGAGGTGTGGAAACCCCTTGCATGGGCGAGCTGGAACTTCCCCTCTATATTCATGACGAGGCAATGACAGTCAAAGTACTAGTGTGTCAAGATGAGGACCTAACTGAACCTCTTGTCTTGGGTCAAGATTGGATTTATGACCAAGCAGTCAACTTAAACCTAAGAAGTGGACTTCTTCAGGTATGGGTGAATCAGAGTAGAATTACAGTCGAGTTAGATAATGGAGCATTTCCGGAACTAGGAAGGGCACAAACTCCTAGTCCCTCCAGGGGTACACATGAAGTTGACCATGCTGTTCTTGTCCAAAGCTATGTGATGCAGAGGAATGGAGATCTCAATAGAAAAGTCAAGGCATTGGCGGAACTCCCTTCTTTTCCAAAGGCCAGAAGGAGGCAGCAACTAAGGGCAGATCAATTACTGAAGACTATCTATGCGGGAGACCAAAAGAACGCGCGAAGCCGAACAACTCAGCCAGTGAAACGAATGTGGGTGCGAAAAGACGAGCTGCCGACTGTAGCCAAGTCGCGACAACTGTCTCAATTACCTATTAGTAATCAACGACATCATACTAATAAGAGGACTCCTAAAACCTCTGTTGAGAAAGTGAAATCTATCTGGGTGCCCAGGAAGTCGATGAAGGCTGACCCACAATCAAGACAAATTTGGGTGCCTAAGGCTTGCTTGCGGGCTCAACTAGTTCCACACAATTCACATCATACACGGCAGGGTTCACTTGCTCAAGCAGCCGCCACCCACTCTTGTCTGATACACTCGAAGCACGCAGAGACTCACTCGTAAATGGGTCCCAAAGTTACAACAAACCCCAGCAGAATTACTCATGCAACCCTCCCGAGTCTCCACAAAACCAAGACCAAAAGCCATCCATGGTGTTTGGCAACCCAAGACTTGTAATAAACCCCCCGACCCCAATCGGTGAATTCATCTCCACTTACTAACTGCATTAGTCAGACACTGCATCTTGCCATCTAGCTCCTAGGACTATCCAGTCATTAACTACACACATTGTCATCGTGCACTCACTGACCACTGACCCATTACTCACCTCACGATAATATTGTAACGGGGGCAAAACGTGCTCTATCTTGTCCATTACAATATTAACGCATGCTCTATATTCTCGACAGAACCAGTAGCAAGCAATAACTATGGAAGAAGCTGGAGGCACCAGTTCTCAGGCAGGGTCCAGCGCACAGATTGTGGACATCGAAACCATTCTTCTGGAACCGCCACTCACCGAACGGCCTCAAGAACTTCAAGCAGTGCATGTCCTTCCTATCCAGGACCCACCTCAGGGACACACTTCTCAAGTGGGGAAACATGCTCATTGGTTTAGTGACGTGGCCGGGCCCCTGGGTGACGGTACCTACTTCTGGGAAGCAGAAATTGAATTTAATGGCAAATGGGGACGCTACCACTTTTTCACTCGGGAGTTTGAGAACTATCAGAATGCAGAGGTAATGCGATCAATTTGGACCAAGGCAGGCCTGGATAGATATTTCAGGGCACACTTGCCTAAACCTGATTTTCTATGCTGCTCCTACTTCATAAGTACCATAACTCCTAGCAGGGTCAAGGGAGGCGATAATACCTTTGTACTACCATCATTGCTGCCAAGACACGAACTCAAAAGATTCAAACTGACCCTCAATCTGGTACGGGAAGCATTGAACATGCAAGGTATGCACATTCCAACTGAGAAAGAAACAATGGTCCCTGGTAGGATGAAGCACAAAGATCTCAATAAATTGAAGGACATGGTGGCAATGACGCCTACCATTGCTCTCCACTTACGAACTGTTATGCAACATTTTGCTTTTCCCGCATAGGAGCGATTCACTATGCCCCCTAAAAAAATTTGGTTCAGCTTATACTTGGCAGAAACAGAGAACCTCACCCTCAACATACCGCATTGGGCCATCGACCAGATACACCTAGCCCATCAGCGCTGGAATAAGAAGCAAAAAAATGTACTTCATGGATGTTGTGCCCTAACAATAATAATTTACAGGTGCCTAGCATATGACGTGCCTATTCAACGAGCACTAGTGTGGTCCAGGGCCCAAGAATTCCAAAGGCGACTATCAACAGCGGGTCCTCCATCGAAGAAGATGAGAGGGGGTGTGCAACTACCATGTGCTCAACCAAGAGGTGCTACTACCACACCTAAAGTAACTCCCCCTCAAACTAGGCGTGTTCGGCCATTCACCATTCGTCTTCCCAGACCAAGTACAGAAGGACCCAACTTGGTGTTTCCCCTCATTCCCTCAGATTTGGAGTTTCCATAGGGATTTACTCTCAATGACCTCACGGATGAAGAAGTTGCCAGGCTGATATACGAATCTAATCTTGAAACAGAAGTAGACCAGACCCAGGAACCACATCCCACCACAACAACACCAGCCCGACACAACCAATCGTAGTAGACGTCAAAGGAGATGAACAAGAGGAAGGAGGAGAAGAAGAAGAAGCTGATGAAGAACAACATCAAGACTATGATGAACTCTCAGAGCTAGCAAGTGCCCCAGCATATTCGGCACAAATAAAAAGATTGTACCAAACCATGAAGCAAGTTCAGGAACAACACAAAATGTCACTTGAATCAGGCAAGGTGCTCATGAGCCAACTATTGGTAGAGGAAGGCGTGGACGATATGTTTATCGAATCCATGAACCTACACGCAGAGGCGGTCGGCTTAGATGAAGCCATACATGCAGCCATGACATACATTCATCGATTCAAGAAACGTGTGCCTGCCCGACCCATGCGATCTGGAAAACAAATACACATCAATGCCAGAAGCGGGAGGCCGCACACCAACTGAAGAACATCAGGAGGAACAACTCTCCCCACCCACCTCACCTCTCACTACACACTTCACCTCACCAACCGACACGACCACACCCTTTTCTACCGCTACCACAGTCGTCATGGGAATTCCTCTCTCTCCCGGCATTCAATTCGGAGGAGTTTCCATGCCCACCTTCACTTCCACCCCACCCACGGTCCCCCTCTTTACTGTCACACCCACATTTGACACGATGGAGACATCACCCGCCACAGTACCACCCCCACCCCCGACACAACCTCAATCTCCCATACCCCCTCCACCAACTTCACCACTTGATTCCACAACATTCACAACTCCCTTCCCCATCCCCATTCCCCCTGCATCTTCATCTTTATCTGCATCTTTTAATGTAAATAGTATATTCCTGTCATAACATCAGTGTGTATATCAACTTCAGTGTGAGTACAGGGATCTCGAAGGCCGCCATCAACAGTTGACAACGAATCATCAGAACCTACAGAGGCAACTTACAACGCTAGCAGAAGAAAATGTGGAACTCAACCAGCGCTACAGTACTCTCGAGCAAGCCCATCAAACACTCCTAGAGACACCCCAACCATCAGTAGAACCCGGTGTCAAACAACTCGAAGCCTTGCTTGAGGTGTAACAATCAGATAACCTGAGAGTCCGGTGTAATTTAGCTCTACTTCGAAAGCATATGGCTACAGCACTTGAAGAAAATAAGCGGTTGCAGAAACAAAATGAAGAAAATTTGGAAGCGGCCATGGAAGGTTCCCCTCATGAGATCGATCCAGAACAGTTCAAAACGGTTCCCACAGAAACAATGAAAACCATCTTGGAAAGTTATGGGGATTTATTAGAAGCACATGATGACTTGGAAAGGGAACGAGATGAGCTAGGTAGCCAGCTTCGGGAACAGAAGGCTCCACCCAAGGTAATAGAAACGGCCTCGACTTCAGAGGAAGTAAAGGCATTGACAGAGCAGGTGGCGGAGCTCCAGAAAAAGTTATTAGAATATGAAAGGCAGCCTCCCTAGTTGTAGAACCCGAACCGGAGGACTTAGTACCCATTGAGGTGGATGAAACATATGAGGAACCATACGTTCCTATGCCGATGCCAGGTGGTGCACAAACCTCAGAAGGAATGGACACATTAGAGGTTGAAGTACCTGAATGGCTCCAAGCACTAGAGAAGACAGCAACAACCCATGAAGATAGAGTGTCCATTCAAATCCAATCTATGGCAAAGTTAGAAGACACCATCATCAAGTCTGAATACTTTCGAAGCATGTCTCATCATAGATGGATCGGCACAAACAATGATCAATATGTGCCATATTGTGTGCTCCTTACGGATTACAATGCCGAGATTCAACGCAAATGTGGCAAACCTCCAACTTTTGCCACACAATTTGGGCCAGAGGATATCCTAGAAAGTGCGAAGAAAGGCTCCATTCATCAACCAACCTAGAGAATCCGTCTTCTTGAAACCTACCCGGAAATGGTTCGTACCTGGACTAACATGCCTCTTTTTATTAAATACAATCCTTGTTATGTTCCAGTATTCCGCCGGCGCACTTGGCCAGAGTTTACAATTACTGTCAAGAACGTCAAGGGTTGCGCAAAGTGGCTAAATTATGTTTATCTAGCACCGCCACAAGGCCCTCCCACTGTAAATTACATGATTTCTACCATCAGACACTGGAACACTCGACTACAGAATACCCCCGATGTGATGGCACAAATGTGTATGAAAATCTTTGAACTAATGCTAATCACCTTCAGGACGTTCAAGAATATTAAAGACCCCCACTTCTCAAGTGTCGGATTTCTTACAGGAAACCAAGATCTGGTATACGACATGAGCACAACCCCATCCATAGAGGTAATATATGCTTGGCACGCCAGAATAAAGTACCTCCCAGCTTGTTTTAAACAGACATTCGAGGAGATGTTCATAATGGGATTCTGGGAATATCACTCGGAAATATTTGTACCCAGGCCCTCACATCTCCTCCGCTTATTCGTTGTGGAGAGAACCATCCATTCAGAACAACTGCGGGTGCCACATTCGGACGTTCCAGGACTAGTGAATTGGGATGCATTATTAACAGATCTAGCACGGGGGCTCAGATTGGAAGAACATCACCTCGCTTCCGACGTTGTCCAATATTACGTTCAACGAACATCTAGACAAGGGTCTGTCAGGGGCGACAGACGCGAGAGTGGGGGGGGTGTTGGCAGCAGTCAGGGAACCGAAGGAGCCACAAGACAAAGAGGGTCGGAACGAAGAGATAGCACAAGCAGACACAGTAGCCAACGAAGATCCGGCAAGTAGGCCATCAAAATTTTTCAGACATCAAGGAGTTGAACACACAAGAAGAAGGAGCAAGTAGAGAGCTCAAAGATGTGTATGACAAATCAACAGAGAAAATCCCTACACAAATAGTGATTTTAATCACTAAACACCATTGTAAATACCATTTCGTATTTTTGTAGCTCCATTTTGTGCAAGCCAAGGAGTCCTTGAGCTTGAGGAGCTTTAGAAGTATCTACCTGCTAATTTTCATATCTTTTAGATCTCGTTTGAGCCCTCAAATAAGCCCTGGAACCTAATTTTTAACTAGGCCGGACACTAGGTCCGGACAGAGCCAAAGCTAGTTAAAAACTATAAAAGGAGCTAGAGAGCTCATTTTTTAGGTTAGCTTGTAATAGTTTTGAACTTGTATGAGCTTTTTGAAAGTAATCTAAGAACTCCATTGATTCTCACTCTTTGTCTTACTGTGTGTGCGCGTGTGTGTGTATGTGTGTGCATGTTAGTGTGCTTCTCACTCACGCACTTGTGCCGTCACTTGCTCGAGGTCTTCATACCATCCTCACGTCTTCCCGGATTGACATTAAAGAAGGTGCTACTCATCATGGAGCTACATATCTCCTTCTAAAGTGGCTAATTGTACTGCTCCACTTGTCGAGAGTCTGTTAATGATCATAGGTCCATAACCTCGCTTTTCTAACTTCCGTGCGTGTTGTTTCAGCATATATATGAGAACTAAATCTCCTTCTTTTAAGCCTTTATCTTTCACATGTGCATCAAAATATGCTTTCTGTCGCTTCTTTGCCGCGTATATTCCTGCTGCTGCTTTCAGCCTGGTTTCTCCTAATCGTTCCAAGGACTCCATTATTCTCGCTGATAATTCATGGCCGGTCCACTGATGTTCTTGTGCAACCTTAAGGGTCGGTATTAAGAAGTCCAAAGGAAGCGCAGCATTCTGACCAAAAACCATCTGAAATGGAGTTGCATTGAGTACGGTCTTGTAGGCCACTCGATATGCCCAAACAGCGTGGTGTAATTGTTTGTCCCAATCTGAACGTCAGTACGTTACAAAGGATCTTATTAGTGCTTTCAGCCTGACCATTGGCCTGAGGATGATATGGTGCGGATTTCTTGTGAATCACCATAAAATCCTGTAACAAATATTCAATGACTTGGTTTAGAAAGTGAGTGCCTCGATCGCTCACTAACTCTATAGGCAATCCATATCTTGTAAAGACATTTTCGAATAAGAATTTTGCAGTCGTGTGTGCATCATTCTTTTTTGTGGCTTTTGCCTCTACCCATTTCGTAAGATAATCTATGGCAACAATAATGTATTCCGCATGTGTACCTTTTGCAGGGGGGTTAATGGGTCCTACAAAGTCTATACCCCACTTAGAAAATGCACGTCCGCCCATCATGGGTTTCAATGGCATTTCATCTCTGCGAGTAGGAAAATGAGTTCTTTGGCACACATCACATCTCTTTACATAGGTATGTGCATCCATGTGAAGAGTGGGCCACCATAATCCTGCAAAGAGGATGGCTTTGATTATCCTTTCAGGTCCAAAATGACCTCCTGCAACACCTTGGTGTGCAGTCTCTAGTATGCTCAGGTAATCGCTTTCATGCACACATTGTCTTAAGTATCCATCTCATCCTCGTTTGTATAGATTATCACCAATGAGTGAATAGTCTTGAGCTTCCTGCTCCAGACTGCGTTGTCGTGCTAAAGTCATTCCTTGAGGGAATGTGTTCGTCCTCAAGTATGTCACTAAATGTTCACTCCAGTCTGGTGTGAGAGACACGTGATATAATGTAGCATGCTTTACAGGTGGTCTTTCACAACAATTATGGCATTCTTTACACAACTTGTAGACATCTGCCTCCATCGAAGGCCAATATACTCCTAGTCTATGCAGAGTCTGTAATGTTTGATGTTTCGAATGATGTCGCTTTAATGCACCTACGTGTGCTAATTGCAACCAATTCGCATGTTCTGATTCATCTACACAACAAGCAAGAATCTTTTGATTATCCTGTTTATATATGCTTCCTGCTATGATTTGGTATCTTTGAGATTTGGTAATCTCTCCTTCCTTGATTCTTATCCTAGGATTCTTGGGTCCGTATGTCAGAATAGGGACTATAGGCTTAGCCCATTCTGGTGCTATCTCAAGGTTAAACAAGTATGCATCTGGTAGATCATCCGCTACTCCTTGAGGAGCTTCTCCTGAGGTTAATCTCGAAAGGTGGTCAGCTCTAAGATGTGTCTTTCCTTTCCTGATTACTACTTCAAAATCATACTCCATGAGTAATAGAAACCAACGTATTAGTTGTCCTGTGTTACATGGCTTGTTGACTAAGTACAATAGGGCTTGATGATCTGTAAAGAATTTGAACTTGTTTGCCAACAAATAGTGTCTGAACTTCTTTACCGTGCAGATCATCCCTAATCCTTCTCGTTCCGCCGTGGTGTAATTTCTTTCTGCTGCGTTCAATTGTCTGCTCGCGTAAGCTATGGGGAGATCTATATTACCTTCATTCGTGGGTTGTGCTAACACACATCCTATGGCATAATTGGATGCATCCACATGTACATGGAATGGCTTACTCCAATCTGGGGTTGTTAATATAGGTGTTGAGCACAAGCGTCGTTTGAGTTCATTGAATGAATTTTCACATTCATCTGTCCATTCAAAATTGGTTAAAAGAGAGTACAATGGCTTGGCTATGATTGCATACATGTGTATGAATCGTCTATAATAACCGTAATGGCCCATAAATGCCTGTACCTCTTTCACATTAGTTGGTCTAGGTAATTCTGCAATTACTTTCACTTTTTCTTTGTCTGTAGAAATTCCATTCTTTGACACAATGTGTCCTAGAATTTTACCTTGTCTGACCATGAAAACACATTTTTCTGGGTTCAAACAAACCTGATATTCTCGACATTTGTCAAATATTTGTCTTAACTCGGGGATATGTGTCTGCCTGATATTAGAATGAGCACATATGTCATCGACATAAACTTCCAAAATCTTGCGTAGGAATTCCTTAAAAACATGACACATGAGTCGCTGGAAAGTGGCGGGTGCATTTGTTAAGCCAAATGGCATTACACGAAATGCAAATATGCCCCATTCGGTGGCAAATGCCATCTTGTGTTGGTCCTCTGGAGCAATGGCTACTTGATTATAACCTGAAAAACCATCAAGGAAGCTGTAAACTTCCTTGCCTGCAACTCTTTCCAATAGATGTTCTGTGATAGGAAGAGGATAACTGTCTCTAATCGTGGCGGCATTAACTTTTTTAAGGTTAATACAAACACGCAATTTTCCATTTTTCTTGGGCACAACCACAATGGGGGATACCCATTTGGTATGCTCAATTTCGTAAATGAATCTTGCTTCTATCAAGCGATCTATCTCCTCTTTAATCTTCGCAGCGTAGTTATCATTGTACGTGTACAGTTTCTGTTTTGTCGGTTTTGCATCTGGAGTCATAGGGATTCTATGAGAACATATATCTGAATCTACTCCTTTCAAATCTTTGTAACTCCAAGCAAAAACATCTCTATATTCACGCAATAGGGCAACTAATTCTTCTTCTTCTTCAGCTATCAAATCATGCCCTATGTACGTACACTTTCCTTCTTCTCCTTCTATAGCAACTATTATTTTCTTGGTTTTCTCTCGATTATCATATACTTGTCCGTCATTCGCCTTTCTATTAGGCATTCATACCATGATTCTTCTATCTTCGATTTCATATTTCTTGAAGTTCTCGGGTACTTCAAACAAAGATTCTTCTTTGTCTGACATGATTTCTTTCTTCTTTATTTTCTTGCCTTCACTCTTGTTAGCCACTTGAGTGGCTATTCTCACATCATTCATAACTTCTTCCTGTTTCTGAGGGATAGTTTCCACTTCAAAAAAATATTCTTCCTCTGATGCAAAGGGTGGGTCCATGATAATTGATTCTAAATCAAAATCACTCGCATCCTCAAATGCATCAGTGCTAGGTTCACATTCTTCTAAAATTGCATCGCACATGATTGGCTCTATCGTGAAAACTAAAATGTCATAGCCATCCTCGTCACGGTGGGGTGTCCATTGTTCTTCATTAATGGCTACATCCATGGTTGCTAGGATTTCTGCCCAACCATGGGGTTCGAATTCTTCATCTGGAAATACTACAGGTGCGTAAGCTGGGTCTTGAAGAGTTCGTGGATGTTGTTCTGCACCTAAGGTCCTAGCTTCTAACCTTTCTTCCTCTTGTTTGGCTACCTTACACATCCATAAATGAGTGTCCTCGTGCAACCATGAGGGGTCTGACTCTAATGAGTGTACTGATTCTGTCTCTACTTGAGTCTTATGGATGGTATTCCATTGTATTGGGGGTACATCTCGATGTGAATAGTCTTTAAGATTGACTTTGGTAGTCACTCCTAAATGTTGCAAGTACAACGAATTGGTCCCCCAATCTTGTACAATTTGCAACTGACGCTGTCGCATTGATCGTGGAAAGGAGGGAGGAAGTCGAACGAGAGTTTACTAGAGAAGAATGTAAGAACTTGTATGGAGCTTCAAAAGCTCAAGCTCTTAACAAGAGGGAAAAGAATGCTTAGGTACTGAGAAATTGTTTGAGTGATGAGCATTCTTACAATTTATACATCCAATCAAGTTTTTAATAGACTCGTACTCTTAATAGAATTTATACATCCAATCAAGTTTTTAATAGACTCCTAAACCTTCCTAGAAGGAAGTAGGTATAAATTCTTCAACTCATTAAAAGCATACACACAACAAGTACATTGACAAACAAAGGGTTTCGAATTACGTGACAATAGGGGGAAAACTTCTTGTATTCACCGTCCTATATTTTTCTTAATTAAGCAACGTTATGAGTATCAAAAGGAATAATTGTTCTTTCATATTATTTGAAAGAGAAAAGCTCCAAACATTGATTGCATTTTTACGTGCGTAGGAGTAGCAATATTTTCCCACGATGTTTGTGAACAAGTAACAACAGATGCATCTATTATATACACAAACATATGTGTTAAGTATACGCCTCATATGCTATGTGCAATATTTTACTTTTGCGCATAACCCTATCATTCTCATCTTTACAATAGAGATTAGTATAATATAGGCGTTATACATCCTGCAAAGAATGAAGCACAATGTACTCTGAAGAAGTTAGAACGTAACATGCCATAAAATAGATATTATTCTCCTATTTTGAGTGCACGATCCAATTCACAGACAAATAGAACTTGTCGCTACGGTATTCATCGAACATAACTAATAGTTACATCATATACAAAAAAAATGAGTGAAACTGAATTATTCAGTACTATACCGTGCTCCTTCTATGACCAAAAAGTGAGAGCCAGAACATAAACATTTACTTCCATTGACCTTAGTACCTTCACCACCGCGTTCTTCGCTGATAACAGGTTTTCCATGGATGTCCATCTACAACATGTAATCGACAAGCATGTCTTGGATTACTTTGAGATTTTTCTTTTCAGAACATGACAAAGTTAGATTCTTCCTTGCAAACTACAGCGGCGGTAGTGTTTTTCTTCAGAATCTCCATTTGACCTCCTTTACGTTTATTTCTGATTTCCGTACAACAGTAAGTGTGCTCAGATCATCTCCATTACCAGTTTCTGAGCACGACCAGATCTTCAAAACTGTCTTGCCAGATGGACATATAACATAAGACTTATCACATTTCATCGAAAATATAGAGTACATTTCGCTACATTCTCTGTCACCCAGATGAAGATGGGAGCACATCTTTTACAGCTGCAACTGCACTAAGGTAATTCAATGTGTTCCTAAGCATCTCTTTTTCTCTCTTGAGCCTCTGCGCAGTGTTTTCAAGCTCTAAGAGGGCCTGTTGTTGAGCTGAAGATGACAAAGCTTAATGGATGACACGAAAACTGATGATTCAATAGCCCTGGAGATCAGCACGTTGATCACAGTCAACATTAAATTGTAATATCACAATAGATAAAACACTCTAGATGCAGCGCCAATCTTTGTAGTATGCTAGATAAAAGTTTCCTTCAGTATTGTCAGAGTTCTCAGTGATTTCCTCCGGTGTCCCTCTCCCTCTTCTGTTATAGCGCAGCACAAGCTGCCTCCTTTTTCTCTTCAGAGCATCCATCCGAGATCTGACGTAAAGAACCAGGTCGGCCCCCTCATCTATGATTGATTTCCATATGGTTCCCCCTCCCCTCCGTCTGTTGTCCTCCTCTGTGCCTCCGACTTCCGTCTAGAGTTGTCTTGATAGCGTACCCCAACAGAAGCTCCGTGCCACACTATCAACTATTTGCCTGGGAGCATTGATGTACACACGAACTCCAACAGATAAATGGGGAGATAGAAATCTGAAGGCCTCTCAGGATCACAAAGTCCGACAGCAGTAGAACGCTGAATTTCTATAAATTCGAGAATTGCAACAAATCAAGGATGAGCCGTCGTTCAATCAGCAGTAAACGTTAACATCCGTTCTAGTTCCGCGAGACAGTGAGGTAAAATTGTGGCAGCTCATAACCGACTCTCCAGAAGCCAGCCACAGCTGCAGGCTGGAAATGATCTTCTTTCTCAAAGAGCTCTTCTACTTTGCCCCTTTTCTTCCCGCATATAGATCAAGCGAACTCACAATTAAACGACCATCTTCAGCATACCCGAGCCTGCGTAAATTTGTGGCGCTACTTAGAGTAAGCCAGGTATTCTGATATCCGGAAGCTGTCAGGAATTTTCCAATGGCCACTGATGGCGAGCACACCGCGATGATTGACACTAATCACGTGCCGCTTTCCCAGGAATCTTCCTTCTCGACATTCACGTGCTGCCGCCATTTCTCTTTGGTGCCCTTTTTAAGAAAAAAAAATCCTCCATTCTCCTCTGTACACATACCTCTAGAGCCCTTTCAATTAGGATATGCCAAGATCTGCACACACGGGCCTGGCGTGTGGTAAATCTAGTATCATTCCGAGCAAACTGTAGGCATGGAGCTTGAAATCGCAGACCCTCTCTCTGTTGATATCTGTCAGCACCACAAAAAATACACATACCTACTTGTGCACATACATAAATTCATATATACTAACACACATATGTACACAAATTATTACACATGAATTCACACATACATGTATTCATTTTTAAATGGACTATTACTCATGCACTTACACATTTAAGCATATACGTGAAACACGCATGTGCACATATATGAACATATACATACACACGTACTCATGGATGCATTCACATGGGTGCATGGAAATTTGCGAGCATACACTTGGATATACACATGTGCAAATGCTCTTGCAAGTACAAGAAATATGTAAAGAGAAGCAATCCATGCTTCTTATCACCAATGTATCGCAAACAATGATCTCAAGCACTCATACATGATAAAAGCTATATATAAAGGATAGAAATCACCAGAGTCTATTAGATTCTTTATATGTTTGATTTGACTTCAACATCTTATCACCTTAATTCCTTCCAATGAGTAGCTTCCATCTTGCCATTGCAATCAGGAAAGTTAGCATCTTTAATAATTTCATTTGATTTTAGTGTACCTTTAGCAGAGCTATAAGATGGTGTTCCCTGCTTGACT
This sequence comes from Ceratopteris richardii, assembly GCA_020310875.1. Classification (NCBI taxonomy): domain Eukaryota; kingdom Viridiplantae; phylum Streptophyta; class Polypodiopsida; order Polypodiales; family Pteridaceae; genus Ceratopteris; species Ceratopteris richardii. The sequence goes on from CM035438.1 coordinate 3,777,631, forward strand.
ATCAATCATGAATCCAAATCCTGACCACAACGCATGAATGGTCGTCTCAATATCATCTCATAAGCATGATTTTTACTAAAATCACAAATGGCAAAGGTATGCTCAAATTCTACACCACAAGTGGTGAGAGATATGCCTTCTAGTAAGCCTAATGGTTTTTCTATGTGTCCATCAGCCATTTGTAGTTTCATCCTGGTAGGTCTGAGTGCTGGCTTACCCCAACGTTTCCATAAGCGGTGGTAGCTATGGCTACTCCGGCTCCTGAATCTAAGATGGCTTTCGTGGTGTAGCCTTGATGGGTTATCGGAAGATAAGTGTTACCTTCCTCTCCTTCGCTTACATCTCCAATCTTTTCTACGGGTATTTCTGGTACCTTATTTTGTGATCCTATTTGTGAGGGAGTAGTAGCAAGCTCGGGGAATTGATTTGCTACATGTTTCCACAATTCTGGTTTTACCTTTAACAACTCCTCCAGAGTGAGATTACACTGAACTTTGGTATTCTTGATCACTTCCGTGTTTCTAGGGACTACTGATTCTTCATTCCTCACTATTATCGTGGGTGCTCTCATACTAATAGACTTAGCTTCCCAAGGTCCTGTGAACTGAGGTAATTCTTGTAAAGAATTAGATTCAAAACCTGTGTGTTCACTTAGTTGTTCTTCCTCTACATCATCGTAAATAGAGAGAATATCTTGGGGAAATTGTTCCTGCAAGTCATCTATTTCTTGAATAGTTCTATGCTGGGTACTTGAGACAGGGATGATGCATTCCTTTCCTGTGTCTCTAGGACACTAGGGTTCTTGTGCTGATCCTTTTTCTCTTTGCTTTCTATCAAGTGTTCTAGCCTCTCCATTAGTCCTTGAAAGTGTAGTTCCGGTTTTGCCATGTTATTCCAATTAAGATATCTAGAGGCTTCGAACAAAGCTTGTGCTAATTCTACCATCTTCATGCAAAGTTTAGTCCTCTCAATTTCTAAGTCTGCTCGAGGGTAGTTTTTGCTCATTTCAGCTACCTGAGGTCCTTCGTTTATTCTTGCTTGATATGCGCAAAACATCATGTCTAGGTTTTCTGGTATGGGTTCCGCTAAAACTGATCTTGATTTTTGAGCTGGATTTCCTTGATTCAATTCTTGTGAAGTCAACTCTAGGATTTTGGCTCTCGACTCTTTTAAACTTCCTTCCAACTCAGTTATCTTTTTACTCCATTTTCTCTTAATTCTTTCTCTAGAGTCTTTCCAAGATTTTGTCTTTTTACTGCTAGATTCTGCAACTTCACTACTTCCGGTTGTTTTCTCTTGATTAAGTTGTTGGTTCTGTAAGAGCGCCTGGGCTCTTGTTATAGCTTGGATAAGCACGTAGGTAGGGTTGGATCCATCTGCGTTGTTTGCAATGCCTATCACATTGATCGGTGTCACATTTGAAGCGTTAACTAGGTTCTTAGGACAATCTTTGATTATGTGCTCTTTACCACAATCGGCACAAATGCCTTGTACGTTATAGTACTGTGACTGTCCTGCTATAGGAGGATGTGGGCAATCCTTTATGAAATGGTCTCCTTGGCACCTAAAGCATGGTCCTCTAGGGCCCTGTGGTCTTTGCTGTCTCAATTGGGGCCGTGGATTTGGGTTTGTATACATCACATTAGCATAGTTTGGCTCCCAATTAAGTTCCACTGGTGGACTATCATAATGATATGTCTCCACATGTTCTGGTGACTCCGTGTAATATGCGGGTGGACTATCTACATGCGTAGAGTCAAAACTGTTTGAGTTTGGGTCACTCTCTATGATCAAAGGTGAAGAAGGCACTAAGGCCCTACTTAGGTTCTCTTCCGCAGCAGCGTATTTGACTGAGATGACATTCGCTGGTGGGGGTGGCTGCTGAGCTAAGACAGGTTGAGGTCTCTGTTGAGCCTAGTATGGGTAGTTCTGAGAAGGCCTATAGTAATAAGGCTGAGCATTGTATTGGCCTTGATACCTACCTGGCTGTGCGTATGCTTGCGGGTAGTTCTGTCTCACGGTCTGTTTGTTGTATGGGCAGTCCTGAGCCGTATGATTCGTGTATCTTCTCTCAATTGTACAGTATTGGCCACTAGGGTTGGCTTGTGCATGTGGTGCATTGGGACACACAGTTGCCATATGATCACCACCACAGGTGTAACAACGCTTGTTTGTTAGTACCCTAGGTTTACTAGAAACTCCTAGTTTCTGGGCCACTTTTTCTGCAAGGTCTTCTATCAAGTTAGACAATTTTGTGGATGCTAGAGATGAATAGTCTGAGTCCTTATAGACCTTTGAGAGTTCCAACTCATCTCCTAAGTTTTCCTCAATGTCTATACAAATTCTTACACACTGTTCTAGTGTTTTGGGTTCTTTTAGGTACACATAGGAGCGTAGTTTAGAGCTCAATAGGCCACCTAGAAACAATGACACTTGCTTGGCCTGTGAGGGTAGCTCTTGCATTGGACATCTTTCAACATATTGTCTAAACCTACGTCCTGCGAGTCTAACTGTTTCCTGAGGGGTCTGTTTAAAGCTATGAATCAACGAAGACGTGTCATGTCTAATCCCACTTTTAGAGAATTCAGTGATGAATGACTCTAAAAAGTGATGGATGTCTCTAAATTGCCTTTGTTGCAAAGGTTGGAACCAAGTTAAAGCTGTGTTCTTTAACGTCAGTCCAAATGCGTTGTATTGCGTGAACATGTCTTCGACTTGTTCTGCTCTTAGTACTTGCTTGAATTCTGCGACATGGTCATAGGGATCTCCTGTCCCATCAAAGTAATTTTTCATGGATTTCACTAATTGAGTGGGTCTCAATATTCTTGCGTGTTCGCGTGGTCTAGGTAGAGGAAAATCATCTCTACCACCTGGTATTCCATGATCTCTTTGTCTATCCGTTCTATTAGTGTCCGTGGTTGTTCTATCTCTCCCGATGGGATGAGTGAAGCTTACTTCGGGTCTTTCTTTATTTTTCTCTCTTTGCATGCCCGGGGCTGAGGATGTTCCTACCCCTTGTTGGTTCGCGTTTACGTTTGTTCGTGATGGAGGGAATACCAATTCACCTCTCCATGTGTATGTGTTTTTAGCGTGGTCAGGCACCACAAAGACTCTTTCTGAAGTCTCATCCAAGTATACAACCTTTCCAGGTGTATCCGGGTCCTTGAACTCGTATATCGTGATGATACCTACCTCACTAAGTAGTCCTGTCTTGTATCTCCAAAAGGCTTCATCAGTTTCTTTATTTACAAACAACTCTATACTTCTGTTGTCCTGAGGGATCCATTCTGGGATTAGTACTCGTGTCAATACAGATTTCCCTCTAGGTGTTCTAGGCTCTTCTAAGGGTTCTTTTCCTTGAGATTTAGTTTCCGTCTCTATCTGAATCACGCCAAACTCGTTGGTATTGTTTGGCTGCATACTTAAGATGTACATCGTTCCTTCCTTGTCTATGTACGCGTCTCTCTCGAATTTCACCAGTGGATGTTCCAATCCAATGGGTTGATCGGGGTTATGCATTTGCACCACTTGTCTTCTCAAACCATCCTCATAGATGTGGGCACCTAAGCGGTTGGTTCACAGAAACTCCAATTGAGTCCTATAGGGTCCTTCTGGTCTTTCTAAGTATGCTACATTTGACCCTCCTTCTGGTCTTTCTGTGCTAAATGCCATTTCTGATTCGCTAGTATCTGAGCTCTCGTAGGGATAACTAGTGTTCAATTGTTGAGCCCACGATGGTGCAGTAGTTCTTACACTTGCCTCTGATGATCTAAGGCTTCGTCGGTCTGACTTACCTATATGTTTGCCCGATCTAAGGTTCATTAATTTTCTTCCTTGTACACTCAGTACACGCTCAGATTGTCAATGAATCTTTGTTAGTACTTTCTTGATTCTTTTTAAATTTCTTTAGATTCTTGTCTTAATGTATGCGTTAGGAATTCGACTTTCTGTGGTACTTTGAGTTCTCGTTCCATCAGACTTATGTTCTTTCCTTTAGGTTTTCGTATCACACACCTTTACTTTAGTCTTGAACTTGATAATTTTAATTCTCTTGAACTCGAGGCGTTCCTATCGTCTTGAATCCACAATGCTAATGTTTATCCTAAGCTAAGAATTGACTGAGGGGGTTGAGTAATCTTCCAACCTCGAGTCAGCTTTTCTGGTTGCTCTGATGCCCAAGAAGCAGCGCTTCCCAAGCTTTATGCCCTTCACTGCCTTGCTTTGGTTGCCTTTGATTGCCCTTGCTAGACCTGGAAAAATTCAATATTAGACCAATTCACAGTTGGATGATCAAGCACTTGAGTATATACACCTTTTAAGTCCCTTCCCTTTTGCCCAACTTTTCAATGCTTGCCCCCTGGCTTTCTAGTCCCAAACTAGGTCAACCTCAAAATAGTTTATCTAAAAATAGACGTATCCTTTAAGAAGAAAACAATTGAGGTCATGTAGTACTCGTAAAGAGCTTTCTAACGAGCTATTAAGCTCAAAAAACGGACTTCGGATGAAAAAGTTATGACCGTTCAGGCCCTCAGGGGTAAAAACTGACAAACAAGTTTTTCTCCAAATATGAGCTAAGGCGTCTCCTATGAGTCTAATCACCCAAAAATTTCCCAAAAATAGCCCCAAAATTGGCCAAAAAATGAAACCCTAAAATTTGCGATGGGGGTGTACAATCGCGATGGCGTGAGACAATCGCGATGGTCTGGGACCGTCGCGATGGCGTGAAGGTGAGCAATCGCGATGGTCGGAAGTGCACGGTCGCGATGGTCCAAATGTGAGCAATTGCGATGGTCGGGGTGAGTGAACAATCGCGATGGCTCGATCAGGCGGACAATCGCGATGGCGTCAGTCAACGGTTCCTGAAACACTCATCTGTAGTATGATTTGACAATCCACAATATTGCATGGTGAGGAGTTATAAGGTCTCCCCCTACCTTGCTTACCTCCTCTTCCCCTTCCTCTTGATGTTCTACCTTTCCCTGCATAGTTGGCTAGGGAGGTAGTTCCTTCATCTTCAACCTTTTTGTTCTTCCCTTTCTCTTTGGACTTACTTTTATCAGTGTATAGGGCATAAGAGCTATTACCTCTTGATGAATCTCCATTCTTGTTGAGCTTGGCTTCATGGGTGAATAGTTGCCCCATGAGTGTGGTAAGGTCTGGGATCTGTATGTCCATGTATAAGTCCATGGAAGTTGTGAAGCTCTCCCATTTGTCATCAGCTTTAATACCATCGATTACTTGTCTTACAATCTTCTCCTCTTCAATTTCTTCTCCTATGCTTGCCAATTGATCCACTACATCTTTGACTTTGGTCACATACTTTGAGATCCCTTGCTTAGGTTGCTTTCTTTGAGTGGTAAACTCAATCCACAATTGGTTCTTCCTAGCCCTTGTGTTGGAAGAGAAATAAGAGGACAATGTTTCCCAAGTCCCTTGGGATGTCTTACAGTTCCTAATATGTGGAAGAAGAAAATCATAGATTGAGTTAATTAAGTAGGACCTTGCTAATGCATCCTTGGCACACCATGTGTTGAGTCTTTCATGCTCCTCTCTTGTAGGTTGTCCTTTGCTTTTGAATATGGGAATCTCCTCATCTCCTGAGATGTATCCATAGAGGCTCCTTCCTTGTAAGTATGTCTTCATCCTCAGGGCCCATGCTGATAGTTGTTCTTGTCCAATTTATCAATGAAAGAAGGAAAACCATCTCCCATTTTACCACCGTTGGGAAAGATGGATGGACACTCCAAGAAATGAGTAGGTACTACCATATCTTGCTTAGTACCTACCTCTTGAAGCTTCAGAGTTGAGTTGTGGGCCCTCTTAGCTTTCCAATGACACTATACAAGTGCCTATGTACTCTGGAAATGATGTAAGAAAAGATTGAGTCAAAATAGACTACTTCCAACTTGAAGGATCAACGAAAACCTTCTATTTTTTATCACAGACCTACTGTTTGTTATGATCACTGCTACCACTACAATAGGAATTAGAAATATTCCTCTTAGAAGTATCTAAATAGCTTAGTCAGATAATTATTCCAAGTGGAATCACTTGAAATGATACACTATACACAGAGCAATCAATTTAGCAATTGAATCATTACCCCCGATTTTTTAGGACCTCTGCAGAGTTTGACCAGTGATTACTTCGACATGCTTTTCTCCGATTTGGCTAAATGGATTTCCTTCAAAATTTGTGAGCATGTAGATAACTTAGAGCGAATTCCAACAAGCTATAGGTCATTGAAAATGGTGGAGAAATAACCAAGATATGAGTAGTACAAGTTGACAGTTATAAATGACTATAACAGAGAGAGATCATAGATGAACACTGTAGATCTATTGTATTAATGAAAAATGTTGTACAAGATCATAGGCTTGACAATCATAGCCTAATGATGGTGAGTAGTGTAGGCTATAATATAGACCTCACACTCTTACAAAATGGCAATGGAGAACTCGGGAATTGAGCCTTCTTCACGTGACTTTTTCAAGTCACCTTTTATAAGTGACACATTCAAATATGAATTTGAATTCAATTTTTGGCTCTCTCTAAAAGTAATCCACCAATCTAGGAATATTCTCTCTAACATAAATTCGTGACTTCTCAACTAATAAACTCCATGAGATTGTTGAGAGTTACAAAGATTTTTCCAAGTTAAAATAACTTTTACAAATGTAAAAGGATAAAACTCTCCTAGCAATGGTTTCCATGGAGCTTCATTTGTTCATGAATCTTCTAGCCAAATGTGTAGGCTTGTAATTTGCACCAACACATTTATCCAAGGTAACTATGCCAAAATTGACTAGCATAGGTTCACGTGTATGACTTCAAGTGAGAGGACAAGTAGGATGTGCAGTCCTTAGGCTTTGGCAATGCACTTAGGCTTGATAAATGTACCAAAAAAGGTAGAGGGAAAGCATCCATTATTGGCTACATAGATTCTAACTATGTTGGTTGTGTAGACAATCGTAAGTCTACATCAAGATACATTTTTCATTTTGCTAGAGATGCCAGCGATCTCATCTTCAAGAATGTATAGTTGTTTCCACCACAAAAGCAGAGTATGTTGCAGCAAGTGAGGCATGTAAGGAAGCATTCTGGCTATCTCAGTTGCTTGTGATATGGTTTTACCTCAGCATGCACCTCATTTGCTTAGTGTTAGTTAGAGTTTCATTGCATTGGCTAAGAATCCAATCTATCATGCAAAGACCAAGAACATTAAGGTGCAGTATCACTTCATTAGAGATTGCTTATCCACAAGCACATTATTCTTGAGAAGCTTCATACTTGAGATAATGGTACAGATGCTTTGACTAAAGTTTTACCATGAGATAGCTTTCGACACTGTTGTCACTTTCTCGATAGGTGGTGGAGGACTGGGTCCCTCCCCCCTCAATGGTCAAATCTGATATGGTTCCAACATTGACACATGGAAAAATGAATGTATTCTCATGGTACTTGGTAACTAGAGCTTGAAGGTGACTGGATTAATCTTTGCCAAGATGGGAAATGCAAAAAATCTTTGATGGTCTAGCTTTGCATAAGGCCTTGAAGTTTGCAAATTATTTCTAAATAACCACACTTTATCCGCAATTTGATAGGATGGATTTTGAGCATGATGTTGATCTACATAATATGTATATTGTTCTTGAGATCTATGGATCTCTTCCTTGAGTTCTCTGTGAATTTCCATTAGGTACTGGGCCTTATCTCTGGCAAATGGGTTCTTGACATGACTTGAGAGTTGTATATCCATCCTTGGATGTTGTCCATAATTTGCAAAGAAGGGAGTCTACTTGGTAGAAGTATGAACAATGTTGTTATATGAAAAACCTCCAAAGGTTAAAAGCTCAAACCAATCATTTTGATGATAGTTTACGGTGCAACGAAGATATTGTTCTAGGACTTAGTTCTATTTGTCCATCAGTCTGTGAATGATTGGTTGTAGATAATTTAACTTGAACACGAAGGAGCTTGCATAGACTATTCCAGAAGCTAGATATGAAATGTGGACCTCGATTAGTGGCAATGTCATCAGGCAGTCCATGAAGTCTAAATATGTGTTTGAGAAAAATTCTCACAGTGTTTGCACCTATGATTGTCTTGGTAGTTTGAATGAAATGTGCCATCTTTGTAAATCTATCCACTATAACAAGAATGGCATCATACTTATGAAGACCATGCCCTTTCTAGAATAAGTAAAGGCTGCAAGAGGCCATGAGGTTTATGTCATGGTACCTTAGATCTATTGGAAGTGTCATAGGTTTGGATACATTCTTTGACTTCCTTCCTTTCTGGAATAGGTGATGATAATGAAGACCATGCCCTTTCTGGAATAGGTGAAGGTTGCAAGAGGCCATGAGGTTTATGTCATGGTACCTTAGATCTATTGCAAGTGTCATAGGTTCGGATATGTTCTTTGACTTCCTTCCACATTTGAGCCCCGTTGGAGTTTGAGGTCTACAAAAGCACACGAATAGCACAATGAAGAAGAAGCTTGGAGCACAACACACAATACCGAATGTATTACCACTAGAATGTACAAAGATAAGTAACCCATAACGGTAGTAGGCATATATACAAGCAGGGGGAAGAAACCTCCTAAAGAGGAAAAAATATTCCCCGATGGTCCTAGACTATTCACACACATCACTACCTAAATATATCAACAAATCCCTCCTGGGAGTGATGCGGTGAACAAGGAGCTACCACTCATGTATAAGGAAGTGCTAAGCTATGTGGAATCAATTCACAAAAGGAAGTAAGCCCAAAACTTTGCGAAAGTCTTCAAACTTCTCCCTAGGTGGAGCCTTCATGAAAAAGTTTGCCATCTTCTCCTGCGTGGGCACATATGCCAAGCTGATCTCTCCAGTAGTGAAACTCTCCCTCACATAATAATTATGTACCTCAATGTGCTTAGTGCAAGCATGGAACATAGAGTTCCTCACAACTGACAATGCGCTCTGATTATCAGTGAAGATGGTGGTGGCAGAAGACTGACCAACACCCAAATCAACCATAAGGCAGTTGAGCCACACACACTTAATAATCACTGTGAAAGCTACCCTATACTCTGCCTCACAATTGGAAGTGGCCATAGTAGGCTACTTCTTGTTCAACCAAGTTATACATGAGCTACCAAGCATGAAGCAAAAGCCACTAGTGGACACACGAGTGTCATAGAGACCAGCCCAGTCAGAGTTAAAAAAAGCATGTAAATCTGGCAGTAGTGATCCTCCCTTGGGATAAAGCAATCCAAGCATTCAGGTACCACTCAAGTAGCAAAAGATGCGCTTAATCACCTGCCAATGCTTGACACCTAGGTAATGCATAAACTTGCTCATCTCTGACATAGAAAATTGAATATGGGGCCAAGAAATGCATAAGTTGATGGAGAGTGTTAATCTCCAAAAGAACAAATTAACCTTGAAGTTAGATCACCTCTATATCAAGGTTAACCTTAGACTCCACCAAACTTTGAGATCATTCACCAAATTATCAGAAATATTGAAAGTTCTGAAAAATTCAACTTCTCTGAAAAGTCTGCTGCAGATTAGTCACTCATTGACTAATCAATCCTGTAAAGTTTCTGATAAAACTTTGCACAACACTTCGCCTTAAGGTTGCGCAACTTTGCCAAGTTAAATCTCTCAAAAAGATTAACCATACACTGAGAAATGTGTGAAACACTTTACCTATGTCTGAAAGTGCTTCTCTGCAATGGCGACTTTGACACCTGCAACTTCTTAGCACTGGTTCTCCCAACTCTGAACCCGTTTGATCAAGATCTTCTAGCCATAGATGGCTTACCTTCCAACTTAGATTTTAAGTCCTCATTTGTGTAAAACTTTACACTGTGGACTGAGCAATGATCATTTCATTGAAAATGAAATGTGTGCCAGATTTCTCGACTGTTAGAACATTCTTACATATGAATGTTCCTAATCAAAATTCTCACAGCCTGATTACAATTAACCTCTCAAATTCTAGCCATAGATAGATTAGCTATGGACTTAGATACGTGCAAAAGGATTTCTCAAAAGATTGAACACAGAAGGAGCAGATAGCAAAATATCGGGCGCAAAAATTCTCGATTTCTCAGAAAATTTACATCTAAGTGAGGATGGACAATTCACTCACTCTTCATGTGTCTAATGACACTAATTTCTCTCTCCCTATTCTCAAATCTTCTTCTGCTCTATTTGCCCGACATTTTCAAACATATTTATAGATGAATATATACAAGTGTATGACTTAAACAAGGGTATAAGTCAGCTAATGTACATATGTGTACATATCTTTGAGTTTTCTGAAAATGTCCTTCCTTCAACCATCTGACTTTGTCTCCTTCTTGACTCCTTGACTTCATTTCTCCATAATCCTTCAATTGATGATTGTCATGCACCAACAGCTCCCCCTCAATCATTAATTGAGGTTCTTCTCTATCTTCTTTACTCCAGCCATATCCTTGAATCTTTGTAGTTTTGGTCCATCTAGACTTTTAGTCATCATATCTGCAACTTGATCTTTTGTGGGAGTGTGTATGACTTCAATCTCTTTCTCAATGACCTTCTCTCTCAGAAAATGATACTGTATTTCAATATGCTTAGTTCTAGCATGAAATACAGGATTAGCTGCCAAGTATAATGAACTCATATTGTCTCCACAAATAATAGGAGTACTCTGAATCACATCAAAAACTTTCAAAAGTGTCTTTAGCCATATTACCTCTTTTGCAGCTTCCACCATACCTTTATATTCTGCCTCTGTAGATGACAAAGCAACTGTATGTTGCTTCTTGGAACACCATGAAATCAATTTGTCTCCTACATAGCACAAGTATCCATGTGTTGATCTTCTATCATCCACATTACCTGCCCAATCTGCATCACTATATATCTTGATTCTTGTATCTGAAGTAAACCCATAGTACAATCCTTCTTTGAGTGTACCCTTGATGTACCTAAGTATTCTTTGTCCTGCAATCCAATGTTCCTTTCTAGGACAATGCATAAATTGTGAAAGCACACCAACTGCATATGACAAGTCAGGCCTTGTCAATGTAGCATAAATCAAGCTACCAACCAAACTTTGATAGAGTTTCATATCTCTGAACTCTTCTCCTCCAAACCTAGACAATTTATGGTTCACTTCCAAAGGTGTAGGTGCAACCCTGCAATCTTCCATTTTAAATTTGGTTAGCAAATTTTTAAGATACCTTTCTTGGGTCACATATACTCCATGTTGAGTATAAGAGATCTCCATTCCCAAGAAGAATGATAGGTTCCCCAAATCACTGATTTTGAACTCTTTCTCCATCTGCTTCTTGATCATTTGTATCCCCTTATCATCTGTTCCTGTAAGTATTATGTCATCAACATAAATACACACATAAATGAACCCATCTTCACTTGCTTTGACTAGTAAGCTACTATCTGCCTTTGATGCTTGAAATCCAAGATCATTCAAGAATTTTACAAGTCTATAATTCCAAGCCCTTGGGGCTTGCTTCAACCCATACAAAGCTCTCTTGAGCTTACATACATAATTTGGACTCACTTGATCTTTGAACCCATCTGGTTGCTCCATGTAGACTTCATCTGAAATATAACCATTCAAGAAAGCATTTTTAACATCTAATTGAGACAACTTCCAACCTTTACAAGCAGCAATTGCAATGAGTGTCCTGATGGTTGTCATCTTTGCCACAGGACTATAAGTCTCATCATAGTCCACTCCATATGTCTGTGCATACCCTTTCACAACAAGTCTGGCTTTGTACCTAGACACACTTCCATCTGCAAATCTCTTTGTTTTGTAAACCCACTTACATCCAATAATCTTCTGACTATTAGGTTTAGGAACCAAATCCCATGTTTGATTCTCTATCAATGCATCATACTCCTCTTGCATAGCATCTTCCCAATTCTTCTTCCCTTTGGCTTCTTCATATGTAGAAGGGTCTTCATCTGCTTTTACCAAATAAGCATAATCCTTAGTAGTCAAGAATGAAGTGTCATAGCTATACCTTGTAGGTTGCCATTTGTGCCTTGATGATCTCCTAACTTCTGCACTTCTTGAGGTCTCTGGTTCATCACATTCTGGATCAAACCTTGGCCTCTCTTCAACTTCAATCTGCACTTCATTACTCTCACTTTCATCAAGTAATTGAATCTTTGCTTTACCTTTCCTTTGTTCCACTACTTCTTCATCATCTGCATGTACATCATATTTACCTGCATACCAAGTACCTTCCTCATCAAATGTAACATCCTTGGATACAATAAATTGCTTTGTGGATGGACTCCACAACCTGTATCCCATTTGCTTATCATCATAACCAATGAATACATACTTCTCTGCCTTAGGCTCCAACTTATGCCTCAATTGAGATGGCACATATGCATATGCCAAGCATCCAAATATTCTGCAATGATCCAAGGTAGGTTTCTTACCCCACCAAGCTTCATATGGTGTTATACCCTGCAAAGCTTTACAAGGCAATCTATTAACCAAATATGTAGCTGTATTAACAGCCTCAGCCCACAAATAATTTGGGCAATTCTTCTCTTTCATCATGGACCTTGCAAACTCAACAAGAGTCCTATTTCTTCTTTCTGCTACCCCATTTTGTTGAGGAGAGTACCTGCAAGTAACTTCTCTCTTTATACCTGCATTCCACAAATAATCATTGAACTCATTTGAAAAATACTCTCCCCCTCCATCTGACCTTAGTCTCTTCAATTTTTGACCTGTAATCCTTTCTGCATATGCATGATAGTGTTTAAATGTATTAAACACTTCTGACTTTTCCTTAATCACATAAATTGTGATCCACCTGGTAGCATCATCAACATATATAACATAATATCTTGAACCATTTATACTAAAGTCCTTTGAAGGACCCCACACATCTGTATGCACCAATTCAAGTCTTTCTGAGTACATAAATCCATGCTTGGAATAGGATTGCTTATGAGCCTTACCTAATTGACATGCCTCACATCTGTATGTCATGTGTTGACCTGCAATGTTAGGCATTCCAAGCACTGAATCATTGTTAATCATTTCTTTGATACCTCTTTCATTAAAGTGTCCAAGTCTTTTGTGCCAAAGATCCAACTCTGACACCTTTTGCTCTCCATATGTGAACATAGCATGTCCAACATTTCCTTGTACCTTCAATGTGAAAAGCCTTCCTTCTTTCTTTCCTGCAATAACTTGTTTATACCCTTGACTAGGGTCTTCCACATAAACTCCATCATTGGTAAACCTTACCTCATAACCTTTTTCCACAATTTGACCTACACTGATCAAATTCTTTGGAATTGTGGGAACATAAAGTACCTTACTCAGAAGAGTGCTCCCATCCTTAGCTTTGACTGAACCAATTGACTTTACCTTATGCTTTGTATTATCACCTGTCTGAACTGTATGATTAATTGCATTATGATCTAGGTCAGTCATCAAAGCAATATTTCCACTCAAATGATTACTACATCCTGAATCAATATAGAACACTCTCATGTCCTCATGTGAAGTTTCACATGTATTCATAATGAGAGTCGAATCCTCCTTTTGATCTGATGCATAGTTGTAGTAGGTGTTATTATAGGATTGATTTTGGAAGCTTCTTCCTCCACCTCTTCCAAAAGAATTCCTACCACCTCTACCTCTGAAGTTTCCTCTCTGAAATCTACCACCTCTTGCTCTTTGATTAACGTTCTGATAATTACCATTGTTTTGATTATTATGCCAACAATCATGAGATAGATGATTGGTCTTACCACATATCCAACAAGCTCTTGCATTATCTTTGTTGTTTCTGCCTCTTCCTCTACTTCTGCCATTTCCTCTTCCTCTTATGAAGTTTGCTTGGTTTGATGTACCTTCTTCTTCACCTGATTGTTGCTTCCCTTTGTTGGCTTTCTTCTTGTCTTTAGAATACATTGCATGACCTGCACTCTTATCAACATCTCCTTTGACATCATTCTCAAAAGTTAGCATATGACCTAACAATTGATTCAAATCAGGAGTAAAGTGATCTAATGAAAGTTCTGTAGATAAAATGAAAGGCTTCCATTTCTCATCTCCTCTTAGCCCTGTGAGTATTTGTCTTACCAATTTGTCTTCTTCAATATCTTCATCCACTGCACCTAGAGAATCTGCAATGTCCTTCATCTTTGTCACATAATCAGAAATTGATTGTGAGGCCTTCTTCTTGAAGGTAGTAAACTCTGCCCACAGTGAAGCCTTCCTTGATTTGGTTGTATTTTGGAAATGCTCTTCCAAAGCATTCCAAATGTCACAAGCACTCTCAAGTCCTCTAATGTGAGGAAGCAAATAGTCATTGACTGCCATGTAGATGATGCTTCTTGCTTGAGCATCCTTCTTCATCCAATTCTTCAAGTCTGCAAGCTCCTCCCTAGTTGGAACACTAGGATCTCTGAATTCTGGCTTTTCTTCATCTCCTGTGATGTATCCTATCAGATCTTTGCTCATAAGGTGAGCTTCCATCCTCATAGACCATGCAGGATAGTTCTCTCTATCCAACTTTTCAATTTGGAGACTATCTCCCATCTTTACTTCACCTGTAGCTTCAAATCTTTAACCTTTACAAATAATAAATGTACCTTTACTTCGAATGTTGCTCCTTCTGATCCTTTTGATACTCTTTGTGTGTCTTCCTTTGATCTTTCTTCAACCTTTACCCTTCTGCACCTTCAAAATGTAAAATTTTGTATTTCTGCAATAGTCGGAGTCTTCTTCACTTCAATTTTGACACAACCTGCTCTGATACCACTGATGGAGAGTGTTAATCTCCAAAAGAACAAATTAACCTTGAAGTTAGATCACCTCTATATCAAGGTTAACCTTAGACTCCACCAAACTTAGAGATCATTCACCAAATTATCAGAAATATTGAAAGTTCTGAAAAATTCAACTTCTCTGAAAAGTCTGCTGCAGATTAGTCACTCATTGACTAATCAATCCTGTAAAGTTTTTGATAAAACTTTGCACAACACTTTGCCTTAAGGTTGCGCAACTTTGCCAAGTTAAATCTCTCAAAAAGATTAACCATACACTGAGAAATGTGTGAAACACTTTACCTATGTCTGAAAGTGCTTCTCTGCAATGGCGACTTTGACACCTGCAACTTCTTAGCACTGGTTCTCCCAACTCTGAACCCGTTTGATCAAGATCTTCTAGCCATAGATGGCTTACCTTCCAACTTAGATTTTAAGTCCTCATTTGTGTAAAACTTTACACTGTGGACTGAGCAATGATCATTTCATTGAAAATGAAATGTGCGCCAGATTTCTCGACTGTTAGAACATTCTTACATATGAATGTTCCTAATCAAAATTCTCACAGCCTGATTACAATTAACCTCTCAAATTCTAGCCATAGATAGATTAGCTATGGACTTAGATACGTGCAAAAGGATTTCTCAAAAGATTGAACACAGAAGGAGCAGACAGCAAAATATCGGGCGCAAAAATTCTCGATTTCTCAGAAAATTTACATCTAAGTGAGGATGGACAATTCACTCACTCTTCATGTGTCTAATGACACTAATTTCTCTCTCCCTATTCTCAAATCTTCTTCTGCTCTATTTGCCCGACATTTTCAAACATATTTATAGATGAATATATACAAGTGTATGACTTAAACAAGGGTATAAGTCAGCTAATGTACATATGTGTACATATCTTTGAGTTTTCTGAAAATGTCCTTCCTTCAACCATCTGACTTTGTCTCCTTCTTGACTCCTTGACTTCATTTCTCCATAATCCTTCAATTGATGATTGTCATGCACCAACATAAGTAAACAAAACCAATAGCCTGTTGATATAGAATAGCATCAAATGCATCTTGAGCATCATGAAGACTCAATTGTAAACCTGTCTCCATAGGAGTGGCAATAGGTTAAGTGTCTTCAAGGCCAAAATGCTACAATAATGTGTGAATATATTTGGTTTGACACAAATTATTTCGCATCAACTTGCATAAATTGAATGCCCAAATAATGATGCAAATGCCCCAAATCTAACATCTCAAATGAGGCATGCAAGTCAGCCTTAAAATTAGAAATATGCTTCTCGTGAGTACCAGTGAGCAGCATGTCATCAACATACACAACAATGATCAGAAGCACATCATTTGCACGCTTAACATATAAGGTGTTTTCAGCTTGACTATTCTCAAAACCATGTCCAATTGATGTACATTCCAACCATGATGAGCTTCAAGTGCACAGATGCTACAAATAGTAGTCATTCGGCAAGTAGGAGCAAAGGTCTCATCAAAATCAGTGTCTCTTTCTTGAACATAACCTTTTGCAACAAGCCTAGCCTTATACGTGTCAAATGTTCCATCAGTCTTATGCTTTAGCTTGTATACCCACTTAGTTTCAATGGCCTTCTTGCTAAGAAGCAAGTCACACAAAGACCAAGTACCATTCTTCATTATAGCATCATATTTAGATTGCATAGCAGCCATCCAATTTTTTGAATTTTCTGCTTCATCAAACAAAACAGGCTCGTTATCATCATAGATGATGGAGAGTGTTAATCTCAAAAAGAACAAGCTATCCTTGATGTTAGAGCACCTCTATATCAAGAACAACTCACAAAATTTACCAATTTGGAGGATCAATACTCAATTATCAAAATCATGAACTAGATGTGAAGAAAATTAGTACTCAGAAAGTTTGTTGCACATTACTCACTCATTGACTAATCAAATGTGTAAAGTTTCTTATAAAACTTTGCACAAGGTGTCCCCTATAGATTGCACACCTTTTTCAACATAAATTATCTCAAATGATTTAGTAAATCTTGAGAAATGAATCAAATAGTTCACGTATGTGTGAAACTGTTCTCCAGTATAGTCCAGTTTGACACCTGCAACTTCTAAAGCATGGTTCTCCCAAAGTACAGCCCATTTAATCAAATGCTTTTAGCCATAGGTAGCTTACCTTCCAACTTAAGGAATGCGTGTTTGCTTTCTCAAAACTTTACATTGTGGAAGGAGCACTGACCAAAACAATAGCATCAGATTTTGCACTTGTTGCAACTTTACTTCTTCACATTTACACATGTAAATGTTCCTACTCTCAATTCTCTCAGCCTGATCACAATAAGGATCTGAAAACTTGTACAGAGGTCAATCAACTATAGACTTAGAGTTATACAAAAGCATTCCACAAAAGATTAAACACAGAAGGAGTACTCAACAAAAGATCAGGTGCAATATTTCTTCATCTCTGAAAATTTTTACATCTGAATTATGAGAGAGATCTCCTACACTTCTAAAGTGTCTAATGACTCTTACAACTTCTAATTCTTGTCATCT
This sequence comes from Ceratopteris richardii, assembly GCA_020310875.1. NCBI lineage: Eukaryota > Viridiplantae > Streptophyta > Polypodiopsida > Polypodiales > Pteridaceae > Ceratopteris > Ceratopteris richardii. Next base: position 3,794,992 of record CM035438.1, read on the forward strand.
CATACTCTCCCATATTTGCCATGAGCTTGTATATATAGGCTTATACCTTTTTTATGGTCATGAGCTTGTATATATAGGCATATATGTACAAGCTCATGACCATAAAAAAGGTATAAGTGAGCTAGCTATAGTTTAATATGTATATAACTCTTCATTATCTGAATATGCACTATCTTCAATCTTTGTAAACTAATCTTTCCTTCAATCTTTGTCTTCAATCCTTCATCCAAAACATCAATTGGTGGTTGACTTGCACAAACAGCTCCGCCTCAATCATCAATAGAGGTTTTCTCTATCTTCTTTATACCTGCCATGTTTTTGAACCTTTGTAACTTTGGTCCATCCAAGCTTTTGGTTAGCATATTTGCAATCTGATATTTTGTTGAAGTACGTATCACTTCAATCTCCTTATCAATCACCTTCTCTCTTAAGAAGTGACACTGAATCTCAATATGTTTGGTCCTGGCATGAAAAATAGGAGTAGCAGCTAGATACAATGAGCTCATGTTATCTCCATGAATAGTGGGTGTACTCTGAATGATGTCAAAACTCTTCATGAGAGTATTTAACCATATGAAATCCTTTGCAGCTTCAACCATACCTTTATTCTCTGCCTCTATAGATGATAGAGCAACTATATGTTGCTTCTTAGAACACCAAGAGATTAGCTTATCTCCCACATAACACAAGTATCCATATGTTGAACTCCTGTCATCAAGATTACCTGCCCAATCTGTATCACTATATATCTTGATGTTTGTATTTGATGTAAAACCATAATACAAACCTTCCTTGAGTGTACCCTTAATGTACCTCAATACTCTTTGTCCTGCAACCTAATGTTCTTTCCTAGGACAATGCATGAATTGAGACAATACTCCAACTGCATATGATAAATCAGGCCTAGTTAATGTAGCATAGATTAGACTACCAACCAGACTTTGATACAGCTTCATATCCCTAAATTCTTCTCCTCCATATCTGCTCAATTTGTGATTCACCTCCATTGGAGTAGGTGCTACCCTGCAATCAACAAGTTCTTCAAATACCTTTCTTGAGTCACATATACTCCATGTTGAGTATGTCACATATACTCCATGTGGTGTATATGAGATCTCCATGCCCAAGAAATATGATAAGTCTCCCAAGTCACTAAACTTGAACTCTTTCTCCATTTTCTTCTTAAGATTTTGTATGCCCTTCTCATCTGTACCTATAAGAATTATGTCATCAACATATATGCACATGTAAATGAACTCATCATCACTTGCTTTGACAAGAAATCTACTATCTACTTTAGATACTTGGAAACCAAGTTCCTTCAAGAACTTCACAAGTCTATAATTCCATGCCCTTGGGGCCTGCTTCAAACCATACAAAGCTCTCTTGAGTTTACGTACATATTCTGAATACCTTTTATCTCTGAACCCTTGCGATTGCTCCATGAAAACATCATCTGAAATATAACCATTTAGAAAAGCATTTTTCACATCTAATTGACATAATCTCCAACCTTTACATGCAGCAATGGCTATGAGTGTCTTGATGGTTGTCATCTTTGCTACAAGACTATAGGTCTCATCATAGTCTACACCATATGTCTGAGCAAACCCTTTCACAACAAGTCTAGCTTTATACCTAGACACACTTCCATCTGCATACCTCTTTGTCTTGTAGACCCACTTGCATCCAATGATCTTATGACTATTTGGTTTAGGAACCAAATCCCAAGTCTCATTCTCCATCAATGCATCATACTCTTCCTGCATAGCTTTCTCCCAATTTTCCTTACCTTTTGCCTCTTCATATGTAGAAGGGTCTTCACTTGCTTTCACCATGTAAGCACAATCTTTATTAGTCAAAAAATAAGTGTCATAGCTATACCTTGTAGGTTTCCATTTGTGTCTTGATGCCCTTTTGAGTTCTCCACTTCTTGAAGTTTCTGGTTCATCACATTCTGGATCAAACCTTGCCACTTCTTCAACTTCAACTTATGCTTCATCGTTCTCTTCTTCATCAAATATCTGAACCTTTGATTTACCTCTCTTCTGGTTGCACAACTTCTTCATCAACTGCATGATTATTGATTGTACCTGCATACCAAGTACCTTGCTCATCAAATGTAACATCCTTTGACACAAGGAATTGCTTTGTGGATGGACTGCACAACCTTTATCCCATCTGCTTATCATCATATCCAATGAACACATACTTTTTAGCTTTCAAGTTCCAATTTATGCCTCAACTGAGATGGCACATATGCATAACCCAATCATTCAAATACTTTGCAATGATCTAAGGTAGGTCTTTTATCCCACCAAGCTTCATATGGTGTCGTACCCTGCAAAGCTTTACATGGTAACCTATTGACCAAATATGTAGCTATATTTACAGCCTCAGCCCACAAATAATTTGGACAATTTTTCTCCTTCATCATTGATCTTGGAAACTCAACAAGAGTTTTATTTCTCCTTTCTGCTACACCATTTTGTTGAGGAGACTACCTGCAAGTAACTTCTCTTTTTATACCTGCATCCCATAAGTAATCACTGAACTCATTAGAGAAATACTCCCCCTCTCCATCTAACCGTAGTCTCTTTAACTTTTGACCTGTGATTCTTTCTACATACACATGATAATGTTTAAATGTATTGAATTCCTCTAATTTATCTTTGATCACATAGATAGTGATCCACCTGGTAGCATCATCAACATAAATCACATAATATCTTGAACCATTTATACTAAAATCCTTTGATGGTCCCCACACATCTGTATGTACCAACTCAAGCTTCTCTGAATACATGAAACCATGTTTAGAATATGATTGCTTATGAGCCTTACCTAATTGAGGCTATGTTACCACTCAGGTAATTGCTACACCCTGAGTCATTAAGGCTATGTTACCACTCAGGTAATTGCTACACCCTGAGTCAATGTAAAAGACTCTTTGGTCTTCACTTTGTCTTTCACAAGTTGCATTCATAATCAATCTTGAATCCTCCTTCTGATCTAAAGCATAATTGTAGTTGGTATTGTTATAGGATTGACTTTGGAAACCTCTACCTGCATTTATTCCAAAGTAACCTCTACTACCTCTACCTCTGAAATTAACTATTTGGTTTCTGCCACCTCTTCCTCTTGAATTAAAGTTTTGATTATATCCTCCATTATTCTGAGTATTATGCCAACAATCATGAGCTAAATGATTTGTCTTACCACAAATCCAACAAGCTTTGATTCCATCTTTATTGCTTCTGCCTCTTCCTCTACCTTTGCCACCTCCTCTTCCTCTTAGAAAGTTGGCTTGACTAGTTGTACCTTCATCTTCATTTGCTTATTGCTTACCTTTGCTATTCTTCTTCTTATCCTTTGAATAAATTGCTTGACCTGCACTCTTATCACCATCACCTTTGACATCCTACTCAAAAGTTAGCATATGTCCTAGCAAGTGATTTAAATCACGAGTGAAATGATCTAGTGACAATTCAATAGACAAAATGAATGGCTTCCATTTCTCATCTCCTCTCAAACCTGTGAGGATTTGCCTTACTAATTTATCCTCCTCAGTATCTTCATTAACTGCTCCTAATGCATCTTCAATGTCCTTCATCCTTGTTACATAATTAGAAATGGATTGAGAGGCCTTCTTCTTAAATGTGGTAAACTCTGCCCACAAAGATGCCTTCCTTGACTTTGTAGTGTTTTGGAAATGCTCCTCCAAAGCATTCCATATATCACTTGCACTTTCAAGACCTCTAATATGAGGTAGTAAGAAGTCATTGGCTCCCATGTAGATAATGCTCCTTGCTTGAGCATCCTTCTTCATCCAAGTCTTCAAATGTGAGAGTTCATGCCTAGTTGGAACACTAGGATCTCTGAATTGTGGTTTTTCTTCTTCACATGTGATGTAACCTATCACGTCTTTGCTCATAAGATGAGCTTCCATCCTCATTGACCAAGCTAGATAGTTTTCTCTATCCAATTTCTCTATCTGAAGAGAATGTCCCATCCTTTCTTCACCTACGTATTAAATTCTTCAAGCTTTATGAGGAGTAAGCGTACCTTTACTTCAAATAAAGTTCCTTTTGATCTTCTTGATAGCTTCAAACCTCCTTCTCAAGCTTTCACTTCAAACTTTCACCTTTTGAACCTTCAAAGCTTGATTTCTGTATACTTGTAGCAGTCGAGGTCCTCCTTTCTGTTGGAGCAGAACAATCATCAATAGTGATTATATGAAGATCAAAGTGAGAAGATATGTGGAAGAATGAAGATTACTTTCAGAGGAAGAAAATAGAATCAGAAATGTTTCTTTTGTATATTACTCTTGTAAATAGTTCAATGTATTTTGAAAAAGATGACGAGTTAGACTCGTATATATATCTACAGATACGTATTCATAGTAAGAGAGAGTGATATAGATCAGATAGAGAAGAATAGGTAAAGAGATGATGAACATTGTATGTATCATCAACCATATGTATGAAAAGTAATGAAGAAGAAAATGTTGTAGAATTCTGCGCGTCGATCTTCTTTCTCATTCTTCTTCTGTGTTTAATCTTTTGAAGAATCCTTTTGCACGTATCTAAGTCCATAGCTAATCTATCTATGGCTAGAATTTGAGAGATTAATTTCAATCAGGCTGTGAGAATTTTGTTTAGGAACATTCATATGTGAAGATGTTCTGAGAGTCGAAAAATCTGGCGCACATTTCATCTTCAAAGAAATGGTCAGTGCTCAGTCCACAGTGTAAAGTTTTACACAAGTGAGGGCTCAAAATCTAAGTTGGAAGGTAAGCTATCTATGGCTAGAAGATCTTGATCAAACGGGTTCAGAGTTGGGAGAACCAGTGCTAAGAAGTTGCAGGTGTCAAAGTCGCCATTGCAGAGAAGCACTTTCAGACATAGGTAAAGTGTTTCACACATTTCTCAGTGTGTACTTAATCTTTTTGAGAGATTTAACTTGGCAAAGTTGTGCAACCTTAAGGCAAAGTGTTGTGCAAAGTTTTATCAAAAACTTTACAGGATTGATTAGTCAATGAGTGACTAATCTGCAGCAGACTTTTCTGAAGAAACTGAATTTTTCAGAATAATCAATTTTCTGATAATTTGGTGAAGATTCTCTAAATTAGGTGGAGTCTAAAGTTGATCTTGATATAGAGGTGATCTAAATTCAAGGTCAACTTGTTCTTTTGGAGATTAACACTCTCCATCAGTGGTATCAGAGCAGGTTGTGTCAAAATTGAAGTGAAGAAGACTCCGACTATTGCAGAAGTACAAATCTTTACATTTTGAAGGTGCAGAAGGGTAAAGGTTGAAGAAAGATTGAAGGAAGACATACAAAGAGCATCAAAAGGATCAGAAGGAGCAACATTCGAAGTAAAGGTACATTTATTATCTGTAAAGGTTAAAGATTTGAAGCTACAGGTGAAGTAAAGATGGGAGATAGTCTCCAAATTGAAAAGTTGGATAGAGAGAACTATCCTGCATGGTCTATGAGGATGGAAGCTCATCTTATGAGCAAAGATCTGATAGGATACATCACAGGAGATGAAGAAAAGCCAGAATTCAGAGATCCTAGTGTTCCAACTAGGGAGGAGCTTGCAGATTTGAAGAATTGGATGAAGAAGGATGCTCAAGCAAGAAGCATCATCTACATGGCAGTCAATGACTATTTGCTTCCTCACATTAGAGGACTTGAGAGTGCTTGTGACATTTGGAATGCTTTGGAAGAGCATTTCCAAAATACAACCAAATCAAGGAAGGCTTCACTATGGGCAGAATTTACTACCTTCAAGAAGAAGGCCTCACAATCAATCTCTGATTATGTGACAAAGATGAAGGACATTGCAGATTCTTTAGGTGTAGTTGATGAAGATATTGAAGAAGACAAACTGGTAAGACAAATACTTACAGGGCTAAGAGGAGATGAGAAGTGGAAGCCTTTCATTTTATCTACAGAACTTTCATTAGATCACTTTACTCCTGATTTGAATCAATTGTTAGGTCATATGCTAACTTTTGAGAATGATGTCAAAGGAGATGTTGATAAGAGTGCAGGTCATGCAATGTATTCTAAAGACAAGAAGAAAGCCAACAAAGGGAAGCAACAATCAGGTGAAGAAGAAGGTACATCAAACCAAGCAAACTTCATAAGAGGAAGAGGAAATGGCAGAAGTAGAGGAAGAGGCAGAAACAACAAAGATAATGCAAGAGCTTGTTGGATATGTGGTAAGACCAATCATCTATCTCATGATTGTTGGCACAATAATCAAAACAATGGTAATTATCAGAACTTTAATCAAAGAGCAAGAGGTGGTAGATTTCAGAGAGGAAATTTCAGAGGTAGAGGTGGTAGGAATTCTTTTGGAAGAGGTGGTGGAAGAAACTTCCAAAATCAATCCTATAATAACACCTACTACAACTATGCATCAGATCAAAAGGAGGATTCGACTCTCATTATGAATACATGTGAAACCTCACATGAGGACATGAGAGTGTTCTATATTGATTCAGGATGTAGTAATCATTTAAGTGGAAATATTGCTTTGATGACTGACCTAGATCATAATGCAATTAATCATACAGTTCAGACAGGTGATAATACAAAGCATAAGGTAAAGTCAATTGGTTCAGTCAAGGCTAAGGATGGGAGCACTCTTCTGAGTAAGGTACTTTATGTTCCCACAATTCCAAAGAATTTGATCAGTGTAGGTCAAATTGTGGAAAAAGGTTATGAGGTAAGGTTTACCAATGATGGATTTTATGTGGAAGACCCTAGTCAAGGGTATAAACAAGTTATTGCAGGAAAGAAAGAAGGAAGGCTTTTCACATTGAAGGTACAAGGAAATGTTGGACATGCTATGTTCACATATGGAGAGCAGAAGGTGTCAGAATTGGATCTTTGGCACAAAAGACTTGGACACTTTAATGAAAAAGGTATCAAAGAAATGATTAACAATGATTCAGTGCTTGGAATGCCTAACATTGCAGGTCAACACATGACATACAGATGTGAGGCATGTCAATTAGGTAAGGCTCATAAGCAATCCTATTCCAAGCATGGATTTATGTATTCAGAAAGACTTGAATTGGTGCATACAGATGTGTGGGGTCCTTCAAAGGACTTTAGTATAAATGGTTCAAGATATTATGTCATATATGTTGATGATGCTACCAGGTGGATCACAATTTATGTGATTAAGGAAAAGTCAGAAGTGTTTAATACATTTAAACACTATCATGCATATGCAGAAAGGATTACAGGTCAAAAATTGAAGAGACTAAGGTCAGTTTTCAAATGAGTTCAATGATTATTTGTGGAATGGAGGTATAAAGAGAGAAGTTACTTGCAGGTACTCTCCTCAACAAAATGGGGTAGCAGAAAGAAGAAATAGGACTCTTGTTGAGTTTGCAAGGTCCATGATGAAAGAGAAGAATTGCCCAAATTATTTCTGGGCTGAGGCTGTTAATACAGCTACATATTTGGTTAATAGATTGCCTTGTAAAGCTTTGCAGGGTATGACACCATATGAAGCTTGGTGGGGTAAGAAACCTACCTTGGATCATTGCAGAATATTTGGATGCTTGGCATATGCATATGTGCCATCTCAATTGAGGCATAAGTTGGAGCCTAAGGCAGAGAAGTATGTATTCATTGGTTATGATGATAAGCAAATGGGATACAGGTTGTGGAGTCCATCTACAAAGCAATTTATTGTATCCAAGGATGTTACATTTGATGAGCAAGGTACTTGGTATGCAGGTAAATATAATGTACATGCAGATGATGAAGAAGTAGTGGAACAAAGGAAAGGTAAAGCAAAGATTCAATTACTTGATGAAAGTGAGAGTAATGAAGTGCAGATTGAAGTTGAAGAGAGGCCAAGGTTTGATCCAGAATGTGATGAACCAGAGACCTCAAGAAGTGCAGAAGTTAGGAGATCATCTAGGCACAAATGGCAACCTACAAGGTATAGCTATGCCACTTCATTCTTGACTACTAAAGATTATGCTTATTTGGTAAAAGCAGATGAAGATCCTTCTACATATGAAGAAGCCAAAGGGAAGAAGAATTGGGAAGATGCTATGCAAGAGGAGTATGATGCATTGATAGAGAATCAAACATGGGATTTGGTTCCTAAACCTAATAGTCAGAAGATTATTGGATGTCAGTGGGTTTACAAAACAAAGAGATTTGCAGATGGAAGTGTGTCTAGGTACAAAGCTAGACTTGTTGTGAAAGGGTATGCACAGACATATGGAGTGGACTATGATGAGACTTATAGTCCTGTGGCAAAGATGACAACCATCAGGACACTCATTGCAATTGCTGCTTGTAAAGGTTGGAAGTTGTCTCAATTAGATGTTAAAAATGCTTTCTTGAATGGTTACATTTCAGATGAAGTCTACATGGAGCAACCAGATGGGTTCAAAGATCAAGTGAGTCCAAATTATGTATGTAAGCTCAAGAGAGCTTTGTATGGGTTGAAGCAAGCCCCAAGGGCTTGGAATTATAGGCTTGTAAAATTCTTGAATGATCTTGGATTTCAAGCATCAAAGGCAGATAGTAGCTTGCTAGTCAAAGCAAGTGAAAATGGATTCATTTATGTGTGTATTTATGTTGATGACATAATACTTACAGGAACAGATGATAAGGGGATACAAATGATCAAGAAGCAGATGGAGAAAGAGTTCAAAATCAGTGATTTGGGGAACCTATCATTCTTCTTGGGAATGGAGATCTCTTATACTCAACATGGAGTATATGTGACCCAAGAAAGGTATCTTAAAAATTTGCTAACCAAGTTTAAAATGGAAGATTGCAGGGTTGCACCTACACCTTTGGAAGTGAACCATAAATTGTCTAGGTTTGGAGGAGAAGAGTTCAGAGATATGAAACTCTATCAAAGTTTGGTTGGTAGCTCTATGGGTTTACTTCAGATACAAGAATCAAGATATATAGTGATGCAGATTGGGCAGGTAATGTGGATGATAGAAGATCAACACATGGATACTTGTGCTATGTAGGAGACAAATTGATTTCATGGTGTTCCAAGAAGCAACATACAGTTGCTTTGTCATCTACAGAAGCAGAATATAAAGGTATGGTGGAAGCTGCAAAAGAGGTAATATGGCTAAAGACACTTTTGAAAGTTTTTGATGTGATTCAGAGTACTCCTATTATTTGTGGAGACAATATGAGTTCATTATACTTGGCAGCTAATCCTGTATTTCATGCTAGAACTAAGCATATTGAAATACAGTATCATTTTCTGAGAGAGAAGGTCATTGAGAAGGAAATTGAAGTCATACACACCCCTACAAAAGATCAACTTGCAGATATGATGACTAAAAGTTTGGATGGACCTAAGTTGCAGAGGTTTAAAGATATGGCAGGAATAAAGAAGATGCAGGTAATCACAATTGAAGATTGAGGGGGAGCTGTTGGAGCAGAACAATCATCAATAGTGATTATATGAAGATCAAAGTGAGAAGATATGTGGAAGAATGAAGATTACTTTCAGAGGAAGAAAATAGAATCAGAAATGTTTCTTTTGTATATTACTCTTGTAAATAGTTCAATGTATTTTGAAAAAGATGACGAGTTAGACTCGTATATATATCTACAGATACGTATTCATAGTAAGAGAGAGTGATATAGATCAGATAGAGAAGAATAGGTAAAGAGATGATGAACATTGTATGTATCATCAACCATATGTATGAAAAGTAATGAAGAAGAAAATGTTGTAGAATTCTGCGCGTCGATCTTCTTTCTCATTCTTCTTCTGTGTTTAATCTTTTGAAGAATCCTTTTGCACGTATCTAAGTCCATAGCTAATCTATCTATGGCTAGAATTTGAGAGATTAATTTCAATCAGGCTGTGAGAATTTTGTTTAGGAACATTCATATGTGAAGATGTTCTGAGAGTCGAAAAATCTGGCGCACATTTCATCTTCAAAGAAATGGTCAGTGCTCAGTCCACAGTGTAAAGTTTTACACAAGTGAGGGCTCAAAATCTAAGTTGGAAGGTAAGCTATCTATGGCTAGAAGATCTTGATCAAACGGGTTCAGAGTTGGGAGAACCAGTGCTAAGAAGTTGCAGGTGTCAAAGTCGCCATTGCAGAGAAGCACTTTCAGACATAGGTAAAGTGTTTCACACATTTCTCAGTGTGTACTTAATCTTTTTGAGAGATTTAACTTGGAAAAGTTGCGCAACCTTAAGGCGAAGTGTTGTGCAAAGTTTTATCAAAAACTTTACGGGATTGATTAGTCAATGAGTGACTAATCTGCAGTAGACTTTTCTGAAGAAACTGAATTTTTCAGAATAATCAATTTCCTGATAATTTGGTGAAGATTCTCTAAATTAGGTGGAGTCTAAAGTTGATCTTGATATAGAGGTGATCTAAATTCAAGGTCAACTTGTTCTTTTGGAGACTAACACTCTCCATCACTTTCTTCAATTTTAATGATTCCTGCTCTAATACCATTGATGGAGAGTGTTAATCTCCAAAAGAACAAGCTATCGTTGATGTTAGATCTAATACCACTCTAATACCACTGATGGAGAGTGTTAATCTCCAAAAGAACAAGCTATACAAAAGAACAAGCTATACAAAAGAACAAGCTATACAAAAGAACAAGCTATCGTTACCTCTATATCAAGAATAACTCACAAATTTTACCCATTTGGAGGATCAATACTCAGTTATCAAAATCTTGAACTACTTGTGAAGAAAATCAGTACTCAGAAAGTCTGTTGCACATTACTCACTCATTGAATAATCAAATGTGTAAAGTTTTTGACAAAACTTTGCATAAGGTGTTGTCTATAGATTGCAAACCTTTTCCAACTTAAATTATCTCAAATGATTTAGTAAATCTTGAGAAATGAATCAAATAGTTTTAATCAAATGCTTTTAGCCATAGGTAGCTTACCTTCAACTTAAAGAATGAGTGCTTGGTTGCTCAAAACTTTATATTGTGGAAGGAGCACTGACCAAAACAATAGCATCAAGTTTTGCACCTGTTGCAACTTTACTTCTGCACATTTATGTTGAGATATCAAGCTCAACATGTGATGATCCAGGATGACATGTACTAGTTTTTCGTTTATGTGACATGTATAGTGGTCATACTGATATATGTCAGGGATACTTCATTGAGCTTTACTAGATTTATCTATCAAGAGTGATGGCACATTTGTTTCTTGCCAGCTCACTCATTCGCAGATATTAGGTTTTTCCTTATGTACTGATCTTTATATATTGCACTTGTTGTATTCTTGTTTTTAGGTCATTCTTGTACATTCCTTTTATGTAATAGAAGAAGAAGAAGATCATTCTTCCTTGCCTCAATCTGTGTGTGTGCTTCTCCTTGAGAGTGAGAGTGTGTGTGTGAGCTCTCTTCCTTATCTCCTTCCTCGTGACATGGTATCAGAGCCAGCGTGGCTGTAGAGAGCTCGTGGAGAAGGCAACGGTGAAGACTACGCGGCAAGGCGTGGAGAAAATGCGATTTCACAAACGGCCTCCATTTGCTACGAAAATCGCAGTGAAGGTAGAAGACCTCCATTTCGAGCCCGCAAGGTGGGGCCCACAGAAAAACTAGGTCAGTTTCAGAAACTGTAACTTGCCTTGCGTTCGGCAACACTCATATATTCCAGATCCAGAATTTCAAGCGATTCCGTGTACTGTTGATACACGAAAACTGTGTTTTTCTGAGATCAAACTGTCACGTCATAGTGCAACAGTGTTCAAGCAGAAGTGTTGCTTGTAGTGTTTTGTAGTGTTGTGAATTGTTGCAGAAATGGCAAACGTAGATGGAATGAGTCAGCTTATGAGCGATAAGCTGGACAAGAACAAATTCCATGCTTGGAGATTCAGAATGACGAATTTCCTGATGGGAAAAGGCTACTGGAAGTACATCGAAGGAGAGAATGAAAATGCTCTGCAGTTACCAGAAAGGATTGGACTGCAGATCAGTTAAGAGCATATGAGGAATGGAATCAAGCAGCATGAAAGGTAATGTATTGGCTATCTGTCAGCATACAGGAAGGTGCTTCAAATCACATGAACAGTCATGCAGAATGGTTTAGTAGTTTGCAGAAAATGCCAGTTCCTGGATATGTAAAAACAGGTGATGATACATCGCATCCTATTGAGCATACAAGAAACATAGCATTGTCTATGGAGGACGGGAAGGTAAAACATCTTGCTGATGTGTTGCATGTTCCAAATATAACAAAGAATCTGGTTTCTGTTGGACAAATGGTTGACCAGGGATTACAAGTCAGGTTCAATGCTGATGGATTATATGTAGAAGAGTACAAGCAGGATGGGCGATTGGTTGCCAAAGGAAACAAAGTGGGTAGGATGTTCACCTTAAATGTGAAGATTCCTCAAATGAATGCAGCCATGTTTGCAAAAGGTGCAGAAGTTATTGCAGATATAGAGATATGGCACAAACGGATTGGACATGCAAACTTGCTGAAAATGATTGTTGGCAGTAGTCAAGGAATTGAAGGACTCACAAGACAAGGAATCCTACGAAGGGAGTTGGAGCGAAGAGAAAGCACAAGCAGACACAGTAGTCAAAGAAGATCTAGCAAGTAGGCCATTTAAATTTTTCATGCATCAAAGAGTTGGGCACACAAGAAGAAGGAGCAAGTAGGGCGCTCCAGGAAATGTATGTCAAAATGTTAGAAGAAATCCCTACAAAAATAGTGATTTTCATGACTACAAACCATTGTAAATACCATTTAATATTTTTGTAGCTCCATTTTGTGCAAGCCAAGGAGTCCTTAAGCTTGAGGAGCTTTAGAAGTACCTACCTATCAGTTTTCACATTTTTTAGACTCTGTTTGAACCTCCAAATAGGCCCTAGAACCTAATTTTTAACTAGGCCGGACACTAGGTCTGGACAGGGCCAAAAGTTAGTGAAAAACTATAAATAGAGCTAGAGAGCTCATTTTTTAAGGTAGCTTGTAATAGATTTGAACTTGTATAAGCATTTTGGAAGTAAACTAAAAGAACTCCATTGTCTTCCTCTTTGTCTTACTATGTGTGCACGTGTGTGTGTATGTGTGTGCATGTTAGTGTGCTTCTCACTCACGCACTTGTGCCTTCACTTTCTCGAGGTCATCATACCATCCTCACGTCTTCCCGGATTGACATTAAAGGAGGTGCTACTCATCATTGAGCTTCACCAAAACTTGGCGCCGTTTTCGGGGATCGAGCTTTGAGGACGAGCGTGTGATGGTAAGACGTAGAGTTGAGGCATTGGAGTCATAGGTATTTTCTTCACTTTTGTCTATTTTCTTTTGCTTTTCTCATCACCATCATCATCCTCACCATCTCCCACATCTATCTCCATCATCGCAAAAATTTCAGTTTTTGGTCATATCACCCCACCCATACCATTTCCCTCATTTCACTTGTGAGAGAGAGCGAGAGAGCATTTGTGTGCTTGTGATTTCTGTGTTTTTTGAGATTTTCTGCAGGAATCAGCATCCCTAGCAACTGCACCAGCTCCAACAGGTAAAAAATTTGACTATGCAGGTCCCGAGGCGTTGACCTCTGTCAATCGCGACCGACAGAAAAGTTGACTATTTTGCAAAATAAAGTGTATAACTGTGATGTATAGGCCTAGAGCTTCATGAATATGTGTTTAAAATTTTGAAATTCTTCAGTTTTTTGTCAATCGCAATCGACCTATCAATCGCGATCAACAAACCACGATGGACACTTGCCGACCGACCTGTCAATCGCGATCAACACGTAAATCGCGACCGACAGAGTCAACGATCGACTGACCACGACTGACTGAATCTACGCGTGACACGTGTTAATCGCGATCGAGCCATCAATCGCGATCGACCAGTCAATCACGACTGACAGCCCCGACGGACTTGTCAATCGTGATCGACCCAGTCAATGACTGTTTGACCACGACCGACTGAACACTCGTGACGGACCTGTCAATTGCGATCGACCCATCAATCGGGATCGACAGAGTCAACGACCCTTTGACCATGATCGACTGAAAATCCGGGCCATGTGTCAATCGCGATTGCCCCATCAATCGCGACTGACAACCACGACGGACCTGTCCATCGCGACCGACACGTCGATCGCAACTGACCTATCAATCGTGATTGACAGAGCTTGCGAACGTGATTGACGGGCAAAATTGGCCAATTTTTTAGGGAAAAAAATAGTGGTCTATTTTTGACAGATTGTGGGACAAATACTAAGGTTCATCATTGCATTGTGATGCCACGACATAAATAATTCGAGAACTCCTGTTTGCCTGTTGGCTTGTTTTTAATCCTGTTTTAGTCCCAAAACCCTGAACTGGCATAACTTCCTCATACGAAATCCGTTTGTTGTGATTCTTGTTAAATTAATATTAGGATTATTAGATAGGGTAATTTGAAGTTGACCATATCCGGGGTTGGAAAACTAAGTTTCCCTTGGGATTGTTTTCCATAGTGGCAAAAGGCAATTGGGTCTGTGAATTACATGCATGAAAGTGATCTGTCTGTCATTTGAAGTTAAGTCTTGAGCTAATCTTGGGACTCTTACAGGTCCATTGAGAGCATCAAAGGGCGATCGGAGCAAGAGTAAGTGCAAGCTTGGGAACACGCTTCCTGGGCACACCAGGGCAATGACACAAGGAAAGAAACTCAAGGTTGGAAATTATCAACACCCTTTGTCAATCCCTAGCTTAGGCTAAGCACGGATAGAGGTTGTGATTAATTAGGGTTAAGATAAGCACGACTAAGACCAAGAGCTCTAATTACTCAAGTGCAAGCACAAAGAAACTATAACTGCGAAACAACATAAGGAGAAAGAATTCAAATTAAGCGACCAAACTCAAGTACAATAAAACCTAAGTGTTCCTTGTGACGACGAGTGACTGGACAAGAAGTGACATCCTAAGAAAAATTAAAAAAGAACAAGTGCTTATTACAAAAGAACTTAGAAATGAGGTTGTACTCGGGAAAATTTGGGCTATTCAATTAGGCATATGAACCTGAGGTCAGGACGACACCTAGGAAGAGATAGACAAAGTGTTAGGTCTTCAGAGGCTAGTGTCAATCATACTGCTAGGTCTTAGGCCCAGTAGTTGAGCCATCATTCGTACTACCCTAGCTCTGAGACTAGCGAGTCTGAGATGTCCCACGGTATGGAGAGACCTGCAGGAAGTTCAAGAGTGCCATATTTACATAGGGTAGAAGGCCCTTACAAGACGTAGTTGGAATACCTTAGGACCAACCGATTAGGTGCTAGCATCTATGAGGACGGCCTAGGAAGATCTGTGGTCGAGATTAGAAACCCTGACCAATCCATTGGACTAGAGTACCCAGTTGTCAAGTTTGAAAACGGAGCATACCTAGACAAGGAAGGGACCATATATGTAGTCACCAGTCACCCAGAGAGAACGGATGAATTCGGGAATGTGATCCCAGAAACGGATTTAGGTGACCTGGAGCAAGGAAATATGGGTGTAGAACCTAGAACCCCCCGAGGCAAATCTGTTCTCACTAGGATTATCACACCAGAGTGGATTCCCCAAGACAATAAGAGCATAGATCTGCTCTTGAATCGAGAGACTGACAAAGCCTTTTGGAGGTATAAATTTGATCAGCCAAATGAGGTAGGAACAATCATGATGTATGAGTTCAAAGATCCTGATAGCCCAGGCAGAGTGACCTACTTAGATCACACCTCAGAGAGGATCTTTGTGGTTACAGAAAATGATAGGCATGCTTACACTTTGGGAAGGTGAATTTATTTTTCCCCAACCAAGATCTAATGTGTCCTATGGTCACCCCGGAGCTGGAACATCCCAAGCTCATGGAGCTCGAAGAGACAAACATAGAGATAGACCTGAGGTAAGCTTTACCAACCCAATGGGAAGAGAAAGAACGAGAATGGAAACAAATAGAGTGGAGCCTGAGGGACTTAGAGCCCCAAGGAACGAAAGGAATGCAGAGGAATTCCTTCTACTAAGACCTAGAGAGCACACGAGGACCTTGAGACCAACCCATCTAGTTAAGTCCATGAAGAACTACTTTGATGGCACAGGAGACCCATATGATCATGTGGCCGAGTTTAGGAAAGTCTTGAGAGCTGAACAAGTTGAGGACCTATTCACACAGTATAATGCCTTTGGTCTAACCCTTAGGAACACAGCCCTTACGTGGTTTCAACCGTTGAATGAGAGACAATTCCGGAGCATAGACCAACTCTTAGAGGCTTTCATCACTGAATTCTCTAAAAGTGGCATAAGGCATAATACTTCCTCATTGATACATAGCTTCAAGCAGACCCCTCGAGAGACCGTGAGAATGGCAGGAAGAATATTTAGGCAATATCTTGAGAGATTCCCTGGTCCTGAGTTACCCACACTGGCCAAACAAGTGGCTTTATTCTTGGATGGATTGCTAAGTACCAAATTGAGGTCATATGTGTACTTGAAGGACCCTAGGACGATAGAAGAGTGTGTACGCATGTGCATCGACATCGAGGATAACCTAGGGGAGGAGCTAGAGCTTTCCAAAATCTACAAAGATTCTAATAGTGCCTCTAGCCTCTCTTCCTCGCAATCCACATCAATTGAGGAACTTGCGGAGAAAGTAGCTCAAAAACTAGGAGTCACTAGCGAACAAATCCCAAGGTTTGCCCCAGTAAAGAGGTGCTATACTTGCGGTGGTGACCATATGGCGAACGTATGTCCCATCATGGCTCAACCCCAAGTGAACCCTAGTAGCCAACGACAAACCTACCCTCAGCCCTATCCACAACAGGGAAGATACCAAAACCAATACCCTCCACAGCAATATGGTAGACCGCAACAATCCTATCAACAACCCTACCAAAACCAACAAAGGCCTCAACCTGTGTTAGCTCAACAACCTCCAACCCGAGCTAATGTGATTCCTGTAAAGTATGCAGCTGCTAAGGAAAATTTGAATAGAGCCATAGTCCTAGTGACTCCATTGCTTTCAGAAAGTGACCCGAGTGATCATAGTTTTGATTCCACTCATATAGATAGTCCACAAGCTTACTACATGCAGTCTCCTGAACATGGTGAGTCCTACTATAGTGAAGAACCGAGTGAACCTAGTTGGGAGCCACATTACACAAATGTCATGTACGCAAACCCCAACTCTAGACCTCAACCTAGGCAGGTAAGACCCCCATTCCCTAGAGGGCCATGCTATAGATGTCAGGGAGATCACCTCATTCGTGATTGCCCCATGCCTGCACCTACACAACTCCAGTCAGTAACAATACAAGGCTTTTGTCAAGATTGTGGCAAAGAGCATCTCTTACGAGATTGCCCAAAGAATCCCAATAATATGCCAAAAATAACTCCAATTAACGTTATTAGGTTAGTTGTAGACTCCACATGGAGTGTGACTTCCACTACACCAGTGCAAGTGGTCACTAGAGCTCAAGCCCTACAACAGAACCAAAGTTTAGGCCAGGAAAAAAGTGTAGAGGCTAGTGAAACTGAGAGCATAGCCAAGAAATGGTCGAGAGCCTGGAGGGATAGCCGAGAGAGAATGAAAAGACAATGGTCCAAAAAGATGACCGACTTAGAAGAAAACATAAGAGAAACAAAAGCCAAAATTGTTGAACTCACCTCTCAAACAAACTCTCACATACCACCACCACCCTCACTTCCATCACCATCTAACCCATCATCTGTCCATCTACCTTAGACCATCCCACCACCTCCTAGAGTAGGATTAGTATTAGCTGACCCCACTCCTGAAGACATAGACATGATGCTTAAGGCATATCAGGCCAGAATCCAAGAAGGGCCAAATGTGACGGATCATGACAAGTGCTACCCTAGAGCTGACCTAGAGATAGAAAGAACCAAGCTTTGCGCGAAAATGGTCGCATTGGCTCAGACCATGTTTGAAGCCAGTCGCCTCTTCAACTACTCTGGCTCAGCTAAGATACAATTGCACTTGGATGGACTCCTAGGTAAGTTAGAGAGCATAATTGCAAGATTTGCCAAGGAAGAAAAAAATCAAGAAAGAGATGAGGCAAGTAAAAAAATAAGCCATCCCCCACAGGAAGCTTATGTGCCCAATTCCACTGAACCAGATACCTCTTCTTCTATGAATAGGTTCACTCCAGAATTCCTACCAGAGATTCAAGAAGACAAATGGGCTAAAGAAAGTGAAGTCCCTCCTCCCATTGAACTTGTGGACGACAGGCATGATCAATTCCCACAAGATATTCCCTCTATTTATGGAGAGCAGGAGAGTGCACAAAGTCAAGAGAGGTTAGACTTCGAGTCTAACTCCCTACAGGAATTACCCCACTTCACAGGCCCATGGGAAGCCAAGTCTACGTGTATGAGAACACCCACGGTCATGGTACGAAACGAAGACTAGTCATCCCTAGGAACACGGAGGTAGTGAAAAACACTAAAGTGCAGTGCAACCTCACCTTAGAAGAGCTTCTCAAAGTGAGGCCAGAATTATGGAAACATGTAGCTAACCAAGTGCCAGAAGTAGTGAAACCCCGTTCCCAGGTAGGTTCTCATAGAACAGTGCCAAAAATTCCTCTAGACAAGATAGGAGATATGAGTGAAGGTGAAGAAGGAAACACCTATCTTCCCATTACCCATCAGGGGTACACAACCAAGGCAATTCTAGACTCAGGTGTAGGAGTTGCTATTGCCACCACTTCTCTATGGAAACGATGGGGCAAGCCAGCACTCAGGCCCACGAGGATGAAATTGCAGATGGCTGATGGTCACATAGAAAGACCCTTAGGCTTGCTGGAAGGAATAGCTCTCACTACATGGGGTGTTGAGTTTGAGCATACTTTTGCCATATGTGATTTCAGCAAGAACCATGCCTATGAGATGATTTTGGGAAGACCATTTATGTGACAGTTGCAAGTGGTCCAAGATTGGGGAACCAATTCCTTGTATTTGCAACACTTAGGTGTCACGACCAAAGTCAATCTCAAGGATTACTCTCATAGAGATGTACCGCCTATTCCATGGAACCCCATCCATAGAGCCAAGGATGACACGGAGTCTGTGCACTCCATAGGATCAAGATCATCATGGATGCATGAAGACACCCACTTATGGATGTGCAAAGTAGCAGTAGAAGAAGAGAAGAGAGAAAAAGCCAGAGAGGTAGGTGCGAAGGAAACACATAGATCAATTCAAGACCCAACCTATGCACCTGTAGTATTTCCGGATGAAGAATTCGAACCTCACGACTGGGTAGAAATTTCAGCAACAATGGATGTAGCCATCAATGAAGAACAATGGACACCCCACAATGATGAGGATGGCTATGACATTTCAGTTTTCTCCATAGAGCCAATCATGGGAGATGCAGTTTTAGAAGAGTGCGAACCTAGCCCTGATGCATTTGAGGATGCAAGTGACACCGATCTAGAGTCAATCATTATGGACCCACCTTTTGCATCAGATGAAGAATACTTCTATGAAGTAGAATTCCAACCCCAGAGGCATAGAGAGCTTACAAATGACGTAAGGCTAGCCACACAAGTGACCCCTAAGGATGAAGGAAAGAAAAGAAAGAAGAGAGAAGTCACACCAGAAGAGGAAGAATCTTTGTTTGAGGTTCCGGAAAATTTTAAGAAGTATGAGATAGATGATAGAAGAGTCATGATAAGAATGCCTAAACGAGAGGCACAATCAGGAGAGCCCTATGATAACAAAGAAACCACCAAGAAAATAGTGGTAGCCCTAGAAGAAGGAGAGGAGAGATGTACTTACATAGGTCATGACCTGATGGAAGAAGAAGAGCACGAATTGATAGCCTTGCTAAGAGAATACAGAGATGTATTCACTTGGAGCTACAAGGACCTGAAAGGTGTAGACCCTGACATATGCTCACACACTATCCCCATGACCTCAGATGCCAAACCCTCTAAGCAAAAGCCATACACATATAACGATAATTATGCTGCTAAGATCAAAGAGGAGATAGATAGACTGGTAGAAGCTGGATTTATCTATGAAATTGAGCACACCGAGTGGGTATCCCCCATTGTAGTTGTGCCCAAGAAGAATGGAAAGCTACGTGTGTGCATTAACTTGAAGAAGGTTAATGCAGCCACTATTCGAGACAACTATATGCTTCCTATCATTGAGCATCTACTAGAAAGAGTAGCAGGCAAGGAAATGTACAGCTTCCTTGATGGATTTTCGGGCTACAATCAGGTAGCTATTGCTCCGGAAGATCAGCATAAGACAGCTTTTGCCACAGAATGGGGCATATTCGCCTTTAGGGTAATGCCATTTGGGCTTACCAATGCTCCTGCAACCTTCCAAAGATTGATGTGTCACGTGTTTAAAGAGTTCCTGAGGAAGAATTTAGAAGTCTATGTTGATGACCTCTGTGCTCATTCCAACATTAGACAGACCCATATACCTAAACTCAAACAAATCTTTGATAAATGTAGGGAGTATCAAGTCTGCTTGAATCCAGAAAAGTGTGTTTTCATGGTCAGGCAAGGCAAGATTCTAGGACACATAGTGTCAAAGAATGGCATATCCATGGATGAGGAGAAAGTAAGAGCCATAGCAGAGTTACCTAGGCCAAAGAATGTCAAGGAAGTACAAGCTTTCATGGGGCATTGTGGTTATTACCGACGGTTTATACACATGTATGCCATCATAGCAAAGCCTCTGTATGGACTTTTGACTAACTTTGAGTGGACTGATGAATGTGAAGACTCTTTCAACGAGCTCAAAAGAAGATTGTGTTCAGCACCAATCTTGACCACTCTAGATTGGAATAAGCCCTTTCATGTTCACGTGGATGCATCCAATTATGCCATTGGATATGTAATCGCACAACCTACTGGTGAAGGTAATATGGATCTTCCAACTGCCTATGCTAGTAGACAGTTGAATGCAGCTAAACGAAACTATACCACCATTGAACGAGAAGGATTAGGCATGGTATATGCAGTTAAAACGTTTAGACACTATTTGCTTGCAAATAAGTTTAAATTTTTTACTGATCATCAAGCAATATTATATCTCGTAAACAAGCCATGCAATACAGGTAGATTAGTAAGATGGTTTCTCTTAATAATGGAAGACGACTTTGAAGTTTTGGTGAGGAAAGGGAAGACTCACTTGAGAGCAGACCATCTCTCTAGGCTCACATCTGGAGAAGGCCCACAAGGACTATCAGATGACCTTCCTGATGCTTACTTGTTTAATTTGAAAGTTGTACCTTAGTGGGACAAGCCATTAGTGCCAGTACTGACATATGGGCCTAATCACCCAATCATAAACACTCAAGATAGAGAGGTTGTAAAAGCCCAGAAGTACCATATCATGGCAGAAAGCATGTACAAATAGACAGATCAAGGGATATTGGCTTGTTGTGTGGAAGAGGACGAGTACGCTAAATGGTTGCAATTAGCACATGTAGGTGCATTAGAGCAACACTATTCAAAGCAAAGAACTTTACAGACACTTAGGAGATTCGGAGTGCATTGGCCGACTATGGAAGCTGATGTCCAAAAGTTGTGCAAGGAATGCCCAATCTGCTGCACTAAACCACCCGTGGAACATGCCACTCTCTATCAAGTGTCCATAGTGCCAGATTGGAGTGAACCTCTAGTAGCCTTCCTGAGGACGAAAACATTCCCTCAAGATATGACATTGGCGAGACAAAGAAGTCTAGAACAAGAAGCCCTAGATTACTCACTCATTGGTGATAATTTCTACAAGCGTGGTAAGGATGGTTACCTTAGATTATGTATCCATGAGAGTGAATATCTTAAGATCTTGGAAACTGCTCACCAAGGTGTAGCAGGAGGACATTTTGGACCAGATCGGGTGATTAAAGCAATTCTATTTGCCGGCTTGTGGTGGCCTACCCTTCACATGGATGCACATACCTATGTGAAGAGATGTGATGTTTGTCAACGAACTCAGTATCCTATACGCAAAGATGAGATGCCTCTGAAACCTATGATGGGTGGACGTGCATTCTCTAAGTGGGGAATAGACTTTGTAGGTCCTATTAATCCCCCAGCCAAGGGTTCACATGCTGAATATATCATTGTGGCCACAGACTATTTAACCAAGTGGGTAGAAGTGAAAGCTACCACAAAGAACGATGCTCAAACGACAGCTAAGTTCTTATTTGAGAATGTATTCACACGATACGGGCTACCTATAGAGCTAGTTAGCGATAGAGGGACTCACTTCTTGAATGAAGTTATAGAAAATCTGCTCCAAGAATTCTTGGTAATACACAAGAAGTCTGCCCCCTATCACCAACAAGCTAATGGGCAAGCCAAAAGCACAAACAAGATTCTATGCAATGTGCTTACCAAATTAGTGAATAATAAACGCTCTGATTGGGACAAACAGCTACACCATGCTGTTTGGGCATACGGAGTTGCCTATAAAACAGTACTCCAAGCCACACCTTTTCAAATGGTATTTGGCCAAAATGCGGTGCTACCTTTGGACTTCTTGATTCCTACATTGAGAATAGCACAGGAGCATGAGTGGACGGGCCATGAGCTATCCTCTAGGATTCTTGATCTTGAGCGATTAGGAGAAACAAGACTGAGGGCTGCCGCAGGAATATATGCAGCTAAGAAACGACAGAAGGCATACTTTGATGCCCATGTTAAAGATAAAGGATTGAAGGCCGGAGACTTAGTTTTGGTATATACTCTGAAACAACATGCGAGAAAGCTAGAAAAACGTGGTTACAGACCTATGATCATCAATAGGATTTCAACTAGTGGAGCAGTACAACTAGCCACTTTAGAAGGCGATATTCTACCTAGCTACATTAGCGGATGCAGAGTCAAGTTGTATCAGGAACCTCTCGTAGAAGAAATGCTAAGCCGACTCAACACTGCTAAGAAACGCAAAGAAGAAGAAAATCGAGTTCGAGAAGAAGCTCAAGCAGAAGCTTTAGAACGCATCAAAAGGATGAAGTTGAGACGACAGGGTAGGGATCAACCTAGGACGGGTGCCTATGAGGATGGAGGATATCATGTGGCAATGTGTGAAGTCTCAGGAATAAGTTCCCAAAGAATAATCGATCGACGTCCTTTTGTGACCTTAGAGATAGGACAAGGAGTTAGTGCAAAAATTGTGCGAGCGTTGATTGACTCAGGTGCAGCCACTAGTGCGATGAGACTCTCTTACTGTCAAGAATTGAAATTAAAAGTCAATCCTATAGAGGCATATCTCATAGGATTGGGAGGTGTGGAAACCCCTTGCATGGGCGAGGTGGAACTCCCCCTCTACATTCAAGATGTTCTAATGACAGTTAAAGTACTAGTGTGTCAAGATGAGGACCTCACTGAACCTCTTGTCTTGGGTCAAGACTGGATCTACGATCATGCAGTCAACCTAAACCTAAGAAGTGGACTTCTTCAGGTATGGGTAAATCAGAGTCGAATTACAATTGAGTTAGATAATGGAGCACTCAAGGAACTAGGAAAGGCATAGACTCCTGGTCCTTCTAGGGGTACACATGAAGTTGACAATGCTATTCTTGTCCAAAGCTATGTGATGCAAAGGAATGATGATCTCAATAAAGAAGTCACGGACTCAACGGATCTCCCTTCTTCTCCAAAGGCCAGAGGGAGGCAACAACCAAAGGTAGATCAATTACTGAAGACTACCTATGCTGGAGGCCAAAAGAACGTGCGAAGCAGGATGACTCAGCCATTGAAACAATTGTGGGTAGGGAGAGGCGAGCGTCCTATTGCGGTCAAGCCACAACAACTATCCCAACTTCCTATTAGTAATCAACGACATGATACCAATAAGAAGACTTCCAAAAATTCTTTTGAGAAAGTGAAATCTATCTGGGTACCCAAGAAGTCGATGAAGGCTGGCCCACAATCAAGACAAATTTGGGTGCCTAAGGCTTGCTTGTGGGCTCAACTAGTCACACACAAATCACACCATACACGACAGGGTTCACTCACTCAAAGAGCCGATGCACACTCTCATTCAACACACACAAACGCACAGTCACACATGAGCCCGAGCGGAATCACTTGCAAATGGGCCCCTATACAGCCTCATTTCCAAGCAGACACCCTCATAAAGCCCTCCAGAGTCTCCACAAAACCAAAACCGAAAGCCATCCACTGTGTTTGGCAGCTTAAAACTTGTAATAAACCCCCCGATCCCCATTTGTAAATTCATCTCTACTTGCTAACTACATCACTCATACACTGCATCTTTCCATCTAGCTCTTAGGACTATCCATTCATTAACTACACACACAGTCATCGAGCACTCACTGACCCACTAACCCATTACTCACCTCATGATAATGTTGTAACGGGGACAAAAAAAGTTCTACCTTGTCCATTACAATGTTAACGCATGATTCTATATTCTCACAGAACCAGCAAGCAAGCAATAACATGGCAGAAGCAGGAGGCACCAGTTCCCAGGCAGGGTCTAGCGCACAGATTGTGGACATTGAAACCCTCCTCCTTGAACCACAACTCACCAAGAGGCCTCAAGAACTTCAAGCGGTGCATGTGCTCCCTATTCAGGATCCTCCTCAGGGCACACTTCTCAAGTGGGGAAACACGCTCATTGGTTTAGTGATGTCGCAGGGCCATTGGGTGATGGCACCTACTTTTGGGAAGCAGAAATTGAGTTCAATGGCAAATGGGGACGCTACCATTTCTTCACTTGCAAATTTGAGAAATATCAGAATGTAGAAGTAATGCCATCGGTATGGACCAAAGCGGGCTTGGATAGCTATTTCAGGGCACATTTGCCTAAGCCAGATTTCCTACGCTGCTCCTATTTGATCAGTACCATCACTCCTAGCAGGGCTAAGGGAGGCGATAGTACTTTCGTGCTACCCTCACTGTTGCCAAGTCACGAACTCAAGAGATTCAAACTGACCCTCAATTTGGTATGGGAAGCATTGAACATGCAAGGTATGCATATTCCCATTGAGAAAGAAACAATGGTTCCAGGCAAGATGAAGCATAAGGATCTCAACAAATTGAAGGACATGGTAGCAATGACACCTACCATTGCTCTCCACCTACGATGCAGCATTTTGCTTTTCCCGCCCAAGAACGTTTCACTATGCCACCAAAAAAGATATGGTTCAACTTGTACTTGGCGGAGACAGAGAATCTCACCATCAATATACCACATTGGATCATAGATCAAATCCACCTAGCCCATCAACGATGGAATAAGAAACAGAAGAATGTGCTTCATGGATGCTGTGCTCTGACAAAAATAATTTACAGGTGCTTAGTGTACGATGTGCCCATTCAAAGAGCACTAGTATGGTCCAAGGCCCAAGAGTTCCAAAGATGGCTATCTACGGCGGGTCCTCCATCGAAGAAGATGAGAGGGGGAGTTCAATTACCATGTGCCCAAGCAAGGGGAGCCACCACCACATGAGAGGTGACCCCTCCACAAACGCGACATGTCCGACCATTTACCATTCGCCTACCCAGACCAAGTGCCGAAGGACCCAATCTGGTGTTCCCTCCGATTCCATCGGACTTGGAGCTCCCACTAGGTTACACCCTTGCTGATTTGACAGATGAAGAAATTGCCCGTTTGATAAATGAGTCTAACCTGGAGACAGAAGCAGAGCAGACCCAAGGACCACAACCCACTACTACAACTTCAGCCCCGACCCAATCGGGAGTAGTAGAAGTAGAAGAGGATGAAGAAGAGGCAGAAGAAGAAGAAGCAAACGAGGAGTATGATCAAGAATATGATAAACTTTCAGAATTAGCAAGTGCCCCGGCATACTCGGCCCAAATAAAAAGATTATACGAAACCATGAAGCGGGTCCAAGAACAACACAAACTGTCGCTCGAGACAGGAAAGATGATCATGAGCCAAATGTTATCCGAGGAAGGTGTGGATGACATGTTTATTGAATCAATGAACCTGCATGCTGATGCGGTAGGTTTAGATGAGGCTGTTCATGCAGCCATGGCTTATATTCATCGATTTGAGAAACGAGTGCCTACCCGCCCCATGCGATCTGGCAAACAAATCTCACCACCCACCTCCCCTCTCACTACACAAGTCACCTCACCACCTGGCACTACCACGCCTATTTCTGCCATTACCACATTCATCATGGGAATTCCTCTCTCTCTCGGCATCCAATTCGGAGGAGTTACCATGCCCACTTTCACAACACTCTTCTCAAATATCACATCCACCCCACCCACTGTGCCCATCTACACAGTCACACACACGTTCGACACAATGGAAACATCACGAGTCACAGCACCACTCCCTCCCCCCACGCAGCCTCAATCTCCCATACCCCCTCCACCTACCTCACCACTTGACTCCAGAGCATTCACAACTCCCTTTGCCTTCCCCATTCCCCCTGCATCTTCATCTTTCCCTGCATCGTTTAATGTAAATAGTATATTCATGGCATTACATCAATGTGTGTATCAACTTCAGAGTGAGTATCAGGCTCTCGAAGACCGTCATCATCAACTGACTACGAATCATCAACAACTACAGAGACGGCTTACAATTATAGAAGAAGAAAATGCAGACCTCAATCAACGTTACACCACACTCGAGAAAGCTCACCAAACCCTCCTGGAGACACCCCAACCATCACAAGTGCCAGGAGTCAAACAACTCGAAGCTTTACTAGAGGTCTACCAAGCAGATAATCTAAGAGTCCGACGTAATTTGACTCTACTCAGAAAACACATGGCTACTGCCCTTGAAGAAAACAAGCGTCTGCAGAAGCAAAACGAAGAAAACCTGGAAGCTGCCATGGAAGGCTCTCCCCACGAAATCAAGCCAGAACAATTCAAAGCAGTCCCCTCAGAAACAATGAAGACAATCTTGGAAAGCTATGCAGATCTATTAGAAGCACATGACGATTTGGAAAAGGAACGGGATGCGCTACGCCGCCAGCTCATGGAACAGGAGGCACAACCCAAAGTCATAGAAACAACCACGACTTCAGAGGAAGTAAAGGCATTAACAGAGCAGGTGGCAAAATTGCAGAAGAAGTTACTGGAATATGAAAGAAAGCCCTCCCCAATTGTAGAACCTGAGCCAGATGAATTGGTACCCATTGAGGTGGACGAATCGTATGAGGAACCATATGTTCCTATACCGATGCCAGGAGGTCAGCAAACCTCAGGAGGAATGGACACCTTGGAAGTCGAAGTACCCGAATGGCTCCAGACACTCGAAAAGATAGCGAAAACCCATGAAGATCGAGTGGCAATCCAAATCCAATCAATGGCCAAATTCGAAGACACCATCACAAAGTCAGAGTATTTCTGCAGTATGTCTCATCATAGATGGATAGGCACCAACGACGATCAGTATGTGCCTTATTGTGTACTCCTGGCAGATTACAATGCCGAGATTCAATGACGATGTGGCAAGGCTCCAACCTTTGCCACACAATTTGGGCCCGATGATATCCCAGAGAGTGCTAGAAAAGGATCCATTCATCAACCCACCTGGAGGATCCGTCTTCTTGAGACCTATCCTGAGATGGTTCGTACTTGGACTAACATGCCACTCTTTATTAAATACAATCCCTCCTATGTTCCCGTCTTCCGCAGACGCACCTGGCTCGAATTTACCATTGCGGTAAAGAACGTCAAAGGTTGTGCAAAGTGGTTAAATTATGTCTATCTAGCACCTCCACAAGGACCTCCTACTGTTGCTTACATGATTTCTACAATCCGTCACTAGAGCATTTGCCTACGGAACACCCCTGATGTGATGGCACAGATGTGCATGAAGATCTTTGAATTAATGCTCATCACATTCAGGACATTCAAGAATATCGAGGACCCCCACTTTTCAGGAGTTGGCTTCACTGCAGGCAACCAAGATGTGGTATATGACATGAGCACTACCCCCTCAATAAAGGTAGTATATGCCTAGCACGCAAGAATAAAATACCTCCCAGCATGCTTCAAGCAGACCTTCGAGGAGATGTTCATCACGGGGTGTCACTCTAGCACAATGGTGAGTACCAACGTGAGAAGATTCACCTCATAATTGTCAATGAGGACTAGTATGAAGACTATGAGCAAGTGAAGGCACAAGTGTGTGAGTGAGAAGCACACAAGCATGCACACACATACACACACACGCGCACACAAGGCAAGAACAAGGAGAGGAACAATGGAGATCTTTGCATTAGTCAAAAAGTCTCTTACATAAGCTCAATTTACAAACAATCTAACCTCAAAAATGAGCTCTCTAGCTCTTTTTATAGTTTTCTAACTAGCGTTGGTCTTGTCCAGACCTAGTGTCCGGCCTAGTTAAAAATTAGGTTCTAGAGCCTATTTGAGGGCTCAAACAGAGTCTAAAAATTATGAAAATTGATATGTAGCTGGTTCTAATACTCCTCAAGCTCGTGGACTCCTCGGGTTGCACAAAATGGAGTCTATTCTACCAAAAATGAAATTTACAATGTTTGTGTAGTGATTAAAATCACTTGAGTTGTAAATGGTCCATGGAAAAAATGATTGGGCCTTGTTGCCGTATTGTGCATGACTCCTCTGTTGCGCTAGTATGCTCTGACTCGTATGCCAACACGCCCCCCTTCCTAGCGTCTGTCGCCCCTGACAGACCTCTGTTCTATTGGGTGGTCGATATAGTATTGGATGACATTGGTGGCAAGTTCGTGTTCTCCTATCCTTAAGCCTCTTGCTAGATCAGCTTCCAATGCATCCCAATTTATTGCGCCAGGGACCTCTGGTTGTGGTGTGGTGTAGTACTCAGAGTACATTGCTTGTTCACAAGCAAAGAGATGGAGCAGGTGTGTTGGCTTCGGTGCGAAGACCTCCGAGTGATACTCCCAGAAACCTGATCTGAACATTTCTTCGAAGGTCTGTTTGTAACATGCAGGGAGGTATTTGATGCGTGCATGCCAGGCGTAAGCCACACGAATACTGGGGGTGGTGCTCATGTCATACACTAAATCATAATTTCCATTGGTAAACCCCGGTAGACGTACCTGTGGTGCGGCTGCATTTCTAAAGGTTTTCAGGACTACCTGCATCATATCTAAAATCTTAAGCATCATTTGAGCTGCCACATCTGGCATGGGCTTCCATCGCGGCATCCAATGTCGAATTGTTCCCATCATGTATGCTACCGACGGTGGTCCCTGTGGTGGCGCAATGTACGGGTAGTTTAGCCATTCCTTGCATTGCGCGTTGTTCTGCACTTTGATATTGAATGCCTTCCAAGACCTGCGACGTGGAACTGGGCCGTAGCATGGATTGTATAGGAGATGTAAAGGCGCGTTGTTCCATGTGCGTAGCATTTCTGGATATGTCTCTAGAAGTTTCTGCCGCCAGGTGGGTTGACGAATTTTGCCTTTTTGCACCTCTGGAGGAAGGTCTTCGGGTTGAAATTGGGTAGCAAAGGTAGGAATCTTACCCGTGACTCTCTGTATTTCTGCATTATAATCAGCCAGGATAATATAATAAGGCCTATATTGGAGTTCAGATGAGAGGATAAGGCGTCTCGATGACAGGTTCTTGAAGTAAGCAGATTGTAGCACAATTTCCTCTATGACCCTCATGGCCTGATTTTGCACTACTGTGCGCTCTTCGTGAGAACTCCCGATTTCCTCCACTTGACGTAGCCATGGAGGCCGTGGTGCTTCGAATGTGTCCTGAGCTTCGTCCGTTTGTTGGCCTCCTGGGAAGGGTTGTGGGTCGTATTCTTCTTCAAATGTCTGTTCCACAGGAATTTGTACTACTTCGTCGTCGGTGGGAGTCTCTGGAGGGGAAGGTGGTCTCTCATATTGTAGTAGACGTGCTTGCAATTCGGTGACCTGTTTCTGGAGATCTTTTAAGGCCTCTGAGTCTATGAGAAGTGAAGCCGCGGAGGAGGTGGTTTGAGAGGCTGTTGTTGTTTCTTTTTGGTGTTTCTGCTTCAGGTGACCCAGTTCCTCTGATAGCAAGTCATGTGCTTCAAGTAGCATGGCATAGTCTTCCAATATGATCTTGATATTGTCGGGGGTCACTGCTTGAAACTTTGATGGGCTGATGGGTGCCCCAGGTGTGCTTTCGATAGCTGCTTCTAGGTTTTCTTGATTTTGTAATTGCAGGCGTCGATTCTCTTCATGAGTGGCAGCAAGATGTCGCTTGAGTAGGGCCATATTTCGCTGAAGCTTTGAATTGCGTTCCAGCTGTGTCCGTAGGTGACCTTCTACCACTTGTATTGCTTCCTGATCTGTGTTCTGTAACTGTACCTCCAATATGCTATGAGCCTCTTGGAGAGTTTGGAATTGCGTATGGAGGCGAGCATTTTCCTCCTCTAGTGCAGCAAGGCAGTGTTGTAGTGTCTCCGAGTGCTCTTGTAGGCGTTCATTCTGTTTCTGGAGCTGATTGTAATCTGTCCTTAAGTTTGATATACAAGCTAGCATGGTGTCCAATGCATTTCCTATAGATGAGGGGGTGGTGTTTACAATGGAAGATGCATGGGAAGGGAATTGGGGAAGGGGAAGAGTGAATGATGTGTCTATTGAAGACGTGTGTGTGGGTGAAATTGGTGGAGGGGGAATGGGAGGAGGTGGAAGCGTGGGGGGAGGGGGAGGTGCCGTGGGTGGTGAAATGTCCATACTTTCAGGAGTGGGTGCGAGTGTGGGGTCTACCATATACATTGGAATGGTAGGTGGTGTGTGTGTGAAAGTGGTGAATAGATGAGAAGTGGGGTGGGGAGCTGAAAAGAAAGGGAATGGTTGAGACCTGGGTTGAAAAGTTCTAGCAAGGAAGTTATGGAGGGATTGGAGAAGTGGAGAGATGGAGGTCGGGGGTTGAGGTTGTAGGGTTGAGGAGGGCATGAAGGGTTGCGTGGTAGCAGGGAAACCCATGAATATGGATCTAGGGTCAGGATGACCTATGGCTGAGGGCATGGGGGATGGTTGTCCTAGGGCAGGCTCTATGAGCGCTTTGGTGGATTGTGTAGTGATGGGGGTTGCTTCATAGATTGGGTTATCAGAGGTGGAGAATAGGGTTGAACTAGATATGGGAGTACGGAAGATGAAGGTTGGTTCGGTGGGTTGAGTGGTCGAGGTGATTTCCACGGTTTCTGCTCTAGGAGGCGATGGTGGGGGTGTGGGTGGTAGTGGCTCGGTGGATTCCTCATGGGTGACTGGGTGCTCTTGGCTAGCAGTTTTTGTTGCTTGGGAGGTGGTCTTGATGGGTTCGGATGTAATAATTGGCCCTTCTGCCATTGTAATGGGGATCTGGATATTCTTACCTGAGCGTGGTCGTGTTTGTAATCTTCGTGGATCATATTGAACTGGAGACCTCCTAATGGCGGTCCGCACTGCTTCTACTACCCCATATGTTTCTGCCATCAATAAGAGACCTTCACTATATTCTGAGTCAACTCCTGCTTCTTCCAACAGCTGAGTCATGAGTACTCTACTGCTCTGTTCGGTGAGCAGTTGTTGCGATCGCACTCGTTCCATAATTTGATACAGCCTTCGGAGTTCTGCTGTATAGGCTGGGGCTTCAGTGGTCTCCTCTTCATATGCTCCTTCTTCTTCTAGGTGTCCTTGTTGTTGACCTTGCTGGGCGTCACTCCAACGTACATGGCGGTCATCTGTAGATTTTCTTCTTCTTTGTGAAGATGTGCCTTGTTCTTCTGCATCTGAATAATACTCTACATCAGAGAGTTGTGTACTTTGTAAGAATGCTTCGAAGTCCTGAGGATCCATTCCTTCAGCATCTCCAGTTGTAGCAAATTCAAATTCAGATGGAGCAGGAGGAGCTGAAGGGGTAGCTTGTGTCGTAGTTTCAGATCCAGACCTGGGTATCTTAATGGTAAAGGGAGGTACAGTGGTCTCCCTTCGTGGCGATACTTCAGGAGTAGTCAGAACTTCCCTTGTCTAGACACAAGGGATTGCACCCCTCATGCGCTTGGATTGATGTGTGGACGTCTTGAGCCTCTTAAACATTTGTAATTGTGCCCAAGTTAAGGCACGTTCAATGGGAACATCGTATGCTAGGCACCGGTAAATAATACGTGTGATTGCACAGCAACCGTTCACCACTAATTTCCTAGAAGACCTTTTATTTGCTTCATACAATTGATCTATAATCCATACCGGCAGCTTAATTGGTAACGCACCTGCCTCCGCTAAGTAGAGAGCGAACCAGATTCTTTTATGTGGTTGTGTGAAGCGGTCTTGGCCGGGGAAAGCAAAATGTTGCATGCACATACGGAGAGGGATGGACACGTTTGGTGTGAGTGCTGCCATGTCTTTAAGCTTCAATAGTTTCCTATCCTTCACGTTAGTAGGAACAAGAGCATCCTTCTCAGAAGGTACATGTGTGTCGTGCATATTCAAAGCAGCGCTCACCAACTCCACAGTAAGTTCAAACCTCTTTAACTCGTTGTTGCCTAGCAAGGAAGGAAGAACAAATGATCCTGGTTTGTCCTTTTCTTCATTAGCTTGTAATGTGGAGACCAAATAATAGCATCGGAGGAGATCCGGTTTAGGTAGTGGTGCTTCAAAGTATTCTGCTAGCCCTGCACGTTGCCATATGGTCTGGAGATCCTCGGTGTTCTGTAGAGTCTCAAACTCCTTGGAGAAAAATTGGAATCGAACCCATGATCTGTCATACTCACACTTAGACTCCCATATATACTTGGCCTCTCCTAATGGACCTGGCATGCCATTGAACCAATGAGAATTGGCATGGACTCTTTCTGTGGATCCCTGTGGGTGGATCCGGTACCGGGATCTGCTGAAGGTGTTGCAGCTCCACAGGTCGTTCAGTTGGTGGCATATCCACAGGTAGACTATCCACATCGATTCCTGCAGTAAGTATTCCTACTTGTGAGCTCGGACCTGTCGCTTTTGCCATGTTACTTCTTGCCTCCTGATTCTGTGAGAATATAGAAACATGTGTTAACATTGTAAAGGACAAGTTAGAACCGTTTTTGTCCCCATTACAACATTATCATGAGGTTCGGGAGAGATTAGTAGGTTAATAAGTGCTCGGTGCTTGTGTGTGTAGTTAGGAATTGGTTGGACCTAAGAACTAAGTGGAATGATGTAGTGTGAGAGTGACGTAGTTAGTAGTTGGGCATGGATTTACAACTGGGGTCCGGGGGTTTATTACAAGTTTTAGGTTGCCAAATGCAGTGGATGGGCTTTGATCTTGATTTTGTGGAGACTCTGAAGAGTTTGATAGGGGTATCTGCTTGAAGATGAGGCTTTTTAGGGACCCATTTACAAGTGATTCTACTAGTGCTCATGGAAGAATATGTGTCCGTGCGTGATGCATAAGACTGGGCCTCAGATGTTCGAGTGAGTAAAACATGTTGTACCGGTTGCGGCCTTGGTGTAGCTATTTGAGCCCGCAAGCAAGCCTTAGGCACCCAGATTTGTCGTGATTGTGGGCTGGCCTTCATTGACTTCTTGGGTACCCAAATAGACTTCACCTTCGCAGAAGAATTAATGGACTTCTCATTAGTGTCATGTTGTTGACTACTAATAAGAGGTTTTGGCCGTGGGGTCGGCCTGGTCTGAACAGGGTATTCGCCTTTTCGCCTCCATACTTGCTTCCATGGCTGAAACAATCTGCTCTGCTCCTTTGTTTGGCATTTAGTATCGGTAGTGTTCTGCTTCTTCTGTATTTGATCTGTTGTGGGTTGTTGCAACCTTCTGGTCTTTGGAAAAGAAGGGAGTTCCGTCCTCTCCCTGGCTCCGTTGTTGAGATTAGCCTCTTTCTGCATCATACAGTTTTGGACAAAAATAGCATTGTCAACTTCATGTGCGCCCCTGGAAGGACCAGGAGTTTGTGCCTTGCCTAGTTCCGTGAGTGCTGCATTTTCCAATTCAACTGTAATTCGGCTATGATCTACCCTTACCTGAAGAAGTCCACTTCTTAGGTTGAGGTTGACTGCATGATCATAGATCCAGTCCTGACCCAAGACAAGAGGCTCAGTGAGGTCCTCATCTTGACACACTAGTACTTTGACTGTCATCACTTCGTCTTGAATGGAGATGGGAAGATCCACCTCGCCCATGCAAGGAGTTTCCACACCTCCCAATCCTATGAGATATGCTTCTATAGGATCGACAGTTAATTTCAATTCTTGACAGTAAGACAACTTGACAGCACTAGTGGATGCACCTGAGTCAATCAAAGCTCTTACAATCTTTGCACCCTTTCCTTGTCCTATTCCTAGGGTTACAAAAGGCCGTCGGTCGATTATTCTATGGGAATGCCCACCTGAAGTCTCGCACATGGCCATAGGATAGCCTACAGATTCTTGAGTGTCAAGCATAGGCGGGTCTCTGCCTTGTCTCCTCAATTTCATTCGTCGGATGCGTTCTAAAGCTTCTGCCTGTGCTTCTCTTCTAATTCGTTTCTCTTCTTCTTTACGTTTCTTGGCAGTGTTGAGTCGATTTAGCATCTCTTCAGTAAGGGGTTCCTGATATAACTTGACTCTGCATCCACTTATGTAACTTGGTAGAATATCGCCCTCTAAAGTGGCTAGTTGAACTGCACCACTTGTGGAGATTCTATTGATAATCATTGGCCCGTAACCTCTTTTCTCTAATTTCCCTGCATGCTGCTTCAATGTGTAGACTAGGACTAGGTCGCCTGCTTTCAAGCCTTTATCCTTCACATGTGTATCAAAATATGCCTTTTGCCTCTTCTTCGCTGCATAGATTCCTGCTGCAGCTCTCAATCGTGTTTCGCCTAGACGTTCAAGATCAAAGATTCGAGAGGAGAGTTCATGGCCTATCCAGTCATGCTCTTGTGCTACCTTCAATGTAGGTATCAAAAAGTCCAGGGGTAGCACAGCATTTTGGCCGAATACCATCTGAAAGGGGGTGGCTTGGAGTACCGTTTTATAGGCAACCCGGTATGCCCAAACAACATGGTGTAGCTGTTTGTCCCAATCAGAGCGTTTATTGTTCACTAGTTTAGTCAGCACATTGCATAAGATCTTATTAGTGCTCTCAGCCTGGCCATTGCTGCTTGTGGATGATAGGGGGCCGATTTCTTATGTATCACCAAGAATTCTTGGAGAAGGTGTTCTATGACTTCATTCAAGAAGTGTGTGCCTCTATCGCTCACCAACTCTATTGGCAATCCGTACCTCGTGAATACATTTTCAAATAAGAACTTTGCTGTTGTTTGAGCATCATTTTTCGTAGTAGCTTTCACTTCTACCCGCTTGGTTAGATAGTCTGTGGCCACGATGATATATTCAGCATGTGAACCCTTAGCTGGGGGATTAATAGGACCAACAAAGTCTATTCCCCATTTAGAGAACGCACGTCCGCCCATCATAGGCTTCAGTGGCATCTCATCCTTGCGTATAGGGTACTGAGTTCTCTGACAAACATCACACCCTTTCACATAGGTATGTGCATCCATGTGAAGGGTTGGCCACCAAAAGCCTGCAAATAGTATTGCCTTGATTACCCGATCTGGTCCAAAGTGTCCCCCTGCTACACCTTGGTGAGCAGTATCCAAGATTTTGAGATATTCACTCTCATGGACACATAGTCTCAGGTAACCATCTTTACCACGCTTGTATAGATTGTCACCAATGAGTGAATAATCTTGGGCTTCTTGTTCTAAACTCCTTTGCCTAACCAGAGTCATGTCTGGAGGGAATGTTCTCCTCCTTAAGAAGGATACTAGAGGTTCACTCCAATCTGGCACTATGGACACTTGATAAAGAGTGGCATGTTCCACAGGTGGTTTAGTGCAGCAGATTGGGCATTCCTTGCACAACTTTTGGACATCAGCCTCCATAGTCCGCCAATGGACTCCGAGTCTCCTTAGTGTCTGTAAGGTTCGTTGCTTTGAGTAGTGTTGCTCTAACGCACCTACATGTGCTAATTGCAACCATTTAGCGTACTCATCCTCTTCCACACAACAAGCCAAGATCCCTTGATCTGTGTGCTTGTACATACTTCCTGCCATGATGTGATACTTTTGGGCTTTTACTACCTCTCTATCCTGTGTGTTTATTACTGGGTGGTTAGGTCCGTATGTCAACACTGGTACCAATGGCTTAGCCCACTGCGGCACCACTACCAAATTAAACAAGTAAGCATCAGGAAGGTCATCTGACACTCCTTGTGGGGCTTCTCCCGATGTGAGCCTAGAAAGGTGATCTGCTCTCAAATGAGTCTTCCCTTTCCTTACCACAACCTCAAAATCATATTCCATTAGCAAGAGAAACCATCTTACTAATCTTCCTGTATTGCATGGCTTGTTTACGAGGTATAGCAATGCCTGATGATCAGTAAAAAATTTAAACTTATTTGCAAGCAAATAGTGTCTAAATTTCTTAACTGCATATACCATGCCTAAGCCTTCTCTCTCAGTAGTGGTGTAATTTCGTTCAGCTGCATTCAATTGTCTACTAGCATAGGCAATTGGAAGATCCATATTACCTTCACCAGTAGGTTGTGCAAGCACACATCCAATGGCATAATTGGATGCATCCACATGAACATGGAAAGGCTTATTCCAATCCGGTGTGGTTAAGATTGGTGCTGAACATAATCGCCGTTTAAGCTCATTGAAGGAATTCTCACATTCCTCAGTCCACTCAAAGTTTGTCAGACGTCCGTACAGGGGCTTTGCAATAATGGCATACATGTGTATAAATCGTCGGTAATAACCACAATGCCCCATGAAAGCTTGTACTTCCTTGACATTCTTTGGCCTAGGTAATTCGGCTATAGCTCTTACTTTCTCTTCATCCGTAGATATGCCATTCTTTGACACTATGTGTCCTAGAATTTTGCCTTGCCTGACCATAAAAACACATTTTTTTGGGTTTAGGCAGACTTGATATTCTCTACATTTGTCAAAGATTTGTCTGAGTTGAGGAATATGGGTTTGTCTAATGTTGGAATGAGCACAAAGATCATCAACATAGACTTCTAAGTTCTTTCTCAGGAACTCCTTAAATACATGGCACATCAGCCTTTGGAAGGTTGCGGGAGCATTGGTCAGCCCGAATGGCATTACCCTAAAAGCGAATATACCCCACTCTGTGGCAAAAGCCCTTTTATGCTGATCTTCTGGTGCAATGGCCACTTGATTGTAGCCAGAGAACCCATCTAGGAAGTTGTACACTTCCTTGCCTGCCACCCTTTCTAATAGATGCTCAGTGATAGGAAGCGAGTAATTATCCCTGATCGTGGCTGCGTTAACCTTCTTCAAGTTAATGCATACTCGTAATTTGCCGTTCTTCTTGGGCACCACCACAATGGGGGATACCCATTCACTGTGCTCAATTTCATAGATAAATCCAGCTTCAATCAAGCGGTCTATCTCTTCTTTGATCTTGGCAGCATAGTTGCCATTATATGTGTATGGCTTTTGTTTTGAGGGTCTGGCCTCTGTAGTCATGGGAATCGTATGTGAGCATATGTCCAGGTCCACTCCTTTAAAATCCTTGTAACTCCAAGCAAATACATCTCTGTATTCTCTTAGCAAGGTCAAAGAAAGATTCTTCCTCTTCTGGTGTGACTTCTCTCTTCTTTCTTTTCTTTCCTTCTTCCTTATGGGTTACATGTGTGGCTAGCCTTACATCCTTTGTAAGCTCTCCGTGCTTCTGGGGTTGAAATTCTACTTCATAGAAGTATTCTTCATCTAATGCAAAAGGTGGCTCCATAATGATTGACTCTAGATCGGAGTCACTCGCATCCTCAAATGCATCAGGGCTAGGTTCACACTCTTCTAAAACTGCCTCTCCCATGATCAGCTCTATGGAGAAGACTGAAATGTCATAGCTATCCTCATCACAGTGAGGTGTCCATTGTTCTTCATTGATGGCTACATCCATGGTTGCTAGAATTTCTGCCTAGCCGTGAGGTTCGAATTCTTCGTCTGGAAAAACTACAGGTGCATAGGCTGGGTCTTGGATTGATCTATGGGTTTCTTTTGCACCTATCTCCCTGGCTTTTTCTCTCTTCTCTTCTTCTACTGCTACCTTACACATCCATAAGTGAGTGTCTTCATGCATCCATGAGGATCCTGATCCTAGGGAATGCACCGATTCCGTATCATCTTTGGCTCTATGGATGGGGTTCCATTGGATAGGAGGGACATCTCTATGAGAGTAATCCTTGAGATTGACTTTGGTTGTAACACCTAAATGCTACAAATACAAGGAATTGGTTCCCCAATCCTGTACTGCTTGCAACTGCCGCATAAATGGTCTTCCCAAAATCATCTCATAGGCTTGATTTTTGCTAAAGTCACAGATAGCAAATGTGTGCTCAAACTCTACACCACAAGTAGTGAGAGTTATCCCCTCGAGTAGTCCTAAGGGTCTTTCTATGTGCCCGTCAGCCATCTGCAATTTCATTCTCGTTGGCATGAGAGCTGGCTTGCCCCAACGTTTCCATAAGGAAGTGGTAACAATTGCAACTCCTGCACCTGAGTCCAAGATGGCCTTGGTTGTGTATCCCTGATGACTGATGGGGAGATATGTGTTTCCCTCTTCGCCCTCACTCATGTCTCCGATCTTGTCTAAGGGTATTTCTGGCACTGTTCTCTGGGATCCTACCTGGGAACAAGGTTTTGCTATCTCAGGCACTTGATTGGCTATATGTTTCCACACTTCTCGTCTAACCTTAAGCAACTCTTCCAAAGTGAGATTGCATTGCGCTTTGGTGTTCTTCACTACCTCTGTGTTCCTAGGTATGACTGAATCTTCGTTTCTTACCATGACTGTAGGTGCTCTCATACAGGTGGACTTTGCTTCCCATGGGCCTGTGAAATGGGGTAGTTCTTGTAAAGAATTAGACTCGAAGTCTAATCTTTCTTGAGATTGGGCACTCTCCTGCTCTCCATAAATGGAAGGAAGGTCTTGTGGGAATTGATCATGTGTGTCATCCACAAGTTCAATGGGAGGAGGAACCTCACTCTCTTTAGCCCATTTCTCTTCTTGAATCGCTCGCAAGAATTCTGGTGTGTATTGATTCATCGAAGAAGAGGTGTCTGGCTCCGTAGAGTTAGGCACGTAGGCCTCAGGCACATAGGCTTTCTAGGTAGGAAGACCTGCTCTTTCACTAGCCTTGTCATGGTGTTGAGGGGCGGGTTCCTTTTGTGATTGTGCAATTAGATTCTCTATTCTTTCTAGGGAGGGGGGGTTGTTTGGTTCAGTGGAATTGGGCACATAAGCTTTCGGTGGGGGATGGGTCATGTTTTTGCTTGCTTTATCTCTTTCTTGATTTTTTTCTTCCTTGGCAGATCTTGCAATTATGCCCTCTAACTTCTCTAGAATTCCATCCAAGTGTAATTGCGTCTTGGCTGAGCCCGAGTAATTGAAAAGGCGACTGGCTTCAAACATAGTCTGAGCCAATGCGACCATTTTCGCGCAAAGCTTGGTTCTTTCTATCTCTAGGTCAGCTCTAGGGTAGCACTTGTCATGATCCGTTACATTTGGCCCTTCTTGGATTCTGGCCTGATATGCTTTAAGCATCATGTCTTTGTCTTCAGGAGTGGGATCAGCTAATGCTGATCCTGCTCGGGGTGGTGGGTGGGTTACGTGGGGTGTATTAGAGGGTGGAGGGATGGAGGGTGATGGGGATGGTAGCGGTGGGAATGTGTGAGAGTGCGGTTGAGATGTGATCTCTATGATTTTGGCCTTGGTTTCTCGTAGACTTTCCTCAAGTTCACTCATCTTCTTTGCCCATTGCCTTTTCATACGTTCACGGCTATCTCTCCAAGCTCTTGTTCTCTTCTTATTTTGGCTCTCAGTATCGCTAGCGTCTGGGCTCTTTTCCTGGCTTACCCCTTGGTTTTGCTGCAATGCTTGAGCTCTAGTGATTACCTGCACTGGTGCAGTGGAAGTGACACTTCTTGTGGAATTGACCACGAACCCAATAACATTAATCGGAGTGATTTTTGGCATATTGCTGGGATTCTTGGGACAATCTCGTAAGAGATGTTCCTTTTCGCACTGCTGGCAAAAGCCTTGGATCGTCACTGATTGGGGTTGTGTAGGTGCAGGCATGGGGCAATCACATATGAGGTGATCACCCTGGCATCTGAAGCAAGGTCCTCTAGGAAAAGGGGGTCGTATCTGCCTAGGTTGAGGTCTAGAGTTGGGGTTTGTGTACATGACATTAGCATATTCAGGCTCCCAAATAGGTTCACTCGGTTCCTCACTGTAGTAAGACTCACCATGTTCAGGAGACTGCATGTAGTAAGCCTGGGGACTATCAACATGTGTAGAATCAAAGCTATGGTCACTGGGATCACTTTCTGAGATTAATGGTGTTACTGGGACTATCGCTCTATTCAGGTTTTCTTCTGCAGCAGCATACTTGACCGGAATCACATTAGTAGGAGCAGGGGGTTGATGTGCTAGCACTGGCTGGGGTCTTAGTTGGGCCTGATATTGCGGTTGGTAATTTTGCTGAGGCCTAATATACTGTTGTGGTGAATATTGACTCTGGTATCTGCCTTGTTGAGGGTATGGTTGAGGGTAGGTTTGCCTAACTGCTTGCTTATTGTATGGGCAGTCCTGTGCTGAGTGATTTGTGTACCTTCGCTCTATGGTGCAATATTGGCTGCTAGGGTTCACTTGGGGTTGAGCCGTGATGGGACATGCGTTTGCCATATGGTCACCACCGCAAGTATAGCACCTCTTTATTGGGGCAAATCTAGAATTTTTTTACTAGAGGCGCCTAGTTTTTGAGCTACTTTTTTCGCAAGTTCCTCAATTGATGTGGACTGTGAGGAAGAGAGGCTAGAGGTACTATCTGAATCTTTGTAGATTTTGGATAGCTCTAACTCCTCCCCTAGGTTATCCTCAATAACGATGCACATGCGTACACATTCTTCTATAGTCCGGGGGTCCTTCAAGTACACATATGATCTCAATTTGGTACTTAGCAATCCATGCAAGAATAAAGCCACTTGCTTAGCGGCTGTGGGTAACTCAAGACCAGGACATCGCTCAAGATATTGCCTAAATCTTCTTCCTGCAAGTCTCACAGTCTCTTGCGGGGTCTGCTTGAAGCTGTATATCAATGAGGAAGTATTATGCCTTATGCCACTTTTAGAGAATTTGATAATGAATGCCTCTAAAAGTTGATCTATACTTCTAAACTGCCTCTCGTTTAGTGGCTGAAACCATGTCAGGGCAGTGTTCCTAAGGGTTAAACCAAAGGCATTGTACTGCGTGAACAGGTCTTCAACTTGTTCAGCTCTCAAGACTTGCTTAAACTCGGCTACATGATCGTAGGGGTCTCAAGTGCCATCGAAGTAGTTTTTCATGGACTTAACTAGCTGGGTCGGTCTCAAGGTCCTCGTGTGCTCTCTTGGTCTTGGCAAAGGGAAATCATCGGCATTTCTTCGGTTCCCTGGGGCTCTATGTCCCTCAGGTTCCCCTCTATTCGTGTCCATTCTCGTTCTTTCTCTTCCCCAAGAGTTGGCAAGGCTTACCTCAGGTCTCTCTCGACTCCTTTCTCTTTGAGTCCCCTGAGCTTGGGATGTTCGAGCTCCTTGGCGACCAAAGGACACATTCGATCTTGGTTGGGGGAAGATAAATTCTCCTTTCCAAGTGTAAGCATGCCTATCATTTTCTGTAACCCCAAAGATCCTCTCTGAAGAGTGATCTAAGTAGGTCACTCTTCCTGGAATATCAGGATCTTTGAACTCATATATCATGATTGTTCCTACCTCACTCGGTTGACTAGGTCTATA
The DNA here is from genome assembly GCA_020310875.1 of Ceratopteris richardii. Taxonomy (NCBI): domain Eukaryota; kingdom Viridiplantae; phylum Streptophyta; class Polypodiopsida; order Polypodiales; family Pteridaceae; genus Ceratopteris; species Ceratopteris richardii. The sequence continues at coordinate 3,836,745 of CM035438.1, forward strand.
TCTCCAAAAGGCTTCATCCGTCTCTCGGTTCAAGAGGAGATCTATGCTTTTATTATCTTGGGGAATCCACTCTGGTGTGATAATCCTCGTGAGAACAGATTTGCCTCGCGGGGTTCTAGGTTCTTTGCCCAGGTTTCCTTGCTCTAGGTCACCTAAGTCCATTTCCGGGACCACATTCCCAAATTCATCTGTCCTATCGGGATGACTGGTGACTACATATATTGTCCCTTCCTTGTCCAAGTATGCTCCATTTTCAAACTTGACAGCTAGGCGCTCTAGTCCAATGGATTGGTCAGGGTTTTTAATCTGGACCACCGCTCTTCCTAGGCCGTCCTCATAGATTCTAGCACCCAATCGGTTGGTCCTAAGGTACTCGAGTTGCATCTTGTAAGGGCCTTCCACCCTATGTAAATATGGCACCCGAGAACTTCCTGTAGGTCTCTCCATACCGTGGGACATCTCAGACTCGCTAGTCTCAGAACTAGGGTAATACGAATGATGGCTCAACTGTTGGGCCCAAGACCTCGCAGTATGATTGACACTAGCCTCTGAAGATCTAAGACTTTGTCTGTCTCTCCCTAGGTGTCTACCTGACCTAAGGTTCATATGCCCTTTGTACGTTGTTGATTCTTTGGTACCAATCACTTGTTCCTTTTAAGTTCCTTTGGATGTGTTTTCTTGTTTTTAGTTAAGCATCACCAGGAGCACTTTCGTGGGTCGTACTTGATGTTCTGCGTCCGCTTAGTTTAAGTTCTTTTCCTTTAAGTTATCCCTTGACTACAATTTTGCCTACCCTTGCACTTGAGAAATTAAGGGCTCTTCAAACTTGAGTGTTCCTATCGTACCCTTAGTCAATCAAAACAACTACTCGCACTTAGCCTATGCTAAGAATAGACTGAGGGGGTTAAGTGATGTTCCAACCTTAAGTCGCTCCTCCTAGCGATGCTCGTCTACCCAGGAAGCACGTTCCCGAGCTTGTTCTCCTTGGCACTTACTTTGCTTTCTCCAAGAGCTCTCGATGATCCTGTAAGAATCCCAAGTTTAGCTTCAAGTTGATCCTTCAATTGATAGACAATTTATTTCAGACACTTTTTAATGACCCTTGTTCCCCCTTTTGTATTGCTAAAAATTTCCTCTAGAGCTCCCTTGGTGTTCCTACCCCTCAGTGTGTCAACTTCCAAATATCCTATCTGAAAATCAACGCATTATTCAGTTGAGGGCGTGTAGTATATGCCACGAGCTTTCCGACAAGCCCTAGAGCTCAAAAAATGGATTTCGTATGAAAAAGTTATGACCGTTCAGGGTTTAGGGGGTTAACCAGACAAATAGATCCTTTCAGGAGTTTTAATGCATTTTTCTAAGGCCTTTGCAAGTGTGTGAGTATTTGAGAGTGCAAATATGCCCAAAATTTAGCCTAAATTTCCAAAAAATTTACCCCTTAATTTTTGCCGAAAATGTCTGTCTATCGCGATAGACGGTGTCTCTCGCGATAGAGTGGTCTGTCGCGATAGACGGTGTCTGTCGCGATAGAGTGGTCTGTCGCGATAGACGGTGTCTGTCGCGATAGAGTGGTCTGTCGCGATAGACGGTGTCTGTCGCGATAGACGGTGTCTATCGCGATAGACGGTGTCTGTCGCGATAGAGTGGTCTATCGCGATAGACGCTGTCTATGGTCTGTCGTGATTTGGTCTGTCGCGATAGACTGGATCTGTCGTGGAATTTTGGTCTGTCGCGATAGACAGGTGTCTGTCGCGATAAACGGGGTCTATCGTGGGTCTCTGTGTGTCGTGATAGACGGTGTCTGTCGCGATAGAGTGGTTTGTCGCGATAGACGCTGTCTGTCGCGATAGAGTGGTCTGTCGCGATAGAGTGGTCTGTCGCGATAGACGGTGTCTGTCGCGATAGAGTGGTCTGTCGCGATAGACGGTGTCTATCGCGATAGACTAAAAAAACGCAAATTTTTGAGAAACTTCTAGTGATTTGGAGTGCTCTAATGGTGTAGGTTACCATGCCAAACACGCATTCACAAAATATTAAGTTTTTCTGTCGGTCGCGATAGACAGAGGTCGTCGTCCCGGGACCTGTGCAGAGTCTGTCGTACCTGCGCACACTGCTGGAGAAGGTGGGACAGCTAGTTCCTGCAACAAAAGCTCAAAAACACACCAAAAACAGATAGCATGCAAGCTCTCTCTCGCTCTCTCTCACAATGAAATGAGGGAAATGAGGTGGGGAGTGTAATATGACCAAAAAACTGAAATTTTTTGTGGAGATGGAGATGGAGGTGGGAGATGGTGGGGATGATGATGGTGATGATGGTGATGCGAAAGTAAGGAAAAAATGAAGAAAAATAAAGAGAAGGAAGGATATTACCTATAACTCCAATGTCTCAACTCGACGTCTTACCATCACACGCTCGTCCTCGAAGCTCTCTCCTGGCAACGACGCCAAATTTGGTGTCACTCTAGCACAATGGTGAGTACCAACGTGAGAAGATTCACCTCATAATTGTCAATCCGTGGAGACGCGAGGACTAGTATGAAGACTATGAGCAAGTGAAGGCACAAGTGTGTGAGTGAGAAGCACACAAGCATGCACACACATACACACACACGCGCACACAAGGCAAGAACAAGGAGAGGAACAATGGAGATCTTTGCATTAGTCAAAAAGTCTCTTACATAAGCTCAATTTACAAACAATCTAACCTCAAAAATGAGCTCTCTAGCTCTTTTTATAGTTTTCTAACTAGCTTTGGTCTTGTCCAGACCTAGTGTCCGGCCTAGTTAAAAATTAGGTTCTAGAGCCTATTTGAGGGCTCAAACAAAGTCTAAAAATTATGAAAATTGATATGTAGCTAGTTCTAATACTCCTCAAGCTCGAGGACTCCTCGGCTTGCACAAAATGGAGTCTATTCTACCAAAAACGAAATTTACAATGTTTGTGTAGTGATTAAAATCACTTGAGTTGTAAATGGTCCATGGAAAAAATGATTGGGCCTTGTTGTCGTATTGTGCATGACTCCTCCGTTGCGCTAGTATGCTCTTCCTCTGACTTGTATGCCAACACGGGGTTCTGGGAATATCACTCAGAAATATTTGTACCCAAGCCCTCACATCTCCTCCAACTATTTGTTGTGGAGAGGACCATCCACTCAGATCAATTGCGGGTGCCCCATCCAGATGTCCCAGCTCCAGTGAATTGGGATGCATTATTAACAAACCTAGCACGAGGGCTACGATTAGAAGAACACCACCTTGCCTCTGATGTGGTCCAATATTATGTCCAACGCATAGCTAGACAAGGGTCTGTCAAAGACGACAGACACGAGAGAGGGGGGGTGTTGGCAGTAGTCAAGGAACTGAAGGACTCACAAGACAAGGAAGCCTACGAAGGGAGTCGGAGCAAAGAGAAAGCACAAGCAGACATAGTAGTCAAAGAAGATCTGGCAAGTAGGCCATTTAAATTTTTCATGCATCAAAGATTTGGGCACACAAGAAGAAGGAGCAAGTAGGGTGCTCCAGGAAATGTATGTCAAAATGTTAGAAGAAATCCCTACAAAAATAGTGATTTTCATGACTACAAACCATTGTAAATACCATTTCATATTTTTGTAGCTCCATTTTGTGCAAGCCAAGGAGTCCTTGAGCTTGAGGAGCTTTAGAAGTACCTACCTATCAGTTTTCACAGTTTTTAGACTCCGTTTGAACCTCCAAATAGGCCCTAGAACCTAATTTTTAACTAGGCGGGACACTAGGTCTGGACAGGGCCAAAAGCTAGTGAAAACTATAAATAGAGCAAGAGAGCTCATTTTTGAAGGTAGCTTGTAATAGATTTGAACTTGTATAAGCATTTTGGAAGTAAACTAAAAGAACTCCATTGTCTTCCTCTTTGTCTTACTGTGTGTGCGTGTGTGTGTATGTGTGTGCATGTTAGTGTGCTTCTCACTCACGCACTTGTGCCCTCACTTGCTCGAGGTCATCATACCATCCTCACGTCTTCCCGAATTGACATTAAAGGAGGTGCTACTCATCACTGAGCTACAATGATGCATTCAAAGGAGATTGTCCATGGACTACCAAATTTCAAAGTTGCAGAAATGCAAAAGGTATGTGCAGCATGTCAATTTGGTAAACAGTCAAGAGCATCATTTCCACATGAAAAGCATGTTAGTGAGAATGTACTAGAAGTAGTACATACAGATGTTTGGGGTCCAGCAAAGACGACATCTATGGGCGGTTGCAGGTTTTATGTTACCTTCATTGATGATCATACACGCAAAGTATGGGTATATTTCATGAAAGAGAAGAGCGAGGTGTTCACTCACTTCCAGAATTTTAAAGCTATGGTGGAAAAGCAGACAGGGAAGTACATTCAAACATTAAGATCTGATGGAGGAGGTGAATACATGTCAAATGAGTTCAGCAGTTTTCTAAAAAATCATGGAATTCGGCGTCAGTTTTCATGTAGGTACACACCACAATAGAATGGTGTTGCTGAACGCAAAAATAGACATATTGCAGAATAGCAGAGCCTTGATGGTTGAGAAGAATATGCCTCATTGTTATTGGACATGAGCTGTGCATACTGCTATATACATCATGAATAGAACTCCGACTGTTGTTGTACATCAAGTTACACCTGAAGAGAAGTTTACAGGTAAAGCCAAACTTATCACATCTGAAAGTTTTTGGTTGTATTGCATATGTACATGTTCCAGATGAGTTGAGGAAGAAGCTTGATCCAAAAGCAGAAAAATGTGTCTTCATTGGATATTCCCTTGAGCAAAAGGGGTACAAATTTTATAACCCACTCACACGACAGGTGAAGGTGAGCAAAGATGTGGTATTTGATGACATGTCAAGCTTCTATGCAGATGCCAAAGAAGGACTGAATCTTGAAGCAAATGACAAAGAAAATGCTGAAAAATCTAGTGCAGAATATCAAGTTTTGAGTGGACTGGATGCATCACCAAGCAATAGCTCCAACTCAAATCCATGGAGTGGAAGATTGCGTGGAAATTTCAGTCCAGCAAATTCATCAAACACATCCAAGAAAGGTAAAGAAAAGCTTTCTGCTAGTAGTTTTCTAGTGCAGGTTTTGAAGATGTTGATGGAGATTCAAGTGGTTCAGAAAAGAGTATTGATGAGGAACTTGGATTGCCCTCTGTGAAGACTCCAGGAGTAAGAAGGGCACATGCAGATGATACAAGAAGAAGTGACCCAGGACCAAGAAGATCTGGGAGGATGTGTAATTCAGTGCAACGATTGACATATGATAGCTACATGGCTCGCCATTGTGCCTACATGACAAAGGTAATACAAGATGCTGAACATTCTTGTTTTGAAGATGCAATTGGTAATGCAAATTGGGAAAAAGCTATGGATGAGGAGATGGCTCCACTTTATGGAAATGATACATGGAAGCTGGTTCCATTGCTCGACATGAAAGATCTTGGTGTGCTGCGCTATTTCTTGGGCATTGAGCTTATACATACAGAAACAGGTATATGGATGTCGCAAAGGCAATATGCCTTGAATACGCTGCAAAAGTATGGTATGGCTGATTGTAAGCCAATTTCTATGCCATTAGATCAGAATTTGAAATTGGATACTACATCAGGTGAAGCATTGGAAAATGCTACTATGTACTGGAAAATTGTGGGAAGGCTTATATATCTCACAATTACAAGGCCTGATCTAAGTTATACTGTTGGACTTGAAAGTCAGTTTATGCAGGTTCCCAGGAAGCCACATTTGGATGCTCTCAGGCGCACTCTACATTATGTGAGTGCTACTTTGGATTATGCATTGTTTTATGAAGCTGGTGTGGAGTTGCAGATTCATGGATACACCGATGTAGATTGGGCTGGTAGTACTCCAGATAGAAGATCTACTAGTGGCTTTCTTTTCTCACTTGGAGGTGCAACTATTACATGGAGCAGCAAGAAGCAACCCACTATTGCTTTGTCGAGTATAGAGGCTGAGTATAGAGGTGTTGTAATGGCAGCATGTGAGGCATCATGGTTGGAGATGTTACTTGCAGATTTAGGTGTGGAAGTGCAAAAGCCTATCACTATCTATTGTGATAATCTTAGCAGCATACAGTTAGCACGGAACCCTGTTTTCCATGCTAGAACAAAGCATATCGAGGTACATTATCACTTCATTAGAGAGAAGGTATTAGCAAGTGATATTGATCTTGTTTATGTGAGAACAGATGAGCAGGTTGCTGATATTTTCACCAAAGCACTTGGAGTTGAGAAGTTAAACAAGTTTGGAGAGATGCTTGGATTATAGGATATGGCGTTGAGCTTGAGGGGGAGTGTTGAGATATCAAGCTCAACATGTGATGATCCAGGATGACACGTACCAATTTTTCGTTTCTCTGACATGTATAGTGGTCATACCGATATATGTTAGGGATACTTCATTGAGCTTTACTAGATTTATCTACCGAGAGTGATGGCACATTTGTTTCTTGCCAGCTCGCTCATTCGCAGATATTAGGTTTTTCCTTATGTACTGATCTTTATATATTGCACTTGTTGTATTCTTGTTTCTAGGTCATTCTTGTACATTCCTTTTATGTAATAGAAGAAGAAGAAGATCATTCTTCCTTGCCTCAATCTGTGTGTGCTTCTCCTTGAGAGTGAGAGTGTGTGTGTGAGCTCTCTTCCTTATCTCCTTCCTCGTGACAATTTACACTTGTAAATGTTCCTACTCTCAATTCTCTCAGCTTGATCACAATTAGGATCTAGAAACTTGTACAAAGGTCAATCAGCTATAGACTTAGACTTATACAAAAGCATTCCACAAAAGATTAAACACAGAAGGAGTACTCAGCAAAAGATCGGGTGCAATATTTCTTCATCTCTGAAAATTTTTACATTTGAATGATGAGAGAGATCTCCTACACCTTTAAAGTGTCTAATGACTCTGACAACTTCTAATTCTTGTCATCTCATACTCTCCCATATTTGCCCCGACTTTTTACTTGTATATATAGGCATATATGTACAAGCTTATGACCATAACAAAGGTATAAGTGAGCTAACTATAGTTTAATGTACATATGTATACAATTCTTTATTTTTTGAATATGCACTATCTTCAATCTTCATAAACTAATCTTTCCTTCAATCTTTGACTTCAATCCTTCATCCAAAACATCAATTGGTGGTTGACTTGCACCAACAACAGAGACTAGAGGCAACCATATGTTGAGGTTGTAGCAAGGAACGACCAAGAACCCTCACCACTTTACATGGAAGCAAGAAGGAAAGCTCAAGAGTGACTCTCCTCTCATCCACCCCTACCTCCCACATGTTCAAGCCATTGGCAATAGCCCCATGCTTTGCCACATGCTTGAAAACAAGGAGAATAGGGATTCAAGGATCCTAGTCCATGAGGTAAATACAAGAGAATACAATTATCCTACTCATGCAAAGGAGAGACATGCATAGGCACACACACACCACTCTCACATACTCACAAAGACAACAATACATGTAAATGTAACAAGTCTTGGAGTAAATGAGAGCATCTTCCATTGATAAGAGATATTACATGAGAGCACGTCGACCAAAAGCTCCCTCTTTACAAAAATGAGCTCATATTTATAGGCTGAGCTCTAATGTGCCTCTTTGAAAAGTCAAAAAGGTGATCTCTCTCTAACTAACATATCTTGGCAAATATTCCTTTTCTAACAACCAAATCCCAAGAATTAGAGGCATGGGATTTTTACATGGGTTCTCTTACATGTGTGCAAGAGAGGTGGCTATTTACAAGGCTTCACTTACCTTAGTATAAGGGAAATATCAAAAAGTATCCTAAGAGGATGTTTTTATGTGAAATTCTAAGAAGATACAAAAAGAGTTATTATTATGGTCTAGGGAGGGTTCCCATGCACCATTGAGGGTGTGTGCATGCCCTACAACCCAACACTCTCTCCTCCCCTAGACTTTGTCGTCCTCGACAAAGCTAAGAAGAAGAGCATATATAACTGAACAGACCCAAGGTAGAGTCTTTCAAGTATGGAAATCTTCAAGTCTTCAAAATTTGAAATTCCTCAATCTACAAAGCTTCAGGCTGATCTTCAAATCTACAGCACTACCAATCTTCAAGCCTTCATTCCTTTCTTCATTCTGCAATTCTTCAATCTTTAGAGCTAGGCGACACAATCCCCTTGGGGGGCAGTCAGCCCAGCATGAGTCCCCTTGTGCAGTCCTTTTGTAAGGCTGAAAATGCCTTCTCCAAAAGATCGCACACCTAAAATGATATAAAAAAGAGCAAGTAGACTACATCTAGTAATAAGATAAACATTTACTTCAAATTTAGTTTCCACTTCAGGGACATCCTCTTCTGCAAGGCTTTTCTGCTAGAGAGAAGTCCTGAAAATCTTGTCGTTCCTGCAATCGAAGAAATACAACTAAAGAGCAAGGAGCTCAACAAGAACCCATGTTTCTAATATCCTTGTGAGGCCTCAATCATATTAACTTTCCTAAATCTGCTATACCCAAGTGAGTGTGAGACACATGGTAATGTAAGGCATGTGGTTTCATGACTAACCAATATTCCTAGCTTCATCTAAACAAAGTTGGAAATACTCAGAGTGGTGGCACAAATTTTGAATCATTATTCCCAAATGGGACAGTCACCCAAGTTGATATCAGTGCAACTCCCTTACCAAAAAAAACATGTGAATGAGTCCAAACACATTCATCAAAAGCAGCATGCACAACTGAAAGCACAGTAACATCTCTATAGGAGTCAAGAAGGAGCAATGGTGAAGTTATAAGTGTGTTGGCATGTAATGCATTATGAAAAAATAAGCCTTAAATGAGCATTGTGAAACTAGAGAGTTACTTCCCTAGCAAAAAACAATCACTCATTCACACTTAATTTAGCTCAGGTATGAATCAAAAATTTCAACCCCCTATGTGCATGTTCACCTGCAAATATCCTTTAAAGAATATGTGCTCACCTCATGAAGAACATTTTGAAGTATAAGCATTATGCACCCAAATCAGGAATTTTTCTAGAAACAACCACTTGCATTAATAAAGAGTAGAATCAAGAGAGATGCATTAACAGCTAGCAAGATTTTGTGCAGTCTTGGACCCAATTCCTGTTAGTGGGTCAATGGATACAGAACATCAAGCAACATTCATACCATTGTGACTTTTGTATCTAAGCAAGTCTAAATCCACACACTCGTCTAGTAGCTTTGCTAAATCAAGACAGATTCAACAAATCCTTCAGATTCTATGCCTAAAATATTGAGCAAACACTCTCCTAGAGCCAACCAATCTGAGCACAACATTCACACATCAACCCTATGAGATCCCAACTTTCTTTTGTGTCAAACACAAGTGACTACAGGCAATCAATACAAAACGTATAGTGGAAGAAAAGCAAGCAAGTGATTAGTATGCAAGAGAAACTTCCAAAGAGTAGGAATCACCATCTTCCTTCCTTCAAGCCTGTGATAGAGACAAGACAAAAATGAGTTCTATATGAGCAATTGAAGAGACACTTCACACATAAGTACACACTCCCAAAAGCTCTTTTCAACATTTTGATTGCCATCTGGGACACCTTCCCCTAGGAGAAGAGACCATGTGCTATTCGTCTATTGTCCTGCAAATTTTTCATCAGGCAAGATCATATATATGCACAAATATGAGGCACCTAAAGGAGTCAACAATCTTCACACCCAGCATGTGTATCACCCCTTGGTAGGGCACCAAAACCTTTCAAATCTGTTCAAATGAACTCGAACACTTTGGCTTCTTATCTATAATACATGTTCAATCTTATAATGCTTCTACGCATAAATAATGAAACTGAGCTGCATAGAATAATGTGTGATAAACAACAATGTTCTAATTTCATTCATGATCAAAGTGATGCAAAGCTGCATTGATCCTTCCTAAAAATTTGAACATGACTGGAGCATTGACAACAAAATGCTTGTCCATCAAAACCTCATTGATTTATTTTGATCGTTCCTCAATCAAAGCATCATCCAACTGCAAATAGCCACAAACCAAGAGGCAAAAACTTTTTGCACAAGTAACCTTATAGAGCATATCCATAATCTGATTTTGTAAATAATGACCTCAATGACCAAAGGCCACCATTGTCCCCCTTTGAGACTTGGTTCGAATACAGGTAAATGGGCAACTAAAAGTTATTTCATAAGGTTCTTAAAGACCATCCAAAATCCCCATAGGTTTGCATCCAGGTAAATGGGCAACTAAAAGTTATTTCATAAGGTTCTTAAAGACCATCCAAAATCCCCATAGGTTCGAATCTAGGTAATAATTCAACAAGTATGTTGATTCAAAAGAGACTATCAGGAAGAGTAACCAAGTATCATGTCTGTTGAACTGCATATGACTGAAAATAAAATGACTATAATTGTAGCTTGAATCCTGCAGTTACTTAATTTTTATGGAACGAGGGTCCGTGTTAGGAGCAAAGTCAGAAATATCAATAGTTCTAGCCTAGATCAGGACAATGAATAGATTCAATTTTATTTTGAAAGCATCCCTTTCTGGTTCACTCGGACCAAGGCATAGGCATCCTCACCAATTTTTTTAGAGAATATGAGTTCATAATGTGCCCTTTTGAAAGAGAGAAAGGGAACCCAGGTATTCATGCATTCGGAACAAAAAGTCCAATAGGTAGCATCTTCAAGCACTATCAAACGAACCAATCCAGGTCATGTTTCAGAGTTGCACATCTGCAACCCTGTCCATAGGAGCTGGTATGATAGTATCCCCTTTGGGGACATAAATGAGATTTTTGAGCACCCTAAGGTGTTCAAGAAGTCTTTAGCCTGATATTAGTCAAAGATGCCTCAGATTCCTCCAGGAGGATTACCCAGGTGAATAGTAGTATGTATATATTCAACCTACGGCCCATAAGGTCTTGAATTCCTAGGATTCACAAATTCAAATAGTCAATCACCCAAAGTTTGCAAACCCAAACCAGAAAAAACTTCAAAGAGGAAGATCTTTTTAGTCATGACGAAAAAACCTGCAAGTTTCTTAGTAAGGATGACACACTAAAATGTAGTGAAGTGGAGTTCTTTTAGTGCAATTTTGCTCTCCTTGAGTAGTGAACAACTGTTCTTGAAGAGGTATAAATGAGTTTGGGGACTATCTTCACAGAGAGTTATCATGGAGATTCTCGTGACATAAGCTCAATCTTCTCATGGGATGATCACATTTAATAGCCTTTATACCAAGGAATCAAGAAACAACAATGATACATAGATCTTTATCAAAGAAAGGCAGACACATTTACTGAAAATAGATATTACCTTGCTATGTTCAATATTACAACAAGCATGGAGTGATGAACAGGGTTCCCCGAGTGTAGCATCAAGAGTTTGAGCACTGTAGTACGATAGTATTAAATTGAAAAGAAACAATAGCTTAAGCATAGAAAAGTAACATGTTTAGTCCAGCAAAGTAGAAAGACAACCCTGCCATTCTTTGAAGTTCCTCCACCTGGAATCTTAATCAGAGAGTTATGGCACACTTTGCAGCTGGGAATGATGTAAGATACTTACAAAGTGGCAACCACTTTGAGCTAGGAAATATATCCAGTCATGCATCCAAAGCATCCTTTATTAACATTCATCCAAAAATTGAGCAATGTTTCGGAAACTACAAGCTTCACATCACTAGAATCTGAGATAGTAGATGAAGGATCCGCCATCAAAATGCAAAAAATCATGTATGCATTGGTTTCCTTAGAATGGCAACTCGATTGCCCTTCCCTGAAGAACTGCCCTTTAAAGTATGCCCGAAAACCAGTTAAAAAGCTTCAAAAACTTTTGTCAAAGGAAGTGAAATGTCATCGTTACATTAAACCTGTTTCTAAATATGACAATCCAATGAGTTTTAAGTTCGAAACCCAAACTCATAGTCAACCGAATGACGCCAGACGTGCAGCCAAACATGTGTACTACCACACAGAGATACATATACATGCTTAAAAATAGTTGTAATGATAGAGTGTGCGACCTTATGGGGCTAGCCATCAAGAGACAAAACCTAAATAGCTTTAACATGTAGGTATTGGATTGCAGTTTGTGGAGAGTCCTAAGATCACGCTCTTCAGGCATTATGTAGCCGCATTCCATCGCAGGTCAAGAAATGGAGGCACATGAACCTCATGGCTTCTACAAGGGTGTCTTCCAGCAGAAGGGAAAACTAATGAAAAGCTCAACCCCTAGCCATGTCCCAGGCATAGAGCATTTTATCAACCCCCTTTGACACCCGATGAGGACATGATCCAAAGAAAGGTCGATCACCAACGATTGTGACTAAAATGCATGTTCATGGTGTCATTACCACCTCTCTCAAACCAAAAAGTCACCCCTTCACAAGGGAGAAGAATTCACTCAGAAAAGCAATGATTAATTTAATAAACGATTGTCCAAGCACCATCAAACTACCCCATTACAGTAGAACAAACTTGACTAGGCAACATATGACAGTGCAGGATTAAACATGAAGATAGTACCATCATAAGCAAACAAAACAACAATCATTACCTGAGCAAAACATCTGTAACAAACATGGCTACAAATCTGAAAGAGCAAGGAGGCTTTGGGTGGGCCTGGCAACACATTCGACCTTCAGGGTTTGAGCTGACCCAAGGTAGCCTAAGAGGACATGGATCAAAGGAGCACAGAAGAGAAAGGATGACTAGTACCATTACTAGTGAAGGGTTGGGTCAGTCAAGATACTGGAACCCACCGTGATTAGAGACTAGTAGTGGTATCCAAGATTAATTAAGCGGCATTCCCAACCTAGAAGAAAAAGAGAGAACCAAAGGCCTCGGCACCAAAGATGTGCAACAAAATAGAAGAATGGAACTACCCTTTTGACCTCCATATGATTGTCTGCAATATGCAGACTCCATTTAGTCACAATCCCACCTTAAGATATGAAGGGGGAAGAGCAGTAGAAGCCACACCTAGTAGTAGTGCAGCAATAATTCGAGAACCTCAGAGAGTGAGAGTGTAAATTCCAGCACTATAGCACAACGTACATTCAGACAAAAAAAAGGGAAGCCCTTGCTGGCTCGATCGCATCAAATTCCTACACACAGATCCTACGGGGAGAACCAAGCTCCAAAGCTAACAGGAAGAAGAGCAACAAAGGGAGCTCAGCACTCTCGCACACTCACAAAGACAACAATACATGTAAATATAACAAGTCTTGGAGTAAATGAGAGCATCTTCCATTGATAAGAGATATTACATGAGAGCACGTCGACCAAAAGCTCCCTCTTTACAAAAATGAGCTCATATTTATAGGCTAAGCTCTATTCCCCATGTGCCTCTTTGAAAAGTCAAAAAGGTGATCTCTCTCTAACTAACATATCTTGGCAAATATTCCTTTTCTAACAACCAAATCCCAAGAATTGGAGGCATGAGATTTTTACGTGGGTTCTCTTACATGTGTGCAAGAGAGGTGGCTATTTACAAGGCTTCACTTACCTTAGGATAAGGGAAATATCAAAAAGTGTCCTAAGAGGATGTTTTTATGTGAAATTCTAAGAAGATACAAAAAGAGTTATTATTATGGTCTAGGGAGGGTTCCCATGCACCATTAAGGGTGTGTGCATGCCCTACAACCCAACACCATAGCATAGGAATCTAATGCAAAAGAAGCACTATGAGAGCTTGAACAAGTACGATACGATAGAGGTGCATCTAATTTGTTGTCACGCAGAGTCTACACCAATCATTTTGACATAGTTTTTGCCTCCTCAATATCAATTCTCTCATCAACAAGTGCATCATGCAAATCTGCATTAGAAATAGAATGATCTTCATCATCACATGAAAGCTGAGAAGTTGCCTCATTAGGACCAACACTAGACTGTCCACCTGTAAAAAGAGGCAGCAAAGTATCATATATGTCTTTGGAGCTAACAGATGTCTCCTTCGTACATGAAAGTAAAGGATGAAAAGCATCTTCCACGAAAACAACATCACAGCTAACAAAAATGTGTTTAGTTTGTCGATGATACAGATGATAGCCTTTGCTTTGAGAACTGTACCCAACAAAAATACATTTGATTGCTTTATCATCCAATTTCCTGCGATGTTTTTTAGGCACTAGTGCATATGCGAGACAACCAAAAACAAGCAAGTGAGCAATAGATGTCTTATGACCATGCCAAGCCTCATATGGAGTGATAAACTGCAATGCTTTAGTGGAAAATCTATTAAGTACTTATGTTGCACACATGACAACCTCAAGCCAGAAACTATTGAGTACATATCTTGCACAGATGATGGCCTCAAGCCAGAAACTATGTGGTAAACCATGACTCTTGACCATACACCTGGCCATCTCCATGAGTGACCTGTTCTTCCATTTAGCAACTCCATTTTTTTGAGCTGTATACGACACTATACACTAATGTTTTATCCCATGTTCAGCCAAAAATGCATTAAAGTTAGAAGACAAATATTCCCCCCCTCGATCAAAATAGAGGGTGCCCATTTTACATGTTGACAAATTTTCAGTGAAAACCAAAAACTGTTTGAAGCACATAAACACTTCAGACTTTGCTTTCAATGGATATATCCATGCATGCCTGGAAAAATCATCGATGAAAGTCGCGAAGTAAAGATCGTTCCCAAAAGAGGGTGTATGCATAGGAACACACACATCACTGTGGACAAGCTACAATTTTTGAGTAGCTCAAATTGAACCATCTTTTGGGAATGACAAATGCTGCATTTCTCCAAGATATAGACTTCACATACATGTTTACTAGGTGCGTCAAGTTTGGGGAGAGAGGACACCATTTCATATTTCTACATGCATAGCAAGCTCGCGAAATTCAGATAAACAAAGCATGCATGCCAAAGCTTTGCATCTCAAATAGCCTGAGAGTCATCTATAGCACATGCCAAATCATTCATAGATTTTTCATAGCCTATGAGCTTATACAGCCCATGACATAAAACCCAATCTTGGTTAAAGTTGAAACTGATAACAGATTCTTTGTTGATCCCTGGCACAAATGAAGCATCCAATAATGTAAAAGAACTACCATCAACAATACTCAGAATGCTCATATCAACTCCCATGACAGGATAAGAGGAGTTGTTGGTGCATGTGATAGTATTCCCTATAGGGGAAGGCTGGAATGAAGTGAAGAAATTGCACTTTGAGGTAATATGTTCGGTTGCCCCACTATCAAAGTATCAAACATCAAAGTCTACTACAGATATACACTGTTCAGGAGAAGATGGGTCAAAACTACAAATAGTAGTAAACACCCATTCTTCATTTTGCACTAGATTAGCAGACTCTATTTTCGGTGTAGAGGCCTCTGCAACAACCATTCTAGCTTCTTTTTTCTTTGCCTCTTTTGTAGCCAATTTTGGACAATTCTTTATGACATGATCATTTGCTTTATAGTACTTGTAAAACAATTTCTGATTTTTTGTTTTCTTGACATCTTTGTCATCTTTGATTATGCAGAATTAGTTGATTTCTACTTTCTAGTAGAAGAGCTCCATTTACCTTTACCCTTTTGACTAGCCAAGAAAGCTTGATCTGCAACATGCATAATGGACATGTTCTTCTTAGATTGATCTTCCTACAATAGAACAGAGACTAACTCCTCAAATGTCAAGGCATTTGGATTGCCTTTCATCATCAAATGAAGAGTAGAAGGAAAAATCTGATATGAATCAGGAAGACCATTCAAAATAGTATGCACAAGTGAACTGTTAGGCCTTCATCAACAAAAATCAACTGTTCATTCAAATCTTTGATCTTTGTCAAAAAATTGTCCATGGAATCACCTTCATAATTCATGTGCTCACTCAAGGTAAGCAACACGAGCCTCATTCCTTGCCTGGTTTAAAGTGGTAAGTGTATCTCAACCATCCTTAGCTATTCTGCAAGAGCAAATGTGAGGAATAATGGCATGTTTGACAGACAAGGCTATCAATGCATGTGCTTGAGCATCTCTACCATCCCAACGAATTTGCTCTGTAGTAGTTATAGCAGGAACCACATCACAAACAAGAGCATGAAGAATATCATCATCTTCAATGTTGTCTGCATCACCTTTAGCAATTGTGTTTGCAGGTGTAATAGGACATTTTTTGATACCTTGCCCAATATTACATAGTTTTTTACAACCAATATATGATGCATCATATAAGCCCATAATGGTTAATTGGTATCGTCCAACTTATCGTCAAGAGCCAACATACAGAATACACCACTGCTTTCAACCATGGCCACTGACTATAATACCCTGATGCAAAAAATTGATTGTATCTCAAAAAGTTGAACAGGACTACCCTATCGAGTTTTGCTACCTGTAGTAGACTTCGAGATGCTTAGACTAGAAAATTGAAACCTTTATATATCTTTGGCACAAAAAGATGAAATAGCCTACACAAGCACTCTGATAGTGCATTTGGAAGCTAAAACGAGCTTAGATCGTGATTTTGGCATCACAAGGCGAAGTCGTTTTCATCTCCTAATCACCTTGAGTATGCTCACCATATTTCATGTGATTCAAAGACTGTGACCGGAGGGGTGTCGACGATACCCTCTATGAAGCAGTGACCCACTTTGATACCAATTCTTGGAGTTTGAGGTCTATAGAAGCACGCGAATAGCACAAGGAAGAAGAAGAAGCTTGGAGCACAACACACAATACTGAATGTATTACCATTGGAATGTACAAAGATAAGTAACCCGTTAAGGCAGTAGGCATATATCGAAGCTGGGGGGAAAAAACCTCCTAAAGAGGGAAAAACTACCCCTATGGTCCTAGAGTGTTCACACTGGCATCACTACCTAAATATATCAACAAGGCCACTAAAAATCTCTAGATACGAGTTCTATTGTTTTATTCACTCCAAAATGTCTTGTTGCAAGGTTGTCATGACATTGCTGAAGTACTTGGATCTTGGGAGTTCCTGGAGGGATGTACAATAGGTTCTTATAGAATAGTAACCCATTATTTTCTTGGAACTGGTTTACTTCATGAAGTTTTCCTTCTTGAATTTTTTGCTTGATGTTACAAAATAATTCATCATGTGGTAGAGTCTCACAAACCAAATGGATCAAGGCTGAATTTTCTTGATGGTTTGAAGATATAGCTGCTAACTAGAGATATTCAGGCTTGAGTAATACACTCTCTTGTTGATCAAAAGCCTCTTTGCCTTTCTTCAGTGCAAGATAAGATCTTCTTGACAAAGCATCTAACTGACATTGTTGACATCTTGGATGATACATGATGACAAAATTGAACCTAGATGGAAAGTTACTCCATCGAGATTGTCTTCTATTGAGGATGCGGGTAGTCATAAGGTACTCTAAATGTTTATGATATGTTTATATAGTAACTTTATGAGTTGCTCCTTCTAGATGGTGATGCCAAGTATCAAATGCATCTACAATTGCAAGAAGCTCTTTATCAAAGATTTCATAGTTAATCTCTAGAGGAGAGAATTTCCTTGAATGATAAGCAACTGGATGTAGGCGTCCATCATCCCCATGTTGGGATAGGGTCACCCCAAGGCAAAGTCTAATGCATCTCTCTCCAAGAAAAAAGGCTTGGTAGAATCAGGGTGAACTAGGATTGGAGCACTAGTGAATGATGATTTCAGGGTCTAAAATGCTTTCTCTGCATCTTCATTCCATGAGGGTTTTGTGTTTCCTGTAAGCTTGGTAAGGTGTGTCACTATTTTGGATTAATCTCTAATGAATATCTTGTAGAAATTGGCAAACCCTAGAAAACATTGTACATCTTAAACACACGATGGTGGTTTCCAATCAAGTATTGTCTCTATCTTCCTAAGGTCCATAAAAATTCCTTTATCTGATACAATGTAATCTAAAAGTTCCACTTCTATCTGATGGAAAGAGAATTTCTCCAATTTTGCATATAATCCTTTTTCTCTTAGTTTCTCTAAAAATATCTTTACATGATATTCATGATCCTCTAGATTTTTGGAGAATATCAAGATATCATCAAGGTATATTACAACAAAATCATCTAAATACTCTCAAAAGATATTATTCATCATATGTTGGAAGATAGCTAGAGCATTTGTGAGACCGAATGGCATAACTACATATTCAAAATGCCCATACCTTGTTCAAAATGTTGCCTTCTATTCGTCTCCTTCTCTTATCCTGAAAAGATTGTAAGCCCCTCAAAGGTCAATCTTTGTGAAGAAATTTGCTTTTCCAAGGCTTTCCAAGAGCTCTGATATGAGTGGTAGGAGGCATCTGTTCTTTATAGTGACTTTATTCAATCCACGATAGTCTACACACATTCCGAGAGTCCCATCCTTCTTCTTTACAAATAGAATAGGAGTTCCTACTGGAGACTTTGAGTGTTTGATAAACCCCTTTGCTAGATTCTCGTCAATGTTCTTATGTAATTATGTAAGCTCCTCTGGGTATAGTTTTAGATTGGTCCAAAGGGCGGTTGTGCTCCCTCCTAAAGTTCTACGACGAAATCATAAGGTCTATGCTCTGGGAGGATATCTCCATTCTTCTTTTCAAAAACATCTTCAAAGCCTTAGTATTGATTGGGTAGCTGCACTCGATCATCTTTCTTGGATTCTTGAGCTGGTATGGCATAGATCATATATTGCAATTCCTTTCTTACTGCATGCATGAAAGCTTTGGCTCCTACATTATGTGCATTGGAGCCTTGGACCATGTATACATCATCTTAGGATATTCTTGGAATGAATCTCTCCTCCACTTGGGTTGAAAAATGGTACCTATAGATGCACATGGAGGGAGGTCCTTTGGTTGGAACTAAGTAGCAATGAGTGGGTTTCTTGCCCGTGATGCACTCAATTCCCATATTGTACTCAACCAAGTACATGAAGTAAGGTTTATATTGTAGCTCATTGATGGATATGTACCTCCTTGGCATGAGCTCTACAAAGTATGGAGACTCTAATATGGTTTCTTCTATGTTAGCCATTGCTTTTAGTTGGGCTTCTACCTTGGCAGAATGCGTGTTTTTCAATTCTTCCATGGGCTTCATCCATGTTGAGTGTGATAGTTCAAATGTTTCCTGACCCTCGTTAGTAACATGACTACCTATTCCAAGTTGTGGATCATATTCCTCTTCAAAGATAGGTGCGACTTGAATTGGTATAGTTTCCTCGGCCTCTGGTAGGTTTGGTGGGAAGTCTGGACTTTGTCGCCTTGTCTGCTCTACCAATTGATTCTATAATTTTGTGGTGTGCACCCATAATGAGTTTAGCTCCTCTAGTAGTTCTGGTGGTGTCATAGTTTGGGTGGCAGGTGGTCCTTGTTGTTCACTTAAAAGTAATGTGACCTTTTTTCTGTGTAATGAATTACACTCTTTTGTTAGTCAGCCATGGTGCTCTAGTAATCTGACATGGTCCTCTAATAGTAAATTCATCATCTTTGAGGGTATTGCTTTGAATCTACTAGGATTAAGGGGCTCGCTAGGATTATCTATGGTGGCTTCAAAATTCTCTTGATTTTGGTCTAATAATCATTGGTTTTCTTCCTTGGCTACTGCTAAATGGTGTCAAAGGAGACTTATATTGTGCATAAGTGAGTGTTGCATGCCATTTGCTATTGGAGCTTATCTTCTACATCTATGATTTCCTCTTTAGCTTTATGTTCTGATTCAAGCTCCATGTTGTGATAAGATTCTTTGAGTTGTTTGTATCGTGTGTTGAGGGAAGTGTTTTCTACACTTAAGGAGTTTAGGTTTGCTTTGTACTTTTGTCCTAAATATGTGATCTTGTTGCACACTTGATGCATACAAGTAAACATTTTTTTGGATTGCATTATCAATGATTGATGATGAGAATATGGAAGTTGGACGCATGGTGGAGTGCTACTCAATGTGAGACATAGAGGGGATGGGGAAGGGGAAGGGTGGAGTGGATGCTGACATGAATCCAAAAGTGAGTGAGGTAATGAGTGATTATGATGTGAAGGGTGCATGAGTGGAGTAGAAATTTTGAGTTGTGGTGTAGTGGATGGTGATATATCCATATCATTAGATGTGTGATCAATAGTGCTAAATGTGTACAATGGAGTGGTTGCGGGTGAACGTGCTAGTGACAAAAAATCATTTACAGGTGCTAATGGTTGAACTAATGGGATCGACTCATTTACACCCATCAGAGAGAGAAAAGGTTGGTTTGGAGGGTGGATGAGAGGTTGGAAAAGGGTTGAAAGATAGGTTGTGCCAAGAGGATTGAATGTTGGAAACAATGAGTTAGATGGTTAGCAAAAGGGGGATAAGGGTGGAAATGATGGGAGTGGTGGGGCAGAGTTTGGTGGGGTGCATGTGGGGATGATGCTTACAGTTAGTTGAATGGTTGATGGGTTGTTCTTGGGGACTCAAAGAGGTAATAGAGGGTTCAGAAGGTACTAATACAGTATTGGTTGAGGGACAAAAAGTGTGTGGGGGGGGGGGAGATTGGTGTGGTGACTATGGGGTTCTTTCCAAAACCATATTCAGGCCTTGCATGGGAGGTGAATTCAAGAGGGAGGGTGAGTTAGAGGGTTGTAGCTCAAGCGTAAGCACCACCTCCTTTACTTGTCAATCCGCGGAGACGTGAGGACCGGTATGAAGACCACGAGCAAGTGAAAGCACAAGTGTGTGAGTGAAAGCACACAAACATGCACACACATGCGCACAAGGTAAGATCAAAGAGAGGAACAATGGAAAGATTCGATTGCAAAAGATTTCTCTTACAAAAGCTCTATTCTCTAACAAGCTAACCTCAAAAGTGAGCTCTCTAGCTCTTTTTATAGTTTTTTGACTAGTTTTGGCCTTGTCCAGACCTAGTGTCTGGCCTAGTTAAAAATTAGGTTCCAAGGCTTATTTTAGGGCTCAAATGAAGTCCAAAAATTATTAAAATTGGTAGGATGATACTTCTAATACTCCTCAAGCTCGAGGACTCCTCAGCTTGAACAAAATTGAGTTACAAAAATAGAAAATGGTATTTACAATGGTTTTTAGTGATGAAAATCACTATTTTTATAGGGATTTCTTCTAAAAATTTGACATACACTTCTTGGAGCTCCCTACTTGCTCCTTCTTCTTGTGTGTCCACCTCTTTGATGTGCTCCTGTGCTTTGTCCTTCACCTTCAGCTTCAACACTCCCCCCCTCTTGAGTCTGTCGTCCCTGATAGACCCTTGTTGTAATGGTTGTTCCCTGTAATGCTTTGAGAGGTCTTGTCTATTAGGTAGGAACAAGAGCCGTCTACCTTCCAAATGTGGCAAGGTTGGTTGTTCGGTTCTTCATTTGTCACTAAAAGCCTTTGGAATTTTCGTCCCTTGGTATGTGCTCCTTCCTTGGATTCCAACATGATTGTGTCATTGTGAGTCGCCATTGATGGCCTCTTGATCTTATTAAGATGATGTTCATAGTAATCATGCCAAGTACTAATAACCCATAATGGATGATGGGTAAGTGTGTTTGTGCATGGGTTGAGGAAAATATGTGGCTTGTGCACGGCCTTGTAATGTAGCCATAGGCATGCTTACTTGGAAAATGCATCAGAAGAAGTATGGTGCAAAAATTGGGGGTCTTGAGCTAAGTGTTCAAGGGTATGCCGACGAAGAGGTTTCCTAAGCTATCATGGTTATGATGTTTCCAAAGTAAAGATACTTACCATGGAGAAGGTCGATCGATGTTCATTTCATCCTGTTGTGCTCCCGACATTTGTGATGGACATTGTTGATGAATGTCCGTGTTGAGGATCCACTGATGAAATTCTTTGGGTGCCTCGTCGTGTCTGCTCTCATAAGTAGGAATCTTCTCATCCTGTATACATACAAGGATTTGCATGGTACCAAAGTTATCCCTTGCAGATATCTCCTTGGCTGCTCTTGTACATATGGTAGTTAAGCATATGGTAGTTAAGCATCTCTCAAGTTGCGGGCCTTCAATCTCTTCACTCCTACCATGGTAAGGGGGAACCATAGTTGTGGATGCCATGTTCATGCCAAGTTCTTGACATCTTCAACTAAGCATGCCTCATTCATGTTTCATGAGCCAAAGCTAGGAATAAGTGCTTTTTCTCCCTTTTTTTTTTTGAAGGAACAATGTCACCAAACAAGAAGACATATGTCAATGTGCTCTTGTGCATGGGAATCTCAAATGTGTCTATGCACGGCCATGTAATGTGGCCCTATATTAACGCATACTTTGGAAATGCTTGACCTGAATGGTGCAAAAGACAAAGTTGTGCAAGGAGCACATGGTTGTCGCTCGTCCATGCTTTCGATGTTATTTGCAGATGTTGATGCCGGCTTTGGTGGAGGTATCCATTGGGTCTCGAACTGATGTCATCCTCCTTATTGGAGTCCATTTTAGAACAACATTTGGCACTGTAGAGATCACTTCAGACATCTCCCTCTTTGGATGCTTTCTGAACTGTGGTATCCAGTGTGGGTGGCGCTTTGGTTCGGTGGAGGCTACTTGTACTTTTGGCTTCCAAACCCATACCCTTTTTACACGTGTTCCTACTATTGTTGAAGAGGGGATTTGATCTTCTTTCAATCTCTGTATGCGGTTCTTACCCTTTTCTCTTTGTGGCTTCTTTGTTGAGACCTTTCGCATGTGGGATAACATAGGTTGTTGTGGATGTAAGAGCTTCTTAGGTACCCACATCTCTAATTGCCCTTGTTGAGCTACAGCTAATTTCTTAGGTACCCAAACTTGTCGGATACCTTGTGGTTGAGCTTGTCCAAGCTTCTTGTTGGCATACAAAGCAACAGAGGAGTCATGCACAATACGGCAACAAGCCCAGATCATTTTTTCCATGGATTATGTACAACTCAAGTGATTTTAATCACTACACAAACATTGTAAATCCCGTTTTTGGAAGATTAGACTCCATTTTGTGCAAGCCGAGGAGTCCTCGAGCTTGAGGAGTATTAGAAGTACCATCGTACCAATTTTCATAATTTTTAGACTTCGTTTGAGCCCTCAAATAAGCCCTGGAACCTAGTTTTTAACTAGGCCGGACACTAGGTCTGAACAGGGCCAAAGCTAGTCAAAAACTATAAAAGGAGATAGAGAGCTCATTTTTGAGGTTAGATTGTAATTGAAACGAACTTGTAAGAGCTTTTGAAAGTAATCTAAAGAACTCCATTGATTCTCCCTCTTTGTCTTGCCGTGTGTGCGCGTGTGTGTGTATGTGTGTGCATGCTTGTGTGCTTCTCACTCACGCACTTGTGCCGCCACTTGCTCGAGGTCTTCATACCATCCTCACGTCTTCCCGGATTGACATTAAAGGAGGTGCTACTCATCACTGAGCTACACCAAATTTTGGCGCCGTTGCCGGGGATCGAGCTTTGAGGACGAGCGTGTGATGGTAAGACGTAGAGTTGACGCGTTGGAGTTGTAGGTATTTTCTTCACTCTCATCGATTTTCTTTTACTTTCTTCACCATCTTCATCACCATCATCATCATCACCATCTCCCACCTCCATCTCCATCATCGCGAAAATTTTCAGTTTTGACTATATCCCCATCTCCACCTCATTTCCCTCATTTCTCTTGTGAGAGAGAGCGAGAGAGCGAAATTGCGTGTGCTGTTTTTGCTTGTTTCTTGAGTTATCTTGCAGGTTCTTGCTGTATCATCATCCCCAGCAGTGTGCGCAGGTACGACAGGCTGTGCATGGGAATCTCAAATGTGTCTATGCACGGCCATGTAATGTGGCCCTATATTAACGCATACTTTGGAAATGCTTGACCTGAATGGTGCAAAAGACAAAGTTGTGCAAGGAGCACATGGTTGTCGCTCGTCCATGCTTTCGATGTTATTTGCAGATGTTGATGCCGGCTTTGGTGGAGGTATCCATTGGGTCTCGAACTGATGTCATCCTCCTTATTGGAGTCCATTTTAGAACAACATTTGGCACTGTAGAGATCACTTCAGACATCTCCCTCTTTGGATGCTTTCTGAACTGTGGTATCCAGTGTGGGTGGCGCTTTGGTTCGGTGGAGGCTACTTGTACTTTTGGCTTCCAAACCCATACCCTTTTTACACGTGTTCCTACTATTGTTGAGGAGGGGATTTGATCTTCTTTCAATCTCTGTATGCGGTTCTTACCCTTTTCTCTTTGTGGCTTCTTTGTTGAGACCTTTCGCATGTGGGATAACATAGGTTGTTGTGGATGTAAGAGCTTCTTAGGTACCCACATCTCTAATTGCCCTTGTTGAGCTACAGCTAATTTCTTAGGTACCCAAACTTGTCGGATACCTTGTGGTTGAGCTTGTCCAAGCTTCTTGTTGGCATACAAAGCAACAGAGGAGTCATGCACAATACGGCAACAAGGCCAGATCATTTTTTCCATGGATTATGTACAACTCAAGTGATTTTAATCACTACACAAACATTGTAAATCCCGTTTTTGGAAGATTAGACTCCATTTTGTGCAAGCCGAGGAGTCCTCGAGCTTGAGGAGTATTAGAAGTACCATCGTACCAATTTTCATAATTTTTAGACTTCGTTTGAGCCCTCAAATAAGCCCTGGAACCTAGTTTTTAACTAGGCCGGACACTAGGTCTGAACAGGGCCAAAGCTAGTCAAAAACTATAAAAGGAGATAGAGAGCTCATTTTTGAGGTTAGATTGTAATTGAAACGAACTTGTAAGAGCTTTTGAAAGTAATCTAAAGAACTCCATTGATTCTCCCTCTTTGTCTTGCCGTGTGTGCGCGTGTGTGTGTATGTGTGTGCATGCTTGTGTGCTTCTCACTCACGCACTTGTGCCGCCACTTGCTCGAGGTCTTCATACCATCCTCACGTCTTCCCGGATTGACATTAAAGGAGGTGCTACTCATCACTGAGCTACACCAAATTTTGGCGCCGTTGCCGGGGATCGAGCTTTGAGGACGAGCGTGTGATGGTAAGACGTAGAGTTGACGCGTTGGAGTTGTAGGTATTTTCTTCACTCTCATCGATTTTCTTTTACTTTCTTCACCATCTTCATCACCATCATCATCATCACCATCTCCCACCTCCATCTCCATCATCGCGAAAATTTTCAGTTTTGACTATATCCCCATCTCCACCTCATTTCCCTCATTTCTCTTGTGAGAGAGAGCGAGAGAGCGAAATTGCGTGTGCTGTTTTTGCTTGTTTCTTGAGTTATCTTGCAGGTTCTTGCTGTATCATCATCCCCAGCAGTGTGCGCAGGTACGACAGGCTGTGAATGGGAATCTCAAATGTGTCTATGCACGGCCATGTAATGTGGCCCTATATTAACGCATACTTTGGAAATGCTTGACCTGAATGGTGCAAAAGACAAAGTTGTGCAAGGAGCACATGGTTGTCGCTCGTCCATGCTTTCGATGTTATTTGCAGATGTTGATGCCGGCTTTGGTGGAGGTATCCATTGGGTCTCGAACTGATGTCATCCTCCTTATTGGAGTCCATTTTAGAACAACATTTGGCACTGTAGAGATCACTTCAGACATCTCCCTCTTTGGATGCTTTCTGAACTGTGGTATCCAGTGTGGGTGGCGCTTTGGTTCGGTGGAGGCTACTTGTACTTTTGGCTTCCAAACCCATACCCTTTTTACACGTGTTCCTACTATTGTTGAAGAGGGGATTTGATCTTCTTTCAATCTCTGTATGCGGTTCTTACCCTTTTCTCTTTGTGGCTTCTTTGTTGAGACCTTTCGCATGTGGGATAACATAGGTTGTTGTGGATGTAAGAGCTTCTTAGGTACCCACATCTCTAATTGCCCTTGTTGAGCTACAGCTAATTTCTTAGGTACCCAAACTTGTCGGATACCTTGTGGTTGAGCTTGTCCAAGCTTCTTGTTGGCATACAAAGCAACAGAGGAGTCATGCACAATACGGCAACAAGGCCAGATCATTTTTTCCATGGATTATGTACAACTCAAGTGATTTTAATCACTACACAAACATTGTAAATCCCGTTTTTGGAAGATTAGACTCCATTTTGTGCAAGCCGAGGAGTCCTCGAGCTTGAGGAGTATTAGAAGTACCATCGTACCAATTTTCATAATTTTTAGACTTCGTTTGAGCCCTCAAATAAGCCCTGGAACCTAGTTTTTAACTAGGCCGGACACTAGGTCTGAACAGGGCCAAAGCTAGTCAAAAACTATAAAAGGAGATAGAGAGCTCATTTTTGAGGTTAGATTGTAATTGAAACGAACTTGTAAGAGCTTTTGAAAGTAATCTAAAGAACTCCATTGATTCTCCCTCTTTGTCTTGCCGTGTGTGCGCGTGTGTGTGTATGTGTGTGCATGCTTGTGTGCTTCTCACTCACGCACTTGTGCCGCCACTTGCTCGAGGTCTTCATACCATCCTCACGTCTTCCCGGATTGACATTAAAGGAGGTGCTACTCATCACTGAGCTACACCAAATTTTGGCGCCGTTGCCGGGGATCGAGCTTTGAGGACGAGCGTGTGATGGTAAGACGTAGAGTTGACGCGTTGGAGTTGTAGGTATTTTCTTCACTCTCATCGATTTTCTTTTACTTTCTTCACCATCTTCATCACCATCATCATCATCACCATCTCCCACCTCCATCTCCATCATCGCGAAAATTTTCAGTTTTGACTATATCCCCATCTCCACCTCATTTCCCTCATTTCTCTTGTGAGAGAGAGCGAGAGAGCGAAATTGCGTGTGCTGTTTTTGCTTGTTTCTTGAGTTATCTTGCAGGTTCTTGCTGTATCATCATCCCCAGCAGTGTGCGCAGGTACGACAGGCTGTGCATGGGAATCTCAAATGTGTCTATGCACGGCCATGTAATGTGGCCCTATATTAACGCATACTTTGGAAATGCTTGACCTGAATGGTGCAAAAGACAAAGTTGTGCAAGGAGCACATGGTTGTCGCTCGTCCATGCTTTCGATGTTATTTGCAGATGTTGATGCCGGCTTTGGTGGAGGTATCCATTGGGTCTCGAACTGATGTCATCCTCCTTATTGGAGTCCATTTTAGAACAACATTTGGCACTGTAGAGATCACTTCAGACATCTCCCTCTTTGGATGCTTTCTGAACTATGGTATCCAGTGTGGGTGGCGCTTTGGTTCGGTGGAGGCTACTTGTACTTTTGGCTTCCAAACCCATACCCTTTTTACACGTGTTCCTACTATTGTTGAAGAGGGGATTTGATCTTCTTTCAATCTCTGTATGCGGTTCTTACCCTTTTCTCTTTGTGGCTTCTTTGTTGAGACCTTTCGCATGTGGGATAACATAGGTTGTTGTGGATGTAAGAGCTTCTTAGGTACCCACATCTCTAATTGCCCTTGTTGAGCTACAGCTAATTTCTTAGGTACCCAAACTTGTCGGATACCTTGTGGTTGAGCTTGTCCAAGCTTCTTGTTGGCATACAAAGCAACAGAGGAGTCATGCACAATACGGCAACAAGGCCAGATCATTTTTTCCATGGATTATGTACAACTCAAGTGATTTTAATCACTACACAAACATTGTAAATCCCGTTTTTGGAAGATTAGACTCCATTTTGTGCAAGCCGAGGAGTCCTCGAGCTTGAGGAGTATTAGAAGTACCATCGTACCAATTTTCATAATTTTTAGACTTCGTTTGAGCCCTCAAATAAGCCCTGGAACCTAGTTTTTAACTAGGCCGGACACTAGGTCTGAACAGGGCCAAAGCTAGTCAAAAACTATAAAAGGAGATAGAGAGCTCATTTTTGAGGTTAGATTGTAATTGAAACGAACTTGTAAGAGCTTTTGAAAGTAATCTAAAGAACTCCATTGATTCTCCCTCTTTGTCTTGCCGTGTGTGCGCGTGTGTGTGTATGTGTGTGCATGCTTGTGTGCTTCTCACTCACGCACTTGTGCCGCCACTTGCTCGAGGTCTTCATACCATCCTCACGTCTTCCCGGATTGACATTAAAGGAGGTGCTACTCATCACTGAGCTACACCAAATTTTGGCGCCGTTGCCGGGGATCGAGCTTTGAGGACGAGCGTGTGATGGTAAGACGTAGAGTTGACGCGTTGGAGTTGTAGGTATTTTCTTCACTCTCATCGATTTTCTTTTACTTTCTTCACCATCTTCATCACCATCATCATCATCACCATCTCCCACCTCCATCTCCATCATCGCGAAAATTTTCAGTTTTGACTATATCCCCATCTCCACCTCATTTCCCTCATTTCTCTTGTGAGAGAGAGCGAGAGAGCGAAATTGCGTGTGCTGTTTTTGCTTGTTTCTTGAGTTATCTTGCAGGTTCTTGCTGTATCATCATCCCCAGCAGTGTGCGCAGGTACGACAGGCTGTGCATGGGAATCTCAAATGTGTCTATGCACGGCCATGTAATGTGGCCCTATATTAACGCATACTTTGGAAATGCTTGACCTGAATGGTGCAAAAGACAAAGTTGTGCAAGGAGCACATGGTTGTCGCTCGTCCATGCTTTCGATGTTATTTGCAGATGTTGATGCCGGCTTTGGTGGAGGTATCCATTGGGTCTCGAACTGATGTCATCCTCCTTATTGGAGTCCATTTTAGAACAACATTTGGCACTGTAGAGATCACTTCAGACATCTCCCTCTTTGGATGCTTTCTGAACTATGGTATCCAGTGTGGGTGGCGCTTTGGTTCGGTGGAGGCTACTTGTACTTTTGGCTTCCAAACCCATACCCTTTTTACACGTGTTCCTACTATTGTTGAAGAGGGGATTTGATCTTCTTTCAATCTCTGTATGCGGTTCTTACCCTTTTCTCTTTGTGGCTTCTTTGTTGAGACCTTTCGCATGTGGGATAACATAGGTTGTTGTGGATGTAAGAGCTTCTTAGGTACCCACATCTCTAATTGCCCTTGTTGAGCTACAGCTAATTTCTTAGGTACCCAAACTTGTCGGATACCTTGTGGTTGAGCTTGTCCAAGCTTCTTGTTGGCATACAAAGCAACAGAGGAGTCATGCACAATACGGCAACAAGGCCAGATCATTTTTTCCATGGATTATGTACAACTCAAGTGATTTTAATCACTACACAAACATTGTAAATCCCGTTTTTGGAAGATTAGACTCCATTTTGTGCAAGCCGAGGAGTCATCGAGCTTGAGGAGTATTAGAAGTACCATCGTACCAATTTTCATAATTTTTAGACTTCGTTTGAGCCCTCAAATAAGCCCTGGAACCTAGTTTTTAACTAGGCCGGACACTAGGTCTGAACAGGGCCAAAGCTAGTCAAAAACTATAAAAGGAGATAGAGAGCTCATTTTTGAGGTTAGATTGTAATTGAAACGAACTTGTAAGAGCTTTTGAAAGTAATCTAAAGAACTCCATTGATTCTCCCTCTTTGTCTTGCCGTGTGTGCGCGTGTGTGTGTATGTGTGTGCATGCTTGTGTGCTTCTCACTCACGCACTTGTGCCGCCACTTGCTCGAGGTCTTCATACCATCCTCACGTCTTCCCGGATTGACATTAAAGGAGGTGCTACTCATCACTGAGCTACACCAAATTTTGGCGCCGTTGCCGGGGATCGAGCTTTGAGGACGAGCGTGTGATGGTAAGACGTAGAGTTGACGCGTTGGAGTTGTAGGTATTTTCTTCACTCTCATCGATTTTCTTTTACTTTCTTCACCATCTTCATCACCATCATCATCATCACCATCTCCCACCTCCATCTCCATCATCGCGAAAATTTTCAGTTTTGACTATATCCCCATCTCCACCTCATTTCCCTCATTTCTCTTGTGAGAGAGAGCGAGAGAGCGAAATTGCGTGTGCTGTTTTTGCTTGTTTCTTGAGTTATCTTGCAGGTTCTTGCTGTATCATCATCCCCAGCAGTGTGCGCAGGTACGACAGGCTCTGCACAGGTCCCGGGACGACGACCTCTGTCAATCGCGACAGACAGAAAAACTTAAAATTTTGTGAATGCATGTTTAGCACGGTAACCTACACCATTAGGGCACTCTAAATCACTAGAAGTTTCTCAAAAATTTGCGTTTTTTCAGTCTATCACGACAGACACCGTCTATCGCGACAGACACCGTCTATCGCGACGGACAGAAATCCGCGACAGACACCGTCTATCGCGACAGACACCGTCTATCGCGACAGACAGAAATCCACGATAGACACCGTCTATCGCGACAGACACCGTCTATCGCGACAGACAGAAATCCACGATAGACACCGTCTATCACGACAGACACCGTCTATCGCGACAGACAGAAACCCACGATAGACCCTGTCTATCGCGACAGACACCGTCTATCGCGACAGACCGAAATTTCACGACAGACAGCGTCTATCGCGACAGACACCGTCTATCGCGACAGACAGAAACCCACGATAGACCCCGTCTATCGCGACAGACACCGTCTATCGCGACAGACCGAAATTTCACGACAGACAGCGTCTATCGCGATAGACACCGTCTATCGCGACAGACAGAAATCCACGATAGACACCGTCTATCGCGACAGACACCGTCTATCGCGACAGACAGACATTTTCGGCAAAAATTAAGGGGTAAATTTTTGGAAAATTTAGGCTAAAATTTTGGGCATATTTGCACTCTCAAGTACTCATATACTTACAAAGGCCTTAGAAAATGCATTAAAACCCCTGAAAGGATCTGTTTGTCTAGTAACCCCCTAAACCCTGATCGGTCCTAACTTTTTCATACGAAATCCATTTTCTGAGCTCTAGGGCTTGTCGGAAAGCTCGTGACGTATACTACACACCCTCAACTGTTTTTTATAAGAATAACGCGTTGATTTTCAGATAGGATATTTGGAAGTCGACACACTGAGGGGTAGGAACACCAAGGGAGCTCTAGAGAAAATTTCTTGCAATACAAAAGGGGGAACAAGGGTCATTAAAAACGTGTCTGAAATAAATTGTTTGTCAATTGAAAGGTCTACTTGGAGCTAATCTTGGGACTTATGCGGGTCTATTGAGAAGCAATTGAGAGCGTCCAGGCAAGGGTTTTGCGCAAGCTTGAGAATCAACTTCTCGAGCACTAAAGAGCAAGGTTCGGCAAGAAAGGTCGGAATACTCTCAGCTCCTCTTCGTCAATTCCTAGCTTAGGCTAAGAACGATTAGAAGTAGGAGTAAGTCAGGGCGACGATAGGCCACTATCAAGTTGAAGCATACCTAAACTTTTAAGTTCAAGCTAAAGGCATAATCCTTGTACTGTCGAGAATTTTAAAGGGAAAGAACTTAACGTGGAACGATCAAGTGTAAGTGCGAAACACATTCAAATATTCCTGACGACGTGATATCAGACAAGAACTCAAACACGATAAAATACCTAAAAAGAACCAAGCGACTAATATAAAGTAACCAGCAACGAGGTTGTACTCTGGGCAAAGAATTGGGCTACTTAGATAGGCATATGAACCTTAGATCAGGACGACATCTAGTAAGGGAGAGACAAAGCCTTAGATCTTCAGAGGCTAGTGTTAACCACACTGCTAGGTCTTGGGCCCAGCAGTTGAGCCACCACTCGTACTACCCTAGCTCTGAGACCAGTGAGTTAGAGATGTCTCAAGGCATGGACAGACCTACGGGAAGTTCAGGTGTGCCTTACTTGTACAGGGTAGAAGGCCCTTACAAAACACAGTTGGAATACCTTAGGACCAACCGATTAGGTGCTAGCATCTATGAGGACGGCCTAGGAAGATCCGTGGTCCAGATTAAAAACCCTGACCAATCCATAGGACTAGAGCACCCAGCTGTCAAGTTTGAAAACGGTGCATACCTGGACAAGGAAGGAACCATATACGTAGTCACCAGTCATCCAGATAGGACAGATGAATTTGGAAATGTAATCTCAGAAGCGGACTTAGGTGACTTGGAACAAGGAAACATGGGAGTAGAACCTAGAACCCCCCGAGGTAAATCAGTTCTCACTAGGATTATCACGCCTGAGTGGGTACCCCAAGACAACAAGAGCATAGAGTTGCTCCTCAATCGAGAAACTGATGAAGCCTTTTGGAGGTATAAATCCAATCAGCCAACTGATATAGGAAATATCATGATCTATGAGTTTAAGGATCCGGATAGCCCAGGTAGAGTGACCTACTTAGATCACACTTCGGAACGGATCTTTGTGGTGACAGAAAATGATAGGCATGCTTACACTTGGAAGGGTGAATTTATTTTCCCCCAACCAAGATCAAATGTATCCTATGGTCACCCTGGGGCTGGAACTTCCCAAGCTCATGGTACGCAAAGAGACAGAAGTAGAGATAGACCAGAAGTAAGTTTTGCCAACCCAGTAGGCAGAGAAAGAACGAGGACGGAGACGAATAGGGTAGAACCTGAGGTGCTTAGAGCTCACAGGAACCAAAGAAATGTGGATGGATTCCCTCTGCCGAGACCTAGAGAGCACGCAAGAACCCTGAGACCGACTCAGCTAGTTAAGTCCATGAAGAATTACTTTGATGGCACAGGAGATCCCTATGATCACGTGGCAGAATTCAAGCAAGTCTTGAGAGCTGAACAAGTGGAGGATGTATTCACGCAGTACAATGCCTTCGGTCTAACCCTTAGGAACACAGCACTTACATGGTTTCAGCCATTGGATGAGCGACAGTTCAGGAGCATAGACCAACTCCTAGAGGCTTTCATTGTAGAGTTCTCTAAGAGCGGCATAAGACACAATACCTCCTCGTTGATTCATAGCTTTAAACAGACTCCCCAAGAGACTGTAAGACTGGCAGGAAGAAGATTTAGGCAATACCTCGAAAGATGTCCTGTTTCGGAGCTACCCACATCTGCCAAACAAGTAGCCTTATTCCTTGATGGATTGCTGAGTACGAAATTGAGATCCTATGTGTATCTGAAGGACCCTAGGACTATAGAAGAGTGTGTACGCATGTGCATTGACATTGAAGATAACCTAGGGGAAGAGCTAGAGCTTTCCAAAATCTACAAAGATTCAGACAGTGCTTCGAGTCACTCTTCCACGCAATCCACGTCGATTGAGGAACTCGCAGAGAAAGTGGCACAAAAACTAGGCGTCTCTAGCAAACAAATTCCGAGGTTTGCTCTTGTGAAAAGATGCTATACGTGTGGTGGCGACCATATGGCGAATGTCTGCCCCATTATGGCTCAGCCCCAAGTAAATCCTAGTAGCCAATATTGCACCATAGAACGGAGATACACCAATCACACCGCACAAGATTGCCCATACAACAAGCAGGCGGTTAGGCAACCCTACCCCCAACCCTACCAACAAGGCAGATACCAGAACCAGTACCCTCCACAACCATATGGCAGGCCACAAAAAAATTTCCAACCTCAATATCAAAACCAACAAAGGCCTCAGCCTGTGCTAGCACAACAACCCCCAGCCCCAGCTAATGTGATTCCGGTAAAGTATACTGCTGCAGAAGAGAACCTGAATAGAGCCGTAGTCCCTGTAACATCCTTGCTTTCTGAAAGTGACCCGAGTGACCATAGCTTTGATTCTACACATGTTGATAGCCCCCAGGCCTACTACAGTCTCCTGAGCATGGTGAGTCCTATTATAGCGAAGAGACAAACGAACCTAGTTGGGAGTCAGATTACACGAACGTCATGTATGCAAACCCCAATTCCAGGCCTCAATCTAGGCAGGTAAGACCTCCATTCCCAAGAGGACCGTGCTACAGATGCCAAGGAGATCACCTCATTCGTGATTGTCCCTTGCCTCCACCTACACAACCCTAGTCAGTAACGATCCAAGGTTTTTGCCAAGATTGTGGAAAAGAACATCTCTTACGAGACTGCCCTAAGAATCCTAATAATATGCCAAAAATCACTCCGATCAACGTTATTGGGTTAGTGGTAGATTCCACAGGAAGTGTCACTTCCACTGCTCCCGTACAGGTAGTCACTAGAGCTCAAGCATTGCAGCAAAATCAAGGGGTAGGCAAGGAAAAGAGCCTAGACGCTAGCGATACTGAGAGCCAAAATAAAAAGAGAACAAGAGCTTGGAGAGATAGCCGCGAACGCATGAAAAGGCAATGGGCAAAGAAGATGAGTGAACTTGAGGAAAGTCTACGAGAAACCAAGGCTAAAATCATAGAGATCACATCTCAACCGCACTCTCACACATTCCCACCGCTACCATCCCCATCACCCTCCATCCCTCCACCCTCTAAGACACCCCACGTAACCCACCTACCACCCCAAACAGGATCAGTATTAGCTGATCCCACTCCTGAAGACATAGACATGATGCTTAAGGCATATCGGGCCAGAATCCAAGAAGGGCCAAACGTCATGGATCATGACAAGTGCTATCCTAGAGCTGACCTAGAGATAGAAAGAACCAAACTGTGCGCGAAAATGGTCGCATTGGCTCAGACTATGTTTGAAGCCAGTCGCCTTTTCAATTACTCGGGCTCAGCCAAAACGCAATTACACTTGGATGGATTCCTAGAGAAGTTAGAGGGAATAATTGCAAGATCTACCAAGGAAGAAAAAAATCAAGAAAAAGATAAAGCAAGCAAAAACATGAACCATCCCCCATCGGAAGTGTATGTGGCCAATTCCACTAAACCAGACAACTTCCCCTCCTTAGAAAGAATAGAGAGGCTAATTGCACAGTCAGAAAAGGAACCTACCCCTCAAAGAAAGGAAAGGGCAAGAGAACGGATAAGCCAGCCTCTTCAGGAAGCCCATGCGCCTCCTCAAGAAGCTTATCTTTGTTGGTGCATTTTGCCCAAGCCTACATGCTTGATATGCTTGATATTATCCTCATTTGTAAGTCACATGAGTAGTCATGTGAACACCTCTTGTAAAAGAGTACATTTTATCTCTTGTAAATGGAAAAAGAAAAAAGGAAAAGGATGGCTTACCTCATCCATGATGTAAAAGCAAATTCGTGGCT
The DNA here is from genome assembly GCA_020310875.1 of Ceratopteris richardii. NCBI lineage: Eukaryota > Viridiplantae > Streptophyta > Polypodiopsida > Polypodiales > Pteridaceae > Ceratopteris > Ceratopteris richardii. Next base: position 3,871,630 of record CM035438.1, read on the forward strand.
CCAACTACCAAAATCACGAATTTTTGAGCTGAGGGAATCTCTCCTAACTTTGGGGATCACTTTTAGGTGGAGCCATTCGAATTCGAATTCAAAACTCCCTCCAAGAATTGCTATAAAAGGAGCAAGAAGGAAGAGGCGATTAGCAAGCCTTGTACGTGACCACTTCATGTCATTTTGTAGAGATTGAAGAGCTTACTCCATAGCTCTATCATTCTACTCCCATTGTGCAAAGATTCATTGCCAATGTGGTTGTAATCATATGTGAATCTATACATTTATTATCATCTACCTCTCTGTTTTGTTCTCTGCTATACTCACTCAGAGCAGTAACTTCAGAAGGTCATATCTCGAGTTTTACTGAACCTTTTTCAGTGTTTTAAAGTGCGTTGGATAGCTCTCACTGTCTAGTTTCTACATATAAATTTTCAAGGTCATTGAATTTATACTTTTGAAGATATCTGCATTTTACTGCTTACTGGTCTATCTCTGCAGAGCCCCGAGAATTGTGGGAATGTTCCAGAACTTGATGAAACTTGTTCTCAGTGCTCAGTCCATCATTTGAAGTGTTTTAACTTGGAATAGGAAGTTTGCTAAGTCTATTTGCTATGCCCAAAAGGAAATTTTCTAATTCCTTCCAGGTTGAGAGCACTGTTCATTTTTTCCAGCAGGTGTATGTCCAAAAATAGCAAGTTTTGGGAGCTAGTCATTTCGCAACTTGTCGGTCTTGACTTAAACTTTTGGGATACATGTTCCAAAGTACTTGGCTGATATTTTGGTGGATTTAGGAAGCTCAAAGGGTCTACTAATCAACTCTGAAGTCTCAGTTGGCTGGTGTGAAGCTGGTTGTAGCGGCACCTACTCATCTTTGGATTGCATCCACCATCTCTCTTCACAGTGGTATCAGAGCATAGTCAAGCAACATGGGAGATGGATTTCCATCAACAATTGACAAATTGGATCGAAACAACTATCCGGCATGGTCTCTAAGGATGGAGGCTTACCTTCAAGGGAGGAATCTATATGGATTCATATCCGGAGATGAAGCAATGCCAACCATGAGGAACAAAGGGCAACCATCACATGAAGAAGTGGAAGGACTTTCGAATTGGTGTTCGAAGGATGCACTTGCAAGGTCCTATATTCTAAACTCAATCTCTGATTTTCTTTTACCTCATGTCAAGGGATGCAAGACATCAAGAGAAACCTGGAATGCACTTGCTTCTTTCTTCTCTTCCAACACTCGAGCAAGGAAGAACCAATTGTGGATGGAGTTCACAACAATGAAGAAAAGCCCGAAGCAAAATGTGACTGATTATGTCACAAAGATGAAGGAGATTTCCGACCAACTTGGAAGCATTGGAGAGGTAATTGAAGAGGAGCAAATCATAAGACAAATCATGAATGGAATCAAAGCAGACGACAAGTGGGAGTCATTCACAACAGCCATGGATTTATACATGGATATGCATGTACCCGACCTCAACACACTCATGGGCCAACTCTTCACTCATGAAGCAAAGATTAGCAAAGGTGGTGAGTCCTCAAGAGGTAATCAAACTTCTGCCTTATATTCTGATAAAGCTAAGGTCAAGGACAAGTCAAAGAATAGGAAGAATGAAGATGAAGGAAGCTCTTTCCAAGCAAACTTTGCAGGTAGAGGAAGAGCTAGAGGAAGAGGCAGAGGTGGAAAGCAAGGCAGGGGGAGATTCCAATCATCTCAACCTTGCAACATATGTGGCTTATCTAACCATACTACTGAAGAATGTTTCAGGAACCCGAGGAACTCAAGAGGAAGAGGATTCAATAGAGGTGGCTATGGATCAAATAGAGGTAGGTACAATGGAGGCTACAACAACAACAACTACTACAACAACAATTACAACAACAACAACAACTATCAAAGTGGCCATAGAGGAAGAAGAGATTACAATAACTATGCAGAGGACCAAAGTCAAGAAGATTCATTATTGATTATGAATCTATCAACGAAGAAGGGTAAGGATGATGATCACATATTTTACATTGATTCGGGATGCTCGAACCATGTAGCAGGAAATGTGGCTTTACTTTCTGATTTGGAAGATCCTCATAACAAGCATGAAGTGCAGACAGGAGATGACACAAAGCACTCAGTGGAGAAGATAGGTAATGTGAAGACATCAGATGGGAATATGAACCTCTTAAGCAAAGTCTTGTATGTCCCTACAATTACCAAAAATTTAATAAGTGTTGGACAGATTGTTGAAAAAGGATTGCAGGTTAGATTCAATCGATTTGGAGCATATGTTGAAGACCCAAGGCAAGGCTTTCGAAGGATTGCCAAAGGAGAAAAGACAGGAAGGCTTTTCACTTTTGAAGTGGAAGATACAAAGAACATAGCTTTGTTTAGCTATGGATCTCAAACTCTAACAGAGTTGGAGATATGGCACAAAAGGCTTGCTCACATTGGTGAGAGGACACTCAAACAGATTTGCAGGGACCAAAGTGTACTTGGTTTGCCTAATATCACAAGGCAACACATGATTTATAAGTGTGAAGCTTGTCAACTCGGCAAGGCTCATAGACAACCTTTCAATAAGAAAGGATATATGTATCAAAATCCTTTGGATCTAGTGCACACGGATGTGTGGGGTCCAAGTAAGGAGCCATCTATATCAGGCTCAAGATATTATGTGTCTTTCATAGATGATTGTAGCAGGTGGACCATTCTGTTTTTCATGAAGCACAAGGATGAAGTGTTTAATTGCTTTAAGAAGTATATTGCTCTTGTTGAAAATCAAACAGGTAGGACTTTGAAAAGACTCAGATCAGATGGTGGAGGAGAATACTTCTCTTCTGAATTTGATGCCTTCTTGCATGAAAGAGGCATTAAAAGGGAAGTCACTACAAGGTATACACCCGAACTCAATGGTGTAGCAGAGAGGAGGAACAGAGCTATTGTCGAAGCTGCAAGGTCCATGCTCAATGAAAAGGGATTGCCGAACTACCTATGGGCAGAGGCTGTGTCGACAGCCACATATCTCATAAATAGACTTCCATCTAAGTCACTAGATGGAACCACTCCATATGAAGTGTGGAATGGAAGAAGACCTAGTCTAGAGCATTGTAAAATCTTTGGATGCTTAGCCTATGCTCACATTCCTTCTCAAGTAAGAGGGAAATTGGATCCCAAGGCAGAGAAGTGTGTATTCATTGGTTATGATCAAAACCAAAAAGGATATAGATTGTACAATCCAACCAATAAAGGATTTTCTGTGAGTAGAGATGTAATTTTTGATGAAAACAAATCATGGTTTGATGATGACAGGAAAGTGAAGCTGCCATATGACTTGGATGAAGATTTTCCATCACTTCAACCAAAGGAGCCAAAGCAGATTGAAGAAAGTGATTCGGAGATTGACCTAGAAGACTTGGAAAGACTAAAGCTATGGAAGAACAAAGGTAAAGCAAAGATGCAGGATGCTACATATGGACCCAAGAGCTCACATCAACCACTTAGAAGGTCTTCGAGGGAGAAGAAGAAACCAGAGAGGTTTGGTTATGATACTTCTTTGGTCACCAAGCACTCAATCTACATTGCAAAGGATTCAACCAATGAAGAACCTACCACATTTGAAGAAGCACAAAGCAAGAAAGCTTGGAGAGATGCAATGGATGAAGAAATGGAAGCCTTGAAGGAGAATGACACTTGGGAGCTTGTACCTAACAAGCCATCTATGAAGATAATCGGATCTCGATGGATATACAAAATCAAGAGGAATCCAGATGGAAGTATAAATAGACACAAAGCAAGGTTAGTTGCTAAAGGGTTTGCTCAAACCCATGGTATTGATTATGAGGAGACTTTCTCTCCTGTTGCAAAAATGCCTACAATTAGGGTTCTCATTAGTCTTGCTGCATCTAGAAATTGGAATCTTTATCAACTTGATGTAAAGAATGCTTTCTTGAATGGATGGATTTCTGAGGAAGTGTATATGGCACAACCTCCTGGATATGAGGATGCACATCATCCTAACTATGTATGCAAACTAAAGAAAGCTTTGTATGGATTGAAGCAAGCTCCAAGAGCTTGGAATTTCAGATTGGTTACTTATTTGCAGGACCAAGGATTCAAAGCTAGCAAGGCGGATACCTCTTTGTTCATAAAGAGGAATGGATCTGAAGTGATCTATTTATGTGTGTATGTTGATGATATTATTATCACAGGCAATGATCTTGAAGGAATCAAACAGGTAAAGAGTCAAATGAAGGAGGAGTTCAAGATAAGTGACCTCGGACCACTCACTTATTTTCTTGGATTGGAGTTGATCTACACAGATTCAGGTATATACATCACACAAAGGAAGTATGTCCATGACATGCTCGTCAAGTTCAAGATGGAAAATACAAAGTGTGCAGGTACACCTATGGAGCAAAATCATAAGCTTAGTGCTTATGAAGGAGAGCCAATTGAAGACATCACAAGCTATCAAAGCTTGGTTGGAAGTTTGAACTATGCAACACTCACAAGGGTGGATATATGCTATAGTGTTAGCATATTGAGTCAGTTTATGCATAAGCCGAGAAGACCACATATGGAAGCGGCCAAGCGAGTCCTCAAGTACCTAAAGGGGACCATGAATGAAGGTTTGTTTTATTCATATACTTCAAATATTGAGCTAAAGGTCTACTCAGATGCAGATTGGGCCGGATCTAAAGATGATAGAAGAAGCACATCAGGGTATATATCATTTGCAGGTTCAAAAATCATTTCTTGGTCATCGAAGAAGCAACCAACCGTGGCATTATCTTCTACTGAAGCTGAATATAGAGGTTTGGCTAATGCAACTCAAGAAATCATGTGGTTAAAATCTTTGTACACAGATCTTGGACTTCATTCTTCAACACCTCACATTTTTGGTGACAACACAAGCTCACTACATCTAGCAGCTAATCCGGTATACCATGCTAGAACCAAGCATATTGAAGTCCACTACCATTATGTAAGGGAGAAGCTATTGAGCAAGGATATTCAACTATCCTATGTCTCTACAGATATGCAATGTGCAGACATGTTGACGAAAGCTCTTGATGGTACGAAGTTAAGTAGATTCAAGTTGATGATTGGCTTGCAGGAAATCAAGGACAATTGAAGACTTATTTGGAGGCCAAGCATGTTAGGCTTGAGGGGGAGCTGTTGGTGCATTTTGCCCAAGCCTACATGCTTGATATGCTTGATATTATCCTCATTTGTAAGTCACATGAGTAGTCATGTGAACACCTCTTGTAAAAGAGTACATTTTATCTCTTGTAAATGGAAAAAGAAAAAAGGAAAAGGATGGTGTAGCTCAATGATGAGTAGCACCTCCTTTAATGTCAATCCGGGAAGACGAGAGGATGGTATGAAGACCTCAAGCAAGTGGCGGCACAAGTGCGTGAGTGAGAAGCACACTAGCATGCACACACATACACACACACGCGCACACACAGTAAGACAAAGAGTGAGAATCAATGGAGTTTTTAGATTACTTTCAAAATGCTCTTACAAGTTCGTTTCAATTACAATCTCACCTCAAAAATGAGCTCTCTAGCCCTTTTTATAGTTTTTGACTAGCTTCTGGTCCTGTCCAGACCTAGTGTCCGGCCTAGTTAAAAATTAGGTTACAGGGCTTATTTGGGGGCTCAAACGAGATCTAAAAAATACGAAAATTGGTACGCAACTACTTCTAAGGCTCCTCAAGCTCAAGGACTCCTTGGCTTGCACAAAATGGAGCTACAAAAAGGTGAAATGATATTTACAATGATTGTTAGTGATAAAAATCACTGTTGTTGTAGGGATTTCTTCTAGTGCTCTGCCATACATATCTTCGAGCTCCCTGCTTGCTCTTCCTTCCTGCATGTCCATCTCTTTGATTTGCATTAATGTCTTGAAAAAATATTGGCCTACTTGCCAGATGTTCTTTGACTGCCCTGTTTGCTTGTGCTGTCCCTTCGCTCCGACTCCCTTCTTTGACTTTCATGTCTTGTACGTCCTGGTGTACCAAGGCTACTGCCAACACCCCCCCCACTCTCGCGTCTGTCGCCCCTGACAGACCCTTGTCTAGCTGCTTTTTGGACGTAGTATTGTACAACATCGGCGGCGAGGTGGTGTTCTTCTAACCTGAGTCCCCTTGCTAGATCTGTCAGCAATGCATCCCAATTGACTGGCCCTGGGACATCTGGATGTGGCACCCGTAACTGCTCTGAGTGAATGGTTCGCTCCACAGCAAATAAATGGAGGAGATGTGAGGGTCTGGGTACAAATATTTCTGAGTGGTATTCCCAGAACCCTGTTATGAACATCTCTTCGAATGTTTGTTTAAAGCAGGCTGGGAGGTATTTTATTCTAGCGTGCCAAGCGTATATCACCTCTATAGAAGGAGTGGTGCTCATGTCATAAACTAAATCTTGGTTTCCTGTAAGGAATCCGACGCCTGAGAAGTGTGGGTCCTTGATATTCTTGAATGTCCTGAATGTAATAAGCATTAACTCAAAAATTTTCATGCACATCTGGGCCATTACATCAGGGGTATTTCTTAATCGGATGCTCCAGTGCCGTATAGTGGAAATCATGTAATTGACAGTGGGAGGCCCTTGAGGGGGTGCTAGATAGACGTAGTTTAACCATTTGGCGCATCCCTTGATATTCTTGACTGCAATGGTAAACTCTGGCCATGTGCGTCTGCGGAGTACAGGAACATAACAAGGGTTATATTTAATAAAAAGAGGCATATTCGTCCAGGTGCGAACCATCTCCGGGTAGGTTTCGAGGAGTCGGATCCTCCAAGTGGGTTGATGAATGGATCCTTTTTTGGCGCTCTCTGGGATATCATCTGGCCCAAATTGTGTAGCAAACGTTGGAGGTTTGCCACATCTATGTTGGATTTCTGCATTGTAGTCCGCCAGGAGTATACAATAGGGCACGTATTGATCATCATTGGTTCCGATCCATCTATGGTGGGACATGCTGCGGAAGTATTCTGATTTAATAATAGTGTCCTCTATCTTTGCCATAGATTGGATCTGAACTGCCACTCGATCTTCATGAGTTGATGCCGTTTTCTCTAGTGTTTGGAGCCACTCAGGTACTTCGATTTCTAACGTATCCATTCCTTCTGCGGTTTGCTCACCACCTGGCATTGGCATAGGAACGTAAGGTTCCTCATACGTCTCATCTACCTCGATGGGTACCAAATCCTCGGGTTCAGGTTCGACAACTGGAGAGGGTTGCCTTTCATGTGTGAGTAATCTTGCCTGTAATTCGGCCACCTGCTCTTTCAATGCCTTGACTTCCTCTGAAGTCGTGGTCGTTTCCGTGACTTTGGGTGCTGTCTGTTGCTCTTGGAGTTGATTGCGCAGCGCATCACGTTCCCTTTCCAAGTCATCATGAGCTTCTAATAGATCTGCATAGCTGTCCAAGATGGTCTTCATTGTCTCTGAGGGCACAGCTTTAAACTGCTCTGGATCAATTTCGTGTGGAGAGCCTTCCATTGCTGCTTCTAGATTTGCTTCATTTTGCTGCTGCAGTCTCTTGTTTTCCTCAAGGGCAGCCGCCATGTGTTTTCTGAGAAGTGCCAGGTTACGCCGGACTTTGAGATTATCGGCTTGGTATACCTCGAGCAAAGCTTCTAGTTGTTTGGCACCTGATTCTGTCGATGGTTGGGGTGCCGCCAATAATGTTTGGTGAGCCTGCTCAAGCGTCGTGTAGCGTTGATTCAGTTCTGCATTTTCTGTTTGTAGAATGTGAAACTGTCTTTGTAAGTTCTGATGGTGCGTTTCCAGTTGCTGGTACCGGTTGTCCAGAGCTTTGTACTCATTCTGGAGCTGGTATACACATTGGTTTAATGCTAAAAATATGTTATTTACATTAAATAATGCTGGGAGGGGTGAAGATGCAGGGGGAATGGGGGCGGGAATGGGAGAGGTGAATGATGTGGATGTATGTGGAGATGTGGGTGGAGGGGGTATGGGTGATGAAGGTGGCATGGGGGGAGGGAGCGGTGCTGTGGCAGGTGATGTTTCCATCGTGTCAACCGTTTGAGTGACGGTGTAGATGGGAATCGTTGGTGGAGTGGATGTGACATCGGTGAACAGGGTGGTGAAGGTGGGCATGGTGACACCCCCGTATTGGATTCCCGGAGAGAGTGGGATGCCCATGACAATGGTAGTGGTAGTGGATGTGGTAGTGCCAGTGTCCTGTGGTGGAGTGAATTGTGTAGTGTGAGGTGGGGATGGTGGTGACAACGGTGCTTCGTGATATTCTTCTGCTTGCGCTGACTCGCCTGGTGCTGATGTATTGATGTGAATTTGCTTTCCGGACCTTCTGGGACGAGTAGGAACTCTTTTTTCAAACCTGTGGATGTAGGCCATTGCCTCATGGATGGCCTCGTCCAGTCCTACAGCGTCGGCATGAAGGTTCATGGACTCAATGAACAACTCATCCACACCTTCCTCAGCTAGCAAGTCGTTCATGAGTTTTTTGCCCTGTTCTAGAGACATCTTATGCTGTTCCTGAACCAGTCGCATGGTTCGATATAGTCTCTTGATTTGTGCCGAATATGCTGGGGCACTTGCTAACTCGGAGAGTTCGTCATATTCTTGATGTTGTTCTTCGTCGGCTTCTTCTTCGTCTCCTCCTGCCTCTTGTTCATCTACATTGACTTCTACAACTTGGGGTTGGGTGGGGGCCGATGTTGTTTTGGGTTGTGGTTCCTGAGCTCGCGCTGCTTCCACTTCGAGGTTAGAGTCATAGATTAATCTGGCAATTTCTTCATCCGTGAGGTCCTCAAGAGTAAATCCCTGCGGAAATTCCAAATCGGATGGAATGGGTGGAAACACCAGATTAGGCCCCTCTGTGCTTGGTCTTGGTAACCGGATTGTGAATGGCCTAACTCGTCGTGTCTGGGGAGGAGTGATTTCTGGTGTAGCGGTAGCTCCCCTTGGTTGAGCACAGGGTAGTTGGACTCCCCCCCTCATCTTCTTTGATGGGGGACCTGCTGCTGATAGTCTTCTCTGGAATTCTTGGACTCGGGACCATACGAGTGCCCGCTGAACAGGCACGTCATAAGCCAAGCATCTATAGATTATTCTGGTCAAAGCACAACACCCGTGGAGCACATTTTTCTGTTTTTTGTTCCACCTTTGATGCGCTAGGTGGATCTGATCTATGATCCAGTGTGGTACATTGATGGGCAGGCTTTCGGTTTCGGAGAGTCTCTACAGAGCCTTCTCGGTGTCGTGGTTTGAAGATGAGGCCTTTTTGGGACCCATTTACAATTGATTACATGTACGCTCTTGGGTTTTGGTGTGCACATGAGTGTCGAGAACGAGTGAAATCTGGCAGTATGCGTCGCTGTGTTATGCTGTTTAAGTTGTGGCTTCAGCGTAGCTACTTGTGCCATCAAGCAAGCCTTAGGCACCCAAATTTGTCTTGATTGTGGGCTTGCCTTCATCGACTTCTTGGGCACCCAAATAGATTTTACTTTAGCAGAAGAATTTTTGAAAGACTTCTTATTAGCGTTGCGTTGTTGGTCACTAATAAGAGGCTTTGCCCCTGTAGTTGACGGTGGTGCAACCGGTCGTTCGCCTTTCCGCACCCATACCTGGTCTATTTTCTGGGCTGTTCTGCTGCGCAGGTACTTTTGATCTCTGACATAGGTAGTACCCTGCTTCTTCTGCCTTTGATCCACCTTGGGTTGCTGCTTCCTTCTAGCCTTTGGAAAAGAAGGGAGTTCCGTTGCATTCCTGACTTCTTTTTTGCGAATATCATTCCTCTGCAACACATAGTTTTGGACAAGAACAGCATGGTCATCTTCATGTGTACCCCTGGAAGGACCAGGAGTCTGTGCCTTGCCTAGTTCCTTGAGTGCTCCATTGTCTAATTCTACTGTAACTCGACTATGATTGACCCAAACCTGGAGAAGTCCACTTCTTAGGTTTAGATTGACTGCTTGGTCATAGATCCAATCCTGACCCAAGATGAGAGGTTCAGTGAGATCCTCATCTTGACACACTAGTACTTTAACGGTCATTGCCTCCTCGTGAATGTAGAGGGGAAGTTCCGCCTCGCCCATGCAAGGGGTTTCCACGCCTCCCAATCCTATGAGGTATGCTTCCACAGGATGGACAGTTAACTGTAGCTCTTGACAGTAAGACAACTTAACAGCGCTAGTGGCAGCACCTGAGTCAATCAAGGCTCTTACGGTCCTTGTACTCTTTCCTTGTCCTATGTCTATGGTTATGAAAGGACGTCTATCAATTATTCTATTCGAGCTTGTTCCTGCAACTTCACACATGGCTATGGGAAATCCTTGGTCTGCATAGTCATTCGCTCCAGGCTGAACTCTACCTTGCCTTCGTAGTTTCATCCTTCTGATGCGTTCTAAAGCCTCTGCTTGAGCTTCTTCTCTAATTCTCTTTTCTTCCTCTTTGCGTTTCTTAGCAGTGTTGAGTCGGCTGAGCATTTCCTCCGTGAGGGGTTCCTGATACAACTTGACTCTGCATCCGCTAATATAGTTAGGGAGAACATCACCCTCTAATGTGGCCAATTGTACTACTCCACTTGTGGAGATCCTATTGATGACCATAGGTCCGTAGCCTCTCTTTTCTAGCTTCCTCGCGTGTTGTTTCAGTGTATAGACTAAGACTAGATCTCCCGCTTTCAAGCCTTTATCCTTCACATGGGCATCGAAGTAGGCCTTCTGTCTCTTCTTGGCGGCATATATTCCTGCAGCGGCTCTTAGTCTTGTTTCCCCTAATCGTTCAAGGTCAAAGATCCTAGAAGAGAGTTCATGACCTGTCCATTCATACTCTTGTGCTACTCTCAATGTAGGAATCAGGAAGTCCAAGGGTAGCACGGCGTTTTGGCCGAATACCATCTGAAAGGGGGTGGCTTGGAGTACCGTTTTGTAGGCAACTCGGTATGCCCAAACAGCATGGTGCAGCTGTTTGTCCCAATCAGAGCGTTTAGTGTTCACTAATTTCGTCAGTACATTGCATAGAATCTTATTAGTGCTCTCAGCTTGTCCATTAGCTTGAGGGTGATAAGGGGCAGACTTCTTGTGTATTACCAAGAATTCTTGGAGTAGATTTTCAATCACTTCGTTCAAGAAATGAGTGCCTCTATCACTTACAAGCTCTATGGGTAGTCCATATCTCGTGAACACATTCTCAAACAAGAATTTGGCAGTTGTCTGAGTATCGTTCTTTGTTGTAGCCTTTACCTCTACCCACTTGGTGAGATAGTCTGTTGCCACAATGATGTATTCCGCATGAGAACCTTTGGCTGGGGGATTAATAGGACCTACGAAGTCTATTCCCCACTTAGAGAATGCACGTCCACCCATCATAGGTTTCAGTGGCATCTCATCTTTGCGTATGGGATACTGAGTCCTCTGACAGACATCACACCGTTTCACATAGGTATGTGCATCCATGTGAAGGGTAGGCCACCAGAAGCCCGCAAATAGTATTGCCTTGATCACCCGATCTGGTCCAAAGTGTCCTCCGGCTACGCCTTGGTGAGCAGTTTCTAAGATCTTAAGATACTCACTTTCATGGACACACAGTCTCAGGTAACCATCCTTACCGCGCTTGTATAGATTATCACCAACGAGTGAATAATCCTGGGCTTCGTGTTCCAAACTCCTTTTTCTAGCTAGAGTCATGTCTGGAGGGAATGTGTTTGTCCTCAGGAATGATACTAGTGGTTCGCTCCAATCTGGCACAATGGATACTTGATAGAGAGTGGCATGTTCCACAGGTGGTTTAGTGCAACAGATTGGGCATTCCTTGCACAACTTTTGGACATCCGCTTCCATAGTTGGCCAGTGCACTCCGAATCTCTTTAGAGTCTGTAAAGTTCGTTGTTTTGAATGGTGTTGCTCTAATGCACCTACATGTGCTAATTGCAACCATTTAGCGTACTCATCCTCTTCTACGCAACAAGCCAAGATCCCTTGATCTGTGTGCTTGTACATGCTCCCGGCCATGATGTGATACTTTTGGGCTTTTACGATCTCTCTATTTCGTGTGTTTACCATTGGATGGTTGGGCCCGTATGTCAAGACTGGTACCAATGGCTTAGCCCACTGCGGCACCACCTCCAAATTAAACAAGTAAGCATCAGGAAGGTCATCTGACACTCCTTGTGGGGCTTCTCCCGATGTGAGCCTAGAGAGATGATCTGCTCTCAAGTGAGTCCTACCTTTTCTTACCACAACTTCAAAATCATATTCCATTAGCAAGAGAAACCATCTCACTAATCTTCCTGTATTGCATGGCTTGTTTACGAGATATAACAATGCCTGATGATCAGTAAAAAATTTAAACTTATTTGCAAGCAAATAGTGTCTAAATTTCTTAACTGCATATACCATGCCTAACCCTTCTCGCTCTGTAGTGGTGTAATTCCGTTCAACCGCATTCAATTGTCTACTGGCATAGGCAATTGGAAGATCCATATTACCTTCACCAGTAGGTTGTGCAAGCACACATCCAATGGCATAATTGGATGCATCCACATGAACATGGAATGGCTTATTCCAATCTGGTGTGGTCAAGATTGGTGCTGAACATAATCTTCGTTTAAGCTCTTGGAAGGAATTCTCACATTCATCCGTCCACTCAAAGTTTGTCAGAAGTCCGTACATGGGCTTTGCAATGACAGCATACATGTGTATAAATCGTCGGTAATAACCACAGTGCCCCATGAAAGCTTGTACTTCCTTGACATTCTTTGGCCTAGGTAGCTCTGCTATGGCTCTCACTTTTTCTTCGTCCGTAGATATGCCATTCTTTGACACTATGTGTCCTAGAATCTTGCCTTGCCTGACCATAAAAACGCACTTTTCTGGGTTCAGGCAGACTTGATATTCTCTACATTTGTCAAAGTTTTGTCTGAGTTCAGGAATATGGGTTTGTCTAACATTGGAATGAGCACAGAGATCATCAACATAGACTTCTAAACTCTTCCTCAGGAACTCCTTAAACACATGGCACATCAGTCTCTGGAAGGTAGCTGGTGCGTTGGTAAGCCCAAATGGCATTACTCTAAAAGCAAAAATGCCCCATTCTGTGGCAAAGGATGTCTTATGCTGATCCTCTGGAGCTATGGCTACTTGATTGTAGCCCGAAAATCCATCAAGGAAGCTGTACACTTCCTTGCCTGCCACTCTTTCTAAGAGATGCTCTGTGATGGGAAGCGGATAGTTATCTCGAATCGTGGCGGCATTAACCTTTTTCAAGTTAATGCACACACGCAACTTGCCATTCTTCTTGGGCACCACAACGATGGGGGATACCCACTCGGTGTGCTCAATTTCATAGATAAATCCAGCTTCCACCAGTCTATCTATCTCTTCCTTGATCTTAGCAGCGTAATTATCGTTATATGTATAAGGCTTTTGCTTAGAGGGTTTGGCATCTGAGGTCATGGGAATGGTGTGCGAGCATATGTCCGGGTCAACCCCTTTCAAATCCTTGTAACTCCAAGCGAATACATCTCTGTATTCTCTTAGCAAGGCTATCAATTCGTACTCTTCTTCTTCTGTTAAGTCATGGCCTATATACGTGCATCTCTCCTCTCCTTCTTCTATGGCCACTACTATTTTCTTGGTGGTTTCTTTGTTATCATAGGCCTCTCCTGATTGTGCCTCTCGTTTAGGCATTCTTATCATGACTCTCCTGTCATCTATCTCGTACTTCTTAAAATTTTCTGGAACCTCAAACAAGGATTCCTCCTCTTCTGGTAAGGCTTCTCTCTTCTTTCGTTTCTTTCCTTCTTTCTTAGGGGTCATATGCGTTGCTAATCTTACATCATTTGTAACTTCTCCATGCTTCTGGGGTTGAAATTCTATTTCATGGAAGTATTCTTCATCTGATGCAAATGGTGGGTCCATAATGATTGACTCTAGATCGGAGTCACTTGCATCCTCAAATGCATCATGGCTAGGTTCACATTCTTCTAGAACTGCCTCTCCCATGATTGGCTCTATGGAGAAGACTGAAATATCATAGCCATCCTCATCACAGTGAGGTGTCCATTGTTCTTCGTTGATGGCTACGTCCATTGTTGCTAAAATTTCTGCCCAGCCATGGGGTTCAAATTCCTCGTCTGGAAAAACTACAGGTGCATAGGCTGGGTCTTGAATGGGTCTATGGGTTTCGTTTGCACCTATTTCTCTGGCCTTTTCTCTCTTCTCTTCCTCTACTGCTACCTTGCACATCCATAAGTGAGTGTCTTCGTGCATCCAGGAGGATCCTGATCCTATGGAATGCACAGATTCTGTATCATCTTTGGCTCTATGGATGGGATTCCATTGGATTGGAGGGACATCTCTATGAGAATAATCCTTGAGATTGACTTTGGTTGTAACACCTAAGTGCTGCAGGTACAAAGAATTGGTCCCCCAATCCTGTACCACTTGCAACTGTCGCATGAATGGTCTTCCCAAAATCATCTCATAAGCATGATTTTTGCTAAAGTCACATATGGCAAAGGTATGTTCAAACTCGACACCACAAGTGGTGAGAGTTATTCCTTCTAGCAATCCTAGGGGTCTCTCTATGTGACCATCGGCCATTTGCAATTTCATTCTCGTCGGCCTGAGTGCCGGCTTGCCCCAACGCTTCCATAAGGAGGTAGTGGCAATTGCAACTCCTGCACCTGAGTCCAAAATTGCCTTTGTGGTGTAGTCCTGGTAGGTAATGGGAAGATAGGTGTTCCCTTCTTCACCTTCGCACATATCTCCTATCTTATCCAAGGGAATTTTTGGCACTGTCCTATGGGATCCTACCCGGGAATGAGGTTTTGCAACTTCAGTTACTCGACTGGCTGCATATTTCCCCGCGTTTGGTCTATCCTCAGGCAGTTCTTTCAAAGTGAGATTGCGCTGCACCTTGGTGTTCGTTACTACCTCCGTGTTCCTTGGTATGACTGAGTCGTCGTTCCTTACCATGACTGTGGGTGCTCTCATACACGTGGATTTTGCTTCCCATGGGCCTGTGAAGTGGGGTAACTCTTGTATGGAATTAGATTCAAAGTCCAATCTCTTGTGAGATTGAGTACTCTCATGTTCCCCGTAGATGGATGGGATGTCTTGTGGGAATTGGTCGTGTGCATCGTCCACAAGTTCAAAAGGAGGGGCGACCTCGCTTTCGTTTTCCCATTTGTCTTCTTGAATCTCCCGTAGGAAGTCTGGTGCAAACCGATTCATAGAAGAAGAAGTGTCTGGCTCTGTAGAATTAGGTACATATGCTACCTGGGAAGGAGGGCTTATTCTATCGTTGGCTCTTTCCTCGCTCTCATAAATGGCTGGAGCACAAGCTTCTTGGGGAGGATTGCTTATTCTATTACTCTTCCGAGCAGGCTCATACACTCTCTGGGAAGGAATGTGGGTTACCTGTGGAGGTACGTAAGCTTTCGAGGGAGGCTCCTGTGACTTTTGGGGGGGGAGATAAGCTTCTTGAGGAGGCTTGCTTATCTGTTCTCTCGCCCTTTCTTTTCCTTGAGGGATAGGTTCTTTTTCTGATTGTGCAATTAGCCTTTCTATTCTTTCTAAGGAGGGGAAGTTGTCTGGTTTAGTGGAATTGGCTGCATAAACTTCCGATGGGGAATGGCTCAGGTTTTTGCTTGCTTTTCCTTTCTCCTGATTTTTTTCTTCCTTGTCAGATCTTGCAATTATCCTCTCTAACTTTTCTAGGAATCCATCCAAGTGTAATTGCGTCTTGGCTGAGCCCGAGTAATTGAAAAGGCGACTGGCATCAAACATAGTCTGAGCCAATGCGACCATTTTCGCGCACAGTTTGGTTCTTTCTATCTCTAGGTCAGCTCTAGGATAGCACTTGTCATGATCCGTGACGTTTGGCCCTTCTTGGATTCTGGCCTGATATGCTTTAAGCATCATGTTTAGGTCTTCAGGAGTGGGATCTGCTAGGACTGATCCTACTCTAGGGGGTGGTGGGATTTGATGAGGCGGTGGGGAAGGTGGTGAGTCGGATGGAGATGGGAGTGGTGGAGGCGGGGTGATGTGAGAGGGAGTTTGAGCTGTGAGTTCAGTTATCCTCGCTTTTGTTTCTCTTATGCTTTCCTCAAGCTCACTCATCTTTTTGGCCCATTGTCGTTTCATTCTTTCTCGACTATCTTTCCATGCTCTAGTCCTTTTCTTTGTTACGCTCTCGGTTTCACTAGCCTCTGGGCCCTTTTCCTGGCTTGTCTCTTGGTTTTGCTGCAATGCCTGAGCTCTAGTGACTACCTGCACTGGTGCAGTGGAAGTGACGCTTCCTGAGGGATCTACAACCAAACCAATCACATTGATAGGAGTGATTTTTGGCATATTATTGGGGTTCTTAGGGCAATCTCGTAAGAGATGTTCTTTTCCACAATCTTGGCAGAAACCTTGGATAGTCACTGACTGGGGTTGTGTAGGTGAAGGTAAGGGTCAATCACGAATGAAGTGATCCCCCTGACATCGGTAGCATGGTCCTCTAGGAAAGGGTGGTCGTACCTGCCTAGGTTGAGGCCTAGGGTTGGGGTTTGCATACATGACGTTCGTGTAATCTGACTCCCAACTAGGTTCACTTGGTTCTTCACTATAGTAAGACTCACCATGTTCTGGAGACTGCATGTAGTAAGCATGGGGACTATCGACATGTGTAGAATCAAAGCTATGGTCACTTGGGTCACTTTCCGAGATCAATGGGGTTACTGGTACTATGGCCCTATTCAGGTTTTCTTCTGCAACAGCATACTTTACCGGAATCACGTTAGCGGGGTTTGGAGGCTGTTGAGCTAGCACCGGTTGGGGTCTCTGTTGGGCCTGATATTGTGGTTGGTAGGTTTGTTGGGGTCTAGCATATTGTGGTGGTGGATTTTGGTTCTGGTATCGGCCTTGTTGGTAGGGCTGCGGGTAGGGTTGCCTAACTGCCTGCTTGTTGTATGGGCAATCTTGTGCGGTGTGATTGGTGTATCTCCGTTCTATGGTGCAGTACTGGCTGCTAGGGTTTACTTGGGGTTGAGCCATAATAGGGCAGACATTCGCCATGTGGTCGCCACCACAAGTATAGCACCTTTTCACAGAGGCAAACCTTGGGATCTGTTTGCTAGTTACACCTAATTTCTGAGCTACCTTCTCAGCGAGTTCCTCAATTGATGTAGATTGCGTGGAAGAGTGGCTAGATGCGCTATCTGAGTCTTTATAGATTTTGGAAAGCTCTAGCTCTTCCCCTAGGTTATCTTCAATGTCAATGCACATGCGTACACACTCTTCTATAGTCCTAGGGTCCTTCAGATACACATAGGATCTCAATTTCGTACTCAGCAATCCATCGAGGAATAAGGCTACCTGTTTAGCAGATGTGGGTAGCTCCGAAATTGGGCACCTTTCAAGATATTGTCTAAATCTTCTTCCTGCAAGTCTCACAATCTCTTGAGGGGTTTGCTTGAAGCTGTGAATCAATGAGGAAGTATTGTGTCTTATGCCACTCTTAGAGAACTCTACAATGAAAGCCTCTAGGAGTTGGTCTATGCTCCTGAACTGACGCTCATCTAATGGCTGAAACCATGTAAGTGCCGTGTTCCTGAGGGTTAGACCGAAGGCATTGTACTGCGTGAACAGATCTTCCACTTGTTCAGCTCTCAAGACTTGCTTGAACTCCGCCACATGATCATAGGGATCTCCTGTGCCGTCAAAGTAATTCTTCATGGACTTAACTAGCTGGGTGGGTCTTAAAGTTCTTGTGTGCTCTCTAGGTCTCGGCAGAGGGAATCCATCTACATTTCTTTGGTTCCTGTGGGCTCTATGCATCTCAGGTTCTACCCTATTCGTCTCCGTCCTCGTTCTTTCTCTGCCTACTGGGTTGGCAAAACTTATTTCTGGTCTATCTCTGCTTCTGTCTCTTTGCGTACCATGAGCTTGGGAAGCTCCAGCCCCAGGGTGACCATAGGATACATTTGATCTTGGTTGGGGGAAAATAACTTCACCCTTCCAAGTGTAAGCATGCCTATCATTTTCTGTCACCACAAAGATCCGTTCCGAAGTGTGATCTAAGTAGGTCACTCTACCTGGGCTATCCGGATCCTTAAACTCATAGATCATGATATTTCCTATATCTGTTGGCTGATTAGACTTATACCTCCAAAAGGCTTCATCAGTTTCTCGATTGAGGAGCAACTCTATGCTCTTGTTGTCTTGGGGAACCCATTCAGGCGTAATAATCCTTGTGAGAACTGATTTACCTCGAGGGGTTCTAGGTTCCGCACCCATGTTCCCTTGTTCCAGGTCACCTAAGTCCGCTTCTGAGATTACATTCCCAAAGTCATCTGTCCTATCAGGGTGACTAGTGACTACATATATAGTTCCTTCTTTGTCCAAGTATGCACCATTTTCAAACTTGACAGCTGGGTGTTCTAGTCCAATGGATTGATCAGGGTTTTTAATCTGGACCACAGATCTTCCTAAGCCGTCCTCATAGATGCTAGCACCTAGTCGGTTGGTCCTAAGATATTCCAGCTGTGTTTTGTAAGGGCCTTCTACCCTGTACAAATAAGGCACTCCTGAACTTCCCGTAGGTCTGTCCATGCCTTGAGACATTTCTGACTCACTGGTCTCAGAGCTAGGGTAGTATGAGTGGTGACTCAACTGCTCGGCCCAAGACCTTGCAGTATGATTGACACTAGCCTCTGAAGACCTAAGGCTTTGTCTCTCTCTTGCTAGGTGTCGTCCTGATCGAAGGTTCATATGCCTAACTGATTATCCCAATTTTTTCCAGAGTACAACCTCGTTGCCGGTCAATTGGTACCAGTCACTTGATTCTTTTTAGTTAATTTTTGTGTTTATGGTCTTGTCTGATATCACGTCGTCAGGAACACTTGAGGGTTCTTTGTAATTTCAGGTTGATCGTTCCACGTTAGGTTCTTTTCCTTTAGATTATCGACAGTTCAGTAACTAAGTTTTTAGCTTGAACTTGAGTTTTTTAATAGTCTTCAACTTGATAACTGCCTATCGTCGCCCTGGCTTACTCCTATTTCTACTCGTTCTTAGCTTGAGCTAGGAAATGACAGAGGGAGTTGAGAATAATCCAACCTTACTTGTTGATCCCTTGCTTTATGGTGCTCAAGAACCCGGTTCTCAAGCTTGCAAAGAAATCTTGCTTTGTATGCTCCAAGTTGCTCTCAATGGACCTATAAAAGTCCCACGGTTAGCTCAATGCTTATATTCAAAGGGCAAAACCAACCACTTTCATTCATGTGACACAAACACACATTTGCATTGTGGATTTTAGGAAAATAATTCTAAAGACCCCTGACTTTGATCCCCCTGGGTATGGTCAATCTTCAAAATACCCTCTCTGAAAATCAATGCATTATCTTTATAAAAAACAGTTGAGGGCGTGTAGTATATGCCACGAGCTTTCCAACAAGCCCAAGAGCTCAAAAATTGGATTTCGTATGAAAAAGTTAGGACTGTTCAGGGTTTAGATAGTTAAATCAGGATTCAATACAAGCTAACAGTCAAACAGGAATACTCGAGTAGCTTGTGGCACGGCCTAACGATGCAATACTACACCCTAGTGTTTGTCCCACACTCAATCAAAATTTAGACCAATAATTTTGCCTTGAAAATTTGACCTAATTTGCCCTTCTAACGCGTTCGCAAAGTCTGTCGGTCGCGATTGACAGGTCAGTCGCGATCGACGTGTCGATCGCGATTGACAGGTCCGTCGTGGCTGTCAGTCGCGATTGACTGGTCTGTCGCGATTGACACGTGGCCGAAAAGTCAACCAGTCGTGGTCAAAGCGTCGTTGACTCTGTCGGTCGCGATTGATGAGTCGATCGCGATTGACAGGCCAGTCGCGAGGGTCTGTCGATCGTGGTCAAACAGTCGTTGACCGTGTCGGTCGCGATTGACGAGTCGATCGCGATTGATGACTCGATCGCGATTGACACGTGTCACGCGTATGGTCAGTCGGTCGTGGTCAATCGGTCGTTGACTCTGTCGGTCGCGATTGACAGAGCCGTCGTGGGCTGTCGGTCGCGATTGACGTGTCGATCGCGATTGACAGATCTGTCCGTCGTGGTTTGTCGATCGCGATTGACAGAGCGATCGCGATTGACAGAAATCTGTGGAATTTCAAAAAACTAAACACATTTTTGGGAAGCTCTAGGCCTGTAGGTCATGGATATGCACTTTGTTTAGCAATTAGAGCAATTTTTCTGTCGGTCGCGATTGACAGAGCTCGGCGACACACAGACAGTTACTCAGATTTCCGTACCTGCGCAGGGTGCTGGGGATGATGATGCGGCCTGTACCTGCAGAATGCTCACAAAACATGCAAAAAGCAGCACATGCAAATTCGCTCTCTCGCTCTCTCTCACAAGTGAAATGAGGGAAATGAGGTGGAGATGGGGATATAGTCAAAAAACTGAAATTTTCGCGATGATGGAGATGCACTTGGGAGATGGTGATGATGATGATGGTGATGAAGATGGTGAAGAAAGTAAAAGAAAATCGATGAGAGTGAAGAAAATACCTACAACTCCAACGCTTCAACTCTACGTCTTACCATCACACGCTCGTCCTCAAAGCTCGATCCCCGGCAACGGCGCCAAAATTTGGTGTAGCTCAATGATGAGTAGCACCTCCTTTAATGTCAATCCGGGAAGACGAGAGGATGGTATGAAGACCTCGAGCAAGTGGCGGCACAAGTGCGTGAGTGAGAAGCACACTAGCATGCACACACATACACACACACGCGCACACACAGTAAGACAAAGAGTGAGAATCAATGGAGTTTTTAGATTACTTTCAAAATGCTCTTACAAGTTCGCTTCAATTACAATCTCACCTCAAAAATGAGCTCTCTAGCCCTTTTTATAGTTTTTGACTAGCTTCTGGTCCTGTCCAGACCTAGTGTCCGGCCTAGTTAAAAATTAGGTTCCAGGGCTTATTTGGGGGCTCAAACGAGATCTAAAAAATACGAAAATTGGTACGCAACTACTTCTAAGGCTCCTCAAGCTCAAGGACTCCTTGGCTTGCACAAAATGGAGCTACAAAAAGGTGAAATGATATTTACAATGATTGTTAGTGATAAAAATCACTGTTGTTGTAGGGATTTCTTCTAGTGCTCTGCCATACATATCTTCGAGCTCCCTGCTTGCTCTTCCTTCCTGCATGTCCATCTCTTTGATTTGCATTAATGTCTTGAAAAAATATTGGCCTACTTGCCAGATCTTCTTTGACTGCCCTGTTTGCTTGTGCTGTCCCTTCGCTCTGACTCCCTTCTTTGACTTTCATGTCTTGTACGTCCTGGTGTACCAAGGCTACTGCCAACAGATGGCTTACCTCATCCATGATGTAAAAGCAAATTCGTGGCTCCAACTACCAAAATCACGAATTTTTGAGCTGAGGGAATCTCTCCTAACTTTGGGGATCACTTTTAGGTGGAGCCATTCGAATTCGAATTCAAAACTCCCTCCAAGAATTGCTATAAAAGGAGCAAGAAGGAAGAGGCGATTAGCAAGCCTTGTACGTGACCACTTCATATCATTTTGTAGAGATTGAAGAGCTTACTCCATAGCTCTATCATTCTACTCCCATTGTGCAAAGATTCATTGCCAATGTGGTTGTAATCATATGTGAATCTATACATTTATTATCATCTACCTCTCTGTTTTGTTCTCTGCTATACTCACTCAGAGCAGTAACTTCAGAAGGTCATATCTCGAGTTTTACTGAACCTTTTTCAGTGTTTTAAAGTGCGTTGGATAGCTTTCACTGTCTAGTTTCTACATATAAATTTTCAAGGTCATTGCATTTATACGTTTGGAGATATCTGCATTTTACTGCTTACTGGTCTATCTCTGCAGAGCCCCGAGAATTGTGGGAATGTTCCAGAACTTGATGAAACTTGTTCTCAGTGCTCAGTCCATCATTTGAAGTGTTTTAACTTGGAATAGGAAGTTTGCTAAGTCTATTTGCTATGCCCAAAAGGAAATTTTCTAATTCCTTCCAGGTTGAGAGCACTGTTCATTTTTTCCAGCAGGTGTATGTCCAAAAATAGCAAGTTTTGGGAGCTAGTCATTTCGCAACTTGTCGGTCTTGACTTAAACTTTTGGGATACATGTTCCAAAGTACTTGGCTGATATTTTGGTGGATTTAGGAAGCTCAAAGGGTCTACTAATCAACTCTGAAGTCTCAGTTGGCTGGTGTGAAGCTGGTTGTAGCGGCACCTACTCATCTTTGGATTGCATCCACCATCTCTCTTCACAATCTTCCCCCCCAAAAGGCAGATGAGCCTCCCTCGAAAGCTCACGTACCTCCACAGGTTGCCTACATTCCTTCTCAGGGAGTGTATGAGCCTGCTCGGAAGAGTAATAGAATAAGTAATCCTCCCCAAGAAGCTTGTGCTCCAGCCATTTACGAGAGCAAGGAGAGAGCCAACGATAGAACAAGCCCTCCTTCCCAGGTTGCTTATGTGCCCAATTCTACGGAGCCAGACACTTCTTCTTCTATGAATCGGTTTGCACCAGACTTCCTACGAGAGATTCAAGAAGACAAATGGGATAACGAAAGCGAGGTCGCCCCTCCTTTTGAGCTTGTGGACGACGCACACGACCAATTCCCACAAGACATCCCATCTATTTACGGGGAACATGAGAGTGCTCAGTCTCACGAGAGATTGGACTTTGAGTCTAATTCCATACAAGAGCTACCCCACTTCACAGGCCCATGGGAAGCAAAGTCCACATGTATGAGAGCACCCACAGTCATGGTAAGGAACGACGACTCAGTCATACCAAGGAACACGGAGGTAGTAACGAACACCAAGGTGCAACGCGATCTCACTTTGAAAGAACTGCCTGAGGATAGACCAAACGCGCGGAAATATGCAGCCAGTCGGGTCACTGAAGTCGCCAAACCTCGTTCCCGGGCAGGATCCCATAGGACAGTGCCAGAAATTCCCTTGGATAAGATAGGAGATATGTGTGAAGGTGAAGAAGGGAACACCTATCTTCCCATCACCTACCAGGAGTACACCACCAAGGCAATTTTGGACTCAGGTGCAGGAGTTGCAATTGCCACCACCTCCTTATGGAAGCGTTGGGGCAAGCCAGCACTCAGGCCAACGAGGATGAAATTGCAGATGGCCGATGGCCATATTGAGAGACCCTTAGGATTACTAGAAGGAATAACTCTCACCACTTGTGGTGCAAGTGACTCCGATCTAGAGTCAATCATTATGGACCCACCATTTGCATCAGATGAAGAATACTTCCATGAAGTAGAATTTCAACCCCAGAGGCATGGAGAGGTTACAAATGATGTAAGATTAGCAACGCATATGACCCCGAAGGAAGAAGGAAAGAAACGAAAGAAGAAAGAAGTCTCACCAGAGGAGGAAGAATCTTTGCTTGAGGTCCCAGAAAAGTTTAAGAAGTATGAGATAGATGACAGGAGAGTCATGATAAGAATGCCTAAACGAGAGGCACAATCAGGAGAGGCCTATGATAACAAAGAAACTACCAAGAAAATTGTAGTGGCCCTAGAAGAAGGAGAGGAGAGATGTACGTACATAGGTCATGACCTAACAGCGGAAGAAGAGCATGCGTTGATAGCCTTGCTAAGAGAATACAGAGATGTATTCGCTTGGAGTTACAAGGATTTGAAAGGCGTTGACCCCGATATATGCTCACACACTATCCCCATGACCTCAGATGCCAAACCCTCTAAGCAAAAGCCTTATACATATAACGATAATTACGCTGCTAAGATCAAGGAAGAGATAGATAGACTGGTCGAAGCTGGATTTATCTATGAAATTGAGCACACTGAATGGGTATCCCCCATCGTAGTGGTGCCCAAGAAGAATGGCAAGCTGCGTGTGTGCATTAACTTGAAAAAGGTTAATGCAGCCACAATTCGAGATAACTACCCGCTTCCCATCACAGAACATCTCTTAGAAAGAGTGGCAGGCAAGGAAGTGTACAGCTTCCTTGATGGATTTTCTGGCTACAATCAAGTAGCCATAGCTCCAGAGGATCAGCATAAGACAGCCTTTGCCACAGAATGGGGCATTTTTGCTTTTAGAGTAATGCCATTTGGGCTTACCAATGCACCAGCTACCTTCCAGAGGTTGATGTGCCATGTGTTTAAGGAGTTCCTAAGGAAGAGTTTAGAAGTCTATGTTGATGATCTCTGTGCTCATTCCAATGTTAGACAAACCCATATTCCTGAACTCAGACAAATCTTTGACAAATGTAGAGAATATCAAGTCTGCCTGAACCCAGAAAAGTGCGTTTTTATGGTCAGGCAAGGCAAGATTCTAGGACACATAGTGTCAAAGAATGGCATATCTACCGACGAAGAAAAAGTGAGAGCCATAGCAGAGCTACCTAGGCCAAAGAATGTCAAGGAAGTACAAGCTTTCATGGGGCATTGTGGTTATTATCGACGATTTATACACATGTATGCTGTCATAGCAAAACCCATGTACGGGCTTCTGACTAACTTTGAGTGGACGGATGAATGTGAGAATTCCTTCCAGGAGCTTAAACGAAGATTATGTTCAGCACCAATCTTGACCACGCCAGATTGGAATAAGCCATTCCATGTTCACGTGGATGCATCCAATTATGCTATTGGATGTGTGCTTGCACAACCTACTGGTGAAGGTAATATGGATCTTCCAATTGCCTTGCCAGTAGACAATTGAATGCGGCTGAACGGAATTACACCACTACAGAGCGAGAAGGATTAGGCATGGTATATGCAGTTAAGAAATTTAGACACTATTTGCTTGCAAATAAGTTTAAATTTTTTACTGATCATCAGGCATTGTTATATCTTGTAAACAAGCCATGCAATACAGGAAGATTAGTGAGATGGTTTCTCTTGCTAATGGAATATGATTTTGAGGTTGTGGTAAGAAAAGGTAGGACTCATTTGAGAGCTGATCATCTCTCTAGGCTCACCGCGGGAGAAGCCCCACAAGGAGTATCAGATGACCTTCCTGATGCTTACTGTTTAATTTGGAAGTTGTACCGCAGTGGGCTAAGCCATTGGTACCAGTATTGACATACGGGCCTAACCATCCAGTGGTAAACACACGGAATAAAGAGGTTGTAAAAGCCCAAAAGTACCACATCATGGCAGGAAGCATGTACAAGCACACAGATCAAGGGATCTTGGCTTGTTGCATAGAAGAGGATGAGTACGCTAAATGGTTGCAATTAGCACATGTAGGTGCGTTAGAGCAACACCATTCAAAGCAACGAACTTTACAGACCCTAAAGAGACTCGGAGTACATTGGCCAACTATGGAAGCTGATGTCCAAAAGTTGTGCAAGGAGTGCCCAATCTGCTGCACTAAACCACCTGTGGAACACGCTACTCTTTATCAAGTATCCATAGTGCCAGATTGGAGTGAACCTCTAGTATCCTTCCTGAGGACAAACACATTCCCTCCAGACATGACTCTGGCTAGGAAAAGGAGTTTAGAACAAGAAGCCTTGGATTACTCACTCATTGGTGATAATCTATACAAACGCGGTAAGGATGGTTACCTGAGACTGTGTGTCCATGAGAGTGAATATCTTAAGATCTTGGAAACTGCTCACCAAGGTGTAGCAGGAGGACACTTTGGACCAGATCGGGTGATCAAGGCAATACTATTTGCGGGATTCTGGTGGCCTACCCTTCACATGGATGCACATACCTATGTAAAACGGTGTGATGTCTGTCAGAGGACTCAGTATCCTATACGCAAAGATGAGATGCCACTGAAACCTATGATGGATGGACGTGCGTTCTCTAAGTGGGGAATAGACTTCGTAGGCCCTATTAATCCCCTAGCTAAGGGTTCTCATGCAGAATACATCATTGTTGCAACAGATTATCTCACCAATGTTGGTGCAGACCAATCACCAATTGAAGGCTTGGAAGATTAAAGGATGAAGGAAGGATCAACTATTGAAGCTTGGAAGAAAGACACATTCAGAGTATATGAGAAATGTACACATATGTACATAGTTCACTTAGATCTCTGCTTGAGTAAGAATCTTGTACAAATTATCTATAAATACTTTGAGAAAAGTCAGGGCATGTAATGAGAGCATATGTGACAATAGTTAGAAGCCAAGATTGAGGAAGTTAGAAGTCATGAGATAGAGAAAAGTTAGTTGAGTTAGCTCTCATCACTCAGTTGTAAACTTTTCTGAGTAAATGAAAATCTTGCGCCCGATGTTTCTGCGTGTTCTCCTTCTACAGTAGATCAATCGTGAAATGCTTTTGTACAAGTCTAAGTTAGAAGGTGCTTGACCTCTGTGCAAAGTTTAAGCTTCCAATTGCAATCAGGCTTAGAGAATTAAGTATAGGAACATTCATATGTGAAGTGTGTTCACAGGTTCCTAACACAGGCGCAGATTTTGAAGTTAATGTTTTGATCATTTCTCCCAGCACAGTTTAAAGTTTTGCATGAGTGAGGGCTTAATCTTTAAGTTGAAAGATAAGCTACTTATGGCTAGAAGCATTTTGTAAAACGGGTTCGACATTGTGAGAACCAAAGTTAAGAAGTTAGGGGTGTCAAATCGACTTCTCAGAAGTACAGATTTGGATATAGGTAACTTGTGAAGTCAATTTCTCAAGTTATACTTAATCTTTTGAAGTGATTCAACTTGAAGGAGATGCGCAATCTCTAGGAGATGATTCGTACAAAGTTTCATCAAAAACTTTACACGTTTGATAGGTTAATGTGAAGAAATAGTGCAGCAGACTTTTCTGTGTTTTATCTTCTTCACAGATTTTCTCAATTTTGATAAGTTGGAGATTAATCCTCTAAATTAGTGGAAGTTTTGACTTACTCTTGGTATAGAGGTGCTCTAATCACAAGAGTAGGTTGTTCTTTTGGAGATTAGCACTCTCCATCAGTGGTATCAGAGCAGGAGACATCAAATGAAGGAAAGGAGGATCCAGACTGCTGCAGATTCAAGAAATTCAACACTTGAAGAACTAAGAAGTGAAAGCTTGGAGTCAAAAGCCTGAGGAGAAGTCTACTCGACATCAAGAAAGGCAAAAGGAGTCTAATTCGAAGTAAAGGTACATACATTGTTTGTAAAGCTTGAAGATTTCAATACACAGGTGGATACAAGATGGGAGATGCTCTACAGATAGAGAAATTGGATAGGGAAAACTATCCTGCATGGTCAATGAGGATGGAAGCTCATCTTATGAGCAAAGATTTAATTGGTTACATCACAGGAGAAGAAGAGAAGCCAGAGTTCAGAGATCCTAGTGTTCCAACTAGGGAAGAGTTAGCAGATCTGAAAAATTGGATGAAGAAAGATGCTCAAGCTAGGAGCATTATCTATATGAGAGTCAATGATTACTTGTTACCTCATATTAGAGGTCTTGAAAGTGCAACTGACATATGGAATGCTTTGGAGGAGCATTTCCAGAACACTACAAAGTCAAGGAAGGCATCCTTATGGGCAGAGTTTACTACCTTCAAGAAGAAGGCCTCTCAATCTATTTCAGACTATGTGACAAGGATGAAAGATATTGCAGATGCTTTAGGAGCTGTTGATGAAGACATTGAGGAAGATAAATTGGTAAGGCAAATCCTTACAGGGTTGAGAGGTGATGACAAATGGAAGCCATTTATTTTGTCTACAGAGTTATCACTTGACCATTTCACTCCTGATTTAAATCAATTGTTAGGTCATATGCTAACATTTGAGCAAGATGTTAAAGGAGATGGTGACAAGAGTACAGGTCATGCAATGTACTCAAAGGACAAGAAGAAGAATAGCAAAGGAAAACAACAAGCAGGTGAAGATGAAGGAACAACTACTCAAGCCAACTTCCTAAGAGGAAGAGGAGGTGGCAAAGGTAGAGGAAGAGGCAGGAACAACAAAGATGGAGGCAAAGCTTGCTGGATTTGTGGTAAGACAAATCACTTAGCTAATGATTGTTGGCATAATAATCAGAATAATGGTGGATACAATCAAAATTATAATTCAAGAGGAAGAGGTGGCAGAAATCAAAGAGGTAATTACAGAGGTAGAGGTGGAAGGAATTACTTTGGAAGAAATGCAGGTAGAGGATTCCAAAGTCAACAATACAACAACACCTACTACAATTATGCTTCAGATCAAAAGGAAGATTCAACATTGATAATGAATGCAACTTGTGAAAGGCAGAATGAAGATCAAAGAGTCTTCTACATTGACTCAGGATGTAGCAATCACCTGAGTGGTAACATATCTTTGATGACTGATTTGGAGAGTAAAGTTTTTAATCATGTTGTTCAAACAGGTGACAACACAAAGCACAATGTGAAGTCAATTGGATCAGTGAAGGCCAAGGATGGAAGCACATTATTGAGTAAGGTTTTGTATGTTCCTACAATCCCTAAGAATTTGATAAGTGTAGGACAAATTGTTGAAAAGGGATATG
This sequence comes from Ceratopteris richardii, assembly GCA_020310875.1. Classification (NCBI taxonomy): domain Eukaryota; kingdom Viridiplantae; phylum Streptophyta; class Polypodiopsida; order Polypodiales; family Pteridaceae; genus Ceratopteris; species Ceratopteris richardii. Next base: position 3,900,099 of record CM035438.1, read on the forward strand.
AAGTAAGGTTCACTAATGATGGAGTATATGTGGAAGACCCTAGCCAAGGGTATAAACAGATTGTTTCAGGGAAAAAGGAAGGAAGATTATTTACATTGAAGATTCAAGGCAATATTGGTCATGCTATGTTCACATATGGAGGACATAAGATCTCTGAGTTAGATCTTTGGCACAAGAGGCTTGGACATTTCAATGAAAGAGGTATTAAAGATATGGTTAACAATGGTTCAGTGCTTGGATTGCCTAATGTTGCAGGTCAACATATGACATACAAATGTGAGGCATGTCAATTAGGTAAGGCTCATAAACATTCCTATTCCAAGCATGGTTTTATGTACTCAGAGAAGCTTGAGTTGGTACACACAGATGTGTGGGGACCATCAAAAGATTTCAGTATAAATGGATCAAGGTATTATGTGATTTATGTTGATGATGCTACTAGGTGGATCACTATCTATGTGATCAAAGATAAGTCAGAAGTGTTTAATACATTTAAGCACTATCATGCATATGCAGAAAGAATTACAGGTCATAAGTTGAAAAGACTAAGGTCAGATGGAGGGGGAGAGTATTTCTCAAATGAGTTCAGTGATTACTTATGGAATGCAGGTATAAAAAGGGAAGTTACTTGCAGGTACTCTCCTCAACAAAATGGTGTTGCAGAAAGGAGAAATAGAACTCTTGTTGAGTTTGCAAGATCCATGATGAAGGAGAAAAATTGCCCTAATTATTTGTGGGCTGAGGCTGTAAATATAGCCACTTATTTGGTCAATAGGTTACCATGTAAAGCCTTGCAGGGTATGACACCATATGAGGCTTGGTGGGGTAAAAGACCTACCTTGGATCATTGCAGAGTATTTGGGTGTGTGGCATATGCATATGTGCCATCACAATTAAGACACAAATTGGAACCCAAAGCTGAAAAGTATGTTTTCATTGGCTATGATGACAAGCAGATGGGCTATAGATTGTGGAGTCCATCAACAAAACAATTTATGGTTTCTAAAGATGTTACATTTGATGAACAAAGCACTTGGTATGCAGGTACAATCAACATCAATACAAGTGATGAAGAAGAAGTGAGTCAAAGAAAAGGTAAATCAAAAGTTCAGATATTTGATGAGCAAGAGAATAATGAAGTGCAGGTTGAAGTGGAAGAGACACCAAGATTTGATCCTGAATGTGAAGAGCCAGAAACTTCAAGGAGTGGAGAACTCAGAAGGTCATCAAGAAATAGGTGGCAACCTACAAGGTATAGTTATGATACTTCATTTCTAGCCACAAAAGATTATGCTTATATGGTGAATACAGATGAAGACCCTTCTACATATGAAGAGGCAAAAGGTAAGGAAAAATGGGAGAATGCTATGCAGGAAGAATATGATGCACTATTGGAGAATCAAACTTGGGATTTGGTTCCAAAACCAAATAGTCAGAAGATTATTGGATGCAAGTGGGTCTACAAGACAAAAAGGTTTGCAGATGGAAGTGTGTCTAGATACAAAGCTAGACTTGTTGTCAAAGGCTTTGCTCAAACATATGGTATTGATTATGATGAGACCTATAGTCCTGTGGCCAAGATGACAACCATAAGGACACTTATTGCTATTGCTGCATGTAAAGGTTGGAAGCTATGTCAACTTGATGTGAAGAATGCTTTTTTGAATGGTTACATTTCAGATGATGTATTCATGGAGCAACCTCAAGGGTTTAGAGATAAAAGGTATCCAGATCATGTGTGCAAGCTCAAGAGAGCTTTGTATGGCTTGAAGCAGGCTCCAAGGGCATGGAACTATAGACTTGTGAAGTTCCTAAAAGAACTTGGTTTTCAGGTGTCTAAAGCAGATAGTAGCTTGCTTGTCAAAGCAAGTGAAAATGGTTTCATATACATGTGCATATATGTTGATGATATAATTCTTACAGGTACAGATGAAGAAGGAATACAAAGGCTCAAGAGGCAAATGGAAAAGGAGTTCAAGATAAGTGACTTGGGAGACTTGTCATATTTCTTGGGCATGGAGATTACATATACTCAACATGGAGTATTTGTGACCCAAGAAAGGTATTTGAAGAACTTGTTAATCAAGTTTAAAATGGATGATTGCAGGGTAGCACCTACACCAATGGAGGTGAATCACAAATTGAGTAAGTATGGAGGTGAAGAATTCAAGCATATGAGACAATATCAGAGTTTGGTTGGTAGCCTTATCTATGCTACTCTAACTAGACCTGATTTATCATATGCAGTAGGAGTTTTGTCTCAATTTATGCATTGCCCAAAGAAAGAACATTGGATTGCAGGACAAAGGGTATTGAGGTACATTAAGGGTACACTCAATGAAGGTTTGTATTATGGGTTTACCTCAGATACAAATATCAAAATTTATAGTGATGCAGATTGGGCAGGTAATCCAGATGATAGAAGATCAACCTATAGAGTATAAAGGCATGGTTGAAGCTGCAAAGGAAGTAATTTGGGTCAAGACATTGATGAAGAGTCTTGACATTGTGCATGGGGTACCAATTATATTTGGAGATAACATGAGTTCATTGTATTTAGCTGCTAATCCTGTTTTTCATGCCAGGACCAAACACATTGAGATTCAGTATCACTTTCTAAGAGAGAAGGTGATTGTTGAGGGCGAGACGAGTAAGAAGAGGAAAAAAAGAAAGCAACGAAAGAAACAGCTTCATTAAAAGCCAAATTTGAAGATAGACAAAGGTAAAGATACATCTCTGCAGGAAGCCCCGCAAGGGCGCAACACCCATCTCTGCACAGAACCCCGCAGGGGCACGCACCAGGCTACAAAGCTAAACCCCGGGGTCCAGAGGAGTGGATTTTTCAAACATCAGAGTAGGACCAAAAGTTAGAAAGGGGTAGAGGCTGAAAAGTTGAAGAGGGTGACTAAGAATAGCACATTCCTAGTCACTGGTGGCGTGCGTGGCAACCCAAGTCAACAGGCAAGACAACTACATCAGGCTCTCGAGTTGTAGAGCTTGAATCAAGAAGGCCATCGAATCTGCATGTCTGTTTAACAGCAGACAATACTGACCACAGGGCGCGTGCGCGAAGCAAAGTCTGTCAAAGGAAGCGAGCCTGTCAAGGGACGACAGAGGCGAAGAGGGGGAGAGTGTTGCAGAGCCAAAGAGCGCACAAAGCAGAGAAAAAGACGGGCCCCAAAATTTTTCCGATTTGGACCACATATTTTTGTAACATATTCATTTTTGTAATATAATTTCCCTTGTAAAGGCACTAGAGGAGTCCTCTAGATGCATTCCCACAGAAGAATCGAAGCTTACCCATGTAAAATAGTAGGAAATTAGCTCTTAGTGAATAAAGTGCCGGTCACTTGTGTGAAAGGACCATTTTTAGGGCACTAGTATATAAGTCAAATGTGACTCTTTGTAAAGGACTTTTTGCCATTGTGAGAATAGAGAGCACAGAAATTCGAATTTGTGTCTTCTTCCCTCTTCATCTTCTTCTTCGCAAGCTTGTATGCATGTGTATTGCTTGGAAAGAGTGCTTGTGAGTGTGATCTATCCTTGAGAGTGTTTCTTTGCTGTAGGGGAGGTGTGTGCGAGGTGTAGGAAGTGCTGAAGCGTAGGAAAGTATTTGCGCGTTTCAGTATTTCTGTCATAACTTGAAGTAGGAGTGTCGGAATGGCGTGAAACCACTGCCATTGGATGTGTCTTCTCGAGAGCTTCGAAACACATATGCTATTCGCTATGTTTGGAGCTCGGAGCTAGGAGAAAAGTCCAAAATACTGACGGTTGCTGCACCAAGTATCGTTTCGTCTTGACCTACAGTGGAAGCTTGTTAGGATAAGTGTTTTCCTCATTTTCACTTTTGAGTAATACTTTTGCATTGTCCATTACGCATATGCATGTCTTCATACACTCGGCTAGGTTAGTATACTCTTCGGATTGATAAATTAAAAGCGTGTATCCCCACTATATGCACTTGTGAGGGGATTGAGGTATAGTCTCTTTCTCCGCAAGTCCCTAAGTTGAAGCTTAGGTCAACACACTTTTTGGCGCCGTTGCCGGGGAGTGACGAATCAAACCGAGGCATTCGCGTGATGGTAAGTAGCTTTTTGCTTTGAAGAACTTGGAGGAGCGGAAATCTTCTCTTCTTTGGTAAGTCAATTTCAGCCGCACTTACTACTTCTCATTCTTGGAGTGTGTGTAGTGAGTTGATAGATTAGGGAAGTAAATAGAAGAAGTAGAATAGGAGTGAGTGGAGAGTAGAGTAGGCTTAGGTTTGTTCAAGAATTTTCATTTTTCTGTAAGCTAGGAATTCCAAAGTATAAAAGCCAAAAATTTTTCATTTTCAAGTTACTTGTTGAACAAGTATCGTGGAGAGCAGTGTCGAGTATCGTGAGAGTCCAGCGATCGTTTCGAGGAAAGCAAGCAATAGGGGAGAGTTCAGTGCAAAGAGTTGGACCAAAAGATCATGGGAGCTTCCAAGGTAAACTAAACCACCTATTTGCTCAAAAATTTTCAGCATTTCAACCTAGGAAAGGGAAAGGCGACCTGCGCTGAGTGTCGTTTGGGTCTTCAGGGGGTTAAAAGTCCTTGGATGATTGATACAGTGGGTGAGAGTAGGAGAGAAGAGATAGGTGAGAAAGGGGGAAACATCAAAACCTCAAAAAACATCTCAAAAATTTGAAAAAGGGTCAAGTATCGCTTTGCTCCTGCGGTCGAGTATCGTTTTACTCCTGCGGTTGAGTATCGCGATATTTCCCAGCGGTCGTCGATCGTTTCGCTAGAGATCGTCTCGTTAGAGATCGTTTCAGACAGCGGTCGTAGATCGTTTCGCTAGAGATCGTTTCAGACAGCGGTCGTAGATCGTTTCGCTAGAGATCGTTTCAGACAGCGGTCGTAGATCACATGTCATTTGCCAAGTATCGTGATCCAGAGATCGCGACACTTGTCAAAGGTCGGTATCGTTTCAGTTAGGTATCGTCGATCGTTTCTAGTGAAGGTCGTAGATCGTTTATATTCGAGTATCGTGTATCGTCTAGTGAGAGATCGTGTGTCGTTTCAGCCCAAGTATCGCCGATCGTTTCTACTAGAGATCGTCGGTCGTGTATCGCTTTCTGCCAGAGATCGTTTTGCGAGAGATCGTTTGGTCAAAGATCGTTTTCCAGCGATCGTTTTGATCAAGTATCGTTTAGACCCAAGTGTCGATTTCCAGCGATCGTTTTGGTCAGAGGTCGTAGATCGTTTCATTGAGAGGTCGTGTATCGTTCCCAGCCAGAGATCGTTTGGGGAAAGGTTGTTTTCTAGCGATCGTTTCTTCCAAGTATCGTCTGTCAGCGATCGTTTCACCCTAGTATCGTCTGTCAGCGATCGTTTTCTCAGAGGTCGTGAGAGTCAAGTATCGTGACTTGAAATTTTCTTTCAGTCACATTCCAGCCTAAGCTTTCCCTAGACTTCTGAGCTATAACTTAGAACTCTAGAGACTAAGGGTGGACCAGAATTGATCAGAGCTCTAAAGTGAATGAACCTGAGATCAGGAAGAACCCTAGGAAGCCGAAGAAGTGTAATTTCTTCCGTAGGGAGTGTTGCCGAACCAAGTAACCGTTCACACTATTCTGAGACCTCCAGTGAGTCAGAAGGAGAAATCCCCATGGCTTCCGGGGATATGCAAGACACTGTGCCCTTGATTGGCCAGATGTCCGTCATTGAGGGTGAATACAGAACTTCCTTAGAATATGTGAGCACTAACCACAATGAGATCCCTATCTATCGGGATGGTCTAAACAGATCAGTGGCCAGACTGAAGAAGGCTTCAGAAGCCTACATAGTGCCAAGACCAGCAGTTAAGTACATAGGAGGACTGTACATGGATAAACAAGACATTCAATACATGGTCACTGAACATCCGGAAATTATTAATAAGCGTGGTGAGGAAAATGACACTTCAAGTTTAAATGGACATGGAACTGAGGAACAAGTAACTACTCCTAGAGGGAGATCAACCATCGCTAAAGTTTGGAGAGGAGACTTAGTTCCCCAGGATGACACTCTAATAGACGTGTATCTGATTAACGGGATGGAGCACCTGCTCAGAGCCCATTCTTCTATTTGGGAAGCTGCTCCTAATCCTGTTACCATCTATGAGTTACAAGATCCTGAATTCCCCACTATCATCACATATTTGGACAAAAACCACAGACGGTATTGGCCAGTCACTGAATTAGAGAGAGCTGAGCTGAAATATCAGAACATTCCAGTGTTCCCCCCAAGGGACCAGGCAACCACTTCACGGAACCCACATGGAACTTCCCGAAATGATTCAAGTCAACATTCGGGACAAACACAACAAACTCAACAAACCCAGATTCCCATCAGACCACATGTACAATTCGCAATGCCTGCCACTAATCCTAATTATCGGCCACAACCAGCTATTGACCCAAGACAAGGAGTTCATGCTCCAGTCAGACCACAGGTGGTACGAGGACCAGGTATACCAATAGGAAGACCAAATTACCCTGTAATGCCGAGACAACCTGAAACAGGAAGAAGACTAAGGCCGATTCAAGTGGCCAAGTGTATGAGAAATCATTATGATGGCTCGAGTGAACCCTATAATCACATAGCAGAATTTAAACAAGTAGTTAGAGCCGAGCAGGTAGATGACTTCATGATTCAATATGAGTCCTTTGGCCTTACCTTGTCAGACACAGCCCTGGCCTGGTTTCAGCCATTAGATCCGAATACCTTTCAGAACATGGATCAAGTGTATCAAGAAATGATTGAAGAATTTACCAAGTCTGGAATCAAGAACAATTCTTCGTCATTAATCCACAGCTTCAAACAAGCTCCAACTGAGTCAGTCAGATTGGCTGCCAGGAGGTTCAAGCAGTATGTGGATAGATGCCCCGTAGAGGAGAGACCAACACAAAACAAGATGGTATCATTGTTCTTAGAAGGACTATTGAACGGAACCTTGAGGTCATTAGTGTACGTGAAGAGAGTTCAAACTCTGCAAGAGTGTATGAAGGAATGTATAGACCTAGAGGATAACCTTGCAGGAGACTTGAAAATATCCCAAGGAAGTGTGAAAAGTGAAGAGTCATCAAATAGCACATCAGACCCTAAAAACAACATAGAGGAAATTGCCGACTTGCTAGCAAAAAAACTGGATATGCAAGGACAGAGGAATTATCCCACCAATCCTATGAGAATACCTATGCTTAGAAGATGTATGCAGTGCGGAGGAGATCACCCTTCTCACTTGTGTAATAGGGGAGTAGTCCCACCACCTGCCTATGCTCCTCATAGACCCTCTGTTCCCGGACCACTACAGTATTGCAGCATAGAGCAGAGATACACAAATCATAACACTGAGAATTGCCCTTACAATAGGCAACCCAGACCCACACAGCCTTATGTGAGACCATATGGATATCCTCAGAACCAGCAAGGAGGAGATGCCTTCAGATACCCCTCACATCAGCTGCACGCACCAATACCACGACCGTACACACACCAGGGATATACACAGCCGCAGCCAGTGCTAGGACAACAACCGCCCCACCCTCAGAATGTTGTCGCAGTTAAGATAGCACAACCAGAGGAAAACTTAGAAAGGGCCATAGTGCCAGCAACGCCTTTGACTAGCAGTGAACCATATGACTCATTTTACGAACCTAGTCAAGGAGCATACCCAGGTTATGAGAGCCCAACAATGGAATATGGGCAACAATACGACCCATATGCTTATGGCATGGAGACGTCGGAGAGTTCATATAACTACGAGCAAGATTATGTACCATTAATGTACACAGCTCCTAGAGCAACCATGCCACCTCGACCAATGATTAGACCGCCTGTACCTAGAGGACCATGCTACAGATGTGGAGGTGACCACTATATCAGAGAATGTACGTTGCCAAATCCACCACCACCACAACGAATTTGGGAAGGATACTGTAGCGATTGTGGAAAGGAACATCTTTTTAGAGATTGTCCTAAGAACCCAAACAAAGTCACATCTAATGTACAGATTAATGTGATAGAAGTAATTGAATCGTCAGGGAGTGACAAAGAGTACACTATACCCTTAAAAGCCATAACAAGAGCAAAGGCTAGAGAAGACCCTGATAAAACCACAGAAAATAATCAAAGTGACAAAGAGGGAAATACACCCATCCCTCACAGAGTAGAAGACTCCGAAGAACCAGAGAAAAGTATTACCAGTAAACGATCCCAAAGATGGAAGCAAAGGAGAGACAGGATAAAAGAAAAAAAGTTAATGCAAAAGAAGGAAAAGGAAAAGAGTAAACAGAAATCAACAGAGGAATCACAAGTGGAAGAAGACAATAAAAAGGAGAATAAAAAGGAGGAGGTAGAATCGGTATTAGCAGACCCAATGCCTGAAGATTTAGCCATGTGGATTCAGGCATACAAAGAGAGAATTAAAGCCGGACCTACCATAGAACAACATGAGAGAGAATATCCGAGAGGTGACCTAGAGAAAGAAAGATTGGAAATCTGCAAAAAATTGATAGAAGTTGCCCAACAAACATTAGAAAAACCCAAGTCACCCTTACCAAACAATCGAATTGGCGAAGAAAAATTCCAAGAGTGTCTAAACAATCAGGAAAAGCCTAATGTAAGTAGACCTCTGGATGAGGAAATGGGTATTGAGAGAAAGGAAGGATCCATAGTCCCTGAAACAGAAGGAGATTGGACTAAGGATTTATGGGCGCGAGTTCAAGAGGACAAGTGGAAAAAGGTAGAGGGAATGGAACCGCCTTTTGAAGAGTTGAAAGCAGAAAACGAAATAGAGGATTCAATACCTGAACTTAATTCTGAAGAAATTTTTCCAATGGATGCAAGTGACAAAGAAGCCGAAGACGATGTAAAGGAACTACCTAATTACACCGGGGAATACGAGCACAACTCAGAATTGTATCGCATTCCGTCAATACAGAGACGAGAAACGAATCCATCAGTTCAAACATCGGAGATCATACAACGCCTTAGAGAGGTGAAAATCCCATGTACCTTAACATTCGAGGAATTGTTAAAGGTGAAACCACATCTAAAAGAAAAATTGATCAACCAGTGGGAAGTCAAGGAAGAAAAAAAGGAGGTAGATGACGAAGTGAAAACAATGAGAATTCCAGTGGATAAAGTAGGAGACTTTAGTGAAGGGGACGAAGGAAATACATGTCTACCAATCACCTATAGGGGTTACACAACCAAAGCCATATTAGATTCAGGAGCTGGCGTTGGCATTGCTACCAAAGAAATTTGGGAGAAATGGGGAAAACCAGCATTGAGACCAACACGTATGAAAATTCAGATGGCCGATGGACATACAGAAAGACCCTTAGGATTGTTGGAACGAGTAATCTTCACTACGTGTGGAGTGGAATTCGAACATACTTTAGCAATTTGTCACTTTGAAAGGCCGAGCAACTATGAGATGATCTTGGGAAGGCCATTCATGAGACAGCTTAAGGTCGTACAAGATTGGGGAAAGGATGCAGTGTACCTACAACACGCAGGAGTCACCACTAGGATCAACCTACATACGTACACATATCAAGATGTCCCACCTCTGCAATGGAATCAAATCCATAAGGAGGAAGACGATCAATCGATTCATAGTGCAGGTTCTAGTGACCAATCCTGGATGAACGAGGACACTCATCTATGGATGTGCCAAGCTGCAAAAAAGGAAGAAGAGAGAAGAGAAAGTTGGCAGCAGAAACAAGGTATAGTGAGATCGGTACAAGATCCAGCTTATATGCCACAAGTATTTCCAGACGAAGAATTCGAACCTCACGGTTGGATGGAAATCTTAGCCACCCTCGACGTTTGTGTAAACGAAGAAGTGGTAACTATGAACGAATGTATTGATGAGGAGGGTTATGACATTAGCCTGTATATGGTAGTCCTTCAGGAGGCAGAAGAAGGAGAAGTAATTGAGAAAGACTGGAAGGAGGACTACGAGAGCATTGAAATGGAATCAGAACCCCTAGATCTAGGAATTAGTACCACCAACATGGATATCATTGCCAATGAACAACATGAGGATCTCACACAAAAGAGAGAATTAGAAGTTGAAAGGGAGTTAGAGGATGAAGATAATAAGCTTCAAGACCAATTCGAGGTACCAGCTCACTTCAAAAAATATGAAATAGAAGAGAGGAAGATTGCTATACAAATGCCTAAAAGAGAGGCACAACCGGGAATAGCATATGATAATAAAGAGCAGACTAAGAAAATAGTTGTAACCATGGAAGGAGGAGAGGAACGATGTACTTTCATAGGACAGGATGTCTCAGTGGAAGAAGAACGAGAGTTAATTCAACTCATAAGAGAATACCGGGATGTCTTCGCTTGGACTTATAAGGATTTAAAAGGAGTAGATCCTTCTATATGTGCGCATAGAATCCCCATGACATCCGAAGCCAAACCTTCCAAACAGAGACCTTATACTTATAATGAGGTGTATTCAGCCAAGATAAAAGAAGAAATAGATAAGTTGTTGGATGCTGGATTCATATACGAGATAGAACACACAGAATGGGTATCGCCATTAGTGGTAGTGCCCAAGAAAAATGGAAAATTGAGAGTGTGCATAAATCTGAAGAAGGTGAATGCAGCCACTATACGTGATAGCTACCCATTACCGATTACGGATCATCTATTGGAGAGGGTAGCAGGTAAAGAGGTCTATAGCTTCCTTGATGGTTTCTCCGGATACAATCAGGTGGCTATTGCGACCGAGGACCAACACAAGACAGCATTTGCCACTGAATGGGGTGTGTATGCATTCAGAGTGATGCCCTTTGGACTCACTAATGCGCCAGCTACCTTCCAACGATTAATGTGTCACGTGTTCAAGGAATTCTTAAAAAAAAGCATGGAAGTGTATGTAGATGATCTTTGCACGTATTCCAATCAAAGACCCGATCACATACCGGAACTGCAGAAAATATTCAACAAGTGTAGGCAGTATAGAGTCTGCTTAAACCCAGAAAAATGTGTCTTCATGGTAAGACAAGGAAAAATACTAGGACACATAGTCTCAAGAAATGGGATATCTACGGATGAGGATAAGATTAAAGTCATATTGGACTTACCAAGACCCAAAAATGTAAAGGAAGTACAAGCCTTTATGGGACATTGTGGATATTACCGTAGGTTTATTCACATGTATGCCATAATAGCTAAACCCCTATACGGTCTATTGACTCAGTTCACTTGGACGGACGAATGCGAAAAGGCATTCAACGAGCTTAAGAAACGGCTGAGTACAGCCCCAATTCTAAAATCACCCAACTGGAGTAAGCCTTTTCATATTCATGTCGATGCTTCGAACTACGCAATTGGATGTATCCTAGCTCAACCGGCTGACGAAGGAAAACTTGATCATCCAATCGCTTATGCGAGTAGACAATTAAACCAAGCCGAAAGAAATTACACGACTACAGAAAGAGAGGGCTTAGGAATGGTTTACGCAATCAAGAAGTTTAGACATTACCTCTTAGCCAACAAATTCAAATTCTTCATAGACCATCAAGCTTTGTTGTATTTAGTCAATAAACCTTGTAGCACGGGAAGGTTGGTGCGATGGTTTTTGTTACTAATGGAGTTTGACTTTGAGGTAATAGTCAAAAAAGGAAACACACATGTGAGAGCAGATCACCTTTCTAGGTTAAAACACGGAGAGCCACCCAGCGGAGTTCCTGATGATTTGCCAGACACCTATCTTTTTAACCTGGAAGTATGTCCTCAATGGGCCGAAAAGTTGATCCCTATACTTACACATGGACCTAAAGATGGGATCACGCCAAACCGAAAGCAAGATCTTTGGAGGACTAAAAACCTTCACATTATTGCTGGAAGTTTATACCACCAGGATTCAAGCGGACTACTGATGAGATGCGTGGAAGAAGATGAACAAAACATGTGGCTTCAGAAAGCACACATAAATCAATGGAACACTCACTTGAACGCAATTGGAACATGGCAAACACTCAAGAGATTCGGCATATATTGGCCAACCATGCAACGAGATGCACATCATTATGTGTCAACCTGTCCATTTTGTCAAGAACAAATCCCAGATGAGAACTCTACGTTATGCTATTCTACAATAGCACCAAGGTGGAGCATGCCTTTAGTAAAGTTCTTGAAAACTCGAGAGTACCCGGAGGGAGCTACTTTAGCAAGGAAACGTGCTCTTGAAGAACAGGGCAAAGATTACGTCATCCTAGGAAAACAACTCTTTAAACGCGGGAAGGATAACCAGCTAAGATTGTGCATTCATGAAAATGAATATCTCTCTGTCTTAGAAATGGCACATGCAGGAGCTGCGGGAGGACACTTCTCAGCAGACAGAACGGTCAAGATGATTCTCTTTGCAGGCCTGTGGTGGCCAACTCTACATATGGACGCGGAGACATATGTGAGAAGCTGCGAAACATGCCAAAGAGCAAAATATCCTATTAGAAGAGATGACATGCCTTTAAGACCCATGGTTTGTGCGAGAGCATTTACCAAATGGGGAATTGACTTCATAGGACCTATCAATCCACCGGCGAAAGGATCACATGCGGAGTACATAATAGTAGCCACCGACTACTTGACTAAGTGGGTAGAAGCAAAAGCCACTAGAAAGAATGATGCTCAAACCACAGCAAAATTTCTCTTTGAGCACATATTCACACGCTTTGGACTACCGATCGAGATAGTGAGTGATCGAGGAACGCATTTCTTAAACGAAGTCATTGAATCGCTAATGAATGAATTCTTAGTGATTCATAAGAAGTCAGCCCCATACCACCCTCAAGCTAATGGGCAAGCTGAAAGTTCCAACAAAGTACTTTGTACGGTATTGACAAAGATTGTCAATAATGGAAGGTCAGATTGGGACAAACAATTGCATCACGCAATTTGGGCCTTCCGAGTGGCATATAAAACGGCTATTGGAACTACGCATTTCAACCTAGTGTATGGGCAGAATGCAATTTTGCCAATTGACTTCTTAGTGCCTACATTAAAAGTAGCCCAGCAGTATGAGTGGAACGGTCACGAATTATCTCAGCAATTAGATCAGATTGAAAAGCTACACGAGACAAGATTGCAAGCGGTAGCGGGCATTTATGCAGCCAAACGGAGACAAAAGGCTTATTATGATGCACATATAAAAGACAAGGGACTGAAAGAAGGCGATTTAGTCCTAGTATACACCCTCAAACAGCATGCAAAGAAGCTACAAAAACGCGGATATGGACCTATGATCATAAATCGAATCTCTACTAGTGGTGCAGTCAATCTCGCCACACTAGACGGAGATATTCTTCCCAACTACATCAGTGGATGCAGAGTGAAAAGATTTATGGAGCCTCTAACGGATCAAATGTTAGCACGACTCTTAGGAGCTCAGAGTAGAAAAAAGGAAGAAGAACGCATACGAGAAGAAGCTAGACAGGAAGCCCTAGAACGTATCAGAAAACGGAAAGAGTGGATGAGAGAAAGAGACGAGAGATATCGAGTAGGAGAAGCACTCATCCCTATGGCTAATTTTAGAGCCATTGAGAACTCCGGACAACAAAGAAGACAGCCTTATTTGAATCTGGGAGCAGGACGAAGAGAGTACCACTTAGTGGATGCTCTTATAGACACAGGAGCAGCAATAAGCTGCATTAGATTTTCCTTGTCTCAGAGACTTAAAGAGGAGTTACGCCCATCGAAGGCACAGCTAATTGGAATAGGAGGAAAAGTTACTCAATGCATAGGTGAGATCACCTTACCTTTACATATGGGCAATAACACTATGGAGCAGAAACTCTTAGTGTGTAAGGACCAAGATCTGCTTGAAGACGTGGTGTTAGGACAAGATTGGATCTATGAATATGAGGTAACCATTCAATTGGCTTTAGGATACATATCTGCCAGAATAGGACCTCGTGAAGTATTTAGTTTGCTAGACGAACGACCACCCAAAGCTGCTATTATAGAGCCAGAAGTTCATCCTAATGAACAGAGTCATGATTGTAAGTTCACTAACAATATAGGAACCCCATCGTCAAGTACTTCATGTGAAAATACTGTGAGTCCTGTGTGCACTCCATCTTCGAATATAGAAAGTCACAAGAGTGCACAAGAACATGAAATCAAGCTAACTCAACCACAAGGCACAAGAGAGAATATTCCTCTGCAAGAATTGAAGTCTACACCTGTGAAAGTGTACCCCATTCCACATTCTACACTAGCTTGGATAAGAAAGGATCAAAAGAAGGCATATCTCCAGCAACAGAAACGTCATCGACAGCAGCGTGAGCACTTGTATAAGAAGACAAAGAATTTCGAACACTTCAGGCAAACACGACTCAAGAGCATATGGATCCCAAAGAAACTGATGACTGCACAACCTGATCGAACAAAGATTTGGATCCCAAAGTCATGTACCCAAAGGACGACCATTACAAACAAGGAACATCCTCCGAAGAGCTATCATACTCAACAGGGTCAACAGACACATCAGACGAGAAAACGGACATATTGGAGGAAGAAGGAATCTCCAAATGCAATACAAACCGACTTGAGATTCACAAAACAAAATCAGCAGACATACTACCAAAGACGAACCACATTCATAAAAAAGGTGGAGAATACAGTACAGTCCTCCCAAGTGAAGCAAATATGGGTGCCGAAAGACAAGACAAGCTGCATACATCGTGCAACTACTTCCAATTGCACACATGAGGAGTTGTCAAGATCCAGAGTATGCATGATAGGGCCACATTACAAGGCAAAGCATTAGGCACGTCTTTCTTCTACTTTCGGATAGTCATGCACATTTTCCCTTTGGAAATAGAAGAGCACTTGTACATACTTAAAATATTACTCCAAAAAAAAAAATTTTTTACTAACCGCTTCGGCTATGAACTAACTTTTATGTTTTCTTTTCAGCAAAAAAAAAAAATATATACAATTACATGAAAAATTCAGGTATTACCTTTCTCACACCCACGGGAAAGGGACGACACCATGCACTCGGAACTTCATCGAATTATTAATCAACATATGGAGGAGGATTTCTGAAAAAAAAACATGTGGATACTAATACATCCTCTATATTGAGTGCAGATGACATCTTCTGACTCAGAAGCTACACAGCAGGAAGAGGAGCTACTTCTTCCATTGGGGTCAATAACCAAGGTCAGAGGACATTGGTTTCGAGATGACCAACCTATCTCGGAACTCTTATTCATGGCAACCATCAAAATTATGGACAGGGATCACTATTTCCCCATCATGTCTCAAGACTTCAAGACCATCATACAAGGGCTACCACATATCGAAGAAGTATGGACTCAAGCGGGCATTGAAGCATTTTTGAAGATACCTATATGTGTACCCGACTTCCAAAGATGTACACAGGTAATGAATACCATGCAGCCGGCTGCTACAAAGATTTCAGTTCCAGAAGCAAAGGTTTTGGACAAAGTAGGCACATGGAAGACCATTCAATTCACTCATGAATTGATCAACAAGGCCTTTGGATGGAATCAGGAAGGCATTACTAATGTCAAAGAGGAATGCCATGACCCCAAGAAAAGATCATTCCTGGAGATCAACAGAATAGATATTGAAGATGCAGTACGTCTGGTACACCAACACTTTTGTTTTCCTGGCATGAACAGATACACTGCACCTCAGAAGATAGTAGTTCAGTTACTCTCCCATGCCATGCGACAGATAGGAAACAAAGTGAACCTCACAGGTTACGTACAAGAGCGATTGTTTGAAGCTCAGAAGAAATGGGGGCAAAAGAAATTCCTGAACGGTGGCTCAGCCTTGACCTTACTGATTTATGAAGCCCTAGACATGAGACACTGCTTACGAGAGATGCCGACAGCAGAAGGGCTAGCAAGGTATGCAAAATCCGCTTCTGTCCCTAAGAAAAAGAAAGCAGCAGTTGTAGTTGAAGAGGCCGGAACCAGCACACCGAAGCCCATGAGGGGTACAAAACGCTTGCGAGAAGAAGAAGCCCAAGCAACACCTCAGTCCAAGAGAACGCATCTCTTGCCTAAAGTCACGACGGCTCAAATGCCGATTTCAAAAAGAGACTTGTCTGCGGCCCTCGAGCAAACACACCAGTACATGCAAGGGCAAGTGAATCTAAATGTCCAAGGACATCAATATAGGCAAGCGAGTCAAATTCAGCAAAAAGAGAGTACCGAAAAGACTCCAAAACAACCTGGAAGATACCAAGAATTGGGCATTGATGACTCGAGTACGAATACGGAATCCAGTCCTGAGAAAGACACGCTAGATACCGATATCAGGACAGAAACATATGAAGAGAAAGGACAAGAAATTGATCAAGTGGACGTGACACCGGACAGCCAAAAGGAAAAAGAAAAGAAGGTGAATGATGCTCAGGAACAGGAGCACGTCATTCAATTGAATGACAATACAAAAATAAGCATCAAGGAAGATACGACTATTGGGGTTACACATGTCAAAGCACCTATTAAAGAGGAAGAACAAACCCCAGTGAATACGGAAGCAGAAGAGCCACAACAGAAAGAACGAACAATAATCGAGGTGCCTGATGACACACATCAAGGACATGATGGAAACATGGGGGCTGAGCCAAGGATTCAACTTCAAATCAGGCAGCCCCATGATACCACCTTACACATTGCTCAAGGTAAAGACGTGACTACCGGAGAAGAACCCTCAATACCGAAAACTTGGCTCAATGTGGATGTGACTCAGCTGAAGCCGGTAGTGAAGCAAATGATCCAGACAGCCATGGATACGCAACAGCAAATGATGGATATAGATGCAGACTATGACAAAGCCATGAAAGAAAAGAATCAGTTTCAAGTTATGAGTGAACAATTGTCTGCACAACTAATTCAGGTACAAAAAGAGATAGCCACCAAAAGCACTGAGCTGTTAGAAACACAAACGCAATATGAATCATTAAGCACTAAGCATCACCAACTGCAAAAACAGCTCGAAGACATACAGAAATTATATGATGCTACGGTAGCAGAGAAAGACAGAATGAAAACCAGAAGCACTCTACTAGAAACACAACTAAAGTTATATCTGGACGAGAATGACACCTTACGGAACAGAAATAAAGAATTGATGAAATCATTGTTATATGACCAACCAATAAAGCAACAGGATTCAACTGGAAGTAAAGAAGATGAATTAAGAGATCAACTCGCACAATATGAAGCCCGGCTAAAACAAGAGCGTGCGGTAAGAGAAGAAGCAGAACTTAAGCACAATCAGGAAATAAGTGAGCTAAAAAGGCAGCTGAATTCAGCACAGGCCAAACTGGTACAGAGCTACAGTGAAAACATGGATCACGTAGCCGACATAGGAAAGGAGCTCCTAGCCACCAAAGAAAAACTCAGTGAAGCCCTGCAAACGATAAAAGAAAAAGAAGAATGCATTGAAGAGCTACAGAATCAGCAGAAAGGTAAAGAACCGATCGGGACATCAGTAGTGCCAGAAAGAGAACATCCTACTGACGAGGTAGAGGTAAGCCCTCTATCTCAACCGATCTATCATTCTCCAATGCATGAGCAGATGGCGGATATGCATGATGATCATCCAATGCCATACACTGCAGAAATAAGTCAGAAGGAACGGGCACTAGTGGTGTCCCGATTGACGGAAAATTTTGAGAATGAAGTCATCAAGGTCATGAAGGAAGCAAAAATCAAAGGTAAAGACTTGGAAAAGATCATAAAGCCTTTCAACATTCCCTATGGACTGCTGAAAGAGAAAACAAGGCAATATATAAAGAAGGTTACGCACAAAAGTCCAGATGAGCAGCTCAATTTCAAGAATGACACATTCATGTACACTCAAGCAGAGTTCGAAGCTGCACAGCCGGTGTGGAGGAGAAAATTTTCGGAGAAACATCCCACACTACGGGTGCACTGGGAGGCCGCACCTTATTTATTCCAGGTAAACCCTTCGTTTTGCCCAATACCACGCAGAAGGGAGCCAACGGAATTTTTGGCTTTACAACGCAGCGGCAATATTAATAAACAGTGGCTCAACTATCCGATGTTACCGAGCCCGCCGCATAATTATTTGCCAACCGAGGATTACATGATCAAAACAATAGAATTTTGGCTACAAAACTATGCGACAGTACCAGATTTAGCAGTTAAAATGACAAATAAAATACTTAGTATGCTACTTACAATTTTGAAAGTCTTCAAACATGCGGCATATACATTTCTGAACTTCATCGGCATTAATCAAGGCACAGATGTACTTATTTTTGATCTATCAGTAATGCCGAGCCGCCCCACAATAATGGCATATTATTCTAGACTCATGTTTTTGCCAAGTCCATACATGCAAATATTTGAAGAAGCATTTTTTACAGGATTTTTTGAAATAGATTCAGAGATATTTTTAAAGATGTCATCCAATCTGAATGCCAGACTTGTGGCATATGAATTAAGCTTCTTCGCAGATCATAGACAACCGCCCAACGATGGAGTCAAAGCTGAACAATGGAAACAGATCATGATACGTGAAGCTAATCTGCTAAATGATACAGAGCAACAAGTATACAGAACATACGCCCGGCGCTTATCAAAGCCTGTCGGGGACGACAGAGTTCAGGAGGGGGGCAGTGTTGAGGGCGAGACGAGTAAGAAGAGGAAAAAAAGAAAGCAACGAAAGAAACAGCTTCATTAAAAGCCAAATTTGAAGATAGACAAAGGTAAAGATACATCTCTGCAGGAAGCCCCGCAAGGGCGCAACACCCATCTCTGCACAGAGCCCCGCAGGGGCACGCACCAGGCTACAAAGCTAAACCCCGGGGTCCAGAGGAGTGGATTTTTCAAACATCAGAGTAGGACCAAAAGTTAGAAAGGGGTAGAGGCTGAAAAGTTGAAGAGGGTGACTAAGAATAGCACATTCCTAGTCACTGGTGGCGTGCGTGGCAACCCAAGTCAACAGGCAAGACAACTACATCAGGCTCTCGAGTTGTAGAGCTTGAATCAAGAAGGCCATCGAATCTGCATGTCTGTTTAACAGCAGACAATACTGACCACAGGGCGCGTGCGCGAAGCAAAGTCTGTCAAAGGAAGCGAGCCTGTCAAGGGGCGACAGAGGCGAAGAGGGGGAGAGTGTTGCAGAGCCAAAGAGCGCACAAAGCAGAGAAAAAGACGGGCCCCAAAATTTTTCCGATTTGGACCACATATTTTTGTAACATATTCATTTTTGTAATATAATTTCCCTTGTAAAGGCACTAGAGGAGTCCTCTAGATGCATTCCCACAGAAGAATCGAAGCTTACCCATGTAAAATAGTAGGAAATTAGCTCTTAGTGAATAAAGTGCCGGTCACTTGTGTGAAAGGACCATTTTTAGGGCACTAGTATATAAGTCAAATGTGACTCTTTGTAAAGGACTTTTTGCCATTGTGAGAATAGAGAGCACAGAAATTCGAATTTGTGTCTTCTTCCCTCTTCATCTTCTTCTTCGCAAGCTTGTATGCATGTGTATTGCTTGGAAAGAGTGCTTGTGAGTGTGATCTATCCTTGAGAGTGTTTCTTTGCTGTAGGGGAGGTGTGTGCGAGGTGTAGGAAGTGCTGAAGCGTAGGAAAGTATTTGCGCGTTTCAGTATTTCTGTCATAACTTGAAGTAGGAGTGTCGGAATGGCGTGAAACCACTGCCATTGGATGCGTCTTCTCGAGAGCTTCGAAACGCATATGCTATTCGCTATGTTTGGAGCTCGGAGCTAGGAGAAAAGTCCAAAATACTGACGGCTGCTGCACCAAGTATCGTTTCGTCTTGACCTACAGTGGAAGCTTGTTAGGATAAGTGTTTTCCTCATTTTCACTTTTGAGTAATACTTTTGCATTGTCCATTACGCATATGCATGTCTTCATACACTCGGCTAGGTTAGTATACTCTTCGGATTGATAAATTAAAAGCGTGTATCCCCACTATATGCACTTGTGAGGGGATTGAGGTATAGTCTCTTTCTCTGCAAGTCCCTAAGTTGAAGCTTAGGTCAACAGTGATGGATAAAGAGATTGAAGTAATCCATACTTCAACAAAAGATCAGATAGCTGATATGCTTACAAAAGGCTTGGATGGACCAAAGTTACAAAGGTTCAAAGACATGGCAGGTATAAAGAAGATAGAGAAAACCTCAATTGATGATTGAGGGGGAGCTGTTGGTGCAGACCAATCACCAATTGAAGGCTTGGAAGATTAAAGGATGAAGGAAGGATCAACTATTGAAGCTTGGAAGAAAGACACATTCAGAGTATATGAGAAATGTACACATATGTACATAGTTCACTTAGATCTCTGCTTGAGTAAGAATCTTGTACAAATTATCTATAAATACTTTGAGAAAAGTCGGGGCATGTAATGAGAGCATATGTGACAATAGTTAGAAGCCAAGATTGAGGAAGTTAGAAGTCATGAGATAGAGAAAAGTTAGTTGAGTTAGCTCTCATCACTCAGTTGTAAACTTTTCTGAGTAAATGAAAATCTTGCGCCCGATGTTTCTGCGTGTTCTCCTTCTACAGTAGATCAATCGTGAAATGCTTTTGTACAAGTCTAAGTTAGAAGGTGCTTGACCTCTGTGCAAAGTTTAAGCTTCCAATTGCAATCAGGCTTAGAGAATTAAGTATAGGAACATTCATATGTGAAGTGTGTTCACAGGTTCCTAACACAGGCGCAGATTTTGAAGTTAATGTTTTGATCATTTCTCCCAGCACAGTTTAAAGTTTTGCATGAGTGAGGGCTTAATCTTTAAGTTGAAAGATAAGCTACTTATGGCTAGAAGCATTTTGTAAAACGGGTTCGACATTGTGAGAACCAAAGTTAAGAAGTTAGGGGTGTCAAATCGACTTCTCAGAAGTACAGATTTGGATATAGGTAACTTGTGAAGTCAATTTCTCAAGTTATACTTAATCTTTTGAAGTGATTCAACTTGGAGGAGAGGCGCAATCTCTAGGAGATGATTCGTACAAAGTTTCATCAAAAACTTTACACGTTTGATAGGTTAATGTGAAGAAATAGTGCAGCAGACTTTTCTGTGTTTTATCTTCTTCACAGATTTTCTCAATTTTGATAAGTTGGAGATTAATCCTCTAAATTAGTGGAAGTTTTGACTTACTCTTGGTATAGAGGTGCTCTAATCACAAGAGTAGGTTGTTCTTTTGGAGATTAACACTCTCCATCAACCAAGTGGGTAGAGGTAAAGGCTACAACCAAGAACGATGCTCAAACAACTGCCAAATTCTTGTTTGAGAATGTATTCACGAGATATGGACTACCTATAGAGCTTGTAAGGGATAGAGGCACTCATTTCTTAAATGAAGTAATTGAAAATCTACTCCAAGAATTCTTGGTAATACACAAGAAGTCTGCCCCTTATCACCCTCAAGCTAATGGGCAAGCTGAGAGCACTAATAAGATCTTATGCAATGTACTGACGAAATTAGTGAACACTAAACGCTCTGATTGGGACAAACAGCTACACCATGCTGTTTGGGCATATCGAGTTGCCTACAAAACGGTACTCCAAGCCACCCCCTTTCAGATGGTATTTGGCCAAAACGCTGTGCTACCCTTGGACTTCTTGATCCCTACATTGAGAGTAGCACAAGAGTATGAATGGACAGGTCATGAGCTCTCCTCTAGGATCTTTGACCTTGAACGATTAGGAGAAACAAGACTGAGAGCCGCCGCAGGAATATATGCAGCCAAGAAGAGACAGAAAGCATATTTCGATGCCCATGTGAAGGATAAAGGCTTGAAAGCAGGAGATCTAGTCTTAGTCTATACACTAAAACAACACGCGAGGAAGCTAGAAAAGAGAGGCTACGGACCTATGATCATCAATAGGATCTCCACGAGTGGAGCAGTACAATTGGCCACATTAGAGGGTGATGTTCTCCCAAATTATATTAGCGGTTGCAGAGTCAAGTTGTATCAGAAACCCCTCACGGAGGAAATGCTCAGCCGACTCAACACTGCTAAGAAACGCAAAGAGGAAGAAAAGCGAGTTCGAGAAGAAGCCCAAGCAGAAGCTTTAGAACGCATCAGAAGGATGAAGTTACGAAGGCAAGGTAGAGATCAGCCTAGAGCAAATGACTATGCAGATCAAGGATATCCCATGGCCATGTGTGAAGTTGCAGGAACAAGCTCGCATAGGATAATTGATAGACGTCCTTTCATAACCCTAAATATAGGACAAGGAAAGAGTGCAAGGAACGTAAGAGCCTTGATTGACTCAGGCGCAGCCACTAGTGCTGTTAGAGTGTCTTACTGTCAACAATTACAGTTGACTGTCAACCCTGTGGAAGCATATCTCATAGGGTTGGGAGGCGTGGAAACCCCTTGCATAGGCGAGGTGGAACTTCCCCTCTACATTCATGATGAGGAAATGACTGTTAAAGTACTGGTGTGTCAAGATGAGGATCTCACTGAACCTCTCGTCTTGGGTCAAGATTGGATCTATGACCAAGTAGTCAATCTAAACCTAAGAAGTGGACTTCTCCAGGTTTGGGTCAATCATAGTCGAGTTACAGTAGAATTAGACAATGGAGCACTCAAGGAACTAGGAAAGGCACAAACTCCTGGTCCTTCCAGGGGTACACATGAAGATGACCATGCTGTTCTTGTTCAAAACCATGTGTTGCAGAGGAATGATATTTGCGAAAAAGGAGTCAGGGATGCAATGGAACTCCCTTCTTTTCCAAAGGTCAGAAGGAGGCAGCAACCAAAGGTGGATCAAAGGCAGAAGAAGCAGAGTACTACCTATGTCCGAGATCAAAAGTACCTGCGCAGCAGAATGTCCCAGAAAGTAAACCAAGTGTGGGTGCGGAAAGGAGAACACCCTGTTGCACTCACGACAACCACACGGGCAAAGCTTCTTACTAGTAACCAACAACGTGACGCCACTAAGAAGTCTGTCAGAAATTCTTCTGCTAAAGTGAAATCCATTTGGGTGCCCAAAAAGTCGATGAAGGCTAGCCCACAATCAAGACAAATTTGGGTGCCTAAGGCTTGCTTGAGGGCACAAGTAGCTACGCCAAGGCCACAACCTATGCAGCATATCCCAACTACGCGTACAGCCCGTATTCACTCGTTCTCGACACTCAGGAAGACACCAAGAACCAAGAGCACGCATGTAATCGCTTGTAAATGGGTCCCTAAAAGGCCTCATATTCAAGCAGATACACCTATAATGTTCTCTAGCGCCTCTACGAAACCAAAGGAAAAACCCATCCACTGCATTTGGCAGCTTAAGACCTGTATTAAACCCCCCGACCCCAATTTGTAAATTCACCCCCACTTACTAACAACATTAGTCTCCTAGGAATACACAAACATTAACTACACTCACTGTCTTCGTGCACTTACTAACCACTAACTCACCATCTACCTCATGTTAATGTTGTAACGGGGACAACAACGGATTTATTCTGTCCATTACGATGTTAACACATGATTCTATATTCTCACAGAATCAGAAGGCAAGAAGTAAAATGGCAGAAGCGACAGGTTCGGGCTCACAAGTAGGGATACTTACTGCAGGAATTGATGTGGATAGTCTACCAGTGGATGTGCCACCAACTGAAGGACTAGTGGAGATGCAGCACCTTCAGCAAATCCCGGTGCCAGATCCACCTACAGGGATCACGGAAAGAGTCCATGCCAATTCTCATTGGTTCAATGGCATGCCAGGTCCATTAGGAGAGGCCAAGTATATCTGGGAGTCTAAGTGCGAGTATGACAGATCATGGGTGCGATTCCAATTTTTCTCCAAGGAGTTTGAGACTTTACAGAACACCGAGGATCTCCAGACTATATGGCAACGAGCAGGGCTAGCAGAATACTTTGAAGCCCCACTACCTAAACCCGATCTCCTCCGATGTTACTATTTGGTCTCCACATTACAAGCTAATGAAGATAAGGACAAACCCGGATCATTTGTTCTCCCCTCATTGCTGGGCAACAACGAGTTGAAGAGGTTTGAGCTTACTGTGGAGTTGGTAAGCGACGCTTTGAATATGCATGGCACTCATGTACCCTCTGAAAAGGATGCTCTCGTTCCCACTAACATGAAGGATAGGAAACTATTGAAGCTTAAAGACATGGCAGCACTCACCCCAAATGTGTCCATCCCTCTCCGCATGTGCATGCAACATTTCGCCTTTCCCGGCCAAGACCGATTCACACAACCACACAAGAAGATCTGGTTCGCTCTCTACTTAGCGGAAGCAGGTGCGTTACCCATTAAGCTACCAGTATGGATTATAGATCAGTTATATGAAGCAAACAAACGGGCTTCTAGGAAATTAGTGGTGAACGGATGCTGTGCAATCACACGCATTATTTACCGATGCCTAGCATATGATGTCCCCATTGAACGTGCCTTAACTTGGGCACAATTACAAATGTTTAAAAGGCTCAAGACGTCCACACATCAATCCAAGCGCATGAGGGGTGCGATCCCTTGTGTCCAGACAAGGGAAGTCCTGACTACTCCTGAGGCATCACCACTAAGAGAGGCCACTGTACCTCCCTTTACCATTAGGATACCCAGGTCGGAATCTGACACTACGACACAAGCTACCCCATCGGCTCCTCCTGTTCCACCTGAATTCGAATTTGCTGCTACTGGAGACGCTGAAGGACTGGACCCCCAGGATTTCGAAGCATTCCTACAAAGCACACAATTCTCTGATGTGGAGTTTTATTCAGAGGCAGAGGAGCAGGGCACATCCTCACGAAGAAGAAGAAAGTCTACAGACGGTCGACATGTACATTGGAGTGACGCTCAGCAAAGTCAACAACACGGACACCCGGAAGAAGAAGAAGCGTATGAAGAAGAGACCACTGAAGCCCCAGCCTATACAGCAGAACTCCGAAGGCTGTATCAGATTATGGAAAGAGTGCGAACGCAGCAACTACTCACTGAACAGAGCAGCAGAGTACTTATGACTCAGTTGTTGGAAGAAGCGGGAGTTGACTCAGAGTACAGGGAAGGTCTCTTATTGATGGCAGAAACATATGGAGTAGTAGAAGCAGTGCGCACTGCCATTCAGAGGCCTCCAGTTCAATATGACCCACGAAGGTTCCAGACACGACCTCGCTCAGGTAAGAATATCCAAATTCCCATTACAGTTGCAGAAGAGCCAACTACTACACCTGAAACTATCAGGACAACCTTCCAAACAGCTAGCCAACAGCACCCAGCCACCCATGAGGAGTCCACCGAACCACTACCACCCACTCCCCCACCATCACCTCCTAGAAGAGAAACAGTGGAAACCACATCGACTACTCAACCCACTGACCCCACCTTCATCTTCCGTACTCCCATCTCTAGTGCCACCCTATTCTCTACCACTGATAACCCGATCTTTGAAGCAAACCCCATCACTACACAATCCACCGAACCCCTCCTAGAGCCTGCCCTAGGGCAACCATCCCCAATGCCCTCAGCCATGGGTCGTCGTGACCCTAGATCCACATTCATGGGCTTCCCTGCTACCACGCAACCCTTTCAGCCCTTCTCAAATTTACGACCCCAACCCCCGACATCCCTCTCTCCATTTCTACAATCCCTCCATGACCTCTTTGCTAGGGCTTTTCAACCAGGCTCTCAACCATTCCCTGCCTTTTTCAGCTCCCCACCCCACTTCGCATCCATTCACCACTTCCACACACACACCACCTACCATCCCAATGTATATGGGAGACCCCACACTCACACCCACTCCTGAAGGTATGGACATTTCACCACCCACGGCACCTCCACCCACGGTTTCACCTCCTCCCATTCCCCCTCCACCAATTTCACCCACACACACAACTTCCGTAGACACATCATTCACTGTCTCCCTTCCCCAATTCCCTTCCCATGCATCTCCCACGGTAAACACCACCCACTCATCTATAGGAAATGCATTGGACACCATGTTGGCTTGTATATCAAATTTAAGAACAGATTACATTCAGCTCCAGCAAACAAAACGAACGCGTGCACGAGCACTCAGAGACACTACAGCACTGCCTTGCGGCACTAGAAGAGGAGAACGCTCGCCTCCACACACAGTTCTAAACCCTCCAAGAAGCCCATAACACATTGGAGGTATAGTTACAGAATGTAGATCAGGAAGCGGTGCAGGTGGTAGAAGGTCACCTACGGACACAGATGGAACGCAACTCAAAACTTCAGCGAAATATGGCACTACTCAAACGCCATCTTGCGGCTGCTCAGGAAGAGAATAGACGCCTGCAAATACAAAATCAAGAGAACCTGGAGGCAGCTATTGAGAGCACACCGGGGGCACCCATCAGCCCATCCAAGTTTCAAGCAGTGACCCCCGATAATATCAAGATTATATTGGAAGATTATGCCATGCTGCTCGAAGCACATGATAAGCTATCGGAGGAGCTGGGACAACTGAAGCAGGAACACCAACAAAGACCAACAGCAGCCCCTCCAACCACCCCCTCTGCGGCTTCCCTTCTCACAGACGCAGAGGCCATAAAAGATCTCCAGAAGCAGGTCACTGAATTGCAAACACGCCTACTACAATATGAGAGACCATCTTCCCCTCCAGAGGCTCCCACGGACGAAGAAGTTGTGCAAATTCCTGTGGAACAAACGTTTGACGAAGAATACGATCCGCAACCATTCCCAGGAGGCCAACAAACAGAAGAAGCGCAGGACACATTCGAGGCACCACGGCCCCCATGGTTACGTCAAGTGGAGGAAATCAGGAGTTCGCACGAAGAGCGCACAGTAGTGCAAAATCAGGCCATGAGAGTCATAGAGGAAACTGTGTTACAATCAGCTTACTTTAAGAACCTGTCATCGAGACGCCTGATTCTCTCATCTGAACTCCAATACAGGCCGTATTATATTATCTTGGCTGATTATAATGCAGAAATACAAAGAGTCACGGGTCAGATTCCTACCTTTGCGACCCAATTTCAACCCGAAGACCTTCCTCCAGAGGTGCAAAAAGGCAAAATTCGTCAACCAACATGGCGGCAGAAACTTCTAGAGACATATCCAGAAATGCTACGCACATGGAACAACGCGCCTTTGCACCTCCTGTACAATCCATGCTACGGTCCAGTCCCCCGCCGCAGGTCGTGGAAGGCATTCAATATCAAGGTACAGAACAACGCACAATGCAAGGAATGGCTGAACTACCCGTACATTGCGCCACCACAAGGACCACCATCGGTAGCATATATGATGGGGACCATTCGCCACTGGATGCCGCGCTTGAAGCCCATGCAAGATGTAGCAGCGCAGATGATGCTTAAAATCTTAGATATGATGCAAGTAGTCCTGAAGACCTTTAGAAATGCAGCCGCACCACAGGTACGTCTCCCGGGGTTTAGCAATGGAAATTACGACTTGGTGTATGACATGAGCACCACCCCCAGTATTCGTGTGGCTTACGCTTGGCATGCACGCATCAAATACCTCCCCGCCTGCTACAAACAGACCTTCGAAGAAATGTTCAGATCAGGTTTCTGGGAGTATCACTCGGAGGTTTTCGCACCAAAGCCAACACATCTGCTCCAACTGTTTGCTTGCGAACAAGCAATGTATTCAGAGTACTACACCACCCCGCAACCAAGAACCCCTGGTGCAATAAATTGGGATGCATTGGAAGCTGATCTAGCAAGAGGCTTAAGGATAGGAGAACATGAACTGGCCACCAATGTCATCCAATATTACATCGACCACCCGAGAGAACAAAGGTCTGTCAGGGGCGACAGACGCTAGGAAGGGGGGAGTGTTGGCATACAAAGCAACAGAGGAGTCATGCACAATACGGCAACAAGGCCAGATCATTTTTTCCATGGATTATGTACAACTCAAGTGATTTTAATCACTACACAAACATTGTAAATCCCGTTTTTGGAAGATTAGACTCCATTTTGTGCAAGCCGAGGAGTCCTCGAGCTTGAGGAGTATTAGAAGTACCATCGTACCAATTTTCATAATTTTTAGACTTCGTTTGAGCCCTCAAATAAGCCCTGGAACCTAGTTTTTAACTAGGCCAGACACTAGGTCTGAACAGGGCCAAAGCTAGTCAAAAACTATAAAAGGAGATAGAGAGCTCATTTTTGAGGTTAGATTGTAATTGAAACGAACTTGTAAGAGCTTTTGAAAGTAATCTAAAGAACTCCATTGATTCTCCCTCTTTGTCTTGCCGTGTGTGCGCATGTGTGTGTATGTGTGTGCATGCTTGTGTGCTTCTCACTCACGCACTTGTGCCGCCACTTGCTCGAGGTCTTCATACCATCCTCACGTCTTCCCGGATTGACATTAAAGGAGGTGCTACTCATCACTGAGCTACACTTCTTCCTTCGTCTTCTAGCCTAGTTGGCTTGCTTGGATGGGAGTTGTGGGGGCAAGGATGGTGGTTGCTCTCCTTTGCGTACCTAGATTTGCTTCATGCTCGGAACTGCTTTCTTGTTGAAGGGTGTCTTTCTATTTGCTATAGCAGTTGTCTTGAATTGTTGTGCTTGCTTCTGAGGTTAAACTACTATGGATGCTTTACCCTTCAAAAAAGGAGGGTTTGCTTGCTTTTGCGAGTCTTCTTGCATGATTGAGTCCTTCTGGATCATAGAGCTTTTGACACATGTAACATCTTCTTCCAGATGATTAGTCTTAGAAGAACTAAGAGAATGTGGGACATCTGGATTTGTGAGCATGCAGTTCTCTAATTCTAATGTAATGCATTGTTCTTGTACCCAAACTTGAAGAATTTGACTTCTTAGGTTTAAGTTAACTGCATGGTCATAGATCCAATCTTGACCCAAGACAAGTGGTTCTGTAAGGTTCTCATCTTGACACACTAGCACTTTGACTTCCATTGGAACATCTCGAAGATAGATGGGAAGTTCCACCTCGCCCAAACAAGGGGTTTCCACACTTCTCAATCCTATGAGATAAGCTTCTATGGGATTGATGTTCAACTGCAAGTCTTTGCAGTAGGACAGTCTAACTGCACTACTTGCTGCACCTGAGTCAATCAATGCTTTCACGGTCCTGGCACCCTTTCCTTGTCCTATCTCTATGGTCACAAAGGGACGTCGGTCAGTGACTTGAGAAGTAGTTATGCCCGATTTTTGGCACATATCCATGTGATATTTTGGGGCTTTTGAGTTGACATCTAGGCCTAGTCGCCTTAACTTATTTCGCCTAATATGCTCTTTGGCCTCTGCCTATGCTTCTTCCCTCACCTTTAACTCCTCTTCTTTTCGCTTCTTAGCAGTGTTGAGACTCGTAAGCATATCCTCTGTAAGAGGTTCTTGGTATAACTTGACTCTACATCCACTAATATAGTCTGGCAAGATATCTCCTTCGAAAGTGGCCAATTGAACTGCACCGCTAGTGGAAATTCTATTAATGATCATGGGTCCATATCCTCTTTTTTCCAACTTACGGGCATGTTGTTTTAGTGTTTACACCAACACTAGGTCTCCCTCTTTCAATCCTTTATCTTTGATGTGTGCATCAAAGTAAGCCTTTTGTCTTTTCTTTGCAGCATAGATGCCTGCCGCCGTGCGTAGCCTTGTCTCACCTAAGCATTCTAGATCAAAGATCCTAGACGACAATTCATGTCCATTCCACTCATGCTCTTGTGCTACTTTTACAGCTGGGATGAGGAAGTCCAATGGTAGAACAACATTTTTTCTGAAGACCATCTGAAATGGGGTGGCATTGAGTACCGTTTTGTAGGCAACTCGATAAACCCAAACAGCATGATGAAGTTGTTTGTCCCAATCAGAGCGTTTATTATTTACCACTTTTGTCAATACGTTACAAAGGATCTTATTGGTGCTCTCGGCTTGTCCGTTAGCTTGTGGGTGATAAGGGGCAGACTTCTTATGTATCACCAAGAATTCTTGGAGAAGATTTTCAATGACCTCATTCAAGAAGTGTGTGCCTCTATCGCTCACTAACTCTATTGGTAGCCCATATCTTGTGAACACATTCTCGAATAAGAACTTAGCCGTAGTCTGAAAATCATTCTTTGTTGTGGCTTTCACTTCTACCCACTTTGTGAGGTAATCTGTGGCTACAATAATATACTCTACATAGGAGTTTCTAGTTGGGGGGTTAATAGGACCTATGAAGTCTATGCCCCACTTCGAAAATGCACGCCCTCCCATCATTGGCCTCAAAGGCATCTCGTCTTTTCTAACTGGATATTGTGCACGTTGGCATGTGTCACATTTCTTCACATAAGTATGAGCATCCATATGAAGAGTGGGCCACGAGAGTCTTGAGAAGAGAATGGTCTTGATTACTCAATCAGGACCAAAGTGTCCACCTGCAACACTGTTGTGTGCAGTTTCAAAGACTTTCAAATAGTCTGATTTGTGAACGCACAATCTTAGATAACCATCCTTGCCTCTTTGATATAAGTTGTCTCCCACCAAAGCATAGTCGTGAGCCTCTTGCTCCATGCTTCGTCTTCTTGCTAGACTAGCCTCTTTGGGTAAGGTTCCCGTTCTCATAAACTCTACCAATGGAGCACTTCCAATCAGGAATTAATGACACTTAATAAAGGGTGGCATGCTCCACTGGTGGTCTCTCTCTGCACTTTGGACAATTCTTAATCCACTCATGTATTTCTTTGTCCATGCTAGGCCAATACACTCTTAAACGTTTTAAATTCTGCAATGTTCATTGTTTTGAATAGTGATTTTCTAGAAATCCTTCATGGGCTTGTTGCAACCAGCTAGTATGTTCATCATCCTCGACACAACAAGCGAGAACACCCTCCGTATCTTGTTTATACATGCTTCCTGCCAATATGTGATATTTTTGTGATTTTACAATTTCTTCTTGTGAGGTTTTTCACATTCTTATTTGCGGGTCCGAAGGTGAGGACTGATACCTACTTATTTGCCCATTTATGAACAACTTCCAAATTGAACAAATAAGCATCAGGTAGTTCATCAGGCACTCCTTGCGGTGACTCTCCTGAAGTAATGCGAGAAAGGTGATCTGCCCGGAGGTGGGTTCTATGTTTTCTAACAACAACTTCAAAGTCATATTCCATTAGTAAGAGGAACCGTCTTACTAAACATCCTATATTGCAAGGTTTATTGACCAAATATAACAAAGCTTGATGATCAGTGAAAGACTTGAACTTGTTGGCCAATAAATAGTGTCTAAACTTCTTCACAGCATATACCATGCCTAAGCCCTCTCGCTCGGTGGTGGTATAGTTTTGTTCAGCTGCAGTTAGCTGTCTGCTGGCATATGCTATGGGTAAATCTAAATTTCCTTCACCTGTGGATTGTGCTAGCACACATCCTATGGCATGATTGGATGCATCCACATGGACATGGAATGGCTTATTCCAATTAGGAGTGGTCAGTATTGGTGCTATGCACAAACGTTTCTTCAGTTCATTGAAAGAATTCTCGCATTCATCATTTCACTCAAAATTAGACAACAAGGCATAAAGGGGTCTAGCTATGATCGCGTACATGTGGATAAACCTGCGGTAATATCCACAATGGCCCATAAAAGCTTGTACCTCTTTAACATTCCTTGGCCTCGGCAGCTCTGTTATGGCTCTAACTTTGTCCTCGTCTATGGATATTCCATTCTTTGAAACAATATGACCTAAGATTTTACCTTGTCGTACCATGAATACACACTTTTCTGGGTTCAGACACACTCGATATTCTCTGCACTTGTTGAAGATCTGTCTGAGCTCAGGGATGTGAAATCTTCTTTCTTGGGAATGAGCACATAAATCATCCACATACACTTCTAAGCTCTTTCACAAGAACTCTTTGAAGACATGACACATGAGCCTTTGGAATGTTGTAGGTGCATTGGTGAGCCCAAATGGCATCACACGAAATGCAAAGATTCCCCACTATGTGGCAAAAGCTGTTTTGTGTTGATCTTCTGGGGCAATGGCTACTTGATTGTAACCTAAAAATCCATCGAGGAAGCTATAAACTTCCTTGCCTGCAACACGCTCCAATAGGTGTTCCGTGATTGGAAGTGGATAATTATCTCTGATCATAGCGACATTAACTTTTTTAAGGTTAATACACACTCGCAACTTCCCGTTCTTCTTGGGCACCATTACAATGGGGGACACCCATTCAGTATGCTCAATCTCATAGATGAATCTAGCTTCAATCAGCCTATCAATTTCTTCTTTTATTTTGACTGCATATGTATCATTATATGTGTAGGGCTTCTGTTTGGTGGGCTTGGCATCAGCAGTCATGGGGATAGTATGAGAGCAAATTCTTGGATCTACCCCTTTCAAGTCTCTATAGTGCCATGTGTTGGGGCTTCACTCACTAATTAGGCATGGATATATGAAGACATATGGAGACATATGATGGAGGAAAGAAGAAGTGAAGGAAAGACCTACAGAAAATCAAGCCTAAGTGAAGGGACAATTTCACTATTGTAAATTAGTGCAAAATTAGAGTCTAGATTTGTAATTGATCTTTAGAACTTACGAGTTCAAGTCTAGAAGAATGTAAATCATAGGTATATAAGTTAATTTGAGTCAGAAACATGTAGAAGAGAACTCAATTTTGTAGATTGAGTGAGTAGAGAAAAGTCGTGTCTTTTCTGAGAGAGATGGTGAGAGAAAACTTCTGAGTCTGAGAGAGTTTTCCATGGCTGTAAGCAAAATTAGGCCAAGCCATTTTGTACACATCTTCTCTGATAATCAACACATGTTTGTGTAGAAGGATTGAGTCTAATTCCTCTTGTACATTGAGTTCTAAGTCATTTCATATGACTGTGAAAGTTAGTTGACAGTTACGACTTTTCTGGCGCACATTTTACTGGTCTTCTGAAGGATAGATCTCGAAGCATGGTGTAAAGTTTTTGGTAAGCAATAGCTTGTTTGTAAGCAATAGCTATATTTGGTCAAAAGATCTTTGAGAAACGGGACGTGTACTCAGAGAAATCAGCTTAAGAGTTAAGGTATGTCAAATCGATGAAGTACATTTTCAGTTTTCAGACATAGTGCAAAAGTTGGAGCAAAATCAAAAGATTTTGAAGTTATTACTTGAAAGTTTTGTTTGTTATGTGTTGCTTAACATTAGCAAGAACTTCTCTTAGCAAGTGATCAAAAGATTTGGCAAAGATTGAGCCAATACAGGTCAGATTGAAGGATTGAAGAAAAGGCGCAGATTTCTGTGAAGTGAAATTTTTGATTTTCACTAAGTTCAGAGATGAAGACTCATAATGTGAGTATTGCCAAGCTAATGGTGGTTATGGAGGTCTTCTTATACCACATTAGTTTAGTTCTTGTGGTGTTTCACACACCAACACCATGCAAACACATCCCTATATTCCCTTAATAGAGCTACGAGCTCCATTTCTTCTCTTGCACTTAGGTCATATCCTATATATGTGCATCTCTCTTCGTTCTCTTCAATGTCACTACAATTTTCTTGGTCTTTCTTTATTATCATATGGTTCTCCTATGATGGCCTCTCTTCTAGGCATTCGTACCAAAATTTTGCGGTCGTCAACTTCATATTTCTTGAAGTTTTCTGGTACTTCAAACAATGATTCCTCCTCTTCTTGTTTCACTGCTTTTCTTTTCTTCTTCTTTTGACTGCTCTCACTTCCATCCTTTGAATTTACCGTTTTAATACTTGTGAGAGGTTCTTCTTCTTTCTGGGTGAACACTCATATATCTTCTAGATAGTGCTTCTCTGAGTTAAAGCAACTATCCATCACAATGGACTCTATATCATCGTTGTTGGAACTGAAGGACTCACAAGGCAAGGAAGCTTACGAAGGGAGTCAGAGAGAAGAGAAAGCACAAGTAGACAGGGTAGTCAACGACGATGTGGCAAGTAGGCCAATATTTTTTCAGGACACTAAAGCATATCAAAGAGGTGGACACACAAGGATAAGGAGCAAGTAGGGAGTTCGAAGATATGTATATCAAATCATTAGAAGAAATCCCTACAACAATAGTGATTTTCATCACTAAAAGCCATTATAGATACCATTTCATATTCTTGTAGCTCCATTTTGTGCAAGCCAAGGAGTCCTTGAGCTTGAGGAGCATTCGAAGTAGCTACCTACCAATTTTCATAATTTCTAGACTTTGTTTGAGTCTTCAAATAGGCCCTAGAACCTAATTTTTAACTAGGCCGGACACTAGGTCTGGACACGGCCAAAACCTAGTCAAAAACTATAAACAGAGCTAGAGAGCTCATTTTTGAGGTTAGCTTGTAATTGATCTAAACTTGTATGAGCACTTTTGAAGTAATCTAAAAGAACTCCATTGTCTCTCTCTTTGTCTTACCTTGAGTGCACGTGTGTGTGTATGTGTGTGCATGTTAGTGTGCTTTTCACTCACGCACTTGTGCCTTCACTTGCTCGAGGTCATCATACCATCCTCACGTCTTCCCGGATTGACATTAAAGGAGGTGCTACTCATCACTGAGCTACACCAAATTTTGGCACCGTTGCCGGGGATCGAGCTTTGAGGACGAGCGTGTGATGGTAAGACGTAGATTAGAGACGTTGGCGTGTAGGTAATTTCTTCACTCTTCTTATTTTTCTCTTTCTTACCTCACCACCATCATCATCCTCACCATATCAGGTCTCCATCTCCATCATCGTGAAAATTTTCAGTTTTTGATCATATCACCTTCTCCACCTCATTTCCCTCATTCCACTTGTGAGAGAGAGTGAGAGAGCGATATTGTGTGCCTTGTTTTTGCGTGTTTCGTGAGCTTTCTTGCAGGTACTTGCTGCATCATCATCTCCAGCACTCCGCGCAGGTACGAAACATAACGGAACCGTCTCTGTGTTGTCGAAGTCTGTCGATTGTGATCGACAGAAAAACTGCCCATTTGGTAAAACAAAGTGCACCACCATAATCTACATGATGTGTACATGCTAAATCGCTAAAAACAGTTAAAAAATTCTGAGTTCCTCTATCAATTGCGATTGATACAGTCGATCGCGACTGACACCCACGACCGACAACTTCTGTCAATCGCGACCGACAGATCTGTCGATCGCGACCGACAGAGACGACTGACTAACCCTGTCAATCGCGATTGACACCATCGATCGTGTTCAACAGCCACGATCGACACCTCTGTCAGTCGCGATTGACACCGTCGATCGCGACCCACTGAATTTTGGCGATTGACTGAATTTTACGTGTTGCCACGTGTCCATCACGACGGACACAGCCCCGATCGACTGAATTTATGGTGGAAATCCCGGAGCACGTGTCGATCGCGATTGACACCATCGATCGCGATTGACACCATCGATCGCGATTGACAGGACCCATGATCGACTCTGTCGATCGTGATTGACACTGTCGATCGCGATTGACACTGTCAATCGCGATTGACATTGTCGATCGCGACCGACAGGCCTCGACGGACACCTTTGTCAATCGCGATTGACAGACCTGTCGATGGCGATTGACAGGCTTTTCGGCCAAAATTTTAGGGTTAATATTTCCAAGTCTTTGGGGTAATTTTGGGCACAGTTAGCAAGCTATTCGTGATTTGTGAGGTTCCTAAAAGTGTGTTTTGAGAAAAATCCTGGGATCTGTCAGCCTGTTTGAACCCTGTTTTAGCACCAGAACCCTGAACTATCATAACTCTCTCATACGAAATCCGTTTGCTATGATTCTTGTTTTGTTGGAAAGCTCGTGGGGAGTACAATCCGGTAAAATATCAGGATTATTAGGTAGGGTATTTTGAAGTTGACCATCCCCCGGGGTAGGAAAGCTGAAGGATCCTTGGGATTGTTTTCCATAAAGGCAAAGGGGATTTGGCCTGTGAATTACATGCATGAAAGTGACCTGTCTGTCATTTGAATTTAAGTCTTGAGCTAATTTTGGGACTTTCACAGGTCCATTGAGAGCAATTGAGAGCATCCAAAGCAAGGGTTTCTTTGCAAGCTTGAGACCCGGGTTCTTGAGCATCATAAAGCAAGGGATCAACAAGTAAGGTCGGAATATTCTCAACTCCCTTTGTCAATTCCTAGCTTACGTTAAGTTCGAGTAGTGCTAGGAGTAAGTCAAGAAACGATAGGCACGTGACAAGTCAAAGACTATCTAAGAAATCAAGTTCAAGAGATAACCTGTGTGTGACCAAGAACTTTAAAGGAAAAGAACTTAACGTGGGACGATCAACTCAAGTGCGGAAAATCAAATCAAATATTCCTGACGACGCGATATCAGACAAGATCATAAACACGATAACACACTAAAAAAGAATCAAGTGACTGACACCAATTGATCGGCAACGAGGTTGTACTTTGGGCAAAAATTGGGCTACTTAAATAGGCATATGAACCTGAGATCAGGACGACATCTAGTAAGATATAGACAAAGTCTTAGGTCCTCGGAGGCCAGCGTTAATCATACTGCTAGGTCTTGGGCCCAGCAGTTGAGCCACCACTCGCATTACCCTAGCTCTAGGACTAGTGAATCAAAGATGTCTCAAGGTATGGACATACCTACAAGAAGTTCAGGTGTGCCATATTTGTATAGGGTGGAAGGCCCCTACAAGACGCAGCTGGAATACCTTAGGACCAACCGATTAGGTGCTAGCATCTATGAGGACGACCTAGGAAGATCCGTGGTCCAGATTAAAAACCCGGACCAATCCATTGGACTAGAACGGCCAACTGTCAAGTTCGAAAATGGAGCATACCTGGATAAAGAAGGAACTGTATACGTAGTCACCAGTCACCCGGAGAGGACAGACAAATTCGGGAATGTGATCCCTGAGACGGACATAGATGACCTAGAACAAGGGAACGTAGGAGAAGAGCCTAGGACCCCTCGAGGGAAATCTGTTCTTACGAGAATCCTCAATCCTGAGTGGATTCCCCAGGACAATAAGAGTATAGATCTTCTCCTAAACCAAGAAACTGATGAAGCCTTTTGGAGGTATAAATCAAATAGGCCAGATGATGTAGGGTCAATCCTGATCTATGAGTTCAAGGATCCTGATAGCCCAGGCAGGGTGACCTACTTAGATCACGCTTCAGAGAGGATCTTTGTGGTTACAGATCATGACAGGCATGCTTATACTTGGAAGGGTGAATTCGTTTTCCCCCAACCAAGATCGAACGTGTCCTATGGTCACCCTGGAGCGGGAGCATCCCAAGCCCATGGAGCTCAAAGAGACAAAAGTAGGGATAGGCCAGAAGTAAGTTTTGCCAACCAAGGGGGCAGAGAAAGAATGAGAACGGAAACAAATAGAGTGGAACCTATGGTACTTAGAGCTCCAAGGAATCAAAGAAATGCAGATGAGTTCCCTCTACCAAGGCCTAGAGAGCACACAAGGACTTTGAGACCGACTCAGCTAGTCAAGTCCATGAAGAACTACTTCGATGGCACTGGAGATCCATACGATCATGTGGCTGAGTTTAGACAAGTCTTGAGAGCTGAACAAGTTGAAGATCTGTTCACGCAATACAATGCCTTTGGTCTAACCCTTAGGAACACCGCCCTGACATGGTTTCAGCCACTAAACGAGAGGCAGTTCAGGAGCATAGACCAACTTCTAGAGGCATTCATTATCGAATTCTCTAAAAGTGGCATAAGACATAACACTTCCTCGCTGATTCACAGCTTCAAGAAAACCCCTCAAGAAACCGTGAGACTTGCTGGAAGAAGATTTAGGCAATACCTAGAGAGATGCCCTATCCCTGAGTTACCCACACCAGCTAAGCAAGTGGCTTTGTTCTTGGATGGATTGCTAAGTACCAAATTGAGATCATATGTGTACTTGAAGGACCCTAGGACCATAGAAGAGTGTGTACGCATATGCATTGACATCGAGGATAACCTAGGGGAGGAACTAGAGCTTTCCAAAATCTACAAAGACTCAGATAGTGCCTCTAGCCTCTCTTCGTCGCAATCCACATCAATTGAGGATTTAGCAGAAAAAGTAGCTCAGAAATTAGGTGTCAATAGCAAACAGATCCCAAGATTTGCCCCAGTGAAAAGATGCTATACTTGTGGAGGTGACCATATGGCGAATGTATGTCCCATTATGGCTCAACCCCAAGTAAATCCTAGTAGCCAGTACTGCACCATAGAACGAAGATACACAAATCACTCAGCACAAGATTGCCCATACAATAAGCAAGCGGTTAGGCAAACCTACCCTCAGCCATACCAACAAGGCAGATACCAGAGTCAATACCCACCCCAACAGTATACTAGGCCTCAGCAAAATTACCAACCACAATATCAGGCCCAACTGAGACCCCAGCCAGTGCTAGCACAACAACCACCTGCTCCTACTAATGTGATTCCAGTAAAGTATGCTGCTACAGAAGAAAACCTGAATAGAGCTATAATCCTACTAACACCATTAATTTCAGAAAGTGATCCTAGTGAC
Source organism: Ceratopteris richardii (assembly GCA_020310875.1). Classification (NCBI taxonomy): domain Eukaryota; kingdom Viridiplantae; phylum Streptophyta; class Polypodiopsida; order Polypodiales; family Pteridaceae; genus Ceratopteris; species Ceratopteris richardii. Next base: position 3,938,545 of record CM035438.1, read on the forward strand.
CATAGCTTTGATTCTACGCATGTTGATAGTCCCCAGGCTTACTACATGCAGTCTCCTGAACATGGTGAGTCTTACTACAGTGAGGAACCGAGTGAACCTATTTGGGAGACAGAGTATGTGAATGTCATGTACGCGAACCCCAACCCTAGACCTCAACCTAGGCAAGTAAGACCTCCATTTCCTAGAGGACCATGCTACAGATGTCAGGGAGATCATCTCATTCGTGATTGTCCCTTGCCTCCACCTACACAACCCCAGTCAGTGACGATCTAGGGCTATTGCCAGGAGTGTGGAAAGGAGCATCTCTTATGAGACTGCCCAAAGAATCTTAATAATATGCCAAAAATCACTCCTATCAATGTTGTTGGGTTAGTTGTAGACTCCACAGGAAGTGTGACGTCCACTACACCAGTGCAAGTGATCACTAGAGCCCAAGCCTTGCAGCAAAACCAAAGCGTAGGCCAGGAAAAGAGCCCAGATGTTAGTGAAACGGAGAGTAGTCGTGAAAGAATGAAAAGACAATGGGCAAAGAAAATGAGTGAACTTGAGGAAAGTCTAAGAGAAACGAGAGCCAGGATAACCGAACTCACATCTCAAACTCCCCCTCACACTACCCCACCTCCACCATTCCCAACTCCATCCGACCCGCCACCTTCCAACCCGCCTCACCTAATCCCACCACTCCCTAGAGTAGGATCAGTCCTAGCAGATCCCACTCACGAGGACCTAAACATGATGCTTAAAGCATATCAGGCCAGAATCCAAGATGAGCCAAACGTAACTGATCATGGAAAGTGCTACCCTAGAGCAGAATTAGAGCTTGAACGAACTAAAATTTGTGCTAAGATGGTGGAGTTGGCTCAAACCATGTTTGAAGCCAGCCACCTTTTTAACATATCTAGCTCAGCCAAGACGTAGCTGCACTTTGAAGGACTTTTAGAAAAAATAGAGAGGCTAATTGCACAATCAGAAAAGGAACCCGCCTCTCAACACAAGGACAAGGCAAGTGAAAGAGCAGGTCTTCCTGCCTAGGAAGCCTATGTGCCTAACTCTACGGAGCCAGACACATCATCTTCTATGGATCGGTTCACACCAGAATTCCTACGAGAGATTCAAGAAGACAAATGGGCTAAAGAGAGTGAAGTCCCTCCTCTCATTGAACTTGTGGATGATGCACACGACCAATTCCCACAAGACATCCCATCCATTTATGAGGAGCATGAGGGCACCCAATCTCAGGAAAGATTAGACTTTGAGTCTAACTCTCTGCAAGAATTACCCCACTTCACAGGCCCATGGGAAGCTAAGTCTACTTGTATGAGAGCACCCACAGTCATGGTACGAAATGAGGACTCAGTCATACCTAGGAACACAGAGGTAGTGAAAAACACTAAAGTACAGTGCAACCTCACCTTAGAAGAGCTACTCAAAGTAAGGCCAGAGCTATGGAAACACGTAGCCAAACAAGTACCAAAAATAGCAAAACCTCATTCCCAAGTAGGATCCTAGAGAACAGTGCCAAAAATACCATTGGACAAGATAGGAGACATGAGTGAGGGCGAAGAGGGAAACACATATCTTCCTATCACCCATCAAAGATACACCACTAAGGCCATTTTAGACTCAGGCACAGGGGTTGCAATTGCTACGATTTCCCTATGGAAGCGTTGGGGCAAGCTAGCACTCAGACCCATGAGGATGAAATGGCAAATGGCCAATGGTCACATAGAGCGACCCTTAGGGCTGTTAGAAGGAATAACTCTCACCACATGTGGTGTTGAGTTCGAGCATACATTTGCTATATGTGATTTTAGCAAAAATCATGCCTATGAAATGATCTTGGGACGACCCTTTATGCGACAGTTGCAAGTGGTACAGGACTGGGGAACCAATTCCTTGTACCTGCAACACTTAGGTGTTACGACCAAGGTGAATCTCAAAGATTACTCTCATAGAGATGTCCCTCCTATCCAATGGAATCCCATCCATAAAGCCAAAGATGATACGGAATCGGTGCATTCCATAGGATCAGGATCCTCATGGATGCATGAAGACACCCACTTATGGATGTGCAAAGTAGCAGTAGAAGAAGAGAAGAGAGAAGAAGCCTGAGAGATAGGTGAAAAAGAAACACATAGATCAATTCAAGACCCAGCCTATGCACCTATAGTCTTTCCTGACGAAGAATTTGAACCCCACGGCTGGGCAGAAATCCTAGCAACAATGGATGTAGCCATCAATGAAGAACAACGGACACCTCACTGTGATGAAGATGGCTATGACATTTCAGTCTTCTCCATAGAGCCGATCATGGGAGAGGCACTGTTAGAAGAGTGTGAACCTAGCCCTGATGCATTTGGGGATGCAAGCGACTCCGATCTAGAGTCAATCATTATGGACCCACCTTTTGCATCAGATGAAGAATACTTCTATAAAGTAGAATTTCAACCCCAGAGGCATGGAGAGCTTACAAATGATGTAAGGCTAGCCACACATGTGACCCCGAAGGAAGAAGGAAAGAAAAGAAAGAAGAGAGAAGTCACACCAGAAGAGGAAGAATCTTTGTTTGAGGTCCCGGAAAATTTTAAGAAGTATGAGATAGATGACAGGAGAGTCATGATCAGAATGCCTAAACGAGAGGCGCAATCGGGGGAGGCCTATGATAACAAAGAAACCACCAAGAAAATAGTGGTAGCCATGGAAGAAGGAGAAGAGAGATGCACGTACATAGGCCATGACCTGACGGACGACGAAGAGCACGAATTGATAACCTTGCTAAGAGAATACAGAGATGTATTCGCTTGGAGTTACAAGGATTTGAAAGGCGTGGACCCTGACATATGCTCACACACTATCCCCATGACCTCAGATGCCAAGCCTTCTAAGCAAAAGCCATACACATATAATGATAATTATGCTGCTAAGATCAAAGAGGAGATATATAGACTGGTTGAAGCTAGATTCATCTATGAAATTGAGCACACTGAGTGGGTATCCCCCATCGTAGTGGTGCCCAAGAAAAATGGAAAGCTGCATGTATGCATTAACTTAAAGAAGGTCAATGGAGCCACAATTCGAGATAACTATCTGCTTCCTATCACAGAGCATCTCTTAGAAAGAGTAGCAGGCAAGGAAGTGTATAGCTTCCTTGATGGATTTTCGGGCTACAATCAAGTAGCCATAGCTCCAGAAGATCAGCATAAGACGGCTTTTGCCACTGAATGGGGCATTTTTGCCTTTAGAGTAATGCCATTTGGGCTTTCCAATGCACCAGCTACCTTTTAGAGGCTGATTTGCCATGTATTTAAAGAGTTCCTGAGGAAGAACTTAGAAGTCTATGTTGATGATCTTTGTGCTCATTCCAACATTAGACAAACCCATATTCCTGAACTCAGGCAAATCTTTGACAAATGTAGAGAATATCAAGTCTGCCTAAACCCAGAAAAGTGTGTTTTTATGGTCAGGCAAGGCAAGATTCTAGGACACATAGTGTCAAAGAATGGCATATCCACTGATGAAGAGAAAGTGAGAGCCATAGCCGAGTTACCTAAGCCAAAGAATGTCAAGGAAGTACAAGCTTTCATGGGGCATTGTGGTTATTATCGACGGTTTATACACATGTATGCCATCATAGCAAAGCCTCTGTATGGACTTTTGACTAACTGTGAGTGGACTGATGAGTGTGAGAAATCCTTCAATGAACTTAAACGACGGTTATGCTCAGCACCAATCTTGACTACACCACATTGGAATAAGCCTTTCCATGTTCATGTTGATGCATCCAATTATGCTATTGGGTGTGTACTCCTACAGCCTACCGGTGAAGGTAATATGGATCTTCCAATTGCCTATGCTAGTAGACAATTGAATGTAGCTGAACGAAATTATACCACTACGGAGAGAGAAGGATTAGGCATGGTATATGCAGTTAAAAAGTTTAGACATTATTTGCTTGCAAATAAGTTTAAATTTTTTACTGACCATCAAGCACTGCTATATCTGGTAAACAAGCCATGCAATACAGGGAGATTATTAAGATGGTTTCTCTTGCTAATGGAATATGATTTCGACGTTGTGGTAAGGAAAGGGAAGACTCACTTGAGAGCAGATCATCTCTCTAGACTCACATCTGGAGAAGCCCCACAAGGAGTGTCAGATGACCTTCCTGATGCTTACTTGTTTAATTTGGAAGTAGTGCCACAGTGGGCTAAGCGATTAGTGCCAGTATTGACATACGGGCCTAACCACCCAGTAATAAACACACAGGATAGAGAGGTAGTAAAAGCCCAAAAGTATCACATCATGGCAGGAAGTATGCACAAGCACACGGATCAAGGGATCTTGGCTTGTTGTGTGGAAGAGGATGAGTACGCTAAATGGTTGCAATTAGCACATGTGGGTGCATTAGAGCAACACTACTCAAAGCAACGAACCCTACAGACACTAAGGAGACTCGGAGTGCATTGGCCGACTATGGAAGCTGATGTCCAAAAGTTGTGCAAGGAATGCCCAATCTGCTGCACTAAACCACCTGTGGAACATGCCACCCTTTATCAAGTATCCATAGTGCCAGATTGGAGTCAACCACTAGTATCCCTCCTGAGGACAAAAACCTTCCCTCCAGACATGACTCTGGCTAGGAAAAGGAGTTTAGAACAAGAAGCCCTGGATTACTCACTCATTGGTAATAATATATACAAACGTGGTAAAGATGGTTACCTCAGACTATGTTTCCAAGAAAGTGAATATCTCAAGATCTTGGAAATGGCTCATCAAGGTGTAGCAGGAGGATATTTTGGACCAGACCGAGTGATTAAAGCGATCCTATTTGCAGGCTTGTGGTGGCCTACTCTTCACATGGATGCACATACCTATGCGAAACGGTGTGATGTTTGCCAGAGAACTCAGTGTCCTATACGCAAAGATGAGATGCCGCTGAAACCTATGATGGGTGGACGAGCATTCTCTAAGTGGGGAATAGACTTTGTAGGTCTTATTAATCCCCCAGCTAAGGGTTCTCATGCTGAATATATCATTGTGGCCACGGATTATCTAACCAAGTGGGTAGAGGTAAAAGCCACAACGAAGAATGATGCACAAACAACAGCTAAGTTCTTATTTGAGAATGTGTTCACTAGATACGGGCTACCTATAGAGCTAGTTAGTGATAGAGGCACTCACTTCTTGAATGAAGTTATTGAAAATCTGCTCCAAGAATTCTTGGTAGTACATAAGAAGTCTGCCCCCTATCACCCTCAAGCTAATGGCTAGGCTGAGAGCACCAACAAGATCTTATGCAATGTACTGATGAAATTAGTGAACAATAAACGCTCTGATTGGGACAAACAGCTACACCATGCTGTTTGGGCATACCGAGTCGCCTACAAAACAATACTCCAAGCCACCCCCTTTCAGATGGTATTTGGCCAATGCAGTGTTGCCACTGGACTTCTTAATACCTACATTGAAAGTAGCACAAGAGCATGAATGGACGGGTCATGAACTCTCCTCTAGACTTTTTGACCTTGAACGATTAGGAGAAACAAGACTGAGGGTGGCTGCAGGGATATATGCAGCTAAGAAACAAGAGAAGGCATACTTTGATGCCCACGTTAAAGATAAAGGTTTGAAGGCAGGCGACCTAGTACTAGTATACACTTTGAAACAACATGCGAGGAAACTAGAGAAGAGAGGCTATGGACCCATGATCATTAATAGAATCTCAACAAGTGGAGCAGTGCAACTAGCCACATTAGAAAGCGATATTCTCCCCAGCTACATAAGTGGATGCAGAGTCAAGTTATATCAGGAACCTCTGACGGAAGAGATGCTCAGTCGACTCAACATTGCAAGGAAACGCAAAGAAGAAGAAAAACGAATTCGAGAAGAAGCTCAAGCAGAAGCATTGGAACACATCCGGAGAATGAAGTTGAGAAGACAGGGTAGAAATCAACCTAGGACAGATGCATATGCAGATCAAGGATATCACGTGGCTATGTGTGAAGTTTCAGATATCAGCTCTCATAGGATAATTAATCGACGTCCTTCTATAACCTTAGATATAGGACACGGAAAGGGTGCAAGGACTGTAAGAGCCTTCATTGACTCAGGTGCAGCCACTAGTGCTGTTAAATTTTCCTACTGTCAAAAGTTGAAATTAACTGTCAATCCTATAGAAGCATATCTCATAGGATTGGGAGGTGTGGAAACCCCTTGCATGGGCGAGGTCGAACTTCCCCTCTATATTCAAGACGAAGCAATGGCAGTTAAAGTACTAGTGTGTCAAGATGAGGACCTCACTGAGCCTCTTGTCTTGGGTCAGGACTGGATCTATGATCATGCAGTCAACCTAAACCTAAGAAGTGGACTTCTTCAGGTATGGGTAAATCATAGTCGAATTACAGTTGAATTGGAAAAGGAGGCACTCAAGGAACTAGGTAGGGCACGAACTCCTAGTCCTTCCAGGGGCGCACATGAAGTTGACAATGCTGTTCTTGTCCAAAATTGTATGATGCAGAAAGAGGATTGTCTCAACAACGGAGTCAAGGATACGACGGCCCTCCGTTCTTTTCCAAAGGCCAGAGGGACGCAAAAACCAACAACAGGTCAAATACAGAAGGAGCAGAGTGCTACTTATACTAGAGGCCAAAAACACGTGCGAAGCAGAATGTCTCAGTCGTTGAAACAAGTGTGGGTGCGGAAAGGCGAACACCCTGTTGCGACCATGCCAACCCCACGGCCAAAACCTCTTATTAGTAATCAACAACACGACACTAATAAGAAGTTTTTCATAAATTCTCCTGCAAAAGTGAAGTCTATTTGGATACTCAAGAAGTCGATGAAGGTCAGCCCACAATCACGACAAATCTGGGTGCCTAAGGCTTGCATGCGGGCTCAAATAGCTAAGCCGAGGCCACACCCGGTACAACATGTTTCACTCACTCGAACATCAGATGCCCATTCTTATACATCACACGCGGACACATATTCTTCCATGAGCACAAGTAGAATCACTTGTAAATGGGTCCCTAAAAAGCCTCATTTTCAAGTAGATACCCCTATCAAACTCTCCAGAGTCTTCACAAAGTCAAGATCAAAACCCATCCTTTGCATTTGGCAACCTAAAACTTGTAATCAACCCCTGGACCCCAGTTGTAAATCCATGCCCACCTACTAACTACATCACTGTCTCACTACATCATTCCACCTAGCTCCTAGGTCTACCAAATTACTAACTACACACACAAGCACCGAGCACTTAATAACCTACTAATCTCTCCCGAACCTCATGTTAATGTTGTAATGGGGACAAAAAAGATTCTATCTTGTCCTTTACAATTTTAACACCTGTTTCTATATTCTCACAGAGTCAGGAGGCAAGAAGTAACATGCCAGATACGGTAGGAACTAGCTCCCAAGCAGGCACCAGCCCCCAAGTCGTGAACATTGAAAGCCTTCCCATTGAGGAGGAATTGACGGAATGTCCAGTGGCATTGAGGGCATTACATGCCATACCGATTCAGAATCCTCCACAAGGACACACAATGCCGGTCAGCAAAAATTCACATTGGTTTAGTGATGTGGCAGGACCTCTGGGTGAAGGCACCTACATGTGGGAGGCCGAGATAGAATTCAATGGGCGTTGGGGCAAGTATCACTTCTTCACCAGAGAATTTGAGAAACTGCAAAATAATGAAGGACTGAAACCTATATGGAAGAAGGCAGGACTCTACGATTACTTCAAATTCCAATTGCCAAAGCCCGAGTTTCTAAGATGCTCATATTTGATTAGCACCCTCACTCCAAGCAAAGACAAAAAGGGATACAACACCTTTTTCCTCCCATCTCTCACAAGGGGCAATGAGCTGAAGCGCTTCAGGCTGACTATCAATTTGGTAAGGGAAGCTCTAGACATGAAAGGTATGCACATTCCTACGGAGAAAGAGACTATGGTCCCCGAAAATATGAAGAACAGGAATCTGACAAAATTAAAGGACATGGTGGCAATGACACCTACAATTGCCATTCACTTGCAAATGGTCATGAAGCACTTTGCATTTCCCGCTCAAGAGAGGTTCACAATGCCACCTAAGAAGATATGGTTTAGTCTATACTTTATATATATATATATATATATATATATATATATATATATATATATATATATATATATATATATATATATATATATATATATATATATATATATTTATAAAGGAAGTTCGGCAATAGCCTACTCTCCCGGACTTGAATTAAATTAAGAAACAAAGGTACAATAGAAGGGGACTATTGCCCACGGGACCCCCCAAATCCCACAAAGCAGGGGAAGCTTGAATAAATCCTATGTTGCATTACAGAGAAGGTTAATCACCCTCTCATCGCCCTCATGCGGGGCCCACTTGGGTTTGAGCTTGTTGTTGATCAAAAGGAGGACTTGATGGTGCCTGAAGGGGGGGCATTTCTTACAGTTAACAATCCTTTTGCCAAGGAGGAATAGTGATTTCTCAATCGACCACTCCCTGGGGGGATCGCCGAAGTTGAGAGCACACCTCTCCCGCCAAATTTTCCACAGGACTTCCCCTTTGATGGCGTTCCAGAGTGTCGCAGAGCAGCCGATCGCTTCTCCCAAAAGGACTTGTTTCCAACTAAGCTGTTTTTGAAGTCTGATTTTCATTCCAACCGTCTGCCTGATTCTGTAGGAGTTGGGGCAAGTAAGGAAGATGTGTGGGACATCTTCGATAGCCCGGTGGCAGCGTTTGCACCAAGGAGGGATCCCACAAAGTTTGCTAGCCTTATGGTTGGTCCAAATTCCTCGATGAAGAATTTGCCATAAGAGGACAGACTTCTTAATCTCTATAAGGGGGTGCCAGATACCCATGAATTTCATGTCCCACCGAAGCCGCGTCCAAGACAGGCACCACTTCTTGTTGAGGTTGATCTGGTGGTCAGCCGTTTCTTTGATGTTCGGGATTTTGAGTAGGCTATTCCCATTGTGCCATTTGAGACCAAGTGAGTTTGGTGTGTCGTGTCCCATGAGAAGGCGAGTCTTGTGACGATCCCATGCGAGGCATCTGCTTTGTAAAGTGTTCCATTCTTCGTAGGAGATGTTTATGCAAGGGTCAATATCCTCGAAGTTGATCCAGCTGTTGGTGTCATGTTTCCAGAGGTGTTTCCATTTTTTGAATCCTTTGTTCCATAACTTCTTGGCATTTTGAATGTTCCACGACTCCACACTCCGGATGCCATGTATCGGAAACCAGATAGAGTCGTTTTGTCTGATTTCGGCCGCCCACTTCCAGTCCTCACTAATTCTTGTGAAGCTTTTGACTTTATTCCAGCCCTTCCAAAGGGAGCACACGAGATTGGAGCCTTTCGGGAAGACGGGGATCGGGGAGAATAGCAGGGTCATGATGTCAAGATTCTTCCAGTTTGGGAACCCCATGAGAGCCAACTCATTCTTGTTTCTGAAGATCAGCTTGGCCCACGAGGCCTCCCTATTGCACCAAGCCTTAATCATCCATTTGGCTGCCAGTTTGTTAGCCATACACCCAATGTCCAGGATGCCAAGCCCTCCGCTATCTCTAGGGCTAGTGCAGATGGCCCATTTGATTTTAGGCACCCCCCTTCTATTATGATCGCCCGTCCAAAGAAAGTTTCTACAGATACTATTCAGTTTGGACAGGCCTTGCTCATTCGGTCTCCAACAAGAAAGGAAATAGATGGTAGAAGAGAGGAGGAACGTGTTGATAACCATCGCACGCCCAGCGAGATTGATTTGCATACCTCTCCAGTAGTTAAGCTTGTTTTCGAGTTTGGCCATCACCCAGTTCCATCGTTGCTCCATCGAGACGCCAAACCCCAAGGGGATTCCGAGAAGTCGAAAGATTTGGCCCTGCGGAATGATTTGACAGCCATGATCAATGAGAAGGCCAGGATGATGTCCCACAATAGCCCTAAAGGCGGTCTTAGAGTGGTTGATTTTGGATCCAGAGGCTTCACAAAAGGTAGCAAGACACCTCCAGAAAGTCTCCAGGCTGGTATTATCATTGTGAACGAACGCGTTCATATCATCGGCAAATAGTCTCATGATGATTTGACTGTGGTCGTGAGGCAGCCGGAGGCCTTTGATATTGCCAGCCTCCACATGATGTGCCACAAGTCTGCTCAGTCCCTCAGTGGCGATGGCAAAAAGAAGGGGGGCCAGAGGGCACCCTTGTCTAATAGATCTTCTAAGTTGGATCGCCTTCGAAAGTTTGCCGTTAACGTTAATTTGGGTCGTTGCGTTTCCGAGAAGGGTCGCGATCATCTTGGTGAATTTCTGACTACATCCGAGATCTTGGAGCGACTGCAGAATATAGTCCCATTCTAGTCTGTCGTAGGCTTTGTCAAAGTCGATCTTGAGGAAAACCACATCTTGATTAGACTCATTTGCAAATTGGATACCTTCCCAAATATCCATAATGGTTTCCAGGATAGACCTGCCTTTGATGAAGCCTTTTTGGTCCTCACTAAGCCAAGATCTCAGGTGGCACGAGATTCTGTTGGCAATGACTTTGGCGATTATCTTGTATCCTGTTTGGAGCATCGTAATAGGCCGCCAGTTCTCGATTTTGTTCTTTTCCCCCTTCTTGTGTATCAACTTGATAATTCCATTATTTAGACAAGAAGGAAGAGCACCAAACTTTAGCGCTTCTTGCCAAACCATCCGAAGAGGGGTGGCAACCACCAGCTTGAAGGATTTAAAGAACTCGTTAGTGAGTCCGTCGGGTCCCGGGCTTTTACCGAGAGGGAGGGCATCAATGACCTCAATGATTTCTGATTCAGAGATAGGGGCATGAAGCAGGGAGTGGAGGTTGGGTGGTATCCTCCGGGGGGAAGCCCTAGAAATGGTAGCCATACAGTCCCTTCTATGGTGGGAGAGGGGGTTCGAGGTTCCCAGGAGTCTCGTGAAGTGCCCTTCGATGATGCCAAAATTATCTTCTTCCGAATTGCATACATTGCCATGTGGATCTAGCAATAGGGGGATCGATTCTCTGTTGTGTTTCCTTTTAAGGATACGGCACATCTCTTTGGTGGGTTTGTCGACTTTGCCAGCCCACCACTCCTTGAAGAAAATTTGCAAGTTTTTCCTTTGTATTTCTTCCTCGTATCTCAACACCGCTCTGATTTTTCGGAGACCTTTCTGGGCTTGGTGTTTTCCTTTGTTCACTTCCTCCTCGAGCCGCCAGAGTCTGTGGTAAAGAGCTTCCCTACGAGCCCGCCGCAGAGTCTCGAGCATCTTCTTAGTTCTGATCATGATCTTTCGAGACTTGTCGACCGCACTTCTCCAGCACTTGGCTGGGGCCAAGCCAGAGGCGAAAGCCACCTTCCACACATCGGCAATTTCTTGATGGACGGAGGGGAGAGAGAAGGTGGTTGCGTTGGCATGGAACCACGGAGCCTTGCGGATCTTGTTGGAAGGTTGAAAAGTGATAACGATCGGGTAGTGGTCTGAGATAGTGAGGTCAGTGCGTTGCGTGATGGCAGGGTGGCCCCACTGATGAGTAAAACTCTGAGAGATGTAGCATCTGTCGAGTCTAGCTTTCCTCAGGTCCTCGCCCGCTTGGAGATTCGACCAAGAAAAGCCATTCGAGTCTTTGAATTCAACCAAATCCAAGTGAAGTTTGGTCATGTCCCACGTTTCTTTTTCCTGACTATCGATGACCCTGCCCTTGCCCATCCATCTGTCCATAGGGTCCTCCACCATGTTGAAGTCTCCACATATAAGCACGTTGTGGGGAAGCGAGTCTAAGGAGGCCCAAGTGTTCAGTCTCTCCAAATCCCCGTTAGGGGCGTACAAAGAAACCATAGTAACACAAAGAGGAGCACCAATAGAAACAGCAATCCAACGGTGACTTACATCTTCAATGGAGTTTTCAAGCTTTTCAAACCAGAGTTGTTTAACACCGATAGCCGTTCCTCCAGACCCCCGCTGGTGCTTCGTTTGGATCCACACATGGGCCGAGGAGACTTGTCTGAGCCGTTTCTGGAGGTCTTCTCCGTCAATTTTAATCTCTTGAATACATATAAAGTCTGGGTTTAAGCTAATGTCGCGAAGCCATTGACCAATGATGGTCGCTCTTGAGGGGTCGGTTAGCCCTCTAGCATTTAGCGAGATGACAATCATTTTTTGTATTGATCCCTCTTTGCGGGAGGGAGATTTGTCCTTTCTTCTCTTGGCTTCATCTTTCTTTTTCGCTGGGATCTGATCCCGACTTAGAAGTCGGTTCTTGTGGGGGCTTTTCCAGGGTAACTCCATAGGCTGTTTTCCTTTGCGGGATGCCCCTTGCTGGGGAGACTTGGGCCCCGTGCTCGGCACCGTTTCCGGGATCGTCGATCCAATGATGGAACTTTCACTATCCATGTTGTCTTCGTTACTAGTGGTGAAACCATCTTCTTTGCTTGTAGTGTAGCCCTCCTGGGGGGTTTCTTTATTTTCAGGGATCTCTAGGGCTTCGTCGTAGGTGTCTACCTCAAGTAGCTTCCCACCTGGGTAGTCAAGCACATTGATCTCCTTTTCTAGATTGCAATACAAATTGCTATAGGGGGTAAGTGGCAGGTTGTTTCTCTCACCGTTGGCCCTAGGGCTTCTTTTCCTTCTTCTTCTAACTTCGATAAAGCCATCAGCATCAGCTTGTGGATTAAGGAGGCCCTTGCCCTCCCCTTCCTTGGTCGAGTGGGTCAATTCGCCAATGTTGTCTTGAGCAGTTTTGGAGGCTTCTTGAGATCGCTTGCTTTTTTGCCTGGAAGGGCAATGTTTAATCCTGTGACCTTGTTGGCCACAACGAAAGCACGCGTTGGGAAGGTTTTTGTAGCTGATGTCTTGCTCCCATACATCTCCTTCGCCCATGTCCACTTTGATCATTGATGGCAGCGGCGAACTGAGGTCGGCCTCGACACAGATTTGGGGGTGCCACCTAGCATTGAACGAGTGTCTTGCACCTTCATAGATGAGACCACCAATTTCTTCGCGTGAAGCCAGCGGCTTGCCGATAGGAGAGACAATGTCCCACACGTTGTACAAGAAGTAAGGAAGGTTAGGGAGCTCAACCCAAAGAGGGTACCGAAGCAATTTCGATTTGTCGGGAGTAAAGTCCGGGGACCATCTGAATAGGCACAGGGTCGCCCGACCGAACTGCCAGGTGCCAACGCTTAGGGCTTGGAACGCCATCTCTTCATTTTCAAAGACTAGCAGCATGTGGCTCGCTGGCAAGAACTGACATTTGCTAACAATTAGTCCTCGAGGGAACCACTCTTTTCGAAGCCATTGTCGCACAGTTTCGAGCGGGGGCCTAGGGCCAAACACTTGGCCGACGAGACAAACTTTCTTGAGCTCCTCCTGAGTTGACAGAACTGCGGGTCTACTGAGGGATACAATGGGGGATTCAACACTTTCGGATGCCCCAGGGGCGGCACACGACCCCCCCTCCAGCAGAGCGGCCAGGATATCGGTCTCCCCAGGGGGAGGGGCCCGATTACTTTTCACGAGAGAGGATGAAGCCACATCCATGGCCAAAAGGAGCTCCCCCTTCCGATCACATCGAAGCCTAACACTCCTTTTTTTTTAATGGGAAAGACTATAAGACTTTGAAGAAGGTCACCGCAAATTTCCTTTTTAACTTTGTAATGTCTTCAAAGTCGTACGAGTTGACTTGTCTTCTTGAAGTGGCGACCGTTGCTTTGGAGCAACTGCCTTCCAATTCCCTTTTTTGTTTTAAGTTACTGCGCCATATGAGCCTCCATCACCACGTGGCCAACACGATGCACACCTGACGGCGCACGGACGCGACGCACAGATTCGATGGTCCGCTTGACAGGCATCCGACGATCACGCTGCACCTAGAACCGTCCCGCGAAAGATGCACCGGCGATTTCTTCCCCACCCGCGACACTCGGGCTCCGGCGACACTCCGAAAGCTTCCCCGCCCGCGACACCTGCGCTCCGGCGACACACCGCAAGCTTCCCCGCGACACACGGGCAACGACCCGCGACACTTGGGCTCCGGCGACACTTCGAAAACCCCCCCGCCCGCGACACCCGCGCTCCGACGACACGTCGCAAGCTTCCCCGCGTTGCCCGTGTTTAGTCTATACTTGGCTGACGCCTTTGATTTGACAATCAATATGCCCCACTGGATTATCGACCAAATCCACTTGGCTCATCAAAGGTGGTATAAAAACAAAAGTTTGTACTGTATGGATGCTGTGCTCTCACCCGGATTGTGTATAGATGTTTGGCTTATGATGTGCCAGTTCAGAGGGCATTAATTTGGACCAGGGTACAGGAATTTCAACGTAGACTATCAACCGCAGGACCACCATCTAAGAAAATGAGAGGTGCAGTTTAGATGCCCTGTGCACAACCCTACGGAGCGACGCTGACACCTGAGACAACTCCACGACTTCCGAGGCGGGTACAACCCTTCACTATCAGATTACCAAGACACAGCACTGATGGACCGAATCTGGTGTTCCCACCTGTACCAACCGACCTAGAGTTTCCTCACGGATTCACGTTAGAAGACCTAACTGATAAGGAGGTTGCCAGAATAATCGAAGCTGTTAACGTGGAAGTCGAGGCAGAGCAAGCTAGTGGACAACAAACTGCTACAGACCAACCCCATCCCAGACAACCTGATGTCGTCAATGTGGAGGGAGAAGAAGAAGAAGAACAAGAGGAGGAACATGGTGGACAATCCGAGGAAGAAGAGCAGGAATATGATCAGGAAGCTCTGCAAGTACTTGAGGGTGCCCCGGCTTATACGAAGGAATTGAAAAAGCTCTATGATACCATCAACAGGGTTCAAGAGCAACATAGACTGTCCCTCGCAGCAAGAAAAGCTCTCATGAACCAAATCCTCGAGGAGGAAGGAGTAGACGAGCAATACCGCGCCACACTTGATATGATATCTGATGCCTTAGGAGTACCTAAGACGGTGCATACCGCCCTTGCACAATCACGAAGAACGGAGCGAAGATATGGCAGACGTCCCCCTCGATCAGGAAAACAGATGAATGTATTAGTATCAGATGCACAAGGCACATCCACAACCACGGGCACATCACACACCGTTCATGATACTGAGGAAACCCATACATCAAGTGCACCTCTGTCACCCTCTTTGCCACCCCTGCCTCCAACTTCACCACATTCACCTCCCACTACCAGTGTAACCACTACTGTCACCGCCTCCAGTCCACTACCCATATCGAAGCACAGACCGTCAGTCAACCCACACACCCTATCTCCACCTCTCTTGTCTATACGGCCACTGAAACATTAATTCTAACTGCAGCCATGGAAAATCTCATTCCCCCGATCACACTTCCGGGTAGTTCGTATTCACAATTGCACACACCACTGTACACTTTCACCACTATCACCGCACCCACAATTCCAATATTCACAATCACTCCCACTACTGCATCCACTGTTGATTTTATGGACATATCACCCACCTCCGCACCTCTCCCTCCCCCCATACACCCACCATCTCCCATTCCCCCACCTCCCACTTCACCATTTTCCAGCACCGCATCCACACTCCCATTCCCCTTCCCCTTCCCTTCTGCATTCAACACCCTTCCCGCATCCACCCCTATTAATAATGTATTTAATAATATGTATCAGTGTATGTCGCAACTACAACAGCACTACCAGCATCTGGATAACCAACATACGAGACTCTTCCGAAGTCATGAAGAACTTCAAGTACGATTCATTGATCTAGAAAGGGAAAAGCGGCTACTACAACAACAGTATGTACAGGAACAACATGAGCAATTAGTAGCCAATCCACCCCAGTCAGATGCAGAAGAAAAACAACAAAGGGATGATCTGCTACACTCCAGATAACAGAGAATCTCAAGCTTCGACACAACCTGGCCCTCTTACGCAAACACATGTCTACTACACTCAAGGAGAATAAACAACTACAGAAACAAAACGAAGAAAACTTGGAAGCAGCCATGGAGGGTTCCCCACAGGAAATGGACCCAAAAAAATTCAAGGCCATACCCTCAGCGAATCTGCAAATTGTGTTGGAAACCCATGCCGACCTCTTGGAAGCCCATGCAGCATTAGAAAGAGAAAGAGATGACCTATTAAAGCAGCTGGCAACCCAGCATGAGTCACCAAGCAAAGTCACAACCGCAGTTGACACGTCTGAAGAAGTCGAAAAACTCAGAGCAGAACTAGAAGAATTATGAAGTAAAGTCATGCAATACGAGCGTCAACCTTCTCCTCTTGTAGAGCCCGAGCCTGAAGACTTAGTGCGAATTGAAATAGAGGAAACCTTTGAAGACCCATACGTTCCCATGCCTGCACCAGGGGGCAAGCAAACAGAAGAGGGCATGGACACCATCGAGATCGAGGCTCTTGAATGGATGCAGAGGTTAGAGAAAGTGGCCACAACCCATGATGATAGAGTGGCAGTTCAGATAGTGTCTATGTCACGTTTGGAAGAGGTAGTCATAAAATCGGATTACTTTAGAAACCTCTCCCATCATCAGTGGATCGGCACATCCGACGACTTGTATGTTCCTTTCTGCGTCCTAATGGCCGATTACAATGCTGAAATCAAGCACCACATCTCAAAAGAACCAACCTCGGCTACACAGTTTGCACCGGACGACATCCCAGCAAGTGCCAAGCAGGGAAATATACACCAACCTACGTGGAGAATTCGTCTGCTGGAAACCTACCCTGAGATGGTAAGGACGTGGAATAACATGCCTTTGTATATCAAATACAACCCATGCTACTGCCCTGTATTTCGAAGAAGATCATGGCCGGAATACACAAAAACTATGATGACAACCAAAGGATGCGAGAAATGGCTCAATTATGTCTACTTAGCACCACCTAAGGGCCAACCTACCATAGGATATATGATTTCGACGATTCGGCATTGGGGGGTTCGGTTCAAAAATGTACCAGATGTCATGGCCCAAATGTGCCTTAAAATTTTTGAACTCATGTTGGTCACCTTCAGGACCTTCAAGAATGTCAAGGAACCTCATCTGTCAGCTCTTGGATTTGATGAGGGTAATCAAGACCTTGTCTACGACATGAGCGCAACACCATCTATTCAGGTTGTGTATGCATGGCATGCGCGTATAACGTATCTACCAACCTGCTTCAAACAGACATTTGAAGAAATGTTTGTCATGGGATTCTGGGAATATCATTCAGAGATATTCATTCCCAGACCATCACATTTATTGCAGTTGTTTGTAGTGGAACAAGCTCTCCATTCAGAAAAGTTACGTATACCACATCCCGAGGTTCTCGGGCCGGTAGATTGGGATGCTCTACTCACGGACTTGGCCAAAGGGTTGAGAATTGCAGAACATCACTTAGCACAAGACGTTGTAGAATACTACATCCAACAACCCACCCAACAAGGGTCTGTCAGGGACGACAGACGCGACAGAGGGGGGGTGTTGGAACTGAAGGACTCACAATGCAAGGAAGCTTACAAAGGGAGTTTGAGAGAAGAGAAAGCACAAGCAGACAGGGTAGTCAACGACGATCTGGCAAGTAGGCCAATATTTTTTCAGGACACTAAAGCATATCGAAGAGGTGGACACACAAGGAGAAGGAGCAAGTAGGGAGCTTGAAGATATGTATGTCAAATCGTTAGAAGAAATCCCTACAACAATAGTGATTTTCATCACTAAAAGCCATTGTAGATACCATTTCATATTTTTGTAGCTCCATTTTGTGCAAGCCAAGTAGTCCTTGAGCTTGAGGAGCATTCGAAGTAGCTACCTACCAATTTTCATAATTTTTAGACTTCGTTTGAGTCTTCAAATAGGCCCTAGAACCTAATTTTTAACTAGGCCGGACACTAGGTCTGGACACGGCCAAAACCTAGTCAAAAACTATAAACAGAGCTAGAGAGCTCATTTTTGAGGTTAGCTTGTAATTGATCTAAACTTGTATGAGCACTTTTGAAGTAATCTAAAAGAACTCCATTGTCTCTTTTTTTGTCTTACCTTGAGTGCGTGTGTGTGTGTATGTGTGTGCATGTTAGTGTGCTTTTCACTCACGCACTTGTGCCTTCACTTGCTCGAGGTCATCATACCATCCTCACGTCTTCCCGGATTGACATTAAATGAGGTGCTACTCATCACTGAGCTACAATCGTCATTCTCTTCTTCTTCTATGACATCACTAGGGTCACATTCTTCTAGCAAGGGTTGACACATGAACACTGAGATATCATTGATGGAGATTGTTAATCTCCAAAAGAACAATTTACTCTTGTATTTAGAGCACCTCTATAACAAGAATAACTCAAACCTTCTCCAATTTTAGAAGATCAATACTCAATTATCAAGATTTTGAAAAATCTGTGAAGATGATGACTCTACAGAAAGTCTGCTGCACATATCTTTCTCATTGACCTATCAATTGTGTAAAGTTTTTTATATAACTTTGCACAAGGTGTCGCCTATAGATTGCGCACCTTCTCCAAGTTGAATTACTCCAAAAGATTCAGTATAACTTGAGAAATGAATTCAACAAGTTACCTATGTCTAAAATTGTCACTGTGTAGAGTCGACTTTCACACATGCAACTTCTAAGACATGGTTCTCCAAGACTAGAACCCGTTTAAGCAAATGCTTTTAGCCACAAGTAGCTTACCTTCTAACTTAAAGATTGAATGCTTGATTGCTCAAAACTTTAAACTGTAGAAGGAGAACTGATCAAAACATTGACTTCAAATTTTGTGCCTCCTGCAATCTCTCTTCTTCCATTTACACATGTAAATGTTCCTACACTCAGTTCTCTCAGTCTAATCACAATTAGAAGCTGAAAATATTTACAGATGTCAATCACCTATAGACTTAGACTTGTACAAAAGCATTTCACAAAAGATCAAGCACAGAAGGAGAAAACTCAGAAACATCGGGTGCAAATTTCTTTCATTTCTGAAGGAGTTTACAACTGAATGATGAGAGAGAGTTCAACTAATTTCTAAGATGTCTAATAACTCTTACAACTCTTGATTACTATATTCTCATGCTCTCTCATACTTTCCCGGCATTTTCCATAGTATATATAGACAAAAGATTTACATTGCTTATGACTAATCAAAGACATAAGTGAGCTGACTCTAAATTAATGTACATATGTGTACAACTCTTTATCTTCTCAATATGAACTTCTTCCATGCTTCATAAGTTGGTCTTTTCTTCAGTCCTTGACTTCCAAAACTTCAATTGTTGATTGTCCTACACCAACAGCTCCCCCTCAATCATCAATTGAGGTTTTCTCTATCTTCTTTATACCTGCCATTTCTTTGAATCTTTGTAGCTTTGGTCCATCCAAGCTTTTGGTAAGCATATCAGCTATCTAATCTTTTGTTGAAGTATGTATGACTTCAATCTCTTTATCCATCACCTTCTCTCTTAGAAAGTGATACTGAATCTCAATATGTTTGGTCCTGGCATGAAAAACAGGATTAGCAGCTAGATACAATGAACTCATGTTATCTCCATGAATAGTAGGAATACTCTGAATGATATCAAAACTCTTCATCAGAGTCTTAAGCCATATCACTTCCTTTGCAGCTTCAACCATGCCTTTGTACTCAGCTTCTGTAGATGACAAAGCAACTGTGTGTTGCTTCTTTGAACACCAAGAGATTAACTTATCTCCCACATAACACATGTATCCATAAGTTGACCTTCTATCATTTGGATTACCTGCCCAATCTGCATCTATAAATCTTGATATTTGTATCTGATGTAAAACCATAATACAAACCTTCTTTGAGTGTACCCTCAATGTACCTCAATACTCTTTGACCTGCAATCCAATGTTCTTTCCTAGGACAATGCATGAATTGAGACAAAACCCCAACTGCATATGACAAGTCAGGTCTAGTTAAAGTAGCATAGATAAGACTACCAACCAAACTCTGATATTGTTTCATATCCTTGAACTCTTCAACTTCATATCTGCTTGATTTGTGATTCACCTCCATTGAAGTAGGTGCTACCCTGCAATCATTCATTTTATACTTGATTAACAAGTTTCTCAAATACCTTTCTTGAGTCACATACACTCCATGTTGAGTATATGAAATCTCCATGCCCAAGAAATATGACAAGTCTCCCAAATCACTGATTTTGAATTCTTTCTCCATTTGCTTCTTTAGGCTTTGAATGCCTTTCTCATCTGTACCTCTTTTATATCATCAACATATATGCACATGTATATGAATCCATCATCACTTGCTTTAACAAGCAAACTACTATCTGCTTTTGATACCTGAAATCCAAGTTCTTTCAAGAACTTTACAAGTCTATAGTTCCATGCCCTTGGGGCCTGCTTCAAGCCATACAAAGATCTCTTGAGCTTACACACATGATCTGGATACCTTCCATCTCTGAATCCTTGAGGTTGCTCCATGAAAACATTATCTGAAATATAACCATTCAAGAAAGCATTCTTCACATCTAATTGACATAATTTCCAACCTTTACATGCAGCAATAGCTATGAGTGTCCTGATGGTTGTCATCTTTGCCACAGGACTATAAGTCTCATCATAATCAATACCATATGTTTGAGCAAACCCTTTCACAACAAGTCTAGCTTTGTACCTAGACATGTTTCCATATGCAAATCGCTTTGTCTTGTAGACCCATTTGCATCCAATGATCTTCTGGCTATTTGGTTTAGGAACCAATTCCCAAGTCTGATTCTCCATCAATGCATCATATTCTTCCTGCATAGCTTTCTCCCAATTTTCCTTACCTTTTGCCTCCTCATATGTAGAAGGGTCTTCATCTGCCTTTATCATGTAAGCATAATCTTTAGTAGCCAAAAAAGAAGTGTCATAGCTATACCTTGTAGGTTGCCACTTGTGTCTTGATGACCTTCTGAGTTCTCCACTCCTTGAGGTTTCTGGTTCATCACACTCAGGATCAAATCTTGGCATTTCTTCAACTTCAACCTGCACTTCATTATTCTCCTCTTCATCAAATATCTGAACCTTTGATTTACCTTTCCTTTGACTCACAACTTCTTCATCACCTGTATTAATATTGATTGTACCTGCATACCAAGTACCTTGCTCATCAAATGTAACATCTTTTGATACAAGAAATTGTTTTGTAGATGGACTCCACAACCTATATCCCATCTGCTTATCATCATAACCAATGAACACATACTTTTCAGCTTTAGGTTCCAATTTGTGCCTTAATTGTGATGGCACATATGCATATGCCAAACATCCAAATACTTTGCAATGGTCTAATGTAGGTCTCTTACCCCACCATGCCTCATATGGTGTCATACCCTGCAAAGCTTTACATGGTAACCTATTGACCAAATAAGTTGCTGTATGTACAACCTCATCCCACAAATAATTAGGGCAATTTTCCTCCTTCATCATGGATCTTGCAAACTCAACAAGAGTTCTATTCCTCCTTTCTGCTACATCATTTTGTTGAGGAGAGAATCTACAAGTAATTTCCCTTTTTATACCTGCATTCCACAAGTAATCACTGAACTCATTAGAGAAATACTCTCCCCCTCCATCTGATCTTAGTCTCTTCAATTTATGACCTGTAATTCTTTCTGCATATGCATGATAGTGTTTAAATGTATTAAACACTTCTGACTTATCTTTGATCACATAGATAGTGATCCATCTGGTAGCATCATCAACATAAATCACATAGTACCTTGAACCATTGATATTGAAATCCTTTGATGGTCCCCACACATCTGTATGTACCAACTCAAGCTTCTCTGAATACATGAAACCATGCTTGGAGTAAGATTGCTTATGAGCCTTACCTAATTGACACTGTATGTCATATGTTGACCTGTAACATTAGGTAATCCAAGCACTGAACCATTGTTAATCATATCTTTGATACCTCTTTCATTAAAGTGTCCAAGCCTCTTGTGCCAAAGATATAACTCAAAGATCTTATGTCCTCCATAAGTGAAAAAGGCATGACCAACATTACCTTGAATCTTCAATGTGAACAACCTTCCTTCTTTCTTCCCTGAAACAATTTGTTTATACCCATTGCTAGGGTCTTCCACAAACACTCCTTCATTAGTGAATCTAACTTAATAACCTTTTTGTTGAAGCTCAAAGTCAAGGACAAAGCATGGAAGCACATCAAAAGGTGGACACACAAGGAAAGGGAGCAAGTAGGGAGCTCCAAGAAGTGTATGTCAAATTTTCAGAAGAATCCCCTACAAAAATAGTGATTTTCATCACTAAAAACCATTGTAAATACCATTATCTATTTTTATAACTCCATTTTGTTCAAGTCGAGGAGTCCTTGAGCTTGAGGAGTATTAGAATTACCATCGTACCAATTTTCATAATTTTTAGACTTCGTTTGAGCCCTCAAATAAGCCTTGGAACCTAATTTTTAACAATGCCGGACACTAGGTCTGGACAGGGCCAAAACTACTCAAAAAACTATAAAAAGAGCTAGAGAGCTCATTTTTGGGGTTAGCTTGTTAGAGAATAGAGCTTTTGTAAGAGAACTCTTTTGCAATCGAAGCTTTCCATTGTTCCTCTCTTTGATCTTACTTTGTGCGCGTGTGTGTGTATGTGTGTGCATGTTTGTGTGCTTTCACTCACGCACTTGTGCCTTCACTTACTCATGGTCTTCATACCGGTCCTCACGTCTCCGCGGATTGACAAGTAAAGGAGGTGGTGCTTACGCTTGAGCTACACCAAATTTTGGCGCCGTTGCCGGGGAGAGAGCTTCGAGGACGTGCGTTGTGATAGTAAGATCGTAGATTTGCGACGTTGGAAGGTAAAAAAACTGTCATTTCCGTTCATTTTCTGTTTTTTCCTCTTCATCTTCATCATCATCATCATCTCCACCTTCTTCCATCTTCTTCTTCATAGAAATTTCTTATTTTTTAGTGCATTTTCACCATTTTCATACCATTTTTCATGCATTATTGTGTGGGAAGGAGTTAGGAGGTGCAAGGGAGAGCAAGCGCTGTGTTTTTTTCATGATTTTTTGCTCATACGGAGCTCGCCATTGCCGGCGCTCAGAAATTTGAATTTCCCGCCAAAAAACGCGATTCTATGATGAAAATCGCGATTCTGTGAAAATTCAAAATTTTTTGAAAAATCACGATTTTCTATTTTCCCGCCTAAAAGTTGGCTGAAAGAATCACGATTCTGTGGTCATTCTCAGAATCGCGATTCTGTGATTGTGCTCAAAATTGCGATTCTCACAAATCACGATTTTCAGCCAAAACAATGCGATTCTGAGAATCACGATGTTGTGAAAACACGATTCTGTGAAAACACGATTCTGTAAAAACACGATTTTGTGAAAACACGACTTTGTAAAAAACACGATTCTCTGAGACAAAATCGCGATTTTCATGTTAAAAACACGAGTCTGTGGTTGTGCTCAAAATCGCGATTCTCACAAATCACGATTTTCAGCCAAAAACACGATTCTGTGAGAACACGATTCTCTAAAATACGATTTTATGAAAACACGATTCTCTGTTGACAATTGCGATTTAATGTCAAAAAACACGATTTTGAGAACCACGATTTTGTGAAAAAAAAACGATTTTGTGAATCACGATTCTCTAAGACAAAATCGCGATTTTCAAAAACACGATTCTGTGCTCAACATCGCGATTTAAAAAAAAACACGATTCTGTGCTCAAAATCGCGATTCTCATCAATCACGATTTTCAGCAAAAAACACGATTTTGTGAAAAAGGCGATTCTGTGAAAACACGATTCTCAAGGCTCAAAATTGCGATTTTCAAAAACACGATTCTGTGCTCAACATCGCGATTTTCAAAAACACGATTCTGTGCTCAACATCGCGATTTTCAAAACACGATTCTCTGCTCAAAATCGCGATTTTCAAAACACGATTCTCTGCTCAACATCACGATTTTCAAAACACGATTTTCTGCTCAAAATCGCGATTTTCAAAACACGATTTGGTGAAATCACGATTTTGTGAAAACACGATTCTCAAGGTACAAAATCTCGATTCTCTTGAAGTTCACAAAATCACGATTCTCTTGAAGTTCACAAAATCGCGATTCTCTTGAATTTCACAAAATCGTGATTTTTTCCAAAAGGTCCTGTTTGCCTGTTTTGACCCCCAAGAGCCTGATTTGACATAACTTTTTCATCCAAAGTCCATTTTTTGAGCTCTATAGCTCGTTGGAAAGCTCGTTTCGAATCCATTTTCAGATAGGATATTTTGAAGTTGACTCTCAGGTGGAACCAAGAACCCAAGGGGACTCCAAAGGATTTGTGAACCATACCAAGGGGAAATTTTGGACTCTTAGCCAAAGCTTATGAACCTGAGATCTGGTAGACACCTAGGAAAGGATAGACAAAGCATTAGATCTTCTCAGTCCAGTGTCAACCACACAGCAAAGTCTTGGGCACAACAACTAAGTGGTTGTCCTTACGTACTAAACTCTGACACAAGTGACTCAGAAATGTCTTTTAGCATGGGAAAATCTACAGGTGGCGCAAGAACTGCCCATCTACAAACACCAGAAGGACCCTATAAGACACAATTGGAATATTTTTTGGACCAACCGACTAGGTGCTCGCATCTATGAGGATGGCCTGAGGCGATCAGTGGTCCAACTCAAAAATCCAGATCAATCCTTTGGACTTGAACACCCGATGGTCAAGTTCGAAGAGGGTTCATACATTGATAAGGAAGGAACCATGTATCTGGTTACCAATCTACCAGATAGGACCGATGAGTTTGGAAATGCCATTCATGAGAATGAGATAGGAGACCTAGAATAAGGAAATGTAGGACAAGGACCCCAGACTCCTAGAGGTAAGTCAGCTCTGGCTAGAGTAATCACACCAGATTGGATCCCTCAAGACAACAAAAGCATAGAACTCTTCTTGAATAGAGAAACAGAGGAAGCCTTTTGGAGATTCAAGCCAGATCAACCTAGCCAATTGGGCATAGTCATCATCTATGAATTCAAAGATCCTGAGATACCAGGCAAAGTTGTCTACCTGGATAACACATCAGAGAAGATATTCTTGGTAACAGAACATGATAGACATGCATATACTTGGAAGAGTGAATTGATTTTCCCTCCACCAAGATCCAATGTTTCCCATGGCCTCCAAGGAGTAGGATCATCCCACGCTCATGAAGCCCAGAGAGAAAGAACTAGAGAGAGACCTGAGGTAAGTTTTGCACACACCGTGGGCAGGAATAGGTCAGGATTTGAAAATGAAAGACCTAAAAGAGAGAGACATCAAGCACATAGGCAACAAAGAGATGAACAGGATTTTCCATTGCCTAGACCTCGAGAGCACCCAAGAACCCTTAGACCCACTCAAGTGATCAAGGCAATGAAGAATTATTTTGACGGGTCAGGAGATCCTTATGATCATGTGGCTGAGTTCAAACAAGTGTTAAGAGCTGAACAGGTTGAGGATTTATCCACCCAATACGAGGCATTTGGTTTGACTCTTAAGGGCACTGCCTTGGCTTGGTTTCAACTATTGAGTAGTCGCAACTATCGCGATATAGGTCAACTGCTAGACGAATTCATTGTAGAATTTTCCAAGAGTGGTATCAGGCATAACACATCATCTTTGATCCACTGCTTCAAGCAGACACCCCAAGAAACAGTGCGGCTAGCAGCTAGAAGGTTCAGAGAGTATCTAGAGAGATGCCCTGCTCTAGAGTTACCCACACCAGCCAAACAAGTGGCTTTGTTTTTAGATGGCTTACTAAGCACTAAGTTAAGATCATATGTGTACTTGAAAGAGCCTAGATCCATAGAAGAGTGTGTGCGGATGTGCATTGACATAGAAGATAACTTGGGTGAGGAGTTAGGATTGTCCAAAATCTATAAGGATTCTGATAGTTCTACTAGTCATACTTCAAAAATCTCCACGGAAATAGATGAGATAGCTGAGCAAGTTGCCAAGAAGCTAGGAGTTCAAAATAGACAATTGAATCGATGTTATACCTGTGGAGGGGACCACATGGCTAACGTATGCCCAATGCAAAACCAAAACATTTAGAGAAAGGAATGCTCCATATTGCACTATTGAGAGAAAATACACGAACCATACGGCTCAAGATTGTCCCTACAATAGGCAGGCTGTTAGACAGAATTATCAGCAACCCTACCCACAAGGTAGGTATCAAAACCAATACCAACAGCCATATTATAGACCACAACAGCAATATCAGGCACCATATAGGCCACAACCTGGGAAACCAACCACCAACTCCTGCTACTGTGATTCCAATCAAGTATGCCGCGAGAGAGGAAAATCCAAATAGAGCATTGGTCCCACTAACCCCATTGATACCAGATAATGACTCTCATGCTCATAGTTTAGACTACTCCCATGAAGGTAGTCCACATGCTTATTACACAGAGTCACCTGAACATAGTGAGATTTACCCGTATCAATATGAGGCACAACCTATGGAACAAAATTGGGAGCCTGAATATTCCAATGTCATGTATGCAAATGCTAACCCTAGGCCCCAACTGAGACAAGTAAGACCACAAGCCCCTAAAGGACCATGTTTTAGATGTCAGGGCGACCATTTCCTTCGTGATTGTCCCCACCCACCATCCCCGAGTCAAGGACAGGCTATCACAATACAAGCTTTTTTTCCTGATTGTGGAAAAGACCATCTCCCTAGAGATTGTCCAAGAAATCCCTCCAGTGGACCCAAGATTACACCCATTAATGTGGTAGGCTTAGTGGCGGATTCAAGTTCAAGTAGCAGTAATGTGGCACCTGTACAGGCAGTTACTAGGGCACAAGCATTAAAACAAGATAAACCAACAGAAGAATCGGACTCGAGTGAATCAAGAGAGCCTAGTAAGAGGAAAACAAGAACATGGAAGGATACCAGAGAAAAGGCCAATCGTAAGTGGAATAAAAAGTTATCGGAACTAGAAGAAAGCTTGAAAGATGCATAAACAAAAATAGAAGACATTGCATCTCAAAACCCCTTGCATGCCGAAACTCCATCTACTCCACCTCATCCCACCCCACCACCCATTCTAAATAGACCGCAACCAGGGTCTCTTCTTGCAGATCCAACCCCAGAAGGCTTGGGCATGATGTTCAAGGCCTACCAGGCTTGACTTCAAGAAGGGCCTACAGCTGCAAACCTAGACAAGAGTTACCCTAGAGCAGATTTAGAGATTGAATGGATGAAAATGTGCATGAAAATGGTAGAACAAGCTCAAGCTATACTGGAGACTAGTCAAAAGTTCAATCAGACAAAATCTGTCAAACCGGATTTGCATTTCCAAGGCTTACTAGAAAGATTAGAGCAATTGGTAAACAAACCACAAGTTTCTTTACCTCCACAGGCTCAACCAGTTATTGAAAGAGGAAGCTCACCACCAATGGGAGCTTATGCTCCTAATTCCACGGATGCCGGAATACCTCCTTCAATTCAACAGTACTCTCAAGAGTTCTTGCGGGAAATACAAGAAGATAAATGGGCCAAGGAGAAGGGTAACTCCCCTCCTATTCCTGAGATTGATGATCTTCATGATCAATTTCCCCAAGACTTTCCATCTATTTACGGAGATGAAGCATAACAACAAGAAGACAAAAGGTTAGATTTTGAATCTAATACCTTAGAAGAACTACCTCAATTTCCAGGCCCATGGGAATCTGAATCTCTCCAGATTAGAGCTCCCACAATACTAGTAAGAAATGAAGACTCAGTGGTTCCAAGGAACACGGATGTCGTGAAGAACACTAAGGTTCAGTGTCATCTCACTATAGAAGAGCTGCTCAAAGCAAAACTTGAGCTATGGAATCATGTGAAGGATCAGGTTCGAGAACTTGATTCCAACATGCCAAAAGCAAGCTCTAAGCAAAGGGTACCAGAGATACCTCTAGACAAAATAGGGGACATGTGTGAGGGTGAAGAAGGTAATACTGATCTTCCAATCACCTACCAAGGTTACACAACCAAAGCAATCATAGATTCTGGTGCTGGTGTTGGTATTGCGACCACCTCCTTGTGGAAGCAATGGGGCAAACCCACATTAAGACCAACTAGAATGAAGCTTCAAATGGCTGACGGTCATTTTGAAAGACCTCTAGGATTTCTCGAAGGGATAACTCTAACCACTTGTGGCGTGTGGAGTTCGAACATACATTTGCTATATGTGACTTTGAGAAAAATAACGTCTATGAGATGATCCTAGGAAGACCCTTCCTACGACAATTGCAAATAGTACAGGATTGGGGAACCAAATCCTTGTATTTACAACACTTAGGGGTCACCACCAAGGTCAATTTGAAGGATTCCTTGATGGAGAGTGTTAATCTCCAAAAGAACAAATTAACCTTGAAGTTAGATCACCTCTATATCAAGGTTAACCTTAGACTCCACCAAACTTAGAGATCATTCACCAAATTATCAGAAATATTGAAAGTTCTGAAAAATTCAACTTCTCTGAAAAGTCTGCTGCAGATTAGTTACTCATTGACTAATCAATCCTGTAAAGTTTTTGATAAAACTTTGCACAACACTTCGCCTTAAGGTTGCGCAACTTTGCCAAGTTAAATCTCTCAAAAAGATTAACCATACACTGAGAAATGTGTGAAACACTTTACCTATGTCTGAAAGTGCTTCTCTGCAATGGCGACTTTGACACCTACAACTTCTTAGCACTGGTTCTCCCAACTCTGAACCCGTTTGATCAAGATCTTCTAGCCATAGATGGCTTACCTTCCAACTTAGATTTTAAGTCCTCATTTGTGTAAAACTTTACACTGTGGACTGAGCAATGATCATTTCATTGAAAATGAAATGTGCGCCAGATTTCTCGACTGTTAGAACATTCTTACATATGAATGTTCCTAATCAAAATTCTCACAGCCTGATTACAATTAACCTCTCAAATTCTAGCCATAGATAGATTAGCTATGGACTTAGATACGTGCAAAAGGATTTCTCAAAAGATTGAACATAGAAGGAGCAGACAGCAAAATATCGGGCGCAAAAATTCTCGATTTCTCAGAAAATTTACATCTAAGTGAGGATGGACAATTCACTCACTCTTCATGTGTCTAATGACACTAATTTCTCTCTCCCTATTCTCAAATCTTCTTCTGCTCTATTTGCCGGACATTTTCAAACATATTTATAGATGAATATATACAAGTGTATGACTTAAACAAGGGTATAAGTCAGCTAATGTACATATGTGTACATATCTTTGAGTTTTCTGAAAATGTCCTTCCTTCAACCATCTGACTTTGTCTCCTTCTTGACTCCTTGACTTCATTTCTCCATAATCCTTCAATTGATGATTGTCATGCACCAACAGCTCCCCCTCAATCATTAATTGAGGTTCTTCTCTATCTTCTTTACTCCAGCCATATCCTTGAATCTTTGTAGTTTTGGTCCATCTAGACTTTTAGTCATCATATCTGCAACTTGATCTTTTGTGGGAGTGTGTATGACTTCAATCTCTTTCTCAATGACCTTCTCTCTCAGAAAATGATACTGTATTTCAATATGCTTAGTTCTAGCATGAAATACAGGATTAGCTGCCAAGTATAATGAACTCATATTGTCTCCACAAATAATAGAAGTACTCTGAATCACATCAAAAACTTTCAAAAGTGTCTTTAGCCATATTACCTCTTTTGCAGCTTCCACCATACCTTTATATTCTGCCTCTGTAGATGACAAAGCAACTGTATGTTGCTTCTTGGAACACCATGAAATCAATTTGTCTCCTACATAGCACAAGTATCCATGTGTTGATCTTCTATCATCCACATTACCTGCCCAATCTGCATCACTATATATCTTGATTCTTGTATCTGAAGTAAACCCATAGTACAATCCTTCTTTGAGTGTACCCTTGATGTACCTAAGTATTCTTTGTCCTGCAATCCAATGTTCCTTTCTAGGACAATGCATAAATTGTGAAAGCACACCAACTGCATATGACAAGTCAGGCCTTGTCAATGTAGCATAAATCAAGCTACCAACCAAACTTTGATAGAGTTTCATATCTCTGAACTCTTCTCCTCCAAACCTAGACAATTTATGGTTCACTTCCAAAGGTGTAGGTGCAACCCTGCAATCTTCCATTTTAAATTTGGTTAGCAAATTTTTAAGATACCTTTCTTGGGTCACATATACTCCATGTTGAGTATAAGAGATCTCCATTCCCAAGAAGAATGATAGGTTCCCCAAATCACTGATTTTGAACTCTTTCTCCATCTGCTTCTTGATCATTTATATCCCCTTATCATCTGTTCCTGTAAGTATTATGTCATCAACATAAATACACACATAAATGAACCCATCTTCACTTGCTTTGACTAGTAAGCTACTATCTGCCTTTGATGCTTGAAATCCAAGATCATTCAAGAATTTTACAAGTCTATAATTCCAAGCCCTTGGGGCTTGCTTCAACCCATACAAAGCTCTCTTGAGCTTACATACATAATTTGGACTCACTTGATCTTTGAACCCATCTGGTTGCTCCATGTAGACTTCATCTGAAATATAACCATTCAAGAAAGCATTTTTAACATCTAATTGAGACAACTTCCAACCTTTACAAGCAGCAATTGCAATGAGTGTCCTGATGGTTGTCATCTTTGCCACAGGACTATAAGTCTCATCATAGTCCACTCCATATGTCTGTGCATACCCTTTCACAACAAGTCTGGCTTTGTACCTAGACACACTTCCATCTGCAAATCTCTTTGTTTTGTAAACCCACTTACATCCAATAATCTTCTGACTATTAGGTTTAGGAACCAAATCCCATGTTTGATTCTCTATCAATGCATCATACTCCTCTTGCATAGCATCTTCCCAATTCTTCTTCCCTTTGGCTTCTTCATATGTAGAAGGGTCTTCATCTGCTTTTACCAAATAAGCATAATCTTTAGTAGTCAAGAATGAAGTGTCATAGCTATACCTTGTAGGTTGCCATTTGTGCCTTGATAATCTCCTAACTTCTGCACTTCTTGAGGTCTCTGGTTCATCACATTCTGGATCAAACCTTGGCCTCTCTTCAACTTCAATCTGCACTTCATTACTCTCACTTTCATCAAGTAATTGAATCTTTGCTTTACCTTTCCTTTGTTCCACTACTTCTTCATCATCTGCATGTACATCATATTTACCTGCATACCAAGTACCTTCCTCATCAAATGTAACATCCTTGGATACAATAAATTGCTTT
This sequence comes from Ceratopteris richardii, assembly GCA_020310875.1. Taxonomy (NCBI): domain Eukaryota; kingdom Viridiplantae; phylum Streptophyta; class Polypodiopsida; order Polypodiales; family Pteridaceae; genus Ceratopteris; species Ceratopteris richardii. Next base: position 3,969,826 of record CM035438.1, read on the forward strand.
GTGGATGGACTCCACAACCTGTATCCCATTTGCTTATCATCATAACCAATGAATACATACTTCTCTGCCTTAGGCTCCAACTTATGCCTCAATTGAGATGGCACATATGCATATGCCAAGCATCCAAATATTCTGCAATGATCCAAGGTAGGTTTCTTACCCCACCAAGCTTCATATGGTGTCATACCCTGCAAAGCTTTACAAGGCAATCTATTAACCAAATATGTAGCTGTATTAACAGCCTCAGCCCACAAATAATTTGGGCAATTCTTCTCTTTCATCATGGACCTTGCAAACTCAACAAGAGTCCTATTTCTTCTTTCTGCTACCCCATTTTGTTGAGGAGAGTACCTGCAAGTAACTTCTCTCTTTATACCTGCATTCCACAAATAATCATTGAACTCATTTGAAAAATACTCTCCCCCTCCATCTGACCTTAGTCTCTTCAATTTTTGACCTGTAATCCTTTCTGCATATGCATGATAGTGTTTAAATGTATTAAACACTTCTGACTTTTCCTTAATCACATAAATTGTGATCCACCTGGTAGCATCATCAACATATATAACATAATATCTTGAACCATTTATACTAAAGTCCTTTGAAGGACCCCACACATCTGTATGCACCAATTCAAGTCTTTCTGAGTACATAAATCCATGCTTGGAATAGGATTGCTTATGAGCCTTACCTAATTGACATGCCTCACATCTCTATGTCATGTGTTGACCTGCAATGTTAGGCATTCCAAGCACTGAATCATTGTTAATCATTTCTTTGATACCTCTTTCATTAAAGTGTCCAAGTCTTTTGTACCAAAGATCCAACTCTGACACCTTTTGCTCTCCATATGTGAACATAGCATGTCCAACATTTCCTTGTACCTTCAATGTGAAAAGCCTTCCTTCTTTCTTTCCTGCAATAACTTGTTTATACCCTTGACTAGGGTCTTCCACATAAACTCCATCATTGGTAAACCTTACCTCATAACCTTTTTCCACAATTTGACCTACACTGATCAAATTCTTTGGAATTGTGGGAACATAAAGTACCTTACTCAGAAGAGTGCTCCCATCCTTAGCTTTGACTGAACCAATTGACTTTACCTTATGCTTTGTATTATCACCTGTCTGAACTGTATGATTAATTGCATTATGATCTAGGTCAGTCATCAAAGCAATATTTCCACTCAAATGATTACTACATCCTGAATCAATATAGAACACTCTCATGTCCTCATGTGAAGTTTCACATGTATTCATAATGAGAGTCGAATCCTCCTTTTGATCTGATGCATAGTTGTAGTAGGTGTTATTATAGGATTGATTTTGGAAGCTTCTTCCTCCACCTCTTCCAAAAGAATTCCTACCACCTCTACCTCTGAAGTTTCCTCTCTGAAATCTACCACCTCTTGCTCTTTGATTAAAGTTCTGATAATTACCATTGTTTTGATTATTATGCCAACAATCATGAGATAGATGATTGGTCTTACCACATATCCAACAAGCTCTTGCATTATCTTTGTTGTTTCTGCCTCTTCCTCTACTTCTGCCATTTCCTCTTCCTCTTATGAAGTTTGCTTGGTTTGATGTACCTTCTTCTTCACCTGATTGTTGCTTCCCTTTGTTGGCTTTCTTCTTGTCTTTAGAATACATTGCATGACCTGCACTCTTATCAACATCTCCTTTGACATCATTCTCAAAAGTTAGCATATGACCTAACAATTGATTCAAATCAGGAGTAAAGTGATCTAATGAAAGTTCTGTAGATAAAATGAAAGGCTTCCATTTCTCATCTCCTCTTAGCCCTGTGAGTATTTGTCTTACCAATTTGTCTTCTTCAATATCTTCATCCACTGCACCTAGAGAATCTGCAATGTCCTTCATCTTTGTCACATAATCAGAAATTGATTGTGAGGCCTTCTTCTTGAAGGTAGTAAACTCTGCCCACAGTGAAGCCTTCCTTGATTTGGTTGTATTTTGGAAATGCTCTTCCAAAGCATTCCAAATGTCACAAGCACTCTCAAGTCCTCTAATGTGAGGAAGCAAATAGTCATTGACTGCCATGTAGATGATGCTTCTTGCTTGAGCATCCTTCTTCATCCAATTCTTCAAGTCTGCAAGCTCCTCCCTAGTTGGAACACTAGGATCTCTGAATTCTGGCTTTTCTTCATCTCCTGTGATGTATCCTATCAGATCTTTGCTCATAAGATGAGCTTCCATCCTCATAGACCATGCAGGATAGTTCTCTCTATCCAACTTTTCAATTTGGAGACTATCTCCCATCTTTACTTCACCTGTAGCTTCAAATCTTTAACCTTTACAGATAATAAATGTACCTTTACTTCGAATGTTGCTCCTTCTGATCCTTTTGATACTCTTTGTGTGTCTTCCTTTGATCTTTCTTCAACCTTTACCCTTCTGCACCTTCAAAATGTAAAATTTTGTATTTCTGCAATAGTCGGAGTCTTCTTCACTTCAATTTTGACACAACCTGCTCTGATACCACTGATGGAGAGTGTTAATCTCCAAAAGAACAAATTAACCTTGAAGTTAGATCACCTCTATATCAAGGTTAACCTTAGACTCCACCAAACTTAGAGATCATTCACCAAATTATCAGAAATATTGAAAGTTCTGAAAAATTCAACTTCTCTGAAAAGTCTGCTGCAGATTAGTTACTCATTGACTAATCAATCCTGTAAAGTTTTTGATAAAACTTTGCACAACACTTTGCCTTAAGGTTGCGCAACTTTGCCAAGTTAAATCTCTCAAAAAGATTAACCATACACTGAGAAATGTGTGAAACACTTTACCTATGTCTGAAAGTGCTTCTCTGCAATGGCGACTTTGACACCTACAACTTCTTAGCACTGGTTCTCCCAACTCTGAACCCGTTTGATCAAGATCTTCTAGCCATAGATGGCTTACCTTCCAACTTAGATTTTAAGTCCTCATTTGTGTAAAACTTTACACTGTGGACTGAGCAATGATCATTTCATTGAAAATGAAATGTGCGCCAGATTTCTCGACTGTTAGAACATTCTTACATATGAATGTTCCTAATCAAAATTCTCACAGCCTGATTACAATTAACCTCTCAAATTCTAGCCATAGATAGATTAGCTATGGACTTAGATACGTGCAAAAGGATTTCTCAAAAGATTGAACACAGAAGGAGCAGACAGCAAAATATCGGGCGCAAAAATTCTCGATTTCTCAGAAAATTTACATCTAAGTGAGGATGGACAATTCACTCACCCTTCATGTGTCTAATGACACTAATTTCTCTCTCCCTATTCTCAAATCTTCTTCTGCTCTATTTGCCCGACATTTTCAAACATATTTATAGATGAATATATACAAGTGTATGACTTAAACAAGGGTATAAGTCAGCTAATGTACATATGTGTACATATCTTTGAGTTTTCTGAAAATGTCCTTCCTTCAACCATCTGACTTTGTCTCCTTCTTGACTCCTTGACTTCATTTCTCCATAATCCTTCAATTGATGATTGTCATGCACCAACATTCCTCCTTCAGAGATGTGACGCCCCTACAGTGGAATCCTATCCACAAAGCGAAAGAAGATTCCATCTCTGTGCATTCTGAAAGTTCACGTGATCCATCATGGTTGCACGAAGATACTCATTTGTAGATGTGCAAGGTCGCAGAGGAAGAGGAAAAACGCTTAAAGGCAAGAGAAGAAGGAACTTCGCCAGGAGATAGACCAATTAAAGACCCAGCCTATACACCGATGATCTTTCCAGATGAGGAATTTGAGCCTCATGGTTGGCCAGAAATCTTAGCCACCATGGACATTGCTATCAATGAAGAACAATGGACACCTCATTATGATGAGGAGGGTTATGATATCTCAGTGTTCATGTGTCAGCCCTTGCTAGAAGAATGTGACCCTAGTGATGTCATAGAAGAAGAAGAGAATGACGATGATATAGAGTCCATTGTGATGGATAGTTGCTTTAACTCAGAACAGCACTATCTAGAAGATATAGGAGTGTTCACCCAGAAAGAAGAAGAACCTCTCACAAGTATTAAAACGGTAAATTCGAAGGATGGAAGTGAGAGCAGTCAAAAGAAAAAGAAAAGAAAAGCAGTGAAACAAGAAGAGGAGGAATCATTGTTTGAAGTACCAGAAAACTTCAAGAAATATGAAGTTGACGACCGCAAAATTTTGGTACGAATGCCTAAGAGAGAGGCCATCATAGGAGAATCATATGATAATAAATAAAAGACCAAGAAGATTGTAGTGACCATCGAAGAGAACGAAGAGAGATGCACATATATAGGAGATGACCTAAGTGCAAGAGAAGAAATGGAGATCGTAGCTCTATTAAGGGAATATAGGGATGTGTTTGCATGGCACTATAGAGACTTGAAAGGGGTAGATCCAAGAATTTGTTCTCATACTATCCCCATGACTGCTGATGCCAAGCCCACCAAACAGAAGCCCTACACATATAATGACACTTATGCAGCCAAGATAAAAGAAGAAATTGATAGGCTGATTGAAGCTGGGTTTATCTATGAGATTGAGCATACTGAATGGGTGTCCCCCATTGTAGTGGTGCCCAAGAAGAACGGGAAGTTGCGAGTGTGTATTAACCTTAAAAAAGTTAATGCCGCTACGATTAGAGATAGTTATCCACTTCCAATCACAGAACACCTATTGGAGCGTGTTGCAGGCAAGGAAGTTTATAGCTTCCTTGATGGGTTTTCAGGTTACAATCAAGTAGCCATTGCCCTAGAAGATCAACACAAAACAGCTTTTGCCACAGAATAGGGAATCTTTGCATTTCGTGTGATGCCATTTGGGCTCACCAATGCACCTGCAACATTCCAAAGACTCATGTGTCATGTCTTCAAAGAGTTCTTGCAAAAGAGCTTAGAAGTGTATGTGGATGATTTATGTGCTCATTCCCAAGGAAGAAGATTTCACATCCCTGAGCTCAGACAAATCTTCAACAAGTGTAGAGAATATCGAGTGTGTCTGAACCCAGAAAAGTGTGTGTTCATGGTGCGTCAAGGTAAAATCTTAGGTCATATTGTTTCTAAGAATGGAATCTCGATAGATGAAGATAAGGTACGAGCCATAGCGGAGCTGCCAAGGCCAAGGAATATTAAGGAGGTACAAGCCTTTATGGGCCATTGTGGATATTACCGCAGGTTTATCCACATGTATGCAATCATAGCTAGACCCCTTTATGCCTTGTTGTCTAATTTTGAGTGGAACGACGAATGCGAGAATTCTTTCAATGAACTGAAGAAACGTTTGTGCACAGCACCAATACTGACCACTCCTGATTGGAATAAACCATTCCATGTCCATGTGGATGCATCCAATCACACCATAGGATGTGTGCTAGCACAACCCACAAGTAAAGGAAACTTAGACTTGCCCATAGCATACGCTAGGAGACAGCTCACCGCAGCTGAACGAAACTATACCACAACTGAGCGAGAGGGCTTAGGCATGGTATATGCTCTGAAGAAGTTTAGACACTATTTATTGGCTAACAAGTTCAAGCTTTTCACTGATCATCAAGCTTTGTTATATTTGGTCAATAAACCTTGCAATACTGGATGCTTAGTAAGGTGGTTCCTCTTACTAATGGAGTATGACTTTGAAGTTGTTGTCAGGAAAGGTAGAACCCACCTTCGGGCAGATCACCTTTCTCGCATCACTTCAGGAGAGTCACCGCAAGGAGTGTCTGACGAACTACCCGATGCTTATCCGTTCAATTTAGAAGTTGTTCCTAAATGGGCAAATAAGTTGGTACCAGTCCTAACCTTCGGCCCTGCAAATAAGAATGTGAAAACATCACAAGAAGAAATTGTAAAATCACAAAAATATCACATATTAGCAAGAAGCATGTACAAACAAGATACTGAGGGTGTATTAGCTTGTTGTGTTGCGGACGATGAACATAGTAGTTGGTTGCAACAAGCCCATGAAGGAATGCTAGGAAATCACTATTCTAAACAACAAACATTGCAGAATTTGAAACGTTTAGGAGTGTATTGGCCTAGCATGGACAAAGAAATACATGAGTGGATCAAGAATTGTCCAATGTGCAGAGAGAGACCACCAGTGGAGCATGCGACCCTTTATCAAGTATCATTAATTCCAGATTGGAGTGCTCCATTGGTAGAGTTTATGAGATCGGGAAGATTACCCAAAGAGGCTAGTCTAGCAAGAAGACGAAACATGGAGCAAGAAGCTCAAGGCTATGCCTTAGTAGGAGACAACTTATACCGAAGAGGCAAAGATGGTTACTTAAGACTGTGCGTTCATGAATCAGACTATTTGAAAGTCTTAGAAACTACACACAGCGGTGTTGCAGGTGGACACTTTGGTCCTGATCGAGTAATCAAGACCATTCTATTCTCAGGACTTTGGTGGCCTACTCTTCATATGGATGCACATACCTATGTGAAGAAATGTGACACATGCCAACGTGCGCAATATCCTATCAGAAAAGACGAGATGCCTTTGAGGCCCATGATGGGAGGACGTGCATTCTCAAAGTGGGGTATAGACTTTGTAGGTCCTATTAACCCCCCAGCTAGAAACTACCATGCTGAGTACATCATTGTAGCCATAGATTACCTTACAAAATGGGTAGAAGTCAAAGCCACAACAAAGAATGATGCTCAAACGACGGCTAAGTTCTTATTCGAGAATGTGTTCACTAGATATAGACTACCAATAGAGTTAGTAAGCGATAGAGGCACCCACTTCTTAAATGAAGTCATTGAAAATCTTCTCCAAGAATTCTTGGTGATACATAAGAAGTCTGCCCCCTATCATCCCCAAGCTAACGGACAGGCCGAGAGCACAAATAAGATCCTATGTAATGTCTTGACTAAATTGGTAAATAATAAACGCTCTGATTGGGACAAACAGCTTCATCATGCTGTTTGGGCTTACCGAGTTGCCTACAAAACAGTACTCAATGCCACCCCATTTCAGATGGTCTTTGGACAGAATGTTGTGCTACCATTGGATTTCCTAATCCCAGCTTTAAAGGTAGCACAAGAGCATGAGTGGAATGGACATGAGTTGTCCTCTAGGATCTTTGATCTAGAACGCTTAGGTGAGATGAGGCTACGAGCGGCGGCAGGCATCTGTGCTGCAAAGAAAAGACAAAAGGCATACTTTGATGCACACATCAAAGATAAAGGATTGAAAGAGGGAGATCTAGTGTTGGTTTACACACTAAAACAACATGCTCGTAAGTTGGAAAAACGAGGATATAGACCCATGATCATTAACAGGATTTCCACTAGCGGTGCAGTTCAATTGGCTACTTTAGAAGGTGATATCTTGCCCAACTATATTAGTGGATGTAGAGTCAAGTTATACCAAGAACCTCTTACAGAGGAGATGCTTACGAGACTCAACACTGCTAAGAAGCGAAAAGAAGAGGAGTTAAGGGTGAGAGAAGAAGCACAAGCAGAGGCTAGAGAGCGCATAAGGCGAAATAAGTTAAGGCGACTAGGCCTAGATGTCAACTCAAAAGCCCCAAAATATCACATGGATATGTGCCAAAAGGCAGGCATAGCGAATTCTCAAGTCATTTACCGAAGACCCTTTGTGACCATAGAGATAGGACAAGGAAATGATGCAAGGACTGTGAAAGCATTGATTGACTCAGGTGCAGCAAGTAGTGCAGTTAGACTATCCTACTGCCAAAACTTGCAGTTGAACATCAATCCCATAGAAGCTTATCTCATAGGATTGGGAGGTGTGGAAACCCCTTGTTTGGGCAAGGTGGAACTTCCCATCTACCTGCAAGATGTTCCAATGAAAGTCAAAGTGCTAGTGTGTCAAGATGAGAACCTTACAGAACCACTTGTCTTATGACAAGATTGGATTTATGACAATGCAGTCAACTTAAACCTAAGAAGTCAACTTCTTCAAGTTTGGGTCTAGGGACAATGCTTTACATTAGAACTAGAAAATGGCATGCTCACAAATCCAGATGTCACATATTGTAGTTCTTCTAAGACTAATCATATGGAAGAAGATGTTGTATGTGTCAAAAGCTCTATGATGCAGAAGGAGTCAATCGTGGAAGAACACGTTCGAAGGCGAGTGGATCTTTCTTTTTCTCCAAAGAATCAAGTAGCCACAGTAGTGAGTCCACCACACAGGCAAACACAACCATTCACGACAACTGCTACATCAAATAGAAAGACATCATTCGACAAGAAAGCAGTTCCGAGTATGAAACAGATCTGGGTACACAAAGGAGAGCAACCACCAGCCTTACCCCCACAAAGCCCATCTAGGCAAGCCAACCAGGCCAGAAGACAAAGGAAGCCGCTCGGACAAGCTCAATCACAAGGTATCCAACAAGTTTGGGTGCTTAAGAAATTAGCTACAGCTCAACAAGGGCGATTACAAATGTGGGTACCTAAGAAGCTCTTACATCCACAACAACCTATGTTCTCCCACATGCAAAAGGTCTCAACAAAGAAGCCAAAAAGAGAAAAGGGTAAGAACCACGTACAGAGACCGAAAGAAGATCAAATCAGCTCTTCAACAATAGTAGGAAGAAGTGCAAAAAGTCTATGGGTTTGGAAGCCAAAAGTACAAGTAGCCTCCACCAAACCAAAGCTCCAACCACATTGGATACCACAGTTCAGAAAGCATCCAAAGAGGAAGACGCCTGAAGTAATCTCTACAGTGCCAAATGCTGTTCTAAAATGGATCCCTATAAGGAGGAAGGATCAGTTGTCATCTCAAGATCCAATGGATACCTCCAATATAGATGGCATCAACATCCGCAAATAACATCAAAAAGCCTCGACGAGCGAAAACCATGTGCTCCTTGCACAACCGACTCTTTTGCACCATTCAGGTTATGCATTTCCAAAGTATGCATTAATATAGGGCCACATTACAGGGCCGTGCATAGACACATTGGAGAGTCCCATGCACAAGAGCACATTGACATATGTCAACTATTTTTTCTGATACTAATATCTATCTTCTTGTTTGGTGACATTGTTCCTCAAAAAGAAAAGAAAGAAAGAGAGGAAGCACTTGTTCCAAGGTTTGGCTCATGAAACATGAATGAGTCATGCTTGGTTAAAGGTGGAACTATTGATTACTAGGCATTTATCAGTTTGGATAGATGTGTGTCTTGGCTAGCAGATGATATAATTGTTGCCTTATCTCATAGATGTCAAGAACTTGGCATGAGCATGGCATCCACCACTATGGTTTCCTCTTACTATGGTAGGAGTGAAGAGCTTGAAGGTCTGCAACTTGAAGTGATGCTTAACTATTGCATGTAAGAGAGCATCCAGGGAGATATATGCAAGGGGTAGTTCTGGTAACCTGCAAATCTTTGTATATATACTGGATGAGAAGACTCCTGCTTATGGTGAGCTAAAGACAATATGTGAAACTAAGCTTGGTGTAGTTATCGAACGTTGTTTGTCAAGGAATATAAAGAAATTCAATTCTTAGTATTTGGCAAATGATGTGTTGAAAGGAGGAGACAGGATCTGCCACTCAAAAGATCTCATAAGTGGACCATCAACACGGACAGTCGTCAACAGTGTTCCATCCCAAAGGCCGAATGTACCACACAAAGAGATGAACATCCATCAACCTTCTCCATGGTAAGTATCTTTAACTTGGAAACATCATAACCATGATAGCTTAGGAAACCTCTTCGTCGGCATACCCTTGAGCACTTAGCTCAAGACCCCCAATTATTGCACCATACTTCTTCCAATGCATTTCCCAAGTAAGCATTCATAGGGCTACATTACAAGGCCGTGTAGAAGGCACATATTTTCCTCAACCCATGCACGAACACACTTACCCATCACTCAATATGGGTTATGAGTACTTGGCATGACTACTATGAACATCAACTGTGGACGATCTAGAAAACATCAACGGAGACTCACAACGACACAGTCATGCTGGAATCCAAGGAAGAAGCACATACCAAGAGAATAAAACTTGTAAAGACTCGCAGTGATAGATGAAGAACCAGACACATCTGGAAGTTAGATGACTTTTGTTCATACAGAAGGGACACTCCCTCTCAAGGCACTACTTGGAACAACCACTACAACAAGGGTCTGTCAGGGACGCCAGACTCAAGAGGGGGGGGGGAGTGTTGAAGCTCAAAGTCAAGGACAAAGCATGGAAGCACATCAAAAGGTGGACACACAAGGAAAGGGAGCAAGTAAGGAGCTCCAAGAAGTGTATGTCAAATTTTCAGAAGAATCCCCTACAAAAATAGTGATTTTCATCACTAAAAACCATTGTAAATACCATTATCTATTTTTATAACTCCATTTTGTTCAAGCCGAGGAGTCCTCGAGCTTGAGGAGTATTAGAATTACCATCGTACCAATTTTCATAATTTTTAGACTTCGTTTGAGCCCTTAAATAAGCCCTGGAACCTAATTTTTAACTAGGCCGGACACTAGGTCTGGACAGGGCCAAAACTACTCAAAAAACTATAAAAAGAGCTAGAGAGCTCATTTTTTTTGGGGTTAGCTTGTTAGAGAATAGAGCTTTTGTAAGAGAAATCTTTTGCAATCGAAGCTTTCCATTGTTCCTCTCTTTGATCTTACTTTGTGTGTGTGTGTGTGTATGTGTGTGCATGTTTGTGTGCTTTCACTCACGCACTTGTTCCTTCACTTGCTCATGGTCTTCATACCGGTCCTCACGTCTCCGCGGATTGACAAGTAAAGGAGGTGGTGCTTACGCTTGAGCTACACTTTTTCAACAATTTGTCCTACACTTATCAGATTCTTTGGAATTGTAGGAACATACAAGACCTTACTCAAGAGGGTGCTACCATCCTTGGCCTTCACTGATCCAATTGACTTCACATTGTGCTTTGTATTGTCACCTGTTTGAACAACATGATTAGTTACCTTATTTTCCAAATCAGTCATCAATGCTATGTTGCCACTCAGGTGATTGCTACACCCTGAGTGAATGTAGAAGACTCTTTGATATTCACTTTGCCTTTCACAAGTTGCATTCATTATCAATGTTGAATCCTCCTTCTGATCTGAAGCATAATTGTAGTAAGTATTGTTGTATTGTTGACTTTGGAATCCTCTACCTGCATTTCTTCCAAAGTAACCTCTACTACCTCTTCCTCTAAAATTACCTCTTTGATTTCTACCACCTCTTCCTCTTGAATTAAAGTTCTGATTATATTCACCATTACTCTGAGTATTATGCCAACAATCATTAGCTAAGTGATTTGTCTTACCACAAATCCAGCAAGCTTTGACTCCATCTTTATTATTCCTGCCTCTTCCTCTACCTTTGCCACCTCCTCTTCCTCTTAGGAAGTTAGCTTGACTAGTTGTGCCTTCATCTTCATTTGCTTGTTGTTTCCCTTTGTTATTTTTCGTCTTGTCCTTTGAGTACATTGCATGACCTGTACTCTTGTCACCTTCACCTTTGACATCCTGCTCAAAGGTTAACATATGTCCTAGCAACTGGTTTAAATCAGGAGTAAAATGATCAAGTGATAATTTAGTAGATAGAATGAATGGCTTCCATTTGTCATCACCTCTCAAGCCTGTGAGGATTTGCCTTACCAATTTATCCTCCTCAATGCCTTCATCAATAGCTCCTAATGCATCTGCAATGTCCTTCATTCTGGTAACATAATCTGAAATGGATTGAGAGGCTTTCTTCTTGAATGTAGTAAATTCTGCCCACAAAGATGCCTTCCTTGACTTTGTGGTGTTTTGGAAATGCTCCTCCAGAGCATTCCATATATCACTTGCACTTTCAAGACCTCTAATGTGAGGTAGCAAGTAATCATTGACTGCCATATAGATAATGCTCCTAGCTTGAGCATCTCTCTTCATCCAATTCTTCAAATCTGATAATTCCTCCCTAGTTGGAACACTAGGATCTCTGAATTGTGGCTTTTCTTCTTCACCTGTTATGTGGGCTATCAAGTCTTTGCTCATTAGATGAGCTTCCATCCTCATAGACCAAGCTGGATAATTTTCTCTATCCAACTTTTCAATTTGAAGAGAATCTCCCATCCTTTCTTCACCTGTGTATTGAATTCTTCAAACTTTATGAGTAGTAGATGTACCTTTACTTTGAATGATACTCCTTTTGTCTTCCTTGGTGTTGTATGACCTCCTTCTCAAGCTTTGCTCTCAAGCTTTCACCTTTTGAACCTTTAGATGTTGAATTCTTTGTAGCTGCAGCAGTCGGGATCCTCCTTTCCTCAATTTTGATGTTTCCTACTCTGATACCACTGATGGAGATTGTTAATCTCCAAAAGAACAATTTATTCTTGTATTTAGAGCACCTCTATAACAAGAATAACTCAAACGTTCTCCAATTTTAGAAGATCAATACTCAATTATCAAGATTTTGAAAAATCTGTGAAGATGATGACTCTACAGAAAGTCTGCTGCACATATCTTTCTCATTGACCTATCAATTGTGTAAAGTTTTTGACGAAACTTTGCATAAGGTGTTGCCTATAGATTGTGCACCTTCTCCAAGTTGAATTACTCCAAAAGATTAAGTATAACTTGAGAAATGAATTCAACAAGTTACCTATGTCTAAAACTATCACTTTGTAGAGTCGACTTTCGCACTTGCAACTTCTAAGACATGGTTCTACAAGACTAGAACCCGTTTAAGCAAATGCTTTTAGCCACAAGTAGCTTACCTTCTAACTTAAATATTGAATGCTTGCTTGCTCAAAACTTTAAACTGTAGAAGGAGAACTGATCAAAACATTGACTTCGAATTTTGCACCTCCTGCAATCTCTCTTCTTCCATTTACACATGTAAATGTTCCTACACTCAATTCTCTCAGTCTGATCACAATTAGAAGCTGAAAATTTGTATAGAGGTCAATCACCTATAGACTTAGACTTGTACAAAAGCATTTCACAAAAGATCTAGCAGAGAAGGAGAGAACTCAGAAACATCGGGCGCAAATTTCTCTCATTTCTGAAGGAGTTTACAACTGAATGATGAGAGAGAGTTCAACTAACTTCTAAGATGTCTAATAACTCTTACAACGCTTGATTACTCTATTCTCATGCTCTCTCATACTTGCCCCGACATTTTCCATAGTATATATAGACAAAAGATTTACAAGCTTATGACTAATCAAAGACATAAGTGAGCTGACTCTAAATTAATGTACATATATGTACAACTCTTTATCTTCTAAATATGAACTTCTTCCATGCTTCATATGTTGGTCTTTTCTTCAGTCCTTGACTTCCAAAACTTCAATTGTTGATTGTCCTACACCAACAATCATAACCCTCCTTATCACAATGAGGTGTCCACTGTTCCTCGTTGATAGCAATGTCCATGGTGGCTAAGATTTCTGGCTAGCCATGAGGCTCAAATTCCTCATCTGGAAAGATCATCAGCTTGTAGGCTAGGTCTCTAACTGGTCTACCTCCTGGCGAAGTTCCTTCTTCTCTTGCCTTTAAACATTTTTTCGCTTCTTCTGCGACCTTGCACATCCACAAATGAGTATCTTCATGCAGCCATGATGGATCACGTGAAGTTTCTGAATGCACAGAGATTGAATATTCTTTCTCTTTGTGAATAGGGTTCCACTGTAGGGGTGGTACATCTCTGAAGGAGTAATCCTTCAAATTGACCTTGGTGGTGACCCTTAAGTGTTGTAAGTACAAGGAGTTGGTTCCCCAATCCTGTACTATTTGCAATTGTCGTAGGAAGGGTCTTCCTAGGATCATCTCATAAACATTATTTTTCTCAAAGTCACATATAGCAAATGTGTGCTCAAACTCTACACCACAAGTGGTTAGAGTTATCCCTTCGAGCACTCCTAGTGGTCTTTCAAAATGACTGTCAGCCATTTGAAGCTTCATTCTAGTTGGTCTTAATGTGGGTTTGCCCCATTGCTTCCACAAGGAGGTGGTCGCAATAGCAACACCAGCACGTGAATCTATGATTGCTTTGGTTGTGTAACCTTGGTAGGTGATTGGAAGATAAGTATTACCTTCTTCACCCTCACACATGTCTCCTATTTTATCTAGAGGTATCTCTGGGACTTTCTACTTAGAGCCTGTTTTTGGCATATTGGAATCAAGTTCTAGAACTTGATCCTTGACATGATCCCATAGTTCAGGTTTTGCTTTTAATAGCTCTACCGTGAGATGACATTGAACCTTAGTGTTCTTCACGACATCAGTGTTCCTTGGGACTACTGAGTCTTCATGTCTGACTAGTATTGTGGGAGCTCTGATCTGAAGAGATTCAGATTCCCATGGGCCCGGAAATTGAGGCAGTTCTTCTAAGGTATTAGATTCAAAATCTATCCTTTTGTCTTCTTGTTGCTCGATTTGATCTTCGTAAATGGATGGAATGTCTAGGGGAAATTGATCATGAAGATCATCAATCTCAGGAATAGGAGGGGAATTACCCTTCTCCTTGGCCCATTTCTCCTCTTGTATTTCCCGCAAGAACTCTTCAGAGTACTATTGAATTGAAGGAGGTATTCCAGCATTTGTGGAATTAGGAACATAAGCTCCCATTGGTGGTGAGCTTCCTCTTTCAATAATTGGTTGAGCCTGTAGAGGAAAAGAAAGTGTGGTTTGTGTACCAACTGCTCTAATCTTTCTAGTAAGCCCTGGAAGTGCAAATCCAGTTTGACAGAGTTTGTCTAATTGCACTTTTGACTAGTCTCGAGTATAGCTTGAGCTTGTTCTACCATTTTCATGCACATTCTCATCCGTTCAATCTCTAAATCTGCTCTAGGGTAACTCTTGTCTAGATTTGCAGTTGTTGGCCCTTCTTGAAGTCAAGCCTGGTAGGCCTTGAACATCATGTCCAAGCCTTCGGGGGTTGGATCTACCAGAATAGACCCTGGTTGGGGTCTATTTACAATGGATGGTGGGGTGGGATGAGGTGAAGTAGATGGAGTTTGGGCATGTGTTGGAACTGAAGGACTCACTAGGCAAGGAAGCTTAAGAAGGGAGTCAGAGAGAAGAGAAAGTACAAGCAGACAGAGCAGTCAACAACGATCTGGCAAGTAGGCCAATATTTTTTCAAGACATTTATGCACATAAGAGAGGTGGACACAAGGAGAAGGAGCAAGTAGGGAGCTCCAGGAAATGTATATCAAAATGTTAGAAGAAATCCCTACAACAATAGTGATTTTCATCACTAAAAACCCTTGTAAATACCATTTCACATTTTTGTAGCTCCATTTTGTGCAAGCCAAGGAGTCCTTGAGCTTGAGGAGCTTTAGAAGTATCTACCTGTCAGTTTTCACATTTTTTAGACTTCGTTTGAACCTCCAAATAGGGTGGAGAACCTAATTTTTAACTAGGCCGGACACTAGGTCTGGACAAGGCCAAAACCTAGTCAAAAACTATAAATAGAGCTAGAGAGCTCATTTTTGGGGGGAGATTGTAATTGAAATGAACTTGTAAGAGCTTTTTGAAAGTAATCCAAGAACTCCATTGCTTCTCACTCTTTGTCTTGCCGTGTGTGCGCGTGTGTGTGTATGTGTGTGCATGATTGTGTGCTTCTCACTCACGCACTTGTGCCTCCACTTGCTCGAGGTCTTCATACCATCCTCAGGTCTTCCCGGATTGACATTAAAGGAGGTGCTACTCATCACTGAGCTACACCAAATTTTGGCGCTGTTGCCGGGGATCGAGCCTTGAGGACAAGCGTGTGATGGTAAGACGTAGATTTGGGACGTTGGCGTTGTAGGTAACTTCTTCACTTTTCCTTTTTTTCTTTTCCTTACCTCATCACCATCATCATCATCACCATCTCCCATCTCCATCTCCATCATCGCAAAAATTTCAGTTTTTACTATATCCCCTACCTCCTTTCATTTCCCTCATTTCACTTGTGAGAGAGAGCGAGAGAGAGAACTGTTGTGTGCTATTTTCTGCATGCTTTTGGAGTTTCTTGCAGGTTTCAGCATCATCATCCCCTCCAGCATGTCGCACAGGTACGAAAATGTGCAGAACTGTCTCGGAGTCGCCGACTTCTGTCGATCATGATTGACAGAAATTTTCACCTTTTGGTAAATCTGAGTGCACCACAGTGGACTAGAGACCCTGCACACCACATTTCCATAAAAATTTACAAAATTTCAATCCGTCACGATTGACAGCTCTGTCCGTCGCGATCGACGGCGTGTCTGTCGCGATCGACACCCATCCATCGCGATTGACTAGAGACCCTACACCACAATGGACTAGAGACCCTGCACACCACATTTCCATAAAAATTTTTGAAAAATTTGCAAAATTTCAATCCGTCGCGATTGACAGCTCTGTCCGTCGCGATTGACTGCCTGTCCGTCGCGATTGACTGCCTGTCCGTCGCGATCGACACCCATCCGTCGTGATCGACTGCCTGTCCGTCGCGATCGACTGCCTGTCCGTCGCGATCGACACCCATCCGTCGCGATTGACTGCCTGTCCGTCGCGATCGACTCCCATCCGTCACGATCGACTGCCTATCCGTCGCGATCGACTGCCTGTCCGTCGCGATCGACACCCATCCGTCGCGATCGACTGCCTATCCGTCGCGATCGACTGCCTATCCGTCGCGATCGACACCCATCCATCCCAATTGACTCCTGTCCATCGCGATTGACTGCCCTGTCCATCGTGATTGATAGCCAATTTTAGCCAATTTTTTAGGGTTTTTAATTTGAAGAGTTTGGCTAATTTTGGGCATGAACATTTTACTCTAGAGCACATAAGGAGGCCATAGGAAAACAACTTGGGGAAAACCTGTTGCACAGTGATCCTGTTTGAACCCTGTCTTAACCCTAGAACCCTGAACGGTCATAACTTTTTCATACGAAATCCATTTTTTGAGCTCTAGGGCTTGTTCGAAAGCTCGTGGCATATACTACACGCCCTCAACTGTTTTTTATAAAGATAATGCGTTGATTTTCAGCTAGGGTATTTTGAAGTTGACCATACCCAGGGGGATCAAAGTCAGGGGTCTTAAGAATTGTTTTCCTAAAAATCACTATGCAAATTAGTATTTGTGCTACAGGAATGAAAATCATTGGTTCTGTCTTTGGAATTTAAATATTAAAGCTAACTTTGGAACTCTTACAGATCTATTGAGAGCATCGAAAGGCGTTCTAAGCAAGTATAAGTGCAAGCTTGGGAACACACTTCCTGGGCATTCAAGGGCAACCAAGCAGGAAACAAAAGGTTGGAAACTTTCAACCCCTCTGCCAATTCCTAGCTTAGGCTAAAAACGACTTGTGATAGGAGTAAGTCAGGGCAACGATAGGCATCAATCAAGTTGAAGACTACCTATGCACTCAAGTTCAAGATTAAACATAATCTCTTTGTGATGCGATAACCTTAAAGGAAAGAATCTAACGTGGAACGATAAACTTACAGTGCAAAAAATTAACTCAAATATTCCTGACGACGTGATTTCTGACTAGAGCATAAACACGATAATCGACTAAAAAAGAATCAAGTGACTGATACAAAAGAACTCAGCAGCGAGGTTGTACTTGGGCAAAATTGGGCTATTCAATTAGGCTTATGAACCTTAGATCAGGGCGACATCTAGGCAGAGATAGACAAAGTCTTAGGTCTTCAGAGGCTAGTGTCAACCACACTGCTAGGTCTTGGGCCCAGCAGCTGAGCCACCACTCATACTACCCTAGCTCTTAGACTAGTGAATCAGAGATGTCTCAAGGCATGGACCGACCTACGGGAAGTTCAGGAGTGCCATACTTGCACAAGGTAGAAGGCCCGTACAAGACGCAGCTAGAATACCTTAGGACCAACCAATTAGGTGCTAGCATCTATGAGGACGGCCTAGGAAGATCTGTGGTCCATATTAAAAACCCTGACCAATCCATAGGATTAGAGCACCCAGCTGTCAAGTTTGAAAACGAAGCATACTTGGACAAAGAAGGAACCATATACGTAGTCACCAGTCACCCAGATAGGACGGACGAATTTGGAAATGTGATCCCAGAAGCGGACTTAGGTGACCTAGAGCAAGGAAACATGGGTACAGAACCTAGAACCCCTCGAGGCAAATCGGTTCTCACTAGGATTATCACACCAGAGTGGATTCCCCAGGATAATAAGAGCATAGATTTGCTCCTCAATTGAGAGACTGACGAAGCCTTTTGGAGGTATAAATCTGATCAGCCAATTGATATAGGAACAATCATGATCTATGAGTTTAAGGATCCTGATAGCCCAGGCAGAGTGACCTACTTGGATCACGCTTCAGAGAGGATCTTTGTGGTTACAAAACATGATAGACATGCTTACACTTGGAAGGGTGAATTCATTTTCCCCCAACCAAGATCGAATGTATCCTATGGTTACCGTGGAGCTGGAACATCCCAAGCTCATGGAATTCAAAGAGACAGAAGTAGAGATAGACCAGAAGTAAGCTTTGCCAACCCAGGGAGCCGAGAAAGAACAAGAATGGAAACAAATAGAGTAGAACCTGAGATACTTAGAGCTCACACGAATCAAAGAAATGCGGATGAGTTCCCTCTACCACGACCTAGAGAGCACACAAGGACTTTGAGACCGACTCAACTAGTTAAGTCCATGAAGAACTACTTCGATGGCACTGGAGATCCATACGATCATGTGGCTGAGTTTAGGCAAGTCTTGAGAGCTGAACAAGTGGAGGATCTATTCACGCAGTACAATGCCTTTGGTCTAACCCTTAGGAACACTACCCTGACATGGTTTCAACCACTAAATGAGAGGCAGTTCAGGAGCATAGACCAACTCCTAGAGGCTTTCATTATTGAATTCTCTAAGAGTGGCATAAGACATAATACCTCCTCGCTGATTCACAGCTTCAAGCAAACCCCTCAAGAGACCGTGAGACTTGCAGGAAGAAGATTTAGGCAATATCTTGAAAGATGCCCTGTCCTAGAGCTACCCACGCTAGCTAAGCAAGTGGCTTTATTCTTGGATGGATTGCTAAGTACCAAATTGAGATCATATGTGTATCTGAAGGACCCTAGGACTATAGAAGAGTGTGTACGCATGTGCATTGACATCGAGGATAACCTAGGGGAGGAGTTAGAGCTTTCCAATATATACAAAGATTCAGATAGTGCCTCTAGCCTCTCTTCCACGCAATCCACATCAATTGAGGAACTTGCAGAGAAAGTAGCTCAGAAATTAGGTGTCACTAGCAAACAGATCCCAAGGTATGCCCCTATGAAAAGATGCTATACTTGTGGTGGCGACCACATGGCGAATGTCTGTCCCATTATGGCTCAACCCCAAGTTAATCCTAGTTGCCAGTACTGCACCATAGAACGAAGGTACACCAATCACACCGCGCAAGACTGCCCATACAATAAGCAAGCGGTTAGGCAACCCTACCCTCAGCCATACCCTCAACAAGGTAGATACCAGAGCCAGTATCCACCTCAGCAGTATGTGAGACCTCAACAAACCTACCAACCCTACCAAAACCAACTGAGACCCCAGCCAGTGCTAGCACAGCAACCACCTGCTCCTACTAATGTGATCCCAGTAAAATATGCAGCTGCAGAAGAGAACCTGAATAGAGCTATAGTCCCTGTAACATCATTGCTTTCTGAAAGTGACCCAAGTGACCATAGCTTTGATTCTACACATGTCGATAGTCCCCATGCTTACTACATGCAATCTCCTGAACATGGTGAGTCCTACTATAGTGAAGAGCCAAATGAACCTAGTTGGGAGTCAGATTACACAAACGTCATGTATGCAAACCCCAACCCTAGACCTCAACCTAGGCAAGTAAGACCCCGATTCCCTAAAGGACCATGCTACAGATGTCACGGAGATCATCTCATTCCTGATTGTCCCTTGCCTCCACCTCCACAACCCCAATCAGTGACGATCCAGGGCTATTGTCAGGAGTGTGGAAAGGATCATCTCTTACGAGACTGCCCTAAGAATCCTAATAATATGCCAAAAATCACTCCTATTAACGTTATTGGGTTAGTGGTAGATTCCACATGAAGTGTCACTTCCACTGCACCCATACAGGTAGTCACTAGAGCTCAAGCATTGCAGCAAAACCAAGGGGTAGGCCAGGAAAAGAGCCCAGATGTTAGTGTAACAGAGAGCATGACAAAGAAGAGGACTAGAGCTTGGAGAGATAGTCGTGAAAGAATGAAAAGGCAATGGGCAAAAAAGATGAGTGAACTCGAGGAAAGCCTCAGAGAAACAAAGGCCAGGATAACTGAACTCACATCTCAAACTCCCTCTCACACTACCCCACCTCCACCATTCCCAACTCCATCCGAACCGCCATCTTCCAACCCGCCTCACCTAAACCCACCACCCCCAAGAGTAGGATCAGTCCTAGCAGATCCCACTCCCGAGGACCTAAATATGATGCTTAAAGCATATCAAGCCAGAATCCAAGAAGGGCCAAACGTAACTGATCATGAAAAGTGTTACCCAAGAGCAGAACTAGAGCTAGAACGAACCAAAATTTGTGCTAAGATGGTGGAATTGGCTCAGACCATGTTTGAAGCCAGTCGCCTATTTAACATCTCTGGTTCAGCGAAGACACAATTACACTTTGATGGACTGTTAGAAAGAATAGAGAAGCTGATTGCACAATCAGAAAAGTGTCATATGATAATCCTTGGGTGGGAACACCTTTGGATGAGGTGGCTTGATTTGCCACATACCTTTGGATGAGGTGGCTTGATTTGCCACATGGCATCAAATGGGTACATCTTTCATATGTATGGGTAGAAGAGTAAAACAAGAGAGTCATTATGGGACTCATTATGTAGACAGACTCGGGCGTGGCTGGGAGGAGAAGGAAGTCAAACCTCTGTGTGTGTCGACGGCAGCGAGCATGGCTAGCAAAAAGAATTTGGTTTATAGCATTGGTATCAGAGCAGCAGGGGACGGCGAACAACGGCGACCACGCAGGTGCGCTCAGAGGGAATCGAACCCTGATGGGTATGATGGGAGGACAGCAGCCTATCCACGCCGCCCACGCTTTAGTGTGTGGAACTTTGCTCCTCCTACCAAATGGACGCACACAGACGGTCGCGCGCACACTTCAATGTGAACATCACGGGACATAGCGGAGTATGGACAGATGGCAACGCATGCTCATGAGTTCTTCTCTCATTCGAGTGGAGACCCGATTGAAGGAAGGATATTGCCGGAGTAGCTTGCAACAGAGATGAACTTGTTCCTCTCTCACTATCTCCCTCAGAATTTTTCGAAAAGGATGGCCTTCTATGTGAATGCCACGGATGCCTTCATGTCAACGAAGGAAGCACATATACGAATAGCAGCAGGTGCCCGCTTCTCTCCATGATCGAGGGAATGCTTTGTCTACTTTCTGCATATACGAATGCATAGTAGCAGCTGCACACTTCTCTTCATGGTTAAGGATTGTAAAAGGAGGCCGTCACAGAAGTTTAAGGTCCCAAGGAACCTTATGACCAAAGATGGGATCTACCGAATCTATTTTCTACATCCATAATATGAAGATGAAGATAAGAAGATTGCTCTTCAAAACCTTCCTCGATATTTTAGCAAGGAGGAGGAGTATGGCTTCAAGTTCCAGGTTTGAGAATTTTTGAATTCCTCTAAGAATTGTCATTTTGAGAATGATAATGAAGCTTTAGGGGGGGGCCACTTGTTGGAGGGAAATCATATATATGGAGAGTATGAGATATGTACTCTCACCTAGAGTCAAGGATTCCCTCATTATAGAACAAAGGGTAAGTTTTAGGCATCTCCAAAGTAGCCTATTTCTATGATTTTTATACAAGTTTCAGGAGCTATTTTGGATAAATAGCCATTTCGGGAAGAGGAAAAGAGAAGGTATTTTTCATAAATTTATGGAAAAAACCATGCACACTTATAGTCTAATGTATTGACTTCCATGCAAGATCAAGAAATCCATAAGATACCTCAGTTTGATGGGAGTTTGAAGCTCCACAAAACCCCCTTCCATCACAGTTTGACAAAAATTTCAGCACCTAAATTTGAGAAATTCCCATTTTGGAAGAGGGAAAAGTAGGTGCTATAGCTACGGATGGATGGAAAAAAGTATATATACTGAGAGTATGGTGTATGGAATTCTTAGGCGAATCATTAGATTCATCAAAATGATAAGTGAAGGAGGAATTTTACTTCCTCAAAGACCCCCTTCCCGCACTTTTTGGAAAATTTCAGAAATTAATCTTGTGCCAAACTCCACTTCTTGGAGTAGGAAAAAGATCATTTAGAGGCTTCTCATGGATTATTGTATATAATCCAAGAGAAATCCACATTTAGAGTGGATTAAAAGCTTGCTAAGAGTTCCCATTCAAGTTTTTGCATGAAAGCAAAAATCTTAATTTAGGCCTCTTTTGGGGAGTGAATTAGCATGCACCAAGGGAGGATTCGGAAGAGTGAAAATAGGCCTAAGCATCTTCATATACCACTCTCTGAGATTATGGAGAGAATTTTAGCATTTGCTTGATGGAAGAATGCTTTTAGGCACCCCAAAATTCACATTTTCACACTTTTTCCAACCCCTCCAACAGTCCACTAGTTTGACATGTCCCACTTGGAATGGCCATATCTTGGGCTAGAAAATTCCAAATAGGACGTGCTACGGCTCGTTTCGAAGAGCACAAGGTCTACTTTCAGTTTATGAGAAAAAAATTTGGAAAGTAAAAATTTTTGCAGGTCTGAACAGGTCTGCAAAATCTGAACAGTTTTGGGCAACTACTTTCCGGGAGCCATATCTTTCAAACCGGGAAGGCAATTTGAGTAATTTCACTTCGACCTATTTGCACATGGTTTATATTTCAGTTTATGAAAATTTGCAGGTCCTAAAGTGGTTTTTGCAGGTCTAAAGAAGGATTACTAATGCATTTTTGAGCTAAATTTGCATTATTTTTGTAATCACTTGACCATATTTTATGTTTTGGGGAGTGTTCCGATGTTTTCGGACACTTCAAAGTGTATTTTAGGACCTGAGGAGGAAGGTGCAGAGGTCTCGAAGCTTATCGAGAGCGATTGGATGCATGCAATTCCAAAATCAGACTACTCAGGGATGTATATTTTATGCTTTCTGGCATTTTATTTATGTTATGGCATGTCTGTATCTACATGCATGAATGGGATTGCATACATCAAGTGTTGATCATTGTTTAAGCTCTTAAAAGTATGGATCAACATGTAGGAAGTATACTTTTTGATTGTTTGCAGGAAAGAAGATTACAGAAACCATATGGCTATGCAACACCGGGAATGGTTGCTAGCAAATACTTTTGTGTTTTTGCAGGTCATGGAATCCATATATAAGTTTATGGCGTGCATGCCATGGGCCTGTCAAGCCCTATGTTTTTGGGTGGCCTGAGTGCCACTGAGCTATGGTTTAAATTTTTTTGGAATTCCATTTCCTGGGGAAATGCTGTCGAAATTTTTCCTACCGCATGGCGTTATATACGCACTTGCCTTTAGGTAGGAATGTTATGGCATCGTAGCATGCCCTTTCTGCAAACATCAATAAGTTTTAGGCATGCTTATAAGCATGTATTTGATGGACTTAGGACCATCAGAGTATTATATATAAGGCAACTTCGGTAGAAGCAGGATCCCTATATATAATCCTTATGGATTTAGACCATAGGATTGCTAACGGAAGGAGCTACACCTTCACCATTAGTAATGTGCACAAGCAATCCTATAGGTTCAGGAAGTTGCATTCAGGCTCGGGAGATACATTTTGGATAATCTCCAAGTTAGTGAAGATTTATTTATCTTCACAAGAGTCTCACATGATGTATAGGAGACTTTGGGGTATCATGATGAATACCCAAAGAGTGACTAGTTTCACTCATGCACATCACTTGACCAAGTAGTGAAGCATTTTTGCTACACTACTAAGGAAACCAAATGGATGGGATCATAAAGATGGGTTTCATGAGTAGCATCGACGGATGTTTATGTGATTCGAGTGATGGTTAGGAAGGCCATAGGCATGGCACTAGCTCTATGGTATAGAGCATAGATCCCTTAGTCAGGAATAGTTGGGGTACCCAATACATACATATGTATCTTGGGATCTACACAAAGGTACCTAGGCTTAGTCTTGGTACCTAGGAACAAGTTGGTTTGGAACAAAAGGGATATCCATTGTCACATTGTTGACTAGAACCAAACTAACTAGTTCAAGGACATGGGACTCATTTCAGTCCACTGATATGATTTTAGTATACGGGATTCATTGGAGTCCACCTATATATTCCATTATATGGAATAGATATTCGGTTTAGTGTAGGTATGACACCGTGAATTGGAAGAACTTTTCACTGGTATGGGACGGTGGAAACGACTTCCCTTTGAGCACTCTTCTTCTATGGCCAGGAAGAAAAGGACTCATCATTCATGGCGTCATGTCTCACTAGATCAGAGGAGAGCTCTTAGTAGACATCTCCTTAAGATTGGGAGTTATCTTTCACAGTATGGGAAGATTTATTCTTCCAGTAGAGAATGTGGTAGGTGATTTTATCACCATGGATATCACATACTCATGTTGTGCTTTCAGGAAGGATAATTCCATTAGGTTATTGGATCGTATAGATCCATGCACAGAGTATGGTTGGCAGAGATAGTTCTTCACTATGGATACACATATGTTTACGGTATCATGTCACATCATTGCTGACCATTTTAGTAGAGGGCTTTGACCCTTATTAGGAATTTATTTTCTCCACTCTTCACTACATACGCCATCATTAGTTAGCGGAGATCTGTTCTCCATCTTCATAGGAATATGTGATGAGGGATTATGCATTAGTTATGGAAGAGAGGACTAAATAAATTCATGAGTTTCTCTTTTAAGATAAGGAGAAAGTGGGAATCAGCTTAGAGATCCATGAGGGAGCTTACTTTAGTTCAGTACTCTCACTTTAGCTCCTATTCTTTGAAAGAGAAAAAAAGGAAAGGAAAATATAATTTCTTCATAGGGGAAGAATAGACTATGTTTTTCTATAGATAGAAGAGGTGCTCTGAAAACATCTCTTAATCTATATTTGAGAAGGAATTCATTTCCTCTACTTTTCCATCTAATTTTCCTTCATATGGGAGTATGATTCTCCACTATTTTGGAAGGAAAAGTATGGAGAACTTATGTGCATGTTCTCACCTATGGATGAGTAGAGAAAATGGATTCAACACAATCTCTTTCAAAGGGAAAGGGAAAGTGGAATAGTTTCCACTGTTAGAGTTTTTCTCCTTAGAAGAGATTACAAAGATAGACATGGAGAGAGTTTCACTTTCTCACTTTTAGGTTGTCTAGATAGGAGTGGCACTCTTCTATCAAAGGCAAGAGGGAGATCAGTTAATCATGATGATTAGATTGAGTCTCACATGGAGACTCTAGAGAGGAGCCATTATGTTACTCCAGTGATGGTCTTTGACTAGATGAGATGATCTAGTTATTGACATTAGCTAGACTGGGAGTAGATTGATGATACTTCTCATTTGAGTTTCCAGGAGATAGGAATATATCTAACCTATTAGGGTATCAAACTCTTAGTTGATGTTACATCATGAGTATGATGAGTAAACATCAGTTAGGAGGATGGGTACTTAGGGATTATCTGAATCTCAAAAGGGAATGCTTTCTGCATTCATATGGCAAACTACAGGAAAGAGAAATATTAGAGTTTGCACAAGTGCCAATAGATGCTCTTCCAATAGAACCTAGTCCAATGGTAAAGAATGACAAACCACAGATTTCTCGGTTGGAGAAATGTAGAGATTGCATTTTACTACCAAGAAATTCTTATGTATGAGCTAGATGATGGATTTGCATAGTTCACAAGGTAGTTTAGACAAAACTATTACTTGTGATTACACTCAAGGTTAGGAAGACCTAGAGTGGTATGAGGGCAATCTATCATTTAGTCTTAGATGGGTTTGGAGTCACTTGTTATGGGACTTTGTTCTATACTTCAGAGGATTTTATGGTTTATTATTTCCACTATGATACGGTCAAGCTTATAAGTTTGGCACTTTACACTTTCTTTTCATATTATTACTCCATAGAGGATACATCATATGGACTTAGGTCATTTGGATGATGTAGTATGTTATGGGAGTGATAGTATGGAGGTGAAGTGTACATGGGAGATAGTAGGCACCACTCAGACGGTTTCCCATCCTTGAGATAATCTCATATGAGACTTCTTAAGGGGAAGGATACGGGGAAACAACACACAGAGATGACCATGTACATAGAGTGCATGGGGTTCAGGGGAGTCCGAGCACTTTCTTCTACCATTATGGACATTTCATTTACATTTTCGAGGACGAAAATGTTTTCAAGGGGATGGAAATGTCATATGATAATCCTTGGGTGGGAACACCTTTGGATGAGGTGGCTTGATTTGCCACATACCTTTGGATGAGGTGGCTTGATTTGCCACATGGCATCAAATGGGTACATCTTTCATATGTATGGGTAGAAGAGTAAAACAAGAGAGTCATTATGGGACTCATTATGTAGACAGACTCGGGCGTGGCTGGGAGGAGAAGGAAGTCAAACCTCTGTGTGTGTCGACGGCAGCGAGCATGGCTAGCAAAAAGAATTTGGTTTATAGCAAAAAGGAACCCGCCTCTCAACACAAGGACAAGGCAAGTGAAAGAGTAAACATTCCTGCTCAGGAAGCCTATGTGCCTTAAGCCTATGTGCCTGAAGCCTATGTGCCTAACTCTACGGAGCCAGACACATCATCTTCTATGAATCGGTTCACACCAGAATTCCTACGCGAGATTCAAGAAGACAAATGGGCTAAAGAAAGTGAAGTCCCTTCTCCCATTGAACTTGTGGATGATGCACATGACCAATCCCCACAAGACATCCCATCCATTGATGAGAAGCAGGAGAGCACCCACTCTCAGGAAAGACTAGACTTTGAGTCTAATTCTTTACAAGAATTACCCCACTTCACAGGCCCATGGGAAGCTAAGTCTACTTGTATGAGAGCACCCACGGTCATGGTAAGAAACGAAGACTCGATCATACCTAGGAACACAGAGGTAGTGAAAAACACTAAAGTACAATGCAACCTCACCTTAGAAGAGCTACTCAAAGTAAGGCCAGAGCTATGGAAACATGTAGCCAAACAAGTACCAGAGATATCAAAACCTCGTTCCCAGGTAGGATCACATAGGACAGTGCCAGAGATACCCTTGGATAAGATAGGAGATATGTGTGAAGGTGAAGAAGGGAACACCTATCTTCCCATTACCTACCAGGAGTACACCACCAAGGCAATTTTGGACTCAGGTGCAGTAGTTGCAATTGCCACCACTTCCCTATGGAAGCGTTAGGGCAAGCCAGCACTCAGGCCAACGAGAATGAAATTGCAGATGGCCGATGGTCACATAGAGAGACCCTTAGGATTGCTAGAAGGAATAACTCTCACCACCTGTGGTGTCGAGTTTGAGCATACATTTGCTATATGTGACTTCAGCAAAAATCATGCCTATGAGATGATCTTGGGAAGGCCCTTTATGCGACAATTGCAAGTGGTACAGGACTGGGGAACCAACTCCTTGTACCTACAACACTTAGGTGTTACGACCAAAGTCAATCTCAAGGATTACTCTCATAGAGATGTCCCTCCTATCCAATGGAACCCCATCCATAGAGCCAAAGATGATACAGAATCGATGCATTCCATAGGGTCAGGATCCTCATGGATGCATGAAGACACCCACTTATGGATGTGCAAAGTAGTAGTAGAAGAAGAGAAGAGAGAAAAAGCCAGAGAGGTAGGTGCAAACGAAACACATAGATCCATTCAAGACCCAGCCTATGCACCTGTAGTCTTTCCTGATGAAGAATTTGAACCCCACGACTGGGCAGAAATCCTAGCAACAATGGATGTAGCCATCAATGAAGAACAATGGACACCCCACTGTGATGAGGATGGCTATGACATTTCAGTCTTCTCCATAGAGCCAATCATGGGAGAGGCAGTGTTAGAAGAGTGCGAACCTAGCCCTGATGCATTTGAGGATGCAAGTGACTCCAATCTAGAGTCAATCATTATGGACCCACCTTTTGCATCAGATGAAGAATACTTCTATGAAGTAGAATTTCAACCCTAGAGGCACGGAGAGCTTACAAAAGACGTAAGGCTAGCCACACATGTAACTCCTAAGGAAGAAGGAAAGAAAAGGAAGAAGAAAGAAGTCACACAAGAAGAGGAGGAATCTTTGTTTGAGGTCCCAGAAAATTTTAAGAAGTATGAGATAGATGATAGGAGAGTCATGATCAGAATGCCTAAACGAGAGGTGCAATCAGGGGAGGCTTATGATAACAAAGAAACCACCAAGAAAATAGTGGTAGCCATAGAGGAAGGAGAAGAGAGACGCACTTACATAGGACATGACCTGACGGAAGACGAAGAGCAAGAATTGATAGCCTTACTAAGGGAATACAGAGATGTATTCGCTTGGAGTTACAAGGATTTGAAGGGTGTTGATCCAGACATCTGCTCACACACTATCCCCATGACCTCGGATGCCAAACCTTCTAAGCAAAAGCCATACACATATAATGATAATTATGCTGCCAAGATCAAAGAGGAGATAGATAGACTGGTTGAAGCTGGATTTATCTATGAAATTGAGCACACTGAGTGGGTATCCCACATTGTAGTGGTGCCCAAGAAAAATGGAAAGCTGCGTGTGTGCATTAACTTAAAGAAGGTTAATGCAGCCACAATTCGAGATAATTATCCGCTTCCCATCACAGAACATCTCTTAGAAAGAGTAGCAGGCAAGGAAGTGTACAGCTTCCTTGATGGATTTTCGGGCTACAATCAAGTAGCCATAGCTCCAGAGGATCAGCATAAGACAACTTTTGCCACAGAATGGGGCATATTCGCCTTTCGGGTAATGCCATTTGGGCTTACCAATGCACCAGCAACCTTCCAGAGGCTGATGTGCCATGTATTTAAAGAGTTCCTGAGGAAGAACTTGGAAGTCTATGTTGATGATCTTTGTGCTGATTCCAACATTAGGCAAACTCATATTCCTGAACTCAGACAAATCTTTGACAAATGTAGAGAATATCAAGTCTGCCTGAACCCCGAAAAGTGCGTTTTTATGGTCAGGCAAGGCAAGATTCTAGGACACATAGTGTCAAAGAATGGCATATCCACTGATGAAGAGAAAGTGAGAGCCATAGCAGAGTTACCTAGGCCAAAGAATGTCAAGGAAGTACAAGCTTTCATGGGGCATTGTGGTTATTACCGACGGTTTATACACATGTATGCCATCATACTCTCTAGGCTCACATCTGGAGAAGCCCCACAAGGAGTGTCAGATGACCTTCCTGATGCTTACTTGTTTAATTTCGAAGTGGTGCCGCAGTGGGCTAAGTCATTAGTGCCAGTATTGACATACGGGCCTAACCACCCAGTAGTAAACACATAGGATAGAGAGGTAGTAAAAGCCCAAAAGTATCACATCATGGCAGGAAGTATGTACAAGCACACAGATCAAGGGATCTTGGCGTGTTGTGTGGAAGAGGATGAGTACGCTAAATGGTTGCAATTAGCACATGTAGGTGCATTAGAGCAACACTACTCAAAACAACGAACCCTACAGACACTAAGGAGACTCGGAGTGCATTGGCCAACTATGGAAGCTGATGTCCAAAAGTTGTGCAAGGAATGCCCAATCTGTTGCACTAAACCACATGTGGAACATGCCACTCTTTATCAAGTGTCCATAGTGCCAGATTGGAGTGAACCACTAGTATCCTTCTTGAGGACGAAAACATTCCCTCCAAACATGACTCTGGTTAGGAAAAGAAGTCTAGAACAAGAAGCCCTAGAGTACTCACTCATTGGTGATAATCTCTACAAGCGTGGTAAGGATGGTTACCTGAGACTTTGTGTTCATGAGAGTGAATATCTAAAGATTTTGGAAACTGCTCACCAAGGTGTAGCAGGAGGACACTTTGGACCAGATCGGGTGATCAAGGCAATATTATTTGCAGGCTTCTGGTGGCCAACCCTTCACATGGATGCACATACCTATGTAAAACGGTGTGATGTTTGTCAGAGAACTCAGTACCCTATACGCAAGGATGAGATGCCACTGAAACCTATGATGGGTGGACGTGCATTCTCTAAGTGGGGAATAGACTTTGTAGGTCCTATTAATCCCCCAGCCAAGGGTTCACATGCTGAATATATCATTGTGGCCACGGATTATCTCACAAAGTGGGTAGAGGTAAAAGCCACAACAAAGAACGATGCTCAGACAACTGCTAAATTCTTGTTTGAGAATGTATTCACTAGATACGGGCTACCCATAGAGCTAGTTAGTGATAGAGGCACTCACTTCTTGAATGAAGTTATTGAAAATCTGCTCCAAGAATTCTTGGTAGTGCATAAGAAGTCTGCCCCCTATCACCCTCAAGCAAATGGCCAAGCTGAGAGCACCAACAAGATCTTATGCAACGTACTGACAAAATTAGTGAACAATAAATGCTCTGATTGGGACAAACAGCTACACCATGCTGTTTGGGCATACCGAGTCGCCTACAAAACGGTACTCCAAGCCACCCCCTTTCAGATGGTATTTGGCCAAAATGCAGTGCTACCGTTGGACTTCCTAATACCTACACTGAAAGTAGCACAAGAGCATGAATGGAAGGGTCATGAACTCTCCTCTAGACTTTTCGACCTTGAACGATTAGGAGAAACAAGACTGAGGGTGGCTGCAGGGATATATGCAGCTAAGAAACGACAGAAGGCATATTTTGATGCCCACGTCAAAGATAAAGGTTTGAAGGCAGGCGACCTAGTACTAGTCTACACTTTGAAACAACATCCAAGGAAATTAGAGAAGAGAGGCTATGGACCCATGATTATTAACAGAATCTCAACAAGTGGAGCAGTACAACTAGCCACATTAGAAGGCGACGTTCTCCCGAGCTACATTAGCGGATGCAGGGTCAAGTTGTATCAGGAACCTCTCACAGAGGAAATGCTAAGCCGACTCAATACTGCTAAGAAACGCAAAGAAGAAGAAAAGTGAATTCGAGAAGAGGCCCAAGCAGAAGCTTTAGAACGCATCCGGAGAATGAAATTAAGAAGAAGAGGTAGAGAGCAACCTAGGCCAGATGCCGACGCAGACCAAGGATATCATGTGGCTATGTGTGAAGTTTCAGGTATCAGCGCTCAAAGGATAATTGATCGACGTCCTTTTATAACCTTAGAGATAGGACAAAGAAAGGGTGCAAGGACTGTAAGAGCCTTGATTGACTCAGGTGCAGCCACTAGTGCGGTTAAATTGTCTTACTGTCAAGAATTGAGATTAACTGTCAAGCCTATAGAAGCATATCTCATAGGATTGGGAGGTGTGGAAACACCTTGCATGGGCGAGGTGGATCTTCCCATCTCCATTCAAGACGAAGTGATGATAGTCAAAGTATTAGTGTGTCAAGATGAGGACCTCACTGAGCCTCTTGTCTTGGTGTTGGCATACAAAGCAATAAAGGAGTCATGCACAATACGGCAACAAGGCCAGATCATTTTTTCCCATAGATTATGTACAACCCAAGTGATTTTAATCACTACACAAACATTGTAAATCCCGTTTTTGGTAGATTAGACTCCATTTTGTGCAAGCCGAGGAGTCCTCGAGCTTGAGGAGTATTAGAAGTACCATCGTACCAAATTTCATAATTTTTAGACTTCGTTTGAGCCCTCAAATAAGCCCTGGAACCTAATTTTTAACTAGGCCGGACACTAGGTCTGGACAGGGCCAAAAGCTAGTCAAAAACTATAAAAAGAGCTAGAGAGCTCATTTTGGAGGTCAGATTGTAATTGAAACGAACTTGTAAGAGCATTTTGAAAGTAATCTAAAAAGCCCCATTGATCCTCACTCTTTGTCTTGCCTTGTGTGCGCGTGTGTGTGTATGTGTGTGCATGCTTGTGTGCTTCTCACTCACGCACTTGTGCCGCCACTTGCTCGAGGTCTTCATACCATCCTCACGTCTTCCCGGATTGACATTAAAGGAGGTGCTACTCATCACTGAGCTACACCAAATTTTGGCGCCGTTGCCGGGGATCGAGCTTTGAGGACGAGCGTGTGATGGTAAGACGTAGAGTTGACGCGTTGGAGTTGTAGGTATTTTCTTCACTCTCATCAATTTTCTTTTACTTTCTTCACCATCATCATCATCACCATCTCCCACGTCCATCTCCATCATCGCGAAAATTTCAGTTTTTTGACTATATCCCCACCTCCACCTCATTTCCCTCATTTCACTTGTGAGAGAGAGCGAGAGAGCGAACTTGCATGTGCTGTTTTTGCATGTTTTCTGAGCTATTTTGCAGGTTTTTTGCTGTACCATCATCCCCAGCAGTGTGCGCAGGTACGACAGGCTCTGCACAGGTCCCGGGACGACAGTCTCTGTCTATCGCGACAGACAGAAAATCTTAACATTTTGTGAATGCATGATTACCACTGTAACCTACACCTTGTGGGCACTCTAGATCACTAGAAGTTTTTCAAAAATTTGCATTTTTTCAGTCTATCGCGACAGACACTGTCTATCGCGACAGACACCGTCTATCGCGACAGACACCGTCTATCGCGACAGACAGAAATCCACGATAGACACCGTCTATCGCGACAGACACCGTCTATCGCGACAGACAGCCCCCACGATAGACACCGTCTATCGCGACAGACACCGTCTATCGCGACAGATAGAAATCCACGATAGACACCGTCTATCGCGACAGACACCGTCTATCGCGACAGACAGCCCCCACGATAGACACCGTCTATCGCGACAGACAGAATTTCACGATAGACACCGTCTATCGCGACAGACACCGTCTATCGCGACAGACAGAAATCCACGATAGACACCGTCTATCGCGACAGACACCGTCTATCGCGACAGACAGCCCCCACGATAGACACCGTCTATCGCGACAGACAGAATTTCACGATAGACACCGTCTATCGCGACAGACACCGTCTATCGCGACAGACAGCCCCCACGATAGATTGTGTCTATCGCGACAGACACCGTCTATCGCGATAGACAGGCATTTTCGGCAAAAATTAAGGGTGAATTTTTGGTAAATTTAGGCTAAATTTTGGGCATATTTGCACTTTCATGTACTCATCTACTTACAAAGGCCTTAGAAAATGCATTAAAATCCCTGATAGTATCTGTTCGTCTATTTAACCCCCTAAACCCTGAACGGTCATAACTTTTTCATACGAAATCCATTTTCTGAGCTCTAGGGCTTGTCGGAAAGCTCGTGACATATACTACACGCCCTCAACTGTTTTTTATAAGAATAATGCGTTGATTTTCAGATAGGATATTTGGAAATTGACATACCGAGGGGTAGGAACACCAAGGGAGCTCTAGAGTAAATTTCTAACAATGCAAAAGGGGGAATAAGGGTCATTAAAAAAGTGTCTGAAATAAATTGTCTGTCAATTGAAAGGTCTACTTGGAGCTAATCTTGAGATTTATGCAGGCCTATTGAGAAGCAATTGAGAAGCAAGCCGAACCTTTCTCGAGCACTAAAGAGCAAGGTTCGGCAAGAAAGGTCGGAATATTCTCAACTCCTCTTCGTCAATTCCTAGCCTAGGCTAAGAGCGATTAGAAGTAAGAGTAAGTCAAGGCGACGATAGGCCACTATCAAGTTGAAGACTACCTAAAAACTCAAGTTCAAGCTAAAAACTTAATCTCTGTACTGTCGACAACATAAAGGAAAGAACCTAACGTGGAACGATCAACCTGAGAGTACGAAGAACATTCAAGTATTCCTGACGACGTAATAGCAGACAAGACTTTAAACACGAGGAATAACTAAAAAGAATCAAGTGACTGGTACCAATTGATCGGCAACGAGGTTGTACTCTGAAAAAAATTGGGCTAATCAGTTAGGCATATGAACCTTAGATCAGGACGACACCTAGCAAGAGAAAGACAAAGCCTTAGGTCTTCAGAGGCTAGTGTCAACCACACTGCAAGGTCTTGGGCCCAGCAGTTGAGTCGCCACTCTCATTACCCTAGCTCTGATACCAGTGAGTCAGAGATGTCTCAAGGCATGGACAGACCTACGGGAAGTTCAGGTGTGCCTTATTTGTACAGGGTAGAAGGCCCTTACAAAACACAGTTGGAATACCTTAGGACCAACCGATTAGGTGCTAGCATCTATGAGGATGGCCTAGGAAGATCTGTGGTCCAGATTAAAAACCCTGACCAATCCATAGGACTAGAGCACCCAGCTGTCAAATTTGAAAACGGTGCATACCTGGACAAGGAAGGAACCATATACGTAGTCACCAGTCATCCAGATAGGACAGATGAATTTGGAAATGTAATTTCAGAAGCGGACTTAGGTGACTTGGAACAAGGAAACATGGGAGTGGAACCTAGAACCCCTCGAGGTAAATCAGTTCTCACTAGGATTATCACGCCTGAGTGGGTTCCCCAAGATAACAAGTGCATAGATTTTCTTCTCAATCGAGAAACGGACGAAGCCTTTTGGAGGTATAAACCGGATCACCCAATTGATATAGGAACAATCATGATCTATGAGTTTAAGGATCCGGATTGCCCAGGCAGAGTGACCTACCTAGATCATGCTTCAGAACGGATCCTTGTGGTGACAGAAAATGATAGGCATGCTTACACTTGGAAGGGTGAATTTATTTTCCCCCAACCAAGATCAAATGTATCCTATGGTCACCCCGGGGCTGGAACTTCCCAAGCTCATGGTACGCAAAGAGACAGAAGTAGAGATAGACCAGAAGTAAGTTTTGCCAACCCAGTGGGCAGAGAAAGAACGAGAACAGAGACGAATAGGGTAGAACCTGAGATGCATAGAGCCCACAGGAACCAAAGAAATGTAGATGGATTCCCTCTGCCGAGGCCTAGAGAGCACACAAGAACTTTGAGGCCCACCCAGCTAGTTAAGTCCATGAAGAATTACTTTGACGGCACAGGAGATCCCTATGATCATGTGGCAGAGTTCAAGCAAGTCTTGAGAGCTGAACAAGTGGAAGATCTGTTCACACAGTACAATGCCTTCGGTCTAACCCTTAGGAACACGGCACTTACATGGTTTCAGCCATTAGATGAGCGTCAGTTCAGGAGCATAGACCAACTCCTAGAGGCATTCATTGTAGAGTTCTCCAAGAGTGGCATAAGACACAACACCTCCTCACTGATTCACAGCTTCAAGCAAACCCCTCAAGAGACTGTGAGGCTTGCAGGAAGAAGATTTAGACAATATCTTGAAAGGTGCCCTATTTCGGAGCTACCCACATCTGCTAAACAAGTAGCCTTATTCCTTGATGGACTACTGAGTCCAAAATTGAGATCCTACGTGTATCTGAAAGACCCTAGGACCATAGAAGAGTGTGTACGTATATGCATTGACATTGAAGATAACCTAGGAGAAGAGCTAGAGCTGTCCAAAATTTACAAAGATTCAGACAGTGCATCTAGTCACTCTTCCATGCAATCCACATCAATTGAGGAACTCGCAGAGAAAGTGGCCCAGAAATTAGGAGTAACTAGCAAACAAATCCCAAGGTTTGCCCCAGTGAAAAGATGCTATACATGCGGTGGTGACCACATGGCGAATGTCTGTCCCATTATGGCTCAACCCCAAGTGAATCCTAGTAGCCAGTACTGCACCATAGAACGGAGATACACCAACCACACCGCACAAGATTGCCCATACAACAAGCAGGCGGTTAGGCAACCCTACCCTCAGCCCTACCAACAAGGCAGATACCAGAACCAGTACCCTCCACAACCATATGGCAGGCCACAACAAAATTTCCAACCTCAATATCAAAACCAACAAAGGCCTCAGCCTGTGCTAGCACAACAACCCCCAGCCCCAGCTAATGTGATCCCGGTAAAGTATACTGCTGCAGAAGAGAACCTGAATAGAGCTATAGTCCCAGTAACACCCTTGATCTCTGAAAATGACCCAAGTGATCATAGCTTTGATTCTACCCATGTTGATAGCCCCCAGGCCTACTACATGCAGTCTCCTGAGCATGGTGAGTCCTACTATGGTGAAGAGCCAAACGAACCTAGTTGGGAGTCAGATTACACGAACGTCATGTATGCAAACCCCAATTCTAGGCCTCAACCGAGACAGGTACGACCACCAATTCCTAGAGGACCATGCTACCGATGTCAGGGGGATCACTTCATTCGTGATTGTCCCTTGCCTCCGCCCACACAACCTCAGTCCGTGACTATCCAAGGCTTTTGCCAAGACTGCGGAAAAGAGCATCTCTTACGAGATTGCCCTAAGAACCCCAATAGCATGCCTAAAATCACCCCTATCAACGTTGTTGGGTTGGTGGTAGACTCCTCAGGAAGCGTCACTTCCACTGCACCAGTGCAGGTAGTCACTAGGGCTCAGGCATTGCAGCAAAACCAAGGGGTAGGCCAGGAAAAGAGCCTAGATGCTAGCGATACTGAGAGCCAAAATAAAAAGAGAACAAGAGCTTGGAAAGATAGCCGCGAACGCATGAAAAGGCAATGGGCAAAGAAGATGAGTGAACTTGAGGAAAGTCTACGAGAAACCAAGGCTAAAATCATAGAGATCACGTCTCAACCGCACTCTCACACATTCCCACCGCTACCATCCCTATCACCCTCCATCCCTTCACCCTCTAAGACAGCCCACGCAACCCACCCGCCACCCCAAACAGGATCAGTATTAGCTGATCCCACTCCTGAAGACATAGACATGATGCTTAAGGCATATCAGGCCAGAATCCAAGAAGGGCCAAACGTCACGGATCATGACAAGTGCTATCCTAGAGCTGACCTAGAGATAGAAAGAACAAAACTATGTGCGAAAATGGTCGCATTGGCTCAGACTATGTTTGAAGCCAGTCGCCTTTTCAACTACTCAGGCTCAGCCAAAACGCAATTACACTTGGATGGATTCCTAGAGAAGTTAGAGAGGATAATTGCAAGATCTGACAAGGAAGAAAAAAATCAAGACCAAGAAAAAGCAAGCAAAAACAGGAATCATTCCCAATCAGAAGTGTATGTGGCCAAGGCCCCTAAACCGGACAACTTCCCCTCCTTAGAAAGAATAGAGAGGCCAATAGCACAGCCAGAAAAGGAACCTACCCCTCAAAGAAAGGAAAGGGCAAGAGAACGGGTGAGCCAGCCTCTTCAGGAAGCCCGTGGGCCTCCTCAAGAAGCTTATCTCCCCCCCCAAAAGGCAGATGAGCCTCCCTCGAAAGCTCAAGTACCTCCACAGGTTGCCTCCATTCCTTCTCAGGGGATGTGTGAGCCTGTTCGGAAAAGTAATAGAATAAGTAATCCTCCCCAAGAAGCTTGTGCTCCAGCCATTTGCGAGAACGAGGAGAGAATAAACAATAGAATCAGCCCTCCTTCACAGGTTGCTTATGCGCCCAATTCTACGGAGCCAGACACTTCTTCTTCTATAAATCGGTTTGCACCAGACTTCCTACGAGAGATTCAAGAAGACAAATGGGATAACGAAAGCGAGGTCGCCCCTCCTTTTGAACTTGTGGATGATGCACACGACCAATTCCCACAAGACATCCCATCTATTTACGGGGAGCATGAGAGTGTTCAGTCTCACGAGAGATTAGACTTTGAGTCGAATTCCATACAAGAGCTACCCCACTTCACAGGCCCTTGGGAAGCAAAGTCCACATGTATGAGAGCACCCACAGTCATGGTAAGGAACGACGACTCAGTCATACCTAGGAACACAGAGGTAGTGAAGAACACTAACGTGCAATGTAATCTCAAGTTAGAAGAGCTACTCAAGGTTAGACCTGAATTATGGAAACATGTAGCCAAACAAGTACCAGAGATAGCAAAACCTCGTTCCCAGGTAGGATCCCATAGGACAGTGCCAGAAATTCCCTTGGATAAGATAGGGGATATGTGTGAAGGCGAAGAAGGGAACACCTATCTTCCCATCACCTACCAAGAGTACACCACCAAGGCAATTTTAGACTCAGGTGCAGGAGTTGCAATTGCCACTACTTCCCTTTGGAAGCGTTGGGGCAAGCCGGCACTCAGGCCGACGAGAATGAAATTGCAAATGGCCGATGGTCACATAGAGAGACCCCTAGGATTGCTGGAAGGAATAACTCTCACCACTTGTGGTGTTGAGTTTGAGCATAGCTTTGCTATATGTGACTTCAGCAAAAATCATGCTTATGAGATGATTTTAGGAAGACCATTTATGCGACAGTTGCAAGTGGTACAGGATTGGGGAACCAACTCCTTGTATTTGCAACATTTGGGTGTTACGACCAAAGTCAATCTCAAGGATTATTCTCATAGAGATGTCCCTCCTATCCAGTGGAATCCCATCCATAGAGCTAAAGATGACACAGAATCTGTGCATTCCATAGAATCTGGATCCTCATGGATGCATGAAGACACCCACTTATGGATGTGCAAGGTAGCAGTAGAGGAAGAGAAGAGAGAAAAGGCCAGAGAGGTAGGTGCGAAAGAAACCCATAGATCAATCCAAGACCCAGCCTATGCACCTGTAGTTTTTCCAGACGAAGAATTTGAACCTCACGGTTGGGCAGAAATCTTAGCAACAATGGACGTAGCCATCAACGAAGAACAATGGACACCTCACTGTGATGAGGATGGCTATGATATTTCAGTCTTCTCCATAGAACCAATCATGGGAGAGGCAGTCCTAGAAGAATGCGAACCTAGCCCTGATGCATTTGAGGATGCAAGTGACTCCGATCTAGAGTCAATCATTATGGACCCACCATTTGCATCAGATGAAGAATATTTCCATGAAGTGGAATTTCAACCCCAGAGGCATGGAGAGGTTACAAATGATGTAAGATTAGCAACACATATGACCCCGAAGGAAGAAGGAAAGAAACGAAAGAAGAAAGAAGTCTCACCAGAAGAGGAAGAATCTTTGTTTGAGGTCCCCGAAAATTTTAAGAAGTATGAGATAGATGACAGGAGAGTCATGATAAGAATGCCTAAACGAGAGGCACAATCAGGAGAGGCCTATGATAACAAAGAAACTACCAAGAAAATCGTAGTGGCCCTAGAAGAAGGAGAGGAGAGATGCACGTATATAGGCCATGACCTGACAGAAGAAGAAGAGCATGAATTGATTGCCTTGCTAAGAGAATACAGAGATGTATTCGCTTGGAGTTACAAGGATTTGAAAGGGGTTGACCCGGACATATGCTCACACACTATTCCCATGACCTCAGATGCTAAACCCTCTAAGCAAAAGCCTTATACATATAACGATAATTATGCCGCTAAGATCAAAGAAGAGATAGATAGACTGGTCGAAGCTGGATTTATCTATGAAATTGAGCACACTGAATGGGTATCCCCCATCGTAGTGGTGCCCAAGAAGAATGGCAAACTGCGTGTGTGCATTAACTTGAAGAAGGTTAATGCAGCCACAATCCGAGATAACTATCCGCTTCCCATCACAGAACATCTCTTAGAAAGAGTGGCAGGCAAGGAAGTGTACAGCTTCCTTGATGGATTTTCGGGCTACAATCAAGTAGCCATAGCTCCAGAGGATCAGCATAAGACAGCCTTTGCCACAGAATGGGGCATTTTTGCTTTTAGAGTAATGCCATTTGGGCTTACCAACGCACCAGCTACCTTCCAGAGACTGATGTGCCATGTGTTTAAGGAGTTCCTAAGGAAGAGTTTAGAAGTCTATGTTGATGATCTTTGTGCTCATTCCAACGTTAGGCAAACTCATATTCCTGAACTCAGACAAATCTTTGACAAATGTAGAGAATATCAAGTCTGCCTAAACCCAGAAAAGTGTGTTTTTATGGTCAGGCAAGGCAAGATTCTAGGACACATAGTGTCAAAGAATGGCATATCTACCGATGAAGAAAAAGTGAGAGCCATAGCAGAGCTACCTAGACCAAAGAATGTCAAGGAAGTGCAAGCTTTCATGGGGCATTGTGGTTATTATCGACGATTTATACACATGTATGCTGTCATTGCAAAACCCATGTACGGACTTCTGACAAACTTTGAGTGGACGGATGAATGTGAGAATTCCTTCCAAGAGCTTAAACGAAGATTGTGTTCAACACCAATCTTGACCACACCAGATTGGAATAAGCCATTCCATGTTCACGTGGATGCGTCCAATTATGCTATTGGATGTGTGCTCGCACAACCTACTGGTGAAGGTAATATGGATCTTCCAATTGCCTATGCCAGTAGACAATTGAATGCGGCTGAACGAAATTATACCACTACTGAACGAGAAGGATTAGGCATGGTATATGCAGTTAAAAAGTTTAGACATTATTTGCTTGCAAATAAGTTTAAATTTTTTACAGACCATCAGGCATTGTTGTACTTAGTAAACAAACCATGCAATACGGGAAGATTAGTAAGATGGTTTCTCCTGCTAATGGAATATGATTTTGAGGTTGTGGTAAGAAAAGGTAGAACCCACTTGAGAGCAGATCATCTCTCTAGGCTCACATCGGGAGAAGCCCCACAAGGAGTGTCAGATGACCTTCCTGATGCTTACTTGTTTAATTTGGAAGTGGTGCCGCAGTGGGCTAAGCCTTTGGTACCAGTCTTGACATACGGGCCTAACCATCCAGTGGTGAACACACGGAATAGAGAGGTTGTAAAAGCCCAAAAGTATCACATCATGGCCGGAAGCATGTACAAGCACACAGATCAAGGGATCTTGGCTTGTTGCGTAGAAGAGGATGAGTACGCTAAATGGTTGCAATTAGCACATGTAGGTGCATTAGAGCAACACCATTCAAAGCAAAGAACTTTGCAGACTCTAAAGAGATTCGGAGTGCATTGGCCAACTATGGAAGCTGATGTCCAAAAGTTGTGCAAGGAATGCCCAATCTGTTGCACTAAACCACCAGTGGAACATGCCACTCTTTATCAAGTATCCATTGTGCCAGATTGGAGCGAACCACTAGTATCATTCCTGAGGACAAACACTTTCCCCCCCGACATGACTCTGGCTAGGAAAAGGAGTTTAGAACAAGAAGCCTTGGATTACTCACTCATTGGTGATAATCTATACAAACGCGGTAAGGATGGTTACCTGAGACTGTGTGTCCATGAAAGTGAATATCTCAAGATCTTGGAAACTGCTCACCAAGGGGTAGCAGGAGGACACTTTGGACCAGATCGGGTGATCAAAGCGATACTATTTGCGGGCTTCTGGTGGCCTACCCTTCACATGGATGCACATACCTATGTGAAACGGTGTGATGTATGTCAGAGGACTCAGTATCCTATACGCAAAGATGAGATGCCACTGAAACCTATGATGGGCGGACGTGCATTCTCTAAGTGGGGAATAGACTTCGTAGGTCCTATTAATCCCCCAGCTAAAGGTTCTCATGCGGAATACATCATTGTTGCAACAGATTATCTCACCAAGTGGGTAGAGGTAAAGGCTACAACCAAGAACGATGCTCAAACAACTGCCAAATTCTTGTTTGAGAATGTATTCACGAGATATGGACTACCTATAGAGCTCGTAAGTGATAGAGGCACTCATTTCTTGAATGAAGTTATTGAAAATCTACTCCAAGAATTCTTGGTAATACACAAGAAGTCTGCCCCTTATCACCCTCAAGCTAATGGACAAGCTGAGAGCACTAATAAGATTTTGTGCAATGTACTGACAAAATTAGTGAACACTAAACGCTCTGATTGGGACAAACAGCTACACCATGCTGTTTGGGCATACCGAGTTGCCTACAAAACGGTACTCCAAGCCACCCCCTTTCAGATGGTATTTGGCCAAAACGCTGTGTTACCCTTGGACTTCCTGATCCCTACATTGAGCGTAGCACAAGAGCACGGATGGACAGGTCATGAGCTCTCCTCTAGGATCTTTGACCTTGAACGATTAGGGGAAACGAGACTGAGAGCTGCTGCAGGGATATACGCAGCCAAGAAGAGACAGAAGGCATACTTTGATGCCCACGTGAAGGATAAAGGCTTGAAAGCAGGAGATCTAGTTTTAGTCTATACACTAAAACAACACGCGAGGAAGCTAGAAAAGAGGGGCTACGGACCCATGATCATCAATAGGATCTCCACGAGCGGAGCAGTACAATTGGCCACACTAGAGGGTGATGTTCTCCCAAATTATATTAGCGGTTGCAGAGTCAAGTTGTATCAGGAACCCCTCACGGAGGAAATGCTCAGTCAACTCAACACTGCTAAGAAACGCAAAGAGGAAGAAAAGCGAGTTCGAGAAGAAGCTCAAGCTGAAGCTTTAGAACGCATCAGAAGGATGAAATTACGAAGGCAAGGTAGAGATCAGCCTAGAGCGAATGACTATGCAGACCAAGGATTTCCTATGGCCATGTGTGAAGTCGCGGGAACAAGCTCGCATAGGATAATTGATAGACGTCCTTTCGTAACCTTAGATATAGGACATGGAAAGAGTGCAAGGACCGTAAGGGCCTTGATTGACTCAGGAGCAGCCACTAGTGCTGTTAAATTGTCGTACTGCCAAGAATTACAATTGACTGTCAATCCTGTGGAAGCATATCTTATAGGATTGGGGGGAGTGGAAACCCCTTGCATGGGCGAGGCGGAACTTCCCCTTTACATTCATGATGAGGCAATGACAGTTAAAGTACTGGTGTGTCAAGATGAAGATCTCACTGAACCTCTAGTCTTGGGTCAAGATTGGATCTATGACCAAGCAATTAACTTAAACCTAAGAAGTGGACTTCTCCAGGTTTGGGTCAATCATAGTCGAGTTACAGTAGAATTAGACAATGGAACACTCAAGGAACTAGGAAAGGCACAGACTCCTGGTCCTTCCAGGGGTACACATGAAGATGACCATGCTGTTCTTGTTCAAAACCCTGTATTGCAGAGGAATGACATTTGCAAACAAGGAGTCAGGGATACAACGGATCTCCCTTCTTTTCCAAAGACCCGAAGGAGGCAGCAACCAAAGGCGGATCACAAGCAGAAGAGGCATAGTACTACCTATGTCCGAGATCAAAAGTACCTGCGCAGCAGAATGCCCCAGAAACTCAACCAGGTGTGGGTGCGGAAAGGCGAACGACCAGCTGCACCACCGTCAACTACACGGACAAGGCTTCTTATTAGTAACCGACAACACAACGCTAAAAAGAAGTCTTTCAGAAATTCTTCTGCTAAAGTAAAATCTATTTGGGTGCCCAAGAAGTCGATGAAGGCAAGCCCACAATCTAGACAAATTTGGGTGCCTAAGGCTTGCTTGAGGGCACAAGTAGTTACGCCAAGGCCACAACCTATGCAGCATCACCCAACTATGAGTACAACCAGAATTTCCTCGTGCTCAACACTTAGGAACACACCAAGACCCAGGAGCATGCATGTAATCACTTATAAGTGGGTCCCTAAAAGGCCCCACTCCCAAACAGCGACACCGACACAGCTCTCTGGTGTCTCTACAAAACCGAAAGCAAAGCCCATCCACTGCATTTGGCAGTCTAAGATCTGTAATAAACCCCCCGACCCAGATTTGTAAATTCACCCCACTTACTAACGGCATTAGTCTCCTAGGGATACACAAATGTTAACTACACTCACTGTCTTCGTGCACTTACTAACCACTGACTCACCATCTACCTCATGTTAATGTTGTAACGGGGACAATAACGGATTTATTTTGTCCATTACGATGTTAACACATGATTCTATATTCTCACAGAATCAGAAAGCAAGAAGAGAAATGGCAGAAGCGACAGGTTCGGGCTCACAAGCAGGGATACTTACTGCAGGAATTGATGTGGATAGCCTACCTGTGGAGGTGCCTCCGACTGAACGACCAGTGGAGATGCAACACCTTCAGCAACTCCCGGTGCCGGATCCACCTACAGGCATCACGGAAAGA
This sequence comes from Ceratopteris richardii, assembly GCA_020310875.1. Lineage (NCBI taxonomy): Eukaryota > Viridiplantae > Streptophyta > Polypodiopsida > Polypodiales > Pteridaceae > Ceratopteris > Ceratopteris richardii. Next base: position 4,013,822 of record CM035438.1, read on the forward strand.
GTTCATGCGAATTCTCATTGGTTCAATGGCATGCCCGGTCCATTAGGTGAGGCCAAGTATATCTGGGAGTCTAAATGCGAGTATGACAGATCATGGGTGCGATTCCAATTTTTCTCCAAAGAGTTCGAGACTTTACAGAACACAGAAGATCTACAGATCATATGGCAACGAGCAGGATTGGCGGAATATTTTGAAGCCCCACTACCTAAACCCGATCTCCTCCGATGTTACTATTTGGTCTCCACATTACAAGCTAATGAAGATAAGGACCAACCCGGATCATTTGTTCTCCCTTCATTGCTGGGCAACAACGAGTTGAAGAGGTTTGAGCTTACTGTGGAGTTGGTAAGTGATGCTTTAAATATGCATGGCACGCATGTACCCTCAGAAAAGGATGCTCTCGTTCCCACCAACATGAAGGACAGGAAAGTAGTGAAGCTGAAAGACATGGCAGCACTCACCCCAAATGTGTCCATCCCTCTCCGAATGTGCATGCAACACTTCGCCTTCCCCGGTCAAGACCGATTCACGCAACCACACAAGAAGATCTGGTTTGCTCTCTACTTGGCGGCAGCAGGTGCGTTACCTATTAAGCTACCAGTGTGGATTATAGATCAGTTGTATGAAGCAAACAAACGGGCATCTAGGAAATTAGTGGTGAACGGATGCTGCGCACTCACACGCATCATTTATCGATGCTTGGCATATGATGTCCCCATTGAGCGTGCCTTAACTTGTGCACAATTACAAATGTTTAAAAGGCTCAAGACATCCACACATCAGTCCAAGCGCATGAGGGGCGCGATCCCTTGTGTCCAAACAAGGGAAGTCCTGACTACTCCTGAGGCATCACCATTAAGAGAGGGCACTGTACCCCCCTTTACCATTAGGATACCCAGGTCGGAATCTGACACTACGGCGCAACCTACCCCATCGGCTCCTCCTGTTACACCTGAATTCGAATTTGCTGCCACTGGAGAGGCTGAAGGACTGGACCCCCAGGATTTCGAAGCATTCCTACAAAGCACACAATTCTCTGATGTGGAGTTTTATTCAGAGGCAGAGGAGCAGGGCACATCCTCACGAAGAAGACGAAGGTCTACAGACGGTAGACATGTCCATTGGAGTGACGCTCAGCAAAGTCAACAACACGGACACCCGGAAGAAGAAGAAGCGTATGAAGAAGAGACCACTGAAGCCCCAGCATATACAGCAGAACTCCGAAGGCTGTATCAGATTATGGAAAGAGTACGATCGCAGCAATTACTCACTGAACAGAGCAGCAGAGTACTTATGACTCAGTTGTTGGAAGAAGCGGGAGTTGACTCAGAGTACAGGGAAGGTCTCTTATTAATGGCAGAAACATATGGAGTTGTAGAAGCTGTGCGCACTGCCATTCAGAGGCCTTCAGTTCAATATGACCCACGAAGGTTCCAGACACGACCTCGCCCAGGTAAAAATATACAAATTCCCGTTACAGTTGCAGAAGAGCCGACTACTACACCTGAAACTATCAGAACAACCTCCCAGACAGCTAGCCAACAGCACCCAGCCACCCATGAGGAGTCCACCGAACCACTACCACCTACTCCCCCGCCATCACCTCCTAGAGGAGAAACAGTAGAAACCACATCGACTAATCAACCCACCGACCCCACCTTCATCTTCCGTACTCCGATCTCCAGTGCCACCCTATTCTCTACCACTGATAATCCTATCTTCGAAGGCAACCCCAACACTACACAATCCGCCGAACCCCTCCTAGACCCTGCCCTAGGGCAACCATCCCCAACGCCCTCAGCCACGGGTCATCCTGACCCTAGATCCACATTCATGGGCTTCCCTGCTACCACGCAACCCTTTCAGCCCTCCTCAACTTTACGACCCCAACCCCCGATATCCCTCTCTCCATTTCTACAATCCCTCCAGGACATCTTTGCTAGGGCTTTTCAACCAGGCCCTCAACCATTCCCTGTCTTTTCAGCTCCTCACCCCACTTCACATCTATTCACCACTTCCACACACACACCACCTACCATACCAGTGTATATGGCAGGTCCCACACTAACACCCACTCCTGAAGGAATGGACATTTCACCACCCACGGCACCTCCACCCACGAGTTCACCTCCTCCCATTCCCCCTCCACCAATTACACCCACACACACAACTTTCGTAGACACATCATTCACTGTCTCCCTTCCCCAATTCCCTTCCCATGCATCTTCCACGGTAAACACCCCCCACTCATCTATAGGTAATGCATTGGACACCATGTTGGCTTGTATATCAAATTTAAGAACAGATTACATTCAGCTTCAGCAACAAAACGCACGCCTGCAAGAGCACTCAGCGACACTACAGCTCCGCCTTGCGGTACTAGAGGAGGAGAACACTCGCCTCCACACACAGTTCCACACCCTACAAGAAGCCCACAATATATTGGAAGTACAGCTACAGAACGTAGATCAGGAAGCAGTGCAGGTGGTAGAAGGTCACCTACGGACACAACTGGAACGCAACTCAAAACTTCAGCGCAATATGGCGCTACTTAAACGCCATCTTGCGGCTGCGCAGGAAGAGAATAGACGCCTGCAATTACAAAATCAAGAGAACCTGGAAGCAGCTATTGAGAGCACACCGGGGGCACCCATCAGCCCATCCAAGTTTCAAGCAGTGACCCCCGATAACATCAAGATTATATTGGAAGATTATGCCATGCTACTCGAAGCACATGATAAGCTATCGGAGGAGCTAGGACAACTGAAGCAGGAACACCAACAAGGCCCAACAGCTGCCCCTCCAACCACCCCCTCTGCAGCTTCGCTTCCCTCCGACGTAGAGGCCATAAAAGATCTCCAGCAACAGGTAACTGAATTGCAGACACGCCTACTACAATATGAGAGGCCATCGTCCCCTCCGGAGGCTCCCACGGACGAAGAAGTTGTGCAAATTCCTGTGGAACAAACGTTTGATGAAGAATATGATCCGCAACCATTCCCAGGAGGCCAACAAACAGAAGAAGCGCAGGACACGTTCGAGGCACCACGGCCGCCATGGTTACGACAAGTGGAGGAAATAGGGACCTCGCATGAAGAGCGCACTGTAGTGCAAAATCAGGCTATGAGGGTCATAGAGGAGACTGTTTTACAATCAGATTACTTCAAGAACTTGTCATCGAGACGCCTGATCCTCTCATCGGAACTCCAGTACAGGCCATATTACATTCTCCTGGCTGATTATAATGCTGAAATACAAAGAGTCACGGGTCAGATTCCTACTTTTGCGACCCAATTTCAACCCGAAGACCTTCCTCCAGAGGTGCGAAAAGGCAAGATTCGTCAACCAACATGGCGGCAGAAACTTTTAGAGACTTATCCAGAAATGCTACGCACATGGAACAGCGCGCCGCTGCACCTCCTGTACAACCCATGCTACGGTCCAGTCCCCCGCCGCAGGTCGTGGAAGGCATTTAATATCAAGGTACAGAACAATGCGCAATGCAAGGAATGGCTGAACTACCCGTACATCGCGCCACCACAAGGACCACCATTGGTAGCATATATGATGGGGACCATTCGCCACTGGATGCCGCGCTTGAAGCCCATGCAAGATGTAGCAGCGCAAATGATGCTTAAAATCTTAGATATGATGCAAGTGGTGCTGAAGACCTTTAGAAATGCAGCCGCACCACAGGTACGCCTTCCGGGGTTTAGCAATGGAAATTACGACTTGGTGTATGACATGAGCACCACCCCCAGTATCCGTGTGGCTTACGCTTGGCATGCACGCATCAAATACCTCCCCGCCTGCTACAAACAGACCTTCGAAGAAATGTTCAGATCAGGGTTCTGGGAGTACCACTCGGAGATTTTCGCGCCAAAGCCGACACATCTGCTTCAACTGTTTGCTTGTGAACAAGCAATGTATTCAGAGTACTACACCACCCCGCAACCAGAGACCCCCGGTGCAATAAATTGGGAGGCATTGGAAGCCGATCTAGCAAGAGGCTTAAGGATAGGAGAACATGAACTGGCCACCAATGTCATCCAATACTACATCGACCATCCGAGGGAACAAAGGTCTGTCAGGGGCGACAGACGCTAGGAAGGGGGGAGTGTTGGCATACAAAGCAATAAAGGAGTCATGCACAATACGGCAACAAGGCCAGATCATTTTTTCCCATAGATTATGTACAACCCAAGTGATTTTAATCACTACACAAACATTGTAAATCCCGTTTTTGGTAGATTAGACTCCATTTTGTGCAAGCCGAGGAGTCCTCGAGCTTGAGGAGTATTAGAAGTACCATCGTACCAAATTTCATAATTTTTAGACTTCGTTTGAGCCCTCAAATAAGCCCTGGAACCTAATTTTTAACTAGGCCGGACACTAGGTCTGGACAGGGCCAAAAGCTAGTCAAAAACTATAAAAAGAGCTAGAGAGCTCATTTTGGAGGTCAGATTGTAATTGAAACGAACTTGTAAGAGCATTTTGAAAGTAATCTAAAAAGCCCCATTGATCCTCACTCTTTGTCTTGCCTTGTGTGCGCGTGTGTGTGTATGTGTGTGCATGCTTGTGTGCTTCTCACTCACGCACTTGTGCCGCCACTTGCTCGAGGTCTTCATACCATCCTCACGTCTTCCCGGATTGACATTAAAGGAGGTGCTACTCATCACTGAGCTACACTTGGGTCAGGACTGGATCTATGATCATGCAGTCAACCTAAACCTAAGAAGCGGACTTCGTCAGGTATGGGTAAATCATAGCCGAATTACAGTTGAATTGGAAAAGGAGGCACTCAAGGAACTAGGTAAAACACAAACTCCTGGTCCTTCCAGGGGTGCACATGAAGTTGACAATGCTATTCTTGTCCAAAAATGTATGATGCAGAAAGAGGATTGTCTCAATGTCGGAGTCAAGGATAAGACGGTACTCCCTTCTTTTCCAAAGGTCAGAAGGATGCAGCAGCCAACGGCAGATCAAATACAGAAGAAGCAGAACACTACCTGTACTGGAGGCCAAAAAAACGAGCAAAGCAGAATGTTTCAGCCGATGAAACAAGTATGGAGGCGAAAAGGCGAACACCCTGTTCCGACCAGGCCAACCCCACGGCCAAAACCTCTTATTAGTAATCAACAACACGACACTAATAAGAAGTCCTTCATAAATTCTTCTGCGAAAGTGAAGTCTATTTGGGTACCCAAGAAGTCAATGAAGGCCAGCCCACTATCACGACAAATCTAGGTGCCTAAGGCTTGCTTGCGGGCTCAAATAGCTACACCAAGGCCAAACCCTGTACAACATGTTTCACTCACGCGAACATCTGAGGCCCAGTCTTACACATCACGCACTAACACGTATTCTTCCATGAGCACAAGTAGAATCACTTGTAAATGGGTCCCTAAAAGCCTCATTTTTCAAGTAAATACCCCTATCACACTCTCCAGAGCCTCCACAAAGTCAAAATCAAAACCTATCCATTGCATTTGGCAACCTAAAACTTTTAATAAACCCCCGGATCCCAATTGTAAATCCATGTCCACCTACTAACTACTTCACTTTCACACCACATCATTCCGCTTAGCTCTTAGGTCTACCCAATTCCTAACTACACACACAAGCACCAAGCACTTACTAACCCCCTAACCTCTCCCGAACCTCACGTTAATGTTGTAACAGGGGACACAGTGTCATTTTTGTGTCCATTGCAATGTTAACATTTATTCATATATTCTCACAGAACTAGCTGCAAAGTTTTCAACATGGCTGAGGCGGCAAGAACTAGCTCTCAAACAGAAACAAGCCAGCAAGTGGTGGACTTAGACAGTTTACCCGTTTTGCCTGAGACAAATGAAAGACCAGAAGAATTGCGGGCCATCAAAATCATACCTATTGCGGACCCTCCCAGTGGCCATACCATGCCCGTAGGAAAAACTTCCCACTAGTTTAGTGAAGTGGCAGGACCCTTGGGTGAGGGAACGTACCTATGGGAATCGGAGTTGGACTTCAATGGGAAGCAAGGCAAATACCATTTCTTTACAAGAGAATTTGAGAAGTTACAAAATGCAGAAGGTCTACATTCAATATGGGAGAAGGCAGGATTGGATGCATATTTCAGTGCACGGCTCCCAAAGCCTCACTTCATGCGATGCTACTATCTCATCAACACCTTGACTCCAAACAGAACCCAAAAGGTGCAAGCTCATTTGTGATTCCATCTCTGACAAAGGGGAATGAGCTCAAGAGGTTCAGGCTATCAAACAACTTGGTGAGAGAGGCTCTAGATATGCGCGGAATGCATATTCCTACAGAGAAGGAAACCCTAGTACCGGATTACATGAAGAATCGAAGTCTCACCAAACTCAAGGACATGGTGTCCATGACGCCTAATATTGCAATACACCTTCGCATGTGCATGCAACACTTTGCTTTTCCTGCACAAGATGGATTCACCATGCCGCCCAAAAAGATTTGGTTTAGTTTGTATCTAGCAGAGACACAGAGCCTCACCATCAACTTATCCCACTAGATAATTGATCAGATACACCTAGCTCACAAACGATGGCCGCGGAAACAGGTTTTATATGGTTGCTGTGCTCTGACGAGAATCATTTATAGGTGTTTGGCTTATGACATCCCTATTCAACGGGCCCTAATGTGGAATCGTGTAGAGCAGTTTAGAGGCAGGACATCCACTGGACCCCCTTCTAAGAAGATGAGAGGCACTATCCAAGTCCCATGTGCTCAACCACGTGGAGCCACCCTAACACCAGACGTCACCCCTCCACCCCGAAGAGTCCGACCATTCACACTCCGACTTCCAAGACGCAGCACCGATGGTTCTACCTTGATATTCCCTCCCATCCCAACCGATCTTGAATTTCCGAGTGGTGCACCTTTGGAAGAACTCACGAATGAAGACTTCGAACAATTATTACAAGATGTAGAGCTGGAGGCAGAAGAGGCACAACAAGTGGAGAATGTGCAAACACAGGCAACAACCTCCCAAGTACCTGTCACCACAGTTGAAGTGGATTAAGAGGATGAGGAAGATGAAGAACAGGAGGAAGATGAGGAGGATTATGATCAAGAGCATCAAGATGAGCAACAAGAAGTGCCAGAACTTGTAGGTGCACCAGCATATACAGCTCAACTACAAAGGTTATACGACACAATCAAAGCAGTACAAGAAAGGCATCAACTCTCTCTTGTGTCAGGTCAAGCTTTGATGCAAGAAATGCTATCAGATGATGGGGTGGATCAACAATTCATTGACACCCTCAAATTAGTGTCAGAATCTTTAGGAGTTCCGGAGGCTGTCCACACTGCAGTCCGCCAGTCCGTGAGGTATGACAAACGCAGAGTCGACACATTACCACGCGCAGGTAAGACTATCAGGATACCCGTCACAGAACAAGAAGTACCCATTGAAACCACAGCTACCCCCACCACCACCATTGACCTCTCTGCTGAAACCTTCGTTCAGACATCACCCATCTCACCCCAGCATCCCCTATCACCACCTTCTCCACCCCCACCACCACCTCCCACCATGGAAGAAACGACAGTCATCACCTCTACCTTCACTTATAAACCATCCTCATTCACGTCATTCTCATTTTGAGAACCCACCTCACAAGACACCCTCTTCTCTTTCATCACCAATCCCTTGTACACTTCAACACTTCTACCCTCCGAACCCATAATTGGCCATCCCATAATTCCAAGTGTGGTTGGAAACCCGGCACCCACCGAAGGCACCCTGTGTTTCCCAGCCTATTCCCCAATACGGATACCTCCATTCCATGACCCTCACTTCCCATCTGGCCCCTACACCTCTTTCAACCTGACCTCACCACCCCAATACCCGTCCTCTGTGGAGCAGTTCATCCGCTCTCCAATGTTTCAGAGGCATATTTCCCCGTTGTTCACAACGACATCAATTTACACGAACACCACACTCACTTCACCTACCATACCCACCTACATGGTAGCCCCTGTACACACCACCTTGTCTGACCCAATGGACATTTCACCAACCACAGCACCTCTCCCCACGATTCCACCATCTCCCCCTCCCTTACCCCCCACCTCACCACTTACATCATTGGCACACACAGCATTCACTACCCCCCTACCCAATCCCACCTCCCCTGCATTTCAAACTTTTCCCCTTGCATCTCATAATGTAAATAGCACGTTCAATACATTACTTCAGTGTGCACATCAACTACAACAAGAATACCATCAATTGGAAGAAAGCACTGCTGCCCTCCAGGCAGAATCTCAACGTCTGCAAGCTAGAGTCACCACTCTTGAAGCTAATTACCAAACGCTCCTAACCGAGCATACCACCTTACAGCAGGCTCACTCCGAATTGGAATCAAAGACATCAACAGTAGATGATCAAGCAGTCAAGGAACTAGAAACAGTGCTCCAAGCACAAATGATATCTAATGCTACCCTCAGAGGCAACCTTGGGCTATTAAGGAAGCATATGGCAGCAGCACTAGAAGAGAACAAGAGACTTCAACAACAAAACCAAGACAACTTTGAAGCGGCTATGGAAGGAACTACAGGAGCAGCCATTAGCCCTACCAAGTATAGAGCAGTCCCATCGGCAGACATTCGCATCTTACTTGAGGAGCATGAAAATTTCTTGGAGTCATATGAAAAGTTAGAGACTGAATGTGCAGACCTAAAGAAACAGATAGCCAGTGCCCCCACAGCTCAACAGGAGCCGGTAATCTTTCAACACTCTACAGAAGAAGTAGAGACCCTCCGGAAACAGGTGGCAGAACTCCAAGCACGCCTCTTACCATATGAAAGGCCACCCTCGCACACTGAAGAACCAGAACCTGAAACAGTAGTGGAAATCCCCGTCGATGACATCTATGAAGAGCCGTACGAGCCAATGCCAACACTCGGTGGTCGGACTACAGAGGAAGGACAGGACACTTTAGAAATTCAAGTTCCAAATTGGGTCAAAAGGGTCGGGAAAGTGGGTAAGACACATGATGATCGCGTTGCTGTGCAAATGCAATCTCTCACAAATCTAGAAGAAACTGTCCTTCGGTCTTCTTACTTTCAGAACCTATCCCACCAACGGTTAATCACAACATCAGAGTCGCAATACATGCCTTATTTTGTCTTGCTACATGATTATAATGCAGAAGTTAAAAGACATACAGGGAAGGAGCCCACATTTGCCACTCAATTTGAGCCAAAGGACTTATCGACAGATGCGCGTGCGGGCTCGATTTTCCAGCCTAATTGGCGTGCACGTCTACTAAACGATTACCCGGAGATGATGAGCACCTGGGCAACCATGCCACTATATATCAAGTATAATCCATGCTATTGCCCAATGGTACGTCGCAGATCTTGGCAAGCATTTGCGATCAAGGTACGCAACAATAAAGAATGCTCGGCTTGGGTTAACTATCCATATTTTGCTCCACCTCGAGGGACCCCAACCGTAGCCTACATGATATCAACAATTCGGCACTGGTCTACACGTCTAAATAATGTACCCGACATAGCAGCGAAAATGTGTATGAAGATATTCGAGCTCATGACCATTGTCTTCAAAACCTTTCAGAATGTACAAGCTCCATACATCTCTGCCCTTGGATTCTCTCAAGGTAACAAGGATTTAGTCTACGACATGAGCCAGACTCCCTCGGTTACTATAATCTTTGCTTGGCATGCACGAATAAAGTACTTACCCGCATGCTTCAAGCAGACATTTGAGGAAATGTTCTCTACGGGATTCTGGGAATATCATTCAGAAATTTTCATTCCCAGACCCACACATTTGCTACATCTATTCGCAGTAGAACAAGCGATCCATGCAGATCAGTTACATCTGCCACATCCGGACATTCCAAGACCAATTGATTGGGATCGTATGATGACAAACTTGGCCAGAGGACTACGCATACAAGAACATCAGCTTGCCACTCAGGTTGTGGAATATTACATCCAACACTCCCAGCAACAAGGGTCTGTCAAGGACGACAGACGCGAGAGGGGGGGGGTGTTGGAACCGAAGGACTCACTAGGCAAGGAAGCTTAAGAAGGGAGTCAGAGAGAAGAGAAAGTACAAGCAGACAAAGCAGTCAACGACGATCTGGCAAGTAGGCCAATATTTTTTCAAGACATTTATGCACATAAGAGAGGTGGACACAAGGAGAAGGAGCAAGTAGGGAGCTCCAGGAAATGTATATCAAAATGTTAGAAGAAATCCCTACAACAATAGTGATTTTCATCACTAAAAACCCTTGTAAATACCATTTCACATTTTTGTAGCTCCATTTTGTGCAATCCAAGGAGTCCTTGAGCTTGAGGAGCTTTAGAAGTATCTACCTGTCAGTTTTCACATTTTTTAGACTTCGTTTGAACCTCCAAATAGGGTGGAGAACCTAATTTTTAACTAGGCCGGACACTAGGTCTGGACAAGGCCAAAACCTAGTCAAAAACTATAAATAGAGCTAGAGAGCTCATTTTTGGGGGGAGATTGTAATTGAAATGAACTTGTAAGAGCTTTTTGAAAGTAATCCAAAAACTCCATTGCTTCTCACTCTTTGTCTTTCCGTGTGTGCGCGTGTGTGTGTATGTGTGTGCATGATTGTGCGCTTCTCACTCACGCACTTGTGCCTCCACTTGCTCGAGGTCTTCATACCATCCTCACGTCTTCCCGGATTGACATTAAAGGAGGTGCTACTCATCACTGAGCTATCCTGCATGGTCAATGAGGATGGAAGCTCATCTTATGAGCAAAGATTTAATAGCCTACATCACAGGAGAAGAAGAGAAGCCAGAGTTCAGAGATCCTAGTGTTCCAACTAGGGAAGAGTTAGCAGATTTGAAAAATTGGATGAAGAAAGATGCTCAAGCTAGGAGCATTATATATATGGCAGTCAATGATTACTTGTTACCTCATATTCAAGGTCTTGAAAGTGCAACTGATATTTGGAATGCTTTGGAGGAGCATTTCCAGAATACTACTAAGTCAAGGAAGGCATCCTTATGGGCAGAGTTTACCACCTTTAAGAAGAAGGCTTCTCAATCCATTTCAGACTATGTGACAAGAATGAAAGATATTGCAGATGCTTTAGGAGCTGTTGATGAAGACATTGAGGAGGATAAATTGGTAAGGCAAATCCTTACAGGTTTAAGAGGTGATGACAAATGGAAGCCATTTATTTTGTCTACAGAGTTATCACTTGATCATTTCACTCCTGATTTAAATCAGTTGTTAGGTCATATGCTAACATTTGAGCAGGATGTTAAAGGAGATGGTGATAAGAGTGCAGGTCATGCAATGTACTCAAAGGACAAGAAGAAGAATAACAAAGGAAAGCAACAAGCAAATGAAGATGAAGGAACAACTAGTCAAGCCAACTTCCTAAGAGGAAGAGGAGGTGGTAAAGGTAGAGGAAGAGGCAGGAACAACAAAGATGGAGGCAAAGCTTGCTGGATTTGTGGTAAGACAAATCACTTAGCTAATGATTGTTGGCACAATACTCAGAGTAATAATGGATATAGTCAAAACTATAATGCAAGAGGAAGAGGTGGCAGAAATCAAAGAGGTAATTTCAGAGGTAGAGGTAGTAGGAGTTACTTTGGAAGAAATGCAGGTAGAAGATTCGAAAGTCAAAAATATAACAATACCTACTACAATTATGCTTCAGATCAAAAGGAGGATTCAACATTGATAATGAATGCAACTTGTGAAAGGCAGAATGAAGATCAAAGAGTCTTCTACATTGACTCAGGGTGTAGCAATCACCTAAGTGGTAATATAGCTTTGATGACTGATTTGGAGAATAAGGTTTTTAATCATGTTGTTCAAATAGGTGACAACACAAAGCATAATGTGAAGTCAATCGGATCAGTGAAGGCTAAGGATGGTAGCACCTTATTGAGTAAGGTTCTGTATGTTCCTACAATTCCTAAGAATTTGATAAGTGTAGGACAAATTGTTGAAAAGGGATATGAAGTAAGGTTCACTAATGATGGAGTATATGTGGAAGACCCTAGTCAAGGGTATAAACAGATTGTTTCAGGGAAGAAAGAAGGGAGATTATTTACATTGAAGATTAAAGGCAATATTGGTCATGCTATGTTCACATATGGAGGACATAAGATCTTTGAGTTAGATCTTTGGCACAAGAGGCTTGGACATTTCAATGAAAGAGGTATTAAAGACATGATTAACAATGGTTCAGTGCTTGGATTGCCTAATGTTGCAGGTCAACATATGACATACAAATGTGAGGCATGTCAATTAGGTAAAGCTCATAAGCATTCCTATTCCAAGCATGGTTTTATGTACTCAGAGAAGCTTGAATTGGTACACACAGATGTGTGGGGACCATCAAAGGATTTCAGTATAAATGGGTCAAGGTATTATGTGATTTATGTTGATGATGCTACTAGATGGATCACTATTTATGTGATCAAAGATAAGTCAGAAGTGTTTAATACATTTAAATACTATCATGCATATGCAGAAAGAATTACAGGTCATAAGATGAAGAGATTAAGGTCAGATGGAGGGGGAGAGTATTTCTCTAATGAATTTAGTGATTACTTGTGGAATGCAGGTATAAAAAGGGAAGTTACTTGCAGGTACTCTCCTCAACAAAATGGTGTAGCAGAAAGGAGAAATAGAACACTTGTTGAGTTTGCAAGATCTATGATGAAGGAGAAAAATTGCCCTAATTATTTGTGGGCTGAGGCTGTAAATACAACTACTTATTTGGTCAATAGGTTACCATGTAAAGCCTTGCAGGGTATGACACCATATGAGGCTTGGTGGGGTAAGAGACCTACCTTGGATCATTGCAGAGTTTTTGGATGTGTGGCATATGCATATGTGCCATCACAATTAAGACACAAATTGGAACCTAAAGCTAAAAAATATGTTTTCATTGGTTATGATGATAAGCAGATGGGTTATAGATTGTGGAGTCCATCTACAAAACAATTCATGGTTTCTAAAGATGTTACATTTGATGAGCAAAGTACTTGGTATGCAGGTACAATCAATATCAATACAGGTGATGAAGAAGAAGTGAGTCAAAAGAAAGGTAAGTCAAAGATTCAAATAATTGATGAAGAAGAGAATAATGTAGTGCAGGGTGAAGTTGAAGAAATGCCAAGATTTGATCCTGAGTGTGAAGAACCAGAAACCTCAAGGAGTGGAGAACTCAAAAGATCATCAAGAAATAGGTGGCAACCTACAAGGTATAGTTATGATACTTCTTTTTTGGCCACAAAAGATTATGCTTATATGATGAAAATAGATGAAGACCCTTCTACATATGAAGAGGCAAAAGGTAAGGAAAAATGGGAGAAAGCTATGCAGGAAGAATATGATGCACTATTGGAAAATCAAACTTGGGATTTGGTTCCTAAACCAAATAGTCAGAAGATCATTGGATGTAAGTGGGTTTATAAGACAAAAAGATTTGCAGATGGAAGTGTGTCTAGGTACAAAGCTAGACTTGTTGTCAAAGGGTTTGCTCAGACATATGGTGTTGACTATGATGAGACTTATAGTCCTGTGGCAAAGATGACAACTATCATGACACTTATAGCTATTGCTGCATGTAAAGGTTGGAGGTTATGTCAACTTGATGTGAAAAATGCTTTTTTGAATGGTTATATTTCAGATGATGTATTCATGGAGCAACCTCAAGGGTTCAGAGATAAAAGGTATCCAGATCATGTGTGCAAGCTCAAGAGAGCTTTGTATGGCTTAAAGCAGGCCCCAAGGGCATGGAATTATAGACTTGTAAAGTTCTTGAAAGAACTTGGATTTCAGGTGTCTAAAGCAGATAGTAGCTTGCTTGTCAAAGCAAGTGATAATGGTTTCATATACATGTGCATATATGTTGATGATATAATCCTTACAGGTACAGATGAAGAAGGAATACAAAGACTCAAGAAGCAAATGGAAAAGGAGTTGAAATAAAGTGACTTGGGAGACTTGTCATACTTCTTGGGCATGGAGATTACATATACTCAACATGGAGTATTTGTGACTCAAGAAAGGTATTTGAAGAACTTGTTAATCAAGTTTAAAATGGATGATTGCAGGGTAGCACCTACACCAATGGAGGTGAATCACAAATTGAGTAAATTTGGAGGTGAAGAATTCAAGGACATGAGACAATATCAGAGTTTGGTTGGTAGTCTTATCTATGCTACTTTAACTAGACCTGATTTATCATATGCAGTAGGGGTTTTGTCTCAATTCATGCATTGCCCAAGGAAAGAAAATTGGATTGCAGGACAAAGAGTGTTGAGGTACATTAAGGGTACACCCAATGAAGGTTTGTATTATGGGTTTACATCAGATACAAATATCAAAATTTATAGTGATGCAGATTGGGCCGGTAATCCAGATGATAGAAGGTCAACTTATGGATACATGTGTTATGTGGGAGATAAACTTATTTCATGGTGTTCCAAGAAGCAACATACAGTTGCTTTGTCTTCTACAGAAGCTGAATATAAAGGCATGGTTGAAGCTGCAAAGGAAGTGATTTGGCTCAAGACCTTGATGAAGAGTTTTGACATTGTGCATGGGATACCAGTTATATATGGAGATAATATGAGTTCATTGTATTTAGCTGCTAATCCTGTTTTTCATGCCAGGACCAAACACATTGAGATTCAGTATCACTTTCTAAGAGAGAAGGTGATGGATAAGGAGATTGAAGTCATACATACTTCAACTAAAGATCAGATAGCTGATATGCTTACAAAGAGCTTGGATGGACCAAAGCTACAGAAGTTTAAAGACATGGCAGGCATAAAGAAGATAAGAGAAACTTCAATTGATGATTGAGGGGGAGCTGTTGGTGCAGACTAATCACCAATTGAATGTTTGGAAGATTAAAGAATGAAGGAAGATCCAATTCTTGAAGCTTGGAAGAAGGATACATTCAGAGGATATGAGGAATGTACACATATGTACATTAGTATAGTTATAGTTCACTTAGATCTTTGATTAGTCATAGACTTGTACAAGTTTCTCTATAAATACCTTGAAAATGTCGAGGCATGATATGAGAGCATATGAAAGAATAGATGAGTGAGTATAGAAGTCAAGAAGGGAGAAGTTAGATGTCATGAGACATGTGAAATGTTAGTTGAGTTTTCCTCTCATCACTCAACTGTAATTTTCTGAGTAATCGAAAAAATATTGCGCCCGATGTTTCTGTGTCTGCTCCGTCTGTGTTAGATCATTTGTGAAATCCTTCTGAGGATATCTAAGTTCATAGTTAATGAGTCTATGACTTGAGTTTCAGAGTCTAATTGTAAACAGGCTAGGAGAATTGTTACTAGGAACATTCATATGTGGCGAGTGTTCACAGTTCTCTAAAAAAGGCGCAAATTTCGATCTTGATTTTTTGGTCAGTTCTCACTCCACAATTTAAAGTTTTGTGCAAACAAGCACTTAATCTTTAAGTTAGAAGATAAGCTGCCTGTAACTACAAGCATTTGTTTAAACGGGTTCGAGATTGATAGAACTATGTGTTAGAAGTTAGGGGTGTCAAAATCGACTTCTCAGAAGTGCAGATTTGGACATAGGTAACTTGTGAAGTTGATTTCTCAAGTTATACTAAACCTTTTGAAGAAATTTAACTTGGAGGGGGTGCGCAACTTCTAGGCGACACTCCATACAAAATTTCATAGAAAACTTTACATGTTTGATAGGTCAATGAGAAGAAATTGTGCAGCAGACTTTCTGTGTTTTATCTTCTTCACAGAATTTTTCAACTTTTGATAATTTGAAGATTGAACTTCTAATTTGGTGAAGATTTTGACTTACTCTTGGTATAGAGGTGCTCTAATCATAAGAGTAGGTTATTCTTTTGGAGATTGACACTCTCCGTCATATCCAACGATTGGTAGTTCTATGGGTGGCTTGAAATATGGGTAATTTAACCAATCTTGATATTGCTTGTTATTCTGTAATTTGATAGCAAATGCCTTCCAGGAGTGGCGACGTGGCACTGGTCCTCAACATGGGTTGTACTTTAAGTGTAATGGTGTCTTAACCCATGTACTCATCATCTCTGGATAATTCTGTAAGAGATCTTTGCGCCAATCGGGTTGATAGATCTCTCCTTGTTGCGCCTCTAGTGGCAAGTCCTCAGGCTCGAAATGAGTTGCGTGGGAGGGCTTCTTGCCTGTTTCTTTCTCTATGGCCAACTGGTATTCCGCCATTAACATAAAGTATGGTTTGTACTATAGCTCATGCCCAGATATGTGTCTGCGCGGGGCCAAATGAGCAAAGTATGGCGACTGTAAAATTCTTTCTTCAATCATGGCCATGGCATGTAACTGCGCCTCTACTCTGACTGAGTGGGTTGTTCCAAGTTCCTCAATTGTCTTCATCCATGCGGGGGTTGGAAGTTCGTAAGTCGTCTGGCCTTCGGTCGTGACTCGTCCGCCTGGGATGGGTTGGGGTTCATATGCTTCTCCGAAAGTTTCTTCCACCGGAATGGTTACAGTTTCTTCATCTTTCGGTAGCTCTGGTGGGGAGTCTGGTCTAGAAGGTGCTTCATATACAGCTATCCATGATTCAAGATTTGATACCTGGGCCCGTAATACATTGAGTTCCTCTAAGATCTCCGGAGAAGGGTCCACAGGAGCTGGTAGTCCTTGCTCTATAGCTGCTCTTAACTGAAGTAGTTTATGATCTTCTTTCAGCTTCTGATATTCCTCATTCATCCGATCGTATTCATCGAGCAATCTGATGTGATCATCTAGCAACATTTTCATTGATTCTAAGAGCACTGCTTTGAACCGGCTAGGACTGAGTGGTTGGTCGGGATGATCTAGAGCAGCTTCTAAGTTCTCTCTGTTCTGTTCTTGTAAGCGCTTGTTTTCTTCTTTTGCAGCTGCCAAGTGTCTTCTGAGTAAACCCATATTCCTAGTGAGTGTTGCGTTGCGAATCGTCTGTGCCCTTAATAAGTTATCAAGATCAGCAGTGGCTTCTTTGGTCTTTTCTTCACTTTCTGGTTCCAATTTATGATATGCCTCTCGTAGCTCTTGGTAGCGGGTGTTCAATGAGGCATTCTCTATCGATAATGAATTAAGCTGCGATTGTAAATCATTCGTTGTCTTTTGCAGCGTCTGATAAGTCGTTCCTAAGGATGTAAACTCATCTCTAACTTGAGTCATGCAAGCAAACATTTGTCGAAATGCAGTATCTACAGTGGGTGATAATATTAATGGTGTGTTAAGTGAAGATGCAATAGGTGTAGATGCAAAGGGAATGGGGAATGGGGGAGGGAAAGTGGATGCTGTGGTGATTGTGGAAAATTGTGATGTGCCTATGTATGGTTGTGCCATGAATGAAGTGAGTGGTGGTGTGGTGGGTGGTGAGATATCCATGTCGCTTGATGTGGTGTTGAGTGTGGTGACTGTGAATAATGGTGTGATTGTGGGTGCTTGCGTGGGTGTAAATACAGGATTTACAAAGGTTGAAGAGTAATTTACAGATGGGTTCTCTTGGTGGAAAGGGGAAAAAGGAATTACGGTAGGTCGGGGAGGTGAAAAAGGTGAGAAGGTTAATGGAGGTGGGAATGGGAAAAGGTGTCTTGGAGGTGTGGGGAAGGATGGAAAGGATGGAGGGAGAAATGGATTGGATAGAAAGGTGGGTATCCTAGGAGGTTGATTAGGTTGTGTGGGTGCGGATATGGTTAGAGGAATGGATGTTACAAGGGCTTCG
This sequence comes from Ceratopteris richardii, assembly GCA_020310875.1. Taxonomy (NCBI): domain Eukaryota; kingdom Viridiplantae; phylum Streptophyta; class Polypodiopsida; order Polypodiales; family Pteridaceae; genus Ceratopteris; species Ceratopteris richardii. The sequence goes on from CM035438.1 coordinate 4,031,583, forward strand.
GATACTTTGTCATGGCAGGGGGTAGATGTTCTGGGAGAGAGTGTATGTACCGAGGAGAGTGGATGGATGGGAGGTGAAGGGGAAGTAGTTGGGGTGGCCGGTACTCCGATTACCGTGGTGGTATATACAGTAGTAGTGGGGGGTGGGGAGTCGATTACAATGGTGTCTTTAGTCACTGAGCCTTCAGGGATAAGACGTGCTTCCCTGGCCTATTCTGAAGATTGAACTCCTATCAGTACACGAATGTATTCTCCCGGTTTTGATAATAGTCGTACGGGTCGGGGGTCATATTGCGGTAATGGTTTCCTCTGCAAATATCTTAAGGCCTCTGTGGATCCCACTGATTTGACAAGCTCTCTGAAACCTCTGATGTATACTTCTTCGAATCTGCCTGAGACCAGTTCTTGTTTGATGAGTGCTTGGCTCTCTTCTTCAGTTAACTTCTTGCGTGCCCAAACTTTTTCCATAGTCCGATACAACTTTTTGATGGCCAGGGTATAAGCTGCTGCTTCAAAGGTTTCATCTTCATGCATACTCGTATCACCCTGGATGTCGGTGTGTTGTCCTTGTTCATCTGTCTGTACATGCTCTTGGGATTCATGGGTGCCCTGGCTGGCTTCATCGTCGCCTTCATCTTCATCAATCTCTATTCTTTCTTCCTCGGAACTAGACATGACTTGTCCTTGTGGTTGATATCGGGGTGTGGTCGGATAGCTTGGATGTTCATATTCTTGAGAAAATATTTGTCCTTCTGAAAACTGAAATTCACTTGACAACATATCTTGCATCTCAAAATCAAATGTTGTGTCTATGGGTTTTGCTTCCAAGTTGGGTATAGGAAAAGAAAAAGCTTCTGCACCAATGGTGGTGGGAACTTCTGCTGCAGTGGTGGTTGGTTCCTGAACAGATGTTGGTTGCGAGGTAACCGCACTAGTAGTGCTCTCAGTAACGACAGGCCGAGGTAACCGAATACGAATGGGTTGTATAGTTGTAGGGGCCTCTGTTGGAGACTGTTCTAGAGATGGTTGTGGGGATGGGGACTTTGGAACCTGGAGGCATGGGATAGTAGCTCTCATACGCTTTCCTGCTCATCCCTTGCTAGCCTTCCTAGCTTTCTTTGCTGTCCCTTTGAAATCTTTTAACTCCTCACTCTTCATTGCTCGCTCAATTGGCAAGTCATATGCCAAACACATATATATAATTCTTGTAAGAGTGCAGCATCCATTGATTACCTTCTTTCTTTCCCATCAATGTTGGGCTAAGTATAGCTGATCAATGATCCAGCTTGCTAGATCAACTGTCTGGGGTCTAGTACATGCTAAATATAAACCAAACCAGATGCGCTTGTGGGGCATGGTAAATCTATCTTGAGCGGGGACGAAATGTTGCATACATATCCTCAATGGTTTAGAGAGCTCAGGGGTTATAGCTGAAATATCTTCCCACTTCGTAACATCTCCACGTTTCATTGGCTCTAGAACTAGCCATTCGCGCTCTGTAGGAGTGTGCGTTCCATGTATTTTGATAGCCGCACGAATCAAATCTTTGGTCAAATAAAACCTCTTATAGGGCGGATTATGTTGGTGCATGACAATCATCAATTGAAGGATTATGGAGAAATGAAGTCAAGGAGTCAAGAAGGAAACAAAGTCAGATGGTTGAAGGAAGGACATTTTCAGAAAACTCAAAGATATGTACACATATGTACATTAGCTGACTTATACCCTTGTTTAAGTCATACACTTGTATATATTCATCTATAAATATGTTTGAAAATGTCGGGCAAGGAGAGCAGAAGAAGATTTGAGAATAGGGAGAGAGAAATTAGTGTCATTAGACACATGAAGAGTGAGTGATTTGTCCATCCTCACTGAAATGTAAATTTTTCTGAGAAATCGAGAATTTTTGCGCCCGATATTTTGCTGTCTGCTCCTTCTGTGTTTAATCTTTAGAGAAATCCTTTTGCACGTATCTATTTCCATAGCTAATCTATCTATGGCTAGAATTTGAGAAGTTAATTGTAATCAGGCTGTGAGAATTTTGTTTAGGAACATTCATATGTAAGAATGTTCTAACAGTCGAGAAATCTGGCGCACATTTCATCTTCAATGAAATGATCATTGCTCAGTCTACAGTGTAAAGTTTTACACAAATGAGGGCTTAAAATTTAAGTTGGAAGGTAAGCCATCTATGGCTAGAAGATCTTGATCAAACGGGTTCAGAGTTGGGAGAACCAGTGCTAAGAAGTTGCAGGTGTCAAAGTCGCCATTGCAGAGAAGCACTTCCAGACATAGGTAAAGTGTTTCACACATTTCTCAGTGTGTACTTAATCTTTTTGAGAGATTTAACTTGGCAAAGTTGCGCAACCTCAAGGTGAAGTGTTGTGCAAAGTTTTATCAAAAACTTTACAGAATTGATTAGTCAATGAGTGACTAATTTGCAGCAGACTTTTCTGAGAAGTTGATTTTTCAGAACTTTCAATATTTCTGATAATTTGGTGGATGATCTCTAAGTTTGGTGGAGTCTAAGGTTAACCTTGACATAGAGGTGATCTAACTTCAAGGTTAACTTGTTCTTTTGGAGATTAACACTCTCCATCAGTGGTATCAGAGCAGGTTGTGTCAAAATTGAAGTGAAGAAGACTCCGACTATTGCAGAAGTACAAATCTTTACATTTTGAAGGTGCAGAAGGGTAAAGGTTGAAGAAAGATCAAAGGAAGACATACAAAGAGCATCAAAAGGATCAGAAGGAGCAACATTCGAAGTAAAGGTACATTTGTTATCTGTAAAGGTTAAAGATTTGAAGCTACAGGTGAAGTAAAGATGGGAGATAGTCTCCAAATTGAAAAGTTGGATAGAGAGAACTATCCTGCATGGTCTATGAGGATGGAAGCTCACCTTATGAGCAAAGATCTGATAGGATACATCACAGGAGATGAAGAAAAGCCAGAATTCAGAGATCCTAGTGTTCCAACTAGGGAGGAGCTTGCAGACTTGAAGAATTGGATGAAGAAGGATGCTCAAGCAAGAAGCATCATCTACATGGCAGTCAATGACTATTTGCTTCCTCACATTAGAGGACTTGAAAGTGCTTGTGACATTTGGAATGCTTTGGAAGAGCATTTCCAAAATACAACTAAATCAAGGAAGGCTTCACTATGGGCAGAGTTTACTACCTTCAAGAAGAAGGCCTCACAATCAATTTCTGACTATGTGACAAAAATGAAGGACATTGCAGATTCTTTAGGTGCAGTTGATGAAGATATTGAAGAAGACAAATTGGTAAGACAAATACTCACAGGGCTAAGAGGAGATGAGAAGTGGAAGCCTTTCATTTTATCTACAGAACTTTCATTAGATCACTTTACTCCTGATTTGAATCAATTGTTAGGTCATATGCTAACTTTTGAGAATGATATCAAAGGAGATGTTGATAAGAGTGCAGGTCATGCAATGTATTCTAAAGACAAGAAGAAAGCCAACAAAGGGAAGCAACAATCAGGTGAAGAAGAAGGTACATCAAACCAAGCAAACTTCATAAGAGGAAGAGGAAATGGCAGAAGTAGAGGAAGAGGCAGAAACAACAAGGATAATGCAAGAACTTGTTGGATATGTGGTAAGACCAATCATCTATCTCATGATTGTTGGCATAATAATCAAAACAATGGTAATTATCAGAACTTTAATCAAAGAGGAAGAGGAGGTAGATTTCAAAGAGGAAATTTCAGAGGTAGAGGTGGTAGGAATTCTTTTGGAAGAGGTGGTGGAAGAAACTTCCAAAGTCAATCCTATAATAACACCTACTACAACTATGCATCAGATCAAAAGGAGGATTCGACTCTCATTATGAATACATGTGAAACCTCACATGAGGACATGAGAGTGTTCTATATTGATTCAGGATGTAGTAATCATTTAAGTGGAAATATTGCTTTGATGACTGACCTAGATCATAATGCAATTAATCATACAGTTCAGACAGGTGATAATACAAAGCATAAGGTAAAGTCAATTGGTTCAGTCAAAGCTAAGGATGGGAGCACTCTTCTGAGTAAGGTACTCTATGTTCCCACAATTCCAAAGAATTTGATCAGTGTAGGTCAAATTGTGAAAAAAGGTTATGAGGTAAGGTTTACCAATGATGGAGTTTATGTGGAAGACCCTAGTCAAGGGTATAAACAAGTTATTGCAGGAAAGAAAGAAGGAAGGCTTTTCACATTGAAGGTACAAGGAAATGTTGGACATGCTATGTTCACATATGGAGAGCAGAAGGTGTCAGAATTGGATCTTTGGCACAAAAGACTTGGACACTTTAATGAAAGAGGTATCAAAGAAATGATTAACAATGATTCAGTGTTTGGAATGCCTAACATTGCAGGTCAACACATGACATACAGATGTGAGGCATGTCAATTAGGTAAGGCTCATAAGCAATCCTATTCCAAGCATGGATTTATGTACTCAGAAAGACTTGAATTGGTGCATACAGATGTGTGGGGTCCTTCAAAGGACTTTAGTATAAATGGTTCAAGATATTATGTCATATATGTTGATGATGCTACCAGGTGGATCACAATTTATGTGATTAAGGAAAAGTCAGAAGTGTTTAATACATTTAAACACTATCATGCATATGCAGAAAGGATTACAGGTCAAAAATTGAAGAGACTAAGGTCAGATGGAGGGGGAGAGTATTTTTCAAATGAGTTCAATGATTATTTGTGGAATGCAGGTATAAAGAGAGAAGTTACTTGCAGGTACTCTCCTCAACAAAATGGGGTAGCAGAAAGAAGAAATAGGACTCTTGTTGAGTTTGCAAGGTCCATGATGAAAGAGAAGAATTGCCCAAATTATTTGTGGGCTGAGGCTGTTAATACAGCTACATATTTGGTTAATAGATTGCCTTGTAAAGCTTTGCAGGGTATGACACCATATGAAGCTTGGTGGGGTAAGAAACCTACCTTGGATCATTGCAGAATATTTGGATGCTTGGCATATGCATATGTGCCATCTCAATTGAGGCATAAGTTGGAGCCTAAGGCAGAGAAGTATGTATTCATTGGTTATGATGATAAGCAAATGGGATACAGGTTGTGGAGTCCATCCACAAAGCAATTTATTGTATCCAAAGATGTTACATTTGATGAGCAAGGTACTTGGTATGCAGGTAAATATAATGTACATGCAGATGATGAAGAAGTGGTGGATCAAAGGAAAGGTAAAGCAAAGATTCAGTTACTTGATGAAAGTGAGAGTAATGAAGTGCAGGTTGAAGTTGAAGAGAGGCCAAGGTTTGATCCAGAATGTGATGAACCAGAGACCTCAAGAAGTGCAGAAGTTAGGAGATCATCTAGGCACAAATGGCAACCTACAAGGTATAGCTATGACACTTCATTCTTGACTACTAAAGATTATGCTTATTTGGTAAAAGCAGATGAAGACCCTTCTACATATGAAGAAGCCAAAGGGAAGAAGAATTGGGAAGATGCTATGCAAGAGGAGTATGATGCATTGATAGAGAATCAAACATGGGATTTGGTTCCTAAATCTAATAGTCAAAAGATTATTGGATGTAAGTGGGTTTACAAAACAAAGAGATTTGCAGATGGAAGTGTGTCTAGGTACAAAGCTAGACTTGTTGTGAAAGGGTATGCACAGACATATGGAGTGGACTATGATGAGACTTATAGTCCTGTGGCAAAGATGACAACCATCAGGACACTCATTGCAATTGCTGCTTGTAAAGGTTGGAAGTTGTCTCAATTAGATGTTAAAAATGCTTTCTTAAATGGTTACATTTCAGATGAAGTCTACATGGAGCAACCAGATGGGTTCAAAGATCAAGTGAGTCCAAATTATGTGTGTAAGCTCAAAAGAGCTTTGTATGGGTTGAAGCAAGCCCCAAGGGCTTGGAATTATAGGCTTGTGAAATTCTTGAATGATCTTGGTTTTCAAGCATCAAAGGCAGATAGTAGCTTGCTAGTCAAAGCAAGTGAAGATGGGTTCATTTATGTGTGTATTTATGTTGATGACATAATACTTACAGGAACAGATGATAAGGGGATACAAATGATCAAAAAGCAGATGGAGAAAGAGTTCAAAATCAGTGATTTGGGGAATCTATCATTCTTCTTGGGAATGGAGATCACTTATACTCAACATGGAGTATATGTGACCCAAGAAAGGTATCTTAAAAATTTGCTAACCAAATTTAAAATGGAAGATTGCAGGGTTGCACCTACACCTTTGGAAGTGAACCATAAATTGTCTAGGTTTGGAGGAGAAGAGTTCAGAGATATGAAACTCTATCAAAGTTTGGTTGGTAGCTTGATTTATGCTACATTGACAAGGCCTGACTTGTCATATGCAGTTGGTGTGCTTTCACAATTCATGCATTGTCCTAGAAAGGAACATTGGATTGCAGGACAAAGAGTACTTAGGTACATCAAGGGTACACTCAAAGAAGGGTTGTACTATGGTTTTACTTCAGATACAAGAATCAAGATATATAGTGATGCAGATTGGGCAGGTAATGTGGATGATAGAAGATCAACACATGGATACTTATGCTATGTAGGAGAAAAATTGATTTCATGGTGTTCCAAGAAGCAACATACAGTTGCTTTGTCATCTACAGAGGCAGAATATAAAGGTATGGTGGAAGCTGCAAAAGAGGTAATATGGCTAAAGACACTTTTGAAAGTTTTTGATGTGATTCAGAGTACTCCTATTATTTGTGGAGACAATATGAGTTCATTATACTTGGCAGCTAATCCTGTATTTCATGCTAGAACTAAGCATATTGAAATACAGTATCATTTTCTGAGAGAGAAGGTCATTGAGAAAGAGATTGAAGTCATACACACTCCCACAAAAGATCAAGTTGCAGATATGATGACTAAAAGTCTAGATGGACCAAAACTACAAAGATTCAAGGATATGGCTGGAGTAAAGAAGATAGAAAAGAACCTCAATTAATGATTGAGGGGGAGCTGTTGGTGCATGACAATCATCAATTGAAGGATTATGGAGAAATGAAGTCAAGGAGTCAAGAAGGAAACAAAGTCAGATGGTTGAAGGAAGGACATTTTCAGAAAACTCAAAGATATGTACACATATGTACATTAGCTGACTTATACCCTTGTTTAAGTCATACACTTGTATATATTCATCTATAAATATGTTTGAAAATGTCGGGCAAGGAGAGCAGAAGAAGATTTGAGAATAGGGAGAGAGAAATTAGTGTCATTAGACACATGAAGAGTGAGTGATTTGTCCATCCTCACTGAAATGTAAATTTTTCTGAGAAATCGAGAATTTTTGCGCCCGATATTTTGTTGTCTGCTCCTTCTGTGCTTAATCTTTAGAGAAATCCTTTTGCACGTATCTATGTCCATAGCTAATCTATCTATGGCTAGAATTTGAGAAGTTAATTGTAATCAGGCTGTGAGAATTTTGTTTAGGAACATTCATATGTAAGAATGTTCTAACAGTCGAGAAATCTGGCGCACATTTCATCTTCAATGAAATGATCATTGCTCAGTCTACAGTGTAAAGTTTTACACAAATGAGGGCTTAAAATTTAAGTTGGAAGGTAAGCCATCTATGGCTAGAAGATCTTGATCAAACGGGTTCAGAGTTGGGAGAACCAGTGCTAAGAAGTTGCAGGTGTCAAAGTCGCCATTGCAGAGAAGCACTTCCAGACATAGGTAAAGTGTTTCACACATTTCTCAGTGTGTACTTAATCTTTTTGAGAGATTTAACTTGGCAAAGTTGCGCAACCTCAAGGCGAAGTGTTGTGCAAAGTTTTATCAAAAACTTTACAGAATTGATTAGTCAATGAGTGACTAATTTGCAGCAGACTTTTCTGAGAAGTTGATTTTTCAGAACTTTCAATATTTCTGATAATTTGGTGGATGATCTCTAAGTTTGGTGGAGTCTAAGGTTAACCTTGACATAGAGGTGATCTAACTTCAAGGTTAACTTGTTCTTTTGGAGATTAACACTCTCCATCAGATTATTTACCAAAGATGGCAAAATTAATGTTCCTGGCAAATCTTTGTTCTCCGAAGCTATCAATGTGGTGACTAAGTAATAGCATCTATAGAAGTCAGGTTTCGCCAGAGGGTCACTGAAATACTCTGTGAAGCCTACTCTTGCCCAAACATACGTTAAGTCTTCTGTGTTCTGGAGCCCTTCGAACTCTCTTGAGAAGAATTGATATTTGCCCAGGTACGGTCGTTGAAAGTCAAATTGGCTTCAAAGATAAAATCAGCATCCGCCAATGGTCCTGCTAGCCCTTGAAACCAATGAGAATTACGATGAATCTTCTCAGTATACCCTCTAGGTGGATCATCGATTGGCATCTGTCCTGGAAAACCTTGAAATTCTGGTGGTTGAGCTGTAGGATGTGGTTCCGCAAGTAGTTCTCCAATATTGGCCATTGGTGCACTAGGGCCAGCTTCTGATGGTCCTTCTGCCTGCATGATGAATGATGCGAGCGTGTAGCAGATCTGCTACAAAAGATTAACACATTAGCATGGAAATTAATCATGATCCCATTAAAGTGAGACCGCAATCCCTTTCCATAACCGATGTGTAACCCGTGTAGCCGAGTGTCGTGATGTGGTTGATGGTTTTGCAGAGCTAATGCAGGTCTCTAGACACCTATATGTTTCAAATAATGCATACATTTCTTTGATGAGGTGTTATTACAAGTGATGTTGGCTTATAGTGTGTGGATTTGTACAAGGTTTAGGTGTTGGTGAATTATTACAAGGGTAGTGTTTAGTCGGGTTGGGAGTAATGTTAGATAAGAGGGTTGGAGAAGATGTCTGGATACGTTTCGGTATCCACTTCCTAAGAGTTTTTGAGCGGGTGATATATTTCTACTGAGGGACAAAAGGTGATATCGGATGCCGTGGGGCTAAAGGGTGAAGAGATTTCTGATTGGTATATATTACATGGCTTGAGGATTGAGCTAAAATACACTGTTTGGGTACCCCAATCTGCGTGGGTGTGGGTCGATTCTTGAGGTACTTCTTGGCGATCCAAATTTGTCGTATCTTTGTATTCGTAGAAGAAGGTCGCGAAGGCTTTGAATATTGTTTCTGCTTCGGCTGAAAATTCTTCTTGTTGCTGATACTGCTTCTTTCTTCCTTGTGTCATTTGATATTGTCGTCGGTCTGGGTTCCTCTGTGGTGATTGACTCCTTTGTGGTTGAGGTTGAGAGGTCCGATTGACACTCTGCTTTGGAAAAGAAGGGAGGTCCAACACTTACGTGACCTGCCCATTAGGAAGTGCTCCGTTTTGTACTATTAATCTAGGCCAGTCCGCAGTAAGTGTGGAAGGATGAGCACTGCCGCCTATTGTGCCCATCTGGTTGCTGATGAAGTCCACCTGACCTGCAATTGTCCCCATTTGTCCGCTGCTGGAAGACCAAGGGAAAATCTCTTGACATCCTTTTAGGTGGCAACTATCCATCGGTAAGCTCTCATGGGTTGACTTTGGAGGGAGCATGCTTAGCCAAGGGATTTGACCAAATATCTTCCAGTCCTCCGTCGCAAGCATTTCATAGGATCGCGGGTCATGTTTCTCAGGCGGAGGGTTGTTAGGGAAGTCAAGCGGTATCACTCGCTTCTGATCTAAGGTTCCAATCTGCAAGGAGCCTTGTCTAAGATTTAGGTCCACCGAGTGATCGTATAGCCAATCTTGGCCAAGGATTAGGGGTTCTATTAGGTCCTTGTCATGGCACACTAGTAGCTTCATTGTCATGGTCACATCATGTATGAGGATAGGAAGGTCCACCTCACCCATGCAAGGGGTTTCCATGCCTCCTAGCCCTATGAGGTATGCCTCAATTGGCCGCATTTCTATTCCTGAGTCCTTACAGTGGCACCATCTAATCGCACTAGTCGCAGCACCTGAGTCAATAAAAGCTCTGAGCTCTTGGCAAGGGTTGTCGTGCTCTAGCCTGACTGTAATGAATGGTCTCTGATCCACTATGCTAGGATGAGTACTTGACTTTGCGTGACACATGGCCATGGGATATCTAGGTGTTGTTTCCAGATGGCTATAATGTTCTCTCCCTAGTCCTTGTCTTCTTAGCTTCATGCGCTTAATGCGTTCTATAGCTTCTACCTGAGCTTCAACACGTATTCTATTTTCTTCCTCCTTACGCTTCTTTGCCAACGTGAGTCGTCTAAGCATATCCTCAATAAGAGGTTCCTCATATAACTTGACTCTACAGCCACTAATGTAATTAGGCATTATGTCTCCTTCTAAGGTGGCTAATTGTACTGCTCCACTTGTCGAGAGTTTGTTAATGATCATAGGTCCATAACCTTGCTTTTCTAACTTCCGTGCGTGTTGTTTCAGCGTATATACTAGGACTAAATCTCCTTCTTTTAAGCCTTTATCTTTCACATGTGCATCAAAATATGCTTTCTGTCGTTTCTTTGATGTGTATATTCCTGCTGCTGCTTTCAACCTGGTTTCTCCTAATCGTTCCAAGTCCATTATTCTTGCTGATAATTCATGGCCGGTCCACTGATGTTCTTGTGCAACCTTAAGGGTCGGTATAAAGAAGTCCAAAGGAAGCACAACATTCTGACCAAAAACCATCTGAGAGGGAGTTGCATTGAGTACGGTCTTGTAGGCCACTCGATATGCCCAAACAGCATGATGTAACTGTTTGTCCCAATCTGAATGTTTGTTGTTCACGAGTTTCATCAGTACCTTACATAGGATCTTGTTAGTGCTTTCAGCCTGACCATTGGCATGAGGATGATATGGTGCAGATTTCTTGTGAATCACCATAAAATCCTGTAACAAATATTCAATGACTTGGTTTAGAAAGTGAGTTCCCCGATCGCTCACTAACTCTATAGGCAATCCATATCTTGTAAAGACATTTTCAAATAAGAATACTGCAGTCGTGTGTGCATCATTCTTTTTCGTGGCTTTTGCCTCTACCCATTTGGTAAGATAATCTGTAGCAACAATAATGTATTTGGCATGTGTACCTTTTGCAGGGGGGTTAATGGGTCCTTCAAAGTCTATACCCCACTTAGAGAATGCACGTCCTCCCATCATGTGTTTCAATGGCATTTCATCTTTGCGAGTAGGAAACTGAGTTCTTTGGCACACATCACATATCTTTACATAGGTATGAGCATCCATGTGAAGAGTGGGCCACCATAATCCTGCAAAGAGGATTGCTTTGATTATCCTATCAGGTCCAAAATGACCTCCTGCAACACCTTGGTGTGCAGTTTCTAGTATGCTCAAATAATCGCTTTCATGAACACATTGACTTAAATATCCATCTCATCCTCGTTTGTATAAATTATCGCCAATAAGTGAATAGTCTTGAGCTTCCTGCTCTAGACTCCGTTGTCATGCTAAGGTCATTCCTCGAGGGAATGTCTTCGTCCTCAAGTATGTCACTAAAGGTTCACTCCATTCTGGTGTGAGAGACACGTGATATAATGTAGCATGTTCTACTAGTGGTCTTTCACAACAAACCTGGCATTCTTTACACAACTTGTAGACATATGCTTCCATCGAAGGCCAATATACTCCTAGTCTATGCAGAGTCTGCAATGTACGATGTTTCGAATAATGTTGCTTTAGTGCACCTACGTGTGCTAATTGCAACCAATTTGCATGTTCTGATTCATCTACACAACAAGCAAGAATCTTTTGATTATCTTGTTTATATATACTTCCTGCTATGATTTGATATCTCTGAGACTTTGTAATCTCTCCTTCTTTGATCCTTATCCTAGGATTCTTGGGTCCATATGTGAGAATAGGGATAATAGGCTTAGCCCATTCTGGTGCTATCTCAAGGTTAAACAAATATGCGTCTGGTAATTCATCCGCTATCCCTTGAGGTGCTTCTCCTGAGGTTAGTCTTGAGAGATGGTCAGCTCTGAGATGTGTCTTTCCTTTCCTGACTACTACTTCAAACTCATATTCCATGAGTAATAGAAACCAACGTATCAATCGACCTGTGTTACATGGCTTGTTGACTAAGTACAATAAAGCTTGATGATCTGTAAAGAATTTGAACTTATTCGCCAACAAATAATGCCTTAATTTCTTTAAATTGTAGATCATTCCTAATCCTTCTCGTTCTGTAGTGGTGTAATTTCTTTCTGCTGCGTTCAACTGTCTGCTCGCGTAGGCTATGGGGAGATCTATGTTACCTTCATTCGTGGGTTGTGCTAACACACATCCTATGGCATAGCTGGATGCATCCACATGTACATGGAATGGCTTACTCCAATCCGGGGTTGTCAATATAGGTGCTGAGCACAAACGTCGTTTAAGTTCATTGAATGAATTTTCACATTCATTTGTCCATTCAAAATTGGTCAAAAGAGAGTACAAAGGCTTGGCTATGATTGCATACATGTGTATGAATCATCTGTAATAACCGCAATGACCCATAAATGCTTGTACTTCTTTTATGTTGGTTGATCTGGGTAGATTTGCAATTACTTTCACCTTTTCTTCATCCGTGGAGATTCCTTTCTTTGACATAATGTGTCCTAAAATTTTGCCTTGTCTGACCATGAAAATGCATTTTTCTGGGTTCAAACAAACCTGATATTCTCGACATTTGTCAAACACTTGTCTTAACTCTGGGATATGTGTCTGTCTAATGTTTGAATGAGCACATATGTCATCGACATAAACTTCCAAATTCTTGCGTAAGAATTCCTTGAAAACATGGCACATGAGTCGCTGGAAAGTGGCGGGTGCATTTGTTAAGCCAAAAGGCATCACACGAAATGCAAATATGCCCCATTCTGTGGCAAAAGCCGTCTTGTGTTGATCTTCTGGAGCAATGGCTACTTGATTATAGCCCGAGAATCCATCAAGAAAGCTGTAAACTTCCTTGCCCGCAACTCTTTCCAATAGGTGTTCCGTGATAGGAAGAGGATAACTGTCTCTAATCGTGCCGGCATTAACTTTTTTAAGGTTAATACACACACGCAATTTTCCATTCTTCTTGGGCACAACCACAATGGGGGATACCCATTCGGTATGCTCAATTTCATAAATGAATCCTGCTTCTATCAAACGATCTATTTCTTCTTTAATCTTTGCAGCGTAGTTATCATTGTACGTGTATGGTTTCTGTTTTGTAGTCCAAACGCATTATATTGTGTGAACATGTCTTCTACTTGCTCTGCTCTTAGAACTTGCTTAAATTCCACGACATGGTCATAGGGATCTCCTGTCCCATCAAAGTAGTTTTTCATGGACTTTACTAACTGAATGGGTCTCAATATTCTTGCGTGTTCTCGTGGTCTAGGTAGAGGAAAATCATCCCTACCACCTGGTATTCTAGGTTCTCCTTGTCTATCCACTCTATCCATGTTTATGGTGGTTCTATCTCTCCCTATGGGATGATTGAAGCTTACTTCAGGTATTTCCTTATTTTTCTCTCTTTGATTACCATGGGCTGACGATGTTCCTGCCCCTTGTTGGCTCACGTTTACATTTGATCGTGGTGGAGGGAATACTAGATCACCTCTCCATGTATAGGTATTTCTTGCGTGGTCTGGTACCACAAATACTCTTTCTGAAATTTCATTCAAGTATACCACCTTTCGAGGTGTATCTGGGTCCTTGAATTCATAAATCATGATGATGCCTACCTCACTAGGTTGTTCCGTTCTATACCTCCAAAATGCTTCATCTGTATCTTTATTTACAAACAACTCTATGCTTCTGTTATCCTGAGGGATCCACTCTGGAATTAGTACTCCTGTTAGTACAAATTTCCCTCTAGGTGTCCTAGGTTCTTCTAATGGTTCCTTTCCTTGGGTTCTCGCTTCCGTCTCTAATTGAATTGTGCCAAACTCGTTGGTATTGTTTGGCTGAGTACTTAAGATGTACATCGTTCCTTCTTTGTTTATGTATGCGTCTCTCTCGAACTTCACCACTAGATGTTCCAATCCAATGGGTTGATCAGGATTGTGCATTTGCACCACTTGTCTTTGCAAACCATCCTCATAGATGCGAGAACCTAATCAGTTGGTTCGGAGAAATTCTAATTGAGTCCTATAGGGTCCTTCGGGTTTTCCTAAGTATGCTACGTTCGACCCTCCTTCTGGTCTTTCCATACTAAATGCCATTTCTGATTCACATGTGTCTGAGCTCAACTCATAGGGATTATTGCTATTCAATTGTTGAGCCCACGATTGTGCAGTAGTGCCTACACTTGCTTCTGATGATCTAAGGCTTCATTGGTCTAACTTTGTTGGAGACCTCTTAATCTCCAAAGATTTGATCTATACTGACTTAAGAACACTTCTATGTCAGTTATAAACCAAACTTTACACAAATATTGTTCTTCTTTATCAAAACTTTCATTAATACTTCTATGAGTGAAGAAGTATCTACTTCAGAAAATCTGCTTCAGAAATCAACTTCATTACCTGCACATAACTTCGAATTTCTTCAAACAAATGATGCACAAGTATTCGCAATACCTTTGCGCAATCATACTAATCATTATTTCTCAAAACTAATCACCAAAAGTTTAATTTGATCCTTAAGATCAAAGATATGTCATAACTGTCTTCCAGAAGTAGCGCCTTCGACATGGTCAACTTCTTAAATTGATTTCTCACAGTACAAGTCCCGTTTTGCTAAATGCTTTTAGCCATAGCTTCCTAATCTCCTAACTTAGATTTTAAGTGCTCACTCATCAAAAACTTTACAGTATACACTGAGATCTAAGCAAAATACTGAGCGGAAAAGTGCGCTACTCTCAGACTTCAGTTTTCACTTCTACATACAAATGTTCCTATTGATCATTCTCATAGTAGGAGAGGAATTAGATCATGAAACTCTGAACATAGCTTTATTAGCTTCTCAATTAGATGTGTACAAAAGGAATCTTGATCCACATGATCAGACAGAGAGCACTCAGAGAAAAACCCGTCGCTATTTTCTGGGAAAAAACTCTCTACACATCTCTAAGATATTTGTCATCTACAAATGACTCTCTCTTACATTTCTTATCATCATTAACTTATATATACATGATTTTTGACTTATCCCGCGTCTATAACATTACTTCTTATCATCCTAAAGATTTATCTCTACTCAGTTTACAAGGATTTTCCACTTATATGTACATATGTGTACAAGCTATCATTCTGAAATCTCTTTCAATTTCTCAAGTGTCTTCTTTCACTTCATTCTGACCATAAGCCTTCTTCAAGATCTTTATAATCACTAATTTGTGATTGGTTTGTTCCAACAGCTCCCCCTCAATCACTAATTGTGATTATTCCAGTCTTCTTCACTCCTGCTATCTCTTTGAATCTCTGTAGCTTTAGGTCCATCCAAGCTCTTTGTCATCATATCTGCCACTTGTTCTTTTGTTGGAGTATACATCACTTCAATTTCTTTATCAAGTACCTTTTCCCTCAAGAAATGATACTGAATCTCTATGTGCTTAGTCCTGGCATGAAAAACAGGGTTAGCTGCCAAATACAAAGAACTCATATTATCTCCAAAAATAATTGGAGTACTATGATCAGTTTCAAAACTCTTCATCAAGGTCTTCAACCATATCACTTCTTTTGCAGCTTCTACCATTCCTTTATACTCAGCTTCTGTGGATGATAAAGCAACTGTATGTTGCTTCTTTGAGCACCAAGAAACTAATTTATCTCCAATATAACAGAGATACCCATGAGTAGACCTTCTATCATCTGAGTCACCTGCCCAATCTGCATCACTAAACACTTTGATTCTTGTGTCAGAAGTGAATCCATAGTACAAACCTTCACTTAGGGTTCCTTTGATATATCTGAGTACCCTGTTAAACGTTTTATTGTTACTTCTACTTTCAGACTCAAGCACTTCAAGTTCAGCCGGTTTCGAATCTTCCTAACCGCAAATGTTCTCTTAGCCACGTGGGTCCTTGGGAGTGGTAGGGGTCTATTAAACAGAGGGTCCTGTACTATTTTCCCAAATTAACACACAATCCTAATGTTATCCCGTTCTTAGCTCACTGTCCATCCCTGAACAACGGAAGACTGTTTAGTGTAGTGGAATTAGAACTTCAAGACTGAGGGTAGCAATCCGGTTACTTAATTTATAAGTAAAATATACTTCAGTAACAATGTCACCTAATCCGTACTTCGTCAGAGCAGATAGGTGTACCAACCAGACATTATACCTTAAAGTTACGAGGACTCGAACAATCAATCTCCTAGTAATAAACGGCTAACCATAAACTAACGATGTCCTACTCACATTCAGACCATTACAACTATTAGTCTTCCCGTAGTCGGAATCAACAGTAAATATAGGCTACAGTATCAAATTCGGTCGCTTACAGAAACGCTAACAGACAATTAGTTCGGGATTACTTTTCACGCTACCTACTTCGCCGAAGAACTACCAAATAACATACCGCACTTGATCACGCTGAGAGACACATTCAATCATCACCGAACAGACTCGTAACACAATACAACTGATTCGCAACTCTGTACTAAGGTGAGGATAATCGACTAGCCGGAGTTCAGACGGAACAGAACAAAGCAAAACCTATCTTTTCAACGACATACACGCTCACACAATGCGTTTACGGCACTCTCAAACGAGACTCAATCAAACAACACACTGCAATTCCCACAAACGGGGCTGCTGCCACTCTTTTTCTCATTGCCTTAAATAGAGGATTTTTTACAAGAGTGCGCACTTCTGCAGTTACCTGCGCGTTTCCTGAAAGATTCTTTTTTCATTTAAGCTATCTGTCCTCGTACTGTTGTCCTTGTTCGGCGGCCGTCCAACACTTTTACATTTAAGGCACCTGTCCGAGCTCATTTGTCCTTGTTCGGCGGCCCTCTAACACTGGCACGCACGGTGGACTCGAACCCGAAGGTGCATTATTGACTTCGACATTCTTTTGCGTTGCCTGTAGGCCTATTCCAGAGTTCGGCTCCCGAATCATTTCTGACCGTACTTGTTGATTCACTCATTTGTACCGGCAGTTGTTGTGAGAGGGTGATGAGCAGTTGGCCCATGTTGGCCAGTTCGGAAAAGATCGGAACAGAGGAAAGGAGGAATGGGTGTTGTGGTGGTGTAGAGGTTTGGGTATGGATTTGGGGGGATGTCGGGGGTGAATAATTTGGGGAGGATGAAGAAGATTCGGAAATTGGCGGCGGGAAAGGGTTGACTGGTGGGGATTGAGGGCCAGAGGATGTAGGGTGGGTTACCTGATGGATTGGTTGGTGTTCACCTGTAATGTGGGCGATGGTGGATTCTACGGCCTTTAGTAAGGTGTTGAGTGCATTGTCGATCACCTGCTGTTCATCTTCTCGTCGTGTTGATGCTTCTTCCGTTGAGACTGGTTCTGTTTCTGTGTGCTTCTACTGGTCGTGGTGGTCGGCCGATGATTTGTTGTGTATGGCAGTGGCTGTGTCGTGGAAGGTCTCTTCTTGGTCGGCGTTTTGGGTGTCCTGATTCTTTCCGGCGGATCCTTGTGCTTCGCTTTCTGAGGAGCTGATCCGAATTCTCTTATTGCGGAAAAGTTGGTTGATCTCCTTATCTTCTTCTTCTTCTTCGTCGAGAGGTTGAACTGATTCTTCGTGCCTAAGTATGGGACCTTGGGGTGGTGGTTGTGCGGCAAGGATGGCTGGGAAAAAGAATGAGATGATGTGGGGAAGGCGAGAGCGCGGGGTGGTACCCTTTTGGAGTTGCTTCACGATAGCTACACATTCTTTATGGATTCTGAGGAAAAAGTATGATGCAAAGTTGACGGGTTCCTGGACAGCTAATTCTAACGCGGAATAAAATGGTCGTGAGATGCTGTAAGTGCGTTTCTGCAGGTTAAGTATGGCGACTAAGAATTGCAGAGCGGATCGTTCGGGTTCGGGGCGGCAGAGAATGGCGTATTCGTTGGACGAGGAGCGGGGGAATAGTTCATTCATGCGGGCGATGGGAATACTCGGGCCATTTTCACGGCCTTGCGGGCTGAGGCGATAGGCTTCAGTGAAAGCTTGGAAGGTGATGATTGTTCGCGAAGGGAGTGAGAGGAAGACCCATTGGCGTTCGGTGGTGGGGGACTGAGCAATGGCGGTGATGATCTGTGTGAAGAAAGGATGGGCTTCCACCGAGTGCCAAGGCAACTCAGCGAAGTTAGCCAATCCTCTGCAACGCAGGTATTCACCTACCTCGGTAGGGATACCATCGCGGAAGGCAGCATAGTTGGCTATTGCTTCCATGGCGGTTACTAAGGTAGATGATGAGCACGGATGCAGAATGCACGATGGCTCAGAATACTTCGGGAGTGGATTTCCAATCAACGTAGTCAACCGAAAAGTTGCCGGACCGACTTGTTCTAAGATCTTAAAGGGGCCGAACCAGCGTAGTTTGAACTTTCCTGCTGCTCTATCGGATTTTGCGTTATAGAAGAGTACAAGCTGATCTACCGAAAAGATTGGGGTCTTCAAATATCAATCGTGTGTCTTGGCTTGCCTTAGTTGTACTTCGCGCATGGTTAAAAAGCTGAGCCATTGGTGCTCATCAAGTTCCCTGAGTGCGTCCATTCGTGCTTTCAGCGACTTCTGGTAGCATTTTCTGGGTGATTGCTACACGCAGGCTTGGGATAACTATTTCCGTGGGTGCTATTGCTTTTAAACCATAAGCTAGTTTGAAAGGTGTCAAACCTGTTGTTACCTTATATGTAGTTCGGTATGCTCATAATACTGCAGGTAGTAGTTGATCCTATCTTTCCGGTGCTTCCATGATCAGTTTCCGGAGGATATTCAATAGTGATTTGTTTGTGCTTTCGCCCAAACCATTGGCGCGAGGGTAATATGGAGAGCTGAGTTTATGTGTTACCTGGAATGATTGGGTGAGTACCTTCATTACTTGATTTACGAAGTGAGTACCTTGATTTGTCACCAATTCGAGTGGTAAGCCAAATCGTGGGAAGACATCATTTAACAGACATTTTGCTACTACAACTGCTGTAGCAGACCGTAAAGCCCAAGCTTCTGCCCATCTCGTTGCATAGTCTGTATAGGTTAGTATGTATCTGTTGTTACTGAAGACTGCTGGAGGTGTGATTGGACCGATAAAATCTAATCCCCATTTCTGAAATGGTTAGAGTGGCATAATAGGCTGCAAGGGAAAGAAGTGTCGTTGCAGTGGTTGTCCAGACCTTTGACAGTTATCGTAGGTTTTGACGAATTGGGCCACATCTCGGTACATAGTAGGCCACTAGAGACCTCCTTGCAGAATTTTCCGGTGAGTTAGATCTGTGGCAAAATGACCACCAGTAGGGGTTGAATGAGCCATCGTGATGACCGAGTTAATTTCGTGCGGGGGGAACACATCGAAGTAAGATTCCGGTGTGATCTACATAATATAATTCTCCTGCAACTAGCCGGAATCGGCGGCTAAAGACTGCCATTTTCCTTCGAACTGCCTTGGCAGTCTCAGATGGAAAGCATCCTTCCGTGAGAGAAGTTAAAATCTGATCATAATATGTAGGTGTTGCTTGTAATTCGGCAGTCTCATCGGTCAGTGGCTCAGAACTATAAATTGCTGGAGTCATGTCATCTATGCCTATCGGAGCTTCACCAGAATCTAGGCGAGATAAGAAATCTGCTAAGGCATGTGCATTTCCGGGTCGGTGAATGACTTCATAATCAAATTCCTGCAAGAGTAGCACCCATCGGGCTAATCGTCCGCCTAAATGTTGTTGTCTTACTAGATAGACAAGGGCAGTATGATCCACATGAAAGGTAAATTTCCGGCCTAATAGATAATGTCTGAACTTTTTGATGGAGTAGATTAATCCTAGACATTCTCTTTCAGTGGTAGAATAGTTCTTTTCTGCCGGTGCAAGCCTTCTGCTGGCGTAATAGACAGGGCGAAACCACTTATGTGTTTGCTGCATCAGAATACTGCCGATCGCAACATCTGAAGCGTCGACAAAAACATGGAACGGATTGTCCCAGTCCGGTGGTTGTAGGATTGGGGCCTGCGTCAATAGATACTTGAGTCGATCAAATGTAGTTTGGCATTCTTGAGTCCATTCGAACTGTTGTGGAGTTTTGGTGATTAGTCTATTCAGAGGTACAGCCAGATGAGCAAGCCACCGTAAATGTTTGCCGTGCCACCGTACTTGACCCATAAAACGCATTACTTCTTTCGGAGTGGCGGGTATTGGGGCTTCTAAAATTGCCGAAATCTTATCTGGGTCTACTCGGATACCTTGGGCAGATACAATATGACCAAGTAGTTTGCCACATGAAACGGCAAACACAGATTTGCTTGGGTTAAGGCAGAGTCTGTAATCTCGACACTTTTGGAAACAACATCGTAGATGAAGCAAATGTGCCATCATCTTTCCAAAAATTGAGAAGTCATCGAGATATACTTGCATAAATGAATTGAGATAAGGAGAGAAAAATCTCCTGCATACATCGCTGAAAGGTGCTTGGTGCATTTCTCAATCCAAACCACATTACCGTACAAGCAAAGACACCCCAATTGGTAATGAAAGCAGTTTTTGGGATATCTGCTTCAGCCATTCTAACCTGATTGTAACCGCTGTATCCATCTAAGAATGAATACATTTCGTGGCCTGCTACCCTATCAAGCATGGTATCCAAAAAGGGGATCGAGAAAGGATCCGGTACTGTTGCTGCGTTTAATTTCCGATAGTCTACACAGATTCGTAGTTGCTTATTTTTCTTTGGCACAATCACAATTGGTGAAATCCATTCCGCATGTTCTACTAGTATGATGAATCCAACCTTTAATAATCTATCAAGTTCGGCTTTTACCTGTGATGCATAATTGGGATTCATCCGATAGCTGGACTGCCTATTCGGTTTAGCTTCAGGCTTTAGCATGACTCTGTGCTGATATATGCGTGGATCTAATCCTTTCATATCTTTGTAATCCCAGGCAAAGATGTCTGAGAATTCGCGAAGTAGTCGAATCAAATCAGCCTTAAATATTTCCGATAAGTTTTGCCTTATCTTTACAGGTCGTGGATGATCTTCGTCTCCTAGATTGTACGAGGTCAACTGGTCTTCGGAGACATAAAACTGTTGCGGTTTCTCTGTATCGTCTGTCGACCGGAATAGTGATTGTAATTCATTGTCATGTTGTTTCTATAAGGGTTGCCCATATTTTTTCCACACTATGGCATCCTTTTTCCTTCATAAAAATACCTTTTTCCTTGTATCTAGGAGAGGTCCATATGAACACTCTCCTAAGCCCCTTTTTGATATTTGCTTTAGACTATGGTATTGAAGCCCTTTTCTTGAACCTCCTTTTTGCTCAAGTTCAAATTCCCACGTAGGAAACTCTCCACGCGCCCATTTCTTTAAGAGTGGGTTGTTAGAAAGAATCTAGAGAGATATGACCATGTGCTACTTTTTGACTTTTCCAAATGAGCACATGGGGAATTATGCAGAGCCTATAAATAGAGGCTCACTTCTTGTAAAACGGGTCCCTTGGCCTCCATGCTAATGGAAAGAAGGTTCATTTGGCTTCCACATTTCTCCTTGTGTGCTAGGCGTTGATCCATGTGTGTGGGTTTGGCGCTTGGGGTTGTCTTGTGTGTGAGCATTGCCCTCCCTTGTTCCTTTTGACGTTGGTCATGGTGCCATTGTTCATGGACGTGGGTGTGTGTGCGTTGCTTACACTTCTTGCAACTCCTCTTGGAAGAGCCTCTCACTTCCATGTGAGGCGGTTAGGGTCTATTGTTCCCCTTTTCTCAACATTTTGGCGCCGTTGCCGGGGACGTCGGCCTTTAGCCGTTGGGTTTTTTCAAGCTTGCCATGCCTACACTCTGTGGATGCACCTCACACTTGGATTGAGTTGTGGAGCCATGTGGCCTTCGGGTGGCCGTGGGTACCTCTTTTCTTTTAATTTTTGAGTAATTTTGTTCTTTATTTTTGTTTGTTTCACAAGAAAACCACCCCTAACCCCCTTCTCTCTCTCTCACTCTCTCACATACACACTCCCATACATTCATTGTGGCATCACTCTCACCACTATCACCTCCTTTTAAGTGATTGCCTTGGGTAGAGGGAAGGGGGGTACTTCCTCTTTGGCTCCTTCCTTCTTTTCAATTTGAAAACCTATAAAAAGAAATGAGTGTTGAAACTAGAGACTTCAAAATCTCACGAATCTAGTCCCTCTATTCGAAGAAACTAGGACATTTGCCTTGGGTTTTCCCTCCCAACTTTTTTGATTAACATGGGGTGTCTGACAAACACATGCGTGGGTTGTTGGGGTGCATGTACACATTCATTATGGAAAAGAAATGCCCGCCGGAGAACTCTGAAGTGATTAATGGAGGATATACCTTCCTTCGATGCGTGGAGGATACCCTCCCTCTCCTGCCTGGCCACTCCTCTTTCGCGCGTTAAGCTCTGTTCTCCCTGTGCGTTGAGCTTGATGCTCAGCATGGGGCTGAGCTATAGCTTCCCTGCCTTTGGTCACAACGCCCTTATGATCAAGGGTTGTGTCTTTTCCCCCTAACTCTGCTCTACTCTGTGCATCAGATCTTGGAGCTCCCCGTTGAACTCAGCTTGTGCCTCCATCTCTGTTGAAGGCCTACGACAGAAGCCCTTTTTACTCGGCTAGGCGCACACCTGTGGACGCTTCTTGGTGGGGAGGGATGGTTTCTTTTCCTCTTTTCCCCTCTCAAGTTAATTGCTTCCATCGCACTCTCCCTGGTGGTGCTATGCTTGACTCTGTTGAATGCTTCCACTCCACTCGACAACCCCATCAGGCTCACCATTGCATGTCTCTAATGCTGCAACCCTGAATCCTCGTGCGTTTTACTTGTATGATTGCACTTACATTGTGCTTCCCACATTTCCTCCCCTTTTGCCTAATGGGTCGAGCTCCACGCTCTGCGCCCTTGCACATTCTTGTGAATGGCGTATCTAATTAAGGTGGTCCAGTTCTTGGTATTACAAACTCCTCAACAAATCTCCTAGGGCCTGTTCAGGATCCTCTCCAGTATTGCTCAAGGTGTATGCGGCTATCAGGTTCAGTGCAGTATCGGGTAGAGATGTATGAGGCATCTTGGAAAGCACTAGGATTGGGAGGCATGCTGTCTACCACCCATTATGATGCATTCATGTTGACAACCTACGGAGCAGGATCAAAACTAAAGGATTCAAACTCTTCTCAGATCGGAGGGATAATTTGCCTCTCCCTTTCTCACCAAGATATGTCTGACATCCTTCAGAACCTTCGATAGAATATTCGAGGCAGTTAATCATTTACTTGTTGGGGTTAATAGGAACGATAGGCTGTTTGCTTAGACTTCTCATAGGGTTGACAATCTACCGAGGGTAGGGCATCACTTCTATTGGAGTCCTCTTTTCCTGACCATAATGTTGTTGCCCTTACCGTTTACATGAGCAGGTGATTAATTCATAAAAGGGAATCTTGTGCCTTTTCATTTTGGACTCCTCTCTGGCTGTACTCAACTCTGCTGCCTAAAATCACTATTGTTACTAAACAAAGATTTTGGATTCACAGAATGCAAGTTTGGGAAGAATGTCTGCTTTACGAATTCATAGGGGAACTACATGCATCTCATGATGGATAGTGTAACCTGTTGTGCAAACTTTTGTGATATTAATGATAAAAGGAAGAAGTGTTTGTTCACACTGTTTAAAAATTGTCTATTTTTACCGTTCCTTGTTTGACAAGATTGGTAGTAGAAATTGAACAACTCAATGATGTCAAGGTCAATTTCCTCTCTGTTTTTTTTTTTTCTTTCTCATGAACATGTTTTGGAGATCAATGTTCTTTTGTTGATCCGTTTATAAAAGATAACGCTCCACATGGTAAAGCTTTCGGTAAACTTGTCGACAGAAAGTATAGGTGTGCATGGTTTCCCTCTTTCATTGTGGTGCCCTACAGGTTTCCTCATCTCATACATGGTGGAACTCAGGAAGACAGCTCTTCTCTACACTGGGTCAATTGAGTGGGCGACACCATGATAAGAATGGAGGAAGCTAATATTTTTTTTGATTGAGATGTTATGGATACCTCTTTCAAAAACTCAAAAAGTACCATAGACCGATGGCCCAATTGACGTAGAGCTTGATTATTGTTTAATGGCTAATCACGACGACACAGGAGGAAAATCAACTGTAGGCCTGTATATGTACTTCTTCATGATGATCTTGCTATGTGTGTTTGGTTTCTTGGAACTGCAGGTTTAACAAATATGGAGCATAGTACTCATGTCCATGGAATGAATTTTTTGTGCTTACCATGTGTTGAAGCTTAAGGTCAAGGACAAAGCATGGAAGCGCATCAAGGAAGTGGACACACAAGAAGAAGGAGCAAGTAGGGAGCTCCAAGAAGCACATGTCAAATTTTCAGAAGAAATCCCTACAAAAATAGTGATTTTTATCACTAAAAACCATTGTAAATACCATTTTCCATTTTTGTAACTCCATTTTGTTCAAGCCGAGGAGTCCTCGAGCTTGAGGAGTATTAGATCTACCATCCTACCAATTTTCATGATTTTTAGACTCCGTTTGAGCCCCCAAATAAGCCATGGAACCTATTTTTTAACTAGGCCGGACACTAGGTCTGGACAGGGCCAAAACCACTCAAAAACTATAAAAAGGGCTGGAGAGCTCATTTTTGAGGTTAGCTTGTTGTAGATTTCAGTTTTGTAAGAGAACTCTTTGGTAATCGAAGCGTTCCATTGCTCCACTCTTTGCTCTTACCTTGTGCGCGTGTGTGTGTATGTGTGTGCATGCTTGTGTGCTTTCTCTCACGCACTTGTGCCATCACTTGCTCGCGGTCTTCATACCGGTGTGGTCACGATTTGAAGCCATTGCTTTCGGCATAAGATGTTTTGAAGAGGCTGAACCGCACCATTCGGGATGCTTCGCGATGTTGGGGAATGATATTGGAAGAATACTCCATGATTGCATGCGCTTCAAGAGAACACTCAAGCAGATGGATTTGTTTGATGAAAATAGTGCAAGAGCAGTTCGACGATTCTGCCTCTCATACCATGATATATTGTCCATCATTATAGAATTTTCATCTCGTCGGCAACAAATGAGGCATGCACATGACTCTTCTGCGTGTCTCCACAACTGTGATTAGAAAGAAGGCAAGAGAGAAAAACGCGAGGATTCTAAAGTTGTTGCGGACCTCCTCCTGGACTGCCTCTGACGGAGGACGTTCTCAGAAAAAAGAAAGAGGGAGGTCTCTTTAAAAAAAAAAAAAAAAAGACGCTGAACCATTGGGAGATTGTCGATGGAGGATTCGCAGAGATACTACTAATTTAGTGATGTAACGTGGATGAAAAGGAGGGGCAAAAAGGATTTCGTGTTCCGTTTTTGACAGGGAATGAAGTTTCGGGCCTCAGCAAGAAAGAAAAGGGCATGCGTAATTGACAGGGAAGAACGAAGGCTTATGCCAGTTGGTCACCATGGAGAGAAAAAGGACATGCAACCATTGATGATGAAGGATGGCAAGCTGGCCAATTCATGTGATGTATGCATGTGGCTGATTCGCGGGAAGGAGGGGCTGGCAGATGTACTAGTTAATGGAATGATATAGCTCTGAGACTGGAGTTTGATGTGAAGGAGGCTGGCTGTTTTGAAGATTAGCGAAGGACTAGTTTCATGATTGCAAAGACTGACGCTACAAAGCTGAAGTGCAGAAAATTTGTGTTGGATTCATTCAACTTAGCAGAGGTTGTACATTCACGGAATTTGAATGCAAGAGATGGTCGAAGCATTTGCATATGATAACTCCAGGATATAGTACAAGTAATACAATAAATCTTCGTTTGTGGGCAGCAATGATCTTCAGTATCAGGCGATTATGGGTGATAAAAGGGAGCCGCTATTCCCGAATGCATCTGTTATTGCACAGATTTGCGGACTTTCATCTTCAAATTATCCGTTGTTCAGGCATCATATAACAAGTGACATCCGATGTTCTGTTGCAAAATCTGATATACCTTAATTACTCTCTAGTGAAATACAAATCTAATTGGATGAGACATCTCAGACGAATCAATTCAAGAAATTGTCGACCAATATAAGGTGGCACTTACAGATCTGACAGTGAATTCAAAAATCATTAAAAGGAGGCTCACGCTGAATGAGGAGGATCAGAACAGTGGAGGGGCTGATGCATGGACGATGGAAATGACAGGAGCTCGGGAGCTAGGTATAATTAGGGGAGAGAGCTTGGTTTGGTACAGAAGATAATAAGGAGACTCAGAAAGAGGCAGCCACTCCAAATCAGCAACAAAAGATAGAAAAAAAATCTCGGAGAATATACAGCTTGAGTTGAAGACCTCTGTTGAATGTATCGTAGCTTTCAAGGGAAGGCCTATGTGAACTTCTGCAAAGATGGTGTCCTATAAATATCTGAGAGAGGATTATCAAAGCCTAGAAACACCCTGAGCCCGATTCTCTATATGTAAAGGAGGTTGATATTTCCGAGCCAGCTGGTCCTTTCACCATCTGTAGTGGGTTTGTCAAGTATGTTCCCTTGCAAGATCTAAGCATCGATTTGACATGTATTCAGCGAATTTAAAGCCCATACACAACGAAAGGCATCCATAGCTCGAGATGACCATGTAGTGATCACGGTGACAAGTTCACGTCCGAACGATGGTCCTGTAGAACGAGTAATCCTCTAGAACGATGGTCCGTGGAGGCATTGGAGACGGGAATCACAAGTGATGGCTCAAGACTGAAAAGCTTGGAACGGTGATTGAGTATCCAGGTCTCTTGTGAATGCAGCATGTCTTTGGCCAGTCGCATCCTTGAATCTTCCTGCGTCACATGGAAAGGTATTTAGCTTTGAAATTGTCGCACTTGTAAGTTCTGTATGATACTTGCCCTGTAAGCGGGCCTTTACAAAGGCCCGTAGCCCCATTAAGTGAGGACTTAGGACGGAGAGTATTTCCATTCTACTAATAAAGCATGGTGTGTATCATAGGTCTGCACATCATCGATAGAATGCTGTAGTATAAGTTTTACGCTGCACTCTAATGAAAAGGGTTTGAGAAATATGTCTTCCTATTCTATTGCAAGTAAAGCAGCCTCACTCAAGATTCATCCACAGGGACTTTCTGCTTAAGGATGTACAACTATTGCAGTTGCCCACTCTGTAATGTAACGACATGTCAGGATTGTTCTCTTATATGACTAGTTTTTCAATGTAAGTGTCTGTGTGGAATAAAAAAAAATAAGCCGATATCAAGCAAATATTTCTAATACTTTGTAGAAAAGTATTTTCACATGAAACATGGTTATTATTTTGTTCGAGGATAGACAGGTTGTATCAATCAAGAATGTATTTTTCATTCCTTTTGAGATGTGGTATAACTACAGGGATGCTATTTTGTAATGGATCACGAATCCAGAAATGGAATGGGGTGTGACATATGATTAGCTACATCCAAGCAGAGATTAAGGTGATACAAAATATATTAACTTATGGTTGTTATTTGTTGACAAAAAAAAAAAACTGACAGCCGCTCTCTTCATACGTTTAATTTGTGCGAGAATAAAAACTAGAGGTCGGCATCATTGGATCAATCACTTTCTAGATGTGCGCTAAAGCTGTTTGTTGCATGGTTTGATAAATCGTTTTTTTTTTTTTTTTTTTTTTTTTTTTTTTGTAGATATGTTTTATGTTGAAGACTATTAAGTTGGCTTTTGATCCTGTTGCGCTAATATAGTCTTCCACTAACAATACAAAACTGTGTAAATCAAGCTCTAGAAGTATTGAATGTTTTGTCTTTTAAGGGAAATCTATGTCTACAAATAGAGTCTTAGAAGATGTTGATTTGATGTTATGAAGCTGAAGTTTTTATCTTATACGATGACACTCTAAAGTGCTCTTGAATTCGCAAATCTTTGAAGACGCCCTTGATCTCTTCTATGACATAATCCTACAACATACCTAGCCATTAGTTGCTCAAAACAACTTAAGTGCATGCTAAACTTAATATCACTATTCTCGACCCTCCTTTTGCCTAACTCGACGACATACCTGGTGAACCCGACGTGAAAGGAGGGGGTGAGTGAATTATAGAGCCACAAAGATTAGCATAATCAAAATGGAAGAGATCCTAGCTCAATTCCTACGATTTCAAGAAGAGGATAGGCGTCAAAAAGCCATCCAATCACTTCATGAACGTCTAGTCAATCGGTGTGGCTTTTTTAATGGAAAGAATGTCTCAAAGTTCTGCAAAGAATATGAACTCGAGGCCAAATATCTAGGAGTCGGATTAAGTCCGATGACGGAAAAAGAATTATGTGAAAACTTTATCTATGTGTCGGGATACGACATGCGAGACCAAATAATGCGAATAAATCAAACGACATGGTCCCAATACAAAGCGACACTCCTCAAGCAGTTTATGCTAGAGGATCTTGATAAAGTAACTCGTAGATCTTTCCTAAGGTGGGTTCATATGCCCAAAGACCAACCAATTCTTGAGATCAAAGAAGAGTTTGAGCGACAATATGATGATCTTTCTGAGCACGATAAGAGGTGCATAAGTCATGAAAGGGTTTCGTTGTTTCTTCGAACAATCGATATTAATGCCCGAGAGGAGTTAATTCCACTTCTTCAAGATATAGACTCCAACTTAGGACTCACAGAGGATTGGATGCTCGTCCATGAAGCTGTGATGAAATACGTAAAGAAACAACAAACAATAGAGAAATTTTTAAATGATTGGAGAACAGATCTTCAAACAGATGAAAATTATAACCATGTTCCAAGCATTTTACCAATCGTGGATAATGTTCAAGTCCATGAGGTTGTAGAGACCCCATTTGGGCATGAAGTAGATATGCATGGGCTTAATATTCATAGTGATGATGAGAAATATGAAGAAACTTCTAAAAGTGCGATTGATGTAACCTCAAAGGTTACAAGGTGCCAAGAGCCCCTAGACTTCTTTACAATGATTATATCTTTAGGTGCCATAAGTGGACAAAGCCCGAAGATGGGAGGATCAAAGGAGCAAGTGGAAGCTAATCAAAATCAAACCAAACTAAACCAACATCAAACCAAACAAACAACAAACATAAAACAAAACAAAAACCAACAAAACCCAACAAGTAAACAAGATGAAGCTTCCTCTACTCCGATAAACTCCTCACATCGAATAAAAGATAATCAAACAAATCAAGAAACATATCAAGATGCAAACAAAGAGATAGAGATATCTAGAAGGCTCATAGGTGACCAAATGGAGATAAAAGATGAGATACAAATAGAGAACCTAATAAATATGTCTGAAGATCGAGCTCGAGATGCATCCTTACATGATGACATCGGGCAAGATTTGAAGTATGATTGGATGTCACTTGATGGTGATGATTCCCTTCTAACACAAGATTCGGATAGAACTTCTGATCTAATGACTGAATTACATGAAGGAACTCCCATGGAACATGATGTTGAATCTAAGGACCTGTCAATAAAAGATCCGATGGGTAAGAAAATGGATATGCAGAAATCCACATTATACATGCATACAGAGATGCAAGAAAACGAACTTACTTATATGAAGGAGGACATGCAAATAATGAGTCCTCTAGAGGTTGAAATGTGTGATGACGGAGTTGAGCATGATACTAATCTAGAGGATATACAAATGATAAGTCCTCTAGATAGTGATATGTATGTCGATGGTGATAAGCATGATCCGAATCCTACGGATAGTCTAGATCAAGATCAAGATCAAGATACTGATATGCTTTTGAGCGATGTCACATTGAACAAAGATCCTACACATAAAAGAGAGGATAAGTTGGATGGAGTTCAAAATAATGATATGTATGGAAATGAAGCTACATTCTATGAAGAGAGAAATATGAATGAACATGAGGAGGATGAGAAAATACCATTGATCATTTCTCTAAATACTGATATGTATGTCAAAAATAATCATGTTGAGTTGAGTCCACACGTTGAAGAAATTGAGCATAAAGTGGCAGATGAAATGTTTATTGTGACATATGATAAATCAGATGCGTGTATAGCATTGAAGAATATCCAATGTAAAACTGTTGAGTCAAACGATTGCAACGATGAAGCTCAAGTTGATTTGGATGCGTATGTTGAGATTCTCATACATGATGAGATTCTTGAGCAAGAATTAGTGACTGAAGAATCAATGCTTGAAGAAGGTGGACTAAGTACATCCTCTGAAGAGAATAAGCAAGAAATGATTGAGAGATATGAAGAATTCTATGATGGGATCTTGAATAAAGAAGTTGAGTTCCCGTCAATCTACATGCACTGTCCTATAAGGTGTAAAAATTATGATGAGTTTGATCTTGATAAGAAAGTTTCTAGTGATATTGAAGATGAAGACTTTCTTGGGTTCAGTGATATTGAGTCTCTTCATGAAAATGGGCAGATGAATCTGGAAAAAGACAATGATGAAGAGTTCCTGGAAAGATTGGAGAAAGAAGCAGACTTCATAATTTCCGAAACTCAGTCAGAAAGGAATGATTTTGCCATGGAGAATAAAGATGACTGTGTCTTGATGTCTGAGTATGATGAACACTTCCATTTGAAGTGGGATTCAAATGATTCTATTCAAAAACCTCATCTTAACGGTGATGAAGGCATGATAGAAGATATTGAAAGGGATAAAACTCCTATAAATGATCTCAAGCATGAAATAAAAGAAAATACATGCTTACAAGAAAATTTCAATTATGAATCAGACATATGCAAATTTCAAACTTCATATACATGTATTCATGACTCTGCACATGATGAATTTGAAAGAATCATAAATAAAGATACTCATGCTCAGATAATTGAAATATGGATATCCAAATTCTCTGAGAGTTACAAAGACCAAACAAGCTGCCAAGAGGTAGACAAGCAAAAAAGGTGGCTTGTATACATATTTACTGTATTTATGAATGCAACACTGATTGGTGCAATTCAAAGATGGCTTGTTTTTAAACATACCTTCTTTGGAGAATTTATTTGTGAAAATGTATTGGAAAGGAATTTCTTGTATTCACAAGAAATTCAAAAGTGACTTTTGTAAATATAATTATGTAAATACTTAATAATTATGTTTTGATTTTTTGAGATGGATAAAAGCAAATATAAAAATAAATAAATAAATAAATAAACAAATAAATGCATAAATAAATAGAGCAAGAAAATGCATCTAGCTCTCAAGAAAATGAAAACTTTTCAAAATAATCTTTTTGAATATGATGCTACTAATGTGTTTTCTGAGTTTATAAGAACAGGTGTTGATATGGAGCTAATTGGAGATCTAGGAGTTTGATGGATTGTGCAGGAGGCAACCACTTTCAAATTACATCTTTATGGTTTACTGCAAATGGTTTCCTGAAGTTCTTTCATGGATTGCATGTACATATTGTGTCATATGATTTGATGTTTCTTATGATTTGTTTAGTTTCTATGAGTGCAGGAATGATCAAGCGAAGCCAACGGAGATGATGACTCAAGAACAAAGCCGTGAAAATCTTTTTCATTAGCTATCGTGCTTTAACCCTGGTCTTTTCTTTGCACCATTTTTGAGATGCATTGCATGCCAAATATGCATGTAAAAATATATAGAAACACGTCTTTGAAATTCCGTAGAAGCACGTCCATCTGCACAATTAGATAGGTAAATATCATTGAAAAATAATAAAGCAAGTTTTGAGTGATAAGAGGGAATAGTTCTGAGTAAGGGAGAGTGATTGCATCTGTAAGAGAGTGGAGTTGTGAGTGATGTGAGCGTTGCTTAGATACCATAAAACCTTGATATTTTTGCACCATTTTGTTTCCCTTCATGCACCTAAAACATGCATAAATGAAATGTAAAGAGCACGAGTGATATTTTGGTTAAAACCCATAGTTGCACGAGTGATTGCACTTGTATTGAATTGTATATCCATGATGAAAATGTGAGTTCAATTTGAGTGTACATCCTCAACACCGAATTCCTGATACCTCACCTATTTACACCATGCTGTTTTTTTTATGCACTTAGAGTATGCATATGTAGGGCTCATTACATGGCCGTGCATAGGCACATTTGTTTTAATCCATGCACTTGATTTCACTCACATTTGGATTCTTGAAGACTTGCAGATACCGAGATTGATGGTGGTACATCCGGAGGATGTACAGGTTCAGAGGGGGTGGATGTGGTCACGATTTGAAGCCATTGCTTTCGGCATAAGATGTTTTGAAGAGGCTGAACCGCACCATTCGGGATGCTTCGCGATGTTGGGGAATGATATTGGAAGAATACTCCATGATTGCATGCGCTTCAAGAGAACACTCAAGCAGATGGATTTGTTTGATGAAAATAGTGCAAGAGCAGTTCGACGATTCTGCCTCTCATACCATGATATATTGTCCATCATTATAGAATTTTCATCTCGTCGGCAACAAATGAGGCATGCACATGACTCTTCTGCGTGTCTCCACAACTGTGATTAGAAAGAAGGCAAGAGAGAAAAACGCGAGGATTCTAAAGTTGTTGCGGACCTCCTCCTGGACTGCCTCTGACGGAGGACGTTCTCAGAAAAAAGAAAGAGGGAGGTCTCTTTAAAAAAAAAAAAAAAAAGACGCTGAACCATTGGGAGATTGTCGATGGAGGATTCGCAGAGATACTA
Source organism: Ceratopteris richardii (assembly GCA_020310875.1). Taxonomy (NCBI): domain Eukaryota; kingdom Viridiplantae; phylum Streptophyta; class Polypodiopsida; order Polypodiales; family Pteridaceae; genus Ceratopteris; species Ceratopteris richardii. The sequence goes on from CM035438.1 coordinate 4,064,288, forward strand.
CTAATTTAGTGATGTAACGTGGATGAAAAGGAGGGGCAAAAAGGATTTCGTGTTCCGTTTTTGACAGGGAATGAAGTTTCGGGCCTCAGCAAGAAAGAAAAGGGCATGCGTAATTGACAGGGAAGAACGAAGGCTTATGCCAGTTGGTCACCATGGAGAGAAAAAGGACATGCAACCATTGATGATGAAGGATGGCAAGCTGGCCAATTCATGTGATGTATGCATGTGGCTGATTCGCGGGAAGGAGGGGCTGGCAGATGTACTAGTTAATGGAATGATATAGCTCTGAGACTGGAGTTTGATGTGAAGGAGGCTGGCTGTTTTGAAGATTAGCGAAGGACTAGTTTCATGATTGCAAAGACTGACGCTACAAAGCTGAAGTGCAGAAAATTTGTGTTGGATTCATTCAACTTAGCAGAGGTTGTACATTCACGGAATTTGAATGCAAGAGATGGTCGAAGCATTTGCATATGATAACTCCAGGATATAGTACAAGTAATACAATAAATCTTCGTTTGTGGGCAGCAATGATCTTCAGTATCAGGCGATTATGGGTGATAAAAGGGAGCCGCTATTCCCGAATGCATCTGTTATTGCACAGATTTGCGGACTTTCATCTTCAAATTATCCGTTGTTCAGGCATCATATAACAAGTGACATCCGATGTTCTGTTGCAAAATCTGATATACCTTAATTACTCTCTAGTGAAATACAAATCTAATTGGATGAGACATCTCAGACGAATCAATTCAAGAAATTGTCGACCAATATAAGGTGGCACTTACAGATCTGACAGTGAATTCAAAAATCATTAAAAGGAGGCTCACGCTGAATGAGGAGGATCAGAACAGTGGAGGGGCTGATGCATGGACGATGGAAATGACAGGAGCTCGGGAGCTAGGTATAATTAGGGGAGAGAGCTTGGTTTGGTACAGAAGATAATAAGGAGACTCAGAAAGAGGCAGCCACTCCAAATCAGCAACAAAAGATAGAAAAAAAATCTCGGAGAATATACAGCTTGAGTTGAAGACCTCTGTTGAATGTATCGTAGCTTTCAAGGGAAGGCCTATGTGAACTTCTGCAAAGATGGTGTCCTATAAATATCTGAGAGAGGATTATCAAAGCCTAGAAACACCCTGAGCCCGATTCTCTATATGTAAAGGAGGTTGATATTTCCGAGCCAGCTGGTCCTTTCACCATCTGTAGTGGGTTTGTCAAGTATGTTCCCTTGCAAGATCTAAGCATCGATTTGACATGTATTCAGCGAATTTAAAGCCCATACACAACGAAAGGCATCCATAGCTCGAGATGACCATGTAGTGATCACGGTGACAAGTTCACGTCCGAACGATGGTCCTGTAGAACGAGTAATCCTCTAGAACGATGGTCCGTGGAGGCATTGGAGACGGGAATCACAAGTGATGGCTCAAGACTGAAAAGCTTGGAACGGTGATTGAGTATCCAGGTCTCTTGTGAATGCAGCATGTCTTTGGCCAGTCGCATCCTTGAATCTTCCTGCGTCACATGGAAAGGTATTTAGCTTTGAAATTGTCGCACTTGTAAGTTCTGTATGATACTTGCCCTGTAAGCGGGCCTTTACAAAGGCCCGTAGCCCCATTAAGTGAGGACTTAGGACGGAGAGTATTTCCATTCTACTAATAAAGCATGGTGTGTATCATAGGTCTGCACATCATCGATAGAATGCTGTAGTATAAGTTTTACGCTGCACTCTAATGAAAAGGGTTTGAGAAATATGTCTTCCTATTCTATTGCAAGTAAAGCAGCCTCACTCAAGATTCATCCACAGGGACTTTCTGCTTAAGGATGTACAACTATTGCAGTTGCCCACTCTGTAATGTAACGACATGTCAGGATTGTTCTCTTATATGACTAGTTTTTCAATGTAAGTGTCTGTGTGGAATAAAAAAAAATAAGCCGATATCAAGCAAATATTTCTAATACTTTGTAGAAAAGTATTTTCACATGAAACATGGTTATTATTTTGTTCGAGGATAGACAGGTTGTATCAATCAAGAATGTATTTTTCATTCCTTTTGAGATGTGGTATAACTACAGGGATGCTATTTTGTAATGGATCACGAATCCAGAAATGGAATGGGGTGTGACATATGATTAGCTACATCCAAGCAGAGATTAAGGTGATACAAAATATATTAACTTATGGTTGTTATTTGTTGACAAAAAAAAAAAACTGACAGCCGCTCTCTTCATACGTTTAATCTGTGCGAGAATAAAAACTAGAGGTCGGCATCATTGGATCAATCACTTTCTAGATGTGCGCTAAAGCTGTTTGTTGCATGGTTTGATAAATCGTTTTTTTTTTTTTTTTTTTTTTTTTTTTTTTTTGTAGATATGTTTTATGTTGAAGACTATTAAGTTGGCTTTTGATCCTGTTGCGCTAATATAGTCTTCCACTAACAATACAAAACTGTGTAAATCAAGCTCTAGAAGTATTGAATGTTTTGTCTTTTAAGGGAAATCTATGTCTACAAATAGAGTCTTAGAAGATGTTGATTTGATGTTATGAAGCTGAAGTTTTTATCTTATACGATGACACTCTAAAGTGCTCTTGAATTCGCAAATCTCTGAAGACGCCCTTGATCTCTTCTATGACATAATCCTACAACATACCTAGCCATTAGTTGCTCAAAACAACTTAAGTGCATGCTAAACTTAATATCACTATTCTCGACCCTCCTTTTGCCTAACTCGACGACACCGGTCCTCACGTCTCCACGGATTGACATTTATGAGGTGTATCTCCTCACGTTGGTACTCACCATTGTGCTAGAGTGACACCAAATTTGGCGCCGTTGCCGGGGAGAGAGTTTGGAGGACGAGCGTGTGACGGTAAGACGTAGAGTAGCGACGTTGGAAGGTAAAAAAATCATCATTTTCAGTTCAGTTTTTGAATTTTCCTTCTTCTTCATCTTCACCATCATCACCATCTCCACCCACCTTCATCTTCTCAGTTTTTCTCCATTTTTTAGAGTACATTCACCTTGTTTTTACTTGTGGTTGTGAGAAAGAAGCTTAGAGGGGGGTGCAGAACTGAATCGCTGAAGAAAAAACTCGTGAAACACTCTCCAAACACCAAGAATCTGAGCGGCCATTTTCGGAAGTGCTAAAACCTGCGTCAAGTATCGTTTTTGAGAAACAAAGCTTTTGGGAGCTACGCGGAGCAAAATAGGGTGCTAGGAGAGTTGGAAGAGAGTATCAAAGGTAAGCAAACCCACTTCATACTCATGAACTCTCAGGAAATCCAAGTTTTTTCAGAAAAAAAAAGTCGACCTGCGTCAAGTATCGTTTGGGATTTACAGAGGTTAAATGTTGAGTTTTGGGTGATACAAAGAGTGAGGAGAGGGGAGAAGGACTAGGAAAACAAGGGCATCAAAACAAAACTTAAAAAATCTTGCAAAAATCTTGGCAAAGGGTCAAGTATCGTTTTGCTCCCGCGGTCGAGTATCACGATACCTGACAAGTATCGTGAATCTCCTGTGGTTGAGTATCGCGATATTTCCCTCCGATCGTGTATCGTTTCATACCGATCGCGATACTTGGCCAAAGATCGTTTTGTCCAGCGATCGTTTGTGAGAGATCGTTTGCCAAAGATCGTTTCATCAGCGATCGTTTCGCAAAGATCGTCGATCGTCTATCGTTTGGTTCAGCGATCGCGATACCTGACAAGTATCGTGTATCGTTTTGAGTCAGAGATCGTTTGCCAAAGATCGTCGATCAAGTATCGTTTCGAGTTAGCGATCGTTTGCCAGCGATCGTTTTGCCAAAGATCGTTTTGTCCAGCGATCGTTTGGTGAGAGATCGGTATCGTTTGTCAAAGATCGCGATATTTATCAGAGATCGGGTATCGCCTAAGTCTGGAATCGTGTATCGTTTTCTTCCAAGTATCGAGTATCGTCTGGAGCTAAATATCGTTTTGCCCGAGTATCGTGGATATCAAGTATCACGATATTTCTCAACTATCGTGTATCGTGACAAGGTAAGTATCGTGTATCGTTATACAACGATCGCGATACCTATCAAAGATCGTGTATCCTGGAGTTTGCTCACGATACTTGTTGAAGATCGTGTATTGTCTACTTCAAGTATCGCGATACATACCAAGTATCGTGTATCGAGTTCCTCAAGTATCAAGTATCGTGTCCTACAAATGTCATGTATCGCCTGATTTGAAGCATTTTCTGAGAGACCCTGTTTCCCTGTTTTAACCCCCAGAACCCTGAACTGGCATAACTTTCTCATACGAAATCCGTTTCCTCAGGGAAACTAGAAAACCAAGAAGTTCCAAAGGATTTTGAGCAATATAAGAGAACTTTGGGACTAGAAGCCAAGGCTTATGAACCTGAGATCTGGCAGACACTTAGGCAAGGATAGACAAAGCATTAGGTCATCTGAGGCTAGTGTCAACCATACATCCAAGTCTTGGGCTCAACAGCTTAGTGGTTACCCTTACACACGAAGTTCAGAAACCAGTGACTCGGAAATGTCTTTTAGCATGGAAAGACCCACACGTAGCTCAGGCATTGCCTGTTTACAGACACCAGAAGGTCCCTATAAGACCCAATTGGAGTATATCCGGACCAACCAGTTAGGTGCTCGCATCTATGAGGATGGTCTAAGACGATCAGTGGTTCAACTCAAGAATCCTGACCAACCCTTTGGACTTGAACACCCAGTGGTCAAGTTTGAAGAGGGTGCTTACATTGATAAGGAAGGAACCATGTATGTGGTTACCAACTTACCAGATAGGACAGATGAGTTTGGAAATATCATTACTGAGAATGAGATAGGAGACCTAGAGCAAGGAGACCTAGGAGGAGAACCCAAGACCCCTAGAGGCAAGTCAGTCTTAACCAGAGTGCTCACTCCAGAATGGATCCCTCAAGATAATAAAAGCATAGAACTATTCGTGAATAGAGAAACGGAGGAAGCCTTTTGGAGATTTAGGCCAGATCAACCCAGCCCAGTAGTCACCATCTATGAATTCAAGGATCCATAGATACCAGGGAAAGTTGTCTATCTAGATCACACATCTCAAAATTTATTCTTGGTATCAGATCATGACAGACATGCTTACACTTGGCAAGGTGAATCAATTTTCCCTCCACCAAGATCTAATGTTTCCCAGGGCCTCCAAGGAGCCGGATCATCCAAGGCTCATGAAACCCAGAGAGAAAGAACTAGAGAGAGACCAGAGGTAAGCTTTGCAGATACTATAGGCAGAGACAGATCATGATATGGAACGGAAAGACTTGAAAGGGAGAGACATAGAGTGTATAGGCATCAAAGAGACGATCATGATTTCCCATTGCCTAGACCACGAGAGCACTCAAGAACCCTTAGACCCTCTCAAGTGGTTAAGACAATGAAGAACTACTTTGATGGATTTGGAGATCCTTATGATCATGTGGCGGAGTTCAAACAAGTGCTAAGAGCTGAACAGGTTGAAGACTTATTCACCCAGTTCGAGGCATTTGGGTTGACTCTTAAGGGTACTGCCTTAGCTTGGTTTCAACCTCTAAACAGTCGCAACTATAGAGAGATAGGTCAGCTGCTAGAAGAATTCATTGTAGAATTTTCCAAGAGTGGTATCAGGCATAACACATCATCCTTGATCCACAGCTTCAAGCAGACACCCCAAGAAACAGTGCGACTTGCAGGAAGAAGGTTTAGACAGTACCTGGAAAGATGCCCTGTACCAGAATTACCCACATCAGCTAAACAGGTGGCACTGTTTTTAGATGGCCTGTTGAGCACAAAATTAAGGTCATATGTATACTTGAAAGAGCCTAGATCCATAGAAGAGTGTATACGGATGTGCATTGACATAGAAGATAACTTGGGTGAGGAGTTAGGACTATCCAAACTCTATAAAGACTCTGATAGTTCTACAAGTCATACCTCTAGAGCCTCCACTGAGATAGATGAGATAGCTGAGCAAGTGGCCAAAAAGCTAGGAGTTCAAAGTAGACAAATGCCAAGGGTCACCTCAGTGAAGCGATGTTATACATGTGGAGGAGATCACATGGCTAATGTTTGTCCATTGACGACTCAACCCCAAGGAAACCCTAATGCTCTATATTGCACCATTGAGAGGAAATATACAAATCATACGACCCAAGATTGTCCCTATAACAGGCAGGCTGTTAGACAAAATTATCAGCAACCTTACCAGCAGGGTAGGTATCAGAATCAGTACCAACAGCCATATTATAGGCCACAACAATATCAACCTCAATACCAGCAGCAATATCAGGCACCATATAGGCCACAACCAGTCCTTGGAAACCAACCACCAGCTCCTGCCAATGTGATCCCAGTTAAATATACGATGGCGGAGGAGAACCATAATAGAGCATTGGTGCCACTAACCCCATTGGTCTCAGAAAATGATTCTCACGCTCATGGTTCAGACTACTTCCATGAAGATAGTCCACAGGCTTATTATATAGAGTCACCTGAGCAAAGTGAGACTTCTCAGTATCAATATGGGACACCACCTATAGAACAAAATTGGGAGCCAGAATACTCCAATGTCATGTATACGAATCCAAATCCTAGGCCCCAATGGAGACAGGAAAGACCACAAGCCCCTAGAGGACCATGCTTTAGATGTCAGGGCGACCATTTCATTCGTGAATGTCCCCACCAACCAGCTCTAGGACTAGGACAAAACATCACAATACAAGGCTTTTGTCCTGAGTGCGGCAAGGAACATCTTCCTAGAGAGTGTCCTAGGAATCCCTCTAGTGCACCCAAGGTCACACCCATCAACGTGGTAGGCTTAGTGGCAGATTCAAGTTCAAGTACCAATAATGTGGCTCCTGTACAGGCAGTTACTAGGGCACAGGCTGCACAACAAGCAAAACCAGCTGAGCAGTCAGAGTCAAGTGAGGCAGGAGAACCTAGCAAGAGAAAACCAAGAACATGGAAGGATACCAGAGAGAAGGCTAATCGCAAGTGGAACAAAAAACTATCCGAGCTAGAAGAAAGCCTAAGGGATACCAAAACAAAAATAGAAGACATTACATCTCAAAGCCCCTCGCATGCCGAAGCTCCATCCACTTCGCTTCATCCCACCCCACCACCCATTGTAAATAACCCACAACCAGGGTCTGTTCTTGCAGATTCAACCCCAGAAGGCTTGGACATGATGTTCAAGGCCTACCAGGCTCGTCTTCAAGAAGGGCCAACAACTGCAAACCTAGACAAGAGTTACCCTAGAGCAGACTTAGAGATTGAACGGATGAAATTGTGCATGAAAATGGTAGAACAAGCTCAAGCTATACTTGAGACTAGTCAAAAGTTCAATCAGACAAACTCTGTCAAACCGGATTTGCATTTCCAAGGCTTACTAGAAAGATTAGAGCAGTTGGTAAACAAACCACAAATTTCTTTACCTCCATAGGCTCAACCAGTTATTGAAAGAGGAAGCTCACCACCAATGGGAGCTTATGTTCCTAATTCCACGGATGCTGGAATACCTCCTTCAATTCAACAATACTCTCAAGAGTTCTTGCAGGAAATACAGGAAGAGAAATGGGCCAAGGAGAAGGGTAATTCCCCTCCTATTCCTGAGATTGATGATCTTCATGACCAATTTCCCCAAGACATTCCGTCTATCTATGGAGACCAAGCAGAGCAACAAGAAGATGAAAGATTAGATTTTGAATCTAATTCTTTACAAGAGTTGCCTCATTACACAGGCCCGTGGGAATCTGAATCTCTCCAGATCAGAGCTCCCACAATATTGGTAAGAAATGAGGACTCAGTGATTCCAAGAAACACTGATGTTGTGAAGAACACTAAGGTTCAATGTCATCTCACTGTGGAAGAGCTGCTCAAAGCAAAACCGGAGCTATGGAATCATGTGAAGGATCAGGTTCCAGAACTTGAATCCAATATGCCAAAAGTAGGCTCTAAGCAAAAAGTTCCAGAGATACCTCTCGACAAGATAGGAGACATGAGCGAAGGTGAAGAAGGTAACACTTATCTTCCGATCACCTATCACGGTTACACAACCAAAGCAATCGTAGATTCAGGTGCTGGTGTTGCTATTGCGACCACCTCCTTGTGGAAGCGATGGGGCAAACCCACATTAAGACCAACTAGAATGAAGCTTCAAATGGCAGATGGTCATTTTGAAAGACCTCTAGGATTGCTTGAGGGGATAACTCTAACCACTTGTGGTGTAGAGTTTGAACATACATTTGCTATATGTGACTTTGAAAAAAATAATGTCTACGAGATGATCCTAGGAAGACCGTTCCTACGACAATTGCAAATAGTACAGGATTGGGGAACCAACTCCTTGTACTTACAACACTTAGGGGTCACAACCAAGGTCAATCTGAAGGATTACACCTTCAGAGATGTACCCCCCCTACAGTGGAATCCTATCCACAAAGCGAAAGAAGATTCTATCTCAGTGCATTCTGGAAGTTCACCTGATCCATCATGGCTGCATGAAGATACTCACTTGTGGATGTGCAAAGTCGCAGAGCAAGAGGAAAAGCGCCTAAAAGCGAGAGAAGAAGGAACTCCCCCAGGAGATAGACCAATAAAAGACCCAGCCTATACACCGATGATATTTCCAGATGAGGAATTTGAACCTCATGGTTGGGCAGAAATCTTAGCTACCATGGACATTGCAGTCAATGAAGAACAATGGACACCTCATTGTGATGAGGAGGGTTATGATATTTCAGTGTTCATGTGTCAGCCCCTGTTGGAAGAGTGTGATCCTAGTGAGTTCATAGAAGAAGAAGAGAATGACGATGATCTAGAATCCATTGTGATGGATACCTACTTTGACTCAGAGGAACACTATTTAGAAGACATAGGAGTGTTAACCCAAAAAGAAGAAGAACCCCTCACGAGTATTAAAACTATAAATTCAAAGGAAGGAAGTGAAGGAGGTCAAAAGAAAAAGAAAAGAAAAGCAGTGAAACAAGAAGAGGAAGAATCATTGTTTGAAGTACCAGAAAATTTCAAGAAATATGAAGTGGAAGACCGAAAAATTTTGGTACGGATGCCTAAGAGAGAGGCCATTATAGGAGAAGCATATGACAATAAAGAAAAGACCAAAAAAATTGTAGTGACCATTGAAGGGAACGAAGAACGATGTACGTACATAGGAGATGACCTAAGTGCAAAAGAAGAAGCAGAGCTTGTAGCTCTATTAAGGGAGTATAGGGATGTATTCGCATGGCACTATAGAGACTTGAAAGGAGTAGATCCAAAGATTTGCTCTCATACGATTCCGATGACCGCCGATGCCAAGCCCACCAAACAAAAGCCCTACACATATAATGACAATTATGCAGCCAAAATAAAGGAGGAAATTGACAGGCTGATTGAAGCTGGATTCATCTATGAGATTGAGCACACTGAATGGGTGTCCCCCATTGTGGTGGTGCCCAAGAAGAATGGGAAATTGCGCGTGTGCATTAACCTTAAAAAAGTTAATGCCGCTACGATCAGAGATAGTTATCCACTTCCAATCACCGAACATCTATTGGAGCGTGTTGCAGGCAAGGAAGTTTATAGCTTCCTTGATGGATTTTCAGGTTACAACCAAGTAGCCATTGCCCCCGAAGATCAACACAAAACGGCCTTTGCCACAGAATGGGGAATTTTTGCATTTCGTGTGATGCCATTTGGGCTCACCAATGCACCTGCAACATTCCAAAGGCTCATGTGTCATGTCTTCAAAGAGTTCTTGCGGAAGAGCTTAGAAGTATATGTGGATGACTTATGTGCTCATTCCCAACAAAGAAGATACCACATCCCTGAGCTCAGACAAATCTTCAACAAGTGTAGAGATTATCGAGTTTGTCTGAACCCAGAGAAGTGTGTGTTCATGGTACGACAAGGTAAAATCTTAGGTCACATTGTTTCTAAGAATGGAATTTCAACAGATGAAGACAAGGTAAGAGCAATAGCAGAGCTGCCAAGACCAAGGAATGTTAAAGAGGTACAAGCCTTTATGGGCCATTGTGGATATTACCGTAGGTTTATCCACATGTATGCCATCATAGCTAAACCTCTTTATGGGTTGTTAACAAATTTTGAGTGGAACGAGGAATGCGAGAATTCCTTCAACGAGCTAAAAAGACGCTTGTGCTCAGCACCAATATTGACTACTCCGGATTGGAGCAAACCCTTTCATGTCCATGTAGATGCCTCCAATCATGCAATAGGATGTGTGCTAGCACAACCCACAGGTGAAGGAAACCTAGATTTGCCGATAGCATATGCTAGTAGGCAATTAAATGCAGCTGAACGAAATTATACCACAACGGAGAGAGAAGGCCTAGGCATGGTATACGCTGTGAAAAAGTTTAGACACTATCTATTGGCCAATAAGTTCAAGTTTTTCACTGATCATCAAGCTTTACTATATTTGGTCAATAAACCTTGCAATGCAGGCCGCTTAGTGAGATGGTTCCTCTTACTAATGGAATACGACTTTGAAGTTGTTGTCAGGAAAGGTAGAACCCATCTTAGGGCAGACCATCTTTCTCGTATCACTTCAGGAGAGCCACCGCAAGGAGTGTCTGATGAACTGCCCGATGCTTATCTGTTCAATTTAGAAGTTGTTCCTAAATGGGCAAATAAGTTGGTACCAGTCCTAACCTTTGGGCCTGCAAATAAAAATGTGAAAACAAGCAAAGAAGAAATTGTAAAATCACAAAAGTATCAAATATTGGCCGGAAGTATGTACAAGCAAGATACCGAGGGCGTATTAGCTTGTTGTGTTGAGGACGACGAACATACTAGTTGGATGCAACAAGCCCATGAGGGATTGCTAGGAAATCACTACTCTAAACAACGAACATTGCAGAATCTAAAACGGTTAGGAGTGTATTGGCCTAGCATGGACAAAGAAATACTGGAGTGGATCCAAAATTGTCCAGTGTGCCAGGAGAGACCCCCAGTGGAGCATGCCACTCTTTATCATATGTCATTAATCCCAGATTGGAGTGCTCCATTGGTTGCGTTCATGAGATCGGGAACATTACCCAATCAGGCTAGTCTTGCAAGAAAACGAAGCATGGAGCAAGAGGCTCAAGACTATGCCTTAGTAGGAGACAACCTATATCGAAGAGGCAAGGATGGTTACCTAAGACTGTGCGTTCATGAATCAGACTATTTGAAAGTCTTAGAAACTGCACACAGCAGTGCTGCAGGTGGACACTTTGGGCCTGACAGAGTAATTAAGACCATTCTATTCTCAGGACTTTGGTGGCCCACTCTTCATATGGATGCACATACTTATGTGAAGAAATGTGACACATGCCAACGTGCCCAATATCCGATAAGAAAAGACGAGATGCCTTTAAGGCCAATGATGGGAGGACGCGCATTCTCGAAGTGGGGCATAGACTTTGTTGGTCCTATTAACCCCCCAGCTAGAAACTCCCATGCAGAATACATTATTGTAGCCACAGATTACCTTACAAAGTGGGTGGAAGTAAAAGCCACGACAAAGAATGATGCTCAAACGAAGGCTAAGTTCTTATTCGAAAATGTGTTCACTAGATATGGGTTACCAATAGAGTTGGTCAGTGATAGAGGTACGCACTTCTTGAATGAGGTCATTGAAAATCTCCTTCAAGAATTCATGGTGATACATAAGAAGTCTGCCCCCTATCACCCACAAGCTAACGGACAGGCCGAGAGCACGAATAAGATCCTATGTAACGTATTGACGAAACTTGTAAACAATAAACGCTCTGATTGGGACAAACAACTTCATCATGTTGTTTGGGCATACCGAGTTGCCTACAAAACGGTACTCAATGCTACCCCATTTCAGATGGTCTTTGGACAGAATGTCGTGCTACCATTGGACTACCTAATCCCAGCCTTGAAAGTAGCACAAGAGCATGAGTGGAATGGACATGAGTTGTCTTCCAGGATCTTTGATCTAGAACGCTTAGGTGAGACGAGGCTACGGGCAGCAGCAGGCATTTATGCTGCAAAGAAAAGGCAAAAGGCATACTTTGATGCCCATGTAAAGGATAAAGGCTTGAAGGAAGGAGATCTAGTGTTGGTTTATACGCTAAAGCAACATGCCCGCAAATTGGAGAAACGAGGATATGGACCCATGATCATTAATAGACTCTCCACTAGCGGTGCAGTTCAATTGGCCACTTTAGAAGGTGATGTCCTACCCAACTATATTAGTGGATGCCGAGTCAAGTTATATCAAGAACCTCTTACAGAGGAAATGCTCATGAGACTCAATACCGCTAAGAAGCGAAAAGAAGAGGAGTTAAGGGTTAGAGAAGAAGCACAAGCAGAGGCTAGAGAGCGCATCAGAAGAAATAAGCTACGGCGGCTAGGCCAAGATGTCAACACAAAAGCTCCAAAATATCACATGGACATGTGCCAAAAATCGGGCATAACTACTTCTCAAATAATTGATCGACGACCCTTTGTGACTATAGAGTTAGGACAAGGAAAGAGTGTAAAGACTGTGAGAGCATTAGTTGATTCAGGTGCAGCAACTAGCGCAGTTCGACTTTCATACTGCCAAGACCTGCAATTGAACATCAAGCCCATAGAAGCCTATCTCATAGGGCTAGGAGGCATGGAAACACCCTGTTTGGGCGAGGTGGAACTTCCCATCTACCTTCAAGATGTTCCAATAAAAGTCAAAACGCTAGTGTGTCAGGATGAGGACCTCACAGAGCCACTTGTCTTGGGTCAAGATTGGATTTACGACCATGCTGTCAACTTGAACCTAAGAAATCAACTTCTTCAAGTTTGGGTATATAATCAAAGCATTACATTAGAATTGGAGAATCGCATGCCCACTGACACTGACACCACACACTCTCTTTGTCCCTCTAAGGCTAATCTTCTCGAACAAGATGTTGTAGATGTCAAAAGCTCTATGATCCAGACAGATGCAATCACGGAAGGACAGTCGCAAAGGCAAGATGAACCTTCTTCTTGTTTTCCAAAGAGTAAAGCATCCACCGTAGTTCAACCTCAGAAGCAAGCAAAACAGTGCAAGACAGCCAGTCTATCACATAGACAAAGAACCTTCAAGAGGAAAGAAGTGTTGGGCATGACACAGATCTGGGTAAAGAAAGGAGTGCAACCATCGACGTTGCCTCAAAGATTCCCACCCAACCAGATCGACCATGACAACAGAAGGACCAAGCACCTGCGACAGCGTCAAGCACAAAGAATCCATCAAATTTGGGTACCGAAGCTATCAATGAAGGCCGACCACAATCAGGTACAAATTTGGGTGCCTAAAAAATTAGCTACAGCTCAACAAGGGCGATTACAGAAGTGGGTAACCAAGAAGCTCTTACACGTACAAAGACCTATGCTCCCCGCCATGCGAAAGGCCTCAACCAAGAAGCCAAGGAAAGCAAAGGGTAAGAACAGAGCACAAGGACCAAAAGAAGCTAAACTCAACCCTTCTACAAAAAAAGGTAGGCACTCACCGAGGATATGGGTTTGGAAGCCAAAAGCACAAGCAACATCCACAGAACCAAGGGGCCAACCACACTGGATACCAAAGTTTGGACAGCATCCAAAGAAGAACTGGCCTGAGGTGATCTCTACAGGGCCAAATACTATTCTGAAATGGGTTCCAATCCGGAGGATTACATCATTTCGAGATCCGATAGACACCTCCAATCAAAGAATTCATCAAGTATACAAGTAACATCAAAAGCCTCGACCAGCAGCAACCATGTGCCTTTGGCATAACCTTGTCGTTTGCACCATTCAGGTCATGCATTTCCAAAGTATGCATCAATATAGGGCCACCTTACAGGGCCGTGCATAGACACAATTGAGAAATCCCAGGCACATGAGACACAATTTTCACAGGCAAAATATGTTATTGATACTAACCTCTTTCTTCTTGTTTGCGGCCACCATTGTTCCAAAAAAAAAAAAAAAAAAAAAAAAAAAAAAAACAAAACAAAACAAAAAAGAAGACTATGTGCTTGAAAATGCTCATCAGCGAACTTCCAACAAGGACATCCCTCAACAAAAAGGACAAGCCGACGGTCAAACACCATGAGGGAACCACAACACGAAGAGATGCAGATCAACGGACCCTTCACCATGGTAAGACGTGTATGTTTCAACAACACTATAACCATGATAGATTAGGAAACCTCTTCGTCAGCATACCCTTGAGCACTTAGCTCAAGACCCAATCTCTTGCACCATACTTCTTGCCATGCATTTTCCAAGTACGCATATGTAGGGCCACATTACAAGGCCATGCACAAGGCACATATTTTGTTCAACCCATGCACTCATGCACTTACCCACCATTCATTGTGGGTCACAAGTACTTGGCATGAAAACTATGAAAAGCCACCTTTGGACGAACCAGACGACATCAAGATGACAACAACAAGAACAAGGAAGCCACCCACCATCGAGAGTTGCACACAATCAACATTGACCACCTCCTTTGAGCAACTAGTAGTTTTGGAAAACTCACAAATGCACCATCCAGATGGAATACAAGGCAGAAGCACGTACAAAGGGACTACAAACTGCAAGAGATAACAGTGGCAAAGTGAAGAACCAGACAAACGACCAGGATACATTGGGAAGAGGGATCGCTCTTGTTGCACGTAACGGACACTACCTCTCAATGTACTACATGGAACAACCACGACAACAAGGGTCTGTCAGGGACGACAGACTCAAGAGGGGGGGGAGTGTTGAAGCTTAAGGTCAAGGACAAAGCATGGAAGCGCATCAAGGAAGTGGACACACAAGAAGAAGGAGCAAGTAGGGAGCTCCAAGAAGCACATGTCAAATTTTCAGAAGAAATCCCTACAAAAATAGTGATTTTTATCACTAAAAACCATTGTAAATACCATTTTTCATTTTTGTAACTCCATTTTGTTCAAGCCGAGGAGTCCTCGAGCTTGAGGAGTATTAGATCTACCATCCTACCAATTTTCATGATTTTTAGACTCCGTTTGAGCCCCCAAATAAGCCATGGAACCTATTTTTTAACTAGGTCGGACACTAGGTCTGGACAGGGCCAAAACCACTCAAAAACTATAAAAAGGGCTGGAGAGCTCATTTTTGAGGTTAGCTTGTTGTAGATTTCAGTTTTGTAAGAGAACTCTTTGGTAATCGAAGCTTTCCATTGCTCCACTCTTTGCTCTTACCTTGTGCGCGTGTGTGTGTATGTGTGTGCATGCTTGTGTGCTTTCTCTCACGCACTTGTGCCATCACTTGCTCGCGGTCTTCATACCGGTCCTCACGTCTCCACGGATTGACATTTATGAGGTGTATCTCCTCACGTTGGTACTCACCATTGTGCTAGAGTGACACCATGGGATCCCACTTGAAAGACATGATTGGTTGGGGTAATGTCCAGGGAACATCGCATCCATGGGTTATGCACTTCATGGCTGGGATGGTTCACGTTCTTTCTCTCCTTGAGATTTCATCAATCTGGGGATGTCATTATTTCTATTTGGTTTTATGTGCCTTATGTGCTTTTTGATTATTCCTGGAGTTGCAGGTTGAGAAACCCCACCAAGGAGTGATACCCATGTTGGAGTAAAGATTGTGGAAACTTTAGGCACATCATATCTATGCATTCATCATATATATGATCTTTTTTGAAGGAAAGTATGCAGGAATGTACAAGATTAGAGATTGCACATGTATCAACTATCTGGAAGAGATTACGGGACCTCCAATAACTACTATGGTATAATATCTTTTATATGGAGTATTTTGAAATAATGTCCTTTACCTCTCTGTTGCATTCAAGGTATACAGATGGCTGCTCTTTGCTCCTCCTCTCGCTTCCTAGAAGAAAGTAGTGAGGAAAGATGAGGCTGAAGCAAGCTGGGGCTCTCGGAATCTTGTTTTGGATGTTTCTCGTTGAGTTTTTTGACTACTCATATTTTTGATAATGTCAAATCATGCCACATAGATTTGGTTGTTCTCGTTTGATTAGCTATGCTTGAACTAATTCAACCACTGACACACAATCGGTCGCACATGATTTGTTACTTTAAGGATGATTGATTACTTGGAGATGTCTTGTAGGGAGAAACTGATTCTTGATAGATGTGTTGTAGGCAAGGGGCCAAGTTTCACAGAAGAGCCCATAGATTGCAATGTAATGCATTCCTGCTTTTAGTCTGACTTCACTAGGTGGATTCATAAAAGATTCAAGGTTTTGAGAACTCAATGACTAATGTCCCAAGTTACTATATTGTTTTGTGGATGTGTACAATGACTACTTCCAGGAATAGAATCTATTACAGTTGGCATGGAGGGATCCCCACGTATTTGGTGATTAAACTGTTTAAATGATTTTTAATACTCCTTCCTCAAGTTTATGATGTAGGTGTATGCTATTGATGGAAATCAAAGTCCAGCTCTCCTGAACACAATAAGTGACATTTAGTACCACTGAAAGTGTCGGCTCTCCTTTCATTTAAAACAATTGATAAGTATTCCTAGGGGAAGATCCTTCTCCAAGCTCACTCAGGTCTCTGAAGGATCAATTGCAGGCCCTGAGGAGGATATGAACTGTTTCTTCAGACCTTCGTTTACATGAATAAGAATCGAGTATTATAGACTTTGGCATCATGTGGTTGAGGCGTGTGATTCCTGTAGCTAGGATCTGTCTCCACCTCCCCAACTTACCTGTAGAAGTCAAAAGGCCTAGTGTAGACCTAGAAGCAAGACCTACATGCGTGCATGAACCCTGATTGATGACTGAACTTACTATAGTACTCTTAGAGACAGGTATTACGTAATGCCCATGCAAGTTGATAACCCATATCCCTTCAAGTTGCATGATTGACCTTGTTAGACACATGAAACATGACTTATGATCTCTGGAATTCCCATGAATGCAAGTGACCTTCTTTTAAAATGACAAATTTGTTTGTTTTGGTTGTGGAACCTTGAATGAGTTCTTGATTTTTTGCGTAGTTTGTTCCCTCTTGACTGCAAAATGAACTCCATGATTGAGGTTGGATAGTTGACTGTATCTATAGTTGGCCTAATATGATTTCACTTTTATTTGGTCATAATGCTTGGAGCTTCACCTTATAAACTTCAAAAGGTAATCCACCAGTAGCTCACTTCATTCTGAAACCTAACTAGTATTCACACCTTTTTGGGCACCCAGATTGTGAATGATTGCCTTTGTGTACCACTCAATAATGGCTTAAATGAAAGTGGGGTTGAGTGCATAATGCTTGTACTGCCTAAATGTTCAGAGAGCAGGTATTCATCATAGGAAAGTTACAGGTTGACATGCAAAATAGGGGGTGAACCTATTTGGGACTGTCTAATTGTAATAGTCTTGAGAGTTTGTTTTTTTTCTAGAGACGAAATTCTCTGGTTTTACAATTCTCACTTAATATAGTATAGGCTAACACACACAACACTTAGCTTTGATTCCTTGGGACTCCTATAGATGCCCTCTTGTGAATGATATGCTCACAGGTTTTATGATCATTTTGAATTCTTGTGACTGACCCCGGTGGGATTGGTGTATACAGGAATTGGGAGCAATTTGATGACCACTATGCACTAATAAATCTATTTCATGTGCACCAGGAGTAGTGTTCTTCAGTAAATAAATGCTTTAAGACTTGTAATCGATGGCATGATAGTGGGGAAAGATTCTCATTGCTGGCTAGAAGACTAGAAATTCCCAAGGGATGTTTGTTGGTTTATACTTCAGGATGAGTTGTTGATCCTTTTGAGTTTTCTTCTCCATAATATCTTGCAGCTTGTTGGCATACAAATATATTTGGATGCTAAGATTGGGGGGTTCTTTGGAGCTCATTCCTCAAGAGAACTGTTATGTCTGTGGCTAGGGGTTGATCTATGGAATTTTGGTCCCTAAGCTTTCCATCCCAGATGCTATAGTAATACTCTGATTGCTTTAATTGATGGATCATATCACCTCGGTATTATGTTCACAGGACAATACATGTCATCACACATGCACTAAATGTAATATGAGCACAACATCTTTTGCATGATTTGCAATACACAATCAGATTGCTTATATAGGTACAGGTACTGCTCGTGTATGACATTAGGTAACGATTGGCCAAACTGGAATTTTGCCTAGGAATCCACCAATCTTACTTTAATGTCATAATTTTACTCCACATTATCACTATTGGTTGTTTTGGGTTCATACTTTGGTCTTGAGAGAGTAATTGGATTCTTTCTATTCTTTCGACATTGGTGCACGAGAATGGAATCATATATGCATGGCCATCCTATTTTCATCTACAGATACTACGATAATTGACCTCTTTGAATAAAAATAGGCCAGCGTAAGCTTATTTGAGATCTAGAAGACTATGGGGCTCTTTGGAGCTACTTTTTTGGAGGATTATATAGGGGTAGCTATACCTGATATACACACCATGGCAAGATAGATCTTCAAGAGGACGTCTCTCTAGAAGAAAAGTCTTGCATATGAGGATGCCCCTGAAGTGGAAACTAAATTTTAAATAAATGTTTATCCCATTATGAGATGCAGTCTACTTGCTCTTTTGTATGTCATTTCAGGTTTTGGAGCTTTTGGAGAAGGCATTCCCAGCCTTACAAAAGTGCGTAGTGGGAGTAATGCTGGGTTGACTGCCCCCCAAGGGGATTGTGTCGCTCAGCATTGCTGGAATGAAGAAAAGACTGACGGCTTGAAGATTGGGAGCATTGCAGATTTGAAGATCAGCTTGAAACTTTGCAGATTTGAAGACTTGAAGATTTTCAGACTTCAAAGACTCTACCTTGGGTCGGTTCAGCTATGTATGCTCTTCTCAGCTTTGTCGAGGGCGACAAAGTCAAGGAGGAGGAGGGTGTTGCTATAAGGGTTGCCCATATTTTTTCCACACTATGGCATCATTTTTCCTTCATAAAAATACCTTTTTCCTTGTATCTAGGAGAGGTCCATATGAACACTCTCCTAAGCCCCTTTTTGATATTTGCTTTAGACTATGGTATTGAAGCCCTTTTCTTGAACCTCCTTTTTGCTCAAGTTCAAATTCCCACGTAGGAAACTCTCCACGCGCCCATTTCTTTAAGAGTGGGTTGTTAGAAAAAATCTAGAGAGATATGACCATGTGCTACTTTTTGACTTTTCCAAATGAGCACATGGGGAATTATGCAGAGCCTATAAATAGAGGCTCAGTTCTTGTAAAAGGGGTCCCTTGGCCTCCATGCTAATGGAAAGAAGGTTCATTTGGCTTCCACATTTCTCCTTGTGTGCTAGGCATTGATCCATGTGTGTGGGTTTGGCACTTGGGGTTGTCTTGTGTGTGAGCATTGCCCTCCCCTGTTCCTTTTGACGTTGGTCATGGTGCCATTGTTCATGGACGTGGGTGTGTGTGCGTTGCTTACACTTCTTGCAACTCCTCTTGGAAGAGCCTCTCACTTCCATGTGAGGCGGTTAGGGTCTATTGTTCCCCTTTTCTCAACACATGTGTTGGCACAATATCTTCCTGCTTAGTTTCTTGGGTGATTGGTGCAACTGTACATACTGAAGTACTCCAGTTATCTATTACGGACTGTAGGTCAACAGTCCCTAAGGTCATTAAGTCCGCGTTATTTTCAGAAATTCTTCTTCTTCATCATCTGATAGTCCATCTAACATGTGGACTGGTTCAGCAAAATATGGTCTGGCGTGAAGTTCGCAAGGTTGTATAGCATCTAATTTTACTACATATCTACGGTTGGCATCTTTGAACGTAAGCTCTTGTGCAGACCAGTCCTGTATTACCTTCGCATGCTTCAGCCAAGGTCGACCAAAAAGAAGGTTGTAATCCAAAGTGGATTCCAGTAGATCTAGTATAACAAAATTCATTTTGAAGGTCGTACCTTGTAAAGTAATGGGTACATTTCGCACAAGTCCTACAGGATGGACTCTAGATTGGTCTGCCATTCTGACAAAAAATTGAACTGGTTCGATTTTGGTCCATCCTAACCTATTGCATAAGGCTGTAGTTGCAATGTTGACACCAGAGCCTCCATCAATCAATACCTATGTAATTTTATGATTCTTGTACCATACTGTAATCAAGGGGACTGAATGATCAACCGTAGAATCAGGTTCCGGTTGAACTGCTGTTGTCGCCAGAATACAAGAAGGTACCGGACTGAACTATTGCTGGAACTCTTGTCGAATCCAAGGTACTAATGCCAGTAGTTGGCCGAGAGGCAGAGTGATAGATGCCTTGGATAAAATTTCCCAGGTCTGCTGAGATTGGTTATCCTGCTCTTTTGAACTTGAAGTCTTTGCTGATGCCGAAGTATCTGCTGTTATGTCTACTGCTGATGGTGGTTCCGCTGCTGCTTCCTTTTGTTGTGTTCCTTCCTTTGTCGACGAGGTCTGAGTCACCGGAATGGGTTCTGGGAACACTGGTGGTTCTATTGCGGTCCAGTGGCTAGCTTTGTTATACATCCTATGTTGTTCTCGTATCCCTGGTTCAAATACTTCTGCTGTTGACTGCAGCTGTTTACCTGATCGGGTCTGGACTGTAGCACTTTGCGTTTCTACTGGTGTAATTTGTACCATGTTGGCCATTGGGTTTTGCCGCTCCTTCTTCCTTTGATCATACTCAGCTACGTCCTTGCAATATCTTCTAATGTGTCCGAATTCACCACAAAAATGACAGTGTGGTGGTGGTAAATTGGGATTTTCCGGTGGTGGTTCGTTCTGCCAGCGGTTTGCATTATAGTTATCGTTCCTCTGTCCTCGGTAGTTTCGATATCCTTGCGGTTGATTGTTTCTCAGTTGCGGAGGTACATAGTGATTCGCTGCCTGTTCATGTTCTTGAATAACAACATTGACTGTTGATGTTCCCTGTAATCTGGCATTGTAGACACAATTTCCAGTGGTGTGTCCGGCAATGTTGCAGATAGCGCAGATTGTTTGATTTGGCGCATAGTTGGCACTAGTATGACTTGAATTTTTGCATGTGATATAGTACACTTGTCTGGTTATATCTTCAGTCATAGTTTTGTTCGTTTTTAACCACTCTAGATCTTCTGTAAATCCACCGACTTTGGATTCCAATTGCAGAGCCATGGCGATGACTGCATCCAACGTCATTGCTCCGACACATCTTATGATCATGATCTGCTTCAATTGCGGGTTTAAACCATTGATAAACCACTGAGTGATGACATCATCCGGTAAGTTAGCGTGGGCCTATGGTATCTGTCGCAAGTGTGTTCTAAAAAGTGTAGCATATTCTTGGACAGTCTGATTCGCCTTCTGTCGGTTGTTCTGTAAATAATCAAAGATTTCGGCGGGATTCTTCTTTAGCCTGAATCGTTGCAAAAAAGCATCTCGTACTGCATCATAGGTACTGAAATGATTAATGTCGTATTCCGTAAGCCATCTAGCCGCTTCATTGACCAGTGTAGATTGAAAAACAATGGCCTTGTATGCCTGATCCGGTGGATGGTTGAGGACTGCATAACTGATCTCGAAAGTGCGTACGTGAGCATCCGGGTCATCTCCTGGGAATCCACCAAATTTCGTGTATGTTACTCCTGTTGGAGGCGGCCTTGGTTGACATAACTGTTGTTGCTGTTGTTGTCCGTTCATCGTGAGTGTATCCGGTCCTTCTTCTGTATCTTGAGGTTGATTGGTTGAACTACCAGAACCTGGATCGCCGGATGGCGTGCCTTCCGGTGTGCTGTTTTTGCGTAGGATTTCGGACCTCTGCTTCGAATAGCTCTCCTTCCTTCTGGATGTCCAATATCCGAAATCTTTCTTCCAAGCACGCGGGTCGGGCTGAGGATTCCGCAAAAAATGCTAATCCTTGGTCGCCAGTTGGTGTTTCTATCACCGGAATGAACTGACAGTGTACCAGACTGTAGTGTTTTTCCGCTTTTACCGATTTCTTTTCCTAGAGTTTTTCTAATCGTGGATAACTCCGAATCTTTATCCAAGATTGTTAAACTGGTTTCCAGCGGCGTCTTGGTAGATTCTGGAATTACTGTATTGTTGTTAGGCTGGGTCGAAGTGACACCAGAATGTACCAAAGGCGTTGATGGTTCCATCGGAATATGACCGGAATTAATTCTAACGTCCTTAACTTGCTTGACCACTAGGTCAGGCCGCGTTATACCTTCTTCTCCTAGGGTTGTCTTTAGTACTTTTCGTGTTCCAGTCGTATGGTTCCTAGGATACGTTTTGCCAGACCGAGTAACCGGCATGTATCATTGCGTAGTAGCACTATCTGAGCAGTTGGCAACAATCTGGCTCTGTTGCTACCGTCAGTCAATCGAACGATAAACGTAGTGTTTGATTCTGAAAAACAGTCCGCACGCTACTGCCACTTTTCACAGATAACTGGCAACCTGATGCCACTTTCCCACAGACGGCGCCAAATGTTAAACGTTTTATCGTTACTTCTACTTTCAGACTCAAGCACTTCAAGTTCAGCCGGTTCCGAATCTTCCTAACCGCAAATGTTCTCTTAGCCACGTGGGTCCTTGGGAGTGGTAGGGGTCTGTTAGACAGAGGCCCTGTACTATTTTCCCAAATTAACACACAATCCTAATGTTATCCCATTCTTAGCTCAGTGTCCATCCCTGAACAACGGAAGACTGTTCAGTGTACTGGAATTAGAACTTCAAGACTGAGGGTAGCAATCCGGTTACTTAATTTATAAGTAAAATATACTTCAGTAACAATGTCACCTAATCCGTACTTCGTCAGAGCAGATAGGTGTACCAACCAGACATTATACCTTAAAGTTACGAGGACTCGAACAATCAATCTCCTAGTAATAAACGGCTAACCATAAACTAACGATGTCCTACTCACATTCAGACCATTACAACTATTAGTCTTCCCGTAGTCGGAATCAACAGTAAATATAGGCTACAGTATCGAATTCGGTCGCTTACAGAAACGCTAACAGACAATTAGTTCGGGATTACTTTTCACGCTACCTACTTCGCGGAAGAACTACCAAATAACATACCGCACTTGATCACGCTCAGAGACACATTCAATCATCACCGAACAGACTCGTAACACAATACAACTGATTCGCAACTCTGTACTAAGGTGAGGATAATCGACTAGCCGGAGTTCAGACGGAACAGAACAAAGCAGAACCTATCTTTTCAACGACATACACGCTCACACAATGCGTTTACGGCACTCTCAAACGAGACTCAATCAAACAACACATTGCAATTCCCACAAACGGGGCTGCTGCCACTCTTTCTCATTGCCTTAAATAGAGGATTTTTTACAAGAGTGCGCACTTCTGCAGTTACCTGCACGTTTCCTGAAAGATTCTTTTTTCATTTAAGCTACCTGTCCTTGTACTTTTGTCCTTGTTCGGCGGCCGTCCAACACTTTTACATTTAAGGCACCTGTCCGAGCTCATTTGTCCTTGTTCGGCGGCCCTCTAACAACCCTTTGAGCTGCAATCCAATGAGCCTTCTTTGGACAATGCATAAATTGTGACAACACACCTACTACATATGACAAATCTGGCCTTGTCAAGGTAGCATAGATTAAACTACCTACCAAACTCTAATATTTCTTCATATCATTGAATTCTTCACCTCCATACCTGCTCAATTTATGATTTACCTCCAATGGTGTAGTTGAAGTCTTACAATCTTCCATGTTACACTTGACTAGAAGATTCTTCAAATACCTCTCTTGTGAAACATATACTCCATGTTGAGTATATACAATCTGCATTCCTAGGAAATAAGATAAGTTTCCCAAATCACTTATCTTAAACTCCTTCTCTATTTGCCTTTTAAGTTCATTGATTCCTTGAGCATCTGTTCCTGTGACAATAATATCACCAACATAAATGCACATGTAAATGTATCCATTTTCACTTGCCTTCACTAGCAAGCTACTATCTGCCTTTGATGCTTGAAATCCACATTCATTCAAGAACTTGACAAGTCTGTAATTCCAAGCTCTTGGGGCCTGCTTCAACCCATACAAAGCTCTCTTGAGCTTACACACATAATCTGATCCAATTGAATTCATAAAACCTTCTGGTTGCTCCATGTATACTTCATCTGCAATATATCCATTTAGAAATGCATTTTTCACATCTAATTGTGACAACTTCCATCCTTTACAAGCAGCAATAGCAATCAATGTTCTAATTGTAGACATTTTAGCAACAAGATTAAAGGTTTCATCATAATCTACCCCATAAGTTTGGGCATAACCTTTGACCACAAGTCTAGCCTTGTATCTAGACACCTTACCATCTGCAAACCTTTTTGTTTTATATACCCACTTACATCCAATGACTTTCTGATTCTTTGGTCTTGGTACTAATTCCCAAGTTTCATTTTCAAGTAGAGCATCATACTCTTCCTGCATTGCCTTCTCCCAATCTCTTTACCTTTGGCTTCTTCATAAGTGATTGGATCTTCTTCTGTCTTCACAATATAAGCATAATCTTTTGTTGTTAGAAAAGATGTATCATAACTATACCTTATAGGTTCTTTCCTTTCCCTTGAAGATCTTCTGATTTTTGCACTTCTCGAAGTTTCAGCCTCATTTGATTCTGGATCAAATCTTGGCCCATCTTCTACATGATCCTGCAATCTACTTTTAGAATCAACATCATCAATAATTTCTTCATACACTTTTACTTTTGCCTTTCCTTTCCTTTGTATCTCTTCAACACCTGCATAGTCATTTGTTGATCCTGTATACCATGTATTTTTCTCATCAAATGTCACATCTTTGGTAACAAGAAATTGCTTTGTGGATGGACTCCACAACCTGTAACCCATCTGTCTATCATCATATCCAATAAACACATACTTCTCTGCTTTTGGTTCTAGCTTATGTCTTAATTGTGAAGGAACATAAGCATATGCTACACATCCAAAAACTTTACAATGATCAAGAGTAGGTTTCTTACCCCACCATGCTTCATAAGGGGTTCCTCCATCCAAAGCTTTACAAGGTAACTGTTGAGAGCAGTACGGGCACCCAAGGACTGACTAGAAAGGAAGCCAGCGGAGAGAGTCAGAGCGAGGTGAAGGAGTAAGTAGACAAAGCAGTCGACGCAAATCTGGCAGATAGGCCCTTCAAATTTTTTCCAAATCAACATCTTTTAACAGTGATTCTTATCACTAACAATCATTGTAAATACCATTTCATATTTTTGTAGCTCCATTTTGTGCAAGCCAAGGAGTCCTTGAGCTTGAGGAGCCTTAGGAGTACCTACATATCAATTTTCGTATTTTTTAGACTCCGTTTAAGCCCTCAAATTGGCCCTGGAACCTAATTTTTAACTAGGCCGGACACTAGGTCTGGATAGGGCCAAAACCTAGTCAAAAACTATAAAAAGAGCTAGAGAGCTCATTTTTGAGGTTAGATTGTAACTGAAACGAACCTATAAGAGCTTTTTGAAAGTAATCTAAGAACTCCATTGCTTCTCACTCTTTGTCTTGCCGTGTGTGCGCGTGTGTGTGTATGTGTGTGCATGCTTGTGTGCTTCTCACTCACGCACTTGTGCCTCCACTTGCTCGAGGTCTTCATACCATCCTCACGTCTTCCCGGATTGACATTAAAGGAGGTGCTACTCATCACTGAGCTACACCAAATTTTGGCGCCGTTGCCGGGGATCGAGCTTTGAGGATGAGCGTGTGATGGTAAGACGTAGATTGGAGACGTTGGCGTTGTAGGTAATTTCTCTACTTTTCCTTTTTTTTTTTTCTTTCTTACCTTACCACCATCATCACCATCATCATCATCACCATCTTCCACCTCCACTTCCATCATCGCGAAAATTTCAGTTTTTTGATTATATCACCTTCTCCACCTCATTTCCCTCATTCCACTTGTGAGAGAGAGCGAGAGAGCGAACTGTTGTGTGCTATTTTTTGCATGCTTTTGGAGTTTCTTGCAAGTTTCAGCAGCATCATCCCCTCCAGCACGTCCTGCAGGTACAGAAATGTGCAGAACTGTCTCGCAGTCGCCGACTCCTCTCGATCGCGATTGACAGAAATTTTCACTTTTTGGTAAATCTGAGTGCACCACAGTGGACTAGAGACCCTGCACACCACATTTCCACAAAAGTTTTTGAAAATTTTGCAAAATTTCAGTCCATCGCGATTGACAGCTCTGTCCATCGCGATTGACTGCCTGTCCATCGCGATTGACTGAACCTCTGTCCATCGCGATTGACTGCCTGTCCATCGCGATTGATGACCTGTCCATCGCGATTGACTGAACCTCTATCCATCGCGATTGATTGCATGTCCATCGCGATTGACTGAACCTCTGACCATCGCGATTGATTGCGTGTCCATCGCGATTGACTGAACTCCTGTCCATCGCGATTGACTGAACTCCTGTCCATCGCGATTGACTGAACCCCTGTCCATCGCGATTGACTGACCTGCCTGTCCATTGCGATTGACTGACCTGCCTGTCCATCGTGATTGACTGAACCCCTATCCATCGCGACCGACTGCCTGTCCATCGCGATTGACTGACCCCCCTGTCCATCGCGATTGATACCCTGTCCATCGCGATTGACAGCCCTGTCCATCGCGATTGACAGCCAATCTTAGTCAAAATTTTTAGGGTTTTTTAATTGAAGAGTTGGGCTAATTTTGGGCATAAACATTTTACTCTAGAGCACATAAGGAGGCCTTAGGAAAAAAACTTGGGGAAAACCTGTTGCACAGTGGTCCTGTTTGAACCCTGTCTTAACCCTAGAACCCTGAACGGTCATAACTTTCTCATACGAAACCCGTTTGCTGTGATTTTTGTGTCCAGGGGGAACAAAATTCAGGGATCTCTAGAGTTGTGTCCAAAAAGTCATAGTGCAAATTGGTGAAGTGTTACATGAATGAAAGTGATTGGTTCTGTTTTTTGAATTTAAGTCTTGAGCTAACAGTGGGCCTTTACAGATCCTTTGGGAGCATCGAGGGGTACGCAAAGCAAGAGTAAGTGCAGGCTTGGGAACGCGCGTCCTGGGCACACCAGGGCAACAACACAAGGAAAGGAACTCAAGGTTGGAAAACCCGCAACACCCTCTGTCAATTCTTAGTTTAGGCTAAGTGCGGGTAGTGTTAGAAGTAATTCCAGGCAACGATAGGCACGAGATAAATCAAAGACTGTCTAAGAAATCAAGTTCAAGTCAAGAGATAACCTGTGTGTGTGAACGACAACATAAAGGAAAAAAACCTAACGTGGAACGATCAACTCCAAGTACGAAAACTACTCAAGTATTCCTGACGATGCAATATCAAACAAGATCATAAACATGATAACACACTAAAAAAGAATCAAGTGACTGATACCAATTGATCGGCAACGAAGTTGTACTCTGGGCAAAAAATTGGGCGACTTAAATAGGCATATGAACCTTAGATCAGGACGACATCTAGTAAGGGATAGACAAAGCCTTAGGTCTTCAGAGGCTAGTGTCAACCACACTGCTAGGTCGTGGGCCCAGCAGTTGAGCCACCACTCATACTACCCAAGTTCTGAGACTAGTGAATCTGAGATGTCTCAAGGTATGGAGAAACCTACAGGAAGTTCAGGAGTGCCATACTTGCACAGGGTAGAAGGCCCTTACAAAACGCAGTTGGAATACCTTAGGACCAATCGATTAGGTGCCAGCATCTATGAGGACGGCCTAGGAAGATCTGTAGTACAAATTAAGAATCCTGATCAATCCATTGGACTAGAGCACCCAGCTGTCAAGTTTGAAAACGGAGCATACTTGGACAAAGAAGGAACCATATACGTAGTCACCAGTCACCCAGATAGGACGGACGAATTTGGAAATGTGATCCCAGAAGCAGACTTAGGTTACCTGGAGCAAGGAAACATGGGGGCAGAACCTAGAACCCCTCGAGGTAAATCGGTTCTCACTAGGATTATCACACCGGAATGGATTCCCCAGGATAATAAGAGCATAGATTTGCTCCTCAATTGAGAGAATCACGAAGCCTTTTGGAGGTACAAACCTGATCGGCCAATTGATATAGGAACAATCATGATCTATGAGTTTAAGGATCCTGATAGCCCAGGTAGAGTGACCTACTTAGATCATGCTTCGGAGAGGATCTTTGTGGTGATAGAAAATGATAGGCATGCTTACACGTGGAAGGGTGAATTCGTTTTCCCCCAACCAAGATCGAATGTATCCTATGGTCACCCTGGAGCTGGAACATCCCAAGCCCATGGAATGCAAAGAGACAGAAGTAGAGATAGACCAGAAGTAAGCTTTGCCAACCCAGTGGGCAGAGAAAGAATGAGGACGGAAACAAATAGAGTAGAACCTGAGATACTTAGAGCTCACAGGAATCAAAGAAATGTGGATGAGTTCCCTCTACCACGACCTAGAGAGCACACAAGGACTTTGAGACCGACTCAGCTAGTTAAGTCCATGAAGAACTACTTCGATGGCACTGGAGATCCATACGATCATGTGGCTGAGTTTAGGCAAGTCCTGAGAGCTGAACAAGTGGAGGATCTATTCACACAGTACAATGCCTTTGGTCTGACCCTTAGGAACACTGCCCTTACATGGTTTCAGCCACTGAATGAGAGGCAGTTCAGGAGCATAGACCAACTCCTAGAGGCATTTATTATTGAATTCTCTAAGAGTGGCATAAGGCATAATACCTCCTCGCTGATTCACAGCTTCAAGCAAACCCCTCAAGAAACCGTGAGACTTGCAGGAAGAAGATTTAGGCAATACTTAGAAAGATGCCCTGTTTCGGAGCTACCCACACTAGCTAAGCAAGTGGCTTTATTCCTGGATGGATTGCTAAGTACCAAATTGAGATCTTATGTGTACTTGAAGGACCCTACGACCATAGAAGATTGTGTACGCATGTGCATTGATATTGAGGATAACCTGGGGGAGGAGTTAGAGCTTTCCAAGATATATAAAGATTCGGATAGTGCCTCTAACCTCTCATCCACGCAATCCACATCAATTGAGGAACTTGCAGAGAAAGTAGCTCAGAAATTAGGTGTAACTAGCAAATAAATCCCAAGGTTTGCCCCTATGAAAAGGTGCTATACTTGTGGTGGCGACCACATGGCGAATGTATGTCCCATTATGGCTCAGCCCCAAGTAAATCCTAGTAGCCAGTACTGCACCATAGAACGGAGGTACACCAATCACACCGCACAAGATTGCGCCTACAATAAGCAAACAGTTAGGCAAACTTACCCTCAACCCTATCCACCGCAGGGAAGATACCAGAACCAATACCCTCCACAGCCATATGGCAGGCCACAGCAACCCTATCAGCAACCATACCAAAACCAACAAAGACCTCAGCCCGTGTTAGCACAACAACCCCCAGCTCTAGCTAATGTGATTCCGGTAAAGTATGCTGTTGCAGAAGAAAACTTGAATAGAGCTATAGTCCCTGTAACACCACTGCTTTCTGAAAGTGATCCCAGTGACCATAGCTTTGATTCTACACATGTTGATAGTCCCCAGGCTTACTACATGCAATCTCCTGAACATGGTGAGTCCTACTATAGTGAAGAACCGAGTGAACCTAGTTGGGAGTCAGATTACACAAACGTCATGTATGCAAACCCCAACCCTAGGCCTCAACCTAGGCAAGTAAGACCTCCATTCCCAAGAGGACCGTGCTACAGATGCCAAGGAGATCACCTCATTCGTGATTGTCCCTTACCTCCACCTACACAACCCCAGTCAGTGACGATCCAAGGCTTTTGCCAAGATTGTGGAAAAGAGCATCTCTTACGAGATTGCCCAAAGAACCCCAATAATATGCCACAAATCACGCCTATCAACGTTATTGGGTTAGTGGTAGATTCCACAGGAAGTGTTACTTCCACTGCTCCCGTACAGGTAGTCACTAGAGCTCAAGCATTGCAGCAAAACCAAGGGGTAGACCAGGAAAAGAGTCCAACAGCTAGTGAAACTGAGAGCATAACCAAGAAAAGGACTAGAGCTTGGAGAGATAGCCGTGAACGTATGAAAAGGCAATGGGCAAAGAAGATGAGAGAACTTGAGGAAAGTCTACGAGAAACCAAGGCCAAAATCATAGAGATCACATCCCAACCGCACTCTCACACATTCCCACCGCTACCATCCCCATCACCCTCCATCCCTCCACCCTCTAATACACCCCACGTAACCCACCCACCACCCCAAGCAAGATCAGTATTAGCTAATCCCACTCCCGAGGACCTTAATATGATGCTTAAAGCATATCAAGCCAGAATCCAAGAAGGGCCAAACGTAACTGATCATGAAAAGTGCTACCCTAGAGCAGAACTAGAGTTAGAACGAACCAAAATTTGTGCCAAAATGGTGGAATTGGCTCAGACCATGTTTGAGGCCAGTCGCCTATTTAACATCTCTAGTTCAGCAAAGACACAGTTGCACTTTGATGGACTGTTAGAAAGAATAGAGAAGCTGATTGCACAATCAGAAAAGGAACCCGCCTCTCAACGCAAGGACAAGGCAAGTGAAAGATTAAGCATTCCTGCTCAGGAAGCCTGTGTGCCTGAAGCCTATGTGCCTAACTCTACGGAGCCAGACACATCATCTTCTATGAATCGATTCACACCAGAATTCCTACGTGAGATTCAAGAAGACAAATGGGCTAAAGAGAGTGAAGTCCCTCCTCCTATTGAACTTGTGGATGATGCACACGATCAGTTCCCACAAGACATCCCATCCATTTATGAGGAGCAGCAGAGCACCCACTCTCAGGACAGACTAGACTTTGAGTCTAACTCTCTACAAGAATTACCCCACTTCACAGGCCCATGGGAAGCTAAGTCTACTTGTATGAGAGCACCCACGGTCATGGTACGAAATGAGGACTCAGTCTTACCTAGGAACACAGAGGTAGTGAAAAACACTAAAGTGCAGTGCAATCTCAAGTTAGAAGAGCTACTCAAGGTTAGACCTGAATTATGGAAACATGTAGCCAAACAAGTACCAGAGATAGCAAAACCTCGTTCCCAGGTAGGATCACATAGGACAGTGCCAGAAATACCCTTGGATAAGATAGGAGATATGTGTGAAGGTGAAGAAGGTAATACCTATCTTCCCATTACCTACCAGGACTACACCACCAAGGCAATTTTGGACTCAGGCGGAGGAGTTGCAATTGCTACCACTTCCCTCTGGAAGCGCTGGGGCAAGCCAGCACTCAGGCCAACGAGAATGAAATTGCAGATGGCCGATGGTCATATTGAGAGACCCTTAGGATTGCTAGAAGGAATAACTCTCACCACTTGTGGTGTTGAGTTTGAGCATACATTTGCTATATGTGACTTCAGCAAAAATCATGCCTATGAGATGATTTTGGGAAGACCATTTATGCGACAGTTGCAAGTGGTACAGGACTGGGGAACCAACTCCTTGTATTTGCAACACTTAGGTGTTACGACCAAAGTGAATCTTAAAGATTACTCTCATAGAGATGTCCCTCCTATCCAATGGAATCCCATCCATAGAGCCAAAGATGATACGGAATCTCTGCATTCCATAGGATCAAGATCCTCATGGATGCATGAAGACACCCACTTATGGATGTGCAAAGAGAACCTAGCCCTGATGCATTTGAGGATGCAAGTGACTCCGATCTAGAGTCAATCATTATGGACCCACCATTTGCATCAGATGAAGAATACTTCCATGAAGTAGAATTTCAACCCTAGAGGCATGGAGAGATTACAAATGATGTAAGATTAGCAACACACGTGACTCCGAAGGAAGAAGGGAAGAAACGAAAGAAGAGAGAAGTCTCACCAGAAGAGGAAGAATCTTTGTTTGAGGTCCCGAAGAATTTTAAGAAGTATGAGATAGATGACAGGAGAGTCATGATTAGAATGCCGAAACGAGAGGCACAATCAGGAGAGGCCTATGATAACAAAGAAACCACCAAGAAAATAGTAGTGGCCCTAGAAGGAGGAGAGGAGAGATGCACGTACATAGGCCATGACCTAACAGAGGAAGAAGAGCATGCGCTAATTGCCTTGCTAAGAGAATACAGAGATGTATTCGCTTGGAGTTACAAGGATTTGAAAGGTGTTGACCCTGACATATGCTCACACACCATCCCCATGACTTCAGATGCCAAACCCTCTAAACAAAAGCCCTATACATATAACGATAATTACGCTGCTAAGATCAAAGAGGAGATAGATAGACTGGTCGAAGCTGGATTTATCTATGAAATTGAGCACACTGAGTGGGTATCCCCCATCGTAGTGGTGCCCAAGAAGAATGGCAAGCTGCGTGTATGCATTAACTTGAAGAAGGTTAATGCAGCCACGATTCGAGATAACTATCCGCTTCCCATCACAGAACATCTCTTAGAAAGAGTGGCAGGCAAGGAAGTGTACAGCTTCCTTGATGGATTTTCGGGCTACAATCAAGTAGCCATAGCTCCAGAAGATCAGCATAAAATAGCTTTTGCCACAGAGTGGGGTATATTTGCCTTTCGTGTAATGCCATTTGGGCTTACCAACGCACCGGCTACCTTCCAGAGACTAATGTGCCATGTATTTAAAGAGTTCCTGAGGAAGAATTTAGAAGTCTATGTTGATGATCTTTGTGCTCATTCCAACATTAGACAAACCCATATTCCTGAACTCAGACAAATCTTTGACAAATGTAGAGAATATCAAGTCTGCCTGAACCCAGAAAAGTGTGTTTTTATGGTCAGACAAGGCAAGATTCTAGGACACATAGTGTCAAAGAATGGCATATCCACTGATGAAGAGAAAGTGAGAGCCATAGCAGAGCTACCTAGGCCAAGGAATGTCAAGGAAGTACAAGCTTTCATGGGGCATTGTGGTTATTACCAACGATTTATACACATGTATGCTGTCATTGCAAAGCCCATGTACGGACTTCTAACTAAATTTGAGTGGACGGATGAATGTGAGAATTCCTTCCAGGAGCTTAAACGAAGATTATGTTCAGCACCAATCTTGACCACACCAGATTGGAATAAGCCATTCCATGTTCACGTGGATGCATCCAATTATGCCATTGGGTGTGTACTTGCTCAACCTACTGGTGAAGGTAATATGGATCTTCCAATTGCCTATGCCAGTAGACAGTTGAATGCAGCTGAACGAAATTACACCACTACGGAGAGAGAAGGCTTAGGCATGGTATATGCAGTTAAGAAATTTAGACACTATTTGCTTGCAAATAAGTTTAAATTTTTTACTGATCATCAAGCATTGTTATACCTCGTAACAAGCCATGCAATACAGGAAGATTAGTGAGATGGTTTCTCTTGCTAATGGAATATGATTTTGAGGTTGTGGTAAGGAAAGGGAGGACTCATTTAAGAGAAGATCATCTCTCTAGGCTCACATCGAGAGAAGCCCCACAAGGAGTATTGGATGATCTTCCTGATGCTTACTTGTTTAATTTGGAAGTTGTACCGCAGTCGGCTAAGCCATTGGTACCAGTATTGACATACGGACCTAACCATCTAGTAGTAAACACACGGAATAGAGAGGTTGTGAAAGCCCAAAAGTACCACATCATGGCAGGAAGCATGTACAAGCACACAGATCAAGGAATCTTAGCTTGTTGTGTGGAAGAGGACGAGTACAATAAATGGTTGCAATTAGCACATGTAGGTGCATTAGAGCAACACTATTCAAAGCAACGAACCTTACAGACGCTAAGGAGACTCGGAGTACATTGGCCAACTATGGAAGCTGATGTCCAAAGGTTGTGCAAGGAATGCCCAATCTGCTGCACTAAACCACCTGTGGAACATGCCACCCTTTATCAAGTGTCCATTGTGCCAGATTGGAGTGAACCACTAGTATCCTTCCTGAGGACGAAAACATTCCCTCCAGACATGACTCTTGCGAGGAAAAGGAGTTTAGAACAAGAAGCCCAGGATTACTCACTCATTGGTGATAATCTATACAAACGTGGTAAAGACGGTTACCTGAGACTATGTGTCCATGAGAGTGAGTATCTCAAGATCTTGGAAACTGCTCACCAAGGTGTAGCAGGAGGACACTTTGGACCAGATCGGGTGATCAAGGGAATCCTATTTGCGGGCTTCTGGTGGCCGACCCTTCACATGGATGCACATACCTATGTGAAAAGGTGTGACGTATGTCAGCGAGCTCAGTATCCTATACGCAAAGATGAGATGCCACTGAAACCTATGATGGGTGGACGTGCATTCTCTAAGTGGGGAATAGACTTTGTAGGCCCTATTAATCCCCCAGCTAACGGTTCACATGCTGAATATATCATTGTGGCCACGGATTATCTCACCAAGTGGGTAGAAGTAAAAGCCACAACGAAGAACGATGCTCAAACAACAGCTAAGTTTTTATTTGAGAATGTGTTCACTAGATACGGGCTACCCATAGAGCTAGTTAGTGATAGAGGCACTCACTTCTTGAATGAAGTGATTGAAAATCTGCTCCAAGAATTCTTGGTAATACATAAGAAGTCTGCCCCCTATCACCCTCAAGCTAATGGACAAGCTGAGAGCACCAATAAGATCTTATGCAATGTACTGACGAAATTAGTGAATAATAAACGCTCTGATTGGGACAAACAGCTACACCATCCTGTTTGGGCATACCGAGTCGCCTACAAAACGGTACTCCAAGCCACCCCCTTTCAGATGGTATTTGGCCAAAACGCGGTGCTACCCTTGGACTTCTTGATACCTACATTAAAAGTAGCTCAAGAGCACGAATGGACGGGTCATGAACTCTCCTCTAGACTTTTTGACCTTGAACGATTAGGAGAAACAAGACTGAGAGCAGCTGCAGGGATATATGCAGCTAAAAAACGACAGAAGGCATACTTTGATGCCCATGTGAAGGATAAGGGCTTGAAAGTAGGAGATCTAGTTTTAGTCTACACATTGAAACAGCATGCAAGGAAGCTAGAAAAGAGAGGCTACCGACCTATGATCATCAATAGGATCTCCACGAGTGGAGCAGTACAACTAGCCACTTTAGAGGGTGATGTTCTCCCAAACTATATTAGCGGATGCAGAGTCAAGTTGTATCAGGAACCTCTCACAGAGGAAATGCTAAGTCGACTCAACACTGCTAAGAAACGCAAAGAGGAAGAAAAGCGAATTCGAGAAGAAGCTCAAGCAGAAGCTTTAGACCGCATCAGAAGGATGAAGTTGCGAAGGCAAGGTAAAGATCAGCCTAGAACAAATGACTATGTAGATCAAGGATATCATGTGGCAATGTGTGAAGTAGCAGGAACAAGCTCACATAGGATAACTGATCGACGTCCTTTCATAACCTTAGATATAGGACAAGGAAAGAGTGCAAGGACCGTAAGAGCCTTGATTGACTCAGGTGCAGCCACTAGTGCTGTTAAGTTGTCTTACTGTCAAGAGTTGTAGTTAACTGTCAATCCTGTGGAAGCATATCTCATAGGATTGGGAGGCGTGGAAACCCCTTGCATGGGCGAGGTGGAACTTCCCCTCTACATTCATGATGAGACAATGACAGTTAAAGTACTAGTGTGTCAAGATGAGGACCTCACGGAACCCCTTGTCTTGGGTCAAGACTGGATCTATGACCAAGCAGT
Source organism: Ceratopteris richardii (assembly GCA_020310875.1). NCBI lineage: Eukaryota > Viridiplantae > Streptophyta > Polypodiopsida > Polypodiales > Pteridaceae > Ceratopteris > Ceratopteris richardii. The sequence continues at coordinate 4,099,918 of CM035438.1, forward strand.
CAACTTGAACCTAAGAAGTGGACTTCTTCAGGTATGGGTCAATCATAGTCGAATTACAGTAGAGTTGGATAATGGAGCACTCAAGGAACTAGGAAAGGCACAGACTCCTGGTCCTTCCAGGAGTACACATAAAGATGACCATGCTGTTCTTGTCCAAAAATATGTGTTGCAGAGGAATGATGGTTGCAAAAAAGGAGTCAGGGATGCAACGGAACTCCCTTCTTTTCCAAAGGCCAGAGGGAGGCGGCAACCAAAGGTGGATCAAAGGCAGAAGAAGCAAAGTACTACTTGTGTTGGAGATCAAAAGTACCTGCGCAGCAAAATGTCTCAGCAAGTGAAACAAGTGTGGGTGCGGAAAGGCAAACACCCGGTTGCACTCAAGCCAACCACACGGGCAAAGCCTCTTATTAGTAACCAACACCACAATACTAATAAGAAGTCTTTTAGAAGCTCATCTGCTAACGTGAAGTCTATTTGGGTGCCCAAGAAGTCGATGAAGGCCAGCCCACAATCAAGACAAATTTGGGTGCCTAAGGCTTGTTTGCGGGCTCAAATAGCTACACCAAGAACACACCCTACACAGCATGATATCACTCGCACAGCCGGCATCCACTCGTTTTCAACACTCACGAACACACCAAGGCCCAGGAGCACGAACAGAATCACTTGTAAATGGGTCCCTAAAAGGCCTCATGTTCAAGCTGACACACCTATAAAGCTCTCGAGAGTCTCTACGGAACCAAGAGCAAAACCCATCCACTGCATTTGGCAGCCCAAGACTTGTAACAAACCCCCGGACCCCAATTGTAAATCCATGACCACCTACTAACCGCTTCACTCTCACTTCACATCATTCCGCTTAGCTCGTAGGTCTACCCAATTCCTAACTACACACACTAGCACCGAGCACCTATTAACCCCTAACCACTCCCGAACTTTAAGTTAATGTTGTAACAGGGGACACCGTGTCATTTTTGTGTCCATTGCAATGTTAACATTATTCATATATTCTCACAGAACCATCTACGAAGTTTTCAACATGGCTGAGGCAGCAGGAACTAGTTCTCACACAGAAACAAGCCCGCAAGTGGTGGACTTAGACAGTTTACCCGTTTTGCCTGAGACAAATGAAAGACCAGAAGAATTGCAGGCCATCAAAATCATACCTATTGCGGACCCTCCGCGTGGCCACACCATGCCCGTAGGAAAGACTTCCCACTGGTTTACCGAGGTGGCAGGACCCTTGGGTGAAGGAACATACCTATGGGAATCAGAGTTGGACTTCAATGGGAAGCAAGGCAGATACCATTTCTTTACAAGAGAATTTGAGAAATTACAAAATGCAGAAGGTCTACGTCCTATATGGGAAAAGGCAGGATTGAGTGCCTATTTTAGTGCACGACTCCCAAAACGTGACTTCATGCGATGCTACTATCTCATCAACACCTTGACTCCAAACCAGAACCCAAAAGGTGCAAGCTCATTTGTGATTCCATCTCTGACAAAGGGGAATGAGCTCAAGAGGTTCAGGCTATCAAACAACTTGGTGAGAGAGGCTCTAGATATGCGCGGAATGCATATTCCTACAGAGAAGGAAACCCTAGTACCGGATTACATGAAGAATTGAAGTCTCACCAAGCTCAAGGACATGGTGTCCATGACACCTAATATTGCAATACACCTTCGCATGTGCATGCAACACTTTGCTTTCCCGGCACAAGATAGATTCACCATGCCGCCCAAAAAGATTTGGTTTAGTTTGTATCTGGCAGAGACACAGAGCCTCACCATCAACTTACCCCACTGGATAATTGATCAAATACACCTAGCTCACAAACGATGGCCGTGAAAACAGGTTTTATATGGTTGTTGTGCTCTGATGAGAATCATTTATAGGTGTTTGGCTTATGACATTCCGATCCAACGGGCCCTAATGTGGAATCGGGTAGAGCAGTTTAGAGGCAGGACATCCACTGGACCCCCTTCTAAGAAGATGAGAGGCACTGTCCAAGTCCCATGTGCTCAACCACGTGGAGCCACCCTAACACCAGACGTCACCCCTCCACCCCGAAGAGTCTGACCATTCACACTCCGACTTCCAAGATGCAGCACTGATGGTTCTACCTTGATATTCCCTCCTATCCCAACCGATCTTGAATTTCCCAGTGGTGCACCTTTGGAAGAACTCACTAATGAAGATTTTGAACAATTATTACAAGATGTAGAGCTGGAGGTAGAAGAGGCACAACAAGCGGAAAACGTGCAAACGCAGGCCACGACCTCCCAAGCACCTGTCACACCAGTTGAAGTGGATGAAGAGGATGACGGAGATGAAGAACAGGAGGAAGATGAGGAGGATTATAATCAAGAGCATCAAGAGGAGCAACAAGAAGTGAGAGAACTTGTAGGTGCACCAGCATATACAGCTCAACTACGAAAATTATATGACACAATCAAAGCAGTACAAGAAAGGCATCAACTCTCTCTTGTATCCGGCCAAGCTTTGATGCAAGAAATGCTATCAGATGAAGGGGTGGACCAACATTTCATTGACACCCTCAAATTAGTGTCAGAATCTTTAGGAGTTCGGGAGGCTGTCTACACTACAGTCTGCCAGTCCGTAAGGTATGACAAATGCAGAGTTGACACGTTACCACGAGCAGGTAAGACTATCAGGATACCCGTCACAGAACAAGAAGTACCCATTGAAACAATAGCTACCCCCACAACCACCACTGACCTCTCTGCCGAAACCTTCGTTCAGACATCACCCATCTCACCCCAGCATCCTCCATCACCACCTTCTCCACCCCCACCACCACCTCCCACCATGGAAGAAACGACAGTCATCACCTCTACCTTCACTTATAACCCATCCTCATTCACATCATTCTCATTTCGAGAACCCACCTCACAAGACACCCTCTTCTCCTTCGTCACCAATCCCTTGTACACTTCATCCCTTCTATCCTCTGAACCCATGACTAGCCATCCCATAATTCCAAGTGTAGTTGGAAACCCAGCACCCACAGAAGGCACCCTGTGTTTCCCTACCTATCCCCCAATACGAGTACCTCCATTCCATGACCCTCACTTCCCATCTGGCCCCTACACCTCTTTCAACTTGACCGCACCACCCCAATACCCGTCCTTTGTGGAGCAGTTCATCCACTCTCCAATGTTTCAGAGGCACATTTCTCCGATGTTCGCAACGACATCAATTTACACGAACACCACTCACTTCACCTACCATACCCACCTACATGGTAGCCCCTGTACACACCACCTTGTCTGACCCAATGGACATTTCACCAACCACAGCACCTCTCCCCACGATTCCACCATCTTCCCCTCCCGTGCCCCCCACCTCACCACTCACATCATTGGCACACACAGCATTCACTACCCCCCTACCCAATCCCACCTCCCCTGCACTTCAAACTTTTCCCCTTGCATCTCATAATGTAAATAGCACGTTCAACACCTTACTTTAGTGTGCACGTCAACTACAACAAGAATACCATCAATTGGAAGAACGCACTACGGCCCTCCAGGCAGAATCTCAACGTTTGCAAGCTAGGGTCGCCACTCTTGAAGCTGACTACCAAACGCTCCTAACCGAGCATACCACCTTACAGCAGGCTCACTCCGAACTGGAATCAAAGACATCAACAGTGGATGACCAGGCAGTCAAGGAATTAGAAACAGTGCTCCAAGCGCAAATGATATCTAATGCTACACTCAGACGCAACATTGGGCTATTAAGGAAGCATATGGCAGCAGCACTAGAAGGGAACAAGAGACTTCAACAACAAAACCAAGACAACCTTGAAGCGGCTATGGAAGGAACGGTAGGAGCAACCATTAGCCCTACGAGATATAGAGCAGTCCCATCGGAAGACATTCGCATCTTACTTGAGGAGCATGCAAATTTCTTGGAGTCATATGAAAAGTTAGAGACTGAATGTGCAGATCTAAAGAAACAGATAGCCACTGTCCCCATAGCTCAACAGGAGCCGGTAATCTTGCAACACTCTACAGAAGAAATGGAGACCCTCCGGAAACAGGTGGCAGAACTCCAAGCACGCCTCTTACCATATGAAAGGCCACCCTCGCCCATTGAAGAACCAGAACCTGAAACAGTAGTGGAAATTCCCGTCGATGACAGCTATGAAGAGCCATATGAACCTATGCCGACACCCGGTGGTCGAACTATAGAGGAAGGACAAGACACTTTAGAAATTCAAGTTCCAGATTGGGTCAAAAGGGTCAAGAAAGTGGGTAAGACACATGATGATCGTGTGGCCGTGCAAATGCAATCTCTCACAAATCTGGAAGAAACTATCCTTCGGTCTTCCTACTTTCAAAACTTATCCCATCAGCGGTTAATCACAACATCAGAATCGCAATACATGCCTTATTTTGTCTTACTACACGATTATAATGCAGAAGTCAAAAGACATACAGGGAAGGAGCCCACATTCGCCACTCAATTTGAGATAGGGGATTTACCGACAGATGCACGTGCTGGCTCGATCTTCCAACCTAATTGGCATGCATGTCTACTAGCCGATTACCCAGAGATGATGAGCACCTGGGCAACCATGCCACTATATATCAAGTATAATCCATGCTATTGCCCAGTGGTACGTCGCAGATCCTGGCAAGCATTTGCAATCAAGGTACGCAACAATAAAGAATGCTCGGCTTGGGTTAACTACCCATATTTTGCTCCACCTCGAGGAACCCCAACCGTAGCCTACATGATATCAACAATTCGGCACTGGTCTACGCTTCTAAATAATGTACCCGACATAGCGGCAAAAATGTGTATGAAGATATTCGAGCTCATGACCATTGTTTTCAAAACCTTTCGGAATGTACAAGCTCCATACATCTCTACCCCTGGATTCTCTCAAGGTAACAAGGATCTAGTCTACGACATGAGCCAGACCCCCTCGGTCACTATAATCTTTGCTTGGCATGCACGAATAAAGTACTTACCCGCATGCTTCAAGCAGACATTTGAGGAAATGTTCTCTACGGGTTTCTGGGAATATCATTCGGAAATTTTCATTCCCAGACCCACACATTTGCTACACCTATTCGCAGTAGAACAAGCGATCCATGCAGATCAGTTACGTCTGCCACATCTGGACATTCCAGGACCAATTGATTGGGATCGTATGTTGACAGATTTGGCCAGAGGACTACGCATACAAGAACATCAGCTTGCCACTCAGGTTGTGGAATATTACATCCAGCACTCCTAGCAACAAGGGTCTGTCAGGGACGACAGACGCGAGAGAGGGGGGGGTGTTGAGAGTAGTACGGGCACCCAAGGACTGACTAGACAAGGGAGCCAGCGGAGAGAGTCAGAGCGAGGTGAAGGAGTAAGTAGACAAAGCAGTCGATGCAAATCTGGCAGATAGGCCCTTCAAATTTTTTCCAAATCAACATCTTTTAACAGTGATTCTTATCACTAACAATCATTGTAAATACCGTTTCATATTTTTGTAGCTCCATTTTGTGCAAGCCAAGGAGTCCTTGAGCTTGAGGAGCCTTAGAAGTACCTACATATCAATTTTCGTATTTTTTAGACTCCGTTTAAGCCCTCAAATTGGCCTTGGAACCTAATTTTTAACTAGGCCAGACACTAGGTCTGGACAGGGCCAAAACCTAGTCAAAAACTATAAAAAGAGCTAGAGAGCTCATTTTTGAGGTTAGATTGTATCTGAAACGAACCTGTAAGAGCTTTTTGAAAGTAATCTAAGAACTCCATTGCTTCTCACTCTTTGTCTTGCCGTGTGTGCGCGTGTGTGTGTATGTGTGTGCATGCTTGTGTGCTTCTCACTCACGCACTTGTGCCTCCACTTGCTCGAGGTCTTCATACCATCCTCACGTCTTCCCGGATTGACATTAAAGGAGGTGCTACTCATCACTGAGCTACAGTAACCTATTCACAAGGTATGTTGCAGTATTAATGGCTTCTGCCCATAAGTAATTTGGACAATTCTTTTCCTTCATTATTGCTCTTGCAAATTCTACAAGAGTCCTATTTCTCCTTTCTGCTACTCCATTCTGTTGAGGGGAGTACCTGCAAGTTACTTCTCTTTTTATACCTGCATTCCACAAATAATCATCAAACTCTTTAGAGAAATACTCTCCCCCTCCATCTGACCTTAACCTCTTAAGCTTTTGCCCTGTGATCCTTTCTGTATAGGCATGAAAATGTTTGAATGTCTTGAAAACTTCTGATTTATCCTTGATTACATATAAAGTAATCCATCTGGTTGCATCATCAACAAACAACACATTATATCTGGATCCATTTATGCTATAGTCCCTTGAAGGACCCCATACATCTGTATGAACCAATTCAAGCATATTTGAATGCTTGTACCCTGATTTGTCGTAAGAACCTTTATGTGCTTTACCTAATTGACAAGCTTCACACTTGTACACCATATGTTGCCCTTCAACATTTGGCAATCCAAGCACTGTTGGTGTGTGAAACACCACAAGAACTAAACTAATGTGGTATTAGAAGACCTCCATAACCACCATTAGCTTAGCAATACTCACATTATGAGTCTTCATCTCTGAACTTAGTGAAAATCAAAATTTTACTTCACAGAAATCTGCGCCTCTTCTTTAAACTTTCAATCTGACCTCTATCAACTTGATCTTTGCAAATTCTTCTGATCATTTGCTAAGAAAGATTCTTGCTAATGTTCAGTAACATATAACAAGCAAAACTTTCAAGCAATAACTTCAAAATCTTCTGATTTTGTACCAAACTTTACACTATGTTTGAAAACTGAAAATTTACTTCATCGATTTGACATACCTCCACTCTTAAGCTGATTTCTCTGAGTATGCGTCCCTTTTCTCAAAGATCTTTTGAGCAAATGTAGTTGAGGATAGTAGCTTCAAAACGAGCTATCACTTACCAAAAACTTTACACTGTGCTTCGAGATCTGACCTTCAGAAGATCAGTCAAATGTGCGCCAGAAAAGTCGTAACTGTCAACTACCTTTCACAGTCATATGAAATGACTTAGAACTCAATGTACAAAAGGAGTTAGACTCAATCCTTCTACACAAACATGTGTTGATTATCAGAGAAGATGTGTATAAAATGGCTTGGCCTAATTTTGCTCACAGCCATGGAAAACTCTCTCAGACTCAGAAGTTTTCTCTCACCATCTCTCTCAGAAAAGACACGACTTTTCTCTACTCACTCAGATTACAAAATTGAGTTCTCACATACATGTTTCTGACTCAAATTAACTTATATACCTATGGTTTACATTCTTCTAGACTTGAACTCGTAAGTTCTAAAGATCAAATACAAATCTAGACTCTAATTTTGCACTAATTTACAATAGTGAAATTGTCCCTTCACTTAGGCTTGATTTTCTATAAGTCTTTTCTTCACTTCTTCTTTCCTCCATCATATGTCTTCATATGTCTTCTTATATCCATGCCTAATTAGTGAGTGAAGCCCCAACAGCTCCCCCTCAATCACTAATTAGCATGCTTTGATTTCTTCAAATAATCTTCTTCTCTTTTATTCCTGCCATCTCCTTGAACTTACTTGTCTTTACTCCATCCAAGCTTTTTGTCATAATATCTGCAATTTGATCTTTTGTAGAAGTGTACACCACTTCAATCTCTTTCTCCATTACCTTTTCTCTGAGAAAATGATACTGTATCTCTATGTGCTTTGTCCTTGCATGAAATACAGGATTTGCTGCAAGATATAATGAACTCATGTTATCTCCATGAATGATGGGTATACCTTGATCAATTCCCAAACTTTTGAATAATGTCTGCATCCATATGACTTCCTTTGCTGCTTCCACAAGTCCTTTGTATTCAGCTTCTGTTGATGATAAGGCCACTGTGTGTTGTTTCTTTGAACACCAACTCACAAGCTTATCTCCAATGTATATCATATAGCCATGTGTAGACCTTCTGTCATCTTGACTTCCTGCCCAATCTGAATCACTATAGGCTCTCAATCTTATATCTGATGTAAAAGGATAATACAATCCTTCTTTCAAAGTTCCTTTGATATATCTAAGAACTCTTTGACCTGCAATCCAATGTGGATCCTTTGGACAATGCATGAATTGAGAAAGAACACCAACTGCATAACTAAGATCAGGCCTTTTTAGAGTTGCATAAATCAAACTTCCCACTAAAGATTGATACTTCCTCATGTCTTTGAATTCTGCACCATCATATCTACTGAGTTTGTGATTGACTTCTAATGGTGTAGATGCCTCTCTGCAATTCTCCATGTTAAACTTCTTTAGAAGATTCAAGAGATACCTTTCTTGTGATACATATATGCCATGTTCTGCATAAGTGATTTCCATTCCAAGAAAATATGACAATTTTCCTAGATCACTTATCTTGAATTCCTTTTCAAGTAGCTTCTTCACCTCCTTGATTCCTTCATTTGAGGTACCTGTAATTATAATGTCATCTACATATATACAAATGTAGATCATACCTTCATCTGTTCTTTTGATAAGTAAACTTGCATCTGCCTTTGAACTTTGATATCCAAGATCATTAAGGTACTTTACAAGTCTATAATTCCAAGCTCTTGGAGCTTGCTTCAAACCATAAAGAGCTCTTCTCAACCTGCAAACATAATTTGGAAACTTATGATCTGCAAACCCTTGAGGTTGCTCCATGTAAACCTCATCTGATATATATCCATTCAAAAATGCATTCTTAATGTCCAATTGACTCAATGTCCATCCTTTTGATGCTGCAATGGCAATGATTGTCCTTATGGTTGACATCTTTGCCACAGGACTGAATGTCTCATCATAATCTATGCCAAATGTTTGAGCATAGCCTTTAACCACCAATCTAGCTTTGTATCTGGCTATAGTTCCATCTGCATGCTTCTTAACTTTGTAAACCCATTTATTTCCAATCACTTTCTTACCATTAGGCTTTGGGACAAGTTCCCAAGTTTTGTTCTCTTCAAGAGCATCAAACTCTTCCTTCATTGCTACTTCCCATTGTCTCTTACCCTTTGCTTCATCATAGCCTTGAGGTTCTTCATCTTCCTTAACCATGTAAGCATAATTTTTCTGAGTCAAATAAGAAGTGTCATATGAATACCTTGTAGGTTGCTTCCTCATTCTGGTTGACCTTCTTGGTTCACACTCTTCATGTATATCTGGATGTACTTCTTCATCAAATATTGGTCCATCTTCATTTCTTCTATATGATCCAACTCTTGATGTGCTTGCTTGCATATGTTCTTCATCTCCATCTATCTGCATATGTGACTTTCCTCTTGCACTCCTTCTTATCTCTTCTTCAAATGTTTCAAGATCACATTTTTTATCTGCATACCAACTCTTCTGTTCATCAAAGGTCACATCTCTGGAAACAATAAAATGTTTAGTTAAAGGACTCCATAGTCTATAACCCATTTGCTTTTCATCATACCCAATAAACACATATTTTTCTGCCTTTGGTTCAAGCTTATGTCTGAGTTGTGATGACACATAAGCATAGGCAATTGATCCAAACACTTTACAATGGTCAAGTGTTGGTTTCTTACCCCACCAAGCTTCATAGGGGGTCATACCATTCAAAGCTCCACATGGTAGCCTATTCACAAGATATGTGGCTGTATTTACAGCCTCAGCCCAAAGATAATTAGGGCAATTCTTTTCCTTTAACATTGCTCTTGCAAATTCAACCAATGTTCTATTCCTCCTTTCTGCCACCCCATTATGTTGAGGTGTATACCTGCAAGTTATCTCTCTCTTGATACCTGCATTCCAAAGATAATCATTAAACTCTTGGGAGAAGTATTCTCCCCCTCCATCAGACCTTAGCCTCTTGAGTTTGTGACCTGTAACTCTTTCTGCATAAGCATGAAAATGTTTGAAGGCTCCAAAGACTTCTAACCTTTCCTTTAGAACATAAAGGGTTATCCACCTTGTAGCATCATCAATAAACAAAACATAATACCTAGATCCATTTATTGAACCTTCTTTTGTTGGCCCCCATACATCTGTATGTATGAGTTCAAGCAAATCATCATGCTTGAATCCTTTCTTCTGAAATGGTTGTCTATGAGCTTTTCCCATCTGACAAGCTTCACACTTGTATATCATATGTTGATTCTTCACATTTGGTAGTCCCAATACAGATTGACTCTCCACCATAGTTTTGATTCCTCTTTCATTGAAATGTCCCAATCTCTTATGCCAAAGATCTAACTCTGTAATTACTTCATCACCATGTGTGATTAGGGCTTGACCAACATTTCCTTGTACTTTGAGAGTAAAAAGTCTACCTTCCTTCTTACCACAAACAATGGGTTTGTATGCATCCTCTGGATCTTCAACAAATACCCCTTCATTTGTAAATCTGACTTGAAAACCTTTTTCCACTATTTGTCCAACACTAATCAGATTCTTTGGTATTGTTGGAACATACAAAACATTTGTTAATAAATCAGCTCCACTCCTGCACTTCACTTTTCCAATTGAATGCACATTATGTTTTGTATTGTCACCTGTTTGTACTGTATGACTTGAATTGCCTTCTTCCAATTCTGACAACAATTCTATATTACCTGATAAATGATTTGAACAACCAGAGTCAATATAGAATACCTTAAGATCCTCCTTCTCTGATGAACTAATTGAATTCATCATCAATGTTGTATGGTTGTCATTCTGTGTATCATTTGCATAATTGTAATATGTGGTGTTGTAAGATTGGTTCTGATTCCAATTTCTTCCACCACCTCTTCCATAATTTCCTCTTGAATTTTGTCTTCCTCTTTGAAATTGATTCTGAAACCTTCCACCTCTTCCTCTGCCATTGTTGTTCTGATTTTGACTTGCTCCTTGTTGATTGTGCCAACAATCATATGCTAGATGATTGCTCAATCCACAAATCCAACATGTTTTCTTGTTATTGTTCTGATTGCCTCTACCTCTTCCATTACCTTGACCTTTACCTCTGCCAAAACCTCTTCCTCTTGCATAATTTGCTTGAGTTGTTGACTCTTCTTCATCCTTTGCCTTGCTTTTATCTCCTTTCTTTTTGTTCTTCACATACATTGCAGAACTTTGACCTTTGTCTCCATCTGACTTTAAATCTTGCTCAAATGTGAGCATCAATCCAAGTAATTGATTTAATTCTGGCACATAATGGTTTAATGAGAGTTCTGTTGAAAGTACAAAAGGCTTCCATCTCTCATCACCTCTTAATCCTGCAAGTAATTGAGCTATCAACCTATGATCTTCAATATCCTCATCAATAGATCCAAGGCTATCTGCCAAGTCTTTCATCTTAGTGACATAATCACTAATGCTTTGATTCTGCTTTTTCTTGAATGTGGTGAACTCTGACCATAAGCTAGCTTTCCTAGCTTTAGTAGTGTTTTGGAAGTGGTCTTCCAAAACATTCCAAATATCTTCAGCTGTTTCTAAACCTCTGATGTGTGGCAACAAATGATCTGTAATAGTGTTGTATATATAAGCTCTTGCACTTGCATCTCTCTTCTGCCATAGCTTCAAAGCTTCTAGCTCTTCCTTCCTTGGATGACTTTCATCTTCAAATTTAGGCTTCTCCTCTTCACCTGTCACATATACCATTAGGTCCTTACTCATAAGTAAGGCCTCCATCCTCATTACCCAAGCAGGATAGTTATCTCTGTCCAATTTGTCAATGGACACATGATCTGCCATGGTATCCTTGCTTCTGCTTCAATCTATAAGTGTAAGGTTAAAGAATGATACCTCTTGTAGACCTTTACTCTTGGAAGTAACTTCGAAACAATCTTCTCATGACTTTTGGTTGTTGAACACCTCAGCTTCCTCCTTCTTTGATAAAGAACTCTTCAATTCTTCTTGTATCTGCTCTCTCTTTACTCTCGAGGACCTTATCTGCTCTGATACCACTTGTTGGTGTGTGAAACACCACAAGAACTAAACTAATGTGGTATTAGAAGACCTCCATAACCACCATTAGCTTAGCAATACTCACATTATGAGTCTTCATCTCTGAACTTAGTGAAAATCAAAATTTTACTTCACAGAAATCTGCGCCTCTTCTTTAAACTTTCAATCTGACCTCTATCAACTTGATCTTTGCAAATTCTTCTGATCATTTGCTAAGAAAGATTCTTGCTAATGTTCAGTAACATATAACAAGCAAAACTTTCAAGCAATAACTTCAAAATCTTCTGATTTTGTACCAAACTTTACACTATGTCTGAAAACTGAAAATTTACTTCATCGATTTGACATACCTCCACTCTTAAGCTGATTTCTCTGAGTATGCGTCCCGTTTCTCAAAGATCTTTTGACCAAATGTAGTTGAGGATAGTAGCTTCAAAACGAGCTATCACTTACCAAAAACTTTACACTGTGCTTCGAGATCTGACCTTCAGAAGATCAGTCAAATGTGCGCCAGAAAAGTCGTAACTGTCAACTACCTTTCACAGTCATATGAAATGACTTAGAACTCAATGTACAAAAGGAATTAGACTCAATCCTTCTACACAAACATGTGTTGATTATCAGAGAAGATGTGTATAAAATGGCTTGGCCTAATTTTGCTCACAGCCATGGAAAACTCTCTCAGACTCAGAAGTTTTCTCTCACCATCTCTCTCAGAAAAGACACGACTTTTCTCTACTCACTCAGATTACAAAATTGAGTTCTCACATACATGTTTCTGACTCAAATTAACTTATATACCTATGGTTTACATTCTTCTAGACTTGAACTCGTAAGTTCTAAAGATCAAATACAAATCTAGACTCTAATTTTGCACTAATTTACAATAGTGAAATTGTCCCTTCACTTAGGCTTGATTTTCTGTAAGTCTTTTCTTCACTTCTTCTTTCCTCCATCATATGTCTTCATATGTCTTCTTATATCCATGCCTAATTAGTGAGTGAAGCCCCAACAAGCACCACCTGATTCTTTGACATTTCCTTTATAGCTCTCTCATTGGAATAACCTAGCATTTTATGCCATAGGTCTAATTCAGACACCTTTTGACTTCCATAAGTAAATAATGCATGTCCCACATTACCTTGGACTTTGAGAGTGAACAATCTTCCTTCCTTTTTTCTTGCAATTATGTTTCTATATCCCTGATTTGGATCTTGCACATAAACACCATCATTTGTGAATCTTACCTCATATCCTTTCTCCACAATTTGCCCTACACTTATCAAATTTTTAGGAATAGTAGGAACATAAAGTACCTTACTCAAAAGTGTACTTCCACTCTTTGTCTTCACTGATCCAATGCTCTCCACTTTATGTTTGGTATTGTCACCTGTTTGAACTGTATGTCCATTCACCTTTGCTTCCATATCAGTCATCAAGGATAGATTCCCACTCAGATGGTTACTACATCCTGAGTCAATATAAAACACTCTTTGATCTTCTCCCACTGATTCATGAGTTGCATTCAAGATAAGAGTCATATCATCCTTCTGATCTGATGCATAATTATAATAATTGTTGTTGTAGGACTGAGATTGGAAATTTCTTCCACCTCCTCTAGCATATGATGTCCTACCACCTCTTCCTCTGAAGTTGCCTCTTTGGTTTCTGCCTCCTCTACCTCTTTGATTAAAATTCTGATTATTGCTTCCACCATTTTTGATTGTTATACCAACAATCATTTGCCAAATGATTGGTTCTACCACAAATCCAACAAGCTTTAGCATTACCTTTGTTCTTACCTCCTCTTCCTTTACCTCTGAAATTCATCTTTCCTTTCGTGAAGTTAGCTTGACTTGAATTCCCTTCATCATCAGTCGATTGCTTTCCCTTGCCATTCTTTTTCTTGTCCTTGGAGTACATAGCTTGACTTGCACTTCTATCATTGTCTCCTTTAATGTCCTGCTCAAAAGTTAGCATGTGTCCTAGAAATTGATTAAGATCAGGAGTAAAGTGATCAAGTGACAACTCTATGGACAATATGAAAGGCTTCCACTTCTCATCTCCTCTCAGACCTGTAAGTATTTGTCTTACCAACTTATCCTCTTCAATGTCTTCATCCACTGCTCCCAAGCTATCTGCAATATCCTTCATCCTTGCCACATAATCAGAAATTGATTGTGAGCTCTTCTTCTTGAAGGTTGTGAACTCAGCCCATAGTGAGGACTTCCTTGACTTGGTTGTATTTTGGAAATGCTCTTCCAAAGCATTCCAAACATCTGCTGCACTCTCCAATCCTCTAATGTGAGGTAAAAGATAATCATTTACAGCCATGTAAATGATACTCCTTGCTTGAGCATCCTTTCTCATCCAAGTCTTCAAAATTGCAAGTTCTTCCCTAGTTGGAATACTAGGATCTGCTTGAAATTCAGGCTTTTCTTCATCTCCTCTAATGAATGCCATAAAATCTTTACTCATGAGGTGTGCCTCCATCCTCATGGACCAAGCTGGATAGTTCTCCCTATCTAGCTTATCAATCTGCAAGCTTTCTCCCATCCTTCACCTTCTGTATCTGCAATTACTATGATTTATGAGGATAAAGTGTACCTTTGATATGAGCTTTGTCCTTCTTGATTCTTTTCAAACTCGTACTTTGAACTTCTGCAGGTTATCTTCAATAATTTGTCCTTGTCCTCCTTTGATTAGGAAGAACTCCAATATCTGCACCAATCGAAACTTCAATTTTCTTTTCTTCTCTTGTATTGCACCTTCAGCTCTGATACCACTGTTGGAGACCTCTTAATCTCCAAAGATTTGATCTATACTGACTTAAGAACACTTCTATGTCAGTTATAAACCAAACTTTACACAAATATTGTTCTTCTTTATCAAAACTTTCATTAATACTTCTCTGAGTGAAGAAGTATCTACTTCAGAAAATCTGCTTCAGAAATCAACTTCATTACCTGCACATAACTTTGAATTTCTTCAAACAAATGATGCACAAGTATTCGCAATACCTTTGCGCAATCATACTAATCATTAGTTCTCAAAACTAATCACCAAAAGTTTAATTTGATCCTTAAGATCAAAGATATGTCATAACTGTCTTCCAAAAGTAGCGCCTTCGACATGGTCAACTTCTTAAGTTGATTTCTCACAGTACAAGTCCCGTTTTGCTAAATGCTTTTAGCCATAGCTTCCTAATCTCCTAACTTAGATTTTAAGTGCTCACTCATCAAAAACTTTACAGTATACACTGAGATCTAAGCAAAATACTGAGACAGAAAAGTGCGCTACTCTCAGACTTCAGTTTTCACTTCTACATACAAATGTTCCTATTGATCATTCTCACAGTAGGAGAGGAATTAGATCATGAAACCCTGAACATAGCTTCATTAGCTTCTCAATTAGATGTGTACAAAAGGAATCTTGATCCACATGATCAAACAGAGAGCACTCAGAGAAAAACCCGTCGCTATTTTCTGGGAAAAAACTCTCTACACATCTCTAAGATATTTGTCATCTACAAATGACTCTCTCTTACATTTCTTATCATCATTAACTTATATATACATGATTTTTGACTTATCCCGTGTCTATAACATTACTTCTTATCATCCTAAAGATTTAGCTCTACTCAGTTTACAAGGATTTTCCACTTATATGTACATATGTGTACAAGCTATCATTCGGAAATCTCCTTCAATTTCTCAAGTGTCTTCTTTCACTTCACTCTGACCATAAGCCTTCTTCAAGTTCTTTATAATCACTAATTTGTGATTGGTTTGTTCCAACAAACTTACCTATATGTTTGCCCGATCTAAGGTTCATTAATTTACTTCCTCTGACCGTTAACGTTCCTTGTTTTTTTTTTTAATTGCTTGGTTCTTTTTAAATCCCTTTAGATTCTTGTCTAGATGTATGCGTCAGGAATTCTACTTTTCATGGTACTTTTGATTTCTCGTTTCGTCAGACTTTGGTTCTTTTTCTTTATGTTTTCGTCTCACACACCTTTACTTTTAGTCTTAGACTTGATAAATAAATCTCTTGAACTTGATCGTTCCTATCGTCTTTGATCCACAATGCTACCGTTTATCCTAAGCTAAGAATTGACTGAGGGGGTTGAGTAATCCTCCAACCTCAAGTCAGTTGCTTCGGTTGCTCTGATGCCCAAGAAGCCGCGCTTCCCAAGCCCTGAGTTCTTCACTACCTTACTTTGGTTGCCCTTGATTGCCCTTGCTAGACCTGGAAAAATCCAATATTAGACCAATATCACAATGGATGATCAAGCACTTGAGTATATACACCCTTAAAGGTCCTTTCCCTTTTGCCCAAATTTTAATGCTGCCCCTTGGCTTTCCTAGTCCCACAGATGGTCAAGCTCAAATTAGTCCCACAGATGGTCCGTGACTATTCAGGCCCTCGGGGGTAAAAACTGACAAAGAGGTTTTTCTCCGAATGTGAGCTAAGGGGTCTCCTATGAGTCTAATCACCCAAAAATTTGCCAAAAATAGCCCCAAAATTGGCCAAAAATTGAAACCCTAAAATTTGCATTTGGGGTGAGCAATCACGATGGTCTGAGATAATCGCGATGGTCTCAGACCGTCGCGATGGTCCAGGTGAACCGTGGCGATGGTGTGACACAATCACGATGGTCCGAAAAAGCTAACAGTCGTGATGGCGTAAATTCGAGTAGTCGCGATGGTCTAAAAATGAACGATCGTGATGGCTCGATCGGCAAACAATCGCGATGGCGTCAGTCAATGGTCAACGTGAACCGTCGCGATGGCCCAAAGTGAACCGTCGTGATGGTCACAGATGCGATGGCGTGAGCCAATCGCGATGGTCCAAATTTTGAGTCTTCGCGATGGTCTGAGGGTCTCGTCGCGATGGCGTGGCTAGTGAGCAATCGTGATGGTCTAACTTGACACGTGGCAGTATCGTGGCGATGGCATGGGCCAATCGTGATGGCATGGGGTCGATGGGATCGTTGCGATGGTCCAAGTGAACCGTCGCGATGGCTCAAGTGAGCCGTCGCGATGGTGCGAGACCGTCGTGATGGTCCGACCGAGCCGTCGCGATGGTGTGAGCCAATCGTGATGGTGTGACATAATCGCGATGGTCTGAGCCAATCGCGATGGTCCACCAAAATGAAAATTTTTTGAATGCAAGTATGGATTCCTATGTGCGCAAGTGTGCTCTTCACGCTGGTGTGGTCGCCTACCTCAAATTTCGAACTTTGCAGACCATCGCGATGGTCTGACACAGTCGGCAATTTCTGACAGAGAGTACATTTCTTACCTTTTTACAGCCTTCCTGATGCTCTGGAGCATTGTACCTGCAAGAAAACTCAAAAACACAATAGCACATGCAAGCACAAAAGCCCTCTCTCTCTCTCGCACATGCACAAATCAAGGGAAATGAGGAGAATGGGTGGATATGGTAAATGTTCTGATTTTTTGGAGTGGAAGATGATGATGTGGTGATGAAGATGGAGTGTGGGGAAGGTGAAAAACACTAAAAACTAAGTAAAAAAAACAACAAAAACTAAAAATTTTACCTTCCAATGCCACTTCTTGATATACTCTTACTAAAGGCAGTAGCCAGAGGCATAGAAGACACGAAAGCATGTAAAGACGGAGCAGGGAGTCAGTCGAATCAATTTTTTAAGGATTTATGTTTCATAATTACTTGTCAAAACATTCAAGAGTGATTTTCATCACTATTGTAACATATGTAACATAGAAGAACCCTTTTTGTAATCTATAGCTTCATTTTGTGCAAGCCGATGAGTGCTCGAGCTTGAGGAGCTTAGGTAGAATGAGCGTACCAATTTTGGTTATTTTTAGACACCGTTTACCCTTTCAAATAGCATCTAGGACCTATTTTTTAACTATGCCGGTCACTAGATGTGAAACCGGTCAAAACTATTCTAGAATCTATAAAAAGAGCTAGAGAGCTCATTTTTAGAGTTACGTAGTGTTAGCTTGTTTGAGTAGAGAAGAGCTTAGAGCTATTTTGAGCTTGTAAGAGTGTTCTTGAGCAACAGAGTTGATTTCTCACCTTCCATTGTGTCTTGCTTGTCTCTTCGTTGTGTGTGTGTATGTGTGTGTGCATCTCTATGCTTCTCACCTTCACTCTCACTTCATCTCACATTCACGATCTTCATATCACTCCTATCTCTTCCGTGGATTGACATTAAGGAGGTGGAGCTTCTTAACGTGGTTCTCACCATTTTGCTAGAGCAACACCAAATTTGGCGCCGTTGCCGGGGATCGAGTCTAGGACGAATGTGTGATGGTAAGAGTATAGCAAGAAGTGGCGTTGGAAGGTAAAAATTTCCAGTTTTTTTTGTTGTTTTTACTTAGCTTTTAGTGTTTTTCACCTCCCCCACACTCCATCTTCATCACCACATCATCATCTTCCACTCCAAAAAAATCAGAAAATTCACCATATCCACCGATTCTCCTCATTTCCCCTCATTTGTGCATGTGCGAGAGAGAGAGAGCTTTTGTGCTTGTGTGTACTTGTGTGTTTTTGAGTTTTCTTGCAGGTACAGAGCTCCAGAGAATCAGGAAAGCTGCAAAAAGGTAAGAAATGTACTCTCTGTCAAAAATTGCCGACCGTGTCAGACCATCGCGATGGTCTGCAAAGTTCGGAATTTGAGGTAAGCGACCACACCAGCGTGTAGAGCACACTTGCGCACATAGGAATCCATAGACGCATCTTGAAAATTTTCATTTTGGTGGACCATCGCGATTGGCTCACGCCATTGCGATTGTGTCACACCATCGCGATTGGCTCAAATCACGATCACTCAAATCTATGCCATCGTGATCGTTCACTTGGACCATCGCGACGGTTCACATTCACGCCATCACGACGGTTCACCTAGACCATCACGACGGTCCCAGACCATTGCGATTGTCCACCCCAAACGGATTTTTTGGAATTGATTTTTTGACCAATTTTGGGGTTATTTTTTGGAAATTTTTGGATCATTAAGCTCATAGGAGACCCCTTAGCTCATATTTAGAGAAAAACCTGTTTGTCAAATTTTACCCCCGAGGGCCTGAACGGTCATATCTTTTTCATCCGAAGTCTGTTTTTTGAGCTTTATAGCTCGTTAGAAAGCTCTTGACGAGTTGGGATAAGCTAATTTTTAGATGGGATAAGCTATATGTCTATTTTTAGATAAGCTAATTTGAGGTTGACATAGTTGGGACTAGGAAAACCTGGGGGCATTGAAAATTGGGCAAAGGAAAACAAGGGACTTTGAAGGTGTATATACTCAAATGCTTGATCATCCATTTGTGAATTGGTCTAATATTGAATTTTTACAGGTCTAGCAAGGGCAATCAAGGGCAACCAAGGAAAGGCAGTGAAGAACGCAAGGCTTAGGAAGCACGGCTTCTTGGGCATCAGAGCAACCAACAAAGCTAACTTGAGGTTGGAAGATTACTCAACCCCCTCAGTCAATTCTTAGCTTAGGATAAACGGTAGCATTGTGGATTAAATCAAAGACGATAGGAACACTCAAGTTCAAGAGATTAATTTATCAAGTCTAAGACTAAAAGTAAAGGTGTGTTAGACGAAAACATAAAGAAAAAGAACCTAAGTCTGACGGAACGAGAACTCAAAAGTACCATAGAAAGTCGATTCCTGACGCATACATCTAGACAAGAACGTAAAGACATTTAAAAAGAATCAAGCAATTAAAAACAAAGGACCATTGACGATCAAAGAGTGCCACTAAGCAAATTCATGAACCTTAGATCGGGTAAACATATAGGCAAGTCAAACCGACGAAGCCTTAGATCATCAGAAGCAAGCGTAGGGACTACTGCACGATCGTGGGCTCAGTGTTTGAATAGCAATTATCCCTACGAGTTAAGCTCAGATACTAGTGAGTCAAAAATGGCATTTAGCACAAAAAGACCGGAAGGAGGGTCGAATGTAGCATATTTAGAAAGACCCGAAGGACCCTATAGGACTCAGATAGAATTTCTCTAAACCAACCGATTGGGTGCTTGCATCTATGAGGATGGTTTGCGAAGACAAGTGGTGCAAATGCACAATCCTGATCAAACCATTGGATTGGAACGTCTAGTGGTGAAATTCGAGAGAGACGCGTACATAGACAAGGAAGGGATGATGTACATCTTAAGTACGCAACCGAACAATACCAATGAGTTTGGCGCAATTTAGTTAGAGACGGAAGCGAGAGCCCAAGGAAAAGAACCATTAGAAGAACCGAGAACACCTAGAGGGAAATCTGTACTAACACGAATACTAATCCATGAAAAATTACTTTGACGGGACAGGAGATCCCTATGACCATGTCGAAGAATTTAAGCAAGTTCTAAGAGCGGAGCAAGTAGAAGACATGTTCACGCAATATAATGCTTTTGGGCTAACGTTAAAGAATACCGCTGTAACTTGGTTCCAACCATTGCAGCAAATGCAATTTAGAGACATCCATCACTTTTTAGAGTCATTCATCACTGAATTCTCTAAAAGTGGAATCAGACATGACACGTCTTCATTGATTCATAGTTTCAAACAGACCCCTCAAGAAACAGTTAGACTTGCAGGACGTAGGTTTAGGCAATATGTTGAAAGATGTCCAATGCAAGAGTTACCCTCACAGGTCAAGCAAGTATCATTGTTTTTAGATGGCCTATTGAGCTCTAAACTACGCTCCTATGTGTACTTGAAGGAACCCTGAACGCTAGAGCAATGTGTACGAATTTGCATAGACATTGAAGAAAACTTAGGAGATGAGTTGGAACTCTCTAATGTCTACAAAGACTCAGATTGTTCCTCTCTAGCATCCACAAAATTGTCTAGCTCAATAGAAGACCTAGCAGAAAAAGTGTCCCAGAAACTAGGAGTTTCTAGTAAACAGATGCCTAGGTTAACAACAAACAAGCGTTGTTACACCTGTTTGGTGATCATATGGCAAATGTGTGTCCCAATACGACACAACCGCAAGCGAATCCTAGTGGCCAATACTGTACTATTGAGAGACGATACACAAATCATACGGCTCAAGACTGCCCATACAACAAACAAACAGTAAGACAGAACTACCCGCAAGCATATCCGTAGCCAGGTAGGTATCAAGGTCAATACAATGCTCAGCCTCATTACTATAGGCCTCCACAGAACTATACTTATCAGGCTCAACAGAGACCTCAACCTGTTTTAGCTCAGCAGCCACCCCCACCAGCTAATGTCATCTCAGTTAAATATGCTGCTACAGAAGAAAACCTCAATAGGGCTTTAGTGCCTTCTTCACCCTTGATCATAGAGAGCGACCCAAATTCAAATAGTTTTGATTCAACACATGTGGATAGTCCACCCGCATACTACACTGAGTCACCAGAACACGTGGAAACATATCAATACGATAGTCCACCAATAGAACCTAATTGGGAGCCCGACTATGCTAATGTGATGTACACAAATCCAAATCCACGGCCCCAATTGAGACAACAAAGACCACAGGTCCCTAGAGGACCATGCTTTAGGTGCCAAGGAGATCACTTCATAAAAGATTGTCCACATCCTCCTATATCGGGACAGTCTCAATACTATAACATACAAGGCTTTTGTGCCGACTGTGGTAAAGAGCACATAATCAAAGATTGTCCTAAGAACCCTGTTAATGCTTCAGGTGTGACACCTATTAACGTGATAGGTATTGTAAACAATGCAGATGGATCCAACCCTACATATGTGCCTATCCAAGCTATAACAAGAGCCCAGGCGCTCTTAAAAAACCAACAGCTTAATCATGAGAAAGTAGCCGGAACTAGTGAAGTTGGAGAATCTAGCAGTAAAAAGACGAAATCATGGAAAGATTCAAGAGAAAGAATTAAAAGAAAGTGGAGTAAAAGGATAACAGAATTGGAAGGAAGTCTAAAGGAATCAAGAGCCAAAATCCTAGAGTTGACTTCATAGGAATTGAATCAAGAGAACCTAGCTCAAAAATCAAGATCAGTTTTAGTAGAACCCATACCGGAAAAACTAGACATGATGTTTCGTGCGTATCAAGCCAGAATAAACGAAGGACCTCAAATAGCTGAAATGAGTAAGAACTACCCTCGAGCAGACTTAGAAATTGAGAGGACTAAACTTTGCATGAAGATGGTAGAATTAGCACAAGCTTTGTTTGAAGCCTCGCTGATTGCTGATGTATTGAGTGAGAAATTGATGAAAAATGGTGCTGGAGATGAAAATCGTCTGTTTGTATAGAATCGCGATTGTCTCGTTTGGATGGTACAGAATCGCGATTGTCTCGTCTAGATGGTACAGGTAACATTTTTGAGTTTTGACTTTATGGATGTATTCTGCTGAAGAAATAACATGCTTTAGACACCAAGATTGTGGAAACTGATGGAGATTTGCTCAAGATAATCCAAACCCTAGAAATTCCTCTTCATCTTCATTATTCTCAGAAATTCAGCCATTTACCTCTTATTTCTTTGATTCTATCATGTAGAAGGGGCTGTGGTCTCATGTATACTTCCAAGATTGACAAAATAAAGATGTATTGTTAATTCTTTATGCTAAATGATTGGAGAGGACAACTCCAAAGATCAATAACAAACATTTTTTGGCGTCTTTGCCGGGGAGTATATCAAAAGCTTCATTGAAGTTGGACCTTGCTGGATCTTCTAATGTGATGGTATTGCACACATGGAAAAGGTAATACTCCTTAATCAAGAAATGTAAAACA
Source organism: Ceratopteris richardii (assembly GCA_020310875.1). Lineage (NCBI taxonomy): Eukaryota > Viridiplantae > Streptophyta > Polypodiopsida > Polypodiales > Pteridaceae > Ceratopteris > Ceratopteris richardii. The sequence goes on from CM035438.1 coordinate 4,122,624, forward strand.
TGAAAAGGTAGATTTCTTTGTTTGTCTTTTGGAAAAAGAAAGCATTAGATAATCTTTTTGAGAATAAGAAGTGTTGAAATTTTTTGCAAATTGATAGTTTCTCATGACATTTTCTTGAAGTAAAGTGCAGGTGTGTGAAAAACTGAATCAAGAAAGCTGATGATAAGGTAAAATGTGTCTATTCTTGCATTTGTAGGTTGCTTTTTGATCAAGTACTAAGCAAAATTGTTGATCTTGGGAAGATGACAAGATTGCATTAAGGAAAAGTCAAAGTTAAGTAGCTAGATGCTAGTAGATAAGATCCATTTGTATCCAAGTCAAAGAAATATTCTTGAGAAAAGATGAATTGCATCTTGAAAAGAGAAATATTTGAGTTTATCTTTGCAAAAATTGACATTTGCATTTCTTAACACAATTCCCTTTGGGAGATTTTGCTCATAAACTGTTTGGATAGCCAAAGCATAGGAGAGTTTAACCAATCAAGGAACACAAGATCAATAAATCACCAAACAAGAAACCCTAAGTGAAGTGTTTACCTTAATTTAGGGCAAAAAACTAAAAAAAATCCATAAAATTCATTAAAACAATCAAACAAATTTCTTTCCTCCTTAGGAAGATGGATTGAAGTCTTGTTGACAAGAGTGGAAGAGACCAGGTGCTAGGAAAGCAAAAAAAAGTGACAAAAAGTGGAAAAATCAGAAAAAACACGATTCTCTGCACGAGATCGTGATTTTCTGGATAATTTTGTGATTTTGATGTAAAATTGTCAGTGACAGTTGAACTAGAATTGGTAAAGGGGATTAAAGGGAGACAAGAGAAAAGAATACTCAAAAGTAAAAAAAATAGTAAGTACAGAAAAATCACGATTCTCTGCACAAAATCACGATTTACTGTAAGAGAAAATTTTTTGGGAAATTTGAGTATAATTGGGTGTTCAGAGAAAGGTAATTGCAAGAGATTTCATTAACATTGAGAAAGTGAAGGAAACTAAATTCCAAAGACTCAGTAAAGATTGAGTATCAAGTGAGAGAGGTGGAAAAGTACAAAATCGCGACTTTCACCAAGAGCTAATGAGAGTGACTAATCATGAAAAAATTAATAATTGAGAACTAAAACCATAAAGTTGTTGAAAAATGAAATTGGACAAGTGACAAAGTGAAAATTAGGGGAAACTGCACAAAATCGTGATTTTATGAACACTATAAAAGTTTGGAATTTCAGAGAAAAGTCATTTTTTGAGTGAGAGAGAGTGAGAGCAGGATTAGAATCGCGATCTTCTGCAGAGCAAAGTTTTTTGAGATTTCTGGGACAAAGCAAGCAAGGTAAGGAGCCATGACCTAAATTTCTTTGTTTTTCTTTATATTCACATGGTCACTAAGCACAAATAAGCACAAAAACAATCAAAAACACCAGAAACACGGAACCGCGATTTTTTTAGTTTCTAAATTTTTTGAGAAAAATTGATAGATTTTTACAAAACCCTTTTATTGCATGTCAAAAAATAGTTAAGGCGATTCTATAGAAGAAATAAAAATTTGAAAATCAACACTTGAAAATTTTTCAAAAAAAATTAACAGAATTGCGATTATGTAGTCAGGCACAAAATCGCAATTCTCTAAAACTAAGAACAAAATCGCGATTTCCAGAACACGATTTTCATAAGAAAATCGTGTTATTTACGATTGTGAGCAATCACGATTGCCTGGGAACAAAATCGTGGAAAACACGATTTTGGACACAGAATCGTGAAAAACACGATTTTGACCACAAAATCGTGGAAAACACGATTTTGGACACAGAATCGTGAAAAACACGACTTTGACCACAAAATCGTGGAAAACACGATTTTGGACACAGAATCGTGAAAAACACGACTTTGACCACAAAATCGTGGAAAACACGATTTTGGACACAGAATCGTGAAAAACACGATTTCGGACACAGAAACGTGGAAAACACGATTTTGACCACAAAATCGTGGAAAACACGATTTTGGACACAGAAACGTGAAAAACACGACTTTGACCACAAAATCGTGGAAAACATGATTTTGGACACAGAATCGTGAAAAACACGATTTTGACCACAAAATCGTGGAAAACACGATTTTGGACACAAAATCGTGAGAAACACGATTTTGGACACAAAATTGTTGAAAACACGATCCTGAGCGCAGAATCGTGAAAAAACACGATTTTAGATAGAAAATCGTGGAAAACACGATTTTAGACAGAAAATCGTGGAAAACACGATTTTTGACAAGAAAATCGTGGAAAACACAATTTTAGCCAGAAAATCGTGGAAAACACGATTTTGACAACAAAATCGTGGAAAACACGATTTTTGACAAGAAAATCGTGGAAAACACAATTTTAGCCAGAAAATCATGGAAAACACGATTTTTGACAAGAAAATCGTGGAAAACACGATTTTAGCTAGAATATCGTGGAAAACCCGATTTTAGCTACAGAATTGTGAAAATTAATTGAATGATCCTTAGGTCTGGAAACAAATTATACTCACATTCCAAGCAAGATTTGGGAAGGCAGGAAAGAGAGCTAGTGGAAGGGGAAGTGCAAGAAAAAAATTTAGGGCAAGAAAACAACATGGAAAATTTAAATGAAACAAACGAGCCCATTGAAACTGGGGATTATAGAAATATCCTCAAATATATGTACACAAATAGGTTTGGAACCTATGTATATCAGGATGGAATGCATAAGTTTCTCATTAGACTGAGAAACTTAGAAGTTCCCCTGAACATAACACCAGTAGCTCAATTCAAAGATGGTAGATATGAGGATAGGCAAGGATGTGTATATATTTTCTCACAAGACCCAAAAAATTCAAACGACTTAGGGCAATGTGCTGACAAGAGACCTTGGGAACAGAATCTAGGGCAATCAGACTTGCCAAGGCCACATGAAATTCATAGTAATGGTGAGCAACAAGAAGGAGAAGAACACATACTTCCCTAAATCCTTTTGAAAAAGAACCAGAAGCATTTAATGATTTTCCTCTAAGGAGAAGACATCATTGGCAAAATCAGGGTAGAATGCTTAGACCATATCAGGTAGCCAAATGCATGAAAAATCAATATGAAGGATATTCTGATCCTCATGCTCATGCTGCAGAATTTAGGCAATTGATTAGAGCTGAAGAGGTGGAAGATTATAAAGTCCAATTTGAGGCATTTGGTCTAACCCTAACAGGACCTACATTATCTTGGTTCATTCCTTTGAGAAAGGAAATGTACCTAGATATTGAATCCTTCTTAGAAGCTTTCATTGGGGAATTCTCAAAGACGGGAATAAAACATAGCACAGCTACATTGATACATAGCTTTAAACAACAAAAGGATGAAAATGTCAGAGAGGCAGCCAGGAGATTCAAGCAGTACATTGACAGATGTCCCAGAGAAGAAGTACCTTCCATGGCAATACAAGTATCCCTATTCATAGAAGGATTAAGAAGTGCCCAATTAAGAACCCTAGTGTACTATAGGAGATGCCCTGACGTAGGAGCTTGTGTAAAAGAAGCAATAGATTTGGAAGATAGCAGAGGCCAAGACCTGTTAGCATTTGATCAACCTAGAACAAATGAAGATAAAATCCCACTAGCAGAAGAATTGGCTCAAGCCATAGCTAAAGCCCTAGAGGTAAGCACCAAAACCAATTTGATAAACTCTAGGATAAACGCAAATAAAAAATGCTACAATTGCAGAGAAAATCATTTGGTACAACAATTCCCATATCAAAAGCCACCACATTTGCAAGATAGGAAAACACTCAAATATTGTACACTAGAGAGAAAATGGACAAATCATCCCAGGGAGGAATGCTTCTATAATAAACAACCCATAAAAGAGAGAGATTATGTGAGTCAAAGAGAATCAGCATATATTGAGCAACCAAGACCTGTACTTGGGCAACAACCTCCTATACCAACAAATGTGGTACCAATGAAATACACACCAATAGAGGAGGGAAACTCAAGAACAAGGTCACCATACAAGGAAGATTATCAATGGAATGAAGGATATCAAGAAGAATGGGAAGGATATGAATTGAGAGAACCAGAACTACAAGCCCTAGACTTGGGAAATGGGAGAATTGAGATGGATACAACCACATTCATGTATATAACCAATAATTATATGTCCAATAAAAAACCTCAGCTCAAAGGGGGACCAAAGATTGTTGGTGCAAGACAATCAACAATTGAAGGTCTTTAAGTCCGCAGAAACTTCATCAAAAATTTCCTTAAAAAAGTCACCGGAAGGTCACCGGAACAGTACCGGAAACTCACAGTAAAATCACCGGAATGATACCGGAAATGATCACTCTTATAGTTTTCTGTTTATGAAGAGTTGAAAGATGAAAGAATGAAGAAAAGACAAATTCTTGGAGCTTGGAAGAAGAACCGGAAAAAGATGTACACATATGTACAGTAGTATAGTCATCGTCATAAGGTTGTACAAATTTATCTATAAATACCTTAGAAACTGTCGGGGCAGATTATGAGAGCATATGTGAGAATAGATAGAAGTCAAGAATGAGGAAGATAGATGTCATGAGACATGTGAAAAGTTAGTTGAGTTTCCTCTCATCACTCAACTGTAACTTTCTGAGTAAATGAAGAAATATTGCGCCCGATCTTTTGGTGTCTGCTCCGTCTGTGTTTGATCAATTGTGAAATCCTTTTGAGGATATCTAAGTTGGTAGTTAATGAGTCTGTGACCTGAATTTCAGAGTCTAATTGCAAACAGACTAGGAGAATTGTTAGTAGGAACATTCATATGTGTTGAGTGTTCACAGTTCTCTGAAACAGGCGCAAATTTCGATCTTAATCTTTTGGTCAGTTCTCACTCCATAGTTTAAAGTTTTGTGCAAGAAAGCACTTAATCTTTAAGTTGGAAGGTAATCTACTCGTGGCTAGAAGCATTTGCTTAAACAGGTTTTGTACTGAGAGAATTGAAGTTAAGAAGTTAGGGGTGTCTAAATCGACTTCTCAGAAGTGCAGATTCAGACATAGGTAACTTGTGAAGTTGATTTCTCAAGTTATACTAAACCTTTTGAAGAAATTTAACTTGGAGAAGGTGCGCAATCTCTAGGCGACACTCCATACAAAATTTCATAGAAAACTTTACATGTTTGATAGGTCAATGAGAAGAAATTGTGCAGCAGACTTTCTGTGTTTTACCTTCTTCACAGATTTTCTCAACTTTTGATAATTTGGAGATTGGACCTCTAATTTAGTGAAGGTTTTGACTTACTCTTGATATAGAGGTGTTCTAAATTCAAGAGTAGGTTGTTCTTTTGGAGATTAACACTCTCCATCAGTGGTATCAGAGCAAGAGACATCAAATCAAGGAAAGGAGGGTCCCGACTGCTGCAGATTCAAGAAATTTAACATTTGAAGAACTAAAAGGTGAAAGTTTGAAGGCAAAACAAAAGGAGGAGACCATACGACATCAAGAAGGACAAAAGAAGTCTAATTCGAAGTAAAGGTACATATATTGTTCATAAAGCTTGAAGATTTCAATACACAGGTGGACACAAGATGGGAGATTCTCTACAGATAGAGAAATTGGATAGGGAAAACTATCCTGCATGATCAATGAGGATGGAAGCTCATCTTATGAGCAAAGATTTGATTGCTTACATCACAGGAGAAGAAGAGAAGCCACAGTTCAGAGATCCTAGTGTTCCAACTAGGGAAGAGTTAGCAGATTTGAAAAATTGGATGAAGAAAGATGCTCAAGCTAGGAGCATTATATATATGGCAGTCAATGATTACTTGTTACCTCATATTCGAGGTCTTGAAAGTGCAACTGATATTTGGAATGCTTTGGAGGAGCATTTCCAGAATACTACAAAGTCAAGGAAGGCATCTTTATGGGCAGAGTTTACAACTTTCAAGAAGAAGGCTTCTCAATCTATTTCAGACTATGTAACAAGGATGAAAGACATTGCAGATGCATTAGGAGCTATTGATGAAGACATTGAGGATGATAAATTGGTAAGGCAAATTCTTATAGGTTTGAGAGGTGATGACAAATGGAAGCCATTCATTTTGTCCACAGAGTTATCACTTGACCATTTCACTCCTGATTTAAATCAGTTGCTAGGTCATATGCTAACATTTGAGCAGGATGTTAAAGGAGATGGTGACAAGAGTGCAGGTCATGCAATGTACTCAAAGGACAAGAAGAAGAATAGCAAAGGAAAGCAACAAGCAGGTGAAGATGAAGGAACAACTACTCAAGCCAACTTCCTAAGAGGAAGAGGAGGTGGCAAAGGTAGAGGAAGAGGCAGAAACAACAAGGATGGAGGCAAAGCTTGCTGGATTTGTGGTAAGACAAATCACTTAGCTAATGATTGTTGGCATAATAATCAGAGTAATGGTGGATATAATCAGAACTATAATTCAAGAGGTAGAGGTGGCAAAAATCAAAGAGGTAATTTCAGAGGTAGAGGTGGAAGGAGTTACTTTGGAAGATATGCAGGTAGAGGTTTCCAAAGTCAACAATATAACAACACCTACTACAATTATACTTCAGATCAAAAGGAGGATTCAACATTGATAATGAATGCAACTTGTGAAAGGCAGAGTGAAGATCAAAGAGTTTTCTACATTGACTCAGGGTGTAGCAATCACCTGAGTGGTAATATATCCTTGATGACTGACTTGGAGAATAATGTTTTTAATCATGTTGTTCAAACAGGTGACAACACAAAGCACAATGTGAAGTCAATTGGATCAGTAAAGGCCAAGGATGGTATCACCTTATTGAGTAAGGTCTTGTATGTTCCTACAATTCCTAAGAATTTGATAAGTGTAGGACAAATTGTTGAAAAGGGATATGAAGTAAGGTTTACTAATGATGGAGTATATGTGTGTAGCTCAGTGATGAGTAGCACCTCCTTTAATGTCAATCCGGGAAGACGTGAGGATGGTATGAAGACCTCGAGCAAGTGGCGGCACAAGTGCGTGAGTGAGAAGCACACAAGCATGCACACACATACACACACACGCGCACACACGGCAAGACAAAGGGAGAGAATCAATGGAGTTCTTTAGATTACTTTCAAAAGCTCTTACAAGTTCGTTTCAATTACAATCTAACCTCAAAAATGAGCTTTCTAGCTCTTTTTATAGTTTTTGACTAGGTTCTGGCCCTGTTCAGACCTAGTGTCCGGCCTAGTTAAAAATTAGGTTCCAGGGCTTATTTGAGGGCTCAAACGATATCTAAAAAATACGAAATTTGGCAGGTAGATACTTCTAATGCTCCTCAAGCTCAAGGACTCCTTGGCTTGCACAAAATGGAGCTACAAAAAGATGAAATGATATTTACAATGGTGCTTAGTGATGATAATCACTTTTAATGGGTGTAGAGGTTTGGAAAGATTAAGGTTGCCTTAGTGCTAAATCTGCGTGAATGTTCATAAGTGCTTCTTCCTAAAGAAAATTGTTGGCCTACTTGCCAGATCTTCGTTGACTCCCTTGTCTGCTTGTGCTTTCTCTCCCTTGTCCAGTGCTAACACCCCCCCTCTCTCGCGTCTGTCGTCCCTGACAGACCCTTGTTGAGAGGGTTTTTGGATGTAGTACTCGACGACGTCCTGCGCTAAATGATGTTCAGCAATTCGCAAACCTTTGGCCAAATCTGTCAGAAGAGCATCCCAGTCTACCGGCCCAGGAACCTATGGGTGTGGGATACGTAGCTTTTCGGAGTGGAGAGCTTGTTCCACTACAAACAACTGCAAGAGATGGGATGGTCTGGGAATGAATATCTCGGAGTGATATTCCCAGAATCCCGTGACAAACATCTCTTCGAACGTTTGTTTGAAACAGGCCGGTAGATATTTGATGCGAGCGTGCCATGCATACACAACATTGATCGATGGAGTTGTGCTCATGTCGTATACAAGATCCTGGTTCCCTTCATTAAATCCTAGTGCTGAGAGATGCGGTTCCTTGACATTTTTGAAGGTCCTGAAGGTGACCAGCATAAGTTCGAAAATTTTCAGGCACATCTGAGTCATGATATCAGGAACATTCTTGAAACGGACCCCCCAATGTCGGATCGTTGAAATCATATAGCCAATTGTGGGTGTGCCTTTAGGGGGTGCGAAGTACACGTAATTTAGCCACTTCTCACATCCTTTAATCGTCAGCACTGTATGTGTGTACTCCGGCCAGGATCTCCTTCGAAACACAGGGCAATAACATGGATTATATTTGATGTACAATGGCATGTTGTTCCATGTTCTTACCATTTCCGGGTAGGTTTCGAGCAGCCGAATTCTCCACGTTGGTTGGCGGATATGTCCTTGCTTGGCACTCTCTAGGATGTCATCGGGTGCAAATTGGGTGGCAGAGGTGGGTTCCCTTGAGGTGTGGCGCTTGATCTCCGCATTATAATCCGCCATTAGCACGCAAAAAGGTACATACAGATCATCCGATGGGCCGATCCACCTATGGTGTGAAAGATTCTGAAAATAATCAGATTTTATTACCACCTCTTCCAATTTTGACATCAATGCGATTTGGACGGCCACCCTGTCATCATGCGTTGTGGCTACTTTCTCTAACTTTTGCATCCATTCCGGTGCCTCGATCTCAATTGTGTCCATGCCCTGTTCTGTGCGCTTACCGCCGGGTGTTGGCATCGGTACATATGGATCCTCGAATGTTTCTTCTACTTCAATTGGCACCAGATCGTCAGGCTCGGGCTCTACCAGAGGTGAGGGCTGGCGCTCGTATTGCATGACCTTGCTGCGTAATTCCTCGAGTTCTGCCCGGAGTTTAGTAACCTCTTCGGCTGTTTCTTCTGCGGTTATGCTCTGACTCGGTTCTGTCTGCCGTGTGGCTAACTATCTTCGTAACTCATCTCTTTCTTTTTCTAAAGCGGCATGGGCCTCCATTAGGTCTGCATGAGTGTCTAACACCACCTGCATATTCTCAGAGGGAATTGCCTTGAATCGTTCTGGGTCAATCTCTTGTGGGGAACCCTCCATGGCCGCTTCCAGGTTTTCTTCGTTCTGTTTCTGTAATCTTTTATTCTCTTCTAACGCGGTCGACATATGCTTACGGAGGAGGCCCAAGTTCCGCCGAAGTTTCAGGTTTTCCGTGATCTGAGAATGTAGCAGCTCGTCCACATGTCGTCGTTCTTCATCATCTGCCTGAGGTGGGTCGGCTTCTAATTGTGCGTATTGCTCCTGTAATGTCATGTGCTACTGTTCTAGTTGCTGCTTCTGCTCTTCAAGATCCCTACATCTTGCTTGGAGATCCTCGTGGCTTCGGAAGAGTCTTGTATGTTGGTTGTCCAAGTGTTGGTAATGTTGCTGAAGTTGGGCCATGCATTGATGCATATTATTAAATAAGTTACCGAGAGGAATAGTATTGAATGCAGAGGGGTAGGGAAAGGGAAAGGGGATTGTGAATGCAGTACTGGGGACGGGTGAGGGGGGAGGTGGGGGAATGTGAGATTGGGGGTACATGGGGGATGGGAGAGGTGCAGAGGTGGGTGACACCTCCATGAAAGTGGGGATCGTGGTGGGAGTGACCGTGAACATGGGGATTGTGGTCGCGGTGAGGGTTGTGAATGTGTATAGAGGTGTGTGTAATTGTGAACTTCTAGGAAGTGTGCTCGGGGTGGTGAGGTGTACCGTGGCTGTAGTTGGACTCGTGCTTTCGGTGGAAGTAGAGTATGTGGGTGGGCTGATGGTTTGCGCGTTGGTGTGTGTAGTGGTTTCAGAGGTGGTGGCAGTGGAGGTTATAGTGGTAGAGGGAGGTGAGTGAGGTGGATGTGGGGGAGAAGGTGGTAAGGGAGGTGAGGGGGGTGCACTCGATGTGTGGGCTTCCTCGGTGTCGTGAACTGTGTGTGCAGTGCCCGTGGTTGTGGTGGTGCCTTGTGGTCCTGATCCTAATACATTCATTCGTTTTCCCGATCGTGGGGGGCGTCTTCCATATCTTCTCTCTGTTCTTCGTGAGTGCACTAGTGCTGTGTGCACCGTTTCCGGTACTCCTAAAGCATCTGATATCATTTCCAAGGTGGCACGGTATTGCTCGTCCACACCTTCCTCCTCCAGAATCTGGTTCATGAGAGCTTTACCTGCAGCTAATGAGAGCTTGTGTTGCTCTTGAACTCGGTTCATTGTTTCGTAAAGCTTCTTTAATGCGCTAGTGTAGGCGGGGGCACCTTCCAGTACTTGTAGGGCTTCTGGATCATACTCTTGTTCGTCGGCTTCTGAATGTCCGCCCTGTGTCTCCCCATGAGCTTCTTCTTCATCGTCCACGTTGACTACGTCTGGTTGGCCTGGCTGTGCTTGGTCTGGGGCAGTTTGCTGTCCACTGGCTTGCTCTTCTTCAACTTCTGCATTTACAGCTTCGATGATTCTTGCAACTTCTTCGTCCGTCAAATCCTCCAGAGTGAACCCATGCGGGAATTCCAGATCAGTCGGCACTGGTGGAAATACAAGATTTGGGCCATCTGTGCTGTGCCTGGGTAGCCTGATAGTAAATGGTTGCACTCGTCGGGGGAGTCTTGGGGTGGTCTCAGGCATCAGGGTTGCACCATGAGCTTGTGCACAAGGCATCTGGATGGTGCCTCTCATCTTCTTTGAGGGAGGTCCTACAGCTGACAATCTGCGTTGAAATTCCTGTGCTCTGGACCAGATCAAAGCCCTCTGCACCAGTACATCATAGGCGAGACATCTGTATACAATTCTTGTGAGTGCACAGCAACCATACAACACAGATTTTTGCTTTTTATACCATCTCTGATGAGCCATATGAATCTGGTCGATAATCCAGTGGGGCATATTGATGGTCAACTCAAAAGCATCCGCCAGGTAGAGGCTAAACCAGATCTTTTTGGGAGGCATTGTGAACCTCTCCTGCGCGGGGAAGGCAAAATGTTGCATGACCATACGTAAGTGGATGGCGATCGTGGGTGTCATTGCAACCATGTCCTTCAACTTCGTCAAATTCCTATTCTTCATGTTGTCTGGAACCATTGTCTCTTTCTCTGTTGGAATGTGCATACCCTGCATGTCGAGTGCTTCTCTTACCAGATTGATAGTTAAGCGGAAACGCTTCAGCTCGTTGCCCCTTGTGAGTGATGGGAGCACAAAGGAGCTGTATCCTTTCTTGTCTTTGCTGGGGGTGAGGGTACTAATTAGATATGAGCATCTTAGGAAATCTAGCTTTGGTAGTTGGGACTTGAAGTAATCATAAAGCCCAGCCTTCTTCCAGATCGGCTTCAGTCCTTCGTTATTCTGTAGCCTTTCAAACTCCCTGGTAAAGAAATGGTATCTGCCCCATCGTCCATTGAATTCGACCTCGGACTCCCACATATATGTGCCTTCACCCAGAGGTCCAGCAACGTCACTGAACCAATGTGAGGTTTTGCCCACCGGCATTGTGTGACCCTGCGGAGGATTCTGAATTGGTATGGCGTGCAATGCCCGTAATGCCGCTGGTCTTTCCTTTAACTCCTCCTCGACTGGAAGACTTTCGATGTCCACCACTTGTGGGCTGGAGCTTGCCTGGGAGCTAGTTCCTACTGTATCTGCCATTTTACTTCTTGCTGTCTGTCTCTGTGAGAATATACAAACAGGTGTTAATATTGTACAGGACAAGGGAGGACCGTTGTTGTTCCCATCACAATATTAACATGAGGGTCGGGAGCGAATAATGGGTTAGTAAGTGTCCGGTGCACGTGTGTGTAGTTAATGCTTGGGTAGTCCTAGGAGACTAATGAAGTTAGTAAGCGGGGGTGAATTTACAAATTGGGGTCGGGGGGTTTATTACAGGTCTTAGGCTGCCAAATGCAGTGGATGGGCTTTGCTTTCGGTTTCGTAGAGACTCTAGAGAGCTTTCTCGGTGTCGCGGTTTGAAAATGAGGCTTTTTAGGGACCCATTTACAATTGATTACATACGCGCTCTTGGGTCTTGGTGTGTTCTTGAGCGTTTAGAACGGGTGAATACTGGCAGTATGCGTAGCTGCGTTATGCTGTTTAGGTTGTGGCCTCGGCGTAGCTACTTGTGCCCTCAAGCAAGCCTTAGGCACCCAAATTTGTCTTGATTGTGGGCTAGCCTTCATCGACTTCTTGGGCACCCAAATAGATTTCACGTTAGCAGGAGAATATCTGCAAGACTTCTTATTAATGTCATGTTGTTGGTTATTAATGAGAAACTTCGCCCTTGTAGTTGACGGTGGTGCAACCGGTTGTTCGCCTTTCCGCACCCACACATGGTTTATTTTCTGGGACATTCTGCTGCGCAAGTACTTTTGATCTTGGACATAGGTAGTACTCTGCTTCTCCTGCCTTTGATCCACCTTGGGTTGCTGCCTCCTTCTGGCCTTTGGAAAAGAAGGGAGTTCCGTTGCATTCCTGACTCCTTTTTTGCGACTATCATTCCTCTGCAACACATAGTTTTGGACAAGAACAGCATGGTCATCTTCATGTGTACCCCTGGAAGGACCAGGAGTCTGTGCCTTTCCTAGTTCCTTGAGTGCTCCATTGTCTAATTCTACTGTAACTCGACTATGATTGACCCAAACCTGGAGAAGTCCACTTCTTAGGACTGCTTGGTCATAGATCCAATCTTGACCCAAGACGAGAGGTTCAGTGAGATCCTCATCTTGACACACTAGTACTTTAACTGTCATTGCCTCATCATGAATGTAGAGGGGAAGTTCCACCTCGCCCATGCAAGCGGTTTCCACGCCTCCCAATCCTATGAGATATGCTTCCACAGGATTGACAAGTAACTGCAACTCTTGATAGTAAGACAACTTAACAGCACTAGTGGCTGCACCTGAGTCAATCAAGGCTCTTACGGTCCTTGCACTCTTTCCTTGTCATATATCTATGGTTATGAAAGGACGTCTATCAATTATCCTATGCGAGCTTGTTCCTACAACTTCACACATGGCCATAGGATATCCTGGATCTGCATAGTCATTCGCTCTAGGCTGATCTCTACCTTGCCTTCGTAATTTCATCCTTCTGATGCGTTTTAAAGCTTCTGCTTGAGCTTCTTCTCGAACTCGCTTTTCTTCCTCTTTGCGTTTCTTAGCAGTGTTGAGTCGGCTGAGCATTTCCTCCGTGAGGGGTTCCTGATACAACTTGACTCTGCAACCGCTAATATAATTTGGGAGAACATCACCCTCTAATGTGGCCAATTGTACTGCTCCGCTCGTGGAGATCCTATTGATGATCATAGGTCCGTAGCCTCTCTTTTCTAGCTTCCTTGCGTGTTGTTTCAGTGTATAGACTAAAACTAGATCTCCTGCTTTCAAACCTTTATCCTTCACATGGGCATCGAAGTATGCTTTCTGTCTCTTTTTGGCTGCATATATTCCTGCAGCGGCTCTCAGTCTTGTTTCTCCTAATCGTTCAAGGTCAAAGATCCTAGAGGAGAGCTCATGACCTGTCCATTCGTACTCTTGTGCTACTTTCAACGTAGGTATTAAGAAGTCCAAGGGTAGCACAGCGTTTTGGCCAAATACCATCTGAAAGGGAGTGGCTTGGAGTACCGTTTTGTAGGCAACTCGGTATGCCCAAACAGCATGGTGTAGCTGTTTGTCCCAATCAGAGCGTTTAGTGTTCACTAATTTCGTCAGTACATTGCATAAGATCTTATTAGTGCTCTCAGCTTGTCCATTAGCTTGTGGATGATAGGGGGCCGACTTCTTGTGTATTACCAAGAATTCTTGGAGTAGACTTTCAATCACTTCATTTAAGAAATGAGTGCCTCTATCACTTACCAGCTCGATAGGTAGCCCGTATCTCGTGAATACATTCTCAAACAAGAATTTGGCAGTAGTTTGAGCATCGTTCTTTGTCGTAGCTTTTACCTCTACCCACTTGGTGAGATAATCTGTTGCAACAATGATGTATTCCGCATGAGAACCTTTAGCTGGGGGATTAATAGGACCTACGAAGTCTATTCCCCACTTAGAGAATGCACGTCCACCCATCATAGGTTTCAGTGGCATCTCATCTTTGCGTATAGGATACTGAGTCCTCTGGCAGACATCACACCGTTTCACATAGGTATGTGCATCCATGTGAAGGGTAGGCCACCAGAAGCCCGCAAATAGTATCGCCTTGATCACCCGATCTGGTCCAAAGTGTCCTCCTGCTACACCTTGGTGAGCAGTTTCCAAGATCTTAAGATATTCACTCTCATGGACACACAGTCTCAGGTAACCATCTTTACCGCGTTTGTATAGATTATCACCAATGAGTGAGTAATCCAAGGCTTCTTGTTCTAAAATCCTTTTCCTAGCCAGAGTCATGTCTGGAGGGAATGCTTTCGTCCTTAGGAAGGATACTAGTGGTTCACTCCAATCTGGCACAATGGATACTTGATAAAGAGTGGCGTGTTCCACAGGTGGCTTAGTGCAACAGATTTGGCATTCCTTGCACAACTTTTGGACATCCGCTTCCATAGTCGGCCAATGCACTCCGAGTCTCCTTAGTGTCTGTAAAGTTCGTTGCTTTGAATGGTGTTGCTCTAACGCACCTACATGTGCTAATTGCAACCATTTAGCGTGCTCATCCTCTTCTACGCAACAAGCCAAGATCCCTTGATCTGTGTGCTTGTACATACTTCTTGCCATGATGTGGTACTTTTGGGCTTTTACAACCTCTCTATTCCGTGTGTTTACCACTGGATGGTTAGGCCCGTACGTCAATACTGGGACCAATGGCTTAGCCCACTGCGGCACCACTTCCAAATTAAACAAGTAAGCATCAGGAAGGTCATCTGATACTCCTTGTGGGGCTTCTCCCGATGTGAGCCTAGAGAGATGATCTGCTCTTAAATGAGTCCTCCCTTTTCTCACCACAACCTCAAAATCATATTCCATTAGCAAGAGAAACCATCTTACTAATCTTCCTGTATTGCATGGCTTGTTTACGAGATATAACAATGCCTGATGGTCATTAAAAAATTTAAACTTATTTGCAAGCAAATAATGTCTAAATTTCTTAACTGCATAAACCATGCCTAATCCTTCTCGCTCTGTAGTGGTGTAATTCCGTTCAGCCGCATTCAATTGTCTACTGGCATAGGCAATTGGAAGATCCATATTACCTTCACCAGTTGGTTGTGCAAGTACACATCCAATAGCATAATTGGATGCATCCACATGAACATGGAATGGTTTATTCCAATCTGGTGTGTTTAAGATTGGTGCTGAACATAATCTTCGTTTAAGCTCCTGGAAGGAATTCTCACATTCATCCGTCCACTCAAAGTTAGTCAGAAGTCCGTACATGGTCTTTGCAATGACAGCATACATGTGTATAAATCGTTGGTAATAGCCACAATGCCCCATGAAAGCTTGTACTTCCTTGACATTCTTTGGCCTAGGTAGCTCTGCTATGGCTCTCACTTTTTCTTCGTCGGTAGATATGCCATTCTTTGACACTATGTGTCCTAGAATCTTGCCTTGCCTGACCATAAAAACGCACTTTTCTGGGTTCAGGCAGACTTGATATTCTCTACATTTGTCAAAGATTTGTCTGAGTTCAGGGATATGGGTTTGTCTAATGTTGGAATGAGCACAAAGATCATCAACATAGACTTCTAAACTCTTCCTCAGGAACTCCTTAAACACATGGCACATCAGCCTCTGGAAGGTAGCTGGTGCATTGGTAAGCCCAAATGGCATTACTCTAAAAGCAAAAATGCCCCATTCTGTGGCAAAGGCTGTCTTATGCTGATCCTCTAGAGCTATGGCTACTTGATTGTAACCCGAAAATCCATCAAGGAAGCTGTACACTTCCTTGCCCGCCACTCTTTCTAAGAGATGTTCTGTGATGGGAAGCGGATAGTTATCTCGAATAGTGGCTGCATTAACCTTCTTCAAGTTAATGCACACGCGCAGTTTGCCATTCTTCTTGGGCACCACTACGATGGGGGATACCCATTCAGTGTGCTCAATTTCATAGATAAATCCAGCTTCAACCAGTCTATCTATCTCTTCTTTGATCTTAGCAGCGTAATTATCGTTATAAGTATAGGGCTTTTGCTTAGAGGGTTTGGCATCTGAAGTCATGGGAATGGTGTGTGAGCATATGTCAGGGTCAACACCTTTCAAATCCTTGTCTCCAAGCGAATACATCTCTGTATTCTCTTAGCAAGGCAATCAATTCGTACTCTTCTTCTTCTGTTAGGTCATGGCCTATGTACGTGCATCTCTCCTCTCCTTCTTCTATGGCCACAACTATTTTCTTGGTAGTTTCTTTGTTATCATAGGCCTCTCCTGATTGTGCCTCTCGTTTAGGCATTCTTATCATGACTCTCCTGTCATCTATCTCATACTTCTTAAAATTTTCTGGGACCTCAAACAAAGATTCTTCCTCCTCTGGTGAGACTTCTTTCTTCTTTCGTTTCTTTCCTTCTTCCTTCGGGCTCACATGTGTTGCTAATCTTACATCATTTGTAAGCTCTCCATGCCTCTGGGGTTGAAATTCTACTTCATGGAAGAATTCTTCATCTGATGCAAATGGTGGGTCCATAATGATAGACTCGAGATCGGAATCACTTGCATCCTCAAATACATCAGGGCTAGGTTCGCATTCTTCTAGGACTGCCTCTCCCATGATTGGCTCTATGGAGAAGACTGAAATGTCATAGCCATCCTCATCACAGTGAGGTGTCCATTGTTCTTCGTTGATGGCTACATCCATTGTTGCTAAAATTTCTGCTCAGCCATGGGGTTCGAATTCCTCATCAGGAAAAACTACAGGTGCATAGGCTGGGTCTTGAATTGCTCTATGTGTTTCTTTTGCACCTATTTCTCTGGCCTTTTCTCTCTTCTCTTCCTCTACTACTACTTTGCACATCCATAAGTGGGTGTCTTCATGCATCCATGAGGATCCAGACCCTATGGAATGCACCGATTCTGTATCATCTTTGGCTCTATGGATGGGATTCCATTGGATAGGAGGGACATCTCTATGAGAATAATCCTTGAGATTGACTTTGGTCGTAACACCTAAGTGTTGCAGGTACAAAGAATTGGTTCCCCAATCCTGTACCACTTGTAACAGTCGCATGAATGGTCTTCCCAAAATCATCTCATAGGCATGATTTTTGCTGAAGTCGCATATGGCAAATGTATGCTCAAACTCGACACCACAAGTGGTGAGAGTTATTCCTTCTAGCAATCCTAGGGGTCTCTCTATGTGACCATCGGCCATCTGCAATTTCATTCTCGCTGGCCTGAGTGCTGGCTTGCCCCAACGCTTCCATAGGGAAGTAGTGGCAATTGCAACTCCTGCATCTGAGTCCAAAATTGCCTTGGTGGTGTACTCCTGGTGGGTGATGGGAAGATAGGTGTTCCCTTCTTCACCTTCACACATATCTCCTATCTTATCCAAGGGAATTTCTGGCACTGTCCTATGGGATCCTACCCTGGAACGAGGTTTTGCGGCTTCAGTTACTTGACTCGCTACATATTTTCGCGCTTCTGGTCTATCCTTAGGCAGTTCTTCCAAAGTGGGATCGCGCTGCACCTTGGTGTTCGTTACTACCTCCGTGTTCCTTGGTATGACTGAGTCGTCGTTCCTTACCATGACTGTGGGTGCTCTCATACACGTGGACTTTGCTTCCCATGGGCCTGTGAAGTGGGGTAGCTCTTGTATGGAATTAGACTCAAAGTCCAATCTCTCGTGAGACTGAGCACTCTCATGTTCCCCGTAAATAGATGGGATGTCTTGTGGGAATTGGTCGTGTGCATCGTCCACAAGTTCAAAAGGAGGGGCGACCTCACTTTCGTTATCCCATTTGTCTTCTTGAATCTCTCGTAGGAAGTCTGGTGCAAACCGATTCATAGAAGAAGAAGTGTCCGGTTCCGTGGAATTGGGCACATAAGCAACCTGGGAAGGAGGGCTTGTTCTATCGTTGGCTCTCTCCTTGCTCTCATAGATGGCTGGAGCACCAGCTTCTTGGGGAGGATTACTTATCCTATTACTCTTCCGAGCAGGCTCATACGCTCTCTGAGAAGGAATGTAGGCCACCTGTGGGGGTATGTAAGCTTTCAAGAGAGGCTCATCTGCCTTTTGGGGGGGAGGATAGGCTTCTTGAGGAGGCGCGTGGACTTCCTGAAGAGGCTGGCTTATCCGTTCCCTTGCCCTTTCCTTTCTTTGAGGGGTAGGTTCCTTTTCTGATTGTGCAATTAGCCTCTCTATTCTTTCTAGCAATCCATCAAAATGTAATTGCGTCTTAGCTGAGCTAGAGATGTTAAAGAGGCGGCTAGCTTCGAACATGGCTTGAGCCAATTCCACCATCTTAGCACAGATTTTTGTTCGTTCAAGCTCTAGCTCGGCTCTAGGGTAGCATTTTTCATGATCGGTTATGGTTGTTCCTTCTTGGATTCTGGCCTGATATGCTTTAAGCATCATGTTTAGGTCTTCGGGAGTGGGATCAGCTAGGACTGATCCTACTCTAGGGGGTAGTGGGATTTGATGAGGCGGTGGGAGAGGTGGTGGGTCGGATGGAGATGGGAGTGGTGGTGGAGTAGTGTGAGAGTGAGTTTGAGTTGTGAGTTCGGTTATTCTGGCTCTTGTTTCCCTTACGCTTTCCTCGAGTTCACTCATCTTTTTAGCCCATTGTCTTTTCATTCTTTCCATACTATCTTTCCACGCTCTAGTCCTTTTCTTTGTCACGCTCTCGGTTTCACTAGCCTCTGGGCCCTTTTCCTGGCTTGCCTCTTGGTTTTGCTGCAATGCCTGAGCTCTAGTGACTACCTGTACTGGTGCAGTGGAAGTGACACTTCCTGAGGAGTCTACCACTAAACCAACAACGTTGATAGGGGTGATTTTTGGCATGTTGTTGGGGTTCTTTGGGCAATCTCGTAAGAGATGCTCTTTTCCACAATCTTGGCAAAAGCCTTGGATTGTCACGGACTGATTTTGTGTAGGTGGAGGTAAGGGACAATCACGAATGAAGTGATCTCCCTGACATCGGTAGCATAGTCCTCTTGGGAATGGAGGTCTTACTGGCCTAGGTTGAGGCCTAGGGTTGGGATTTGTATACATGACATTTGTGTAATCTGACTCCCAACTTATTTCATTTGGCTCTTCACTATAGTAGGACTCACCATGTTCTGGAGACTGCATGTAGTAAGCCTGGGGGCTATCAACATGGGTAGAATCAAAGCTATGGTCACTAGGGTCACTTTCTGAGATCAATGGGGTTACTGGTACTATGGCCCTATTCAGGTTTTCTTCTGCAACAGCGTACTTGACCGGAATCACATTAGCTGGGTTTGGAGGCTGTTGAACTAGCACTCGTTGGGGTCTCTGTTGGTTTTGGTATGGTTGCCGATAGGGTTGCTGTTGCCTGCCATATGGCTGTGGAGGGTACTGGTTCTGGTATCTTCCCTGTTGAGGGTATGGCTGAGGGTAGGGTTGCCTAACCACCTGCCTGTTGTATGGGCAATCTTGCGCAGTGTGATTGGTATACTTCCGTTCTATGGTGCAGTACTGGCTACTAGGATTAACTTGGGGTTGAGCCATAATGGGACATACATTTGCCATGTGGTCGCCACCACAAGTATAGCATCTTTTCACAGGGGCAAACCTAGGAATTTGTTTGCTAGAGACACCTAGTTTTTGTGCCACTTTCTCTGTGAGTTCCTCAATTGATGTGGATTGCGTGGAAGAGTGACTAGATGCACTATCTGACTCTTTGTAGATTTTGGAAAGCTCTAGTTCTTCCCCTAGATTATCTTCGATGTCAATGCACATGCGTACACATTCTTCTATAGTCCTAGGGTCCTTCAGATACACATAGGATCTCAATTTCGTACTCAGCAATCCATCAAGGAATAAGGCTACTTGTTTAGCAGATGTGGGTAGCTCCGAAACAGGGCACCTTTCAAGATATTGTCTAAATCTTCTTCCGGCCAATCTGACAGTCTCTTGGGGGGTCTGTTTGAAGCTGTGAATCAATGAGGAGGTATTGTGTCTTATGCCGCTCTTAGAGAACTCTACAATGAAAGCCTCTAGGAGTTGGTCTATGCACCTGAACTGCCGCTCATCCAATGGCTGAAACCATGTAAGTGCTGTGTTCCTAAGGGTTAGACCGAAGGCATTGTACTGTGTGAACAGATCCTCCACTTGTTCAGCTTTCAAGACTTGCTTGAACTCCGCCACATGATCATAGGGATCTCCTGTGCCATCAAAGTAATTCTTCATGGACTTAACTAGCTGGGTCGGTCTCAGAGTTCTTGTGTGCTCTCTAGGTCTCGGCAGCGGGAATCCATCCACGTTTCTTTGGTTCCTGTGAGCTCTAAGCATCTCAGGTTCTACCCTATTCGTTTCCGTCCTCGTTCTTTCTCTGCCCACTGGGTTAGCAAAGCTTACTTCCGGTCTATCTCTGCTTCTGTCTCTTTGCATTCCATGAGCTTGGGATGTTCCAGCTCCAGGGTGACCATAGGATACATTTGATCTTGGTTGAGGGAAAATGAATTCACCCTTCCAAGTGTAAGCACGCCTATCATTTTCCGTAACCACAAAGATTCGTTCTGAAGCGTGATCTAAGTAGGTCACTCTGCCTGGGCTATCAAGATCCTTAAACTCATAGATCATGATATTTCCTATATCAGTTGGCTGATTAGATTTATACCTCCAAAAGGCTTCGTCAGTTTCTCGATTGAGGAGCAACTCTATGCTCTTGTTGTCTTGGGGAACCCACTCAGGTGTGATAATCCTAGTGAGAACTGATTTACCTCGAGGGGTTCTAGGTTCCGCACCCATGTTCCCTTGTTCCAAGTCACCTAAGTCCGCTTCTGAGATTACATTCCCAAATTCATCTGTCCTATCTGGGTGACTGGTGACTACGTATATGGTTCCTTCTTTGTCCAGGTATGCACCGTTTTCAAACTTGACAGCTGGGTGCTCTAGTCCTATGGATTGGTCTGGGTTTTTAATCTGGACCACGGATCTTCCTAGGCCGTCCTCATAGATGCTGGCACCTAATCGGTTGGTCCTAAGGTACTCCAACTGTGTTTTGTAAGGGCCTTCCACCCTGTGCAAGTAAGGCACTCCTGAACTTCCTGTAGGTCTGTCCATGCCTTGAGACATCTCTGACTCACTGGTCTCAGAGCTAGGGTAGTACGAGTGGTGGCTCAACTGCTGGGCCCAAGACCTAGCAGTGTGGTTAACACTAGCCTCTGAAGACCTAAGGCTTTGTCTCTCCCTTACTAGATGTCGTCCTGATCTAAGGTTCATATGCCTATCTAAGTAGCCCAATTCTTTGCCCAGAGTACAACTTCGTTGCCGATCAATTGGTATCAGTCACTTGATTCTTTTTTAGTTATGTATCGTGTTTAAGGTCTTGCCGGATATTACGTCGTCGGAATACTTGAGTGTTCTTCGTACTTTCAGGTTGATCGTTCCACGTTAGGTTCTTTTCCTTTATGTTATCGACAGTATCGAGATTAGGTTTTTAGCTTGAACTTGAGTTTTTAAGTAGTCTTCAACTTGATGCCTGCTTATCGTCGCTCTGACTTACTCCTACCTCTCGTCGTTCTTAGCCTAAGCTAGGAATTGATAAAGGGAGTTGAGAATTTCCAACCTTTTGTTTCCTGCTTGGTTGCCTTTGGATGCCCAGGAAGTGTGTTCCCAAGCTTGCACTTACACTTGCTCAAAACGCCTTGCGATGCTCTCAATAGATCTGTAAGAGTTCCAAAGTTAGCTCAAGACTTAAACCCCAAAGACAGAACCAATGATTTTCATTCAGGTAGCACAACACCAATTTTCACTATGATTTTTTTGGAAAATAATTCTAGAGATCCCTGACTTTGATCCCCCTGGGTATGGTCAACTTCAAAATACTCTATCTGAAAATCAACGTATTATCTTTATAAAAAACAGTTGAGGGCTTGTACTATATGCCACGAGCTTTCCAACAAGCCCTAGAGCTCAAAAAATTGATTTCGTATGAAAAAGTTATGACTGTTCAGGGTTTAGGGGGTTAAAACAAGATTCACTCTGGCCGTCAGATCCTATGATTTCCTCCAAATCACAAGTGTAGGAACCTCACAAAAATGCTAATTGATTGACTATTGTGCCCCAAAATTGCCCCAAATTTTGAAATAAAAAACCCTAATTTTTTTGGCCGAAAAGCCTGTCAATCGCGATCGACAGGTCTGTCAATCGCAATTGACAGAAGTGTCCGTCGGGCCTGTCAGTCGCGATCGACAGTGTCAATCGCGATCGACAGAGTCGATCGTGGCTGTGAATCGCGATCGACAGTATCAATCGCGATCGACACGTTTTCCGGGTTTTTCGCCGAAATTTCAGTCAATCGGGGGCCTATCAGTCGCGATGGACACGTGGCTACGCGTAAAAGTCAATCAATCGTGGAATTTCAGTCAATCGCGATCGACGGTGTCAATCGCGATCGACAAGGGTGTCGGTCGTGGCTGTCATTCGCGATCGACAGTATCAATCGCGATTGACAGGGTCCTACGTGGCAGTCAGTCGGTCGCGAGGGTCTGTCGGTCGCGATTGACAGAAAACCTCGGGATTTTTCTACTGTTTTTAATGTTTTAGGATGTGCTCCTTGTGCTTGTGCTAATGGTGCACTCACTTTTGTGAAAAGCCAAAAATTTCTGTCAGTCGTGATCGACAGAAGCCTGCGACCGCGAGACAGTTTCTTCGAATTTCGTACCTGCGCGCAGCGTGCTGGGGATGATGATGATGGCAGTACCTACAAGAATCACAACAACATGCAAAAACAGTGCAAGCAATATCGCTCTCTCGCTCTCTCTCACAAGTGGAATGGAGGAAATGAGGTGGAGATGGTGATATGATCAAAACTGAAAATTTTCGCGATGATGGAGATAGAGGTGGGAGATGGTGATGATGATGATGGTGATGAAGATGGTGAAGAAAGTAAAAGAAATTCGATGAGCGTGAAGAAAATACCTACAACTCCAACGCGTCAACTCTACGTCTTACCATCACACGCTCGTCCTCAAAGCTCGATCCCCGGCAACGGCGCCAAAATTTGGTGTAGCTCAGTGATGAGTAGCACCTCCTTTAATGTCAATCCGGGAAGACGTGAGGATGGTATGAAGACCTCGAGCAAGTGGCGGCACAAGTGCGTGAGTGAGAAGCACACAAGCATGCACACACATACACACACACGCGCACACACGGCAAGACAAAGGGAGAGAATCAATGGAGTTCTGTAGATTACTTTCAAAAGCTCTTACAAGTTCGTTTCAATTACAATCTAACCTCAAAAATGAGCTTTCTAGCTCTTTTTATAGTTTTTGACTAGGTTCTGGCCCTGTTCAGACCTAGTGTCCGGCCTAGTTAAAAATTAGGTTCCAGGGCTTATTTGAGGGCTCAAACGATATCTAAAAAATACGAAATTTGGCAGGTAGATACTTCTAATGCTCCTCAAGCTCAAGGACTCCTTGGCTTGCACAAAATGAAGCTACAAAAAGATGAAATGATATTTACAATGGTGCTTAGTGATGATAATCACTTTTAATGGGTGTAGAGGTTTTGAAAGATTAAGGTTGCCTTAGTGCTAAATCTGCGTGAATGTTCATAAGTTCTTCTTCCTGAAGAAAATTGTTAGCCTACTTGCCAGATCTTCGTTGACTCCCTTGTCTGCTTGTGCTTTCTCTCCCTTGTCCACTGCTAACAATGTGGAAGACCCTAGCCAAGGGTATAAACAGATTGTTTCAGGGAAAAAGGAAGGAAGATTATTTACATTGAAGATTCAAGGCAATATTGGTCATGCTATGTTCACATATGGAGGACATAAGATCTCTGAGTTAGATCTTTGGCACAAGAGGCTTGGACATTTCAATGAAAGAGGTATTAAAGATATGGTTAACAATGGTTCAGTGCTTGGATTGCCTAATGTTGCAGGTCAACATATGACATACAAATGTGAGGCATGTCAATTAGGTGAGGCTCATAAGAATTCTTACTCCAAGCATGGTTTTATGTACTCAGAGAAGCTTGAGTTGGTACACACAGATGTGTGGGGACCATCAAAGGATTTCAGTATAAATGGGTCAAGGTATTATGTGATTTATGTTGATGATGCTACTAGATGGATCACTATCTATGTGATCAAAGATAAGTCAGAAGTGTTTAATACATTTAAACACTATCATGTATATGCAGAAAGAATTACAGGTCATAAGTTGAAGAGATTAAGGTCAGATGGAGGGGGAGAGTATTTCTCTAATGAGTTCAGTGATTACTTATGGAATGCAGGTATAAAAAGGGAAGTTACTTGCAGGTACTCTCCTCAACAAAATGGTGTTGCAGAAAGGAGAAATAGAACACTTGTTGAGTTTGCAAGATCCATGATGAAGGAGAAAAATTGCCCTAATTATTTGTGGGCTGAGGCTGTAAATACAGCCACTTATTTGGTCAATAGGTTACCATTTAAAGCCTTGCAGGGTATGACACCATATGAGGCTTGGTGGGGTAAGAGACCTACCTTGGATCATTGCAGAGTTTTTGGATGTGTGGAATATGCATATGTGCCATCACAATTAAGGCACAAGTTGGAGCCTAAAGCTGAAAAATATGTTTTCATTGGTTATGATGATAAGCAGATGGGCTATAGATTGTGGAGTCCATCTACAAAACAATTCATGGTTTCTAAAGATGTTACGTTTGATGAGCAAAGTTCTTGGTATGCAGGAACAGTTAATAGCAATACAGGTGATGAAGAAGAAGTGAGTCAGAAGAAAGGTAAATCAAAGGTTCAAATAATTGATGAAGAAGAAAATTATGAAGTGCAGGAAGAAGTTGAAGAAAGGTCAAGATTTGATATTGAGTGTGAAGAACCAGAAACCTCAAGGAGTGGAGAACTCAGAAGGTCATCAAGAAATAGATGGCAACCTACAAGGTACAGTTATGATACTTCATTTTTGGCCACAAAAGACTATGCTTATATGATGAAAACAGATGAAGACCCTTCTACATATGAAGAGGCAAAAGGTAAGGAAAAATGGGAGAAAGCTATGCAGGAAGAATATGATGCACTATTGGAGAATCAAACATGGGATTTGGTTCCAAAACCAAATAGTCAGAAGGTCATTGGATGCAAATGGGTTTATAAAACCAAGAGGTTTGCAGATGCAAGTGTGTCTAGATACAAAGCTAGACTTGTTGTCAAAGGGTTTTCTCAGACTTATGGTGTTGACTATGATGAGACTTATAGTCCTGTGGCAAAGATGACAACCATCAGAACACTTATAGCTGTTGCTGCGTGTAAAGGTTGGAAGTTATGTCAGTTAGATGTGAAAAATGCTTTTCTGAATGGTTATATTTCAGATGATGTGTTCATGGAGCAACCTCAAGGGTTGAGAGATAAAAGATATCCAGATCATGTGTGCAAGCTCAAAAGAGCTTTGTATGGCTTGAAGCAGGCCCCAAGAGCATGGAACTATAGACTTGTAAAGTTCTTGAAAGAACTTGGTTTTCAGGTGTCTGAAGCAGATAATAGTCTGCTTATAAAAGCAAGTGATGAAGGTTTCATATACATGTGCATATATGTTGATGATATAATTCTTACAGGTACAGATGAAGAAGGAATACAAAGACTTAAGAAGCAAATGGAAAAGGAGTTCAAGATAAGTGACTTGGGAGACTTGTCATACTTCTTGGGTATGGAGATCACATATACTCAGCATGGAGTATTCCTGACCCAAGAAAGATATTTGAAGAACTTGTTAATCAAGTTTAAAATGGATGATTACAGGGTAGCACCTACACCAATGGAGGTGAATCACAAATTGAGTAAGTTTGGAGGAGAAGTTTTCAAGGACGTGAGACAATATCAGAGTTTGGTTGGTAGTCTTATCTATGCTACTTTAACCAGACCTGATTTATCATATGCAGTAGGAGTATTGTCTCAATTCATGCACTGCCCAAGGAAAGAACATTGGATTGCAGGTCAAAGAGTGTTGAGGTACATTAAGGGTACACTCAAAGAAGGTTTGTATTATGGTTTTACATCAGATACAAATATCAAAATATACAGTGATGCAGATTGGGCAGGTAATCCAGATGACAGAAGGTCAACCTATGGATACATGTGTTATGTGGGAGATAAGCTAATCTCATGGTGTTCCAAGAAGCAACATACAGTTGCTTTGTCTTCTACCGAAGCTGAGTACAAAGGCATGGTTGAAGCTGCAAAGGAAGTGATTTGGCTAAAGACTTTAATGAAGAATTTTGACACTATACAGAGGACACCAATTATATTTGGAGATAACATGAGTTCATTATATTTAGCTGCTAATCCTGTTTTTCATGCCAGGACTAAACACATTGAGATTTAGTATCACTTTCTAAGAGAGAAGGTGATGGAAAAAGAGATTGAAGTAATCCATACTTCAACAAAAGATCAGATAGCTGATATGCTTACAAAAAGTTTGGATGGACCAAAGTTACAAAGGCTTAAAGATATGGTAGGAATAAAGAAGACAAAGAAAACCTCAATTGATGATTGAGGGGGAGCTCTTGGTGCAAGACAATCAACAATTGAAGGTCTTTAAGTCCGCAGAAACTTCATCAAAAATTTCCTTAAAAAAGTCACCGGAAGGTCACCGGAACAGTAAAGGAAACTCACAGTAAAGTCACCGGAATGATACCGGAAATGATCACTCTTATAGTTTTCTGTTTATGAAGAGTTGAAAGATGAAAGAATGAAGAAAAGACAAATTCTTGGAGCTTGGAAGAAGAACCAGAAAAAGATGTACACATATGTACAGTAGTATAGTCATCGTCATAAGGTTGTACAAATTTATCTATAAATACCTTAGAAACTGTCGGGGCAGATTATGAGAGCATATGTGAGAATAGATAGAAGTCAAGAATGAGGAAGATAGATGTCATGAGACATGTGAAAAGTTAGTTGAGTTTCCTCTCATCACTCAACTGTAACTTTCTAAGTAAATGAAGAAATATTGCGCCCGATCTTTTCGTGTCTGCTCCGTCTGTGTTTGATCAATTGTGAAATCCTTTTGAGGATATCTAAGTTGGTAGTTAATCAGTCTGTGACCTGAATTTCAGAGTCTAATTGCAAACAGACTAGGAGAATTGTTAGTAGGAACATTCATATGTGTTGAGTGTTCACAGTTCTCTGAAACAGGCGCAAATTTCGATCTTAATCTTTTGGTCAGTTCTCACTCCATAGTTTAAAGTTTTGTGCAAGCAAGAACTTAATCTTTAAGTTGGAAGGTAATCTACTCGTGGCTAGAAGCATTTGCTTAAACGGGTTTTGTACTGAGAGAATTGAAGTTAAGAAGTTAGGGGTGTCTAAATCGACTTCTCAGAAGTGCAGATTCAGACATAGGTAACTTGTGAAGTTGATTTCTCAAGTTATACTAAACCTTTTGAAGAACTTTAACTTGGAGAAGGTGCGCAATCTCTAGGCGACACTCCATACAAAATTTCATAGAAAACTTTACATGTTTGATAGGTCAATGAGAAGAGATTGTGCAGCAGACTTTCTGTGTTTTACCTTCTTCACAGATTTTCTCAACTTTTGATAATTTGGAGATTGGACCTCTAATTTAGTGAAGGTTTTGACTTACTCTTGATATAGAGGTGTTCTAAATTCAAGAGTAGGTTGTTCTTTAGGAGATTAACACTCTCCATCAAAGATAACTTGTTATAGGTGTGGGGGAGAACATTTCATTAGAGACTGTCCACAACCTCCTACATTAAGAATTGAGGGAGCTTATTGTAAGGATTGTGGCAGGGATCATTTAATAAAGGATTGTCCAAAAATTCCTCAAAAACCACAAAACACACCTAATAACATACCATTGAAAACAGTCAACATCATGGAGCAAGAAGAATTGAGTGACATATATAAATGCCATAATAAGGGCACAAGCTAAACAACAAGAAACAACTAAGGAACAAAATGAAGGATCAGTTTCAAAGGGAAAGAAAAATAGACAAAAAGGGAAATGGGAAAGGAAAAAAAGAATGGGTAAAAATTTGGAAGAAGAGAATAGGGAACAATCAAACAGTACTCCTTCTCAGAAGACATAAACTCAGTCTGAGATAGGAAATTCACAGAGTCTAGAAACATTGATCAAAGCATATAAAGGGAGAATTCAAGAGGGACCAAATCCTACAGACCACGGAATGGCTTATCCTATGCCAAAAATAGAACATGAAAGGATGCAAAAATGCAAACAAATCATACAAGAAGCACAACTTAAATTAGAAGAATTAGATAATTCTCAAAAAACAGTTGAGGAATCACAAGCAACAAGAACAAGAGGAAATACTAATCAAGAAAAAAATCCACAAATAACATTCTAGGTAAATATAGATAAAGAATGTACAATTCTATATCACACAACATTGGAAGAATTGATGAAACAGAATCCTCATTTACAGAACAAAATGAAAGAAGGGGAAACAATACCAAAAAATCTTCATCCACAACTGCAGGAATTGGAGGAATTATGGTATATTCCCATTGATAAGATAGGAAGATATTGTGAAGGAGAAGAGGGAAACTCAACCCTAAAAATACAATTTGGAAAAAATCAGGCCAAAGCTATTCTGGATAGTGGATCGGGAGTAGCCATCATGACTAAATAAACCTGGGAAAAATGGGGAAAAAATGAATTAATACCCACCAAAATGAGATTGCAACTTGCAGATGGACACATAGAAAAACCCTTAGGAATATGGGAAAAAGTGATTGTGGATATATGTGGAATAGAGATAGAACATACTTTTGCCATAGTTGAATTCCCACAATCTACTTCATATGAAATTATCCTAGGAAGGCCATTTATGAGACAAATGCAAATTGTGCAAGATTGGGGTAATGATTGTTTATACCTTCAGAGCAAAGGAAGAATAACCAGAGTGAATCTAAGAAATGGGCACTACTGTGACATATCTCCTCAAGAATGGTATAAAATACATCAAAATCAAGAATTAAGTGAACAATCAGAGATGGAAGACCAGGATGAAATTGAATCATCAATATGGAAGTGCAATATGATAAGAAACCTCACCAATAGAAAAAGGAGATTGAGAAGAGAAGATTGTGTGGAAGGAAGAAAGTTACAAGATGAGAACTATGTACCACAACAATTTAAAGATGAAGAATTTGAGCCCTATGGGTGGAACCAAATCTTGGCAACCATGGATCTGGCTAGTGATGAGTATGTAGGAGTGGAATTTCAAAATGAAGAAGGGTATGATGTTTTTCACATAGGAATACAAATGATAAAGGTATCAAAAATAGAAGAGGACTAGAAAGAAGAAATGATATTAGAAAAAGGGAAAACACAGTTTTTGGAAGAAGTAAAAGCTGAAGATGAAATAAAAGATAAAATCTCAGGCAAGTATAAGAGAAACAAACACAAGGAAATAGAAGAAAACCAAGAGGATGAGAAGAAGAAAAAGGAAACAAACAAAGATCAATAGTTTGATGTACCAGCAAATTTCAAGACTTATGAAGTAGAGGATAGATTACTTCTAAAGATGAAACCAAAGAGAGAAAAGAAGAAAGGGGAGGCTTATGATAATGATGAAAAAACTAAAAAGGTCATGATCACTCAGGAAGAGGGAGAAGAAAGACATATTGTAGTGGCTGATGACATGACAACCCAAGAAGAGGAGGCACTAAGAAACGTGGCAAGAAACTATAGGGATGTGTTTGCTTATAGCTACAAGGATTTGAAAGGTATTAATCCTAAAATCTGTGAGCATAAAATTCCTATTACACCTGATGCAAAACCTAGCAAACAGAGACATTACACCTTCAATGATAAATACTCTGCTAAAATAAAGGAAGAAATTGACAAGCTGTTGGCTGCCAATTTCATCTATGAGATTGAGTATACAGAATGGATATCTCCTATAGTTGTGGTACCAAAGGAGAATGGGAAACTTAGGGTATGCATTAACTTGAAAAAGGTGAATGCAGCAACTATAAGAGATAGTTATCCACTGCCTATAACATATCATCTTCTAGAAAGAGTTGCAGGGAAGGAGGTTTATAGTTTTTTAGATGGTTTTTCAGGATACAATCAGGTACCTATAGCCTTGGAAGACCAACATAAAATTGCCTTTTCCACAGAATGGGGAATTTATGCTTTTAGGGTTATGCCCTTTGGGTTAACCAATGCCCCAGCAACTTTTCAAAGGTTGATGTGTCATATCTTCAAAGAGTTCCTGAGGAATGTAATGGAAATTTATGTAGATGATCTTTGTACTTTTTCATTAAAAAGACAAGATCACTTGCAGGATTTAGAAAATATATTCAAGAAATGCAGAACATACAGAGTGTTTTTAAATCTAGAAAAGTGTGTATTCTTTGTAAGACAAGGAAGAATGTTAGGTCACATAGTCTCTAAAAATGGAATTTCAACTGATGAGAAGAAAATAAAGGCCATAATAGAACTTCCAAGACCAACAAATGTAAGGGAACTTCAAACTTTCATGGGACATTGTGGGTACTATAGAAAATTTGTACACAAGTTTGTTGACATAGCCAAACCCTTTTATGCCCTAATTACAAAGTTTGAGTGGACCAAGGAGTGTGACCAAGCCTTTGAAACTCTAAAAACTTGTTTGGTAACAGCCCCAATTATGAAAACACCTCAATGGGATAAAATTTTTCATGTTCATGTGGATGCTTCAAATTATGCTTTGGGATGTGTATTGGCACAACCAATAGAAGGAAGCAAATTAGATTTTCCAGTGGCTTATGCTAGTAGGCAACTGAATTCAGCCGAGAAAAATTACACAACCACTGAGAGAGAAGGGTTGGGAATGCTATTTGCTGTAAAAAAATATAGACATTATCTTTTGGCCAACAAGTTTAAGTTCTTTGTGGACCATCAAGCTTTACTATATTTAGTAAATAAACCTTGTCACACTGGTAGAATAGTCAGATGGTTTCTTTTACTAATGGAATTTGAGTTTGAAGTGGTGGTCAGAAAAGGAAAAACACACTTGAGAGCAGATCATGTATCTGAATCCAGTCTAAAGAACCAAGTTCATCTTTAGATGATGACCCGCCAGATATTTATTTGTTCAAAGTAGAAAGTGTTCCTGAGTGGGCCATGACTTTAGTACCATTGTTAACCATGGGACCTTGCATAACATTTGGAAACAACACACACTTAGTATTACAAAGCAGAAATTTTATGCTACTAGCTGGCCACCTGTATCATCTCAACCATATAGGCATATTGGAATATTGTACTCCTGAGGAAGAGCAATAGGAATATTTAAAAAGAGCTCATTGTTGGAACCCTTGTGCTCATGCTTCTAGGGTAGTCACCCTGAGTAATCTCAATAGGATGGGGGTACATTGGCCTAATAAGATTCAAGATGTAACAAAATACATTGTTAATTGCTAGAAGTGTCAATCATTGCAAGATTCAGAATTCATAACTCTATATTGGTTTCAGAAAAATCCTGATTGGAGTGAAAAGATTATCAAAGTGTTGAAAAGGAAGAAGAAAGGAAAACAAGTAATAGCTAGTGCAGATTCAAAAAATCTACAAGCCATCTCTGAAGAATATCAGTTGAGAGGAGAACAATTGTATAAGAGAGGGATGGATGGATATTTGAGAATTTGTGTTCCTGAGGATAAATATCTGGAAATACTGGAAATGGCACATTCTAGAGTGGCAAGTGGACATTTCTCAAGTGAGAGGACAGCTAAACTCATATTATATTCTGGATTTTGGTGGCCAACCCTATTTCCTAATGCAAGAACCTATGTAAAAAGATGTGATATCTGTCAGAGGGTGAGTCAACCAAATAGAAGAAATAATATGCCATTAGTTCCATTAATTTCAGCCAGAGCCTTTAGTAAATGGGGGTTAGATTTCATTGGACCTATACATCCTCCAGCAAGACAATCACATGCTGAATACATAATAGTGGCTACAGATTATCTGACAAAGTGGGCTGAGGCCAAAGCCACAAGAAGGAATGATGCTCATACTACAGCTAGATTCCTTTATGAAAACATCATCACCAGATTTGGACTCCCAATTGAATTTGTAAGTGATAGGGGGACCCATTTTGTAAATCAAATCACAGAAAATATAACTGAATATTTCCTGATCAGTCATAGAAAATCAGCCCCATATCATCCACAAGCCAATGGGTTAGCAGAAAGTACTAATAAAATACTTTGCACTGTACTGTCAAAATTAGTAAACACAAACAGGAATGATTGGGAATTACAACTTAATCATGTCCTATGGGCTTATAGAATGGCTTATAAGACTGCAATAGGGAACACACCATTCAATCTAGTATATGGACAAAATACAGTTCTACCTATGGAATTCCTCATTCCAACATTAAAAGTAGGTAGTCACTACAATTGGACTGGACATGAACTATTAGAGAGAGTAATAGAATTGGAAAAATTGGGAGCTTCTAGACTCCAAGCCATTATGAGCTTATACATGGACAAGAAAAGACAAAAGGATTATTATGATGTTCATATAAAAGAAAAAGATCTACAAGAAGGAGATTTAGTTTTGGCTTACACAGTTAAAGAACATCAGAAAAAGTTTCAAAAAAAAGCACATGGGCCATATATTATACATCAGATAAGTAACAGTGGAGCTATCCAATTAGCTAACATAGATGGAGAGATCATGCCAAATTTCATAACTGGATGTAGAGTTAAAAGATAACTGCTTCTGAATGGAGAAGATTGCAACAAGCTCAAAACAGGAAAAAAGGAGAAGACAATATTAGAAAAGAGGCTCAACAGGAAGCAAAGGAAAGGATAAGAAAAACCAAAGATCACGGGGAAGTCTGTTTGTGTGAAACACCTCTAAGACAAAAAGAACATTTGCCTGTGATAATAATGGATTATCAAAATGAAAAAATTAGGGTTTTGATAGATTCTGGAGCTCAAGTGAATTTGATTAGTTCAGCTTTGGTAAATAAATTTAGCCTAAAAAGAACTAAAAGCAAAACCTTTATCAAAACTCTGGAAGGACAAATGAAACAAAGCATGTCTTCACTATCTATTAAAGTTAGGTTCAATGATGAATATATGAAAATAGATTGTGAAGAATGGCCAAATTATTTGATGACTGAAAATTTGATTTTGGGACAACCATGGCTCAAACAAGGTAAAGTAATTTTGAATTTTGAAAAAATGAAGCTTAATTTGACAATAAGTGACAAAAGGTTTTTAATATTTTTATTGAGTAATGAAGAACAGGAAAATCATCAAGAGGTTCATGACCCAGATATGGAAGGATTTACTTTTTCCATAGAAGACACACAGACATTACCAATACAAATACTAAATGATCAACCTTCATTTAATCAAAACCAACAAAAATTTGAAAAAGCAAAGGAGGATGGACACCAAGAAGCAAGGTGGCGACCATGGTATAATCAGAAGCATCAAAGCATTAGAACAAGAAGGATATGGAAACAAAGCATACCCAAGGTCTGCTCATCAGAACAAAATTCTAGAACAAAATGGATATGGAGGCCAAAGCATTCAAAAAACTGCTTATCTAAAGGAGATGGATTTCTTCCTAAAATAAAGACAACTAAGGTTAAATATTATTGGGTAAAGAAATCAGAATTGATTCAATGGAAAAAGACCATCTGTAATTGATTTGGATTTAGATTTCTTTTCAAATCAGATCAGAAGGTTAGACAAAAGAAAATCACAACATAGTGGAAATTAGAACAAAATCCTTTTACCCTATCCTTTTTCTAAAAAGAGAGTTAGGAGGGGAAGAAAGGGAATAGAGGAAAAGGAAATTATTACAAAAAAAAGAGAAAAAAAAACAAAATAAAAGAGGAAAAAAGGAGAAAAAAAGAAAGAAAGAAAAAGAAAAATTGAGAAAAATTGTTGATTTTTTTTTCCTTTTATAAATTTAAATAGCACAAAGCAAGATATAGGAAGAAGGGTAGCAAATCCCTATTTATTATTTTTTGTATTGTCTATTCTATTTTTTATGAATTTTTATTTTTTGTAATTCTTTATTGTTGTTTATTTTTCATTTCAATCTTTTTCTTCTAAAAACATCTTCTTCCTGGATAAGGATTGTCAGAAGAGGGGAGTGCACTAGACATCTTGCTACACATGTAATGGTCACTTTAATTGAGTTTTCTAAAGAAGTCAGAGTTTAAATTCCTTCTTCATTTCATCTCAAAATAACTTTTTTCTTTTGACTCATGTGGGTGGAGTTCTTTCTTTTTATATGTTATATATTATCCAGAATGGTGAATGCAAAGGAGCTACCTATTCACGATTTCAAAGCAGAATCAGTCACTTTGTCAAGAGGACACTGGTTCCTAGATAGTGAAGTCGTGATAGAGAAGGTGGATTTGGAGTCAGATGAAGAGCCAGAGATTCCAGAGGCAGAAAAGGTGGTGAAGGAGCTCAAAGAGACCCTAAGCATAATTGGACAGCATATATTCATAGTTGGAGTAGGAGGATATAAATATACTATGTTGTGTCAAGAATTCTATAGATTTCAAAGGGTAGCCGTCAATCATAAAAGGTGGAAGGCAGTAGGGTTGCATAAATTGCTGGAAGAACCCATATTTTTCATAGATTTTGAGAGAGTGGCACAAGTAATGAACAGTTTGTTGGAAGTAGGAAAAGGTAATGATGCTTATTTCCGGTGCAAAGTCAAGAACAAAGATAATCAGGAGGTGAATATCACTATTAAAGCAGAGCATATCAGAGCAGCTTTGCAGTTCTACCCAATGGGAACCAAGCTTGACTATAGCTTTGTGAAGAAGAATAAGGAAACCTATACAAGATATTCAAAATTTCCTGATTTCAAGGGGAGAGAGAATGAGGAATATGCCATTAGGATGTTTTTACAATATTTCTGTTTCCCAAAACTACCAAGGTATACCATGCCTCATAAATCTGTTACACTACTTATGTTTAACAATAAGGACAGAACTAAGCCCTTCGGAGTCATGGATGTAACCCTGTACATACATGAACAGTTGAAAGAAGCAGCTAAACACTGGGAGCAGAAAAAATATATGAATGGAGCCCAGTTTCTCACCAGGATCATATATCATGTATTGGGAATCAAAGATCAATTGAAGCTGGCTTCAGAGGCACAATATTTCAGAAGTCTTATGTCAGGAATCAAGAGCCCTCCTAGGAAGATGTCTATGAGAGAAGCAGAAGGACAAACTAGCATGAGGGGGGCAGAAATGAAGAGAAAAGTAATATTTGAGGAAGTGGTTCCTGTAAAGAAAAGGAGGTTGGATCCAAGGAAGGTTGAATTGGAGCAGGATGAAGTAACCAAAGAGGAGCATGAAGCTGCTCAGAAGCAGGTCCAATCTTCTAGTGATCCTCATCCACCTCAAACAAGCAAAGGGCAGTTATATACTTATCTGACTTAAGGTAATAATAAAAGAGCAATATATGAGGCACAATATCAAAAGATGCTGGAAGATTATTCTTGCAAGGCAACAGATTGGAGAAGTAGAACTGCTAGCATACTTCAAAGAACTGCAAGGACCTCTAGAAACCAGAACCACAGTGGTAGCTAAAAGGAAAGTTCAAAAGAAACCAGTGCAAAAGAAGAAGTTGACGAAGAAGGGGAAGGGAAAATCAGTTGTTGAATCTGTAAATTTAAAGGAGAAAGAAGAAGTGACAGTAGGAGAAGAGCAGAAGGAATCTACTGTTGCAGGAGAGTCAAAAGTGGAAAAATCAGGCATAGCAAGATCCTCACAATTTTCCTCAGACTCTGAAAGTGATATTGAAAGTTTCTTATTAAAAAGTCTGAATTTATCAGTACCCAGTACCCCTAATGTGGTTACACAGGCCACTGAAAAAAATAAAACGCCTGAAGATCTGAGAGAGAAGCCTCAAGGGAAGCAAGTCCAGGAGGAAGCAGTTAAGCAAATCAGTCCTGAAGAGGAAAGAAGGATGATGAAAGGCAAAGCAGTAATGGAAGAAGAGGAAAGTGAAATGAGAAAGGAGTTCAGTGGTGGGTTAGTGCATTCAGGACTAAAGTCAATATGGACCAAACCCTCCCAACAAACCTATGTTAAATTTGATGAAGGGAAAGTAGAAGCAGAAAAAGGGGTACAAATAAGTAGTTCAGTTATAAAACAGAAGGGTGCAGACCAAATTCAGGAAATAAAGGAAACAATGGAAAAGAAGAATGCTGAAGAATTAAAAGAAGGAGTTATAGAAAAGGAAATCAAACAAAGCATAGAGGATGTACTTTATGATTTGAACAATAATGAGGAGATTACAATCACAAAAGATCAAGGATAAGAGGAGGAGCTGGACCTAATGGACATAGATGAACAGGAGGAGGAACAGAAAAAGTAGAGTAGTAATGATCAGATAAAATTCACTGAGGAAAGTGAATCAACATTAATTCAAGAAACCCTAATTTAGGAAAAAGAGATACAGGAGAAAGAAATACAGTTCTCTGAAAAAGAATAACGAGAATTGGAGAATAATGAGGTAGAAGAAGCAAAGGTAGATGAAGATAGATCAAGATATGAGAATCAGGATGATCAGACATTGGAACATGAAGAAGATATTGCAGACCAAGAAACATTGGAAGTTGATCAAAGCTATGAAGAACAAAAGACTAAGGTCATAGAGTATGAAGAAGAAGAAGAGGAGAATGAGTGCAAAGAAGATAAACAGATAGAAGCCAAACAACTAGAAATGGAATTTGGGTTGGAAAGAATACCCAAAAATATAAGATCTGCTTGCCAAATCATTATGAGCAACATAGAGCAGTTCAGACCTTCAAGTAGGAATATGATCATTTCAGGAATGGTAGCAGAGTCTGAATTTGAGAAAGGCAGTATGATCATTAAGGAGCACAAAAGGGAAAGGAACAAATGTCAGAACAATTGAGGATGGTGCAGGAGAAAATAGAATCCAATATCTTGAAGAAAAAAGTGTAAAACTAACAGAGCAGAATAATAAACTGGAAATGGAGCTGATAAAAATTGAAGGAAGATATAGAACCTAGCCAAAAGCACCAGCAGCATCCACAGAACAAAAAGCCAATCACACTGGATACCAAAGTTTGGACAGCATCCAAAGGAGAATTGGCCTGAGGTGATCTCTACAAGGCCAAATACTATTCTAAAATGGGTTCCAAGTAGGAGGATTACATCATTTCGAGATCCAATCGACACCTCCCAACAAAGAATGCATCAAGTTTGCAAGTAACATCAAAAGCCTCGACGTGCAGCAACCATGTGCCTTTGGCATAACCTTGTCTTTTGCACCATTGAGGTCATGCACTTCCAAAGTACGCATCAACATAGGACCACATTACACGGCCGTACATAGACACCATTGAGAAATCCCACGCACATGAGACACATAGGAAATATGTACAATATTTTGATGGTACTAACATCTTTCTTC
Organism: Ceratopteris richardii; assembly: GCA_020310875.1. Taxonomy (NCBI): domain Eukaryota; kingdom Viridiplantae; phylum Streptophyta; class Polypodiopsida; order Polypodiales; family Pteridaceae; genus Ceratopteris; species Ceratopteris richardii. The sequence continues at coordinate 4,160,064 of CM035438.1, forward strand.
CTGCTGTGTGATATTGTAAAAAAAAAAAAAAAAAAGAGAGAGAATCGAAAAGAAAAGGAGAGGACTATGTGCTTGAAGATGCTCATCAGCAAACTATTAGCAAGGACATCCATCGACAAAAAAGACAAGCCGATGGTCAAACACCATGATGGAACTACAACACGAAGAGATGAAGATCAACGGACCTTTGACTATGGTAAGACGTGTATGCTTCAACAACACTATAACCATGATAGATTAGGAAACCTCTTTGTCAGCATACCCTTGAACACTTAGCTCAAGACCCAATCTCTTACACCATACTTCTTACCATGCATTTTCCAAGTACGCATAGGTAGGGCCACATTACAAGGCCATGCACAAGGCACATATTTTGTTCAACCCATGCACTAATGCACTTACCCAATCATACATTATGGATTACAAGTACTTGGCATGAAAACTATGAAAGCCATCTTTGGTAGAATCAGAAGACATCAGGGTGACCACTACAAGAGCAAGGAAGCCATCCACCACCGAGAGTTGCTCATAATCAACATTGACCACCTCCTTTGAGCAACTAGCAGTTTTGGAGAGCTCACAAATGCACCATCAAGATGGAATACAAGGAAGAAGTACATACAAAGGGACTACAAACTGCAAGAGCTAGTAGTGGCAAAGTGAAGAACCAGACAAACGACCAGGCTACATTGCGAAGATGGGTCGCTCCTGTTGGACGTAAAGGGCACTACCTCTCAACGTACTACATGGAACAACCACTACAACAAGGGTCTGTCAGGGACGACAGACTCAAGAGGGGGGGAAGTGTTGAAGCTCAAGGTCAAGGACAAAGGAAGTGGACACACAAGAAGAAGGAGCAAGTAGGGAGCTCCAAGAAGCACCTGTCAAATTTTCAGAAGAAATCCCTATAAAAATAGTGATTTTCATCACTAAAAACCATTGTAAATATCATTTTCCATTTTTGTAACTCCATTTTGTTCAAGCCGAGGAGTCCTTGAGCTTGAGGAGTATTAGAACTACAATCCTATCAATTTTCATAATTTTTAGACTCCGTTTGAGCCCCGAAATAAGCCCTGGAACCTATTTTTTAACTAGGCCGGACACTAGGTCTGGACAGGGCCAAAACCACTCAAAAAACTATAAAAAGGGCTAGAGAGCTCATTTTTGGGGTTAGCTTGTTGTAATTTTCAGCTTTGTAAGAGAGCTCTTGTGTAATCAAAGATCTTCCATTGTTCCACTTTTTGCTCTTACCTTGTGCGCGTGTGTGTGTATGCGTGTGCATGCTTGTGTGCTCTCACTCACGCACTTGTGCCATCACTTGCTCACGGTCTTCATACCATTCCTCACGTTTCCACGGATTGATATTTATGAGGTGTATCTCCTCATGTTGGTACTCACCATTGTGCTAGAGTGACAGCTTACTTAGAAGACACCTGGCAGCCGCAAAAGAAGAGAACCAGCGCTTACAGGAATAGAATAGAGAGAACTTAGAAGCTGCTTTGGATCAGCTAGACCAACCATTAAGCCCTAGCCAGTTCAAAGCAGTTCCCTCAGAATCAATGAAAATGTTGCTAGATGATCACATCAGATTGCTCGATGAATACGACAGCATGAACGAGGAATATCAGAAACTGAAAGAAGATCATAAACTACTTCAGTTAAGAGCACCTATAGAGCAAGGACTACCAGCTCTTGTGGACCCATCTCCTGAGATCTTAGAGGAACTCAACGCATTACGGGCCCAGGTATCAAATCTTGAATCACGGATAGCAGTATATGAAGCACCACCAAGACCAGATTCCCCACCAGAGCTACCAACTGATGAAGAAACGGTAACCATTTCGGTGGAAGAAACTTTTGAAGAGGCCTGCGAACCCCAACCCATCCCAAGCAGACGAGTCACGGCCGAAGGCCAGACGACTTACAAACTTCCAACCCCTGCATGGATGAAGAAAATTGAGGAACTTGGCACAACACACTCAACCAGAGTAGAGGCGCAGTTACATGCAATGGCAATGATAGAGGAAAGAATTTTACACTCACCATTCTTTGCTCATTTGGCCCCTCGTCGATACATATCTGGGCATGAGCTACAGTACAAACCATATTTCATGTTAATGGCCGAATATCAGTTGACCATAGAGAAAGAAACATGCAAAAAACCATCTCACGCTACTCAATTTGAGCCTGAGGATTTGCCACTGGACGCGTAGCAAGGAGAAATCTATCAACTAGATTGGCGCAAAGATTTATTACAGAATTATCCAGAGATGATGAGTACATGGGTTAAGGCACCATTACACTTAAAGTACAACCCATGTTGGGGACCAGTACCACATCGCCGCTCCTCGACAGCATTTGCTATTAAAGTACAGAACAACAAGCAGTGCCAGGATTGGTTAAATTACCCCTATTTCAAGCCACCCATAGAACTACCAATAGTTGGATACATGATGGCCATGATTCGCCACTGGCTCCCTCGCTTAAAGCATATGGACGATGTAGCAGCGCACATGACTGTCAAAATGTTTGACATGATGCAAATGGTTTTCAAAGTCTTCCGACGCATCAAGGCACCACATGTAAACACCCCAGGCTTCGAGCATGGCAATCTAGATCTTGCATATGATATGAGTACAACACCATTGCTATGGGTATGTTATGTCTAGCACTACAGAATCAAGTACCTACCGGCGTGCTACAAGCAGACGTTCGAAGAAATGTTCACAGCCGGTTTCTGGGAATACCATTCAGAGGTGTTCATCAACAGGCCTACACATTTATTGCATTTATTTGCCTGTGAACGAATGGTATTCCACACACTATCGACTCCTGCCATCAGATGAACCGCAACCAATAGATTGGGAGAAACTTGAGGCAGATCTGGCCCGAGGAATTCGTATATCAGAACACACCCTCACTCAGGAACTACTACAGAACTATATCCGACAAACCTCACAACAAGGTTCTGTCGTGGACGACAGAAGCGAGAGGGAGGGGGGTGTTGGTAGTAGCCAGAGGCATAGAATACACGGAAGCATGTAAAGACGGAGCAGGGAGTCATTGGAATCAATTTTTTAAAGATTTATGTTTCATAATTACTTGTCAAAACATTCAAGAGTGTTTTTCATCACTATTGTAACATATGTAACATAGAAGAACCCTTTTTGTAATCTATAGCTCCATTTTGTGCAAGCCGAGGAGTCCTCGAGCTTGAGGAGCTTAGGTAGAATGAGCGTACCAATTTTGGTTATTTTTAGACACCGTTTACCCTTTCAAATAGCATCTATGACCTATTTTTTAACTATGCCGGTCACTAAATGTGAAACCGGTCAAAACTAGTCTAGAATCTATAAAAAGAGCTAGAGAGCTCATTTTTAGAGTTACTTAGTGTTAGCTTGTTTGAGTAGAGAAGAGCTTAGAGCTATTTTGAGCTTGTAAGAGTGTTCTTGAGCAATAGAGTTGATTTCTCACCTTCCATTGTGTCTTGCTTGTCTCTTCGTTGTGTGTGTGCATCTCTATGCTTCTCACCTTCACTCTCACTTCATCTCACATTCAGGATCTTCATATCACTCCTATCTCTTCCGTGGATTGACATTAAGGAGGTGGAGCTTCTTAACATGGTTCTCACCATTTTGCTAGAGCAACACTTACCATCACACATTCGTCCCAGACTCATTCCCGGCAACGGCACCAAATTTGGTGTTGGCTCTAGCACAATGGTGAGAACCACGTTAAGAAGCTCCACCTCCTTAATGTCAATCCGCGGAAGAGATAGGAGTGTTATGAAGATCGTGAATGTGAGATGAAGTGAGAGTGAAGGTGAGAAGCATAGAAATGCACACACACATACACACACACAACGAAGAGACAAGCAAGACACAATGGAAGGTGAGAAATCAACTCTATTACTCAAGAACACTCTTACAAGCTCAAAATAGCTCTAAGCTCTTCTCTACTCAAACAAGCTAACACTAAGTAACCTCAAAAATGAGCTCTCTAGCTCTTTTTATAGATTCTAGAATAGTTTTGACCGGTTTCACATCTAGTGACCGGCATAGTTAAAAAATAGGTCCTAGATGCTATTTGAAAGGGTAAACGGTGTCTAAAAATAACCAAAATTGGTAGGTTCATTCTACCTAAGCTCCTCAAGCTCGAGGACTCCTCGGCTTGCACAAAATGGAGCTATGGATTACAAAAAGGGTTTTTCTATGCTACATATGTTACAATAGTGATGAAAATCATTGTTGAAGGTTTTGAAAAGTAATCTTTGAAAAATGATTCGACTGACTCCCTGCTCCGCCGTTACATGCTTCCGCGTCTTCTATGCCTGTGGCTACTTCCAACATGTGGTCCTTCTTGTCAGAGGTGTGAAGAGTAGTAACTAAATAGTACCACTTGTAGAAATTAGGCTTGGGTATCAATGCTCCAAAACATTCCTTAAACTCAACTTTCTCCCACAATAATTCCAGTTCCGTCGTGTTATATAATGCCTCAAAATCTCATGAGAAGAATTGATATCTCCCCTAGGTATTGCCACTAAAACATATTCTTGCCTTGTAAATATGTTCTGCATCTGCTAGGGGTCCTCACAAACCCTAGAACCAATGTGACTTGGAATTGATGTGGTCAGTTTTCCCTTCACGTGGGTCATCAATGGTGTCACTCTACACAATGGTGAGTACCAACGTGAGGAGCTTGGAGCTTCACCTCATAGATGTCAATCCGTGGCGACATGAGGACCGGTATGAAGACCAAGAGCAAGTGAAGTGCACAAGTGCATGAGTGAAAGCACACAAGCATGCACACACATACACACACACACGCACAAGGTAAGAGCAAAGAGTGGAACAATGGAAAGCTTCGATTACAAAAGAAATCTCTTACAAAGCTGAAATCTACAACAAGCTAACCTCAAAAATGAGCTCTCCAGCCCTTTTTATAGTTTTTGAGTGGTTTTGGCCCTGTCCAGACCTAGCGTCCGACCTAGTTAAAAATTAGGTTCTCGGGCTTATTTGGGGGCTCAAACGGAATCTAAAAATTATGAAAATTGGTAGTATGATACATCTAATATCCTCAAGCTCAAGGACTTCTTGGCTTGAACAAAATGGAGTTGTGAAAATAGAAAATAGTATTTACAATGATTTTTAGTGATAAAAATCACTATTTTTATAGGGATTTCTTTTGAAAATTTGACATGTGATTCTTGGAGCTCCCTACTTGCTCCTTCTTCTTGTGTGTCCACTTCTTTGACGTGCTTCCATGCTTTGCCCTTGACCTTGAGCTTCAACACTCCCCCCCCTCTTGAGTCTGTCGTCCCTGACAGACCCTTGTTGTAGTGGTTGTTCCATGTAGTACATTGAGAGGTAGTGTCCTTCATGTATCCGTAGGAGCGGTTCATCTTCCAATTGTAGCTTGGGCAATTGTCTAGTTCATCATTTTGTCATTGCGACCTTTGTATGGACTTCGTCCGTGTATTCCAGCTGGATGGTGTCTTTGTGAACTTTCAAAAATTGTGAGCTACTCGAAAGAGGTTGTCAATGTTGATTATGAGCAACTGTTGTGGTGGATTGCTTCCTGGCTCTGGTTGTTCTCGTCGTGATGTCCTCTGGTTCTTCCAAAGATGGCTTCCCTAGTTTCCATACCAAGTACTTGTGACCCATAATGACTGATGGATAAGTGCATAAGTGCATGGGTTAGAAGAAGAATGTGCCTTGTGCACGGCTCTGTAATGTAGCCCTATGCATGCATACTTGGGAAATGCATTGGAAGAATTATGGTGCAAGAAGTTGGGTCTTGAGCTAGGTACTCAAGGGTAAGCTGACAAAGAGGTTTCCTAATCGATCATGGTTGTGTTGTTGTTGAAGCATACAATTCTTACCATGGTGAAAATTTCATCGATCTTTAACTCTTCGTGTTGTAATTCCATCATGATGATTGATCATCAGCTTGTCTTCCATTGTTGATGGTTTGCATTGGGGATTCGTCAAACACACAATCTTATTCTTTCTTTCGTTTTTTTTTTTTTAACAAGTTCACAAAACAAGAAGAAAGATGTTAGTGTCAATAAAATATTTTACATATGTCCAATGTGTTGCATGTGCCTGGTATTCTCAATTGTGTCTATGCACGGCCGTGTAATGTGGCCCTAGATTAATGCATACTTTGGAAATGCATGACCTGAATGGTGCAAAAGACAAGGTTATGCGAAAGGCATATGGTTGTTGTTGGTCGAGGCTTTTTTATGTTAATTCTAGACTTGATGCAATCTTTGTTTGGAGGTGTCGATTGAATCTTGCAATGATGTAATCCTCCTTATAGGGATCCATTTGAGAATGGTACGTGGCTTTGTGGAAATCACTTCTAGCCCCTTCATCGTGGAATGGTGTCTAAAATTTGGTATCCAGCGTGGTTGGCTCTTTGATTTTGTGGAAGCTACTGATACTTTTGGCTTCCAAACCCATACCCTTTTTGGTTGCCTTTTTATGATTGTCGAAGAGGTGGGCTGACTGCTTTGGTTCTTTGTGCTTGGTGTTGATCCTTGCTTCTCCTTGGCGTCTTTGTGGAAACTTTGCTTGTGAGGGAGATTTGTGGTGTTCGTGCATGTAAGAGTGTCTTGGGTACTCACATTTGTAATCGCCCTTGTTGAGCTGCAACTAACGTCTTTGGCACCCAAATTTGTACGTTATTATGGTCAACCTCCCCCGATTGCTTTGGTACCCAAATTTGTCGAAGACTGTAGGATTGAGCTGGTCCTCGTTTCTTGGTGCTTCTTTTAGCATGGTTGACTTGCCTGATTGGGAAGGGTTGTGGCAAGGCTGGTGGTTGTTTTCCTTTTTTTACCCAAATCTGCTTCATGCCCTGAGCTTCTTTCTTCTTGAATTTTGTCTGTCTACTTGATATAGCAGATGTCATCTTTGCGTGTGTTCGTCCTCTTAGTCCAAGGGAAAGTGCATACACTCAATGATATTTTGCCCAAACTTTTTGATGCTAGGTCAGCTTTTGGTTTCCCTAAATCCACAATTACACTCTGATGTACCGCGGGAAGGTACGGGCAAATACATGCACAAATGGGTATCCAACTTTAGTGATTACCTATCGCGACCTTTCTCTCTCTTTCTCATCCACTCGCTTATATGTACCTTCTCGCATTTTTTTTTCCTTCCCCTTACTCACACTTCCCGAGTCCACTTGATTCCTCGTTCTCTCTTGCACTTGCCCTTCCCCACTTCCTTTTGCTCTTTTTCCTTTTGCCCACTGTAGCTCAGCGATGAGTAGCACCTCCTTTAATGTCAATCCGGGGAGACGTGAGGATGGTATGAAGACCACGAGCAAGTGGAAGCACAAGTGCGTGAGTGAGAAGCACACAAGCATGCACACACATACACGCACACGCGCACACACGGCAAGAACAAAGAGAGTAAGACAATGGAATCACTTCTATTGCAACCAAGTTCTCATACAAGCTCAAACTACAAGAAGCTAGCTCCAAAAATGAGCTCTCTAGCTCTATTTATAGTTTTTGACTAGCTTTGGCCCTGTCCAGACCTAGTGTCCGGCCTAGTTAAAAATTAGGTTCTAGGGCTTATTTGAGGGCCCAAACGAGATCTAAAAATTATGAAAATCGACAGGCAACTACTTCTAAGGCTCCCCAAGCTCGAAGACTCCTCGGCTTGTACAAAATGGAGCTACAAAAAGGTGAAATGATATTTACAAGGGTTTGTAGTGATGAGAATCACTTTAAAATGATGTGAGGGTTTTGAAAAAAATGAAGGGTTGCCTTAGTGCTAGATCTGCATGTGTGTCCGTACTTGCTTCTTCCCGTATACTGTCAACACTCTCCCCCCCCTAGGGTCTGTCGCCTTTGACAGACCTTTGCTCCACTGTTTGATCAATGTACGCCTGCAGGAGGTCGGTTGCCACTTCTTGTTCCTTGATGCGTAGTCCCCGAACCAAGTCTCTCTGGAGGGTCTCCCAATTGACTGCACCCGGTATGTCCGGTTGTGGCGTTGTGTAGAGTTCTGAGTGCATGGTTTGTTCACACGCGAATAGATGTAGCAGGTGGGTTGGGCGTGGTGCGAACACTTCTGAGTGTGACTCCCAGAACCCCGTGGTAAACATATCGTCGAAAGTTTGCTTATAGCAGGCAAGGAGATATCTGATGCGTGCGTGCCATGCATAAGCAACTCGTATGCTGGGGGTTGTGCTCATATCATACAGGAGGTCATAATTACCATTGATGAAGCCAGTAATCGGAGGCTGAATATGGCATACATTGCGGAAAGTTTTGAGCACCACCTGCATCATATCGAATATCTTGAGCATCATCTGAGCAGCAACATCTGGCATGGGGTGGAGGCGTGGCAGCCAATAACGAATGGTAGCCATCATGTACGCTATTGTAGGTGGGCCTGTCGGTGGTGCGATTTTGGGGTAGTTCAGCCACTGTTTGCAATTATCGTTGTTCTGGACCTTGATGGCGAATGCTTTCCAGGAGCGTCTTCTTTGTACTAGTCCGAAGCATGGGTTATATTTCAGATGCATGGGAGCATGATCCCATGTTCGTAGCATTTCCGGATAGGTTTCCAGTAACTTTTGCCTCCATATGGGCTGGAATATGGCCCCTTTTTTGGCTGCCTCTGGGATGTCCTCAGGTTCGAATTGTGTTGCGAAAGAGGGGTACTTGTTGGTTATGCGTTTAATCTCAGCATTGTAGTCCGCCAACAATACAAAATAAGGTTTGTATTGTAACTCTGAGCTAGTTATCAGCCGCCTAGGAGCCAAGTTCGAGAAATATTCAGACTTGAGTATGGTCTCCTCTATGGCTTTCATGGCTAGCATCTGAGTTGCAACACGCTCTTCGTGAGTGTGCCCCATCTCCTCTACTTGCTTCATCCATGCTGACGGGGGTTCCTCATATGTATCCTGGCCTTCCTCCGTAATTCTGCCTCCTGGAAGGGGTTGTGGCTCATAATTATCTTCGAATGTTTCTTCCAACGGAATAACAATAGTCTCCTCTTCACTTGGCTGATCAGGTGGGGAGGGGGGTCGTTCATATTGTAGCAACTTAATTTTTAACTCGGCCACCTGCTGACGTAGCTCTAGTACTTCACTGGCTACTGATAATTCCGGCTCTGGTGAGGTTGCAGCGTTGGCCATCTCTTTAGGTTCTTGTTGGTGTGGTGCAGGCACTTGGGCTTTCTGTAGGTCTTTGACTTGGTTAGCAAGCTGATCATGAGCTTCTAGGAGAGTGGCATAGGTTTCTAATATTTGTTGTATATTCTCTGAGGGGATGGCTTGGAATTTAGCCGGGTCAATGGGTGCCCCTGGAGTATTTTCCATGGCTGCTTCGAGATTGTCTTGATTTTGTTGCTGTAGTCTTTTGTTTTCTTCTTGGGAAGCCGCTAAATGGCGTCGGAGTAGAGCCATGTTCCGTTGTAGTCTAGCGTTACGGGCTAGCTGATCTCTAAGTTGTTCTTCAGTTACCCTACTCTTCTCTGTATGTGAGGACTCGAGCTCCACCTGATATTGTTGGAAAGTAGTCACCTCCTGCTGTAATTCCGTATTAGATAACTCTAGGGCAGTGACACGTGCCTGGAGATGGGCTGACAAAGTACAGAGTTCTTTATTGTTTTCTTCTAGTAACCTATATTCCTGTTTAAGTTGTGCAACAGCTTCGAGCATGGTGTTGAGTGCAAGACTAAATGAAGTGGGTGCAGGGGTAAAGGTGGAAGATGCAAGGGGTCGGGAGATGGGAAAGGTGTAGCTCAGTGATGAGTAGCACCTCCTTTAATGTCAATCCGGGAAGACGTGAGGATGGTATGAAGACCTCGAGCAAGTGGCGGCACAAGTGCGTGAGTGAGAAGCACACAAGCATGCACACACATACACACACACGCGCACACACGGCAAGACAAAGAGAGAGAATCAATGGAGCTTTTAGATTACTTTCAAATGCTCTTACAAGTTCGTTTCAATTACAATCTAACCCCAAAAATGAGCTCTCTAGCTCTTTTTATAGTTTTTGGCTAAGTGTTGGCCCTGTCCAGACCTAGTGTCCGGCCTAGTTAAAAATTAGGTTCCAGGGCTTATTTGAGGGCTCAAACGATATCTAAAAAATACGAAATTTGGCAGGTAGATACTTCTAATGCTCCTTAAGCTCAAGGACTCCTTGGCTTGCACAAAATGGAGCTACAAAAAGATGAAATGATATTTACAATGGTGCTTAGTGATGATAATCACTTTTAATGGGTGTAGAGTTTTTGAAAGATTAAGGTTGCCTTAGTGCTAAATCTGCGTGAATGTTCATAAGTGCTTCTTTCTGAAGAAAATTGTTGGCCTACTTGCCAGATCTTCGTTGACTCCCTTGTCTGCTTGTGCTTTCTCTTCTTTCGGACTCTCTTCTTATGCTTCCTTGTCTTGTCAGTCCTTCCGCTCCAGCTCCAACACCCCCCCCCCTCTCTCGCGTCTGTCGTCCCTGACAGACCCTTGTTGAGAGGGTTTTTGGATGTAGTATTCGACGACGTCCTGCGCTAAATGATGTTCAGCAATTCGCAAACCTTTGGCCAGATCTGTCAAAAGAGCATCCCAGTCTACCGGCCCAGGAACCTCTGGGTGTGGCATATGTAGCTTTTCGGAGTGGAGAGCTTGTTCCACTGCAAACAACTGCAAGAGATGGGATGGTCTGGGAATGAATATCTCGGAGTGATATTCCCAGAATCCCGTGACAAACATCTCTTCGAACGTTTGTTTGAAGCAGGCCGGTAGATATTTGATGCGAGCGTGCCATGCATACACAACAATGATCGATGGAGTCGTGCTCATGTCGTATACAAGGTCCTGGTTCCCTTCATTAAATCCTAGTGCTGAGAGATGCGGTTCCCTGACATTTTTGAAGGTCCTGAAGGTGACCAGCATAAGTTCGAAAATTTTCAGGCACATCTGAGTCATGATATCAGGAACATTCTTGAAACCGCTCCCCCAATGTCGGATCGTTGAAATCATATAGCCAATTGTAGGTGCGCCTTTAGGGGGTGCGAAGTACACATAATTTAGCCACTTCTCACATCCGTTAATCGTCAGCACTGTATGTGTGTACTCCGGCCAAGATCTCCTTCGAAACACAGGGCAATAACATGGATTATATTTGATGTACAATGGCATGTTGTTCCATGTTCTTACCATTTCCGGGTAGGTTTCGAGCAGTCGAATTCTCCATGTTGGTTGGCGGATATGTCCTTGCTTGGCACTCTCTGGGATGTCATCGGGTGCAAATTGGGTGGCAGAGGTGGGTTCCCTTGAGGTGTGGCGCTTGATCTCCGCATTATAATCCGCCATCAGTACGCAAAAAGGTACATACAGATCATCCGATGGGCCGATCCACCTATGGTGTGAAAGATTCTGAAAATAATCAGATTTTATTACCACCTCTTCCAATTTTGACATCAATGCGATTTGGACGGCCACCCTGTCATCATGCGTCGTGGCTACTTTCTCTAACTTTTGCATCCATTCCGGTGCCTCGATCTCAATTGTGTCCATGCCCTGTTCTGTGCGCTTACCTCCGGGTGTTGGCATCGGGACATAGGGATCCTCAAATGTTTCTTCTACCTCAATTGGCACCAGGTCGTCAGGCTCGGGGTCTACCAGAGGGGAGGGCTAACGCTCATATTGCATAACCTTGCTGCGTAATTCCTCAAGTTCGGCCTGGAGTTTAATGACCTCTTCAGCTGTTTCTTCTGCGGTTATGCTCGGGCTGGGTTCTGTCTGTCGAGTGGCCAACTGTCTTCGTAACTCATCTCTTTCTTTTTCTAAAGCGGCATGGGCCTCCATCAAGTCTGCATGAGTTTCTAACACCACCTGCATATTCTCAGAGGGTATCGCCTTGAATCGTTCTGGGTCAATCTCTTGGGAGGAACCCTCCATGGCCGCTTCCAGGTTTTCTTCGTTCTGTTTCTGTAATCTCTTATTCTCTTCTAACGCGGTCGACATATGCTTGCGGAGGAGGCCCAAGTTCCGTCGAAGTTTCAGGTTTTCCGTGATCTGAGAATGGAGCAGCTCGTCCATATGTCGTCGTTCTTCATCATCTGTTTGAGGTGGGTTGGCTTCTAATTGTGCGTATTGCTCCTGTAATGTCACGTGCTGCTGTTCTAATTGCTGCTTCTGCTCTTCAAGATCCCTACATCTTGCTTGGAGATCCTCGTGGCGTTGGAAGAGCCTTGTATGTTGGTCGTCCAAGTGTTGGTAATGTTGCTGGAGTTGGGCCATGCATTGATGCATATTATTAAATAAGTTATCGAGAGGAATAGTATTGAATGCAGAGGGGTAGGGAAAGGGAAAGGGGGTTGTGAATGCAGTACTGGGGACGGGTGAGGGGGGAGGTGGGGGAATGGGAGATTGTGGGTAAATGGGGGATGGGAGAGGTGCAGAGGTGGGTGATACCTCCATGAAAGTGGGGTTCGTGGTGGGAGTGACTGTGAACATGGGGATTGTGGTAGCGGTGAGGGTTGTGAATGTGTATAGAGGTGTGTGTAATTGTGAACTTCTAGGAAGTGTGCTCGGGGTGGTGAGGTGCACCGTGGCTGTAGTTAGACTTATGTTTTCAGTGGGAGTAGAGTGTGTGGGTTGGCTGATGGTTTGTGCGTTGGTGTGTGTAGTGGTTTCAGAGGTGGTGACAGTGGAGGTTACAGTGGTAGAGGGAGGTGAGTGAGGTCGATGTGGGGGAGAAGGTGGCAAGGGAGGTGATGGGGGTGCACTCGATGTGTGGGCTTCCTCGGTATCGTGAACTGTGTGTGCCGTGCCAGTGGTTGTGGGGGTGCCTTGTGGTCCTGATCCTAATACATTCATTTGTTTTCCCGTTCGTGGGGGGCGTCTTCCATATCTTCTCTCTGTTCTTCGTGAGTGCACTAGTGCGGTATGCACCGTTTCTGGTACTCCTAAAGCATCTGATATCATTTCCAAGGTGGCACGGTATTGCTCGTCCACACCTTCCTCCTCCAGAATCTCGTTCATGAGAGCTTTACCCGCAGCTAATGAGAGCCTGTGTTGCTCTTGAACTCGGTTCATTGTATCGTAAAGCTTCTTTAATGCGCTAGTGTAGGCGGGGGCACCTTCCAGTACTTGTAGGGCTTCTGGATCATACTCTTGTTCTTCTGCTTCTGAGTGTCCGCCCTGTGTCTCCCCATGAGCTTCTTCTTCAGTGTCCACGTTGACTACGTCTGGTTGGTTGGGCTGTGCTTGGTCTGGGGCAGTTTGCTGTCCACTGGCTTGCTCTTCTTCAACTTCTGCATTTACAGCTTCTATGATTCTTGCAACTTCTTCGTCAGTTAGGTCCTCTAGAGTGAACCCATGCGGGAACTCCAGATCAGTCGGTACTCGTGGAAATACAAGATTGGGGCCATCTGTGATGTGCCTGGGTAGCCTGATAGTAAACGGTTGCACTCGTCGGGGGAGTCTTGGGGTGGTCTCAGGCGTCAGGGTTGCACCGCGAGCTTGTGCACAAGGCATCTGGACGACGCCTCTCATCTTCTTTGAGGGAGGCCCCACGGCTGACAATCGTCGTTGAAATTCCTGTGCTCTGGACCAGATCAGAGCCCTTTGCACCGGTACATCATATGCGAGACATCTGTATAAAATTCTTGTGAGTGCACAGCAACCATACAATACAGATTTTTGCTTTTTATACCATCTCTGATGGGCCATATGAATCTGGTCAATAATCCAGTGGGGCATATTAATGGTCAACTCAAAAGCATCCGCCAGGTAGAGGCTAAACCAGATCTTTTTAGGAGGCATTGTGAACCTCTCCTGCGCGGGGAAGGCGAAATGTTGCATGACCATACGTAAGTGTATGGCGATCGTGGGTGTCATTGCAACCATGTCCTTCAACTTCCTCAGATTCCTATTCTTCATGTTTTCTGGAACCATTGTCTCTTTCTCTGTCGGAATGTGCATACCCTGCATGTCGAGTGCTTCTCTCACCAGATTGATAGTTAGGCGGAAACGCTTCAGCTCGTTGCCCCTTGTGAGTGATGGGAGCACAAAGGAGCTGTATCCTTTCTTGTCTTGGCTGGGGGTGAGGGTGCTAATTAGATATGAGCATCTTAGGAAATCCGGCTTTGGTAGTTGGGACTTGAAGTAGTCATAAAGCCCTGCCTTCTCCAGATCGGCTTCAGTCCTTCGTTATTCTGTAGCCTTTCAAATTCCCTGGTAAAGAAATGGTATCTGCCCCATCGTCCATTGAATTCGACTTCGGACTCCCACATATACGTGCCTTCACCCAGGGGGCCAGCAACGTCACTGAACCAATGTGAGGTTTTGCCCACCGGCATTGTGTGTCCCTGCGGAGGATTCTGAATTGGTATGGCGTGCAATGCCCGTAATGCCGCTGGTCTTTCCTTTAATTCTTCCTCGACTGGAAGGCTTTCGATGTCTACCACTTGTGGGCTGGTGCCTGCCTGGGAGCTAGTTCCTACTGTATCAGCCATTTTACTTCTTGCTGGCTGCCTCTGTGAGAATATACAAACATGTGTTAATATTGTACAGGACAAGGAAGGACCGTTGTTGTTCCCATCACAATATTAACATGAGGGTCGGGAGCGAATAATGGGTTAGTAAGTGTCCGGTGCACGTGTGTGTAGTTAATGCTTGGGTAGTCCTAGGAGACTAATGAAGTTAGTAAGTGGGGATGAATTTACAAATTGGGGTCGAGGGGTTTATTACAGGTCTTAGGCTGCCAAATGCAGTGGATGGGCTTTGCTTTCGGTTTCGTAGAGACTCTAGAGAACTTTCTCGGTGTCGCGGTTTGAAAATGAGGCTTTTTAGGGACCCATTTACAGTTGATTACATGCGCGATCTTGGGTCTTGGTGTGGTCTTGAGCGTTGAGAACGAGTGAATATTGGCAGTATGCGTAGCTGCGTTATGCTGTTTCGGTTGTGGCCTCGGCGTAGCTACTTGTGCCCTCAAGCAAGCCTGAGGCACCCAAATTTGTCTTGATTGTGGGCTAGCCTTCATCGACTTCTTGGGCACCCAAATAGATTTCACGTTAGCAGGAGAATTTCTGCAAGACTTCTTATTAATGTCATGTTGTTGGTTATTTATAAGAAACTTCGCCCGTGTAGTTGACAGTGGTGCAACCGGTTGTTCGCCTTTCCGCACCCACACATGGTTTATTTTCTGGGACATTCTGCTGCGCGGGTACTTTTGATCCCGGACATAGGTAGTACTCTGCTTCTTCTGCCTTTGTTCCACCTTGGGTTGTTGCCTCCTTTTGGCCTTTGGAAAAGAAGGGAGTTCCGTTGCATCCCTGACTCCTTTTTTGCCAATATCATTCCTCTGCAACACATAGTTTTGGACAAGAACAGCATGGTCATCTTCATGTGTACCCCTGGAAGGACCAGGAGTCTGTGCCTTTCCTAGTTCCTTGAGTGCTCCATTGTCTAATTCTACTGTAACTCGACTATGATTGACCCAAACCTGGAGAAGTCCACTTCTTAGGTTTAGATTGACTGCTTGGTCATAGATCCAATCTTGACCCAAGACTAGAGGTTCAGTGAGATCCTCATCTTGACACACCAGTACTTTAACAGTCATTTCCTCATCATGAATGTAGAGGGGAAGTTCCACCTCGCCCATGCAAGGGGTTTCCACGCCTCCCAATCCTATGAGATATGCTTCCACAGGATTGACAAGTAACTGCAACTCTTGACAGTAAGACAACTTAACAGCACTAGTGGCTGCACCTGAGTCAATCAAGGCTCTTACGGTCCTTGCACTCTTTCCTTGTCCTATATCTAGGGTTATGAAAGGACGTCTATCAATTATTCTATGCGAGCTTGTTCCTCCAACTTCACACATGGCCATAGGATATCCTTGACCTGCATAGTCATTCGCTCTAGGCTGATCTCTACCTTGCCTTCGTAACTTCATCCTTCTGATGCGTTCTAAAGCTTCTGCTTGAGCTTCTTCTCGAACTCGCTTTTCTTCCTCTTTGCGTTTCTTAGCAGTGTTGAGTCGGCTGAGCATTTCCTCCGTGAGGGGTTCCTGATACAACTTGACTCTGCAACCGCTAATATAATTTGGGAGAACATCACCCTCTAATGTGGCCAATTGTACTGCTCCACTCGTGGAGATCCTATTGATGATCATAGGTCCGTAGCCTCTCTTTTCTAGCTTCCTCGCGTGTTGTTTTAGTGTATAGACTAAGACTAGATCTCCTGCTTTCAAGCCTTTATCCTTCACATGGGCATCGAAATATGCTTTCTGTCTCTTCTTGGCTGCATATATTCCTGCAGCGGCTCTCAGTCTTGTTTCTCCTAATCGTTCAAGGTCAAAGATCCTAGAGGAGAGCTCATGACCTGTCCATTCGTGCTCTTGTGCTACTTTCAACGTAGGTATTAAGAAGTCCAAAGGTAGCACAGCGTTTTGGCCAAATACCATCTGAAAGGGGGTGGCTTGGAGTACCGTTTTGTAGGCAACTCGGTATGCCCAAACAGCATGGTGTAGCTGTTTGTCCCAATCAGAGCGTTTTGTGTTCACTAATTTTGTCAGTACATTGCATAAGATCTTATTAGTACTCTCAGCTTGTCCATTAGCTTGAGGGTGATAGGGGGCAGACTTCTTGTGTATTACCAAGAATTCTTGGAGTAGATTTTCAATTACTTCGTTCAAGAAATGAGTGCCTCTATCACTTACAAGCTCTATAGGGAGCCCGTATCTTGTGAATACATTCTCAAACAAGAATTTGGCAGTTGTTTGAGCATCGTTCTTTGTCGTAGCTTTTACCTCCACCCACTTGGTGAGATAATCTGTTGCCACAATGATGTATTCCGCATGAGAACCCTTAGCTGGGGGATTAATAGGACCTACGAAGTCGATTCCCCATTTAGAGAATGCACGTCCACCCATCATAGGTTTCAATGGCATCTCATCTTTGCGTATAGGATACTGAGTCCTCTGACAGACATCACACCGTTTCACATAGGTATGTGCATCCATGTAAAGGGTAGGCCACCAGAAGCCCGCAAATAGAATTGCCTTGATCACCCGATCTGGTCCAAAGTGCCCTCCTGCTACACCTTGGTGAGCAGTTTCTAAGATCTTAAGATATTCACTTTCATGGACACATAGCCTCAGGTAACCATCTTTACCGCGTTTGTATAGATTATCACCAATGAGTGAGTAATCTAGGGCTTCTTGTTCTAAACTCCTTTTCCTAGCCAGAGTCATGTCTGGAGGGAATGTGTTTGTCCTCAGGAAGGATACTAGAGGTTCGCTCCAATCTGGCACAATGGATACTTGATAAAGAGTGGCATGTTCCACTGGTGGTTTAGTGCAACAGATTGGGCATTCCTTGCACAACTTTTGGACATCAGCTTCCATAGTTGGCCAATGTACTCCGAGTCTCCTTAGGGTCTGTAACGTTCGTTGCCTCGAATGGTGTTGCTCTAGTGCACCTACATGTGCTAATTGCAACCATTTAGAGTACTCATCCTCTTCTACGCAACAAGCCAAGATCCCTTGATCTGTGTGCTTGTACATGCTTCCTGCCATGATGTGGTACTTTTGCGCTTTTACAACCTCTCTATTCCGTGTGTTTACCACTAGATGGTTAGGCCCGTATGTCAAGACTGGTACCAATGGCTTAGGCCACTGCGGCACCACTTCCAAATTAAACAGGTAAGCATCAGGAAGGTCATCTGATACTCCTTGTGGGGCCTCTCCCGATGTGAGCCTAGAGAGATGATCAGCTCTCAAATGAGTCCTACCTTTCCTTACCACAACCTCAAAATCATATTCCATTAGCAAGAGAAACCATCTCACCAATCTTCCTGTATTGCATGGCTTGTTTACAAGATATAACAATGCCTGATGATCAGTAAAAAATTTAAACTTATTTGCAAGCAAATAGTGTCTAAATTTCTTAACTGCATATACCATGCCTAATCCTTCTCGCTCTGTAGTGATGTAATTCCGTTCAGCCGCATTCAATTGTCTACTGGCATAGGCAATTGGAAGATCCATATTACCTTCACCAGTAGGTTGTGCAAGCACACATCCAATGGCATAATTGGATGCATCCACATGAACATGGAATGGCTTATTCCAATCTGGTGTGGTCAAGATTGGTGCTGAACATAATCTTCGTTTAAGCTCTTGGAAGGAATTCTCACATTCATCCGTCCACTCAAAGTTTGTCAGAAGTCCGTACATGGGCTTTGCAATGACAGCATACATGTGTATAAATCGTCGGTAATAACCACAGTGCCCCATGAAAGCTTGTACTTCCTTGACATTCTTTGGCCTAGGTAGCTCTGCTATGGCTCTCACTTTTTCTTCGTCGGTAGATATGCCATTCTTTGACACTATGTGTCCTAGAATCTTGCCTTGCCTGACCATAAAAACGCACTTTTCTGGGTTCAAGCTGACTTGATATTCTCTACATTTGTCAAAGATTTGTCTGAGTTCAGGAATATGGGTTTGTCTAACATTGGAATGAGCACAGAGATCATCAACATAGACTTCTAAACTCTTCCTCAGGAACTCCTTAAACACATGGCACATAAGCCTCTGGAAGGTAGCTGGTGCATTGGTAAGCCCAAATGGCATTACTCTAAAAGCAAAAATGCCCCATTCTGTGGCAAAGGCTGTCTTATGCTGATCCTCTGGAGCTATGGCTACTTGATTGTAACCCGAAAATCCATCAAGGAAGCTGTACACTTCCTTGCCTGCCACTCTTTCTAAGAGATGTTCTGTGATGGGAAGCGGGTAGTTATCTCGAATTGTGGCTGCATTAACCTTTTTCAAGTTAATGCACACACGCAGCTTGCCATTCTTCTTGGGCACCACTACGATGGGGGATACCCATTCAGTGTGCTCAATTTCATAAATAAATCCAGCTTCAACCAATCTATCTATCTCTTCTTTGATCTTAGCAGCGTAATTATCGTTATATGTATAGGGCTTTTGCTTAGAGGGTTTGGCATCTGAGGTCATGGCGATAGTGTGTGAGCATATATCGGGGTCAACGCCTTTCAAATCCCTGTAACTCCAAGCGAATACATCTCTGTATTCTCTTAGCAAGGCTATCAACGCATGCTCTTCTTCCGCTGTTAGGTCATGACCTATGTACGTACATCTCTCCTCTCCTTCTAGGGCCGCTACAATTTTCTTGGTAGTTTCTTTGTTATCATAGGCCTCTCCTTATTGTGCCTCTCGTTTAGGCATTCTTATCATGACTCTCCTGTCATCTATCTCATACTTCTTAAAATTTTCTGGGACCTCAAACAAAGATTCTTCCTCTTCTGGTGAGACTTCTCTCTTCTTTCGTTTCTTTCCCTCTTCCTTTGGGCTCACATGTGTTGCTAATCTTACATCATTTGTAAGCTCTCCATGCCTCTGGGGTTGAAATTCTACTTCATGGAAGTATTCTTCATCTGATGCAAATGGTGGGTCCATAATGATTGACTCTAGATCGGAGTCACTTGCATCCTCAAATGCATCAGGGCTAGGTTCGCATTCTTCTAGAACTGCCTCTCCCATGATTGGCTCTATGGAGAAGACTGAAATGTCATAGCCATCCTCATCACAGTGAGGTGTCCATTGTTCTTCATTGATGGCTACGTCCATTGTTGCTAAAATTTCTGCCCAGCCATGGGGTTCGAATTCCTCATCAGGAAAAACTACAGGTGCATAGGCTGGGTCTTGAATTGCTCTATGTGTTTCTTTTGCACCTATTTCTCTGGCTTTTTCTCTCTTCTCTTCCTCTACTGCTACTTTGCACATCCATAAGTGAGTGTCTTCATGCATCCATGAGGATCCTGACCCTATGGAACGCACCGATTCTGTATCATCTTTGGCTCTATGGATGGGATTCCACTGGATAGGAGGGACATCTCTATGAGAATAATCCTTGAGATTGACTTTGGTCGTAACACCCAAGTG
This sequence comes from Ceratopteris richardii, assembly GCA_020310875.1. NCBI lineage: Eukaryota > Viridiplantae > Streptophyta > Polypodiopsida > Polypodiales > Pteridaceae > Ceratopteris > Ceratopteris richardii. Next base: position 4,180,006 of record CM035438.1, read on the forward strand.
TTGCAAATACAAGGAGTTGGTTCCCCAATCCTGTACCACTTGCAACTGTCGCATAAATGGTCTTCCCAAAATCATCTCATAGGCATGATTTTTGCTGAAGTCACATATAGCAAAGCTATGCTCAAACTCAACACCACAAGTGGTGAGAGTTATTCCTTCTAGCAATCCTAAGGGTCTCTCAATATGACCATCGGCCATCTGCAATTTCATTCTCGTTGGCCTGAGTGCGGGCTTGCCCCAACGCTTCCATAAAGAGGTGGTGGCAATTGCAACTCCTGCACCTGAGTCCAAAATTGCCTTGGTGGTGTACTCCTGGTAGGTGATGGGAAGATAGGTGTTCCCTTCTTCACCTTCACACATATCTCCTATCTTATCCAAGGGAATTTCTGGCACTGTCCTATGGGATCCTACCCGGGAACAAGGTTTTGCAACTTCAGTTACTCGACTGGCTACATATTTTCGCGCTTCTGGTCTATCCTTAGGCAGTTCTTCCAAAGTGGAATCGCGCTGCACCTTGGTGTTCTTTACTACCTCCGTGTTCCTTGATATGACTGAGTCATCGTTCCTTACCATGACTGTGGGTGCTCTCATACACGTGGACTTTGCTTCCCATGGGCCTGTGAAGTGGGGTAGCTCTTGTATGGAATTAGACTCAAAGTCCAATCTCTCGTGAGACTGAGCGCTCTCATGTTCCCCGTAAATAGATGGGATGTCTTGTGGGAATTGGTCGTGTGCGTCATCCACAAGTTCAAAGGGAGGGGCGACTTCACTTTCGTTATCCCATTTGTCTTCTTGAATCTCTCGTAGGAAGTCTGGTGCAAACGGATTCATAGAAGAAGAAGTGTCTGGCTCCGTAGAATTAGGCACATAAGCAACCTGGGAAGGAGGGCTTATTCTATCGTTGGCTCTCTCCTCGTTCCCATAGATGGCTGGAGCACAAGCTTCTTAGGGAGGATTACTTATTCTATTACTTTTCCGAACAGGCTCATACGCTCTCTGAGAAGGAATGTGGGTCACCTGTGGAGGTACGTAAGCTTTCGAGGGAGGCTCATGTGACTTTTGGGGGGGAAGATAAGCTTCTTGAGGAGGCACATGGGCTTCCTGAAGAGGCTGGCTTATCCGTTCTCTTGCCCTTTCCTTTCTTTGAGGGGCAGGTTCCTTCTCTGATTGTGCAATTAGCTTCTCTATTCTTTCTAGCAGTCCATTAAAGTGTAACTGCGTCTTAACTGAGCTAGAGATGTTAAAGAGGCAGCTCGCTTCGAACATGGCTTGAGCCAATTCCACCATCTTAGCACAAATTTTAGTTCGTTCAAGCTCTAGCTCGGCTCTAGGGTAGCACTTTTCATGATCGGTTATGGTTGGCCCTTCTTGGATTCTGGCCTGATATGCTTTAAGCATCATATTAAGGTCTTCGGGAGTGGGATCTGCTAGGACTGATCCTACTCTAGGGGGTGGTGGGATTTGAGGAGGCGGTGGGGAAGGTGGTGGGTCGGATGGAGATGGGAGTGATGGAGGTGGGGTAATGTGAGAGGGAGTTTGAGCTGTGAGTTCAGTTATCCTTGCTTTGGTTTCTCTTATGCTTTCCTCGAGTTCACTCATCTTTTTAGCCCATTGTCTTTTCATTCTTTCTCGACTATCTTTCCACGCTCTAGTCCTTTTCTTGGTTATGCTCTCAGTTTCACTAGCTGTTGGGCTCTTTTCCTGGTCTATCCCTTGGTTTTGCTGCAATGCTTGAGCTCTAGTGACTACCTGTACGGGAGCAGTGGAAGTGACACTTCCTGTGGAATCTACTACTAACCCAATAACGTTGATAGGCGTGATTTTTGGCATATTATTGGGGTTCTTTGGGCAATCTCGTAAAAGATGCTCTTTTCCACAATCTTGGCAAAAGCCTTGGATCGTCACTGACTGGGGTTGTGTAGGTGGAGGCAAGGGACAATCACGAATGAGGTGATCTCCTTGGCACCTGTAGCACGGTCCTCTAGGAAATGGTGGTCGTACCTGCCTAGGTTGAGGCCTAGGGTTGGGGTTTGCATACATGACATTTGTGTAGTCTGACTCCCAACTAGGTTCACTCGGTTCTTCACTATAGTAGGACTCACCATGTTCTGGAGACTGCATGTAGTAAGCCTGGGGACTATCGACATGTGTAGAATCAAAGCTATGGTCACTCGGGTCACTTTCTGAGATCAATGGGGTCACTGGTACTATGGCCCTATTCAGGTTTTCTTCTGCAACAACATACTTTACTGGAATCACGTTAGCGGGGTTTGGAGGCTGTTGAGCTAGCACCGGTTGGGGTCTCTGTTGGGCCTGATATGGTTGCTGATAGGGTTGCTGTGGCCTGCCATATGGCTGTGGAGGGTACTGGTTCTGGTATCTGCCTTGTTGGTAGGGCTGAGGGTAGGGTTGCCTAACTGCCTGCTTGTTGTATGGGCAATCTTGTGCGGTGTGATTGGTGTATCGCCGTTCTATGGTGCAGTACTGGCTACTAGGACTAACTTGGGGTTGAGCCATAATGGGACAGACGTTCGCCATGTGGTCGCCACCACACGTATAGCATCTTTTCACAGGAGCAAACCTCGGAATTTGTTTGCTAGAGACGCCTAGTTTTTGTGCCACTTTCTCTGCGAGTTCCTCAATCGACGTGGATTGCGTGGAAGAGTGACTAGAAACACTATCTGAATCTTTGTAGATTTTGGAAAGCTCTAGCTCTTCCCCTAGGTTATCTTCAATGTCAATGCACATGCGTACACACTCTTCTATAGTCCTAGGGTCCTTCAGATACACATAGGATCTCAATTTCGTACTCAGCAATCCATCAAGGAATAAGGCTACTTGTTTAGCAGATGTGGGTAGCTCCGAAATAGGGCACCTTTCAAGATATTGTCTAAATCTTCTTCCGGCCAATCTGACAGTCTCTTGGGGGGTCTGTTTGAAGCTGTGAATCAATGAGGAGGTATTGTGTCTTATGCCACTCTTAGAGAACTCTACAATGAAAGCCTCTAGGAGTTGGTCTATGCTCCTGAACTGCCGCTCATCCAATGGCTGAAACCATGTAAGTGCCGTGTTCCTCAGGGTTAGACCGAAGGCATTGTACTGCGTGAACAGATCCTCCACTTGTTCAGCTCTCAAGACTTGCTTGAATTCCGCCACATGATCATAGGGATCTCCTGTGCCATCAAAGTAATTCTTCATGGACTTAACTAGCTGGGTTGGTCTCAACGTTCGTGTATGCTCTCTAGGTCTCGGCAGAGGAAATCCATCCACATTCCTTTGGTTCCTGTGAGCTCTAAGCACCTCAGGTTCTACTCGATTCGTCTCCGTCCTCGTTCTTTCTCTGCCTACTGGGTTGGCAAAGCTTACTTCTGGTCTATCTCTACTTCTGTCTCTTTGAGTTCCATGAGCTTGGGATGTTCCAGCCCCAGGGTGGCCATAGGATACATTCGATCTTGGTTGGGGGAAAATGAATTCACCCTTCCAAGTGTACGCATGCCTATCATTTTCCGTAACCACAAAGATCCGTTCTGAAGTGTGATCTAAGTAGGCCACTCTACCTGGGCTATCTGGATCCTCAAACTCATAGATCATGATATTTCCTATATCAGTTGGCTGATTGGATTTATACCTCCAAAAGGCTTCATCAGTTTCTCGATTGAGGAGCAACTCTATGCTCTTGTTGTCTTGGGGAACCCACTCAGGCGTGAGAATCCTAGTAAGAACTGATTTACCTCTAGGGGTTCTAGGTTCTACACCCATGTTTCCTTCTTCCAAGTCACCTAAGTCCGCTTCTGAGATTACATTTCCAAATTCATCTGTCCTATCTGGATGACTGGTGACTACGTATATGGTTCCTTCCTTGTCCAGGTATGCACCGTTTTCAAACTTGACAGCTGGGTGCACTAGTCCTAAGGATTGGTCAGGGTTTTTAATCTGGACCACGGATCTTCCTAGGCCGTCCTCATAGATGCTAGCACCTAATCGGTTGGTCCTAAGGTACTCCAACTCTGTTTTGTGAGGGCCTTCCACCCTGTACAAGTAAGGCACACCTGAACTTCCCGTAGGTCTGTCCATGCCTTGAGACATCTCTGACTCACTGGTCTCAGAGCTAGGGTAGTACGAGTGGTGGCTCAACTGCTGGGCCCAAGACCTAGCAGTGTGGTTAACACTAGCCTCTGAAGATCTAAGGCTCTGTCTCTCCCGTACTAGATGTCGTCCCGATCTAAGGTTCATATGCCTAACTAAGTAGCCCAATTGTTTGCCCAGAGTACAACCTCGTTGCCGATCAATTGGTATCAGTCACTTGATTCTTTTTAGTTATTTCTCGTGTTTAAGGTCTTGTCTGATATTACGTCGTCAGGAATACTTGAATGTTCTTCGTGCTTTCAGGTTGATCGTTCCACGTTAGGTTCTTTTCCTTTATGTTATCGACAGTACAGAGATTAAGTTTTTAGCTTGAACTTGAGTTTTTAGGTAATCTTCAACTTGATAACTGCCTATCGTCGCTCTGACTTACTCCTACCTCTCGTCGTCTTAGCTTAGCCTATGAATTGACAAAGGGAGTTGAGAATTTCCAACCTTTTGTTTCCTGCTTGGTTGCCCTTGAGTGCTCAGGAAATGTGTTCCCAAGCTCGCACTTACACTTGCTTAAAACGCCTTTCGATGCCCTCAATAGATCTGTAAGAGTTCCAAAGTTAGCTTGAAGATTTAATTTCTAAAGACAGAACCACAGATTTTCCTCCCTGTAGCACACACACTAGCTTGCATGGTGATTTTTTAGAGAACAATTCTAAAGACCCCTGACTTTGATCCCCCTGGATATGGTCAATCTTCAAAACACTCTATCTGAAAATCAATGCATTACCTTTATAAAAAACAGTTGAGGGCATGTAGTGTGTGTCACTAGCTTTCCAACAAGCCCTAGAGCACAAAAAATGGATTTCGTATGGAAAAGTTATGACTGTTCAGGATTTAGGGGTTTAAAACAAGATTCTATCTGACCGACAACAAATCCTAGGATTTTCTCCAAATCACAATTGTAGGAACCTCCAATTATGCTAATGGATTGACTATTTTGCCCAAGATTGTCCCCAAATTTGAACAAAAAACAACCCTAATTTTTGGCCGAAAAGCCTGTCAATCGCGATTGACAGAGGTGTCCGTCGGGGCTGTCAGTCGCGATTGACAGTGTCAATCGCGATCGACAGAGTCGATCGTAGCTGTCAATCGCGATCGACGGTATCAATCGCGATCGACACGTTTTCCAGATTTTTCACCGAGATTTCAGTCAATCGGGGGCCTAACAGTCGCGATGGACACGTGGCTACGCGCAAAAGTCAATCAATCGTGGAATTTCAGTCAATCGCGATCGACAGTATCAATCCCGATTGACACAAGTGTCGGTCGTGGCTGTCGATCGTGATCGACGGTATCAATCGCGATTGACAGGGTCCTACGTGGCAGTCAGTCGGTCGCGGGGGTCTGTCGATCGCGATTGACAGGGTCTGTCGGTCGCGATTGAGAGGGTCTGTCGGTCGCGATTGACAGAGGCTGTCGGTCGCGATTGACAGAAAACCTCGGAATTTTTCTACTGTTTTTAGTGTTTTGGAATGTGCTCCTTGTGCTTGTTCTAGTGGTGTACACACTTTTGTGAAAAGTCAAGAATTTCTGTCAGTCGCGATCGACAGAAGCCTGCGACCGCGAGACAGTTGCGTCGAGTTTCGTACCTGCGCAGGAAGCTGGGGATGGTGATGTGACCTATTCCTGCAAGATAGCTCAAGAAACATGCAAAAACAACACACGCAATTTCGCTCTCTCGCTCTCTCTCACAAGTGAAATGAGGGAAATGAGGTGGGGAAGGTGATATGATAAAAAAAACAGAAATTTTCGCGATGATGGAGATGGAGGTGGGAGATGATGATGATGATGATGGAAATGAAGATGGAGAAGAAAGTAAAAGAAAAAAGATGAAGGCGAAGAAAATACCTACAACTCCAACGCGTCAACTCTACGTCTTACCATCACACGCTCGTCCTCAAGGCTCGATCCCCGGCAACGGCGCCAAAATTTGGTGTAGCTCAGTGATGAGTAGCACCTCCTTTAATGTCAATCCGGGAAGACGTGAGGATGGTATGAAGACCTCGAGCAAGTGGCGGCACAAGTGCGTGAGTGAGAAGCACACAAGCATGCACACACATACACACACACGCGCACACACGGCAAGACAAAGAGAGAGAATCAATGGAGCTTTTAGATTACTTTCAAAATGCTCTTACAAGTTTGTTTCAATTACAATCTAACCCCAAAAATGAGCTCTCTAGCTCTTTTTATAGTTTTTGGCTAAGTGTTGGCCCTGTCCAGACCTAGTGTCCGGCCTAGTTAAAAATTAGGTTCCAGGGCTTATTTGAGGGCTCAAATGATATCTAAAAAATACGAAATTTGGCAGGTAGATACTTCTAATGCTCCTTAAGCTCAAGGACTCCTTGGCTTGCACAAAATGGAGCTACAAAAAGATGAAATGATATTTACAATGGTGCTTAGTGATGATAATCACTTTTAATGGGTGTAGAGGTTTTGAAAGATTAAGGTTGCCTTAGTGCTAAATCTGCGTGAATGTTCATAAGTGCTTCTTTCTGAAGAAAATTGTTGGCCTACTTGCCAGATCTTCGTTGACTCCCTTGTCTGCTTATGCTTTCTCTTCTTTCGGACTCTCTTCTTATGCTTCCTTGTCTTGTCAGTCCTTCCGCTCCAGCTCCAACAAAAGGGAAAAGTGGATGCAGTTGTGCCTACAGTGCTTGGAAATGGCGACGTGAGTGAAATGATACGTGGTGATGTTGGAATAACAGTGGTGGTGGGTGATCCTGTGGATGGTGAGATGTCCATGGGATCGGACGTGAGAGTGTGTGATTCGTGCACTGTGAATACAGGAATGGTGGGTGGTGTGATAGTGGTGGCAGTGAATGTGGGGGAGTGGGGTTGGGAAAGGGACTTTTTATTATACTTATCCACCTGTTGGAGTATATTTACAAGGTTTGTCCAGAATGAGGGTTGTGTGACTTGGCTTGAGTGTGAGGCAGTTGCTAGGGGAGTGGTGGATAGGGTTTGGGTGTGGGTGAATGGAAAAGGATGGGATGAGGTCTGGCTATTGGCAAGTGGTTGTCCAAGGGCGGGGAGATAGGAAGGGTGACCTATTATGGTTTGATCGGTGGCCCGATGACCGGTGTGAGGTTCAAAAATTTGGGTGGAAGTGTTGGATGTGGGTAAAGGGAAGGATGTAAAAACGGAGGTGTGTATAATGGTTTCGTGATGGGTGGATATCGGTTGTTCAAGAGGAATAGTGGAGAAGGGTTCTGAAGGGTGGATGGAAGGTGGCAGTGGAGATGGTACGTGTGTAATTACCTCTTGTTCGTCAGTGGGACTCGGGCTCGTCATGTGAACATCCTCTGAAATTATAGTAGGCAAGGCGGTCGAGGCTTCCATTTGAATCATTTTCCCGCGTCGTGGCCGTGTATCAATTCTTTGTTGATCATAGACAGGGTTTTCCTGATAGACCATTGTCCTCAATGCTTCCCCGATCCCACATGTCTCTGCCAATAGATTCAATGATTCCACAAAATGTGAGTCGACATTCTCGGTTTGAAGCATCTGGTTCACTAGAGCTCTATTCGCCTCTTCTGTCATTTTATGTCTTCTCTGTACCTGCTTGATGGTCTTGTATAGCCGTCTGAGTTGTGCCGTGTAGGCAGGGGCCTCTTCTCCACTGTCTTCTGGTTCATTTCTTTGAGCACCTTCCTGAACTTGTGTATTTGGGTCCTGAGGATGTTGTGCCACTTCTTCCCCATGTACTCTGCTGGTCTCGCCCCGTGGCTGTTCTCTTTGGACTGATGCACCCGGATCAACATTGTCAGGGGAATCTTCACTGTCGGATAGGGGGACCGTCTGCAGGAATCTTTCAAAATCGAAGTTTGGATCTTCTGTGAAGGTGGCCATAGATGCAAACTCTGCATCGGTAGGTAGTGGAGGGGCGGATGGAACGGGTTGTACCACCTCCCCAGCTTGAACTCCTTGAAGGTGGATCGTGAAAGGTGTGACCTGAGCTTTTGGTCGGGGAGAAGCTTCGGTCGTGGCTTCTTGAGGAATCGTTACCTGGGAGAGCGATCCACGCATTCGTTTTGCAGGCTGGCTCCCTGAATTCCGCCCTTTGAACAGCTCCAATTGTGCATACTTTAGGGCTCGGGCAACTGGCACATCATATGCAAGACATCTGTAGATGATTCTTGTGAGCGCACAACAGCCATGTAGAGTAGGCTTCCTCACACCCCGCTTACCTGCCTCATACACTTGATCTAAGATCCATACCGGCATCTTAATGGGCAAGCTTCCCGTCTCTGCTAGATATAGCCCATACCATATTTTCTTGTGAGGTTGAGTGAAACGGTCCTGAGCGGGAAATGCGAAGTGTTGGAGGCACATCCGCAAAGGTATGGCGATGTTGGGGGTGAGGGCGCACATTTCCTTTAGTTTCTTGATTCTATTGCTTTTCATCGACTCCGGTATCAAGGGGTCGCGGTCAGAAGGTACATGCGTGCCATACATCTGAAGTGCTTCCCTGATTAAAGTCACATTCAATTCGAACTTCCTCATTTCCTCCAGATTTGACAAGGAGGGCACCCAGAATGTGCCTGAATGATCCTTATCCCCTGTCGGCTTCAGCGTGGCAATTAGGTAGTAGCACCTGAGGAAATCTGGTTTAGGCAGAGTTGCACTGAAATAAGTTTGTAATCCTGCTTTTTGCCAGATATCTTGAAGTGGAGCTGCATTTTGCAATGCTTCGAATTCTCGTGAGAAGAATTGGAAGGTCCACCACACTCCTCCACATTCCATCTTGGATTCCCAGATATGATCCGCGTCTCCCAAATCTCCTGGCATCTCATTGAACCAGTGAGAGTGCCCCTTTACTCTTTCGGTTAGGCCGTTTGGTGGATCTGGAATAGGAATCCTCCGCACATTCACGAACTCCTCAGGTCGAGCTGTTGGTGGGGCCTCCACCGGCATGGCATCCCAGTTGATTGGAACACCAGATCCTGCCTGAGAGCTTGTGCCTGCTGCTGTTGCCATGAGAGTAGGTTGCTTATCTGCTGGAAGACGAAAGGCACATTAGTGTTGCATAGGAAACAAGATGTAATGGTATTCCCTTCACAATACTAACATGACAATCCCGGAAGTCAGTGGTTAGTGGTGAAGTGTTTGTGATAGGTGTGAGTGGTGATTAAAGGTGAGTGTCATCCTAGATGCATACTTTGGTGATGCAATGGGCTCGGAATGCTCCTGTGTTAGTGTGGACGGATTTACAGAATAGGGTCAGGGGGTTTAGTACACAGTTTAATTCTCCACACTTTGATAGAGGAGTCGTAGCTCTTAGAGCTAAAGACAGGTGAAGATTTCTGTATGAGAGTGTGATGTATTTGGGACCTTTTGGGTACCCATTTCCAGACATTCCTAGGGTTGATGGGAGTGGGGATAGTGAGAGGTGTAGGTTTTCATTTTCTGAGTTGTTGGTCATGAGTGCTTGTGAAAGTTGCTTCATCCTAGTGCCTGAAGGTGAAGTAATTTGGGCTTGTAAGCAGGCCTTGGGCACCCATATCTGTCTAGCATTAGGGGTAGCCTTCATTGACCGCTTAGGGACCCAAATAGAAATGGTATGCCTAGGGGTTATCCTAGGGGGCTTCTTAACTTCGTTCCTTGACGGTGAGGCTCGTTTCTTGTCTTCTTGAGAGTCTGCTATTAGAGTTGTGGGTTTCCCATCCTTGCGTATCCAGATCTGCTTCGCGCCCCGAGGTGCTCTATGTTGCACAGGTTGGCGCTCCTGCCTCTTGATCAGCGGCCTCGTTCGTGTAGAGTGATGTTCGGTCTGCTCGTTTAGAATCTTCTTTGGATCAGTTAGGAACTCCTTCTTGGCTCCTGAACCTTCAGTAAGATTGACATTCCTCTGCACCATAGAAGTTTGGACAAGCACAACATTATTATCTTCATGTGGATTCCTGGAGGGACCAGGAGTTGGTGCCTGTTCTATTGGTTTGAGTGCTTGATTTTCTAATTCAATCGTGAGACGGCTTTGGCCTACCCAAGCCTGAAGAAGTCCACTTCTTAGGTTGAGGTTGACTGCGTGATCATAGATCCAGTCTTGGCCTAAGACAAGAGGTTCGGTCAGATCCTCGTCTTCACACACTAGCACTTTTGCTGGCATGAGGACCTCTTGTATGTAGAGGGGAAGATCCACCTCTCCCATACAAGGGGTTTCAACACCTCCTTATCCTATCAGATACGCTTCTAGGGGTTCTACCTCCAATTGCAGCTGCTGGCAATAAGAAAGCCGAACTGCACTTGTGGCTGCTCCTGAATCAATTAAAGCTCTCACGCTTGTGCTGCGGTCTCTTTGTCCTATTTCTAGGGTCACAAAAGGTCGTCGGTCCACTATCTTATGGGTACGTTCACCTGAAGCCTCACACATGGCCATGTGATAGCCTGGAGACTCTTGAGTGTCAGTCACAGGCTGATCCCTCCCTTGTCTCCTCAACTTCATTCGTCTGATACGCTCTAAGGCCTCTGCCTGTGCTTCTTCTCGAATTCGTTTTTCCTCCTCTTTACGTTGCTTAGCAGTATTGAGTCGACTTAGCATTTCCTCCGTGAGGGGTTCCTGATACAGCTTGACTCTGCACCCGCTAATATAGTTTGGGAGAACATCCCCCTCTAGAGTGGCTAGTTGTACTGCTCCACTCGTGGAGATCCTATTGATGATCATAGGTCTGTAGCCTCTCTTTTCTAGCTTTCTTGCGTGTTGTTTCAATGTGTAGACTAAAACTAGATCTCCTGCTTTCAAGCCCTTATCCTTCACATGGGCATCAAAGTATGCCTTTTGCCATTTCTTTGCAGCATAGATGCCTGCTGCCGCTCGTAGCCTCGTCTCACCTAAACGCTCTAGATCAAAGATCCTAGAGGACAACTCGTGTCCATTCCACTCATGCTCTTGTGCTACTCTTAAAGCTGGAATTAGGAAATCTAATGGTAGCACCGCATTTTGTCCGAAGACCATCTGAAATGGGGTGGCATTGAGTACCGTTTTGTAGGCAACTCGGTATGCCCAAACAGCATGATGCAGTTGTTTGTCCCAATCAGAGCATTTATTATTGACAAGTTTCATCAATACGTTACATAGGATCTTATTCGTGCTCTCGGCTTGTCCGTTAGCTTGTGGGTGATAGGGGGCAGACTTCTTATGTATCACCATGAATTCTTGAAGGAGATTTTCAATGACCTCATTCAAGAAGTGCGTACCTCTATCACTAACCAACTCTATTGGTAACCCATATCTAGTGAACACATTTTCGAATAAGAATTTAGCCGTCGTTTGAGCATCATTCTTTGTCGTGGCTATTACTTCCACCCACTTTGTAAGGTAATCTGTGGCTACAATAATATATTCTGCATGGGAGTTTCTAGCTGGGGGGTTGATGGGACCTACAAAGTCTATACCCCACTTTGAAAATGCACGTCCTCCCATCATTGGCCTTAAAGGCATTTCATCTTTTCTTATCGGATATTGGGCACGCTGGCATGTGTCACAACTCTTCACATAAGTATGTGCATCCATATGAAGAGTGGGCCACCAAAGTCCTGAAAATAGAATGGTCTTAATTACTCTGTCAGGCCCAAAGTGTCCACCTGCAGTACCGCTGTGTGCCGCTTCTAAGACTTTCAAATAGTCTGATTCATGAATGCACAGTCTTAGGTAACCATCCTTGCCTCTTCGATATAGGTTGTCTCCTACTAAGGCATAGTCTTGAGCCTCTTGCTCCATGCTCCGTTTTCTTGCAAGACTAGCCTGATTGGGTAATGTTCCCGATCTCATGAACTCGACCAATGGAGCACTCCAATCTGGGATTAATGACACGTGATAAAGAGTGGCATGTTCCACTGGGGTTCTCTTCTGGCACACTAAACAATTGTGGATCCACTCTTGTATTTCTTTTTCCATGCTAGGCCAATACACTCCTAAACGTTTTAGATTCTGCAATGTTTGTTGTTTAGAGTAGTGATTCCCTAGCAATCCCTCATGGGCTTGTTGCAACCAACTAGTATGTTCATCGTCCTCGACACAACAAGCTAATACACCCTCGGTATCTTGCTTGTACATACTTCCGGCTAATATTTGATACTTTAGTGATTTTACAATTTCCTCTTTGCTTGTTTTCACATTCTTATTTGCAGGCCCGAAGGTTAGGACTGGTACCAACTTATTTGCCCATTTAGGAACAACTTCTAAATTGAACAGATAAGCATCGGGCAATTCATCAGACACTCCTTGCGGTGGCTCTCCTGAAGTGATGCGAGAAAGATGGTCTGCCCTAAGATGGGTTCTACCTTTCCTGACAACAACTTCAAAGTCGTATTCCATTAGTAAGAGGAACCATCTTACTAAGCGGCCTGTATTGCAAGGTTTATTGACCAAATATAGTAAAGCTTGATGATCAGTGAAAAACTTGCACTTATTGGCTAATAGATAGTGTCTAAACTTCTTCACAGCATATACCATGCCTAAGCCTTCTCTCTCCGTTGTGGTGTAATTTTGTTCAGCTGCATTTAATTGCCTACTAGCATATGCTATCGGCAAATCCAGGTTTCCCTCACCTGTGGGTTGTGCTAGTACACATCCTATTGCATGATTGGAGGCATCTACATGGACATGGAAGGGTTTGCTCCAATCCGGAGTAGTCAATATTGGTACTGTGCACAAACGTCTCTTCAGCTCGTTGAAGGAAGTCTCGCATTCCTCGTTCCACTCAAAATTTGTTAACAACCCATAAAGAGGTTTAGCTATGATGGCATACATGTGGATAAACCTACGGTAATATCCACAATGGCCCATAAAGGCTTGTACCTCTTTAACATTCCTTGGTCTGGGCAACTCTGCTATTGCTCTTACTTTGTCTTCATCTGTTGAAATTCCATTCTTAGAAACAATGTGACCTAAGATCTTACCTTGTCGTACCATGAACACACACTTCTCTGGATTCAGACACACTCGATAATCTCTACACTTGTTGAAGATTTGTCTGAGCTCAGGGATGTGGTAACTTCTTTCTTGGGAATGAGCGCATAAATCATCCACATATACTTCTAAGTTCTTCCGCAAGAACTCTTTGAAGACATGACACATGAGTCTTTGGAATGTTGCAGGTGCATTGGTGAGCCCAAATGGCATCACACGAAATGCAAAGATTCCCCATTCTGTGGCAAAGGCCGTTTTGTGTTGATCTTCGGGGGCAATGGCTACTTGGTTGTAACCTGAAAATCCATCAAGGAAGCTATAAACTTCCTTGCCGGCCACACGCTCCAAAAGATGTTCGGTGATTGGAAGTGGATAACTATCTCTGATCGTAGCGGCATTAACTTTTTTAAGGTTAATGCACACTCGCAATTTCCCATTCTTCTTGGGCACCACTACAATGGGGGACACCCATTCAGTGTGCTCAATCTCATAGATGAATCCAGCTTCAATCAGCCTGTCAATTTCCTCCTTTATTTTGGCTGCATAATTGTCATTATATGTGTAGGGCTTTTGTTTGGTGGGCTTGGCATCGGCGGTCATCGGAATCGTATGAGAGCAAATCTTTGGATCTACTCCTTTCAAGTCTCTATAGTGCCATGCGAACACATCCCTATATTCCCTTAATAGAGCTACTAGCTCTAATTCTTCTTTTGCACTTAAGTCGTCTCCTATGTACGTACATCGCTCTTCGTTCCCTTCAATGGTCACTACAATTTTTTTGGTCTTTTCTTTATTGTCATATGCTTCTCCTATAATGGCCTCTCTCTTAGGCATTCGTACCAAAATTTTTCGGTCTTCCACTTCATATTTCTTGAAATTTTCTGGTACTTCAAACAATGATTCTTCCTCTTCTTGTTTCACTGCTTTCCTTTTCTTTTTCTTTTGACCTCCTTCACTTCCTTTCTTTGAATTTATCGTTTTAATACTCGCAAGGGGTTCTTCTTCTTTTTGGGTTAACACTCCTATGTCTTCTAAGTAGTGTTCCTCTGAGTCAAAGTAAGTATCCATCACAATGGATTCTAGATCATCGTCATTCTCTTCTTCTTCTATGAACTCACTAGGATCACACTCTTCCAACAAGGGCTGACACATGAACACTGAAATATCATAACCCTCCTCATCACAATGGGGTGTCCATTGTTCCTCATTGACTGCAATGTCCATGGTAGCTAAGATTTCTGCCCAACCATGAGGCTCAAATTCCTCATCTGGAAATATCATCGGTGTATAGGCTGGGTCTTTTACTGGTCTATCTTCTGGGGGAGTTCCTTCTTCTCTCGCTTTTAGGCGCTTTTCCTCTTCCTCCGTGACCTTGCACATCCACAAGTGAGTATCTTCATGCAGCCAGGATGGTTCAGGTGAACTTCTAGAATGCACGGAGATAGAATCTTCTTCCGCTTTGTGGATAGGATTCCACTGTAGGGGTGGTACATCTCTAAAGGTGTAATCCTTCAGATTGACCTTGGTGGTGACCCCTAAGTGCTGTAAGTACAAGGAGTTGGTCCCTCAATCCTGTACTATTTGCAATTGTCGTAGGAAGGGTCTTCCTAGGATCATCTCGTAGACATTATTTTTCTCAAAGTCACATATAGCAAATGTATGTTCAAACTCTACACCACAAGTGGTTAGAGTTATCCCTTCAAGCAATCCGAGAGGTCTTTCAAAATGACCATCTGCCATTTGAAGTTTCATTCTCGTTGGTCTTAAGGTGGGTTTGCCCCATCGCTTCCACAAGGAAGTGGTCGCAATAGCAACACCAGCACCCGAATCCACAATTGCTTTGGTTGTGTAACCTTGGTAGGTGATCGGGAGATAAGTGTTACCTTCTTCACCTTCGCTCATGTCTCCTATCTTGTCGAGAGGTATCTCGGGAACTTTTTGCTTAGGGCCTACTTTTGGCATATTGGATTCAAGTTCTGGAACCTGATCCTTCACATGATTCCAGAGCTCCGGTTTTGCCTTGAGCAGCTCCTCTACAGTGAGATGACATTGAACCTTAGTGTTCTTCACAACATCAGTGTTTCTTGGAATCACTGAGTCTTCATTTCTTACCAATATTGTGGGAGCTCTGATCTGGAGAGATTCAGATTCCCATGGGCCTGTGAAATGAGGCAACTCTTGTAAAGAATTAGATTCAAAATCTAATCTCTCATCCTCTTGTTGCTCTGTTTGATCTCCATAGATAGACGGAATGTCTTGGGGAAATTAATCACGAAGATCATCAATCTCCTTGGCCCATTTCTCTTCTTGTATTTCCCGCAAGAACTCTTGAGAGTACTGTTGAATTGAAGGAGGTATTCCAGCATCCGTGGAATTAGGAACATAAGCTCCCTTTGGTGGTGAGCTTCCTCTTTCAACAACTGGTTGAGCCTGTGGAGGTAAAGAAACTTGTGATTTGTTTACCAACTGCTCTAATCTTTCTAGTAAGCCTTGGAAATGCAAATCCGGCTTGATAGAGTTTGTCTGATTGAACTTTTGACTAGTCTCAAGTATAGCTTGAGCTTGTTCTACCATTTTCATGCACATTTTCATCCGTTCAATCTCTAAATCTGCTCTAGGGTAACTCTTGTCTAGGTTTGCAGCTGTTGGCCCTTCTTGAAGTCGAGCCTGATAGGCCTTGAACATCATGTCCAAGCCTTCAGGAGTGGGGTCAGCTAATACTGATCCTACTCGGGGTGGTGGGTGGGTTACGTGGGGTGTATTAGAGGGTGGAGGAATGGAGGGTGATGGGGATGGTAGTGGTGGAAGTGTGTGGGAGTGCGGTTGAGATGTGATCTCTGTGATTTTTGCCTTGGTTTCTCGCAAGCTTTCTTCAAGTTCGTTTATCTTTTTTTACCCATTGCCTCTTTATTCTTTCACGACTATCCTTCCAGGCTCTAGTCCTCTTTTTGGTTATGCTCTCTGTTTCACTCACCTCGGGGCTCTTTTCAGGAACCAACACCTTGGTGTTGTTGAAGTGCCTGGGCTCTTGTGATCACCTGCACAGGTGTAGTGGAAGTCACACTCCTGGTGGAGTCTACAACCAACCCAACAACATTGATAGGAGTGATTTTAGGCATGTTATTAGGGTTCTTTGGGCAATCTCGTAGGAGATGCTCTTTCCCGCAGTCTTGACAGAAACCCTGAATGGTTACTGGTTGAGGTTGTGTAGGGGCAGGCAGTGGACAATCACGTATAAGGTGATCTCCCTGACATCTGAAGCATGGTCCTCTAGGAAATGGGGTTCGTACCTGCCTAGGTTGAGGTCTAGAGTTGGGGTTTGTGTACATGATATTAGCATACTCAGGTTCCCCACTATTTTCACTTGGGTCCTCATAATAGTATGACTCATTATGCTCGGGTGACTGCATGTAGTAAGCCTGTGGGCTATCAATATGTGTGGAGTCAAAACTATGGTCACTTGGATCACTATCTGATAGCAATGGGGTAACTGGGACTATGGCTCTATTCGGATTTTCTTCAGTGGATGCATATTTCACTAGTATTGCATTGGTGGGAGCAGGGGGTTGCTGTACTAGGACTGGTTGAGGTCTCTGCTGCCCTTGGTAAGGTGGCTGATAAGTTTGCTGTGGTCTGTTGTATTGTTGTGGTGGGTAATGATTCTGGTATCTACCATGTTGTGGATATGGCTGAGGGTAATTTGGCCTAACAGTTTGTTTGTTATATGGGCAGTCTTGTGTAGTGTGGTTGGTGTACCTGCGCTCTATGGTGCAGTACTGGCTACTAGGATTCGCCTGGGGTTGGGCCATAATGGGACATACACTTGCCATATGTTCACCGCCACAATTGTAACACCGCTTAACTCGGGCAAATCTCGGAATTTGCTTGCTAGAGACACCTAGTTTTTGGGCTACCTTCTCTGCAAGTTCCTCGATGGATGTGGATTGACCAGATGTCATGTTACTAGAGCTATCAGAATCCTTATAGATTTTTGATAGTTCTAATTCCTCACCTAGATTGTCCTCAATGTCTATGCACATGCGCACGCACTCTTCTATCGTTCTGGGGTCCTTCACGTACACATATGACCTGAGCTTAGTGCTCAACAATCCATCTAGGAACAAGGCCACTTGTTTGGCTAAGGTGGGTAACTCCGGCATCGGGCATCTCTCCAGGTACTGTCTAAATCTTCTTCCAGCTAGTCTGACCGTCTCTTGAGGTGTTTGTTTGAAGCTATGAATTAGTGAGGAGGTGTTATGCCTGATTCCACTTTTAGAAAACTCAACAATAAATGCCTCTAAGAGCTGGTCTATGTTTCTGAAATGCCTCTCGTTTAGTGGTTGAAACCACGTAAGGGCAGTGTTCCTAAGGGTTAGACCGAAAGCATTATATTGTGTGAATAGGTCCTCTACCTGTTCAGCTTTCAATACTTGCCGAAATTCTGCCACATGGTCATAAGGGTCTCCCGTGCCATCGAAGTAATTCTTCATGGACTTCACCAGTTGAGTTGGTCGCAGGGTCCTAGTGTGTTCTCTCGGCCTTGGCAAAGGAAAATCGTCGGTATTCCTTTGATTCCATGGGGTTCTATGCCTCTCAGGTTCCACTCTATTCCTTTCTGTTCCCGTTCTTTCTCTTCCCAAGGAGTTGGCAAAACTTACCTCAGGTTTGTCTCTACTTCTATCTCTTTGAGCCCCATGAGCTTGGGAGGTCCCAGCTCCTTGGTGACCAAAGGACACATTAGACCTTGGTTGGGGAAAAACAAATTCACCCTTCCATGTGTAGGCATGTCTGCCATGCTCAGTGACCACGAAGATTCTCTCTGATGCATTGTCTAGGTAGGTTACTTGGCCTGGGCTATCAGGGTCTTTAAACTCATAGATTGTGAGGGCACTCACTTCCTGAGGTTGAGAAGATTTATATCTCCAAAAAGCCTCATCGGTTTCTCGGTTTAAAAGCAGATTTATGCTTTTATTATCCTGTGGAATCCACTCTGGAGTCATGATTCTGGTCAAGACAGATTTACCACGGGGAGTTCTTGGCTCTCTCTCTAAGTTCCCTTGCTCTATATCACCCATGTCGGTCTCCGCAATCACATTTCCAAACTCATCAGTTCTATCAGGAAGAGTGGTGACTACATATATAGTCCCCTCTTTATCTAGGTATGCTCCATTCTCAAACTTGACTACCGGGTGATCTAATCCATGGGGTTGATCAGGGTTCTTAATCTGGACCACCGATCTTCTCAGTCCGTCTTCGTAGATGCGAGCACCTAGACGATTCGTCCTGATGTATTCCAATTGAGTCTTGTAAGGTCCCTCTGGCTTTTCTAGATAAGCCAACCCTGAACTACCTACTGGTCTCTCCATGTGATAGGACATCTCAGAATCACTGGTTTCTGATCTGGGAGTGTATGGGTAATCACTCAACTGCTGGGCCCAAGACCTGGCAGTGTGATTGACACTAGCTTCAGAAGATCTGAGGCTTTGTCTGTCTCGGCCTAAGTGTCTGCCTGATCTAAGGTTCATATGCCTGATTTATTTACCCCCTTGGACTCAAGCACACTCCCGTTGCAAGTTAATTTTGCACCAATCACTTTGTTCTTTTGAGTTGAATATTATGTTTATGGTCTTGTCTGAAATCGCGTCGTCAGGAGTACTTAAGTGAATTTCCGCACTTGATAAGTGATCGATTCCCGTTTACCTTTTGTCCCTTAGGGTTTTCGCACTTAGGACCTATTTACTTCTTGCACTTGGTTGATTAATACTCTTGGACTTGATTCGTGCGTAATGTTGCCCTAATTAATTACCACACCTAAGTCGTACTTAGCCTAGGCTAGGAATTGACAAAGGAGGGTTGAGAGATCTTCCAACCTCAATTAGCTAGTTGACCAGACTGCTACACAAGCCCAGGAAGCCTTCTTCCAAGCTTGGTACTCACCCTTGCTAGCTTGCTTTGGATTGCCTTGAGTGCACACAAAGTTCCTGCAAAAGCTCACCAGTTAGTATAGCTTTATTACCACAAGTAACTGGAAGACACACATCAATAATTTTAGTCCCCCTGGAGTAACTCACTGTACCCCCTGAATCTGAGGACCACTTAGTTCCACGTAAAGGTCAACTTAAAAATGCATGTTCTAAAACTCCACGTATGATTCTTACAAAAACCAATCGAGGTCCACGTAGGATTCTCAACGAGCTTTCCAACGAGACCAAAATCTCATCAATCGGAATCCGTATGGTCAAGTTATGACCATTCAGGCACTAAAGGGTCAAAACAGGCTCTCAGGGTTCAGGAGATCCCTCTCTGGTTTCTAGGTCTTTTGCCCACTTCCAAGGTTCTAAAGTTATACCAAAGTGCCTAAAATTAAGCTCTACTACCCTTCCAATCACTCAAAAAATAACCCTAAATTTTCATGCGTTAAAGGCCGTGTATTGCGATAGGTCGGGTCGAGGTGTCGCGATAGGTGGGAAGTGTCGCGATAGCTCGTGAGGTGTCGCGATAGGTCGAGGTGTCGCGATAGGTCGTGAGGTGTCGCGATAGGTCGTGAGGTGTCGCGATAGGTCGTGAGGTGTCACGATAGGTCAAAGTGTCGCAATAGCTCGTGAGGCGTCGCGATAGGTCGTGAGGTGTCGCGATAGGTCGTGAGGTGTCGCGATAGGTCATGAGGTGTCGCGATAGGTCGTGAGGTGTCGCGATACCTCGAGGTGTCACGATAGCTCGGGATATGGTGATTTTTTCTGTTCTATCTAGTGATCCTGGGAGCTCTAGGCCTGCGCAGTGTCGTGGTGCACTCAGAATCGTGATTGGGTGAAATTTTCGGAGTGTCGTGATAGCTCGAGCTCAATGCCTCGGGGACTGTGCAGACAAATTCTGTACATGCTGAGCTTGCTGGAGATGATGATGGAGCTGCCACCTGCAAGAAACATGCAAAAAACACACAAAGACAAGCACACACACTCGCTCTCTCTCAAACTCGCACACAACAAATGAGGGAATGATAAGGAAGAGGGGATATGTAGTGGAGAAGGAGGTGGAGGTGGAGATGGAGAGGGAGGTGAAGATGAAGATGGAGATGGAGAAAAATCAGAAATTTACCTACTACTTGCCATTCCAACGTGTCCTCTCTACGTCTTACCATCACACGCTCGTCCTCAAAGCTCGATCCCCGGCAACGGCGCCAAAATTTGGTGTAGCTCAACGATGAGTAGCACCTCCTTTAATGTCAATCCGGGGAGACGTGAGGATGGTATGAAGACCACGAGCAAGTGGAAGCACAAGTGCGTGAGTGAGAAGCACACAAGCATGCACACACATACACGCACACGTGCACACACGGCAAGAACAAAGAGAGTAAGACAATGGAATCACTTCTATTGCAACCAAGTTCTCATACAAGCTCAAACTACAAGAAGCTAGCTGTTGGAAGGTGTATTTTTGAAAGAGCATTTTTGATGTAAAAAATTAGTAAAAAGTCAAAAAATTTGTAAAATATTTATGCAATGATTGTAAAAATAAGGAAGAGTCTTCCTTATGTGGTTGAGGATATCATGTAATTTTTGTAGAATTTTTAGAAACTCTTAGATAGCATTTTTTAGAAAATTAGGGAAAAAGACTTAATTTCAAGTGTGAAAAGGGACACTTGAAAATGTATATAAGTCAATTTTCTCTATTTTGGAGAGGTTGGTTAGTTATTTGCTCAAGCTATCAATAGAGAAGAAAGAGTTTCTGCAAAATCGTGTTTTCTCCTGTTGAGTGTATTTCTTTTGATGTGTGAGCTTGTTTCTTGCTTAATCATGGAGATTTGTGAGTCATATTTGTGTATTACTGAGTAAGTTGTATGAAGAGAGAGACCTATTGCTGTAAATGAGTGGAAAGGACTGAAGGAAGTTCCAAAATTGTGAAAATCGTCTGTTGATACAGAATCGCGATTGTCTCGTCTTTGTGATATAGGTGATATTTTTCAGTTTTGAGTTCATATTTGTATTCTGCTAATGAAATGGCATGGTTTTGACATAAAGAACATGGAAAATGATGGAGATTTGCCTTAGTTATGGTAAACTCAAGATTTTCTCTTCATCTTCAATTTCTCTCAGCAATCCAGCCATCAATCTCTTATTTCCTTGAATCTATTATCTTGAAGGGGCTGTGGTCTTGTGGATATTCCTAGGATTGACAAAATAAAGATGATTTGTTGATTCTTTGTTACTTCATGATTGGAGAGGACAACTTGGAGTCCAAAACAAAACATTTTTTGGCGCCGTTGCCGGGGAACATTCCAAGAACTTCTTTGAAGTTGGACCTTTGCTGGATCTTCAGAATCAGAAAAGAATCAGAAAAGAATGCTCAAGAGGTCTTGGGACAAGTAATAGAGGAAGGAATTGTTCAAAGTATAAAGGATGTGCTGCAGGATATAAAAAGCAGTGAGGAATTTACATCTAAGACTGATCAAGAACAGGAGGTGGAAGCAGATTTTATGGACATTGAGGAGCAAGATCAGGAATACACAAATGAGAAAAGTAATGACCAGGTTGCTGGTACAAAAGAAATTGAATCAGTTGAAGTTCAGGAAAAGCAGGAACAGGAAGACCAACTCAGGAAAGTTCAACAAATTCTTGTTGAAAAGGACTCAAACAAAAGTCAGGAAACCCTAACACAAGAGAAGGAGATACTAATTAAGGGAGACCAGCTCCTCGCAGAGAAGCAACAAGTATTGGAAGAAAAGAAGCCATTAGAAAAGAAGGAAGCTTCAGATTTTTCAGAGCAGAAGAGTGCAAATGACAGAGCACTAGTTTATGAAGAGGATGATAACAATCAGGATACAGAGAACTATGATCACAGTGATGAAGAACAAGACATGCAGGACATAGAAGATGAAACAGCAGCAGAAGAAGATGATGTGGATAAAGAAGATAAGCAAATTGAAGTTAGACAGACAGAAATAGAAGTAGGGTTGGAAAGAATACCCAAAAATATAAGATCAGCTTGTCAAATGATTATGAGCAACATTGAACAATTCAGACCATCTAGCAGAAATATGATCATATCAGGAATGGTGGCTGAATCAGAATTTGAAAAAGGCAGTTTAATTATCAAAGAACACAAGAAAGAAAAAGAGCAGATGACAGAGCAATTAAGGTTGATAAAGGAAAGGAATGAAGAATATCTCAATAGAATCATTGCTTTGGAAGAAGCTGAGGTTCAGAAGCAGAACAGGATCCAATATTTGGAAGAAAAGAGTGTAAAGTTATCAGAGCAGAATGCCAAAATGGAAATGGAACTAAAAACCATAGGAGGAAGATACAGAACTTTACAAACATCTTATCAAATTCTGACTAGAGCACATGAAGAGATTAATAAAGTGTTGTTAGAAGAAGGTCAACTACAAGGTGGAAGTAAATCTGTTCAAATGACAGAGGAAGAAAAGGAAGAGCTGCATAAAGAAATTCAAAGACTTCAAATAGAATTAAAAGAGGCCAAGGAAATGGAGAAACAGGCAAACACTCATGCTGCCACATCAATGAGAGGATATCATCAATTACATATGGAGGTAGAGAAGGAAAGAAGTGAATGGCAAGCAAAGATGGAGGAAGAAAGAAATGAGTGGAGGAAGGAAAAGGAGTTATGGGCAGCTCAGAACAAAAATTCAATGATGACTATAGAAGAATTACAGAAACAGTTGGAGAGATCAAAAGTTCCAGAAGAAATTCAAGATCAAGTACAGGCAGAAGATACAGACAACAGGGAATATGAAACAGGGGATTTTGACAGGGAACAAGAGAACAAGGAACCAGCAGCCAAAGAAACAGAGGAAGAATATTCTGAAGATTTTGTACAGAAATTATTGACCAATAGAGAGTCAAGAATGGAATTTATCAGGAAAATGCATGATGAGTATGAAGATCAAATAGTTACCTTTGCTCTGAATAAAGGCATTAATCCAGATCAGCATCATTGGGCTGCAGATGGATTGGGAATACCTTTCTGTATGATTTTGGAGAGTATAAAGAATTATCAATTAGCCAGAGTAGGGCTATCTCCTAACAAATACCTTGAGTATGAAGAAGATATTAATGTCACGAAGGAGTTATTTGAAAGAGCAAATCCTAAATGGAGAAATAAGTGGTTGGATGCCAATAAGGAATGTAGGAAAATCTGGAAAGAGGCACCTTTGAATTTAAAGATCAACCTAGCCTATTGTCCAGTTGCCAGAAGAAGAGAATGGACTGTTTTTTGGGAAAGGAGAAAAACAGGGCAGATTCCAGCAAAATGGCTGAATTTTCCAAAAATAGCAGGTCCAAAGGCAGGCACTTGGCCAATACTGCTGAGTCAGTTTTAACAACATATAAAGATGTTAATGATCCGGCTTGTATATTACTGGTCAGAATAATGAGGTTGATTCTAGCTTGTATAGAGACCTACACTGATACAGATATCAGAATTTTGAACTACATAGGGTTTAATTCACCAACAGATGCTCTTTTGTTTGATTTGAGTGAGACACCAGACAGGATCTGCTTAATGGCCTACTACAGCAGAATTATATTTTTGGGTAGCCATTACTTACAGATTTTTGAGGATGCCTTTGATTATGGGTTTTTTGAGAGGGAGTCAGAGATTTTTGGAAACTTATCAGTTGTTACAAAAGCAAGACTTACTGCCTATGAAGTTGCTTATACAGAATATTTGAAGAAGGATGTCATAGATAAGCCTGAAGCTGCAGTACAATGGAGGAAAGCCTTATTTGAAATGGTCAATAACTTGAATGTCACAGAAAGGAAGAGCCATGATTTGGTGTCACAAGTGTATCAAAGGAAGAAGAAATAAAGCTGAGCTCACATAAGAAAATCTTTCGTCAGGAGCCGAAAGGCTTAGGAGGGGAAGGATGTTGGAAGGTGTATTTTTGAAAGAGCATTTTTGATGTAAAAAATTAGTAAAAAGTCAAAAAATTTGTAAAATATTTATGCAATGATTGTAAAAATAAGGAAGAGTCTTCCTTATGTGGTTGAGGATATCATGTAATTTTTGTAGAATTTTTAGAAACTCTTAGATAGCATTTTTTTATCTCTTATTTCCTTGAATCTATTATCTTGAAGGGGCTGTGGTCTTGTGGATATTCCTAGGATTGACAAAATAAAGATGATTTGTTGATTCTTTGTTACTTCATGATTGGAGAGGACAACTTGGAGTCCAAAACAAAACATTTTTTGGCGCCGTTGCCGGGGAACATTCCAAGAACTTCTTTGAAGTTGGACCTTTGCTGGATCTTCAGTTGATGATGGTAAACAAGGTAAAGCTCATCAATAAGGAAAAGTGCACATGAATAGGTAGATATCATTGTTTGTCTTTAGGGAAGAAGAAAGCAATGGATGTCTTGTAGAAGTGGAAGTGCTGAAATTTTTGTAGATTGATAGTTGCTCATCATTTTGGTGAAGTAAAAGTGCAGGTGTGTGGAGGATTTGAGCCAAGAAGCTGAAGATGGAGGTAACTTGAATCTATTCTTGCATTTCTAGATTTCTTTTTGCCCAAGTACTAGACACCATGGGTGATCTTGGGAAGATAACATGGTGATATTAAGGAAAGGACAGTTAAAGTAGCTAGATGTAAGAATGAGGGATTCAGTTGTTGACCAAGTCTGAGCATTAAATCTTGAGTTGTGCTGCATTTTGAAAAAATCATATGATTGAGTTTATCTTTACAAAATTTGATTGCCTTTCATAACACTTTTTCATTGGAGAACCTTTCTTTGGTACTTTAGTGATAGCTAAGGACATAGAAACTCATAACCAATCAAGAACCATAGGATCAGTTGATTTCCAAAACCGAAAACCCTAAGTAAAGTGTTCACCTTTATTTTTAGGGCAAAAATACCAAACAAATTCACAAAACTCATCAAAAACAATCAAACAAATTTCTTTTCTTGATAAGAAGTTGAAGTGAGGTGTTGTGGATTAGGAGTGATTGTGAAAAACTGGAAAAGAAAGCAAAAAATGATCAAAAAATCAGGAAATTGAAAAACACGATTCTCTGCACAGAATCGCGACTTTCTGAAAAAAGTAATTGATTTTGAAATAACATTGTAAGTGAAGGTTGAATTGAAGTTGTTGAAGGGTTTTGAAGGTAATCAAGAAGAAAAAGCTACTCAAAGTGGCATAAAATCAAAAATAGAGAAAAACACGATTTTCTGCACAAAGTCGCGATTTTCTGAGGGAGATTGTGATTTTGGTGCAAAAAAATTCAGGAGCAGAGTTAATTACAAACAAAAGAAGGAATTGAGGCAAAACAAAGAGAAAGAAAGCTTAAAAAATAAAAAAAAAAAATTTATCAAAAAACCCAGAAAATTAGAAAACACGATTCTCTGAACAGAATCGCGATTTTCTGTAAAAAAGTGTTGTTTTGAAAAAAAAACTTTTCAGGTGACTCATGTATTGAAGTTGTGAAGGATATTGAGAGAAGGCAAGGACATAGAATACTCAAAATTTGCACAAGAAAGGATCTACAGAAAAAACACGATTCTTTACACAAAATCGCGATTTTCTGTAAAGAAAGTTTTTTTGGAATCTGTGGTAAATTTGGGTACATTGAGATAAGGAAGTGTAAGGAAGATTAGGAGGATTGAGTAAGTGAAGAGGAATAAGTGAAAGAGTGAGGAAAAGTAGAAATCACACAAAATCGCGATTTTCTGAACACTATAAAAACCTGAAATTCAAAGAAAAATTCATTTGAGTGAGAGTGAGGGAGAGAGAGAGTGTGCAGAATCGAACAAAATCGCGACTTTCAGCTACAAGCAAGCTTTGGAGATATTTTCAACTTGGCAAGCAAGGTAAAAAGTCTAGTAGCATTTTGAGTACATATTTTTTGCATAAGAGTGAGTAAATAACACAAAAAAGTAGGAAAATAGTAAAATCACGAAATCGCGATTTCCTGTTTTTGTTGGTTTTCAGTAAGAAAAAAGTGTGTCTCAAGAAATTTCTTTTATTGCATGTCAAAATTTTGATAAGGCGATTCTATAGGTTAAAAAATATTGAAAAAAGCAAAAAGTTGAAAATCTGCCAAATTTTGGACAAAATCGCGATTTTGAGTTTTTACTCAAAATCATGATTCTGTGAAAAGAACCATCAACATCGCGATTCCCAGAACGCGATTTTCATAAGAAAATCGTGTTTTTTACAATCTGTGAGCAATCACGATTGTCTGGGAACAAAATCGTGGAAAAACACGATTTTGTGAACAAAATCGTGGAAAACACGATTCTGTGAACAAAATCGCAAAAAACACGATTTTGACACAAAATCGCAAAAAACACGATTTCGACACAAAATCGCAAAAAACACGATTTTGTGATCAAAATCGCAAAAAACACGATTTTGACACAAAATCGCAAAAAACACGATTTTGACACAAAATCGCAAAAAAACACGATTTTGTGATCAAAATCGCAAAAAACACGATTTTGACACAAAATCGCAAAAAAACACGATTTTGACACAAAATCGCAAAAAACACGATTTCGACACAAAATCGCAAAAAAACACGATTTTGACACAAAATCGCAAAAAACACGATTTTGGCACAAAATCGCAAAAAACACAATTTTGACACAAAATCGCAAAAAACACGATTTTGACACAAAATCGCAAAAAACACGATTTTGACACAAAATCGTGAAAAACTCGATTTTCAACGCAAAATCGTGAAAAACACGATTTTCAACAGAAAATCGTGAAAAACTCACAAGTAGATAGAAAATCGTGAAAAACACGATTTTCAACACAAAATCGTGAAAAACTCGATTTTCAACAGAAAATCGTGAAAAACACGATTTTCAACACAAAATCGTGAAAAACTCGATTTTCAACAGAAAATTGTGAAAAACTCGATTTTCAACACAAAATCGTGAAAAACACGATTTTCAACAGAAAATCGTGAAAAACTCACAAGTAGACACAAAATCGTGAAAAACATCAAGTTCATCAGAAAATCGTGAAAAAGTCTAATTGCATGATAAAATCATGAAAAACACGATTTTCATCTAAAATTTGTGAAAAAACACTTCTGGCAGTAGAAAATCGTGAAAAAACCTAAATTCATTAAGAAGTTGTGAAAAGCACAAAACATAGGAAGAAAATTAAAACACACACAATTTTGGACAAAAAATTGTGGAAAACCAATATATTGGTTAGGAAACTGTGACAAACACTCTGTTGAGTATTAGAAATTTGTCAAGAATAGTTGAATGATACTAAGATCTGGAAATAAAATAAATTCAATTCCTAAACAAGACCTAACAAGGAAGGAAAAAGAGCCAGGAAGTAATAAAAGATCAGAAAGAAGTTTAGGCCAAGAAAATAACATGGAAAACCTAAATGAAACAAATGAGTCAATAGAAACTGGGGATTTTAGAAACATCCTTAAGTACATGTATACAAATAGGTTTGGAACCTATATATACCAGGATGGAATGCATAAATTCCTCATTAGACTGAGAAATTTAGAAATTCCCCTGAATATAACTCCAGTAGCCCAATTCAAAGATGGAAGATATGAAGACAGGCAAGGATGTGTATACATCTTCTCTCAAGACCCAGAAAATTCAAATGATCTAGGGCAATGTGCTGACAAAGGACCTTGGGAACATAACATGGGACAACCAGACATACCTAGACCAAATGAAAACTACACTAATAATGAGCAAAATCATGGGAGAAGGACACATGCTTCACCAAATCCCTTTGACAGAGAACCAGAAGGAAACAATGACTTCCCGCTCAGAAGAAGACCTCATTGGCAACCTCAGGGTAGGATGCTTAGACCATATCAAGTAGCCAAATGCATGAAGAACCAATATGAAGGGTATTCAGATCCTCATGCTCATGCAACAGAATTTAGACAACTAATTAGAGCAGAGGAAGTAGAAGATTACAAGGTACAATTTGAGGCATTTGGTCTAACCCTAACAGGGCCAGCCTTATCATGGTTCATTCCTTTGAGAAAAGAAATGTACCTAGACATTGAATCTTTCTTAGAAGCTTTCATTGGTGAATTCTCTAAGACTGGAATCAAACATAGTACAGCCACATTGATACACAGCTTCAAACAACAAAAGGAGGAAAATGTTAGAGAAGCAGCCAGAAGGTTTAAGCAGTACATTGATAGATGCCCAAGAGAAGAAGTACCTTCCATGGCAAAACAAGTATCCTTATTCATTGAGGGATTGAGAAGTGCCCAATTAAGGACCCTAGTGTACTATAGGAGATGTCCTGATTTAGCAGCCTGTGTTAAGGAAGCAATAGATTTGGAGGACAACAGAGGTCAAGATTTGTTAGCATTTGATCAACCCAGATCTTATGAAGACAAAATTCCTCCAGCAGAAGAGTTGGCTCAGGCTATTGCTAAAGCCCTAGAGGTAAGCACTAAAACTAATCTGATAAACTCTAGGATAAACACAAACAAGAAATGTTATATTTGTGGAGAAAATCATCTGGCACAACAATGCCCTTATCAGAAACCACAACACTTACAAGATAGGAAGACACTCAAGTATTGTACACTAGAGAGAAAATGGACAAACCATACCAGGGAGGATTGCTTCTATAACAAACAACCTGTCAAGGAAAGAGACTATATGGCTCAGAGGGAATCAGGTTATACTGAGCAACCAAGACCAGTATTGGGACAACAACCTCCCATTCCAACCAATGTGGTACCAGTCAAATATACACCCATTGACGAAGGAAATTCAAGATTCAGATCACCTTATAAGGAAGAATATCAATGGAGTGAGGGACATCAGGAAGAATGGGAAGATTATGAAATAAGGGAACCTGAGCTTAAAGCCCTAGATCTGGGAAATGGAAAAATTGAAATGGACACAGCAACATTCATGTACATTACTAACAACTACATGTCCAATCAAAAACCTCAATTCAAAGGGGGACCAAAGATAACATGTTATAGGTGTGGGGGAGAGCATTTCATTAGAGATTGTCCACAACCTCCAACATTCAGGATAGAGGGAGCATACTGTAAGGATTGTGGTAGAGAACATCTGATCAAGGACTGTCCAAAAAATCCCCAAAAACAACAGAACACACCTAATAACATACCTTTAAAAACAGTTAAAATTATGGAACAAGAGGAATTGAGTGACAATGATCAAATTGAACTTAATGTTATAAAAAGGGCACAAGCCAAGCAACAAGGAACAATTAAAGAACAAAGTGAGGGTTCCACATCAAAAGGAAAGAAAAATAGACAAAGAGGGAAATGGGAAAAGAAAAGGAAAGTGGGCAAAAGTCTGGAAGAAGACAATCAGGAACAAACAAATTCAAAACATACTTCTCCTCAAAAGACCCAGAATCTGTCTGAATTAGGAAATTCTCAGAGCCTAGACACCCTAATCAAAGCCTATAAAGGAAGGATTCAAGAGGGACCAAGCCCTGCAGATCATGCAATGGCTTATCCCATACCGGATTTAGAGCATGAAAGGATGCTAAAATGCAAACAAATTATCCAGGAAACACAACTCAGATTAGGGGAAGAAGACAGCTCTCGGAGAACATTTGATCAGCATGAAAAAACAAAAACCAAGGAAGATGATAAAGAAGGAAATCCACACATAACATTCCAAATGAGTTTAGATGAACATTCAAAAAGAAGCCGAGTCAAAGCATCAGTGACTACGTCACTAAAATGAAGGATCTAGCAGATAGTCTTGGATCCATAAATGAAGAAGTCGAAGATCATAAATTGATAGCGCAAGTGCTCACAGGGTTGAGAGGAGATGAAAGGTGGAAACCTTTCGTACTATCAACTGAACTCTCCCTAAATCATTTTGTACCAGAGTTAAATCAGCTGCTTGGTTTGATGCTCACATATGAGCAAGACCTGAAAGGAGATGCAGATAAAGGACAGAGCTCTGGAATGTACATGAAGAACAAGAAGAAAGACAAGGGTAAGTCAAAAGATGAAGAAGAGTCGAGTTCTCAGGCCTATTACGCAAGAGGTAAAGGCACTGGCAGAGGAAGAACAAGAGGAAGAAGCCGCCAGAATAGCACCAAGAAAGCTTGCTGGATTTGTGGACTAAGTAACCATCTGGCGCATGATTGTTGGCACAATCAACAAGGATCAAATCAAAATCAAAACAACAATAGCAGAGGCAGTAGCGGAAGAAATCAGAGTAACCTTCAAAGAGGAAGACAAAACCAAAGAGGAGGCTATGGTAGAGGTGGAGTGAGAAGTTGGGGACAGAGCCAATCCTACAACACCACCTACAACAACTACGCAAATGACACACAGAATGAAAGTCATACATCGTTGATGATGAACTCAATCAGCACATCCGATAACGAAGATCTAAAGGTATTTTACATTGACTCTGGATGTTCTAATCACTTGTCAGGAAACATAGAACTGATGTCAGAATTGGAAAAAGGAAGTGCGAGTCACACTGTTCAAACAGGTGACAATACAAGACACAAAGTACAATCAATTGGAAAAGTGAAATGCAAGAGTGGAGCAGATTTGCTAACCAATGTTTTTGTATGTTCCAACAATACCGAAAAATCTGATCAGTGTGGGACAGATAGTTGAGAAAGGTTTTCAGGTCAGATTTACAAATAAAGGAGTATTTGTAGAAGATCCCAAGAACGGATATTATCAGATCGTTTCCGGTAAGAAAGAAGGGAGACTCTTTACGTTAAGAGTACAAGGGAACATTGGCCAAGCGCTGCTCACACATGATGAAAAGGTAATTACAGAACTTGATCTCTGGCAGAAGAGATTAGGTCGTTTTCACGAAAAAGGAATCAAAGCTATGATAGCGAATCAGTCTGTACTGGGATTACCGAACGTACAGAACCAACATATGATTCACAAATGCGAAGCCTATCAAATGGGAAAAGCCCACAGGTTACCTTTCCAGAAGAAAGGATTCAAACATGAAGGTGTGTTAGAACTCTTACATACAGATGTATGGGGACCAACGAAAGAAGGATCAATCAGCGGATCAAGGTACTATGTTCTATTCATTGATGATGCCACAAGGTGGATAACTCTTTATGTTCTGAAAGAGAAATCAGAAGTATTCGGAGCTTTCAGGCATTTTCATGCATATGCTGAAAGACTCACCGGACGAAAACTTAAAAGACTGAGGTCTGATGGAGGGGGAGAATACTTCTCCCGAGAATTCAATGACTATCTTTGGAATGCAGGAATTAAGAGAGAAATAACCTGCAGGTATACACCACAACAGAATGGTGTAGCAGAAAGGAGAAACCGAACTCTAGTCGAGTTTGCACGAGCTATGCTAAAAGAAAAAAATTGCCCTGATTATCTTTGGGCTGAAGCCGTGAACACAGCGACATACTTGGGAAACAGATTACCATGTACAGCCTTAGAAGGAATGACCCCTTATGAAGCTTGGTGGGGAAAGAAGCCAACATTTGATCACTGCAAGGTGTTTGGATCAGTAGCGTATGCTTATGTACCGTCTCAACTCAGACATAAGCTTGAACCGAAAGTAGAGAAATATGTATTCGTCGGATATGATGAGAAACAGATGGGTTACAAGTTATGGAATCCTCTAACCAAACATTTTACTGTTTCCAGAGATGTAACATTTGATGAACAGAAAAGCTGGTATGCAGATCAGAGTCATACAGCTGAAGAATTTGAAGAAGAGATAAAAAGAAAAGAGAAAGGTAAAACAATCGTACAGGTAAACAAAGAAGACGAGGCAAGTACGTCCAGGACCAGAACAGGTATAAGGAACGAAGATGAAGACGGGTACTCAGACACACACGAAGAATATGAGCTAAGAAGGTCAAACAGAGTAAGAAGACAACCAGAAAGGTACTCATATGATACATCGTATATAACTCAGAACGATTATGCATACATGGTCAAAGACGATGATGAACCTCAGAGCTATGACGAAGCCAAAGGCAAGAAGCAATGGCAAGAAGCAATGGAAGAAGAACTCACCGCACTGGAAGAGAACAGGACATGGGAGCTTGTTCCTAAACCAAACGGTAAGAAAGTAATTGGAAATAAATGGGTGTTCAAAATAAAGAAACTTGCAGATGGAAGGATAGCCAGACATAAAGCGAGACTGGTTATCAAGGGCTATGCTCAGACGCATGGCATAGACTATGACGAAACGTTCAGTCCGGTGGCAAAAATGTCAACCATAAGAACAGTGATTGCTATAGCAGCATCAAAAGGATGGAAGCTAAGTCAGCTAGATATAAAGAATGCATTCCTGAATGGATATATATCAGATGAAGTCTATATGGAACAACCGGAAGGGTTTATAAGCTCCAGATACCCAAATTTTGTTTGCAGGTTAAGAAAAGCACTTTATGGACTAAAGCAAGCCCCAAGAGCTTGGAACTACAGACTTGTGAAATATCTCAATGAACTTGGATACCAAAGTTCGAAGGCAGATGCAAGTCTACTCATCAAAAGGACAGAAGAAGGAATGATCTACATTTGTATCTATATAGATGACATAATAATTACAGGTACCTCAGATGCAGGAATCACAGAGGTAAAGAAACTGCTAGAAAAGGAATTCAAGA
This sequence comes from Ceratopteris richardii, assembly GCA_020310875.1. Taxonomy (NCBI): domain Eukaryota; kingdom Viridiplantae; phylum Streptophyta; class Polypodiopsida; order Polypodiales; family Pteridaceae; genus Ceratopteris; species Ceratopteris richardii. Next base: position 4,212,631 of record CM035438.1, read on the forward strand.
TCAGTGACCTGGGAAAGTTATCATACTTTCTAGGTATGGAAATCACATATACAGATCATGGTGTATATGTCACACAAGAAAGGTATCTCCTGAACTTACTGAAGAAGTACAATATGGAGAATTGCAGAGAAGCTTCAACACCGCTTGAAGTAAACCATAAACTTAGTAAATATGATGGAACAGAGTTTAAAGATATGAAGAAGTATCAATCGTTAGTAGGAAGCCTAATATATGCTACGCTAACAAGACCGGATCTCAGTTTTCCGGTGGGAGTTCTCTCACAGTTTATGCATTGTCCGACAGAGCAACACTGGGTTGCAGGACAAAGAGTTCTCAGATATATCAAAAGAACTATAAAAGAAGGATTATATTATCCTTTTACGTCAGATATAAAGCTCATAACATATAGTGACTCAGATTGGGCAGGAAGTCAAGATGACCAAAGATCAACGCACGGGTATATGATATACCTAGGAAATAAGCTGGTAAGCTGGTGTTCGAAGAAGCAACACACAGTAGCTTTATCGTCAACAGAAGCAGAATACAAAGGACTGGTAGAAGCAGCGAAAGAAGTAATATGGATGCAGACTTTACTTAAAAGCATGGGTATAGATCAAAGTATACCGATCATACATGGGGATAATATGAGCTCGCTGTATCTTGCAGCGAATCCTGTATTTCACGCAAGAACAAAACACATAGAGATTCAGTATCATTTCCTAAGGGAAAAAGTAATGGAGAAAGAGATAGAAATAGTCTACACTCCTACGAAAGATCAGATTGCAGATATTCTGACAAAAAGCTTGGATGGAACGAAGACAAACAGATTCAAAGAGATGGCAGGTATAAAAGAAAGGAAGATATATGAAAGACCGGAAGATGTCAAATTAGTGATTGAGGGGGAGCTGTTAAGGAAACACTCACGAATTTGACGCAACAGACAAAGAGAGAAACAGAATCTTCTGAAAAATCAGTGCACAGGTGTACAGTATGCAAAGTTATTGCGCATAACAGAGCAATTAACCGCGGCGGGCGCGTAAGGCGCGCATAACATGAATTGAAGAGTGACAGCGCAGAGGAGCGCCAAAGGAAAGTGTATATATATACAGCAAGATTGAAGAACTCGATACAGATATAGAGAAGGAAGAGAGAAGACGCCATAGATCGCGTATGAGTGAAGCGAGAGTTAGAAGTTCTCAGAAGACGCCATAGATCGCGTATGTACAGATGAATAACACAAGCCTGAAGTGTCGGGTTTTTTCATCTGAAGAGAGATGGTAATAAGAAACTACTCACTGTAGGAGAGTTTCTGTAGCTTGAGCGAGAAGAGGCCAAGCTTACTTGTACACATCCTCTCTAATCGAAAACACATGTTCATGTGGATGTCTGCGCGTAATCTTTACTTAATCTGAAGCTATTTTTGTGTTACCGTAGGAAGCTTTGTTTATCGTTAACTATCACGATTCGTTACTAAACGTGCTTCAGTACCTTCTCTGTAAACGCATGTTTCGATGAATAATAGTTTACTCAGTAAGCATATCTCAATAATTTTCGGTCAATTATAGTTTCTCAGAAAACAAGTTTTTCGGTAGAACAACGAAGTATAACTCGTAGCAGAGTTCGAAGCTTTGTATGAGAGATAGCTCATCTTGTAGCTAGACGTCTCTACTTTAAGCTGGTCACAGTTTCCGGTGGAATGGAGATGTACACACAGTACAAAAGTTAACCGGAAAGTAGCACTTCAGAACTGTGAAGTTTTTTCTTAAACTTTCAGAAGAGTTTATTAAGTGGAGAAAGCTCACGAATCACTCTCTTACTTCTTGTATGTTCACTTGAAGTAATTATAACCAAAGTAGTAGTTCATTTCGGTGAAGTTCCGGTACGACTACGGTGTCAGTCCAGTGACAGTCTGGTGAAGTTCCGGTGGAACTTGTGTCGCAGGATAACACAGTTAAGGCAACGTTAATTAGGCTGAGCTACTATTGATTACAGAGGTGTTCTGAATCACTCTAGTTTAGCATTCTACTACGGTGGCGCGACGATTTCCGCAGGCCTGACAGAGTTCAAGCTTTGTCGCGAAACCCACCTTGAGGGCGAAAGTAATTCCGCAACAGTGGCATTAGCGCTGAAGTTTTTCGCCAACAGAAAACACGGTACACAGGAGGCACGAAGATAGACTTCTTAAGTCTTACAAATGCGGTCGAGCTTACAGTCCGTGACTGACCAGGCCGCTATATGTTTTAGTAAAGAACATATACAAAGAAGTGTCCGGTGGCCATTTGGCCTTTCACATGGACACTAACAATAACAGTCAGTGCAGACCAAGATATACCTATTGGATCTACGTCTTGAGGGAGGATCAATAGGCCCCACAAAATCAATTCCCCATTTTTCAAAAGGCTTAAGAGCCAGCACCAACGTAAGAGGAGCAGCATGTGCTAATGTTGGTTTGCCCATTCTTTGGCATTTGTCACATTTCTTGCAGTATGTGTGAGAGTCTTTGAACAACGTTGGCCACCAATACCCAGCCAATAAGATCTTTCTTGCCGTGAGCTCACCAGCAAATGCCCACCGCAGGGTTCATCATGCAATGCCCTCAAAACTAGGGTTGCTTCTTCGTCCTCGAGACACCTCCGATAAATGCTTTCATGGACAAAATATCGATAGAGCTGCCCACCAATGATGCTGTGGTGTTTTGCCAGTACTAATAGTTTTTGCTTCTCTCTCTTGCTTGCTCCCGGTGGGTATTTAGTAGTGCACAAGAAATTCACCAAGTCGGCATACCAAGGTACCTTAGCATCAACCCGAAATAGATGTCCATCAGGAGCATTGTCAGGCACCCTAGAGATTGGCTCCTCATTAATAATTCGAGATAAATGGTCAGCCAATATGTGCGCTTTGCCTGGTTTGGTTACCACTGTGAACTGAAATTCTTGTAGGAGTAGCATCCACCTCATCAATCGCCCTGATAGCTCGGGTTTATTGATGATATACTTTAGGGCTTCATGATCCACATAAAACGTGAAATGCTTTCCCATCAGATAGTGCCGATACTTGTTTACCGCAAAGATCATCGAGAGGTATTCCTTCTCTGTATTCGTGTAGTTCCTCTCAGTGCTATTCAAGTTTCGACTTGCGTAATAAATAGGGTGGTCCAATTTTCCTTCATTGGCTTGACATAGCACTGCTCCAACCGCAGTATGAGATGCATCTGTATGCACATGAGCTTCTTTTGTCCACTCAGGTGCTACTAAAATTGGCGCATTTATCAATTTATTTTTGATCAATTCGAATGCAACCTGACACTCTCCAGTCCATTGGTATTGTTGGTCTTTTCTCAAAAGGTCGTCAGTGGTGCTGCTATTGATGCAAAATTTAATATAAATCGTCGATAATAATTAGCATGTCCCAAGAATCCTCTGAGTTGCCGCAAGTTTTGAGGAGGTGGAAGTTGTCCGATTTTTTCTACTTTATCCTCGTCAACCGCGATCCCTTTTTCGGAAATAACATGTCCCAAGAGCAATCCTCTTTGTACTCCAAATGTACACTTTTCAGGATTTAATGCGATGCCTTTTTCAATGCTTCTTCTTAAAATAGCTTCGATCCTCTCCATCATGTTTTCATCGTTGCCTCTGATCGCAAAGTCATCGAGGAATATCTCCATCCAATCCTGCAAATAGTCTTGATATGCAGCTATCATTGCCCTCTGGAATGTGGCCGGTGCATTACATAATCCAAATGGCATCACACGATATGCGTATGTGCCCCATTCCGTGGTGAAAGTAGTTTTTGATTGATCCTCTTCATGGATTTGGATCTGGTTGTACCCACTGAAACCATCCAAAAATGAGTACAATTTATGGCCAGCCACTCTGTCCAAGATTTGATCAGTAAACGGCAAAGGGAAGTGATCCTTTTTTGTGCGCTCCTTCAACTTCCAATAATCTATGCAAATGCGGATTTTCTTGTTTTTCTTCGGAACAACTACAATCGGTGATACCCATTCGCTGGATGTGATGGGATATATGAATCCTGCTTCCAATAACTTAGTCAATTCCAGCTTGATCAATTCCGACTAGACTGAATTTGTCCGCCTAAGTCGTTGACATATTGGTCGGGTGCCTTCTTCCAAGTCTATATAATGTTGGCAGATTCGGGGATCAATTCCTCTCAGATCACTATATGACCATGCAAAGGCCTTGCTAAAATTTTTTAGTGCCAACTTAATGCAATCTCGTACTCCATCTGGTAGCTCTGACCCCACGCTCAAGAACTTTTCTAGAAAAACTTCCTATTTTTCCACCTGAGCTTCTCGCGAATATTCCTTATTCCTTGATGATGCTGTGATTGGAAAGTGCTCCCCGATCACGCGTGCATGGTTGGCCAGTAAATCATTGTTTTTTCTTTTCAACCGCACTCAGTTTCTTTAGTTCAGCTTTTGCAATGGCTTCCTGCACTTTAGTCTTACTTTTCGCTTCTTTTTCCGATTCTCGACTTCTCCTCAGAAGCTTTGCTTCTAGCATTCTGACCCTTTCTCTCAACTGTTGTACTTCCATTGTCAGAGCTAACTCTAGCTTCAACTCATCTTTTGAAGTTCCCTTCTCTAGGGTTTGGGTAGCTTTGCTTTCCCTTGTGTCTATACTCAACATGTAGCACTCAAATTCACTGGTATGTGTCAACCATCCTAGCAACTCCTGGTCTGAGTCATCCTTGTAACCTAGTGGGTCTTTGTACTCTCCCACTTTCGTGTGTTCGAGTTTGGACAATTGCAAGTTAAATCCATCCTACAAAAGGTCCTTGGGAGTTTCCGTGCGCAAAGCGAATCTTACCCGCGCCATTTCTTGTCTAACCTTTTCCTTTGATTTCTGCTCCCTTTCCTCAGCTGTTGTCAATTTCTTGCCGGTCAAGTTTGGAGACACTTGAAGTTGTATTCGATCAGCCTTCGGTCCAATTGTGATAGATCCTGTGCGCCAATCGTGCACACATTCGGCTTGCACCAGCCATGGTCGTCCAAGTAGGATCAAGAAGGTGGCCTCTGAGGTCCTTGGTCTTACTATCAGATAATCAACTTTAAATTCTAGACCGCCCACAACTGTGCTTACATTCTTCAAAAGACCCGCAGGCTTCACTTTCGTTTGATCTGCCATCCTCAAGGACATCGGAGTTTCTTCCATGTGGTTGAGGCCCAAAGCTTTCATCATGTACTCAGTCATTAACTTGGCTGCGGCTCCACTATCTAACTGAGCACCGAGGACTGCATACCCTTTAATCGCGACTATCACAGCTGGAGCATTCGAATCAATTTGCGTGGTAATACTTTGAATCATACCCTGGACAGCTTTATCTTGTCTCGTTTTATCTCGATCTTTCCTCGGTTTCTTAATATATTCGTTGTAGAATTGTTTCCTATATGCAGGTGAACATTTCAACAATGTGCCAATGTCCAGCGTGACTTTCGTGTCAGCGAGCAACTTTACGATGTCCACTTCCTCCAAACTTTGTCTTTCCTTCCTATATTTTGGAGCCCTTAATCTTTCGGGGAATGGTGCTATGCCTGGCACAAACTCCTTGCTCACTGGTGGAAGGATCTCAATCTCTTCCCCATCCTCAAACTCTTACTGCTCATCAACTCCTCCAACTTGGTTCTCTACCTCTCCATGTTCGGGTATTTTCTCCTGGCTAGCTCTTTTGCTTTCACCTTCTGGATTTTTCTTCAAATACTCTTGAGTTCTTGTGACTATTGCCACAATTTGCTCTTTATGCGGTTTCTTGGCCTGGTAAGCATCCACAAAGTGCATTGACGAGCTAGAGCCTTCTTGAGGATTCGATGTCTTGAACACTACTCCGATTGTAGGAACGTGCTCTTGAGCTCTCGGTGTGGAATGCATCTGAGTTTCAACATAATTTGAGGACCCTACTGGCCCCTTATCCTTGCCAGTGGAAGCTCTTTCTTTTGGACAATCTTCATCAAAGTGGCCCTCTCCACTACAGTACCTACATAGTGGGGTATACTCAATTGGTTTCTTTTCGTTTGGACATCTAGATTGAGTATGGCCAAAGCCATGGCATCTCCAACACTAGATTGGACCATCTCTTCTTTGATCACGTGCGGCTCCTCTCGGATAGTCTCCTCCTTGACCCTGAGCACCATATCCATAAGTCGGTCTGTTTTCCCAACGAGATGTAGGTGGGACACTTTGAGCAGGCAATCCCGTATAAGACCGTTCTCTTGTATCTCCCAATTTCATGGTCCTCTCTTCATAGGCTCTCTTGTTGTAACATCGGTCCTCTGTGTGATTGGTCCTTCCACAAAAAGTGCAACGCATTCTAGGTGGTGATCTATCTGTGAATACTCTCGAGACTGTAGGGCATTCTAAAGCCAAATGGCCGTAACCATGGCACTTTCCACACCATGTATTTGATCGAAACACTTGATTTTGGTTTGTCTTGACCTCTAGTTTTACTGTGTATGTTTCCTGGGTCATTGTGGTAGCTTTTATAGCTTGTGTGACCAACTCCAATATTTGTTCTTCAGTTAGCGCAGGCTTTACCTCGCCTGGTGTGCTAGTGGCAGCTACAAAAGCTGGGGTCGTCAATGCGGGACTTCCCTGGCCAGGATCTTTCATGAGTATATTTCCTGGGCCTCCCATTGGCTCGTATAAGAGCTCCATCTTCCTCTGTTGACATAATTGTACTTCCTCCCAAAGCCTTGCTTGTTCCTTAGCATCTATTAATGTTGCCGGTCTTGTCAGGCTGATATGCTGCTGCGCCATAGGATCTCTCAATCCCACAATAAATCTTCTCTTCAACGTCTCATCGTTCGGGGCGTTCGCGCCCATTTTTCTTACCAAATTTTCCATTCTCTGAATGTAGTTATCAATGCTCTCATTGACTCCCTATCGCAGATAATCCATCTGTTGGGCCAATCTATCTTGGAATCCTTGTCGTCGAAACTTTGCCAAGAAGGCTTCCTTGAGCATCTGATAAGTTCCACGCTCTTGTGGTGTCAGATTCCCATACCAATTGGTTGCCTCATCTCGGAGAATAGCCGAAAAAATCCTCAACCTTTGACCCTGGTCAACTACCTCATTGGCCTCACAAGTAACCTCAAACAGTTGGATAAAACTATCTGGATCCTCATCCCAAGCACCTGAGAACTTGGTGAAGTCCCCCAAATGAACCGAAATCCGTTGAGCCATTTTGAACAGAGGTGTGATGTCAATATCACTTCGATCCCAAAAATTTAGTGCACACGGCTTCAGGATCCCTACTTCAAACTTTTGCACTTGATTCGCGACTCTCCTACGGGAGTACACATTTTTGGCAAATTTCTTCGAGCTAGTCGAGGTCGACTCACCTTGCGACTCCCACCTCTTCCTTTCCCTTTCAAGGGCTCTTCTCTGAGCGCATTCCTCTCTTTGCGTTTGTGTTGCTCTTGAGGATGAGCTCCCCTCGCTCATGTACTAGGTCTTGGGTCCGCAAGCTCGGCCAACTTGTGGCGCTAGGCAAACCTATGGCACTCTCTTATAGAGACGTGCCAAGCTTTTCCCGGAAAACGCACCAAAATGTTCCTCCTCTTAGTCCAAGGGAAAGTGCATATACTCAATGATATTTTGCCCAAACTTTTTGATGCTAGGTCAGCTTTTGGTTTCCCTAAATCCACAATTACACTCTGATGTACCGCGGGAAGGTACCGGCAAATACATGCACAAATGGGTATCCAACTTTAGTGATTACCTATCGCGGCCTTTCTCTCTCTTTCTCATCCACTCGCTTATATGTACCTTCTCGCATTTTTTTTTTCCTTCCCCTTACTCACACTTCCCGAGTCCACTTGATTCCTCGTTCTCTCTTGCACTTGCCCTTCCCCACTTCCTTTTGCTCTTTTTCCTTTTGCCCATGCACTTGTCCTCTACACACTCTTGTCCTCCTATATTCAAGCTTACACACTGCCCTGCACACACACTACCTTTCCCTTCCTCTCGTGCACTCTTTCTCACTCCCCTACACTCACCTTCTCTCACTTCCCCTTACACACATACGTTCACAAGCATCATCATGCACATATCCCCTTTTTTACCATGGCACGCACACACACCCTTTCACGCATGTACTCACAAACATTCCTTCCTCCCCCTCATACACTGTAACATTCCTCAGCAAGCCCATTGAGTTGAATACTCAAGACATACAAAAGACATTTGACAAAAAATAGTTTCATTAACAAAAGAACCAATCAAATAAGAATTAACTCAAAAGAATATATATATATATGAATTGATAGATCTTATCTTGTGAATCTTCAGATGTCAGATTCCAAATACATCAATAGCTTCTAGATGAAACCTCTTCCTTCTCGATACAATAGCTTTGGAAAATAGCTTCTTGAAGAAGCTTCGACCTCCCAACCACCCCCGAGCTGATCTCAATCACAATCACAATCTCAATCTCAATCTCAATCTCAATCTCAATCTCAAAAGTCGTCAATGATCGTGATCATATAATCACAATCCCATCTCATTCTCAATCGGACTTCCACTCTCAATCTCACAATCACAATCTTGTCGCAAGTCTCCTTGATGTTGTTGAATGATGGAAAAAGGAATCTTGTAAAGCCATTTCTTCTCAATCGGGATCTGAGCATCTTCATATTGGTCATCAGATCTTCATCTTTGATGTTGAATCCTTCATCCTAATCAAGGTCCTGCAAAATATCTCAATCTTGGCAAGATCGTTAGTAGTATTATCCTTAACAAAATGTTTCTCAAAGCATTTATGTGCCCACATATATTGATCCTTTACCGAATCTCAACCATATGCTTTCATCAGGATTCAAAACTAAATATAATGCTTATGTGCATGATAATGCATCCTCAATTTTTATGATATGTCCCAAATACAACTTATTAAACACAGACCCAGTCTTTGAATACCAAAGAGCACTTATGAGAGCGAGGATTTAAGATATGGTGAGTTTTACGTAATTTAAATTCCATCACGCTTCTCTCCTAAATCTAATTTTCCTATATATTATATATTAGGCATCACATCGAAAAAATACACATTCCTGCACAAATTGAAGTCTATGTATACACACACGCATCTTCCTTGTGTAGAGGTCACACTCACCTTCTCTCTATGGATTCATATATATCAGACGTCCTCAAAGAGACCTTAGGTTCCATGAATCCTATCATTCAAGCTATCCTTAAATAGCTATCTATAAACATATATCGTTAAAACCACAGACATGACTTCAAGATCTCCATGCATAAGCTTTATACATACACTGCGAATACGGGATCTCCTCTATTAGCATAGCTAAATATCTGAATTGTCACCTCGCTATGGATCTCTGAATCTAAATTAGGTATCCACCTTCATAAACACATCATCTTCCATAATCTTAATCTGGTATAAACGATTGAATACAAATCTAAAAGGAGCACATATATAGGAACCGAAGTGTTTCAGAGGTAGAACATATAATAGAGAAAGAGCATACAGAAAACAACAACAAAAAGTGTAACCCTGTGTACAGACCAAAATGTTCATCAATGGATGGATCTATAGGAATTAGAATTCTAGTTGGAGGTGAAAACTCTCGTTTTATACAGCGACAAAGCTCTCGTATAGTCCCATTCTATAAAACATAATCTGCAAATCACTTGTGATATGTTTCCTGTCTATCTCTGCGTATGTGTTACCTTGCACACATCCTCCACTAAATATATACAGGGCCTGATACCATTGTAGACATCTCCGAGTGTCTTTTGAGCGGTTTCTTTTTCGCACCAAAATAAAAGAGTACCTAGATGCATACCTAGATCCCACATGCATATTTTCTGAACGTGCTGCACCATTTGAAAGATAATATATGTGTAAGCCCTCTTTCATAGTTGGTTATTCGTAGATGTCATGAGTGATATGAATACACATAAATAACGTCTTTGGCATATAGCATACATACTTCATTCAAGAAAGACTATCACTTGGTTATATGTCTACCCATGTTGAAATTACGAAGATCATAAAGCTACAATTACGTAGTCATGAAGTAACTTAAAAACCTGCTACAGAAGACATATGATGCATACCTCTATACTTGACTATATCCCTTCTCTTTGATTCTATGATCTAATATGAACACAGAACCTACTTCTCTTCATGTCTCATCTAGGACATGCTTGTATCACTTATATACCTCTCGATAATTCCATCGTTTCCTCTATATTTAACATCAACGATCACTTCATATCAATGTCCAGATTCGGGGAAACTACTTTGTATCCGCAGTCACACTTCTCGTAATAAACAAGGCCAAGAATTGACTCACATTTATCCATAAGCCATGGAATGTATGCTCGCAGTCATAAATACCTATGAGATCCTATTCCAAACACCTTGCACCATGTGCCGTTGACATTTGCAAAGGATTAATGTGCTATACCACAACGTATCATTGATAGATAATACCTGTATCTTTGAAAGTAATTCAAAGAGTTGCATAGAATACGATGAATAGATCAAATGATAAGAGGTTGGTGTATGCAATCGTCTTTGCACATGGATCACGCTAGTCTTCTTTGTATCGTGAGCAATCAACTTAAAGTTCTCTGCGTTAACATTCAGATGCCGACGTGCTTTGCAGAACATCCATGTTTCATCAATTACAGGAATAGATTACTCCACCAAAAACGTCTGTGTTAGCTTTGTGAAATCTGTATATCTTGAGGCGTGCGGAGATGATTCTGCATGGCTTCGCAAAGATTGTGCGTTAGAGGAGGAGAAAGAAGAAGATGGGCTCTTTGGCAGACGTAGCTGGAGAAAGAAGAAGATGGGTTGAATACTTTTGGATAATGCTGAATACTTCTCTCTCTATATGTGCGTGCCGTCTACTGGATGTCTTTCTTCTCATGCCCGTTGCAAGCGTTAATTCCACACTTTTAAAATTAACACAACTTTTCATTGCTTTTTCCGTAAAGTTAGCAAAACAGTTTGTTTTCTATGCCGTCTATTACTTTTTTTTTTCTATATTTTTCTTTTGCTTTTATATATTTGGTTTGATACTCGACACTTAGGTTCGCGAGAGTGATAGAAACTCGAACACACATAGACACGCGAAATTTTTGAGAACATATTTCTATCTTGAAATAATTATTCATCAATAAATCCACCTCTCAAGATCAATTCTAGCCAAGTCATGGATCCTAGTGAAAACTAGTGCGGAAATGGTCTTGAATTCTAATACTATTATTTAATACTATGTTAAAATTCAAACGCATGTGAGATTTTGAACTTCCATAAGACAACTGGCTTTATCTTCATAACCTAGAAGTTCCATTTGTCATTCAGAACATTGAGAATATATCAAATAAAGGAGTTTCCTCCCTCGTGAACAGAGGTCTATTACATACACGCACACACCCTCTCATATATTCGCCTATAGGTGCTCACATGCATACCCAAGCACATGCACTTTCACACATACCTTCACTCTTTCACACATTCACACACTTTCTTCATTCCCTTTCTTACCCTCACATACACACTTCCTCTCACACATGCTCACTCGATCACTCTCCCACATACACATACCAGGATACTCACTCACACTTGCACTCACATACCCTTGTTCATGCACTCATGCTCCTACCGAACCCCTTTTTCCCTCACTTCTCTCATTCCTCCATGCACACACACACACCTCTACAAGTGCACCCTTTATCCCTCTTACTCAAACTCTATCGACTGAAATTCAAGGAATCCGGGATTGCAGAAAGCAGATGCCACCGTGGTCTGTACACTTTACTCTAGAAATTGGAGCAGTCACGAGAATTAAGTCAACAGAAAGATGTGAGACAACAAAAGTTGGCAAGCTAGGGGCCCGAGTGTAGCTGAATGTAAACTGGAAACACTACAGTAGCGCCGACAGATGACATCACTTAAATTCTCATTTGAAAACATACCAGAAGATGCATAAGCAACTGGGTTGCGAAATACGAAGCATGGGAATTAGCCAGTGACTTGGTAGCAATGGACGACACATTGGTATAGAAGGGGAAAGCATGGAACGCTATTTCGTCGTTGTCACAAGTAGAAATGCAGACGTCTTCCTCAGGAATCAGCCTCTACTGGATTAAGATGAACCAACACTTGGAAATCAAAAAAACTCCACTGAACTCCATCCCTTTGTGTGGGCCCAAATCAACCCTGAAAACGATCGATAGAAATTGATGGTGGAAGCGATGAATCTTCAAGCTCAGAACTCTTTTCTCCCCTACGATCACAACTGCCATGATGAAGACATCTCGGAAGTCCTCTGAGTATTGATTCCCCAGTGCAAATTGATTCCTTTTTATGTTGATATCAGGCGATGCTACGCTCTCTCCTAGTCTCCCCCCCCCCCCCCCCCCCAGCCACAGAATTCCCCCTTCTAGCAGCTTCCTCTCCCACTCCCACTGTGGGTGAAGTCAAAAACACAGCAGCCGCCATAAAAACAAAAGAACCCCCACCTTATCAGCTATGTTAGTAGGCCGTCGAATTCAGCCATGAAGAGCACGTTCCAAAATGCATACTGATTATACAAAGTTGCCCATTTGTGACTGTACTTGATTGATGTTCCCTAAACCGTGAACTTGAAATGATCGTAGGAAGAGAAATGATGTGCAATAGGGCAGTGCTGCATCCCAATCTTTTGGCACTGATCTTCTTAATATTGAGAGAACTTATTGGATGCTTTGATTGCACAGTAACACGTCAAGATTTTAGAAGACTGTCGTTGATGCCTCCGTAATGGAATGTTCGCTTAATCTTTTGAAGGGGATCCGAGACTTAGGTAGCATGCATATATATCTCGTCTGTGGACAGTGTATCCTCAACGCACCTCTGAGTATCCCAGAGATTGGTGGTGGAGAAACAGCAGGCAAAAAATCACCTTCTCTGCTTGCACTCTCAGAGAAAGTAACTCAACTTCTAAATCAAGAAGGGGATGCACATGGGGCATCTGCCCTACACACTATGACTAGTAAGAAATTGACGAAGTCAAGCCAAGCACTGAGTAGCTCTTCCCTCCCTTTTCCTCTGATCAGTAGCTTATGGACTACGCTCTCGAAAAAGCTCCCCCAATCTGCAGTCCAGTCCTTCAAATCAATCGTGCCAGAACCCCCCCTTTACGTCCTCCTGCTCCCCTCGGTCCTGCAAAAAACGAAGAAGCCTGCAACCTCAAACGAATCAAGCACGATACATCTATCCCCTTTTCTCCTTCTACCTTCGATTATTTCTCTGTACCTCCACACACGCGGAACAAGCAGAGCAGATAAATCTCCCTTCGCGTATATGTATTCTTGGCCACCCAACAGAGAAGAAAAAGAAGCCCAGCTACTGATCGAGAGGCCCCGCTAGTCTACGCGTTCAGCCCCTTCTTGCTGTCTTGCACACAAAAAAACAAAAGAAGGCCCGTTTTTGTCCCAAAACCTTTATGGGTACAATAGCCCACTCAATTTATCCCCTTCTTCAGTCGGCAGTTCCCTGGCAAGGATAACCGTCGCCCCTTTTCATGGAGAGCATTTCCCCAAGACTAAGGGCCAAAAACGGGTATGTTGTCTTGCCATGCTGCCATGTTCTATCTTTGACAGGGAGCCATTTAATTGAGGTGTGTCCCCCCTCTGTCATGGTCATCTGCATCTTATTCTGTTTCAATTTCCAACTATCAAGTCTCTCTTTCCAAGCTATATCTCCAAATTCGTAAGGACTGAACTCTCTACTCATGTCCATGCTCCTTGACCCCACAGAACTCGGTATGGTTGAATCTGCATAAGGCCTGCGTTTACCACCATACTCAGATGAAACACTTTCAAGATCACCAGATACATGTCTTGTATTAGTCAGAAGTGGAACTTGAGGCATTGTTGCCACTGATTGCTGCTGGAGATGATTTGTCTGATCAATTAGGTAGTAAACCTTCGAAACAGCACTTGTCCTTCTATCCATGTAATTAAATGCATTTTCCAAGTCATCCACATCTTCTTCCTCTTCATCACCAACCACACGGGGGTTTTCTTTATGCCGTTTGTATCTTGTTTTGCACTGAGGACAAGCTTGATTGCCATCTTTTCGCTCGTACCCGTAACAAGGCCTACAGACAGGAAAGTGCACTCGTTGCAAGCAACAAAAAGATCTCCATTCACTGTCACTCCAACATCATCAACTATGGACCAACATTTTTTTATTGCAAAATACCTGCATTCGGAGGTACATTCTACAAAAAAGGAAACCAATTAGTGCACAAAAACCAACAGTTTATTCGGCTAACAGCGTGCCTCTTTGGTCGAGTTACACTTGCATTAGTATGTGAAGAAGAAGAGGGCTTTGCTGCCCTTTGAGCTTGTGCTTCCATGATTGAGTCCTTTGGCTTCGTAGGGTTTTTGACACACACAACATTTCCTTTACGAAGATTAGTTTCGGAAGAACTAAGAGAATGTGTGACCTTTGGATTTGTGAGCATGCAATTGTCTAATTCTAATGTAATACATTGTTCATGTGCCCAAACTTCAAGGATTTGACTTCTTAGGTTCAAGTTGAGTGCATGGTCGTAAATCCAATCTTGACCCAGGACAAGTGGCTCTATAATGTCCTCATCATGACATACTAGCATTTTGACTTTCATTGGAACATCTTGAAGGTAGATGGGAAGTTCCACCTCGCCCAAACAAGGGCCTTCCACACCTCCCAAACCTATGAGATAGGCTTCTATGGGCTTTATTTTTAATTGCAAGTCTTGGCAGTAGGATAGTCTAACTGCACTAGTTGCTGCACCTGAGTCAATCAATGCTCTCACAGTCTTTGCATTCTTCCCTTGTCCTACTGCTATGGTCACAAAAGGACGTCGATCACTTATTTGAGAAGCAATTGTACTTGATGTTTGACACATGGCCATGTGGTATCTTGGGGCCTCAACATTAACATCTAGGCCTAGGCATCTTAACTTATTTCTCCTAATGCGTTCTCTAGCCTCAGCCTGTGCTTCTTCTCTAACCCTTAATTCTTCTTCTTTTCGCTTCTTAGTAGTGTTGAGTCTCTTTAGCATATCCTCAGTAAGAGGTTCTTGATATAGCTTGACTTGACAACCACTGATATAGTTTGGCAGGATATCTCCCTCTAGTGTGGCCAATTGAACTGCACCGCTAGTGGAAATTCTATTGATGATCATGGGTCCATATCCTCTTTTTTCCAATTTACGGGCATGTTGCTTTAATGTATAAACCAACACCAGGTCTCCCTCTTTCAAGCCTTTATCCTTGATATGTGTATCAAAGTATGCCTTTTGCCTTTTCTTTGCAGCATAGATGCCTGCAGCCGCTCGTAACCTTGTCTCACCTAAGCGTTCTAGCTCAAAGATCCTAGAGGATAATTCATGTCCATTCCACTCATGCTCTTGTGCTACTTTTAAAGTTGGGATTAGGAAGTCCAATGGTAGCACAACATTCTTCCCGAAGACCATCTGAAATGGGGTGGCATTGCGTACCGTTTTATAGGCAACTCGGTAGGCCCAAACAGCATGATGAAGTTGTTTGTCCCAATCAGAGCATTTGTTATTTATTAGTTTTGTCAATACATTACATAGGATCTTGTTTGTGCTCTCAGCTTGTCCGTTAGCTTGTGGATAATAGGGGGCAGACTTCTTATGTATCACCAAGAATTCTTGGAGAAGATTTTCGATTACTTCATTCAAGAAGTGTGTGCCTCTATCACTTACTAACTCTATTGGTAATCCGTATCGTGTGAACACATTCTCAAATAAGAACTTTGCCGTTGTTTGAGCATCATTCTTCGTTGTGGCTTTGACTTCTACCCACTTTGTAAGGTAGTCCGTGGCTACAATAATGTATTCTGCATGGGAGTTTCTAGCTGGAGGGTTAATAGGACCTACAAAGTCTATGCCCCACTTCGAGAATGCATGTACGCCCATCATTGGCCTCAAAGGCATCGCATCTTTTCTAATTGGGTATTGGGCACGTTGGCATGTGTCACATTTCTTCACATAGGTATGTGCATCCATATGAAGAGTGGGCCACCAAAGTCCTGAGAATAGAATACTCTTAATTACTCGATCAGGACCAAAATGTCCGCCTGCAACACTCCTATGGGCAGTTTCTAAGACTTTCAAATATTCTGATTCATGAATGCACAATCTTAAGTAACCATCTTTTCCTCTCCTATATAGGTTGTCTCCTACGAAGGCGTAGTCTTTAGCCTCTTGCTCCATGCTTCATTTCCTTGCTAGACTAGCCTCCTTGGGTAAGGTCCCCGATCTCATGAATTCTACCAATGGAGAACTACACCTGATAAAGAGTGGCATGCTCCACGGGGGGTCTCTCTTTGCACATTGGACAATTCTTAATCCACTCATGAATTTCTTTGTCTATGCTAGGCCAATACACTCCCAAACGTTTTAGATTCTACAATGTTTGCTGTTTAGAATAGTGATTTCCTAGAGATCCTTCATGGGCTTGTTGCAACCAACTGCTATGTTCATCGTCCTCGATGCAACAAGCTAGAACACCTTCCGTATCTTGTTTATACATGCTTCCTGCCAATATTTGATAGCTTTGTGATTTTACAATTTCATTTTTTTTTGTTTTTACATTCTTATTTGTGGGTCCGAAGGTTAGGACTCGTACCAACGTATTTGCCCATTTAGGAACGACTTCTAGATTGAACAGATAAGCGTCGGACAACTCATCAGACACTCCTTGCGGTGGCTCTCCTGAAGTGATGCAAGAAAGGTGATCCGCTCTGAGGTGGGTCTTACCTTGCCTAACAACCACTTCAAAGTCATATTCCATTAGTAAGAGGAACCATCTTACTAAGCGTCCTGTATTGCAAGGTTTATTGACCAAGTATATTAAAGCTTGATGATCACTGAAAAATTTGAACTTGTTGGCCAATAGATAGTGTCTAAACCTCTTCACAGCATATACCATGCCTAAACCTTCTCTTTCGGTTGTGGTGTAGTTTCGTTCAGCAGCATTCAACTGCCTGCTAGCATATACTATAGGCAAATCTAAATTCCCTTCACCAGTTGGTTGTGACAGCACACATCCTATTGCATAATTGGATGCATCCACGTGTACATGGAATGGCTTATTCCAATCAAGAGTGGTCAGTATTGGTGCTGTGCACAAGCGTCTCTTCAGCTCATTGAAGGACTTTTTGCATTCATCGTTCCACTCAAAATGTGTCAACAAGGCATAAAGAGGTTTAGCTATGATTGCATACATGTGAATGAACCTACGGTAATATCCACAATGGCCCATGAAGGCTTCTACCTCTTTAACATTCCTTGGCCTTGGAAACTCCGCTATGGCTTTTACGTTGTCCTCATCTGTCGATATTCCATTCTTAGAAACAATATGACCTAATATTTTACCTTGATGTACCATGAACACACACTTCTCTGGGTTCAGACACACTCGATATTCTCTACATTTTCTGAAGATCTGTCTGAGCTCAGGGATGTGGTATCTTCGCTCTTGGGAATGAGCACATAAATCATCCACATATACTTCTAAGCTCTTTCGCAAGAACTCTTTGAAGACATGACACATGAGCCGTTGAAAGGTTGCAGGTGCATTGGTGAGCCCAAATGGCATCACCCGAAATGCAAAGATCCCCCACTCTATGGCAAAAGCTGTTTTATGTTGATCTTCTGGGGCAATGGATACTTGATTGTAACCTGAAAATCCATTAAGGAAGCTATAAACTTCCTTGCCTGCAACACGCTCCAATAAATGTTCAGTGATTGGAAGCAAATAACTATCTCTTATCGTGGCGGCATTAACTTTTTTAAGGTTAATACACACATGTAACTTTCCATTATTCTTGGGCACCACTACAATGGGGGACACCCATTCAGTATGCTCAATCTCATAGATGAATCCAGCTTCAATCAATCTATCAATTTCTTCTTTTATTTTGGCTGCATAAGTGTCATTATATGTGTAGGGCTTATGTTTGGTGGGCTTGGCATCTGCTATCATGGGGATCGTATGAGAACAAATTTTCGGATCTACTCCCTTCAAGTCTCTATAGTGCCATGCAAACAGGTCCTTGTATTCCCTTAATAACGCCACCAACTCTACTTCCACTTACGTCATCTCCTATGTATGTACATCTCTCTTTGTTCTCTTTGATGGTGACTACAATTTTTTTGGTCTTTTCTTTGTTATCATATGCTTCTCCTGTTGTGGCCTCTCTCTTAGGCATTCGTACCAAAATTTTTCGGTCCTCAACTTCGTATTTTTCGAAATTTCCTGGTACTTCAAACAATGGTTCCTCCTCGTCCTGTTTCACTACTTTTCTTTTCTTCTTCTTTTTACTACCTTCACTCCCATCCTTTGAATTTACCATTTTGATGCTTGTGAGAGTCTCTTCTTCTTTTTGTGTAAATACTCCTATGTCTTCTAGATAGTGCTCCTCTGAAATAAAGCAACTATCCATCACAATGGACTCTAGATCATCATTGTTCTCTTCTTCTTCTATGAAGTCATCAGAGTCACATTCTTCTAGCAAGGGCTGACACATGAACATTGAAATATCATATCCCTCCTCATCACAATGAGGTGTCCATTGTTCTTCATTTACAGCAATGTCCATGGTAGCTAAGATTTATGCCCAACCATGAGGCTCAAATTCCTCATCTGGAAATATCATTGGCATATAGGCTGGGTCTCGAATTGGTCTATCTCCTTGAGAAGTTCCGTTTTCTCTTGCCTTTAAGCGTTTTTCCTCTTCCTTTGCGACCTTGCACATCCACAAATGAGTATCTTCATGCATCCAAGATGTATCAGATGAACTTTTAGAATGCAGAGAGATTGAATCTTCTTGCTACTTGTGGATAGGATTCCATTGTAGGGGTGGTACATCTCTGAAGGTGTAATCCTTCAAATTGACCTTGGTTGTGACCCCTAAGTGCTGCAAGTATAAGGAGTTGGTTCCCCAATCCTGTACAATTTGTAGTTGTCGTAGGAAAGGCCTCCCTAGGATCATCTCGTAGACATTATTTTTCTCAAAGTCACATATAGCAAATGTGTGTTCAAACTCTACACCACAAGTGGTTAGAGTTATCCCTTTGCGCAATCCTAGAGGTCTTTCCACATGGCCGTCAGCCATTTGAAGCTTCATTCTAGTTGGTCTTAATGTGGGCTTGCCCCATCGCTTCCACAAGGAGGTGGTTGCAATAGCAGCACCAGCACCTGAATCTATGATTGCTTTGGTTGTGTAACCTTTGTTGGTGCAATTCAAGCCATCACACTTGGCTTGGAACTTTGGAAACTTGTTTTGAAACCTTGGAAGCTTAATTCATTTGAAGAAAGGACCATGTGAACTTATGCTTATAAGTTCCTACTTCTTTACCCTTTGTAAAAGTCTAAAATGACTTGGCATATGTATGAGTACACCTACTTGATTAGTCGTGGAAATTTAGAGGACTTAATGGCGAGAGTATCTCCCTACTTTTAGAGGAGATATTTTAGGGAGCCTTGGATTTGAACTCAAAATTCAAATGATCACTCAACCTCTATAAAAGATGAAGGAAAAAAGTCGCGAGTGTGATCCTCACTTCAGCTCATTTCCTGAGGCATTTTACCATTGTATCTCTGTGTGTGTGAGTGCTACATCTTAGCCTACACCACAATACCTCATTTAGCTATGCTTATCATGCTAATGAGATTGTACAATTACATCAATCACTAGATACATTCATACTTTTCAACTCTGTGTTTTTTTGAGTTATCTTCTCCAAGTCTGTCAACTTCCAAGAGGCATATCTCAGTGCCTACAGAACCAAATCAAGTGATTCAAAGTTTGTTGGAACCAGCTCCACGCATACTACATGCTTACAAAATTTGAAGGTCATTGGATCAGCCATCTCGGAGAAATCTGGCTCGAAGTGGTCTCTGGTATTTCTCTGCACATCTCCTAAAAAGTCGGGGGTGACTCTAATTTTGCTAAACTTATTTCTCAGTGCATAGATGATCAATTTGAGTGATTCCACTGGAAAATGGTAGCTTGGTAAGCTAATTGAATAACTCTAGGAGGAATTGTTCCAATTGTAAGTGTGCTAGTTGCACTGAGCAAAACTCTGAGCAGGTGTCAGTACCAAAATAGCAAGTTTTCTTGGATTTGTGAAGTATCAAGTAGTCTGTTTTGATTTGGTCATTACACACATCATTTGCAAAGTACATATATGATCTCTTGGTGTCATTTGGAAGCTAAGCAAGTGTACTAAACAACTCTGAAGCAAGGAGGGCTAGTACAAAGCAGGTCTAGCAGTACCAACTCAATCTTCTAGGTGTATCCAACCATTTCTCCCAATAGTGGTATCAGAGCAAATAAGGTAACATGGGAGATGGTTTTCCTTCATTCATTGACAAACTGGACAGGAACAATTACCAAGCTTGGTCTCTAAGGATGAAGAACTATCTACAAGGAAGAAGCTTATTTGGATTCATCTCAGGAGATGAGGAATTGCCCTCATTCAAAGCAAGAGGACTACCCACCAAGGATGAACAAGAGAGGCTCAACACATGGTGTGCAAAAGATGCATTGGCAAGTTCTTATCTTCTTAACTCTATATCTGATTTCCTTTTACCTCATATTAGGAACTGTAAGACTTCCCAAGAGACTTGGGAAACCCTGTCATCATACTTCTCTTCCAACACAAGGGCCAGGAAGAATCAATTGTGGATTGAATTCACAACCCTTAGGAAGTAGCCCAAGCAATCAGTCTCAGAGTATGTGACCAAGATTAAAGATGTGGCAGACCAATTAGCAAGCATTGGAGAGGAGATTGAAGAGGAAAAAATAGTAAGGCAAATAACAAATGGACTCAAGGCAGATGATAACTGGGAAAGCTTCACCACTGCAATGGATCTCTACATGGACATGCATACCCCAGATCTCACAACTCTCATGGGCCAACTATTCACACATGAAGCAAAGTTTACAAAGGCTGGAGATCAATCAAAAGGTAACAACCCCTCTGCTCTATATACTGATAAGAAGATTAAGGATAAAGGTAAAGGGAAGAAGCAAGAAGAAGAAGGCTCTACCTCCCAAGCTAACTATACAGGGAGAGGTAGATCTTCAAGAGGTAGAGGCAGAGGAGGTAAGTCAGGTAGGGGGAGACCCTACAACTCATCACCATGCAACATTTGTGGATTATCTAATCATACCACAGATGAGTGCTACAGAAACTATAAGAATCAGAGAGGAAGAGGCTATCAAAGAGGTGGATACTCTCAAGGTAGAGGCAGGTTCATCCAACACCAAGGCTACAATGGATACAACAATCAGTACAACAAAAATTACAACTACAACCACAATAATAACTACCAAGGTGGATTCAGAAATAGAAGGGATTACAACAACTACACAGAGGAGCAAGATGACTCCCTATTGATCATGAATATGACCTCCAAGGCAGGAACAAATGATGATATTTTATTTTATATTGATTCAGGGTGCTCTAACCATGTAGCTGGTAATGTGGCACTACTCTCTGATTTGGAAGAACCCAAGGGCAAACATCAGGTACAGACAGGTGATGATACTAAACATTCTGTTATAAAGATTGGAAATGTGAAAACTTGTGATGGTAACCAAAACCTATTGAACAGGGTACTTTATGTACCAACCATTACCAAAAACCTAATGAGTGTTGGTCAGATTGTGGAGAAAGGTTTGCAGGTCAGGTTCAATCAACATGGAGCATATGTGGAGGACCCAAAACATGGATTCAAAAGGATATCCAAGGGAGAGAAATCAGGTAGATTATTTACTTTTGAGCTAGAAGACACCAAAAACATTGCTTTATACAATTACAAGGATCAAACACTTTCAGAGTTAGAAATATGGCACAAGAGGCTAGGCCACATAGCTGAAAGGACTTTGAAGCAAATGTGCAGGGATCAATGTGTACTTGGGATACCTAATGTGTCTAAGCAACACATGATTTACAAGTGTGGTGCTTGTCAGTTTGGTAAGTCTCACAGGTTGCCCTATTCAAGGAAAGGCTTTATGCATGAAGATTACCTAGACTTGGTACACACAGATGTTTGGGAACCTAGCAAGGATCCCTCCATTTCAGGTTCAAGGTACTATGTGTCTTTCATTGATGATTATAGCAGATGGACTGTCTTATACTTTATGAAGCATAAGGATGAAGTGTTTAACTGTTTCAAGAGATATCTTGCACTTGTTGAAAACCAAACAGGAAGAAACTTGAAGAGGCTAAGGTTAGATGGAGGAGGTGAATACTTCTCAAATGAGTTTGAAGATTTCTTGCAGATAAGAGGCATCAAAAGGGAGATAACCACAAGGTACTCACCTGAACAAAATGGAGTAGCTGAAAGAAGGAATAGGCTTATTGTTGAAATAGCTAGGTCTATGCTTAATGAAAAGAAGTTACCAAATTATCTTTGGGCAGAGAGTGTATCTACTGCCACCTATCTCATAAACAGGTTGCCATCAAAGTCTCTTGATGGCATGACACCATATGAAGCTTGGCATGGTAAGAGACCATCTTTGGATCATTGCAAAATCTTTGGTTGTGTAGCATATGTGCATATTCCCTCATAGGTAAGGGGAAAGCTAGACCCTAAAGCTGAAAAATGTATCTTCATTGGTTATGATTTGAATCAAAAAGGGTACAGATTCTACAACCCAACAAACAAAGGCTTCAAGGTAAGCAGAGATGTCATCTTTGATGAGAATGACTCATGGTATGAGAATGAATGCAAGAAGGTTAGTCTACCTTATGATTTGGAAGAGGAGTTTCCAAAGCTAATCAAAGTGGAACCAAACAAAGAAGAAGACTCAAGTTCAGAGGATGATGACACAATCAACCTTGAAGAATTCAAAGCATGGAAGTCCAAAGGAAAGATAAAGATGAAGCAACTAGAGGATATTCCAGAATCCTCAAATCAGTCAATCAGGAGATCTAAGAGAGAAAGCAAGAAACTAATCAGATTTGGGTATGATACATCTCTTATAACTAAGCATTCTGTATACCTTGCAAAGGATGTGTTGAATGAAGAACCAGGTACATATGAAGAGGCAATCACCAAACCAGAATGGAAAGAAGCCATGGATGAAGAAATGGAAGCTCTCAAGGAGAGTGACACATGGGACTTAGTACCCAAGAAGGACTCTATGAAGGTGATAGGATCCAGATGGATCTACAAGCTAAAGAGGAACTCTGATGGAACAATCAACAGGTACAAAGCTAGGTTGGTAGCCAAGGGTTTTGCACAAACCCAAGGCATTGATAATGAGGAGACATTTTCACCTGTGGCTAAGATGCCAACAATCAGAGTACTAGTGAGTGTAGCTGCATCCAAGAATTGGAACATGTACCAACTAGATGTAAAGAATGCTTTCTTGAATGGATGGATATCTGAAGAAGTCTACATGTCACAACCACCTGGCTATGAAGATCACAAGAAGGTAAATTATGTTTGTAAATTGAAGAAGGCTCTATATGGATTGAAGCAGGCACCTAGAGCATGGAATTACAGGTTGACAACATACCTCCAAGACCAAGGATTTGTGATGAGTAAAGCAAACACTTCTCTCTTCATAAAAAGGAGTAGTACAGAGGTAATATACTTGTGTGTTTATGTTGATGACATCATCATTACATGAAATGATGTCAATGGAATCAGAAGCATAAAGAATCAGATGATGAAGGAGTTCAAGATCAATGATCTTGGATTATTGAAATACTTCTTAGGTCTTGAATTAGTGTATACTAATTCAGGTATATATATTACTCAAAAGAAGTATGTACAGGATATGGTCAAGAAGTTTAATTTGCAGGAAGCTAAAGTCTCAAGCACTCCAATGGAGGTCAACCTAAAGCTAAGTGCTCATGAAGGGGATGAAGTCCAAGAAATTACAGGATATCAAAGTATGGTAGGTAGTTTGAATTATGCTACCTTGACAAGAATTGACATAGCATATGGAGTTAGTGTGCTAAGTCAATTCATGCACAAACCAAGAGTACCTCACCTAGAGGCAGCAAAGAATATCTTGAAGTATCTGAAGGGAACTCTAAACCATGGTTTGTACTTTCCTTATACATCAGATATTGACATTAAAGTATATTCAGATGCAGATTGGGCAGGATGCAAGGATGATAGGAGGAGCACATCAGGATACATATGTTTTGCAGGTGACAAACCTATTTCTTGGTCAGCCAAGAAGCAACCAACAGTGGCATTATCATCCACTGAAGCAGAGTATAGAGGGCTAGCCAATGCCACTCAAGAAGCTATTTGGTTAAAGCTTTTGTATACAGATTTAGGCCTATATACTAGACCTCCAATCATCTTTGGAGATAACACAAGCTCTCTTCACCTTGCAGCTAATCCAATATATCATGCTAGGACAAAACACATAGAGGTTCATTACCACTATGTGAGAGAAGAGTTGCTAAGCAAAGACATTCAATTGACTTATGTGTCCACTAATATGCAATGTGCAGATGTACTTACTAAAGCTTTGGATGGAAGTAAGTTATGCAGATTCAAATCCATGATTGGATTGCAGGATGTGATTGAAGATTGAAGATGAAGACTTAAGCCAAAGTGTTTGGCTTGAGGGGGAGTTGTTGGTGCAATTCAAGCCATCACACTTGGCTTGGAACTTTGGAAACTTGTTTTGAAACCTTTGAAGCTTAATTCATTTGAAGAAAGGACCATGTGAACTTATGCTTATAAGTTCCTACTTCTTTACCCTTTGTAAAAGTCTAAAATGACTTGGCATATGTATGAGTACACCTACTTGATTAGTCGTGGAAATTTAGAGTACTTAATGGAGAGAATATCTCCCTACTTTTAGAGGAGATATTCTAGGGAGCCTTGGATTTGAATTTCAAAATTCAAATGATCACTCAACCTCTATAAAAGATGAAGGAAAAAAGTCGCGAGTGTGATCCTCACTTCAGCTCATTTCCCGAGGCATTTTACCATTGTATCTCTGTGTGTGTGAGTGCTACATCTTAGCCTACACCACAATACCTCATTTAGCTATGCTTATCATGCTAATGAGATTGTACAATTACATCAATCAATAGATACATTCATACTTTTCAACTCTGTGTTTTTTTGAGTTATCTTCTCCAAGTCTGTCAACGGTCCAAGAGGCATATCTCAGTGCCTACTGAACCAAATCAAGTGATTCAAAGTTTGTTGGAGCCAGCTCCAAGCATACTACATGCCTACAAAATTTGAAGGTCATTGGATCAGCCATCTCGGAGAAATCTTGCTCGAAGTGGTCTCTGGTATTATCAATTTGAGTGATTCCACTTGTAAATGGTAGCTTGGTAAGCTAGTTGAATAACTCTAGGAGGAATTGTTCCAATTGTAAGTGTGCTAGTTGCACTGAGCAAAACTGTGAGCAGGTGTCAGTACCAAAATAGCAAGTTTTCTTGGATTTGTGAAGTATCAAGTAGTGTGTTTTGATTTGGTCATTACACACATCATTTGCAAAGTACATATATGATCTCTTGGTGTCATTTGGAAGCTAAGAAAGTGTACTAATCAACTCTGAAGCAAGGAGGGCTGGTACAAAGCAGGTCTAGCAGTACCAACTCAATCTTCTAGGTGTATCCAACCATTTCTCCCAACAACCTTGGTAGGTGATTGGAAGATAAGTATTACCTTCTTCACCCTCGCACATGTCCCCTATTTTGTCTAAAGGTATCTCTGGAACCTTTTGCTTAGAACCAGTTTCTGGCCTATGGGAATCAAGTTCTCGAACCTGATCCTTCACATGATTCCATAACTCCGGTTTTACTTTGAGCAGCTCTTCTAAAGTGAGATGACACTGAACCTTAGTGTTCTTCACGACTTTAGTGTTTCTTGGAACCATCGAGTCCTCATTTCTGATCAATATTGTGGGAGCTATGATCTAGAGAGATTCAGATTCCCATGGGCCTGTGAACTGTGGCAACTCTTGTAAAGAATTAGACTCAAAATCTAATCGTTCAACTTCTTGTTGCTCTGTTTGGTCTCCATAAATAGATGGGATGTCTTGTGGAAATTGATCATGAATATTATCAATCTCAAGAATAGGAGGAGGATTATGCTTCTCCTTGGCCCATTTCTCTTCTTGTATTTCCCGCAAGAACTTTTGAGAGTGTTGTTGGATTGAAAGAGGCTCTCCATCATCTATGGAGTCAGGAACATAGAATTTCTTTGGTGATGAGTTTTCTCTTTCAATAGTTAGTTGAGCCTATGGAGGTAAAGAAACTTGAGGCTCAACTGCTCTAATCTATCTGGGAATCCCTGGAAGTGCAAAGCCGGTGTAATAGCATGTGTCTGATTGAATGATTGATTGGCTTCGAACATAGCTTGAGCTAGTTCCACCATTTTTATGCACATTTTTGTCCACTCAATCTCTAAATCTGCTCTAGGGTAGCTCTTGTCTAGGTTTGCAGGTGTTGGCCCTTCTTGAAGTCGAGCCTGGTATGCCTTGAACATCATGTCCAAGTCTTCTGGGGTTGGATCTGCAAGAACAGACCCTGATTGTGGTGGTCTAGTTACAACGGTTGGTGGGTGGGGATGAGGTGGTGTGGATAAAGTTTTGACATGCGAGGGGTTTCGAGAGGCAATATCTTCTATTTTTGTTTTTGCATCTTTCAAGCTTTCTTCTAGTTCGGATAACTTTTTGGTCCACTTACGATTGGCTTTCTCTCTAGTATCCTTCCATGTTCTTGTTCTTCTCTTACTAGGCTCTCCTGATTCACTTGGCTCTGATTGCTCAGCTCGTTTAGTTTGTTGTAAGGCTTGTGCCCTAGTAATTGTGTGTAAAGGAGCCACATTATCACTACTGGAACCTGAATCCCCCACTAAGCCTACTACATTGACAGGTGTAACCTTTGGCGCACCAGAGGGATGTCCGGGACAATCTCTCAAGAGTTGTTCTTTGCCACACTCAAGACAAACAACTTGTATTGTGATGTTCTGCCCTTATGTCGGAGCTAGTGGGTGGGGTGATTGTTGTCTTGGCATAGGTTGAGGTTGGCTATATCCTTCATGTTCATACAGTCTAGGGACTCTTTGTGGTCCTGGACATGGGGTATACCTAGGAACTTCTCTGCCTTCTTCTGTCGGAGGGTACTCGTATGGTCTACAGAGGGGTGGTACAAATGGTCGTGGTTGTCTATTCATTGGATAGTTTTCGGTGTTGTAGTTGATGTACTTCTGCTCACTATAAGAGTACATGTTAGGCGATTGAGTTGGTTGTCTATCGTAAGGGTAAGGTTGTAATAACCCAATTGCTTCTCTGGAGCAGACATGAGATGGATGATCCCCACCGCAAAGTGTGCAACTTCCTAACATTGGCCCTCTCAAGGAGGAGTTCTAGTAGTTCCTTTGTCCCTGTACCCCTATTTTCTTGGCCACTAACTCTGCCACTTCCTCCATATAACTCGAACTAGAAGTTTCATTGCTCATCGTATCCTCTGGTTTGGTAGGATCCTGTGTGGTTTTGAGATCCTCAGCTAAGTTGTCTTCCAAATCTACGCACTCCTGAAGACACTCACTTAGGGTTTGCAATCGTTTTACGTATACTAAGATCCTCATTGTTCCATTGGTTAGACCTTCTAAAAATAAAGATATCATTTTTTGCTGAGAAGGTATCTCTGTCACAGGGCATCGGGCTACGTATTGCCTAAATCTTTGTGCTGCATTTTTTACTGTCTCATTAGGAGCTTGTTTGAAACTATGTATTAAGGATGATGAATTGTGCTTGATCCCTTGCTTAGTGAATTCCCAAATAAGTTCTTGGAAGAATTGTTCAATATGTTCAAAGCAACTTGGATCCAAGGATTGAAACCAGGTCAAGGCTATTCCTGTGAGGGTTAGCCCGAAGGATTCATATTGCATGAAAAAGTCATCCACTTGCTCCGCTCGCAATACCTGCTTGAATTCTGCAATCTGGTCATACGGCTCTCTTGTGCCATCGTAACGATTTCGCATACATTGGGCCAATTGGATTGGTCTCAGTATTTTGCCGGGCTCTGGGATTTGACTTATGATGGGATAAGCAGATTTTACTAGGTGTACTCCAGCTCCTACATCTTGGGGTAGTTCTGTCCTAAATGTGGTTCTATTCAGATTTCCCATTCCCTGGCTAGTGTGGCCATGGGGTTTAATTCCTGGCATGATGAATTGCTCATGTGGTCCATTGGGTATACTACCTTGGCTCGTTTGTCCTAACATCACATTTTTTGTTCTTTGTTGGGTCTCAAATGGGTTTTGTGAGGTAGTTGCCTGATCTCGAGTTAACTCTCCTCTTTCATTAATCCGATCAGGGTTTTCGGTTACTACATATATCTGGCCCATCTTGTCCCTATAAACTCCACTTTCATACTTGATAGCTGGTCTTGGAATTATTTCAGACTCTGTTGTGTTTATCATTCTTGCTATTGTCCTCTGTAGACCATCAAGGTAGATGGGTATTCCCTGCAAGTTGGTGGATATGTATTGAAGAGACGTCCTATATTCCCCTTCCATTGTAGAAATAAGGCCTTCCCTAGGTACGGAACTATGCATGTCTTCAGAAGCCAAGAGTCTCTCCCAGTTAAGTGGCATTTTTGACTGTCTAAGAACTCAGCACATAGTGTTAACTCCTGAGTTGTGAGTCCCTGATTTGGTTGTGTAGTTGACCTTAGTTTTCAGTGATATGGTACTTTATCTATCTCTCCCTAAGTGTCTACTTGATCTTAGGTTCATAAGCCTTGTCTACAAGTCCACAATTGTCCTTTGAACTGCTCAAAATCTTGTGGAACCCCTTGCTTCCTAGTCCAACCTGAGGGTCAACTTGAAAATACCCACGAGCTTTCCAACAAACCCAAGATCACTGCAAACAAATTTCGTATGAGAAAGTTATGCCAGTTCAGGGTTATGGGGGTTAAAACAGGGAAACAAGGCTTCTCTGGGATTGCTTCAAAACAGGCGATACACGATACTTAACAAGTATCACGATACTTGGAAGCAGATGATACACGATACTTGGTATGTATCGCATTACTTGAAGTAGGCGATACTCGATACTTGGTATGTATCGCGATACTTGAAGTAGGCAATACTTGATACTTGCCTTGCCACGATACACGATACTCAACTAAACGATACACGACACTTGGAATTCCCATGACACACGATATTTGGGATGTCACGATACACAATACTCGGTATGTATCGCAAAAAAATCACGATACACGATACTTGGAATTTCAACGATATCCGATATCTGTCAAGTATCGTTTTCAGATCTCTACGATACTCGATACTTCACATGTATCGCGAGAACTTTCTGACGATACTCGATATCCAACAAGTATCGTGAGAAGCTGCCTCCACGATACACGATCTTTCCCAAGTATCGTGAGAAATACTCGACGATACACGATCTTTCCCAAGTATCGTGAGAAATACTCGACGATACACGATCTTTACCAAGTATCGTGAGAAATACTCCACGATACACGATATCTGCTAGGTATCGCGAGTGTTCCTCAACGATACACAATATTCGACCACTGCAAATATCACGATACTCGACCACAAGAGTCCACGATACTCAGGTATCGCGATACCTCAACCGCGGGAGAAACACGATACTTGGATTTTTTGGAGTCCAAATTCAAATTTTTTTACAAATATGAGTACCTTGTGACCTCCTTGTCACTCCTATGTGTTTGTAGATGCCAAATCCTTCTTCAAACCCACGATATTCCTCTCACGATACTTGACACAGGTTATGTCTGAGAATATGAAGGTGGGTGGAGATGGTGATGATGATGAAGATGAAGGAGAAGAAAAACTCAAAAACTGAACTGAAAATGATGATTTTTTTACCTTCAAACGTTGCTACTCTACGTCTTACCGTCACACGCTCGTCCTCCAAGCTCTCTCCCCGACAACGGCGCCAATTTTGGTAACACTCTAGCACAATGGTGAGTACCAACGTGAGGAGCTTCACCTCATAAATGTCAATCCGTGGAGACGTGAGGACCGGCATGAAGACCAAGAGCAAGTGAAGTGCACAAGTGCATGAGTGAAAGCACACAAGCATGCACACACATACACACACACGCGCACAAGGTAAGAGCAAAGAGTGGAACAATGGAAAGCTTCTATTACAAAAGAAATCTCTTACAAAGCTGAAATCTACAACAAGCTAACCTCAAAAATGAGCTCTCCAGCCCTCTTTATAGTTTTTGAGTGGTTTTGGCCCTCTCCAGACCTAGTGTCCGGCCTAGTTAAAAATTAGGTTCTCGGGCTTATTTGGGGGCTCAAACGGAATCTAAAAATTATGAAAATTGGTAGTATGATACATCTAATACTCCTCAAGCTCAAGGACTCCTTGGCTTGAGCAAAATGGAGTTGTAAAAATAGAAAATGGTATTTACAATGATTTTTAGTGATAAAAATCACTATTTTTAAAGGGATTTCTTTTGAAAATTTGACATGTGATTCTTCGAGCTCCCTACTTGCTCCTTGCTCTTGTGTGTCCACTTCTTTGACGCGCTTCCATGCTTTTTCCTTGACCTTGAGCTTCAACAAATGGGCATCAAGCCTTTAAAACCTTGGAACTCTGGGGGAGGCAACGATGGATGGTCCTCCACTCAAAGATGTTCAAAGTCCACCATGTGGAGCCTAGGGCCTACCCTTGATGATTCTCCTATTTGCATGATGATTCTAAGTGCTTTTACAAATATCTGCTACGAAAGGATAACACATTTGCATGGAAATAAATCTCGTTCCTAGCATGGCAAGACTGCAATCCCTTTCCAGTATTGATATCTCTCCCAAGTAGCCATGTGATGTGCAATGATGTTGATGATGTCTTGGGCCTAATGCTAGTCACTAGACTTCCTACATGCATACTTTGGATAGTGCATGTTCTCATATGCATGGTTGGTGTCATCATATTTTGTTACAAAATATTACAGGATGATTATTATAATGTTGCTTTCCAACGAGCTATAGAGCTCAAAAAATGGACTTTGGATGAAAAAGTTATGTCAAATCAGGCTCCTCGGGGTCAAAACAGGGAAATAGGACCTTTTGGAAAAAATCACGATTTTGTGAAATCAAGAGAATCGCAATGCTGTGAATCTCAAGAGAATCGTGATGCTCTGAATCTCAAGAGAATCGCGATGCTCTGAATCTCAAGAGAATCGCGATGCTGTGAATCTCAAGAGAATCGCGATGCTGTGAATCTCAAGACAATCGCGATGCTATGAATCTCAAGAGAATCGTGATGCTATGAAATCAAGAGAATCGCGATGCTCTGAATCTCAAGAGAATTGCGATGCTATGAATCTCAAGAGAATCGCGATGCTGTGAATCTCAAGAGAATCACGATGCTATGAAATCAAGAGAATCGCGATGCTGTGAATCTCAAGAGAATCGTGATGCTATGAAATCAAGAGAATCGTGATGTTGTGACGTAATGGCGATGCTGGGTCGAGCTTGAAATCGTGTTTTTTTGAAAATCGTGATTGCCAGCAGAGAATCGTGTTTTTACAAAATCTTGTCTATGAGAAATTTAGAGAATCGCGATTTTGAGCACAACCAGAGAATCGTGTTTTTCAAAAACTTAGAGAATCGCGATTCTTAGCACAACTAGAGAATCGCGATTCTGAGAATGACCTTAGAATCATGTTTCCTTCAGAAAGCTTTTAGGCGGGAAATAGAAAATCATGATTTTCAAAAAAAAAATGAATTCTTGAGAGAATCGTGATTTTCATCACAAAATCGTGTTTTTTGGCGAGAAATTCAAATTTCTGAGCGTCGAGCAATGGCGAGCTCCGTATGTGCAAAAAATCATGAAAAAACACCAACGGTTGCTCTCTCTTGCACTTCCAAGCTCCTCCTCGCACAATAATGCATGAAAGATGGTATGAAAATGGTGAAAATGCACTAAAAAACAAGAAATTTCTATGAAGAAGAAGATGGAAGAAGATGGAAGAAGATGGAGATGGTGATGATGATGAAGATGAAGAAGAAAAATCAGAAAATGAACAAAAATGATAGTTTTTTTACCTTCCAACGTCGCAAATCTATGATCTTACCATCACAACGCTCGTCCTCGAAGCTCTGTCCCCGACAACAGCGCCAAAATTTGGTGTAGCTCAAGCATAAGCAACACCTCCTTTACTTGTCAATCTGTGGAGACGTGAGGACCGGTATGAAGACCACGAGCAAGTGAAAGCACAAGTGCATTATGCACACACATACACACACACGTGCACAAGGTAAGATCAAAGAGAGGAACAATGGAAAGCTTGGATTGCAAATGAGTTCTCTTACAAAAGCTCTATTCTCTAACAAGCTATCCGGCCTAGTTAAAAATTAGGTTCCAGGGCTTATTTGAGGGCTCAAATGAAGTCAAATAAAAATTATGAAAATTGGTAGGATGATACTTCTAATACTCCTCAAGCTTGAGGACTCCTCGGCTTGAACAAAATGGAGTTACAAAAATAGAAAATGGTATTTACAATGGCTTTTAGTGATGAAAATCACTATTTTTATAGGGATTTCTTCTAAAAATTTGACATACACTTCTTGGAGCTCCCTACTTGCTCCTTCTTCTTGTGTGTCCACCTCTTTGATGTGCTTCTGTGCTTTGTCCTTGACTTTCACCTTCAACAAGGGTTCTAAAGAGGTAGTTGTGTCCATCGAAAAAGTAAGAGTGGTTCTCAATACCTAGTGAGTTACTCTATGGGAGGTGATGGGAGATACTTGGATTTGAATGACCTCATTAGGTTGGGATAGGAGTCTAACTCATCACAAATCAAAGTAGGGTAAGGGTTTGCATTTCAAAAAGTTAATGGCTTCCACAGTGCCCATTGTTTCAATCAACATGTTAAAGGCACTAATGAAGGCAGCATCACTACCACTTTTTTATAGTTCTCGTTATAATACTTCATGACTTTTTTGCTCTGTAAGTCAACTTCGCGCCCACACTGCCTAGATCATGGCATATAATCTTTGGACTGTTATAGTGTAGGTTGTGGCATTATGGTTCATCTTCAAAAATCCATACTCCACCTTGTTATTCATGATGTGGCTCCTCCTTGTTGAGATCCTTGGTTATCTGCTTGATCATGTTGGCTATTGTTGTCCCCCTCATCTTCATCAGTTATTGTGTAGTCATCATCCTCTTGATATGTGGTGGTGTGGCCTTCTTCATGGTTTGTTTTTGAAATATCTAGGTTGCTCATATTCTTGTGAGAAAAACTGGGCGTCAGAGAAACAAAAGTCACTCAGGAAGGTGTCCTGCATCTCCAAATCAAATGTGGTGTTCAAATCGTCAGGCCCCAACTCGGATATAGGAAATACAAAAGTTCTTGTTGCACTCTGATCTCCTAATTTGGAGACCACTTGTTGCCTAGTTTCTTTTTCAACATCCATTGGAATAGTCGAGGCTATATTTATGGGGTTTACCGCACTTTCTTTTGTTATTCCCTCAAAGGTTGGTGTACATGATAGACGAATGTGAATCAGAGGGATGGTACATTGTGGTTCTGTGGGTGAATGTTGTGGTGATGGTTGTGGAGAAGGGGAGGCAGTGACATGTAAGCATGGAATGGAGCCCATCATACCTTTAGCTAAATGTGACCTAGGCTTGCAGGTGCTCTTGTATTTCTACAAGTGAGCACTAGAGAGGGATCTTTTCACCTGGATGTCATAGGCCACACACATGTAGATGATCTGAGTGATCACACAACATCCATGAATGACTCTTTTACAAGCCCACATCTAATTAGCCAAAAATAGTTGCTCTTGTACCCAACTAGCAAGATCAATTGTCCATGGTACAGTGTTGGCCAAGTACAAGCCAAACCAAATCTTTTTGTGTGGTTATGTGAAATGAACCTAAGCCAAAAATGCAAAATATTGCATACATATTTGTAGGGGCATGGAGAGTTTTGGTGTTATGGCTGAAATATTTGCCCATTTGAGTACATCACCTTTCTTCACAGGTTCCGAAACCAGACTCTCTTTTTCGGTGGAAGTGTAGGGAGCCACTAATCTTTAATGCTGGTTTGATCAATTGTTGGATGAGCTTGAACTTTCTGAAATGGGTTTTTGTCACCAAGGAAGGAAGTGGAAAGGTCCTTGTGTGGTCCTTCTTGTCAGAGGTGTGAAGAGTAGTAACTAAATAGTAGCACTTGTAGAAATTAGGCTTGGGTATTAGTGCTTCAAAACATTCCTTAAACTCAAGTTTCTCCCACAATAATTCCAGTTCCGTCGTGTTATATAATGCCTCAAAATCTCATGAGAAGAATTGATATCTCCCCTAGGTATTGCCACTAAAACATATTCATGCCTTGTAAATATGTTCTTCATCTGCTAGGGGTCCTCGCAAACCCTAGAACCAATGTGATTTGGAATTGATGTGGTCAGTTTTCCCTTCAAGTCCGTCATCAATGGGCATCAAGCCTTCAAAACCTTGGAACTCCGGGGGAGGCAGCGATGGATGGTCCTCCACTCGAAGATGTTCAAAGTCCACCATGTGGAGCCTAGGGCCTACCCTTTGTTGGTGTGTAAAACACCACAAGAACTAAACTAATGTGGTATTAGAAGACCTCCATAACCACCATTAGCTTAGCAAAAACTCTAACTGTGAGTCTTCATCTCTGAACTTAGTGAAAATCAAAAATTTCACTTCACAGAAATCTGCGCCTTTTCTTCAAACCTTCAATCTGACCTGTATTAACTTGATCTTTGCAAATTCCTTTGATCATTTACTAAGAAAGGTTCTTGCTAATGTTAAGTAACATATAACAAGCAAAACTTTCAAGTAATAACTTCAAAATCTTCTGATTTTGCTCCAAACTTTTCACTATGTCTGAAAACTGAAAATTTACTTCATCGATTTGACATACCTTCACTGTTAAGCTGATTTCTCTGAGTATGCGTCCCGTTTCTTAAAGATCTTTTGACCAAATGTAGTTGAGGATAGTAGCTTTAAAATGAGCTATCACTTACTGAAAACTTTACAGTATAGTTTGAGATCTGACCTTAAGAAGTTCAGGTAAATGTGCGCCAGAAAAGTCGTAACTGTCAACTACCTTACACAGTCATATGAAATGACTTAGAACTCAATGTACAAGAGGAATTAGACTTAATCCTTCTACACAAACATGTGTTGTATATCAGAGAAGATGTGTACAAATTGGCTTGGCCTAATTTTGCTCATAGCCATGGAAAACTCTCTTAGACTCAGAAGTTTTTCCTCAACATCTCTCTCAGAAAAACACGACTTTTCTCTACTCACTCAGATTTCAAAATTGAGTTCTCTCTACATGTTTTTACATCAAATTAACTTATATACCTATGGTTTACATTCTCCTAGACTTGAACTCGTAAGTTCTGAAGATCAAATGAAAAACTAGACTCTAATTTTGCACTAATTTACAATAGTGAAATTGTCCCTTCACTTAGGCTTAATTTTCTGTAGGTCTTTTCTTCACTTCTCCTTTCCTTCTTCCTTCCTTCATATGTCTTCATATATCCATGCCTAATTAGTGAGTGAAGCCCCAACAGCTCCCCCTCAATCACTAATTAGCATACTTTGACATCTTCATATAGTCTTCTTCTCTTTTATTCCTGCCATCTCTTTGAACCTACTTGTCTTCACTCCATCCAAGCTTTTTGTCATAATATCTGCAATCTGATCTTTTGTAGAAGTGTACACCACTTCAATCTCTTTCTCCATTACCTTTTCTCTGAGAAAATGATACTGTATTTCTATGTGCTTTGTCCTTGCATGAAATACAGGATTTGCTACAAGATATGATGAGCTCATATTATCTCCATGAATGATAGGTATACCTTGATCAATTCCCAAGCTTTT
Source organism: Ceratopteris richardii (assembly GCA_020310875.1). Lineage (NCBI taxonomy): Eukaryota > Viridiplantae > Streptophyta > Polypodiopsida > Polypodiales > Pteridaceae > Ceratopteris > Ceratopteris richardii. The sequence goes on from CM035438.1 coordinate 4,248,574, forward strand.
GAATAATGTCTGCATCCATATTACTTCTTTTGCTGTTTCCACAAGTCCTTTGTATTCAGCTTCTGTTGATGATAAGGCCACTGTATGTTGTTTCTTTGAACACCAACTCACAAGTTTATCTCCAATGTATATCATGTAGCCATGAGTAGATCTTCTATCATCCTGACTTCCTGCCCAATCTGAATCACTATAGGCTCTCAAACTTATATTTGATGCAAAAGGATAATACAATCCTTCTTTCAAAGTCCCTTTGATATATCTAAGAACTCTTTGACCTGCAATCCAATGTGGATCCTTTGGACAATGCATGAACTGAGAAAGAACACCAACTGCATAACTAAGATCAGGCCTTGTTAGTGTAGCATAAATTAAACTTCCCACTAAAGATTGATACTTCTTCATGTCTTTGAACTTTGCACCATCATATCTACTGAGTTTATGATTGACCTCTAGTGCTCTTGATGCCTCTCTGCAATTCTCCATGTTAAACTTCTTTAGAAGATTCAAGAGATACCTTTCTTGTGATACATATATGCCATGTTCTGCATAAGTGATTTCCATTCCAAGAAAATATGACAATTTTCCTAGATCACTTATCTTGAATTCTTTCTCAAGTAGCTTCTTTGCCTCTTTGATTCCTTCATTTGAGGTACCTGTAATTATAATATCATCTACATAAATACAAATGTAGATCATACCTTCATCTCTTCTTTTGATAAGTAAACTTGCATCTGCCTTTGAACTTTGATATCCAAGATCATTAAGATACTTTACAAGTCTATAATTCCAAGCTCTTGGAGCTTGCTTCAAACCATAAAGTGCTCTTCTTAATCTGCAAACATAATTTGGAAACTTGTGATCTGCAAACCCTTGAGGTTGCTCCATGTAAACCTCATCTGATATATATCCATTCAAAAATGCATTCTTAATGTCCAATTGACTCAATGTCCATCCTTTTGATGCTGCAATGGCAATGATTGTCCTTATGGTTGACATCTTTGCCACAGGACTGAATGTCTCATCATAATCTATGCCAAAAGTTTGAGCATAGCCTTTAACCACCAATCTAGCTTTGTATCTGGCAATAGTTCCATCTGCATGCTTTTTAATTTTGTAAACCCATTTATTTCTAATCACTTTCTTACCATTAGGCTTTGGAACAAGTTCCCAAGTTTTGTTTTCTTCAAGTGCATCAAACTCTTCCTTCATTGCTTCTTCCCATTGTCTCTTACCCTTTGCTTCATCATAGCTTTGAGGTTCTTCATCTTCCTTAACCATGTAAGCATAATTTTTCTGAGTCAAGTAAGAAGTATCATAGGAATACCTTGTAGGTTGCTTCCTCATTCTCGTTGATCTTCTTGGTTCACACTCTTCATGTATATCTGGGTGTACTTCTTCATCAAATATTGGTCCATCTTCATTTCTTCTATATGATCCAACTCTTGATGTGCTTTCTTGCATATGTTCTTCATCTCCATCTATCTGCATATGTGACTTACCTCTTGCATTCCTTCTTATCTCTTCTTCAAATGTTTCAAGGTCACAATCTTTATCTGCATACCAACTCTTCTGTTCATCAAAGGTCACATCTCTGGAAACAATAAAATGTTTAGTTAAAGGACTCCATAGCCTATAACCCATTTGCTTTTCATCATACCCAATAAACACATATTTTTCTGCCTTTGGTTCAAGCTTATGTCTGAGTTGTGATGGCACATAAGCATAGGCAATTGATCCAAACACTTTATAATGATCAAGTGTTGGTTTCTTACCCCACCAAGCTTCATAAGGGGTCATACCATTCAAAGCTCCACATGGTAGCCTATTCACAAGGTATGTAGCTGTATTTACAGCCTCAGCCCAAAGATAATTAGGGCAATTCTTTTCTTTTAACATTGCTCTTGCAAATTCAACCAATGTTCTATTTCTTCTTTCTGCCACCCCATTATGTTGAGGTGTATACCTGCAATTTATCTCTCTCTTGATACCTGCATTCCAAAGATAGTCATTAAACTCTTGGGAGAAGTATTCTCCCCCTCCATCAGACCTTAACCTCTTGAGTTTTTGACCTGTAACTCTTTCTGCATAAGCATGAAAATGTTTGAAGGCTCCAAATACTTCTGATCTTTCTTTTAGAACATAAAGGGTTATCCACCTTGTAGCATCATCAATAAACAAAACATAATACCTAGATCCATTTATTGATCCTTCTTTTGTTGGTCCCCATACATCTGTATGTATGAGTTCAAGCAAACCATCATGCTTGAAACCTTTCTTCTGAAATGGTAGTCTATGTGCTTTTCCCATCTGACAAGCTTCACACTTGTATATCATATGTTGATTCTTCACATTTGGTAGCCCCAATACAGATTGGTTCTCCACCATAGTTTTGATTCCTCTTTCATTGAAGTGTCCCAACCTCTTATGCCAAAGATCTAACTCTGTAATTACTTCATCACCATGTGTGATTAGGGCTTGACCAACATTTCCTTGCACTTTGAGAGTAAAAAGTCTACCTTCCTTCTTACCACAAACAATGGGATTGTATCCATCCTCTGGATCTTCAACAAATACCCCTTCATTTGTAAATCTGACTTGAAAACCTTTTTCAACTATTTGTCCAACACTAATCAGATTCTTTGGTATTGTTGGAACATACAAAACATTTGTTAACAAATCAGCTCCACTCCTGCACTTCACTTTTCCAATTGAATGCACATTATGTTTTGTATTGTCACCTGTTTGTACTGTATGACTTGAATTGCCTTCTTCCAATTCTGACAATAATTCTATATTACCTGACAAATGATTTGAACAACCAGAGTCAATATAAAATACCTTGAGATCCTCCTTCTCTAATGGACTTATTGAATTCACCATCAATGTTGTATGAATGTCATTTTGTGTATCATTTGCATAATTGTAATATGTGGTATTGTAAGACTGATTCTGATTCCAATTTCTTCCACCACCTCTACCAAAACTTCCTCTTGAATTCTGTCTTCCTCTTTGAAATTGATTCTGAAATCTTCCACCTCTTCCTCTGCCATTGTTGTTCTGATTTTGGCTTGATCCTTGTTGATTATGCCAACAATCATATGCTAGATGATTGCTCAATCCACAAATCCAACATGTCTTCTTGTTATTGTTCTGATTACCTCTACCTCTTCCATTTCCTCGACCTTTACCTCTGCCAATACCTCTTCCTCTTGCATAATTTGCTTGAGTTGTTGACTCTTCTTCATCCTTTGCTTTGCCTTTATCTCCTTTCTTCTTATTCTTCATGTACATTGCAGAACTTTGACCTTTGTCTCCATCTGACTTCAAGTCTTGCTCAAATGTGAGCATCAATCCAAGTAGTTGATTCAATTCTGGCACATAATGATTTAATGAGAGTTCTGTTGAAAGTACAAAAGGCTTCCATCTTTCATCACCTCTTAACCCTGCAAGTAATTGTGCTATCAACCTATGATCTTCAATATCCTCATCAATGGATCCAAGGCTATCTGCCAAGTCCTTCATCTTAGTGACATAATCACTAATGCTCTGATTTTGTTTTTTCTTGAATGTGGTGAACTCTGACCATAAGCTAGCTTTCCTAGCTTTAGTAGTATTTTGGAAGTGATCCTCCAAAGCATTCCAAATGTCTTCAGTTGTTTCTAAACCTCTGATATGTGGCAACAAATGATCTGTAATAGTGTTATATATATAAGCTCTTGCACTTGCATCTCTCTTCTGCCATAGCTTCAAAGCTTCTAGCTCTTCCTTTCTTGGATGACTCTCATCTTCAAATTTAGGCTTCTCTTCTTCACCTGTCACATATACCATTAGGTCCTTACTCATAAGTAAGGCTTCCATCCTCATTACCCAAGCAGGATAGTTATCTCTGTCCAATTTGTCAATGGACACATGATCTGCCATAGTATCCTTGCTTCTACTTCAACCTGTAAGTATAAAGTTAAAGAATGATACCTTTTGTAGACCTTTACTCTTGGAAGTAACTTCGAAATAATCCTCTGATGACTTTTGTTTGTTGAACACCTCAGCTTCCACCTTCTTTGATACAGAACTCTTCAATTCTTCTTGTATCTGCTCTCCCTTTACTCTCGAGGACCTTATCTGCTCTAATACCACTTGTTGGTGTGTAAAACACCACAAGAACTAAACTAATGTGGTATTAGAAGACCTCCATAACCACCATTAGCTTAGCAAAAACTCTAACTGTGAGTCTTCATCTCTGAACTTAGTGAAAATCAAAAATTTCACTTCACAGAAATCTGTGCCTTTTCTTCAAACCTTCAATCTGACCTGTATTAACTTGATCTTTGCAAATTCCTTTGATCATTTACTAAGAAAGGTTCTTGCTAATGTTAAGTAACATATAACAAGCAAAACGTTCAAGTAATAACTTCAAAATCTTCTGATTTTGCTCCAAACTTTTCACTATGTCTGAAAACTGAAAATTTACTTCATCGATTTGACATACCTTCACTGTTAAGCTAATTTCTCTGAGTATGCGTCCTGTTTCTTAAAGATCTTTTGACCAAATGTAGTTGAGGATAGTAGCTTTAAAATCAGCTATCACTTACTAAAAACTTTACAGTATACTTCGAGATCTGACCTTAAGAAGTTCAGGTAAATGTGCGCCAGAAAAGTCGTAACTGTCAACTACCTTACACAGTCATATGAAATGACTTAGAACTCAATGTACAAGAGGAATTAGACTTAATCCTTCTACACACACATGTGTTGTATATCAGAGAAGATGTGTACAAATTGGCTTGGCCTAATTTTTCTCATAGCCATGGAAAACTCTCTTAGACTCAGAAGTTTTTCCTCAACATCTCTCTCAGAAAAACACGACTTTTCTCTACTCACTCAGATTTCAAAATTGAGTTCTCTCTACATGTTTTTACATCAAATGAACTTATATACCTATGGTTTACATTCTCCTAGACTTGAACTCGTAAGTTCTGAAGATCAAATGAAAATCTAGACTCTAATTTTGCACTAATTTACAATAGTGAAATTGTCCCTTCACTTAGGCTTAATTTTCTGTAGGTCTTTTCTTCACTTCTCCTTTCCTTCTTCCTTCCTTCATATGTCTTCATATATCCATGCCTAATTAGTGAGTGAAGCCCCAACACCCTTGATGATTCTCCTATTTGCATGATGATTCTAGGTGCTTGTACAAATATCTGCTATAAAAGGATAACACATTTGCATGGAAATAAATCTTGTTCCTAGCATGGCAAGACTGCAATCCCTTTCCAATATTGATATCTCTTTCAAGTAGCCTTGTGATGTGCAATGACCTTGATGATGTCTTGGGCCTAATGCTAGTCACTAGACTTCCTACATGCATACTTTGGATAGTGCATGTTTTCATATGCATGGTTGGTGTCATCATATTTTGTTACAAAATATTACAGGATGATTATTATGATGTTGCTTTCCAACGAGCTATAGAGCTCAAAAAATGGACTTTGGATGAAAAAGTTATGTCAAACCAGGCTCCTGGGGGTCAAAAGAGGGAAACAGGACCTTTTGGAAAAAATCAAGATTTTGTGAAATCAAGAGAATCATGATGCTATGAATCTCAAGAGAATCGCGATGCTGTGAATCTCAAGAGAATCGCGATGCTATGAATCTCAAGAGAATCGCGATGCTGTGAATCTCAAGAGAATCGCAATGCTGTGAATCTCAAGAGAATTGCGATGCTGTGAATCTCAAGAGAATCGCGATGCTGTGAATCTCAAGAGAATCGCGATGCTATGAAATCAAGAGAATCGCGATGCTGTGAATCTCAATAGAATTGCGATGCTATGAATCTCAAGAGAATCACCATGTTGTGAATCTCAAGAGAATCGTGATGCTATGAAATCAAGAGAATCGCGATGCTGTGAATCTCAAGAGAATCGCGATGCTATGAAATCAAGAGAATCGCGATGTTGTGCACCTATGAAAATCGTGATTCTGAAGACTAGACAATCGCGATGTTGTGAGCCAATCGCGATGCTGAGTCGAGCTTGAAAATCCTGTTTTATTTAAATCGTGTTTTTTTTAAGTCACGATTGCCAGGAGAGAATCGTGTTTTCACAAAATTGTGTTTATGAGAAATTTAGAGAATCGCGATTTTGAGCACAACCATAGAATCGTGTTTTTGAAAAACTTAGAGAATCGCGATTCTGAGCACAACTAGAGAATCAGGATTTTGAGAATGACCTTAGAATCATGTTTCCTTCAGAGAGCTTTTAGGCGGGAAATAGAAAATCGTGATTTAAAAAAAAAACTTGAATTTTTCACAGAATCGTGTTTTTTGGCGGGAAATTCAAATTTCTAAGCATGGAGCAATGGCGAGCTCCGTATGTGCAAAAAATCATGAAAAAACACCAACGGTTGCTCTCTCTTGCACTTCCTAGCTCCTCCTCGCATAACTTCGCGCCCACACTGCCTACATCATGGCATATAATCTTTGGACTGTTATAGTGTAGGTTGTGGCATTAGATGGTTCATCTTCAAAAATCCATACTCCACCTTGTTATTCATGATGTGGCTCCTCCTTGTTGAGATCCTTGGTTATCTGCTTGATCATGTTGGCTATTGTTGTCCCCCTCATCTTCATCAGTTATTGTGTAGTCATCATCCTCTTGATATGTGGTGGTGTGGCCTTCTTCTTGGTTTGTTTTTGAAATATCTAGGTTGCTCATATTCTTGTGAGAAAAATTGGGCGTCAGAGAAACAGAAGTCACTCCAGAATGTGTCCTACATCTCCAAATCAAATGTGGTGTTGAAATCGTCAGGCCCCAACTCGGATATAGGAAATACAAAAGTTCTTGTTGCACTCTGATCTCCTAATTCGGAGACCACTTGTTCCCTAGTTTCTTTTTCAACATCCATTGGAATAGTCGAGGCTATATTTATGGGGGTAACCGCGCTTTCTTTTGTTATTCCCTCTAAGGTTGGTGTACATGATAGACGAATGTGAATCAGAGGGATGGTACGTTGTGGTTTTGTGGGTGAATGTTGTGGTGATGGTTGTGGAGAAGGGGAGGCAGTGACATGTAAGCATGGAATGGAGCCCATCATACCTTTACCTAAATGTGACCTAGGCTTGCAGGTGCTCTTGTATTTCTACAAGTGAGCACTAGAGAGGGATCGTTTCACCTGGATGTCATAGGCCACACACATGTAGATGATCTCAGTTATCACACAACATCCATGAATGACTCTTTTACAGGCCCACCTCTAATTAGCCAAAAATAGTTGCTCTTGTACCCAACTAGCAAGATCAATTGTCCATGGTACAGTGTTGGCCAAGTACAAGCCAAACCAAATCTTTTTGTGTGGTTGTGTGAAATGAACCTAAGCCAAAAATGCAAAATATTGCATACATATTTGTAGGGGCATGGAGAGTTTTGGTGTTATGGCTGAAATATTTGCCCATTTGAGTACATCACCTTTCTTCATAGGTTCCGAAACCAGACTCTCTTTTTCGGTGGAAGTGTGGGAGCCACTAATCTTTAATGCTAGTTTGATCAATTGATGGATGAGCTTGAACTTTCTGGAATGGGTGTTTGTCACCAAGGAAGGAAGTGGAAAGGTCCTTGTGTGGTCCTTCTTGTCAGAGGTTTGAAGAGTAGTAACTAAATAGTAGCACTTGTAGAAATTAGGCATGGGTATCAGTGCTTCAAAACATTCCTTAAACTCAACTTTCTCCCACAATAATTCTAGTTCCGTCGTGTTATATATTGCCTCAAAATCTCAGGAGAAGAATTGATATCTCCCCTAGGTATTGCCACTAAAACATATTCTTGCCTTGTAAATATGTTCTGCATCTACTAGGGGTCCTCGCAAACCCTAGAACCAATGTGACTTGGAATTGATGTGGTCAGTTTTCCCTTCAGGTGCGTCATCAATGGGCATCAAGCCTTCAAAACCTTAGAACTCCGGGGGAGGTAGCGATGGATGGTCCTCCACTCGAAGATGTTCAAAGTCCACCATGTGGAGCCTAGGGCCTACCCTTGATGATTCTCCTATTTGCATGATGATTCTAGGTGCTTGTACAAATATCTGCTACAAAAGGATAACACATTTGCATGGAAATAAATCTTGTTCCTAGCATGGCAAGACTGCAATCCCTTTCCAATATTGATATCTCTCCCAAGTAGCCTTGTGATGTGCAATGATGTTGATGATGTCTTGGGCCTAATGCTAGTCAAAAGACATCCTACATGCATACTTTGGATAGTGCATGTTCTCATATGCATGGTTGGTGTCATCATATTTTGTTACCAAATATTAGAGGAAGATTATTATAATGTTGCTTTCCAACGAGCTTTGGATGAAAAAGTTATGTCAAATCAGGCTCCTGGGGGTCAAAACAGGGAAACAGGACCTTTTGGAAAAAATCGCGATTTTGTGAAATCAAGAGAATCGCGATGCTATGAATCTCAAGAGAATCGCGATGCTGTGAATCTCAAGAGAATCGCGATGCTGTGAATCTCAAGAGAATCGCGATGCTGTGAATCTCAAGAGAATCGCGATGCTGTGAATCTCAAGAGAATCGTGATGCTATGAATCTCAAGAGAATCGTGATGCTATGAAATCAAGAGAATCGCGATGCTGTGAATCTCAAGAGAATTGCGCTATGAATCTCAAGAGAATCGCGATGCTGTGAATCTCAAGAGAATCACGATGCTATGAAATCAAGAGAATCCCAATGCTGTGAATCTCAAGAGAATCGCGATGCTATGAAATCAAGAGAATCGCGATGTTGTGCACCTATGAAAATCGTGATTCTGAAGACTAATCAATCGTGATGTTGTGAGGCAATCGTGATGCTGAGTCGAGCTTGAAAATTGTGTTTTTTATAAAACGTGTTTGTTGGAAAATCGCGATTGCCAGCAGAGAATTGTGTTTTTACAAAATCGTGTTTATGAGAAATTTAGAGAATCGCGATTTTGAGCACAACCAAAGAATCGTGTTTTTGAAAAACTTAGAGAATCGCGATTTTGAGCACAACTAGAGAATCACGATTTGGAGAATGACTTTAGAATCATGTTTCCTTCAGAGAGCTTTTAAGCAGGAAATAGAAAATTGTGATTTTCAAAAAAAATTGAATTTTTCACACAATCGTGTTTTTTGGCAGGAAATTCAAATTTCTGCGCGCCGAGCAGTGGCGAGCTCCGTATGTGCAAAAAATCATGAAAAAACACCAGCGGTTGCTCTCTCTTGCACTTCCTAGCTCGTCCTCGCACAATAATGCATGAAAGATGGTATGAAAATGGTGAAAATGCACTAAAAAACAAGAAATTTCTATGAAGAAGAAGATTGAAGAAGATGGAGATGGTGATGATGATGAAGATGAAAAAGAAAAATAAAAAAATGAACAAAAATGATAGTTTTTTTACCTTCCAACGTCGCAAATCTATGATCTTACCATCACAACGCTCGTCCTCGAAGCTCTCTCCCCGGCAACGGTGCCAAGATTTGGTGTAGCTCAAGCGTTAGCACCACCTCCTGTTGGTGCAAGTCAAGCCTTCACATTTGGCTTGGACATCTACTTTGAAGACTCTACATGAAGCAAAGACCATAGGAACTTATGCCTATGATTTCTTACCATTTTATCTCTTGTAAAAGTCTTAGTGACTTGGCATATTATGTAATCACACCTAATTGATTGAAAGTCGTGGAAAAAGTTGTTGATTGATTGAGGGAATATCTAAATCAACTTTTAGGTGAAAGATTCAAGGAGATTGATTTGAATTCTAATTCAAATTCTCACTCAACTCCTATAAAAGCTACAAGTCAAAAGTCGCGGGTGTACTTCACTCATCCCGAGGCATTTTTGTATCAATCATTGAGTGTGTGAGGTCTACTCCATAGCCTACACCTCTGAGTACCATTGAGCTATGTTTATCATGCCAATGGGAATGTACATTTACATGATCTAATACAAATACTTACATTCATCTACTCTGTAATTCTCTGAGTATACTACTCCAAGTCAGTCAACTTCAACAAGGCATATCTCAGGATCTGCTCATCCAAATCAAGTGATTCAAAGTTTATTGGAACCAACCCCAAGCATACTACATGCCTACAAAATTTGAAGGTCATTGGATCAACCATCTCAGAGAAATCTTGCTCGAAGTGGTCTCTGGTATTTGTCTACAGAGCTCCTAAAAAGTCGGGGGTAAACATATTTTTGCTAAACTCATTTCTCAGAGTATAGTTCATCATTTCTTCTCATTCCACTTGCAAATGGTAGCTTGTTAAGCTAATTTAATATGTCTAGAAGGAATTTGATCAATTGTAAGTGTGCTGGTCATACTGAGTGAAAGACTGCGCAGGTGTCAATACCAAAATAGCAAGTTTTCTTGGATTTTTGAAGTCTCAAGTAGTCTGTTTTGATTTGATCATTACACATATCATTTGCAAAGTACATATATGCTTTCTTGGTATCATTTGAAAGCTAATCAAGTGTACTAAGCATTCCTGGAGTCCAAGAGGGCTGGTGTGAAGCAGGTTTAGCAGCACCTACTCAATCTCTGAGTGCATCCAACCATCCTCTCCCAACAGTGGTATCAGAGCAAATAAGGTAACATGGGAGATGGTTTTCCTTCATTCATTGACAAATTGGACAGGAACAATTACCAAGCTTGGTCTCTAAGGATGAAGACCTATCTACAAGGAAGAAGCTTATTTGGATTCATCTCAGGAGATGAGGAATTGCCCTCATTCAAAGCAAGAGGACTACCCACCAAGGATGAACAAGAGAGGCTCAACACATGGTGTGCAAAAGATGCATTGGCAAGGCCTTACCTTCTTAACTCTATATCTGATTTCCTTTTACCTCACATAAGGAATTGCAAGACTTCCCAAGAGACTTGGGAAACCTTGTCAACATATTTCTCATCAAATACAAGGGCCAGGAAGAATCAACTATGGATTGAATTCACTACTCTTAGGAAGCAATCAAAGCAATCAGTTTCAGACTTTGTTACTAGGGTCAAAGACATTGCAGACCAGCTTGCAAGTATTGGAGAAGAGATTGAAGAGGAACAAATAGTAAGGCAGGTAATCAATGGACTAAAAGCTGATGACAAATGGGAGAGCTTTACCACAACAATGGACCTATACATGGACATACATGCTCCTGATCTAACAACTCTGATTGGTCAACTCTTCACACATGAAGCAAAGCTTACAAAGAATGGAGAGCAATCAAGAGGTAACAACTCCTCTGCTTTATACACTGATAAGAAGGTTAAAGATAAAGGTAAAAGTAAGAAGGTTGATGAAGAAGGCTCTACCTCCCAAGCAAACTATGCAGGGAGAGGTAGATCTTCAACAGGAAGAGGCAGAGGAGGTAAGTCAGGTAGGGGGAGACCCTAAAGCTCATCACCATGCAACATTTGTGGATTATCTAACCATACCACAGATGATTGCTACAAAAACTATAAGAATCAGAGAGGAAGAGGCCATCAAAGAGGTGGATACTCTCAAGGTAGAGGCAGATTCAACCAACACCAAGGCTACAATGGATACAACAATCAGTACAACAACAATTACAACCACAACCACAATATTAACTACCAAGGTGGATTCAGAAATAGAAGGGATTACAACAACTACACAGAGGAGCAAGATGACTCCCTATTGATCATGAATATGACCTCCAAGGCAGGTACAAATGATGATCATTTATTTTATATTGATTCAGGGTGTTCTAACCATGTAGCTGGTAATGTGGCACTACTCTCTGATTTGGAAGAACCCAAGGGCAAACATCAGGTACAGACAGGTGATGATACTAAACATTCTGTTATAAAGATTGGAAATGTGAAAACTTGTGATGGTAACCAAAACCTATTGAGCAGGGTACTTTATGTACCAACCATTACCAAGAACCTAATGCGTGTTGGTCAGATTGTGGAGAAAGGTTTACAGGTCAGGTTCAATCAACATGGAGCATATGTGGAGGACCCAAGACATGGATTCAAAAGGATATCCAAGGGAGAGAAATCAGGTAGATTATTTACTTTTGAGCTAGAGGACACAAAGAACATTGCTTTATACAATTACAAGGATCAAACACTTTCAGAATTAGAAATATGGCACAAGAGGTTAGGTCACATTGGTGAAAGGACTTTAAAGCAAATGTGCAGGGATCAATGTGTGCTTGGGATACCTAATGTATCCAAGCAACACATGATTTACAAGTGTGGTGCTTGTCAATTTGGTAAGTCACACAGATTACCCTATTCAAAGAAAGGTTTTATGCATGAAGACTATCTGGAATTGGTGCATACAGATGTTTGGGGACCTAGCAAGGAACCATCCATTTCAGGATCAAGGTATTATGTGTCCTTCATTGATGATTATAGCAGATGGACTGTGTTATACTTTATGAAGCATAAAGATGAAGTGTTTAATTGTTTCAAAAGATATCTTGCACTAGTTGAAAATCAAACAGGTAGAAACTTGAAAAGACTAAGGTCAGATGGGGGAGGTGAATACTTCTCCAATGAATTTGAAGACTTCTTGCAGGAAAGAGGCATCAAGAGGGAGATAACTACAAGGTACTCACCTGAACAAAATGGGGTAGCTGAAAGAAGGAATAGACTTATTGTAGAAACAGCTAGGTCTATGCTTAATGAAAAGAAGTTGCCAAATTATCTTTGGGCAGAGAGTGTATCTACTGCCACCTATCTCATTAACAGGTTGCCATCAAAGACACTTGATGGAATGACACCATATGAAGCTTGGCATGGTAAGAGACCATCATTGGATCATTGCAAAATCTTTGGTTGTATTGCATATGTGCATATTCCCTCACAGGTAAGGGGAAAGCTAGACCCTAAAGCTGAAAAATGTATCTTCATTGGTTATGACTTGAACCAGAAAGGGTACAGATTCTACAACCCCTCAAACAAAGGTTTCAAGGTAAGCAGAGATGTCATCTTTGATGAGAATGACTCATGGTATGAAAATGAATGGAGGAAGGTTAGTCTACCTTATGACATAGAAGAAGACTTCCCAAAGCTCACCAAGGAGGAACCAATCCAGAAAGAAGACTCAAGCTCAGATGATGATGACACAATTAACCTGGAGGAATTTAAGGCTTGGAAGTCCAAAGGGAAGATGAAAATGAAGAGGCTAGAGGATATACCAGAATCCTCAACTCAAGCAATGAGGAGATCTCAGAGAGAAAGTAAGAAGCCTATCAGATATGGGTATGACACTTCTCTTGTAACCAAGCATTCTGTATACCTTGCAAAGGATTTGTTGAATGAAGAACCAGGTTCATATGAGGAGGCAATCACAAAAACACAATGGAAAGAAGCTATGGATGAAGAAATAGAGGCTCTCAAGGAGAGTGACACATGGGACTTGGTACCCAAGAAGGACTCTATGAAGGTGATAGGATCCAGATGGATCTACAAGCTAAAGAGGAACTCTGATGGTACAATCAACAGGTACAAAGCTGGGTTGGTAGCCAAGGGTTTTGCACAAACCCAAGGCATTGATTATGAGGAGACATTCTCTCCTGTGGCTAAGATGCCAACAATCAGAATTTTGGTGAGTGTAGCTGCATCCAAGAATTGGAACATGTACCAATTAGATGTCAAGAATGCTTTCTTGAATGGATGGATATCTGAAGAAGTCTACATGTCACAACCACCTGGCTATGAAGATCCCAAGAAGGTAAATTATGTTTGTAAATTGAAGAAGGCTCTATATGGTTTGAAGCAGGCACCTAGAGCATGGAATTACAGGTTGACAACCTATCTCCAAGACCAAGGATTTATAATGAGCAAGGCAGATACATCATTGTTTATCAAAAGGAACAATTGAGAGGTAATCTATCTCTGTGTTTATGTTGATGACATCATCATTACAGGTAATGATGTCAGTGGGATTAGGCACATCAAAGGACAGATGATGAAGGAATTCAAGATCAATGATCTTGGATTATTAAAATACTTCTTAGGTCTTGAATTGGTTTATACTAATTCAGGTATATATATCACTCAGAAGAAGTATGTTCAGGATATGTTGAAGAAATTTAATTTGCAGGAAGCTAAAGTCTCAAGCACTCCAATGGAGGTCAACCTAAAGCTTAGTGCTCATGAAGGTGATGAAGTCCAAGACATTACAGGATATCAAAGTATAGTAGGTAGTTTGAATTATGCTACCTTGACTAGAATTGACATAGCATATGGAGTTAGTGTGCTAAGCCAATTCATGCACAAACCAAGGGTACCTCACCTAGAGGCAACAAAGAAGATCTTGAAGTATCTAAAGGGAACTCAGAACCATGGCTTGTACTTTCCTTATACATCAAATATTGACATTAAAGTGTATTCAGATGCAGATTGGGCAGGATGCAAAGATGATAGGAGGAGCACATCAGGATACATATGTTTTGCAGGTGATAAACCCATTTCTTGGTCAGCCAAAAAACAACCTATAGTAGCTTTGTCATCTACTGAAGCAGAGTACAGAGGGCTAGCCAATGCCACTCAAGAAGCTATTTGGTTAAAGCTCTTGTATACAGAGTTAGGCCTATACACAAGGCCTCCAATTATCTTTGGTGACAACACAAGTTCTCTTCACCTTGCAGCAAATCCAATATATCATGCTAGGACAAAACACATAGAGGTTCATTACCACTATGTGAGAGAAAAGTTGCTAAGCAAAGACATTCAGTTGACTTATGTGTCTACTAACATGCAATGTGCAGATTTACTCACTAAAGCTTTGGATGGAAACAAATTATGCAGATTCAAATCCATGATTGGATTGCAGGATGTAGTTGAAGATTGAAGATGAAGACTTAAGCCAAAGTGTTTGGCTTGAGGGGGAGCTGTTGGTGCAAGTCAAGCCTTCACATTTGGCTTGGACATCTACTTTGAAGACTCTACATGAAGCAAAGACCATAGGAACTTATGCCTATGATTTCTTACCATTTTTTCTCTTGTAAAAGTCTTAGTGACTTGGCATATTATGTATTCACACCTAATTGATTGAAAGTCGTGGAAAAAGTTGTTGATTGATTGAGGGAATATCTCAATCAACTTTTAGGTGAAAGATTCAAGGAGATTGATTTGAATTCTAATTCAAATTCTCACTCAACTCCTATAAAAGCTACAAGTCAAAAGTCGCGGGTGTACTTCACTCATCCCGAGGCATTTCTGTATCAATCATTGAGTGTGTGAGGTCTACTCCATAGCCTACACCTCTGAGTACCATTGAGCTATGTTTATCATGCCAATGGGAATGTACATTTACATGATCTAATACAAATACTTACATTCATCTACTCTGTAATTCTCTGAGTATACTACTCCAAGTCAGTCAACTTCAACAAGGCATATCTCAAGATCTACTCATCCAAATCAAGTGATTCAAAGCTTATTGGAACCAGCTCCAAGCATACTACATGCTACAAAAATTTAAGGTCATTGGATCAACAATCTCAGAGAAATCTTGCTCGAAGTGGTCTCTGGTATTTGTCTGCAGAGCTCCTAAAAAGTTGGGGGTAAACATATTTTTGCTAAACTCATTTCTCAAAGTATAGTTCATCATTTCTTCTCATTCCACTTGCAAATGGTAGCTTGTTAAGCTAATTTTAATATGTCCAAAAGGAATTTGATCAATTGTAAGTGTGCTGGTCATACTGAGTGAAAGACTGAGCAGGTATCAATACCAAAATAGCAAGTTTTCTTGGATTTTTGAAGTCTCAAGTAGTCTGTTTTGATTTGAGAATTACACATATCATTTGCAAAGTACATATATGCTTTCTTGGTATCATTTGGAAGCTAATCAAGTGTACTAACCATTCCTGGAGTCCAAGAGGGCTGGTGTGAAGCAGGCTTAGCAGCACCTACTCAATCTCTGAGTGCATCCAACCATCCTCTCCCAACACCTCCTTTACTTGTCAATCTGTGGAGACGTGAGGACCGGTATGAAGACCACAAGCAAGGGAAAGCACAAGTGCATTGAGTGAAAGCACACAAACATGCACACACATACACACACGTGCACAAGGTAAGATCAAAGAGAGGAACAATGGAAAGCTTCGATTGCAAAAGAGTTCTCTTACAAAAGCTCTATTCTCTAACAAGCTAACCTCAAAAGTGAGCTGTCTAGCTCTTTTTATAGTTTTTTGACTAGTTTTGGCCCTATCTAGACCTAGTGTCCGGCCTAGTTAAAAATTAGGTTCCAAGGCTTATTTGAGGGCTCAAATGAAGTCTAAAAATTATGAAAATTGGTAGGATGATACTTCTAATACTCCTCAAGCTTGAGGACTCCTGCGCTTGAACAAAATGGAGTTACAAAAATAGAAAATGGTATTTACAATGGTTTTTAGTGATGAAAATCACTATTTTTATAGGGATTTCTTCTAAAAATTTGACATACACTTCTTGGAGCTCCATACTTGCTCCTTCTTCTTGTGTGTCCACCTCTTTGATGTGCTCATGTGCTTTGTCCTTGACCTTCAGCATCAACAAGGGTTCTACAAAGGTAGTTGTGTCCATCGAAAAAGTCAGAGTGGTTCTCAATTCCTAGTCAGTTACTCTATGGGAGGTGATGGGAGATACTTGGATTTGAGTGACCTCATTAGGTTGGGATAGGAGTCTAACTCATCACAAATCAAAGTAGGGTAAGGGTTTGCATTTGAAACAGTTAAGGGCTTCCAGAGTGCCCATTGTTTCAATCAACATGTTAAAGGCACTAATGAGGGCAGCATCACTACGACTACTTTATAGTTCTCGTTATAATACTGCATGACTTTTCTGCTCTACAAGTCAACCTCTCGCCCACACTGCCTACATCATGGCATATAATCTTTGGACTGTTATAGTGTAGGTTGTGGCATTAGATGGTTCATCTTCAATAATCCATACTCCACCTTGTTATTCATGATGTGGCTCCTCCTTGTTGAGATCCTTGATTATCTACTTGATCATGTTGGCTCTTGTTGTCCCCCTCATCTTCATCAATTATTTTGTAGTCATCATCCTCTTGATATGTGGTGGTGTGGCCTTCTTCATGGTTTGTTTTTGAAATATCTAGGTTGCTCATATTCTTGTGAGAAAAACTGGGCATCAGAGAAACAGAAGTCACTCGAGAATGTCTACTCCATCTCCAAATCAAATGTGGTGTTCAAATCGTCAGGCCCCAACTCGGATGTAGGAAATATAAAAGTTCTTGTTGCACTTTGATCTCCTAATTCGGAGACCACTTGTTCGCTAGTTTCTTTTTCAACATCCATTGGAATAGTCGAGGCTATATTTATGGGGGTTACCACGCTTTCTTTTTTTATTCCCTCTAAGGTTGGTGTACATGATAGACGAATGTGAATAAGAGGGATGGTACATTGTGGTTTTGTGGGTGAATGTAGTGGTGATGGTTGTGGAGAAGGGGAGGCAGTGACATGTAAGCATGGAATGGAGCCCATCATACCTTTACCTAATTGTGACCTGGGCTTGCAGGTGCTCTTGTATTTCTACAAGTGAGCACTAGAGAGGGATCTTTTCACCTGGATGTCATAGGCCACACACATGTAGATGATCTGAGTGATCACACAACATCCATGAATGACTCTTTTATAGGCCCACCTCTAATTAGCCAAAAATAGTTGCTCTTGTACCCAACTAGCAAGATCAACTATCCATGGTAGAGTGTTGGCCAAGTACAAGACAAACCAAATCTTTTTGTGTGGTTGTGTGAAATGAACCTAAGCCAAAAATGCAAAATATTGCATACATATTTGTAGGGGCATGGAGAGTTTTGGTGTTATGGCTGAAATATTTGCCCATTTGAGTACATCACCTTTCTTCACAGGTTCCGAAACCAGACTCTCTTTTTCTGTGGAAGTGTGGGAGCCACTAATCTTTAATGCTGGTTTGATCAATTGTTGGATGAGCTTGAACTTTCTGAAATGGGTTTTTGTCACCAAGGAAGGAAGTGGAAAGGTCCTTGTGTGGTCCTTCTTGTCAGAGGTGTGAGGAGTAGTAACTAAATAGTAGCACTTGTAGAAATTAGGCTTGGGTATCAGTGCTTCAAAACATTCCTTAAACTCAACTTTATCCCACAATAATTCCAATTCCATCGTGTTATATAATGCCTCAAAATCTCATGAGAAGAATTGATATCTCCCCTAGGTATTGCCACTAAAACATATTCTTGCCTTGTAAATATGTTTAGCATCTGCTAGGGGTCCTCGTAAACCCTAGAACCAATGTGACTTGGAATTGATGTGGTCCGTTTTCCCTTCAGGTGGGTCATCAATGGGCATCAAGCCTTCAAAACCTTGGAACTCCGGGGGAGGCAGCGATGGATGGTCCTCCACTCGAAGATGTTCAAAGTCCACCATGTGGAGCCTAGGGCCTACCCTTGATAATTCTCCTATTTGCATGATGATTCTAGGTGCTTGTACAAATCTCTGCTACAAAAGGATAACACATTTGCATGGAAATAAATCTTGTTCCTAGCATGGCAAGACTGCAATCCCTTTCCAATATTGATATATCTCCCAAGTAGCCTTGTGATGTGCAATGATGTTGATGATGTCTTGGGCCTAATGCTAGTCACTAGACTTCCTACATGCATACTTTGGATAGTGCATGTTCTCATATGCATGGATGGTGTCATCATATTTTGTTACAAAATATTATAGGATGATTATTATAATGTTGCTTTCCAACGAGCTATAGAGCTCAAAAAATGGACTTTGGATGAAAAAGTTATGTCAAATCAGGCTCCTGGGTGTCAAAACAGGGAAACAGGACCTTTTGGAAAAAATCACAATTTTGTGAAATCAAGAGAATCGCGATGCTGTGAATCTCCAGAGAATAACTATGCTGTGAATCTCAAGAGAATCGCGATGCTGTGAATCTCAAGAGAATCGCAATGCTGTGAATCTCAAGAGAATCGTGATGCTGTGAATCTTAAGGGAATCGCGATGCTCTGAATCTCAAGAGAATCGCGATGCTGTGAATCTCAAGAGAATCGTGATGCTATGAAATCAAGGGAATCGCGATGCTGTGAATCTCAAGAGAATTGCGATGCTATGAATCTCAAGAGAATCATGATGTTGTGAATCTCAAGAGAATCGCGATGCTATGAAATCAAGAGAATCGTGATGCTGTGAATCTCAAGAGAATCGTGATGCTACGAAATCAAGAAAATCGCAATGTTGTGCACCTATGAAAATCGTGATTATGAAGACTAGACAATCGCAATGTTGTGAGGCAATCGCGATGCTGAGTCGAGCTTGAAAATCGTGTTTTTTTGAAAATCGCGATTGCCAGCAGAGAATCGTGCTTTTACAAAATCGTGTTTATGAGAAATTTAGAGAATCGCGATCTTGAGCACAACCAGAGAATCGTGTTTTTGAAAAACTTAGGGAATCGCAATTCTGAGCACAACTAGAGAATCACGATTCTGAGAATGACCTTAGAATCATGTTTCCTTCAGAGAGCTTTTAGGCGGGAAATAGAAAATCGTGATTTTCAAAAAAATTTGAATTTTTCACAGAATCGCGATTTTCATCACAGAATCGTGTTTTTTGGCGGGAAATTCAAATTCCTGAGTGCCGAGAAATGGCGAGCTCCGTATGTGCAAAAAATCATGAGAAAACACCAACGGTTGCTCTCTCTTGCACTTCCTAGCTCCTCCTCGCACAATAATGCATGAAAGATGGTATGAAAATGGTGAAAATGCACTAAAAAACAAGAAACTTCTATGAAGAAGAAGATGGAAGAAGATGGAGATGGTGATGCTGATGAAGATGAAGAAGAAAAATCAGAAAATGCACAAAAATGGCATTTTTTTTATCTTCCAATGTTGCAAATCTACGATCTTACCATCACAACGCTCGTCCTCCAAGCTCTCTCCTCGGCAACGACGCCAAAATTTGGTGTAGCTCAAGCGTAAGCACCACCTCCTTTACTTGTCAATCTGTGGAGACGTGAGGACCGGTATGAAGACCACGAGCAAGCAAAAGCACAAGTGCATGAGTGAAAGCACACAAACATGCACACACATACACACACACGTGCACAAGGTAAGATCAAAGAGAGGAACAATGGAAAGCTTCGATTGTAAAAGAGTTCTCTTATAAAAGCTCTATTCTCTAACAAGCTAACCTCAAAAGTGAGCTCTCTAGCTCTTTTTATAGTTTTTTGACTAGTTTTGGCCCTATCTAGACCTAGTGTCCGGCCTAATTAAAAATTAGGTTCCAGGGCTTATTTGAGGGCTCAAATGAAGTCTAAAGATTATGAAAATTGGTAGGATGATACTTCTAATACTCCTTAAGCTCGAGGACTCCTCGGCTTGAACAAAATGGAGTTACAAAAATAGAAAGTGGTATTTACAATGGTTTTTAGTGATGAAAATCACTATTTTTATAGGGATTTCTTCTAAAAATTTGACATACACTTCCTGGAGCTCCCTACTTGCTCCTTCTTCTTGTGTGTCCACCTCTTTGATGTGCTCTTGTGCTTTGTCCTTGACCTTTAGCTTCAACAAGGGTTCTACAGAGGTAGTTGTGTCCATCGAAAAAGTCACAGTCGTTCTCAATTCTTGGTCAGTTACTCTATTGGAGGTGATGGGAGATACTTGGATTTGGAAGATAGGAGTCTAACTCATCACAAATCAAAGTAGGGGAAGGGTTTGCATTTCAAAAAGTTAAGGGCTTCCACAGTGCCCATTGTTTCAATCAACATGTTAAAGGCACTAATGAAGGCAGCATCACTACCACTACTTTATAGTTCTCGTTATAATACTTCATGACTTTTTTGCTCTGTAAGTCAACTTCTTGCCCACACTGCCTACAACATGGCATATAATCTTTGGACTGTTATAGTGTAGGTTGTGGCATTATGGTTCATCTTCAATAATCCATACTCCACCTTGTTATTCATGATGTGGCTCCTCCTTGTTGAGATCCTTGGTTATCTGCTTGATCATGTTGGCTATTGTTGTCCCCCTCATCTTCATCACTTATTGTGTAGTCATCATCCTCTTGATATGTGGTGGTGTGGCCTTCTTCATGGTTTGTTTCTGAGATATCTAGGTTGCTCATATGCTTGTGAGAAAAGCTGGGCGTCAGAGAAACAAAAGTCACTCGAGAATGTGTCCTGCATCTCCAAATCAAATGTGGTGTTCAAATCGTCAGGCCCCAACTCAGATATAGGAAATACAAAACTTCTTGTTGCACTCTGATCTCCTAATTCGGAGACCACTTGTTCCCTAGTTTCTTTTTCAACATCCATTGGAATAGTCGAGGCTATATTTATGGGGGTTACCGCGCTTTCTTTTTTTATTCCCCCTAAGGTTGGTGTACATGATAGACGAATGCGAATCAGAGGGATGGTACGTTGTGGTTTTGTGGTTGAATGTTGTGGTGATGGTTGTGGAGAAGGGGAGGCAGTGACATGTAAGCATGGAATGGTGCCCATCATACCTTTACCTAAATGTGACCTGGGCTTGCAGGTGCTCTTGTATTTCTACAAGTGAGCACTAGAGAGGGATCTTTTCACTTGGATGTCATAGGCCACACACATGTAGATGATCTGAATGATCACACATTATCCATGAATAGCTCTTTTACAGGCCCACCTCTAATTAGCCAAACATAGTTGCTCTTGTACCCAACTAGCAAGATCAATTGTCCATGGTACAATGTTGGCCAAGTACAAGCCAAACCAAATCTTTTTGTGTGGTTGTGTGAAATGAACCTAAGCCAAAAATGCAAAATATTTCATACATATTTGTAGGGGCATGGAGAGTTTTGGTGTTATGGCTGAAATATTTGCCCATTTGAGTACATCACCTTTCTTCACAGGATCCGAAACCAGACTCTCTTTTTCCGTGAAAGTGTGGGAGCCACTAATCTTTAATGCTAGTTTGATCATTACTCGATGAGCTTGAACTTTCTAAAATGGGTTTTTGTCAGCAAGGAAGGAAGTGGAAAGGTCCTTGTGTGGTCCTTCTTGTCAGAGGTGTGAAGAGTAGTAACTAAATAGTAGCACTTGTAGAAATTAGGCTTGGGTATCAGTGCTTCAAAACATTCCTTAAAATCAACTTTCTCCCACAATAATTCCAGTTCCGTCGTGTTATATAATGCCTCAAAATCTCATGAGAAGAATTGATATCTCCCCTAGGTATTGCCACTAAAACATACTCTTGCCTTGTAAATATGTTCTACATCTGCTAGCGGTCCTCGCAAACCCAAGAATCAATGTGATTGGAATTGATGTGGTCAGTTTTCCCTTCAAGTGGGTCATCAATAGGCATCAAGCCTTCAAAACCTTGGAACTCCGGAGGAGGCAGCGATGGATGGTCCTCCACTCGAAGATGTTCAAAGTCCACCATGTGGAGCCTAGGGCCTACCCTTGATGATTCTCCTATTTGCATGATGATTCTAGGTGCTTGTACAAATATCTGCTACAAAAGGATAACAGATTTGCATGGAAATAAATCTTGTTACTAGCATGGCAAGACTGCAATCCCTTTCCAATATTGATATCTCTCCCAAGTAGCCTTGTGATGTGCAATGATGGTGATGATGTCTTGGGCCTAATGCTAGTCACTAGACTTCCTACATGCATACTTTGGATAGTGCATGTTCTCATATGCATGGTTGGTGTCATCATATTTTGTTACAAAATATTACAAGATGATTATTATAATGTTGCTTTTCAACGAGCTATAGAGCTCAAAATATGGACTTTGAATGAAAACGTTATGTCAAATCAGGCTCCTGGGGGTCAAAACAGGGAAACAGGAGCTTTTGGAAAAAATCACGATTTTGTGAAATTAAGAGAATCGCGATGCTGTGAATCTCAAGAGAATCGCGATGCTCTGAATCTCAAGAGAATTGCGATGCTGTGAATCTCAAGAGAATCGCGATGCTGTGAATCTCAAGAGAATCGCGATGCTATGAATCTCAAGAGAATCGCGATGCTATGAATCTCAAGAGAATCGTGATGCTATGAATCTCAAGAGAATCGTGATGCTATGAAATCAAGAGAATCCCGATGCTGTGAATCTCAAGAGAATTGTGATGCTATGAATCTCAAGAGAATCGCAATGCTGTGAATCTCAAGAGAATCGCGATGCTATGAAATCAAGAGAATCGCGATGCTGTGAATCTCAAGAGAATCGCGATGCTATGAAATCAACAAAATTGCGATGTTGTGCACCTATGAAAATCGTGATTCTGAAGAGTAGACAATTGCGATGTTGTGAGGCAATCGTGATGTTGAGTCGAGCTTGAATATCGTGTTTTTTTTAAATCATGTTTTTTTGAAAATCGTGATTGCCAGCAGAGAATCGTGTTTTTACAAAATCGTGTTTATGAGAAATTTAGAGAATTGCAATTTTGAGCACAACCAGAAAATCGTGTTTTTGAAAAACTTAGAGAATCGCGATTATGAGCACAACTAGAGAATCGCGATTCTGAGAATGACCTTAGAATCATGTTTCCTTCAGAGAGCTTTTAGGCGAGAAATAGAAAATCGTGAATTTCAAAACAGTTTGAATTTTTCACAAAATTGTGATTTTCATCACAGAATCGTGTTTTTTGGCGGGAAATTCAAATTCCTGAGCGCCGAGCAATAGCAAACTCCGTATATGCAAGAAATCATGAAAAAACACCAACGGTTGCTCTCTCTTGCACTTCCTAGCTCCTCCTCGCATAATAATGCATGAAAGATGGTATGAAAATGGTGAAAATGCACTAAAAAACAAGAAATTTCTATGAAGAAGAAGATGGAAGAAGATGGAGATGGTGATGATGATGAAGATGAAGAAGAAAAATCAGAAAATGAACAAAAATGACAGTTTTTTTACCTTCCAACATCGCAAATCTACGATCTTACCATCACAACGCTCGTCCTTGAAGCTCTCTCCCCCGGCAACGGCGCCAAAATTTGGTGTAGCTCAAGCGTAAGCACCACCTCCTTTACTTGTCAATGTGTGGAGACGTGAGGACCGGTATGAAGACCACGAGCAAGTGAAAGCACAAGTGCATGAGTGAAAGCACACAAACATGCACACACATACACACACACATGCACAAGGTAAGATCAAAGAGAGGAACAATGGAAAGCTTCGATTGCAAAACAGTTATCTTACAAGAGCTCTATTCTCTAACAAGCTAACCTCAAAAGTGAGCTCTCTATCTTTTTTTATAGTTTTTTGACTAGTTTTGGCCCTATCTAGACCTAGTGTCCGGCCTAGTTAAAAATTAGGTTCCAGGGCTTATTTGAGGGCCCAATGAAGTCTAAAAATTATGAAAATTGGTATGATGATACTTCTAATACTCCTCAAGCTCGAGGACTCCTCGGCTTGAACAAAATGGAGTTAGAAAAATAGAAAATGGTATTTACAATGGTTTTTAGTGATGAAAATCATTATTTTTATAGGGATTTCTTCTAAAAATTTGACATACACTTCTTGAAGCTCCCTACTTGCTCCTTCTTCTTGTGTGTCCACCTCTTTGATGTGCTCCTGTGCTTTGTCCTTGACCTTCAGCTTCAACAAGGGTTCTAGAGAGGTAGTTGTGTCCATCGAAAAAGTCAGAGTGGTTCTCAATTCCTGGTCAATTACTCTATGGGAGGTGATGGGAGATACTTGGATTTGAATGACCTCATTAGGTTGGGATAGGAGTCTAACTCATCACAAATCAAAGTAGGGTAAGGGTTTGCATTTGAAAAATTTAAGGGCTTCCACAGTGCCCATTGTTTCAATCAACATGTTAAAGGCACTAATGAAGGCAGCATCACTACCACTACTTTATAGTTCTCGTTATAATACTTCATGACTTTTTTGCTCTGTAAGTCAACTTCTCGCCCACACTGCCTACATCATGGCATATAATCTTTGGAATGTTATAGTGTAGGTTGTGGCATTAGATGGTTCATCTTCAATAATCCATACTCCATCTTGTTATTCATGATCTGGCTCCACCTTGCTGAGATCCTTGGTTATCTGCTTGATCATGTTGGCTATTGTTGTCCCCCTCATCTTCATCAATTATTGTGTACTCATCATCCTCTTGATGTGCGGTGGTGATGCCTTCTTCATGGTTTGTTTTTGAAATATCTAGGTTGCTCATATTCTTGTGAGAAAAACTGGCATCAAAGAAACAGAAGTCACTCGAGAATGTGTCCTGCATCTCCAAATCAAATGTGGGGTTCAAATCGTCTGGCCCCAACTCGGATATAGGAAATACAAAAGTTCTTGTTGCACTCTCATCTCCTAATTCGGAGACCACTTGTTCCCTAGATTCTTTTCAACATCCATTTGAATAGTCGAGGCTATATTTATGGGGGTTACCGCGTTTTCTTTTGTTATTCCCTCTAAGGTTGGTGTACATGATAGACGAATGTGAATCAGAGGGATGGTACGTTGTGGTTTTGTCGGTGAATGTTGTGTTGATGGTTGTGGAGAAGGGGAGGCAGTGACATGTAAGCATGGAACGGAGCCAATCATACCTTCACTTAAATGTGACCTGGGCTTGCAGGTGCTCTTGTATTTCTACAACTGAGCACTAGAGAGGGATCTTTTCACCTGGATGTCATAGGCCACACACATGTAGATGATCTGAGTCATCACACAACATCCATGAATGAGTCTTTTACAGGCCCACCTCTAATTAGCCAAAAACAGTTGCTCTTGTACCCAACTAGCAAGATCAATTGTCCATGGTACACTATTGGCCAAGTACAAGCCAAACCAAGTATTTTTGTGTGGTTGTGTGAAATGAACCTAAGCCAAAAATGCAAAATATTGCATACATATTTGTAGGGGCATGGAGAGATTTGGTGTTATGGCTGAAATATTTGCCCATTTGAGTACATCACCTTTCTTCACAGGTTCCGAAACCAGACTCTCTTTTTCCGTGGAAGTGTGGCAGCCAATAATCTTTACTGCTGGTTTGATCAATTGCTGGATGAGCTTGAACTTTCTGAAATGGGTTTTTGTCACCAAGGAAGGAAGTGGAAAGGTCCTTGGTTGGTCATTCTTGTCAGAGGTGTGAAGAGTAGTAACTAAATAGTAGCACTTGTAGAAATTAGGCTTGGGTATCAGTGCTTCAAAACATTCCTTAAACTCAACTTTCTCCCACAATAATTCCAGTTCCGTCGTGTTATATAATGCCTCAAAATCTCATGAGAAGAATTGATATCTCCCCTAGGTATTGCCACTAAAACATATTCTTGCCTTGTAAATATGTTCTGCATCTGCTAGGGGTCCTCGCAAACCCTAGAACCAATGTGATTGGAATTGATGTGGTCAGTTTTCCCTTCAGGTGGGTCATCAATGGGCATCAAGCCTTCAAAACCTTGGAACTTCGGGGGAGGCAGCGATGGATGGTCCTCCACTCGAAGATGTTCAAAGTCCACCATGTGGAGCCTAGGGCCTACCCTTGATGATTCTCCTATTTACATGATGATTCTAGGTGCTTGTACAAATATCTGCTACAAAAGGATAACACATTTGCATGGAAATAAATCTTGTTCCTACCATGGCAAGACTGCAATCCCTTTCCAATATTGATATCTCTCCCAAGTAGGCTTGTGATGTGCAATGTTGTTGATGATGTCTTGGGCCTAATGCTAGTCACTAGACCTCCTACATGCATACTTTGGATAGTGCATGTTCTCATATGCATGGTGAAAGAAACTTGGAGAAGCTTGTCGAAGGTAGAAAAGTGCGTTTCGAAGCGATCAAGTTTGGTCAAGCCAACCGGCACAAGAACAGTCCTTGAGCTTATGGAGACTCAAATAGAACTTATAGGCATGCTATAAATGAAAAGAAACACACTATGTACCTTGGAGCATCAAGGAGAATGAGTCGATACAAAACAGATAGGTTCGCGGGTCGACTAGCTCAAAAAAACTTACTATCTATGGAAGAGACAATGAACTTCAAATGCCCATAGCGACCAGCATGATTACAATTAGAAAAAATCCTTTTATGGGAGTGATACACATAGGGTTGAGTGTATGGAATGCACAAAAGTATAAGGAATAAGCAAAATATGCTATAGGAATGAATGCGACATTCACCGGTGGTACTTCCTATTTTTCAGGAATACACAGAGATTGACCCCGAGGCAGAAAAACTGAGATTTCTCCAAATCTGCTGAACCAAATGCTTTGAAACTTTACAGGCTTAAACTAGATACTGATACCTTTCCAATGAGTTCTCTTGCACTCAATTTGGAGCTCTGAGGAGAGAGCAGCAGCCTCTGCAAGATTACTGTTGGCGAAGAAGATGATGCAGAAAATTGAAGGAGCAAGACAATGATGGTCACAAGTGTATGTATATTGCTTCCATGTATAATACAAGTGATTTCAACTCCTTATATAGCCTCTAGGAGTGTTCCACGACTTTTAAAACTTGAATTTGAATTCAAATGAAGGTGGGAATGGTTGTTGGAGGGAATCAATTCACTTCCCTACAATCTAGGAAAAGTGAAGATCTTGATTGATCTACTTTTAGGTGACTTGATTTGCTTGATTGAATGCAACTTCTGTAAGAAAAAATAACAGCACAGCGGAATAGACCTGTAGACAGAGTTGAGAGAAAAACGCAGACAAAGATAGACGCAGACTGAGAGGTAGAGAACTCAAATTCTCAGATTGCAAAGCATAATGCAGTTACAATGATGGTGCTGTCCACCCGTGCGCTCCCACTGTGGAGCTTAGATGGCGATCTAGACAGACTCTAGATGAAGGGCTTACTACTGCGCAATGCTATATAAAGCTCAACCTGGGCTGTGCTTATATAGCTTTTTCAAGGCGGTTCGGTATAGATAAACGTAGTCGGGAGATACAAATTAGTCGGTAAAATATATGATCCGACAATATCTCCACGACCAGAAGTCCTACCGTCTCGGCCCTACGGGCCAGGGGGATAGGCCCCCCGGACCCCGCAGAAGGGGGCAAGCCCCCCTCTGCACTCCCCCCATTAAGGTTCTATGGGGAAACCGCACGACGCCACAGGGCCTTTACCTTAAATGATAACCCAATGGCCTGGAAGTTTATGCCCTACCTAACCTGACGGCTAGGCTCACAAAGATCATCTATAACCATCAACGGTCACACATAGACCTCATCTAACTTGGAAGTTAGGGTTCCACAAATGTCCGGGCTCTCATAATGGCTTCTCCTCATAATGGGGGCCTTACAACTTAGAGCACCATGGATCATTTGTGGTCACATGAGGGTGGAGTATTGAGCATATCTAACACCCCCCCTCAATGTCCACCCAATGGTGAACTACCTCCTTGGTCCAATCCCAAGCTTTGGAAAGTGTCGAAGAAGTTGCTCTCTCCCAAGAGCCTTGGTGAAGATGTCTGCTCCATTTTCTTCAGTAGGGCAATAGGTTATCTCCACGACCTTGTCCTCAATCAACTCACGCACATAGTGATACTGGATTTCTATGTGCTTCGTACGTGCATGGAAAACAGGATTTTTGGCGATGGCCATGCAACTTTGGTTGTCACACTTCAACTCTGTAGCCTCTTGTCCTTGTATTCCTATGTGCCATAGGATCCTCCTCAACCATACTGCTTCACATGCTGCAATGCATGCAGCTTTGTACTCAGCTTCAATAGAAGATAATGCTACAGTCGGTTGCTTCTTACTGATCCAAGAGAAAATCCCTGATCCTAAAGAAAAGCAATATCCAGAAACTGATTTTCTGGTATCAATATCTCCTGCCCAATCTGAGTCACAGTATCCGGCAAGAGATGATCCTTCTTCATAAAGAATACCATAATCAGTGGTTCCTTTCACATACCTGAGTATCCGCATGCTTGCCTTCCAATGAGTTTGGCAAGGTTTATTAGAGAACCTGCTTACTACTCCAACAACATAAGAGATGTCTAGTCTGCTATTGCACAAGTAGATGAGACTTCCAACTAATTTCCTGAATCTTCTAATATCCACTGGAGGTGAAGTATCTTCAATAGATAATTTTGTGTTGACCTCCATGGGTGTAGAAATTTCCTTGCAATCCTCCATGTCGAATGCCTTCAATATCTGCCTTGCATACTTTTGTTGAGAGATGAAAATCTTCCCTGGTTCCTGCCAAACTTCAAGACCTAAGCAATAATGCATTAAGCCCAAGTCTGTCATTTCAAATTCTGAACTCAGGGCATCTTTTGTTTGTTGAAGAAGAGCATCATCATTTCCTGTAATCACAAGGTCATCTACATAGAGTACAAGCACAATTGTCTTCCCTCCTTTCTTTAGAACATACAAGTTAGCATCAGAAGCACATCTTTTGAACCCTAGATTCAAGAGATACTTATCTATCCGTTGGTACCATGCTCTAGGGGCTTGTTTTAGCCCATATAATGCCTTCTTCAGCTTACATACCTTGTTCTGTGAATGGGGAGCCTCAAACCCTGGTGGCTGAGACACATATACCTCCTCCTTGAGGTCTCCATTCAGGAACGCTGATTTAACATCCATGTGATAGACTGGCCAACGCTTATGTGCAGCCACAGCTAGTACTACTCGGATAGTAGTCATTCTTGCAGTCGGGGCAAATGATTCACAAAAGTCAATGCCTTCAACTTGTGAGTAGCCCTGTGCAACAAGTCTTGCTTTATATTTTTCTAGAGTACCATCAGCCTTGTACTTTAGCTTCCAAACCCACTTGGTGCCAATGACTTTACGCTTAGGGGGTCGATCCACTAGCTCCCAAGTTCCATTCTTCATGATATTGTTGTATTTTGTTTGCATGGCAGCCCTCCAATTCGGATCATGGAGTGCCTCTTCCACATTGCTTGGTTCCTTCGCTTCTTCTTGAATGAGATCAGCCATCAAGGCTGTGTTTACAATATGGGTGCTTGCCCGTCTCTGTTCCTCTATTCTCTGTGATCGCCTCGGTCCATCTGCAACCTGTTCTAGTGACTGTGGGATGGGGTTTGCAGAATCATAGAGCTGCCTCACCCAACGTGGCAATGGCTTTTCCACTTGGGTGTCGGCAGGTTGGTGACTTTTAGACTCATCATGTAAAGATGATGCTTCCTTCTCTTGTGTGGAAGGGATAGCTCTTGGGCCAGGTTCATAGTGGATTGCCCCTTCGCCTGATGATAAAGTGGAAGCTCTCTTATCCTCCTCCACTGCATGTGGCTGCTCCTCCTTGAACACCACATCACGACTCGCCATGATCTTCTTAGCCTCAGGGTCATAAAGCTTATAAGCCTTCTTATCTTCGCTGTACCCCAGGAAGATACATTTGATGCTTTTTGGTTGAAGCTTGTTTCTCTCCCTATCTGGAACATGTACATAACATTCACTTCCAAATACTTTGAAATGGGAAACAGAAGGCTTTTTACCCGTGTAGGCTTCTTGTGGAGTCTTTCCATCAAGTGCCTTGGTGTAGCTTCGATTCAAGATGTAGACAGCAGTGTTGACAGCCTCTGCCCAAAACTGATTAGGCAAACCCTTTCCTTTCAACATGCACCTTGCCATCTCCATGATGGTTCGATTCCGGCGTTCTGCAACACCGTTCTGTTGAGGACTATGTGCCACTGTGAGTTGATGCTTGATTCCCTTACTCTTGCAGAAATCTTCAAACTCTATTGATGTGAACTCACCACCACCGTCTGTCCTGAATTTCTTCATCTTTTTCCCTGTTTCAATTTCAACAAGCTGAAGCCATTCTTTAAACTTACCAAAAGCTTGAGCCTTATCGCGAAGGAAGTACACCCACATCTTCCTGCTATAGTCGTCGACAAGTAACATGAAGTAGGAAGATCCGCCCAAGGCCTGTGTAGGCATTTTTCCGCACAAGTCAGCATGCACCAACTCTAGAGGATAGCTTGCCCTGTTCTTGCTTTCTTGTGGAAATGCCTTCCTTTGTTGCTTGCCCATCATGCAAGCTTCACATGGTTCCTTCATTTCTGCAATCGATGGTAGGTGTGCAACCATACCTCTGCGATGCATCTCCTTTAGTACAGGGTATCCAATGTGGCCGAATCTCTCATGCCATAGCTTACTTGTGCCCACATTTTGTTGGAGCATGCAATCTCCAAATCCACCGCTCATAGCACTTCGGTTTCCTCATAGAAAATACATCGGAAAAAACCTCATAGATATTTTGCACATGACCCTACTCTTAGAGTCTTCTCTTAATATATCCATGTGAACCAAATCTTATAAAAAACACACGAAAAAAATAGCATATAGTAAATTCTTCACAAAAGAGAATCCGTAAAATTTTCACGAATAGCATTCCTTAAATCAAGGACAACTAGCGCATATTTTCTTATTAGAAAGTTGTATCATTGTGGTGACTTTGCCGCTTCAGCTTAGTTGTATATAAGCATGCAAATCTAATGAAACATCGGGCGACATTACGTATCTCTTGCATATCTATTGCCTGTCGACCCCGTGATGTCTGTGTTCTCTTTTTTCTATATGACTTGAGCATGAATTGCATTATCTCTGTACATTCTCTCTGATTATCATCTATAGCAACTCTTTCGATGCAATGGAGAGCTTGCTTATTTACTTGGTGATGAACGTGCGTATATACACTTGAATGAAGTTCATAGTACTCAGCGCTGGAGATCGACTATTCAAATATAAGCCTGCATCTGCACATTCAATAATATGCTTGCGCATATATACATGATTATGAGTCTATTGTGTTCAGTACCAGTATTTGTATACATACTTGATCACAGGCTGATACATAAATATACAAATGTACATTTATTGTATTCAGCGTTAGTGATGTGATCATAACTTGACGCAAGAGTTCACTTTGAACGTTCTCAGTGTTCGAAGTTGGTAATGATTGATCCATGTAATATAAATGTGTTGTATCATAATTGTTTTGTATGCTTAAGAGATCACGTCAGTCATGAACAGACATGTTTTTGCAATAAGGTAAAAACCATGCATACTATTCCATTTGTGTGGTATACTCATAAAGTGCACGAACTGATATGAGATGTACCTGCAACTTTACACCATATATGTGCGCATCCTCAGTATACAGAATATTTAAATGTTTCTGCAGTCTATCTAGTATACGAGACAACTAATATTAATGTATGATCAGTGTTGCATCTCAGTAGTTCAATTATGTAGACTGCGGGTGCACACAAGTATAATCTTGCTGACATCATGAACAATGTAAGGTACAAGTTCACTTATGCAGGTATGGTTAAGGTTACTGCTGAGGATCATAGCTACACACATGTGAAGACTGTTGCGGGACTCAACTGAAGTTACAGCTCATCTCCGGCTCATGTACTTTGTGCATAAGCAAGATATCATTGGGATTAATGATTTACATCAAAGCTTCAGATATTATCGACGAGTGCTGCCGAAGCCAAACAGGAGCTATTCTGGAAGTGTACACATATGCTCATGAGTACAGAATTACTCATGTTTATGCATGCAATATCTAAATTGTGTTTACCATCACAACTCTTATATTCAAAGTCTATTGATACACTATCACTTCAAGATTGATCTTGTTGCATAAACCATTCAGGTCCACATTAATCTATTACGAATAGTCTATGAAGTCATCCATGCTCTAGTGTAATCTTGAGTACATCACATTGAAGTTCTTTGTTATACTCATGATCCTAATCAAGCTGAACCATATTTCTGATTATGTTCAACTCCTAGAGTCAACTCACACTTTTCATTATAATACCCGCTTCCGCGTGAGTGTATTTTTTTTCACTCTCTTTACTCACAGTGGTATCAGAGCCATGTAGAGCCATTGAGAGTCACTCCAAACCTTTCTTAGTCATTGACGAATTCTCGTCAATACTTTCTACTTGGTAATTTTCAATGATGCAGGAAAATCAACATTTGTTGAAGAAAGGCGTCCAAGTTGATCTATGAAGTGATGAGTTTGGAGATACGATTTCAGCTACATCAACAGCTTATGTTGTATGTTCTATACAGAGTCTAATGAAGCAAGACAAAGCAATGCTACACGTGGATACATCTTGATGTTCTCTATTAAGACATTCATGTGCAAGCTTGTATTTATGATTACTTCAAGAAGTCGAGTTTCCTTGATATACTCATGGCTGAGATATTTTTATGCTTTTTATCACTTGATTGTATGACTACCCAAATAATCTTGTAAAGATGTTTTTGGTTACATGACACGGTTTAGCATCAAGGATTACCTTAGGCCTCAAACAATTACTTCATTGTACACTACAATTGTTATGTTTGAGGCACAAGAAGCTTTTACTTCTAAAGCGTTATAATTATCATGTTGGCTACACAACTCTCCCACCTTGTCAATCAAGGGGAGTGTGAGGCCATTGAATTTATTCCATGATGTTAGAAGAAACATGCTATTTGGGTCAAAGGTAACATTTGTTACAGGTCACTTCTTTGCAAAGTCAACCATACAAGAAGTCGAATTCAAGCTATTCTTGCGGATCAAGTTGGTACATTGAAGCATCGAGGAAAATGAAGATTACCCTCTTTGGCATAATCCATGAAGTGTTCTTCCAAGCATATGCCCAAAAATTAATTATGTTGGAGTTTTTTATGTAATTGTTATCTTTGAAAGTATTTCTTTCTTTGAATCTCTTGTGCCAAGCAATGGAGACATTGCATGTGTGATTCGACATTCAAGAAAGAGCATGCATCATATAATCCATGGAATGCAATCATGTAAAGATAGGGATAAAGCTACAAGGATTTATATAAACGTGCAAGTGGTCGACTCAAAAGCGAAGGTTGTGAGGAAAGATCTTGCAGAACTGATATCAAAGGAAGAAGCATCCTCAAACTATGAGGAAAGCATAGGATAAAGAAGGGAAGCTCAAAGACTCGCCAATAGAAGATCGTCCTCAAAGAAGACAAAGAAGGCTCGGAAATCAAGGCTCGAAGCAAGGCTTATCATCAATACAAATGAACTTCAAGGTGAAGATATCATGAAGGCTTACACAACTAACAAGGCCAAAGGAACAAAATTGGTGGTAATTTCAAAACGGCTCTCTTGACAACCTGTGAATGATTGAAGATCATTATTCACAAAGGATTCAATTCATCAACGAGGAGGCATTTCTGATTGAAACACTTATCTGGTATTGTATATCAACTTGGTATCTCTCTTGATAGTATTTCATCGTTTATGATCCTTGTGCACTTAAAACCATGGGTAGGATCAATGCATCACATAGATCTATCTTGGATATACCCATTCATTAGCATCAACCTCTTCTAAGCCTCCTCATAGGAATCCATGTTATGACAATGATCGTTCCCCTTGTAAATGACTATACACCACATACACTTGTATCAAAAGAATATCTTAAAGATAATCTTTATAGCCCTAGTCCATCTCACATTAGCTTTTGTCAAAGCTATGTCTCTTGTTTTGGGACTTGTACACACAAATAGAAATTGTATTTGCAGCCGAGTGCTACTCAAGCACTCTTTCTATCATCAAGAAGCTTAAAAAAAGGATCATTCAAAGTGTTCAAAGCAAAGACCATAGAAGCCACTATTCAAAGGCTTACCTATCCTATGGAAAGGACTACATCGAAGCCTACTTCTCCACATCGATTGGAAGAAGTAAAAGAAGCCATTGACTAAATGAAGACTTCCACAAAGCAAGAAGAAGAAGGACGTGCATTCAATGCACTCAATCAAAGAAAAAGACTTCTGCGTAGAAGAAGGATATGCATTCAATCAGAACGACATTCATCCAATAAAAGAAGTGAACTTCCTCATAATAGGAAGATGAAGAAAGTGCATTCAACGCACTCATACAAGGTAAAATAAGCTTATTTCACTTGAAGTCTTATAAGCACTTTATATGTGCTTTCACTTATGTTCATCTACAAAAGCAAAACCTTGGATACACTCTCATGTATTAAGAGTCACATTTAAAGATTTGACAAGGCCTGCATATTATCACACAAATCACATTTCTTTGTAAAGCATAGTCGAGATAGTCATGGTGGATCAAACTCCCTTTCTCATTAACCAATGTAAAGGACCAACATATATAGTCGAGTACAATACAAGTGGTGTGAGCACTTGATAAATAGTTATGGCAGAATTGTTCTTTACACATAAGAAGTGAAATCACAAAATGAAGAATCAAGAAGCTGGGATCTTGATTAGCTTCATTCTTTTATGAAAGCTATCAAACAGGTGAAGGAATAGAATCACTCTAGAGCTAAAGCCTTGCTCGCTCCAAGATGAGTGTGAAAAACCACAACCTCTGAACTTTGCATTGGACAAAGTTAAGTTGTTATACATAGATGGCAAAAGCCATAGATAAAGCCTTTTGTTGCTTTGTAACTTGTTCCGAAACTTCATCATGTAACTTGGTCCAATTCACCATCATTATGAGCTTATTTATGAAGCTCATGTACTTCTTTATTTGAAACATTTATATGTATCAAGAATTACCATACAAAGGAACTATCAGATTGAAGGGGAGCTACTCTTGAAGATCAACCACATGAAGGAAAGACTACTCTTGAAGATCAACCACATGAAGCAAAGACTACTCTTGAAGATCAACCACATGAAGCAAAGACTACTCTTGAAGATCAACCACATGAAGCAAAGACTACTCTTGAAGATCTACCACATGAAGAAAAGACTACATTCTTGAAGGTCAACCACATCAAGCAAGGACCATACATATAAGGAGAAGATCAAGGGCTATCAACTTGAAGGAAAAAAATTAACTTCATAAAGCCGGACCGCACTCCTAAAGAGAAGTTCAACTACATCAACACTCTTGAAGAAAAGATCAATCATACAAAGGAAGGACTACACCTCTACAGAAAATTTCAAAACATTGATGGACGACGCAAAAATCAAAAGGGCATCTACAACAAGGGGACATGGAAGACAACAATGGATCAAAGGAATCTATCAACAATCAAAAGGAGCTCACTACATTAGATGATCAAGGGACTAGCAATGTAAAAAAAATGATGTCATCATCAACACAAACATATTGAAGCTAATAAATCCAATGGAAAGACATTCAATATCAAGGATTCTATGTATCCAAGAAGAGCATGACAAAGAACCACGCATCAAGACAAATGGAACAAAGAAAAGAAGAAGGAAGCAAAATCATAGATCAAAACAAAGAAAAGAGAGAGAAGAGGCATCACAAAACAAGATCGATGGAATTTGAAGATTGAAGGGGAGCTGTTGGAGCATGCAATCTCCAAATCCACCGCTCATAGAAAATACATCGGAAAAAACCTCATAGATATTTTGCACATGACCCTACTCTTAGAGTCTTCTCTTAATATATCCATGTGAACCAAATCTTATAAAAAACACACGAAAAAAATAGCATATAGTAAATTCTTCACAAAAGAGAATCCGTAAAATTTTCACGAATAGCATTCCTTAAATCAAGGACAACTAGCGCATATTTTCTTATTAGAAAGTTGTATCATTGCGGTGACTTTGCCGCTTCAGCTTAGTTGTATATAAGCATGCAAATCTAATGAAACGTCGGGCGACATTACGTATCTCTTGCATATCTATTGCCTGTCGACCCCGTGATGTCTGTGTTCTCTTTTTTCTATATGACTTGAGCATGAATTGCATTATCTCTGTACATTCTCTCTGATTATCATCTATAGCAACTCTTTCGATGCAATGGAGAGCTTGCTTATTTACTTGATGATGAACGTGCGTATATACACTTGAATGAAGTTCATAGTACTCAGCGCTGGAGATCGACTATTCAAATATAAGCCTGCATCTGCACATTCAATAATATGCTTGCGCATATATACATGATTATGAGTCTATTGTGTTCAGTACCAGTATTTGTATACATACTTGATCACAGGCTGATACATAAATATACAAATGTACATTTATTGTATTCAGCGTTAGTGATGTGATCATAACTTGACGCAACAGTTCACTTTGAACGTTCTCAGTGTTCGAAGTTGGTAATGATTGATCCATGTAATATAATTGTGTTGTATCATAATTGTTTTGTATGCTTAAGAGATCACGTCAGTCATGAACAGACATGTTTTTGCAATAAGGTAAGAACCATGCATACTATTCCATTTGTGTGGTATACTCATAAAGTGCACGAACTGATATGAGATGTACCTGCAACTTTACACCATATATGTGCGCATCCTCAGTATACAGAATATTTAAATGTTTCTGCAGTCTATCTAGTATACGAGACAACTAATATTAATGTATGATCAGTGTTGCATCTCAGTAGTTCAATTATGTAGACTGCGGGTGCACACAAGTATAATCTTGCTGACATCATGAACAATGTAAGGTACAAGTTCACTTATGCAGGTATGGTTAAGGTTACTGCTGAGGATCATAGCTACACACATGTGAAGACTGTTGCGGGACTCAACTAAAGTTACAGCTCATCTCCGGCTCATGTACTTTGTGCATAAGCAAGATATCATTGGGATTAATGATTTACATCAAAGCTTCAGATATTATCGACGAGTGCTGCTGAAGCCAAACAAGAGCTATTCTCGAAGTCTACACATATGCTCATGAGTACAGAATTACTCATGTTTATGCATGCAATATCTAAATTGTGTTTACCATCACAACTCTTATATTCAAAGTCTATTGATACACTATCACTTCAAGATTGATCTTGTTGCATAAACCATTCAGGTCCACATTAATCTATTACGAATAGTCTATGAAGTCATCCATGCTCTAGTGTAATCTTGAGTACATCACATTGAAGTTCTTTGTTATACTCATGATCCTAATCAAGCTGAACCATATTTCTGATTATGTTCAACTCCTAGAGTCAACTCACACTTTTCATTATAATACCCGCTTCCGCGTGAGTGTATTTTTTTTCACTCTCTTTACTCACACATTTGTAGTGGTTGTAAGAGCACACAACTCATATAGGTTGTTCCTCCTTATGCCAGTCCCAACAATGTTGTTGTTACCGTCCATAATCTTAGCTCCTGTCTTACTGAAAGATACTTGATGACCTTGATCAGTTATAGAAGCTACTGAAAGTAGATTTCGTTTTATTTGTGGAACATATAGCACATTTGAAAGCTTTCTGATATCGCCATTAGAGTTAATGAAAGAAACCGTACCTTCGCCCTCTGCAGGACATCTTGCATTGTTTCCTACCTTTACTGTGATGGGTTCCTTTAGAGGCTGTAAGGAACTGTAAAGGTCTTTTCTACTCGTCATGTGACGAGATGCACCGCTGTCCAACACCCATGAGTCATCTGTTCCTGAATCTTCAGCCGAGGAGCACACCTCCTCTATCGTAACAAATAACTCAAGCTCTGTTTCTGCTGTGTTGGCAGACTCCTTGCCCTTGCCACCTTTTGAAGAGCCACTCTTCTCTTCTGCCTTCTTGATGCGACAGTCTTGGATTCTGTGTCCCTTCTTCTTGCAGTGGAAACACTCTCCCTTGAACTTCTTTTTGTCGTTCTTCTTTTTGTCTCCATCTTTTGAAGAGTCTGTTTTGCCTCCTTTGGCATTTGCTGTGAATGCAGCATCTCCTTTGCTACCACCACTCCTTGCCTTGAGCCGCAACTCCTCCTCCATGAGTAAGGCACTGAATTCTTCAAAAGTTAGTGGTTGAGGTCTGATTTGAGTGTTAAGAGCAGTTACTAGACCATCAAACTTAGGTGGACAAATTCGAAGACAACGTCGAGCTAGCTCTTCACTTGACTTTTGAACACCTGCTCCCGCCATTTGATCTCGTAGATTCTTTATGCGAGTGATAAACACCTCTGCAGTCTCCCCATCAGCAAACCGTTCTGCTGCAAGCTAATATGAGAGTCAGAACACTATCAGAAGTACTTGTAACAAGAGCACAGAGTGCATCTGCATTTCTACATTTCCAAGCACGCAGAAGATCAGCATCAGGAGGAATCATTCGACCAGGAGTATTTGGATCAGGTCTTTCTTGGGGCTCATGATCAGTCCCAAGAACAGTCTCCAAAAGCTCATATGAATCAAGAATAGAAGTGATTTTGAACTTCCACAGGGTGTAGTTCGTACCATCAAGTTTACCTTCTGTGAAGGCTGGTGGCCGTATCCGCAATGTTGGGATGATCGGCATCATTGCTGCTCCTGCTTGTGCGCCACCTACTCGTGTTGATGAACCACCTTGGCCCCCAGTCGTAGATGATGACGCACCACTTGACATCTTCTCTCTTTTGTTGTTGAGGACTCTACAACCTCTGCGTTTCTGCTTTTGCATCACTCAGAGCCTCCTGAGCTCTGATACCATGTAAGAAAAAATAACAGCACAACGGAATAGACCTGTAGACAGAGTTGAGAGAAAAACGCAGACAAAGATAGACGCAGACTAAGAGGTAGAGAACTCAAATTCTCAGATTGCAAAGCATAATGCAGTTACAATGATGGTGCTGTCCACCCGTGCGCTCCCACTGTGGAGCTTAGATGGCGATCTAGACAGACTCTAGATGAAGGGCTTACTAGTGCGCAATGCTATATAAAGCTCAACCTGGGCTGTGCTTATATAGCTTTTTCAAGGCGGTTCGGTATAGATAAACATAGTCGGGAGATACAAATTAGTCGGTAAAATATATGATCCGACAATATCTCCACGACCAGAAGTCCTACCGTCTCGGCCCTACGGGCCGGGGGGTAGGCCCCCCGGACCTCGCTGTTGCTCTAGCACAATGGTGAGAACCACGTTAAGAAGCTTCACCTCCTTAATGTCAATCCGCGGAAGAGATAGGAGTGATATGAAGATCGTGAATGAGAGATGATGTGAGAGTGAAGGTGAGAAGCACAAAGATGCACACACACATACACACACACAATGAAGAGACAAGCAAGACACAATGGAAGGTGGGAAAGTAGCTTTATTACTCAAAAACACTATTACAAGCTCAAACTAGCTCTAAGCTCACACTAGCCAACATGAACCAACCTCCAAAATGAGCTCTCTAGCTTTTTTTATAGTTTCTAGACTAGTTTTGACCGGTTTCACATCTAGTGACCGGCATAGTTAAGAAATAGATCCTAGAGGCTATTTGGAAGGGTAAACGATGTCTAAAAATAACGAAAATTGGTACGCGTATTCTACCTAAGCTCCTCAAGCTCGAGGACTCCTCGGCTTGCACAAAATGGAGCTATGAATTACAAAATGGGGTTTTGTCTATATTACATATGTTACAAGAGTGATGAAAATCACTGTTGGATGTTTGAAGAGGTAATAAAAACATAATTGTTTGAAAAAATGATCCGCCTCGCTCCCTGCTCCGTCTTTACATGCTTCCATGTCGTCTGTGCCTCTGACTGTGCCTCTGACTGCTTCCAACACCCCCCTCCCTCTCGCTTCTGTCGTCCTCGACAGAACCTTGTTGTGCGGTCTGCCGGATGTAGTTTTGTAGGAGGTCGTGAGCGAGGGTGTGCTCAGATACTCGAATGCCTCGGGCCAGATCAGCCTCGAGCTTCTCCCAGTCGATCGGTTGCGGTTCGTCGGGTGGCGGGAGTTGATAATGCGTGGAATAAACCATTCGCTCACAGGCAAAAAGTTGCAATAAATGTGTGGGCCTACTGATGAATACCTCGGAATGGTATTCCCAAAACCCGGTGGTGAACATCTCTTCAAAGGTTTGTTTGTAGCATGTCGGGAGGTATTTTATTCTACAGTGCCAGGCATAACACACCCGGAGTGATGGCGTTGTGCTCATGTCATATACTAGATCAAAGTTACCATGCTCAAATCCCGGGGTGTTTACATGCGGTGCCTTGACGCGTCGGAAGACTTTAAATATCATTTGCATCATGTCAAAAATTTTGACAGTCATATGCGCGGCGATATCATCCATATGCTTCAGGCGAGGGAGCCAGTGACGGATTGTAGCCATCATATAACCAACAGTGGGCAACTCGGTGGGCGGCTTGAAGTAGGGGTAATTCAGCCAATCCTGACACTGCCTATTGTTTTGTACTTTGATAGCGAATGCAGTCCAGGAGCGGCGTCGTGGTACTGGTCCCCAGCAAGGATTATACTTTAAATGTAAGGGCGCTTTCACCCATGTGCTCATCATTTCTGGGTACTCCTGTAAAAGACGTGTACGCCAATCTGGTTGATAAATAGTGCCTTGTTGCGCATCCAGTGGCAAGTCTTCAGGCTCGAACTGGGTTGCATGTGATGGCTTCTTGCCAGTTCGCTTTTCTATGGCCAGCTGGTATTCGGCCATTAGCATGAAGTAAGGTTTGTATTGAAGCTCATGCCCGGATATGTACCTGCGTGGGGCCAATTGAGCAAAGTAGGGAGATTGCAAAATTCGTTCTTCGATCATGGCCATAGCATGTAGCTGGGCCCCGACTCTAGCTGAGTGCGTTGTTCCAATCTCCTCCACAGTCTTCATCCATGCGGGGGTCGGAAGTTCATAGGTCATCTGGCCTTCGGCCGTGACTTGTCTGCCTGGGATGGGTATTGGCTCGTATGCTTCTTCAAACGTTTCCTCCACAGGAATGGTTATGTGCTCATCGTCAGCTGGGATCTCCGGTGGGGAATAAGGCCGTGGTGGTGCTTCGTATACATCTATGCGTGATTGGAGAGTGGTTACCTGGGCCCGTAATGCGTTTAGTTCCTCTATGAGTTCAGGAGAGGGGTGCATAGGTTCTGGTACTTCTGCTGCCACTGGTGCTTGTTGTGGTGCCGGTTCTCTGAGCTGTAGTAACTTGTGATCTTCTTTTAGCTTCTGATGTTCTTCGTTCATTCGATCATAGTCCTCTAGCAGTCGAACATGATCATCTAGCAACATCCGCATCGATTCAGATGGGATTGCCTTGAATCGGCTAGGACTTAATGGTTGTTCTGGATGGTCCAATGCCGCTTCCAAATTTTCTCTATTCTGCTCTTGGAGTCTCTGGTTCTCCTCCTTGGCTGCGGCTAGGTGTCTCCTGAGTAGGCCCATATTCCTTGTCAGCGTCGCGTTTCTAATTGTTTGGGCTCGAAGCAGGTTGTCCAGATCAGCAGTGGCTTCTTTTGTTTTCTCTTCACTTTCTAGCTCTAGCTTATGATATGCCTCTCTTAGTTCTTGGTATCGTGTATTTAAAGAGGCATTCTCGATTGATAATGAATTAAGCTGCGACTGTAATTCGTTGGTCGTCCTCTGCAGCTGTTGATAGTTGTTGCCAAGAGATGCAAACTCATCTCGTACTTGTGACATGCATGTGAACATTTGTTGAAGTGCAGTGTCTATGGTTGGCGATAATAGTAATGGAGTGCTAAGTGAGGATGCGGTGGAAGTAGATGCAGCGGGGATGGGAAATGGGGTTGGGAAGGTGGATGCAGTGGTGATCGTGGAAAATTGTGACGTACCTAAATATGATGGTGCTGTGCGTGGAGTGGGTGCTGGTGCGGTGGATGGTGATATGTCCATGTCATTGGACGTGTCAAGTGCGGTGACTGTGAAAAGCGGTGTGTATGTGGGTGGTTGTGTAGGTGTGAAGACGGGATTTACAAATGTAGAGTAATTTACAGGGGGAATGGTTGGAGCAGCTTGGTGAAAAGGGGGAATAGGGGTTATGGTGGGTTGAGGAGGTGAAACTGGTGAGAAGGTTAGTGGGGTTAGAAAGGTGAAAGGGTGTCTTAAAGGTGGGGGAAAGGAAGGGAAGGATGAAGGGGTGAAGGGGTTAACATGTAGACGAGGTGGGGTGGGTATGGGCATGGTGGCATGAATGGGCAGGGCAACGGTTGTGGCTATGTTGCCGTGAACTGGTGTGGATGTGGGAGGAGTAGGTGGGTGTGCGGGGGATACAGGATGGGTCGGTGAAACATGAGGTGAGAGAGGAGTAGATGGCGTGGATGTTATTTCAAGGATAGTGGTAGTATGTACAACGGTAGTACGTGGTGGGGAGTCAACTAGGATAGCTTCTTCGGTGACGGATCTTTCCGGACGTAAGCGTGCATCTTGCGCCTGGTGGGATGATTGAGCACCTACCGGGACTCGAATATATTCACCGAGCTTCGATAACAGGCGAATTCTGCGAGGGTCATATTGAGGAAGTGGCTTCCTTTGTAAATATCTCAATGCTTCGATCGGGCCGATGGATTGGACTAGTTCTCTAAACCCTCTGATGTAGACTTCTTCAAACCCTCCGGAGACTAGTTCTTGTTCGATTAGGGCCTGGCTCTCGTCTTCAGTCAATTTCTTCCGTGCCCAGACTTTCTCCATCGTACGATATAATTTCTTGATTGCCAGCGTGTAAGCTGCTGCTTTGAAAGTCTCCTCTTCATGCGTGCTGGTGTCACCGTGTGCATCGGTTTGTTGACCTTGGCCGTCTGTCTATCCTTGTTCTTGGGAATCATACGTGACCTGGCTGGCTTCATCGTCACCTTCCTCGTCATCTGTGGCTGTTCGTTCATCATCAGAGCTAGACACAACTTGTCCCTGTGGCAGATCCCGCGGTGTGGTAGGGTAGCTGGGGCGTTCATATTCTTGAGAGAACATTTGTGCCTCTGAAAACTGGAACTCATTTGAGAATGCATCCGGCATCTCAAAATCGAATGTTGTGTTTATTG
Source organism: Ceratopteris richardii (assembly GCA_020310875.1). Lineage (NCBI taxonomy): Eukaryota > Viridiplantae > Streptophyta > Polypodiopsida > Polypodiales > Pteridaceae > Ceratopteris > Ceratopteris richardii. Next base: position 4,292,149 of record CM035438.1, read on the forward strand.
GTTCTGCCTCCATGTGTGGTAATGGGAAAGAAAAGGCTTCCGCACCAATAGTGGTGGGAGCTTCTGCTGTCGTGGTGGTGGGTGCTGTGGTTGCAGCTGCCTGAGGTGCAACGGTACTAGTAGTGCCCTCCGTGACCACTGGTCTAGACAACCTTATGCGAATAGGTTGCACTGCGGGAGCGGCTTCTGTCGGTGATTGTGCTGGAGAGGGTTGTGGTGATGGTGACTCTGGCACTTGGAGGCAAGGAATGGTGCCTCTCATGCGCTTACCTGCCCGTGTTCTGCTGGGCTTCCTGGCTTTCTTCGTCGTTCCTTTGAATGCTTTCAGCTCTTCTCCTGTTAATGCACGTTCAATTGGCAAATCATAGGCCAAGCACATATAAACAATTCTTGTGAGCGCACAACATCCATTAAGCACTTTCTTGCGTTCCCATCTGTGTTGTGCCAAATACATTTGATCAATGATCCAGCTCGCCAGATCAACCGTCTGAGGTCCCGTACATGCCAAGTACAATCCAAACCATATTCTTTTATGTGGCATGGTGAATCTGTCCTGAGCGGGGAATGCGAAGTGTTGCATGCATATTCGTAGCGGCTTTGACAGCTCAGGTGTAATTGCTGAGATCTCCTCCCACTTAGTGACATCCCCACGTTTCATGGGGTCTGGAATTAATCTTTCTCGATCTGTGGGCGTGTGGGTGCCATGAACTTTGATGGCAGCTCTGATTAAATCCTTTGAGAGGTAAAACCTTTTGTAAGGTGGATCATCCACTAAAGAGGGCAAAATAAAAGTTCTTGGGATATCCTTATTCTCCGAGGCCAGCAAAGTAGTGATTAAATAATAACACCTGTAAAAGTCAGGTTTGGGCAGAGGATCACTGAAATACTCCGTGAAGCCGGCTCTGGCCCAAACGTGAGTTAAGTCCTGGGTGTTCTGTAGGCCTTCGAACTCTCTGGAGAAGAATTGGTATTTTCCCCAAGTGCGGTCATCAAACGTCAAATTGGATTCAAATATAAAATCCGGGTCCGCTAAGGAACCTGCAAGTCCCTGAAACCAGTGAGAGTTACGGTGTATCTTTTCTGTGTAGCCCATAGGTGGGTTATCGATCGGCATGGGCCCTGGAAATCCTTGGAATTCTGGCGGTGGAGCAGTAGGGTGGGATTCTGCTCGTAACACATTGAGGGGCACTGCAGCTACACTGGGGCCTGCTCCTGATGGTCCTTCGTCGGTTTGCATGATGACTGGTGTGTTAATGAGAAAGATCTACTACAAAAGATTAACACATTAGCATGGAAATTAATTATGATCCCATTAAAGTGAGACCGCAATCCCTTTCCATAACTGATGCGTAACCCGTGTAGCCAAGTGCTGTGATGTGATGGATGCAATGCTTCTTGCAGCACTAGTGCATGTCTCTAGACACCTACACGTTTCAGATCATGCATACATTTCTTGGTGAGATGAGATTATGAGTGATGTGTGATGATGGTGGGTGAATTTATACAAGGTTTAAAGGTTAGTGATTTAGTACAAGGTTGTATGTTAGTCGGGGGGGTAGTTTTGTCAGACATGGGGTTAGGGGGAGACAGTTGGACACGCTTCGGTATCCATTTCCTAAGAGTCTTTGAGTGGGTGGTGGGTTGTTGCTGAGGGGCAAAAGGTAGTATCGGGTGTGGGGGTATTAAGGGATGGAAAGATTTGTGAGGGGTATATGTTACATGGCTTAAGTGTTGAGCTATGATACATGGTTTGGGTACCCAAATCTGCGTGGGTGTGGGTCTATGGGTAAGGTATTTCTTGGCGATCCAAATTTGTCGAATGCTCGGACCTGTAGAAGAAGGTCGAGGGGATGGTGGATACTAATTCTGTTTCTGTTCTGCCTTTTTCTTGTCGATCTCTGCTTGGTTGGAGTTCTTCGGTGCTTTTTGTCCTTTTGGCACCCATATTTGTCTGGTGCCGCTTCCTTTGGGTGGCCCAAACTGCTTTCCTTGTTATGTCTTCTGATACTGCCGTCGGTCTGGGTTTCTTCGTCGTGGTTGACTCTGTTGTTGTTGAGGTTGAGAGGTCGGATGGACGCTCTGCTTTGGAAAAGAAGGGAGATCCAACACTTGCGTGACCTGCCCATTAGGAAGTGATTCGTTTTTTAACTTTAATCTAGGCCAGTCCGCAGCAAGTTTGGAAGGATGAGCACCGCAGGGTGTCGTGCTCATTTGGCCGCTGATGCAACCCACCTGACCGCTGATTGTGTCCATCTGCCCTAGCGGTTGGGTCGCTGTCCCTTCTAGTTTGCAGGAAGTCCCAGGGAAGATCTCCTGTCGTCCTTCTGATTGACAACTGTCTATAGCCAAGCCAGAGTGGGTTGTACACCAACGTAGCGTGACTAAGCTGATCAAAGATCTTCCGGTCTTCCGTTGCATGTGTTTCATAGGGTCTAGGGTCACAACCGTCAGGCGGAATGCCGTTAGGGAAGTCAAGCGGTATCACTCGCTTCTGCTCTAAGGTTCCAATCTGTAAGGAGCCTTGTCTAAGATTTAGGTCCACTGAGTGATCGTATAGCCAGTCTTGGCCAAGGATTAGGGGTTCTATCAGGTCGTCATCATGGCACACTAGTAGCTTCGCTGTCATGGTCAAATCCTTAATGAGGATAGGAAGGTCCACCTCACCCATGCAAGGGGTTTCCATGCCTCCTAGGCCTATGAGGTATGCCTCAATTGGCCGCATTTCTATTCCTGAATCCTTATAGTGGGACCATCTAATCGCACTAGTCGCAGCACCTGAGTCAATTAAAGCCCTGAGTTCTTGGCAAGGGTTGCCGTGCCCTAGCCTAACTGTAATGAATGGTCTCCTGTCCACTATGCTAGGATGAGTGGTTGACTTTACTTGACACATGGCCATGGGATATCTGGGTGATGTTTCCAGATGGTTATAATGTTCTCTCCCTAGTCCTTGTCTTCTTAGCTTCATGCGCTTAATGCGTTCGATGGCTTCTGCCTGAGCTTCAGCTCGTATTCTATTTTCTTCCTCCTTACGCTTCTTTGCCAATGTGAGTCGTCTAAGCATATCCTCCGTAAGAGGTTCCTGATATAGCTTGACTCTACAGCCACTAATGTAATTAGGCATAATATCTCCTTCTAAGGTGGCTAACTGTACTGCTCCACTTGTCGAAAGTCTGTTAATGATCATAGGTCCATAACCTCGCTTTTCTAACTTCCGTGCGTGCTGCTTCAGCGTATATACTAGAACTAAATCTCCTTCTTTTAGGCCTTTATCTTTCACATGTGCATCAAAATATGCTTTCTGTCGCTTCTTCGCTGCGTATATTCCTGCTGCTGCTTTCAGCCTGGTTTCTCCTAATCGTTCCAAGTCCATTATTCTCGCTGATAATTCATGGCCGGTCCACTGATGTTCTTGTGCAACCTTAAGGGTCGGTATCAAGAAGTCCAGAGGAAGCACTCCATTCTGACCAAAAACCATCTGAAAGGGAGTTGCATTGAGTACGGTCTTGTAGGCCACTCGATATGCCCAAACAGCGTGGTGTAACTGTTTGTCCCAATCTGAACGTTTGTTGTTCACGAGTTTCGTCAGTACGTTACAAAGTATCTTGTTAGTGCTTTCAGCCTGACCATTGGCCTGAGGATGATATGGTGCAGATTTCTTGTGAATCACCATAAAATCCTGTAACAAATATTCAATGACTTGGTTTAGAAAGTGAGTGCCTCGATCGCTCACTAACTCTATAGGCAATCCATATCTTGTAAAGACATTTTCAAATAAGAATTTCGCAGTCGTGTGAGCATGATTCTTTTTTGTGGCTTTTGCCTCTACCCATTTGGTTAGATAATCTGTGGCAACAATAATGTATTCTGCATGTGTACCTTTTGCAGGGGGGTTAATGGGTCCTACAAAGTCTATACCCCACTTTGAAAATGCACGTCCGCCCATCATGGGTTTCAATGGCATTTCATCTCTGCGAGTAGGAAACTGAGTTCTTTGGCACACGTCACATCTCTTTACATAGGTATGTGCATCCATGTGAAGAGTGGGCCACCATAATCCTGCAAAGAGAATGGCTTTGACTATCCTATCGGGTCCAAAATGACCTCCTGCAACACCTTGGTGTGCAGTCTCTAGTATGCTCAGATAATTGCTTTCATGAACGCATTGTCTTAGGTATCCATCTCGTCCTCTTTTGTATAGGTTATCGCCAATAAGTGAATATTCGTGAGCTTCCAGCTCTAGACTGCGTTGTCGAGCTAAGGTCATGCCTTGAGGGAATGCGTTCGTCCTCAAGTATGTCACTAAAGGTTCACTCCAATCTGGTGTGAGAGACACGTGATAGAGTGTCGCCTGCTCTACTGGTGGTCTTTCACAACAAACACTGCATTCCTTACACAACTTGTAGACATCTGCTTCCATCGTAGGCCAATATACTCCCAATCTATGCAGAGTCTGTAATGTTTGATGTTTTGAATGATGTTGCTTTAGTGCACCTATGTGTGCTAATTGCAACCAATTCGCATGTTCTGATTCATCTACACAACAAACAAGAATCTTTTGATTATCCTGTTTATATATGCTTCCTGCCATTATTTGGTACCTCTGAGATTTGGTAATCTCTCCCTCTTTGATCTTTATCTTAGGATTCTTGGGTCCGTATGTCAGAATAGGGACTATAGGCTTAGCCCATTCTGGTGCTATCTCAAGGTTAAACAAGTATGCATCTGGTAATTCATCTGCTACTCCTTGAGGAGCTTCTCCTGAGGTTAATCTTGAAAGGTGGTCGGCTCTAAGATGCGTCTTTCCTTTCCTGACTACTACTTCAAAATCATACTCCATGAGTAATAGAAACCAACGTATCAATCGTCCTGTGTTACATGGTTTGTTGACTAAGTATAATAGGGCTTGATGATCTGTAAAGAACTTGAACTTGTTGGCCAACAAGTAGTGCCTAAACTTCTTTACTGCGTAGATCATCCCTAGTCCTTCTCGTTCCGTCGTGGTGTAATTTCTTTCTGCTGCGTTAAATTGTCTGCTAGCGTAAGCTATGGGGAGATCTATGTTACCTTAGTTCGTGGGTTGTGCTAACACACATCCTATGGCGTAATTGGATGCATCCACATGTACATGGAATGGCTTACTCCAATCTGGGGTTGTCAATATAGGTGCTGAGCACAAGCGTCGTTTAAGTTCATTGAATGAATTTTCACATTCAGTTGTCCATTCGAAATTGGTTAAAAGAGAGTACAAAGGCTTGGCTATGATTGCATACATGTGTATGAATCTCCTATAATAACCGCAATGGCCCATAAATGCCTGTACCTCTTTGATGTTCGTCGGCCTAGGTAGATCCGCAATTACCTTCACTTTTTCCTCGTCCGTAGAGATTCCATTTTTTGACACAATGTGTCCTAGAATTTTGCCTTGTCTGACCATGAAAACGCATTTTTCTGGGTTCAAACAAACCTGATATTCTCGACATTTGTCAAATATTTGTCTTAACTCTAGGATATGTGTCTGTCTTACATTTGAATGAGCACATAAGTCATCGACATAAACTTCCAAGCTCTTGCGTAAGAATTCCTTAAAAACATGACACATGAGTCGCTGGAAAGTGGCTGGTGCATTTGTTAAGCCAAATGGCATCACACAAAATGCAAATATGCCCCATTCAGTGGAAAAAGCCGTCTTGTGTTGGTCTTCTGGAGCAATGGCTACTTGATTATAGCCTGAGAATCCATCAAGAAAGCTATAAACTTCCTTGCCCGCAACTCTTTCCAATAGGTGTTCCGTGATAGGAAGAGGATAACTATCTCTAATCGTTGCGGCATTAACTTTTTTAAGGTTAATACACACACGCAATTTTCCATTCTTCTTGGGCACAACCACAATGGGGGATACCCATTCGGTGTGCTCAATTTCGTAAATGAATCCTGCTTCTATCAAGCGATCTATCTCCTCTTTAATCTTCGCAGCGTAGTTATCATTATACGTGTAAGGTTTCTGTTTTGTCGGTTTTGCATCTAGAGTCATAGGGATTCTATGAGAACATATATCTGGATCCACTCCTTTCAAATCTTTATAACTCCAAGCAAAAACATCTCTATATTCGCACAATAAGGCAACTAATTCTTCTTCTTCTTCCTTCGTCAAATCATGCCCTATGTATGTGCATTTTTCTTCTTCTCCTTCTATGGCAACTATTACTTTCTTGGTTTTCTCTCGATTATCATATACTTGTCCGTCATTCGCTTTTCTATTGGGCATTCGTACCATGATTCTTCTATCTTCGATTTCATATTTCTTGAAATTCTCGGGTACTTCAAACAAAGATTCTTCTTTTTCTGTCATGGTTTCTTTCTTCTTTCTTTTCTTGCCTTCACTCTTAGTAGTCACTTCTGTGGCTAACCTTACCTCGTTCGTAATGTCCTCGTGTCTCTGAGTGTGAGTCTCTACTTCGTAGAAATATTCTTCTTCCGATGCAAAGGGTGGGTCCATGATAATTGATTCTAAATCAAAATCGCTTGCATCCTCAAATGCATCAGTGTTCGGTTCACACTCTTCTAAAATTGCATCGCCCATGATTGGCTCTATCGTGAAAACTGAAATGTCATAGCCATCCTCGTCACAGTGGGGTGTCCATTGTTCTTCATTGATGGCTACATCCATGGTTGCTAGTATTTCTGCCCAACCATGGGGCTCAAACTCTTCGTCTGGGAATACTACAGGTGCATAAGCTGGGTCCTGAAGAGTTCGTGTATTTTGTTCTGCACCTAAGGTCCTTGCTTCTAATCGTTCTTCCTCTTGTTTGGCTACTTTACACATCCATAAATGGGTATCCTCATGCAACCAGGAAGGATCTGATTCTAATGAGTGCACAGATTCCGTCTCTACTGGTGTCTTATGGATGGTATTCCATTGTATTGGGGGTACATCTATGTGTGAATAGTCTTTAAGATTGACTTTGGTAGTCACTCCTAAATGTTGCAAGTACAAAGAATTAGTTCCCCAATCTTGTACAATTTGCAACTGACGCATGAATGGTCGTCCCAATATCATCTCATAAGCACGATTTTTCGCAAAGTCACAAATGGCGAAAGTATGCTCAAATTCTACACCACAAGTGGTGAGGGATATGCCTTCTAGTAAGCCTAACAGTTTTTCTATGTGTCCATCAGCCATTTGTAGCTTCATCCTGGTGGGTCTGAGTGCTGGCTTACCCCAACGTTTCCACAAAGCGGTGGTAGCGATGGCTACTCCGGCTCCTGAATCTAAGATGGCTTTCGTGGTGTAGCCCTGATGGGTTATTGGAAGATATGTGTTACCTTCCTCTCCTTCGCTTACGTCTCCAATCTTTTCCACGGGTATCTCTGGTACCTTATTTTGTGATCCTATCTGAGAGGGTGTGGTAGCAAGCTCAGGGAATTGATTTGCTACGTGCTTCCACAATTCTGTTACCCTTAACAATTCCTCCAGAGTGAGATTACATTGTACTTTGGCATTCTTGATCACTTCCGTGTTCCTAGGGATCACTGATTCTTCATTCCTCACTATTATCGTGGGTGCTCTCATATTAATAGACTTTGCTTCCCAAGGTCCTGTGAACTGAGGTAATTCTTGTAGAGAATTAGATTCAAATCCTGTGGGTTCACTCAGTTGTTTCACCTCTACATCATCGTAAATGGAGGGAATGTCTTGGGGAAATTGTTCCTGCAAGTCGTCTATTTCTTGAATAGGAGGATGGGTTCCTAGTTCTTTTCTCCATTTCTCTTCTTGGATTTCCCTCAAAAATTCATGTGAGTACCTATGTATGGAAGACAAATTGTCTTGGCTTTCTGTATTGGGTACTTGAGACAGGGATGGTGCATTCCTTTCCTGTGTCTCTGGGACAATAGGGTTCCTAGACTAATCGTTTTTCTCTTTGCTTTCTATCAAGTGTTCTAGCCTCTCCATTAGTCCTTGAAAGTGTAATTCCGGTTTTGCCATGTTATTCCAATTAAGATATCTAGAGGCTTCGAACAAAGCTTGTGCTAGTTCTACCATCTTCATGCAAAGTTTAGTTCTCTCAATTTCTAGATCAGCTCGAGGGTAGTTTTTACTCATTTCCGTTACTTGAGGTCCCTCTTTTATTCTAGCCTGATATGCACGAAACATCATGTCTAGATCTTCTGGTATGGGTTCCACCAAAACTGATCCTGATTTCTGAGCTGGGATTTCTTGGTTTAATTCTTGTGAAGTCAATTCTTGGATTTTGGCTCTAGATTCCTTCAAACTTCCTTCCAACTCACTTATCTTTTTACTCCACTTTCTCTTGATTCTTTCCCTAGAATCTTTCCAAGATTTTGTCTTTTTACTGCTAGATTCTGCAACTTCACTAGTTCCGGCTACTTTCTCTAGATTAAGCTGTTGGTTTTGTAAGAGCGCCTGGGCTCTGGTTATAGCTTGGATAGGCACGTATGTAGGGTTGGATCCATCTGCGTTGTTTACAATACCTATCACGTTGATCGGTGTCACATTCGAATCGTTAACTGGGTTCTTAGGACAATCTTTGATTACGTGCTCTTTGCCACAATCGGCACAAAAGCCTTGTATGTTATAGTACTGTGATTGCCTTGCTATTGGGGGATGTGGACAATCCTTAATGAAGTGATCTCCTTGGCACCTAAAGCATGGTCCTCTAGGGCCCTGTGATCTCTGTTGTTTCAATTGGGGCCGTGGGTTTGGGTTTGCGTACATCACATTAGCATAGTCTGGCTCCCAACTAGGTTCCATTGGTGGATGTTGGCAGTAGCCTTGGTACACCAGGACGTACAAGACATGAAAGTCAAAGAAGGGAGTCAGAGCGAAGGGACAGCACAAGCAAACAGGGCAGTCAAAGAAGATCTGGCAAGTAGGCCAGCAGTAGCCTTGGTACACCAGGACGTACAAGACATGAAAGTCAAAGAAGGGAGTCAGAGCGAAGGGACAACACAAGCAAACAGGGCAGTCAAAGAAGATCTGGCAAGTAGGCCAATATTTTTTCAAGACATTAATGCAAATCAAAGAGATGGACATGCAGGAAGGAAGAGCAAGTAGGGAGCTCGAAGATATGTATGGCAGAGCACTAGAAGAAATCCCTACAACAACAGTGATTTTTATCACTAACAATCATTGTAAATATCATTTCACCTTTTTGTAGCTCCATTTTGTGCAAGCCAAGGAGTCCTTGAGCTTGAGGAGCCTTAGAAGTAGTTGCGTACCAATTTTCGTATTTTTTAGATCTCGTTTGAGCCCCCAAATAAGCCCTGGAACCTAATTTTTAACTAGGCCGGACACTAGGTCTGGACAGGGCCAAAACCTAGTCAAAAACTATAAAAAGAGCTAGAGAGCTCATTTTTGAGGCTAGAATGTAATTGAAACGAACTTGTAAGAGCATTTTGAAAGTAATCTAAAAGCTCCATTGATTTTCACTCTTTGTCTTACCTTGTGTGCGCGTGTGTGTGTATGTGTGTGCATGCTTGTGTGCTTCTCACTCACGCACTTGTGCCGCCACTTGCTTGAGGTCTTCATACCATCCTCACGTCTTCCCGGATTGACATTAAAGGAGGTGCTACTCATCCTTGAGCTACACCAAATTTTGGCGCCGTTGCCGGGGATCGAGCTTTGAGGACGAGCGTCTGATGGTAAGACGTAGAGTTGACGCGTTGGAGTTGTAGGTATTTTCTTCACGCTCATCGATTTTCTTTTACTTTCTTCACTATCTTCATCACCATCATCATCATCACCATCTCCCACGTCCATCTCCATCATCGCGAAAATTTCAGTTTTTTGACTATATTCCCATCTCCACCTCATTTCCCTCATTTCACTTGTGAGAGAGAGCGAGAGAGCGAATTTGCATGTGCTGTTTTTTGCATGTTTTGTGAGCTTTCTGCAGGTACAGGACGCATCATCATCCCCAGCACCCTGCGCAGGTACGGAAATCTGAGTAACTGTCTGTGTGTCGCCGAGCTCTGTCAATCGCGACCGACAGAAAAATTGCTCTAATTGCTAAACAAAGTGCATATCCATGACCTACAGGCCTAGAGCTTCCCAAAAATGTGTTTAGTTCTTTGAAATTCCACAGATTTCTGTCAATCGCGATCGCTCTGTCAATCGCGACCGACAAACCACGACGGACAGACCTGTCAATCGCGATCGACACGTCAATCGCGATCGACAGCCCACGACGGCTTTGTCAATCGCGACCGACAGGGTCAACGACCGATTGACCACGACCGACTGACCATACGCGTGACACGTGTCAATCGCGATCGAGTCATCAATCGCGATCGACTCATCAATCGCGACCGATACAGTCAACGATGGTTTGACCACGACGGACAGACCACGACGGCTCTGTCAATCGCGACCGGCACAGTCAACGACTGTTTGACCACGATCGACAGACCCTCGCGACCGACCTGTCAATCGCGATCGACTCATCAATCGCGACCGACAGAGTCAACGACGCTTTGACCACGATTGATTGACTTTTCGGCCACGTGTCAATCGCGACTGACCAGTCAATCGCGACTGACAGCCACGACGGACCTGTCAATCGCGATCGACACGTCGATCGCGACTGACGTGTCAATCGCGACCGACAGACTTTGCGAACGCGTTAGAAGGGCAAATTAGGTCAAATTTTCAAGGCAAAATCATTGGTCTAAATTTTGATTGAGTGTGGGACAAACACTAGGGTGTAGTATTGCATCGCCAGGCCGTGCCACAAGCTACTCGAGTATTCCTGTCTGACTGTTAGCTTGTATTGAATCCTGATTTAACTCCCTAAACCCTGAACAGTCATAACTTTTTCATACGAAATCCAATTTTTGAGCTCTTGGGCTTGTTGGAAAGCTCGTGGCATATACTACACGCCCTCAACTGTTTTTTATAAAGATAATGCGTTGATTTTCAGAGAGGGTATTTTGAAGTTGACCATACCCAGGGGGATCAAAGTCAGGGGTCTTTAGAATTATTTTCCTAAAAGTCACAATGCAAATATGTGTTTATGTTACATGAATGAAAGTTGTTGGTTGTGTCCTTTGAATCTAAGCATTGAGCTAACCGTGGGACCTTTATAGGTCCATTGAGAGCAACTGAGAGCGTACAAAGCAAGGTTTCTTTGCAAGCTTGAGAACCAGGTTCTTGAGCACCACAAAGCAAGGGATCAACAAGTAAGGTTGGAATATTCTCAACTCCCTCTGTCATTTCCTAGCTCAAGCTAAGAACGAGTAGAGGTAGGAGTAAGTCAGGTTGACAATAGGCAGTTATCAAGCTGAAGACTACCTAAAAAACTCAAGTTCAAGTTAAAAACATAATCTCTGTACTGTCGATAACCTAAAGGAAAAGAATCTAACGTGGAACGATCAACCTAAAGTACGAAGAACATTCAAGTGTTCCTGACGACGTGATATCAGACAAGACCATAAACACAATAATTAACTAAAAAGAATCAAGTGACTGGTACCAATTGATCGGCAACGAGGTTGTACTCTGGAAAAAAAAATTGGGCTAATCAGTTAGGCATATGAACCTTAGATCAGGACGACACCTAGCAAGAGAGAGACAAAGCCTTAGGTCTTCAGAGGCTAGTGTCAATCACACTGCAAGGTCTTGGGCCCAGCAGTTGAGCCACCACTCATACTACCCTAGCTCTGAGACCAGTGAGTCAGAAATGTCTCAAGGCATGGACAGACCCACGGGAAGTTCAGGAGTGCCTTATTTGTACAGGGTAGAAGGCCCTTACAAAACACAGCTGGAATATCTTAGGACCAACCGACTAGGTGCTAGCATCTATGAGGACGGCCTAGGAAGATCTGTGGTCCAGATTAAAAACCCTGATCAATCCATTGGACTAGAACACCCAGCTGTCAAGTTTGAAAATGGTGCATACCTGGACAAAGAAGGAACAATATATGTTGTCACTAGTCACCCTGATAGGACAGATGACTTTGGTAATGTAATCACAGAAGCGGACTTAGGTGACCTGGAGCAAGGGAACATGGGTGCGGAACCTAGAACCCCTCGAGGTAAATCAGTTCTCACTAGGATTATCACGCCTGAATGGGTCCCCCAAGACAATAAGAGCATAGAGTTGCTCCTCAATCGAGAAACTGATGAAGCCTTTTGGAGGTATAAGTCTAATCAGCCAACAGACATAGGAAATATCATGATCTATGAGTTTAAGGATCCGGATAGCTCAGGCAGAGTGACCTACTTAGATCATGCTTCAGAACGGATCTTTGTGGTGACAGAAAATGATAGGCATGCCTACACTTGGAAGGGTGAATTTATTTTCCCCCAACCAAGATCAAATGTATCCTATGGTCACCCTGGGGCTGGAGCTTCCCAAGCTCATGGTACGCAAAGAGACAGAAGCAGAGATAGACCAGAAGTAAGTTTTGCCAACCCAGTAGGCAGAGAAAGAACGAGGACGGAGACGAACAGGGTAGAACCTGAGGTGCTGAGAGCTCACAGGAACCAAAGAAACGTGGATGGATTCCCTCTGCCGAGACCTAGAGAGCACACAAGAACTCTGAGACCCACCCAACTAGTTAAGTCCATGAAGAATTACTTTGATGGCACAGGAGATCCTTATGATCATGTGGCGGAGTTCAAACAAGTCTTGAGAGCTGAACAAGTGGAAGATCTGTTCACGCAGTACAATGCCTTCGGTCTAACCCTTAGGAACACGGCACTTACATGGTTTCAGCCATTAGATGAGCGTCAGTTCAGGAGCATAGACCAACTCCTAGAGGCATTCATTGTAGAGTTCTCTAAGAGCGGCATAAGACACAATACCTCCTCATTGATCCACAGCTTCAAACAGACCCCCCAAGAGACTGTCAGATTAGCCGGAAGAAGGTTTAGACAATATCTGGAAAGGTGCCCTATTTCGGAGTTACCCACATCTGCTAAACAAGTAGCCTTATTCCTTGATGGATTGCTGAGTACGAAATTGAGATCCTATGTGTATCTGAAGGACCCTAGGACTATAGAAGAGTGTGTACGCATGTGCATTGACATTGAAGATAACCTAGGGGAAGAACTAGAGCTTTCCAAAATCTACAAAGATTCAGATAGTGCATCTAGTCACTCTTCCACGCAGTCCACATCAATTGAGGAACTTGCCGAAAAGGTAGCTCAGAAATTAGGTGTATCGAGCAAACAAATCCCAAGGTTTGCCCCTGTGAAAAGATGCTATACATGCGGTGGTGACCATATGGCGAATGTCTGCCCCATTATGGCTCAACTCCAAGTAAACCCTAGTAGCCAGTACTGCACCATAGAACGGAGATACACCAATCACACCGCACAAGATTGCCCATACAACAAGCAGGCAGTTAGGCAACCCTACCCGCAACCCTACCAACAAGGCAGATACCAAAACCAAAATCCACCACCACAATATGCTAGACCCCAACAAACCTACCAACCACAATATCAGGCCCAACAGAGACCCCAACCAGTACTAGCTCAACAGCCCCCAAACCCCGCTAACGTGATTCCAGTAAAGTATGCTGTTGTAGAAGAAAACCTGAATAGGGCCATAGTACCAGTAACACCCTTGATCTCTGAAAATGACCCAAGTGATCATAGCTTTGATTCTACCCATGTTGATAGCCCCCAGGCTTACTACATGCAGTCTCCAGAACATGGTGAGTCTTACTATAGTGAAGAACCAAGTGAACCTAGTTGGGAGTCAGATTACACGAACGTCATGTATGCAAACCCCAACCCCAGGCCACATCCTAGGCAAGTAAGACTTCCATTCCCAAGAGGACCGTGCTACAGATGCCAAGGAGATCATATCGTTCGTGATTGTCCCTTGCCCCCACCTACACAACCCCAGTCAGTGACTATCCAAGGTTTTTGCCAAGATTGTGGAAAAGAGCATCTTTTACGAGATTGCCCAAAGAACCCCAATAATATGCCAAAAATCACTCCGATCAACGTGATTGGTTTAGTTGTAGATTCATCAGGAAGCGTCACTTCCACTGCACCAGTGCAGGTAGTCACTAGAGCTCAGGCTTTGCAGCAAAACCAAGAGACAAACCAGGGTAAGAACTCAGAGGCTAGTGAAACCGAGAGCATAACAAAGAAAAGGACTAGAGCATGGAAAGATAGTCGGGAAAGAATGAAAAGACAATGGGCTAAAAAGATGAGTGAACTTGAGGAAAGCATAAGAGAAACCAAAGCTAGGATAACTGAAATCACCTCTCAAATCCCTTCTCACAATACACCGCCGCCACCCCTACCATCTCCATCTGACCCACCACCCTCCCCACCACGTCATACGATTCCACCACCTCCTAGAGTAGGATCAGTGTTAGCTGATCCCACTCCTTAGGACATAGACATGATGCTCAAAGCATATCAGGCCAGAATACAAGAAGGGCCAAATGTCACGGATCATGCCAAGTGCTATCCTAGAGCTGACCTAGAGATAGAAAGAACCAAACTGTGCGCGAAAATGGTTGCATTGGCTCAAACTATGTTTGAAGCCAGTCGCCTTTTCAATTACTCGGGCTCAGCCAAAACGCAATTACACTTGGATGGATTCCTAGAGAAGTTAGAGAGGATAATTGCAAGATCTGACAAGGAAGAAAAAAATCAAGAGAGAGAGAAAGCAAGCAAAAACATGAATCATTCCCCATCGGAAGTGTATGTGGCCAATTCCACTAAACCAGACTCCTTTCCCTCCTTAGAAAGATTAGAGAGGCTAGTTGCACAGCCAGAAAAGGAGCCTACCCCTCAAAGAAAGGAAGGGGTAAGAGAACGGAAAAGCCAGCCTCTTCAGGAAGCCCACATGCCTTTTCAAGGAGCCTATCTTCCTCCCCAAAGGTCACAGGAGCCTCCCTCGAAAGCTTATGTACCCCCACAGGTAACCCACATCCCTTTCCAGAAAGCTTATGAGCCTGTTCGGAAAAGTAATAGCATAAGTAATCCTCCCCAAGAAGCTTGTGCCTCAGCTATCTATGACACCGAGGAAAGAGCCAACGATAGAATAAGCCCTCCTTCCCAGATAGCATATGTACCTAATTCTACGGAGCCAGAGACTTCTTCTTCGATGAATCGGTTTGCACCAGACTTCCTACGAGAGATTCAAGAAGACAAATGGGAAAACGAAAGCGAGGTCGCCCCTCCTTTCGAACTTGTGGACGATGCACATGACCAATTCCCACAAGACATCCCATCCATTTACGGGGAACATGAGAGTACTCAATCTCACGAGAGATTGGACTTTGAATCTAATTCCATACAAGAGTTACCCCACTTCACAGGCCCATGGGAAGCAAAATCCACGTGTATGAGAGCACCCACAGTCATGGTAAGGAACGACGACTCAGTCATACCAAGGAACACGGAGGTAGTCACGAACACCAAGGTGCAGCGCAATCTCACTTTGACAGAGCTGCCTGAGGATAGACCAAACGCGGGGAAATATGCAGCCAGTCGAGTAACTGAAGTTGCAAAACCTCATTCCCGGGTAGGATCCCATAGGACAGTGCCAGAAATTCCCTTGGATAAGATAGGAGATATGTGCGAAGGTGAAGAAGGGAACACCTATCTTCCCATTACCTACCAGGACTACACCACAAAGGCAATTTTGGACTCAGGTGCACGAGTTGCAATTGCCACTACCTCCTTATGGAAGCGTTGGGGCAAGCTGGCACTCAGGCCGACGAGAATGAAATTGCAAATGGCCGATGGTCACATAGAGAGACCCCTAGGATTGCTAGAAGGGATAACTCTCACCACTTGTGGTGTCGAGTTTGAGCATACATTTGCCATATGCGACTTCAGTAAAAATCATGCCTATGAGATGATTTTGGGGAGACCATTTATGCGACAATTGCAAGTGGTACAGGATTGGGGAACCAACTCCTTGTATTTGCAACACTTGGGTGTTACGACCAAAGTCAATCTCAAGGATTATTCTCATAGAGATGTCCCTCCTATCCAATGGAATCCCATCCATAGAGCTAAAGACGATACAGAATCGGTGCATTCCATAGGGTCTGGATCCTCATGGATGCATGAAGACACTCACTTATGGATGTGCAAGGTAGCAGTAGAGGAAGAGAAGAGAGAAAAGGCCAGAGAAATAGGTGTAAACGAAACCCATAGACCCATTCAAGACCCAGCCTATGCACCTGTAGTTTTTCCAGACGAAGAATTTGAACCTCACGGTTGGGCGGAAATTTTAGCAACAATGGACGTAGCCATCAATGAAGAACAATGGACACCTCACTGTGATGAGGATGGCTATGATATTTCAGTCTTCTCCATAGAGCCAATCATGGGAGAGGCAGTTCTAGAAGAATGCGAACCTAGCCCTGATGCATTTGAGGATGCAAGTGACTCCGATCTAGAGTCAATCATTATGGACCCACCATTTGCATCAGATGAAGAATATCTCCAGGAAGTGGAATTTCAACCTCAGAATCATGGAGAAGTTACAAATGGTGTAAGATTAGCAACGCATATGACCCCTAAGGAAGAAGGAAAGAAACGAAAGAAGAGAGAAGCCTTACCAGAAGAGGAAGAATCTTTGTTTGGAAGTACGAGATAGATGACAGGAGAGTCATGATAAGAATGCCTAAACGAGAGGCACAATCAGGAGAGGCCTATGATAACAAAGAAACCACCAAGAAAATAGTAGTGGCCATAGAAGAAGGAGAGGAGAGATGCACATATATAGGCCATGACCTCACAGAAGAAGAAGAGTACGAATTGATTGCCTTGCTAAGAGAATACAGAGATGTATTCGCTTGGAGTTACAAGGATTTGAAAGGGGTTGACCCGGACATATGCTCGCACACCATCCCCATGACCTCAGATGCCAAACCCTCTAAGCAAAAGCCTTATACATATAACGATAATTATGCTGCTAAGATCAAGGAAGAGATAGATAGACTGGTCGAAGCTGGATTTATCTATGAAATTGAGCACACTGAATGGGTATCCCCCATCGTAGTGGTGCCCAAGAAGAATGGCAAGCTGCGTGTGTGCATTAACTTGAAAAAGGTTAATGCCGCCACGATTCGAGATAACTATCCGCTTCCCATCACAGAACATCTCTTAGAAAGAGTGGCAGGCAAGGAAGTGTACAGCTTCCTTGATGGATTTTCGGGCTACAATCAAGTAGCCATAGCTCCAGAGGATCAGCATAAGACAGCCTTTGCCACAGAATGGGGCATTTTTGCTTTTAGAGTAATGCCATTTGGGCTTACCAATGCACCAGCGACCTTCCAAAGGCTGATGTGCCATGTGTTTAAGGAGTTCCTGAGGAAGAGTTTAGAAGTCTACGTTGACGATCTCTGTGCTCATTCCAATGTTAGACAAACCCATATTCCTGAACTCAAACAAATCTTTGACAAATGTAGAGAATATCAAGTCTGCCTGAACCCCGAAAAGTGTGTTTTTATGGTCAGGCAAGGCAAGATCCTAGGACATATAGTGTCAAAGAATGGCATATCTACTGACGAAGAGAAAGTGAGAGCCATAGCAGAGCTACCTAGGCCAAAGAATGTCAAGGAAGTACAAGCTTTCATGGGGCATTGTGGTTATTATCGACGATTTATACACATGTATGCTGTCATTGCAAAGCCCATGTACGGACTTCTGACTAACTTTGAGTGGACGGATGAATGTGAGAATTCCTTCCAGGAACTTAAACGAAGATTATGTTCAGCACCAATCTTGACCACACCAGATTGGAATAAGCCATTCCATGTTCATGTTGATGCATCCAATTATGCTATTGGATGTGTGCTTGCACAACCTACTGGTGAAGGCAATATGGATCTTCCAATTGCCTATGCCAGTAGACAATTGAATACGGCTGAAAGGAATTACACCACTACAGAGCGAGAAGGATTAGGCATGGTATATGCAGTTAAGAAATTTAGACACTATTTGCTTGCAAATAAGTTTAAATTTTTTACTGATCATCAGGCATTGTTATATCTTGTAAACAAGCCATGCAATACAGGAAGATTAGTGAGATGGTTTCTCTTGCTAATGGAATATGACTTTGAGGTTGTGGTAAGAAAAGGTAGGACTCATTTGAGAGCTGATCATCTCTCTAGGCTCACATCTGGAGAAGCCCCACAAGGAGTATCAGATGACCTTCCTGATGCTTACTTGTTTAATCTGGAAGTTGTACCGCAGTGGGCTAAGCCATTGGTACCAGTATTGACATATGGGCCTAACCATCCTGTGGTAAACACACGGAATAGAGAGGTTGTAAAAGCCCAAAAATACCACATCATGGCAGGAAGCATGTACAAGCACACAGATCAAGGGATCTTGGCTTGTTGCGTAGAAGAGGATGAGTACGCTAAATGGTTGCAATTAGCACATGTAGGTGCACTAGAGCAACACCATTCAAAACAACGAACTTTACAGACTCTAAAGAGATTCGGAGTGCACTGGCCAACCATGGAAGCGGATGTCCAAAAGTTGTGCAAGGAATGCCCAATCTGTTGCACTAAACCACCTGTGGAACATGCCACTCTCTATCAAGTATCCATTGTGCCAGATTGGAGTGAACCTCTAGTATCATTCTTGCGGACAAACACATTCCCCCCAGACATGACTCTAGCTAGGAAAAGGAGTTTAGAACAAGAAGCCCTGGATTATTCACTCATAGGTGATAATCTATATAAGCGCGGTAAAGATGGTTACCTAAGACTGTGTGTCCATGAAAGTGAGTATCTTAAAATCTTAGAAACTGCTCACCAAGGTGTAGCAGGAGGACACTTTGGACCAGATCGGGTAATCAAGGCAATACTATTTGCGGGCTTTTGGTGGCCTACACTTCACATGGATGCACATACCTATGTGAAACGGTGTGATGTCTGTCAGAGGACTCAGTATCCTATACGCAAAGATGAGATGCCACTGAAACCTATGATGGGTGGACGTGCATTCTCTAAGTGGGGAATAGACTTCGTAGGTCCTATTAATCCCCCAGCGAAAGGTTCTCATGCGGAATACATCATTGTGGCAACAGATTATCTCACCAAGTGGGTAGAGGTAAAAGCTACAACCAAGAACGATGCTCAAACAACTGCCAAATTCTTGTTTGAGAATGTATTCACGAGATATGGACTACCCATAGAGCTTGTAAGTGATAGAGGCACTCATTTCTTGAACGAAGTGATTGAAAATCTACTCCAAGAATTCTTGGTAATACACAAGAAGTCTGCCCCTTATCACCCTCAAGCTAATGGACAAGCTGAGAGCACTAATAAGATTCTATGCAATGTACTGACGAAATTAGTGAACACTAAACGCTCTGATTGGGACAAACAGCTACACCATGCTGTTTGGGCATACCGAGTTGCCTATAAAACGGTACTCCAAGCCACCCCCTTCCAGATGGTTTTCGGCCAAAACGCTGTGCTACCCTTGGACTTCCTGATCCCCACATTGAGAGTAGCACAAGAGCACGAATGGACAGGTCATGAGCTCTCCTCTAGGATCTTTGACCTTGAACGATTAGGAGAAACAAGACTGAGAGCCGCTGCAGGGATATATGCAGCCAAGAAGAGACAGAAGGCATAATTTGATGCCCACGTGAAGGATAAAGGCTTGAAAACGGGAGATCTAGTCTTAGTCTATACACTGAAACAACACGCAAGGAAGCTAGAAAAGAGAGGCTACGGACCTATGATCATCAATAGGATCTCCACAAGTGGAGCAGTACAATTGGCCACATTAGAGGGTGATGTTCTCCGTAACTATATTAGCGGATGCAGAGTCAAGTTGTACCAGGAACCCCTCACGGAGGAAATGCTCAGCCGACTCAACACTGCTAAGAAACGCAAAGAGGAAGAAAAGAGAATTAGAGAAGAAGCTCAAGCAGAGGCTTTAGAACGCATCAGAAGGATGAAATTACGAAGGCAAGGTAGAGATCAGCCTGGAGCGAATGACTATGCAGACCAAGGATTTCCCATAGCCATGTGTGAAGTTGCAGGAACAAGCTCGAATAGAATAATTGATAGACGTCCTTTCATAACCATAGACATAGGACAAGGAAAGAGTACAAGGACCGTAAGAGCCTTGATTGACTCAGGTGCTGCCACTAGCGCTGTTAAGTTGTCTTACTGTCAAGAGTTACAGTTAACTGTCCATCCTGTGGAAGCATACCTCATAGGATTGGGAGGCGTGGAAACCCCTTGCATGGGCGAGGTGGAACTTCCCCTCTACATTCACGAGGAGGCAATGACCGTTAAAGTACTAGTGTGTCAAGATGAGGATCTCACTGAACCTCTCGTCTTGGGTCAGGATTGGATCTATGACCAAGCAGTCAATCTAAACCTAAGAAGTGGACTTCTCCAGGTTTGGGTCAATCATAGTCGAGTTACAGTAGAATTAGACAATGGAGCACTCAAGGAACTAGGAAAGGCACAGACTCCTGGTCCTTCCAGGGGTACACATGAAGATGACCATGCTGTTCTTGTCCAAAACTATGTGTTGCAGAGGAATGATATTTGCAAAAAAGGAGTCAGGAATGCAACGGAACTCCCTTCTTTTCCAAAGGCTAGAAGGAAGCAGCAACCCAAGGTGGATCAAAGGCAGAAGAAGCAGGGTACTACCTATGTCAGAGATCAAAAGTACCTGCGCAGCAGAACAGCCCAGAAAATAGACCAGGTATGGGTGCGGAAAGGCGAACGACCGGTTGCACCACCGTCAACTACAGGGGCAAAGCCTCTTATTAGTGACCAACAACGCAACGCTAATAAGAAGTCTTTCAGAAATTCTTCTGCTAAAGTAAAATCTATTTGGGTGCCCAAGAAGTCGATGAAGGCAAGCCCACAATCAAGACAAATTTGGGTGCCTAAGGCTTGCTTGATGGCACAAGTAGCTACGCTGAGGCCACAACTTAAACAGCATAACGCAGCGACGCATACTGCCAGATTTCACTCGTTCTCGACACTCGTGTACACACCAAAACCCAAGAGCGTACATGTAATCAATTGTAAATGGGTCCCAAAAAGGCCTCATCTTCAAACCACGACACCGAGAAGGCTCTGTAGAGACTCTCCGAAACCGAAGGCAAAGCCCACTCACTGCATTTGGCAGCCTAGGGCCTGTAATAAACCCCCCGACCCCAAATTGTAAATCCATACCTACTTACTAACTACAGTAGTCTCCTAGGACAACACAAGCACTAACTACACACACTGTCTTCATGCACTTACTAACCACTAACTCATCATCCATCTCATGTTAATGTTGTAACGGGGACAACAACGGATTTATTTTGTCCATTACGATGTTAACACTTGGTTCTATATTCTCACAGAACCAATCAGCAAACAGGGCCATGGCAGAAGCAGGTACCAGCTCTCAAGCCGGATCTGGTCCCCAGATCGTGGACATAGAAACACTTCTCCTTGAGCCACGTCTCACCGCAAGACCGCAAGAGCTTCAAGAAGTGCATGTGCTCCCCATCCAGGATCCTCCTCAAGGACACACTTCTCAAGTAGGTAAGCATGCGCATTGGTTCAGTGATGTTGCTGGACCACTGGGCGATGGAACCTACTTCTGGGAAGCAGAATTGGAGTTCAATGGCAAATGGGGTCGATACCACTTTTTCACACGCGAATTTGAAAGCTACCAAAATGCCGAAGTCATGAGATCAGTTTGGGTCAAAGCAGGTGTGGAAAGTTATTTCAGGACTCACTTACCAAAGCCGGATTTTTTACGATGCTCTTATCTGATCAGTACCATCACGCCAAGCAGAGCCAAGGGCGGCGACAGCACCTTTGTGTTGCCATCACTGCTGCCGGGTAATGAGCTCAAAAGATTCAAGTTGACCCTCAATCTGGTAAGAGAAGCGTTGGGTATGTATGGCATGCACATCCCAACAGAAAAGGAAACCATGGTTCCAGGTCGAATGAAGCACAAGGATCTTAATAAGCTCAAGGACATGGTGGCGATGACACCTACCATTGCGCTTCACCTGCGAACCATCATGCAACATTTTGCGTTTCCCGCCCAAGAACGATTCACAATGCCCCCGAAAAAAATATGGTTCAGTTTATATCTAGCAGAAACCGAAAGCCTGCCCATCAATGTGCCACACTGGATCATAGACCAGATCCACCTAGCACATCAAAGGTGGAACAAGAAACAGAAGAATGTGCTCCACGGGTGTTGTGCTCTGACCAGAATAATCTATAGATGCTTGGCTTACGACGTACCTGTTCAGCGGGCACTCGTATGGTCCCGAGTCCAAGAATTCCAAAGAAGACTATCAGCAGCAGGTCCCCCATCAAAGAAGATGAGGGGGGGAGTCCAACTACCCTGTGCCCAACCAAGGGGAGCTACCGCTACACCAGAAATCACCCCTCCCCAGACACGACGAGTTAGGCCATTCACAATCCGGTTACCACGACCAAGCACGGAGGGGCCTAATCTGGTGTTTCCACCCATTCCATCCGATTTGGAATTCCCGCAGGGATTTACTCTTGAGGACCTCACGGATGAAGAAATTGCCAGATTAATCTATGACTCTAACCTCGAAGCGGAAGCAGCGCGAGCTCAGGAACAACAACCCAAAACAACATCGGCCCCCACCCAACCCCAAGTTGTAGAAGTCGATGTAGATGAACAAGAGGCAGGAGGAGACGAAGAAGAAGCCGACGAAGAACAACATCAAGAATATGACGAACTCTCCGAGTTAGCAAGTGCCCCAGCATATTCGGCACAAATCAAGAGACTATATCGAACCATGCGACTGGTTCAGGAACAGCATAAGATGTCTCTAGAACAGGGCAAAAAACTCATGAACGACTTGCTAGCTGAGGAAGGTGTGGATGAGTTGTTCATTGAGTCCATGAACCTTCATGCCGACGCTGTAGGACTGGACGAGGCCATCCATGAGGCAATGGCCTACATCCACAGGTTTGAAAAAAGAGTTCCTACTCGTCCCAGGAGGTCCGGAAAGCAAATTCACATCAATACATCAGCACCAGGCGAGTCAGCGCAAGCAGAAGAATATCACGAAGCACCGTTGTCACCACCATCCCCACCTCACACTACACAATTCACTCCACCACAGGACACTAGCACTACCACATCCACTACCACTACCATTGTCATGGGCATCCCACTCTCTGCGGGAATCCAATACGGGGGTGTTGTCACATCATGGGGGTTGTGAGAACACCTCTTGGGTGAGGTCACATCATGGGGGTTGTGAGAACACCTCTTGGGTGAGGTGGCAGAGATGCCACTTGGCACCAACAAGGACTTATGTCATATAGTAGAGGAATTAAGAGATATTGAGATAGACTCATTATGAGCAGCTCGGGCGATAGCTGGGAGGAACGAACAAACTAAGAAACTCTGTGTGATCGGCGTTCGCGGACGCAAGCTGAAGCGGACGCAAGCTGAAGCAAAAGGGACTTTATATCATTGGTATCAGAGCTTCAGCATGACGATTCCGGGAATTGAACTCTCGCCACAGAGATGAGAGGCACACGCCTTATTCGATGAGAGGGCTGCTAGCGCCTGTCCGTGAGTCCGTTTGCTCACGTGTTTAGACCAGCTACAGCGCCTGGCCGGCTGCTGTAGAGCTAATGGGTGTGTATGGCCGTTCTGTCATAGGACGCGGGGGGAGTCTTGTAAGACTCAATGATTGAATGGGCCCAATCAAACAATTGACGGGTGACCAAGTACGATGCCATCGACGAGAGGGCAGCAGCAGTAGCGTTCGAAATCTGAAGTTGCCCCTTTCAGTGCTGTTGACCCTGCCCACGAGTAGCTCTTGAGAATCAGCCCACTTGGTTTTTCAACCCGCACAGCCAAGAGAGGGCCCTTCCTCATGCGAGATGATCATCTTGTCAGAGTATCAATGCTCACACTAGAAGTATACATGCTTGAAGCAAGATCCAAATTCATCACATCTATAAGATAGAATTCATGGCATGACCACATGTACAACAGCCTACCATTTCTTTTTGTACTCTTTGATAAAGATGCACATTTAATGTAAGCATGTGAGGAGGAAAAAGTGAAACTCTCTCCATGTCTATCTCTGTAATCTCTTCTAAGGAAAAGAGCTCTGGTAGTGGAATCTATTCCACTTTCCCTTTCCCTTTGGAAGAG
This sequence comes from Ceratopteris richardii, assembly GCA_020310875.1. NCBI lineage: Eukaryota > Viridiplantae > Streptophyta > Polypodiopsida > Polypodiales > Pteridaceae > Ceratopteris > Ceratopteris richardii. The sequence goes on from CM035438.1 coordinate 4,316,300, forward strand.
GTTCCTTTTATCACCATTAGTATCACATACTCATTTTTCAGTCTTTCAGGAAGGATAATTCCATCACTTTGATTGGATCGTATAGATCCATGCATAGAGTATGGTTGGCAGAGATAGTTCTTCACTATGGATACACATATTTTTACGGTATCATGTCACATCATTGCTGACCATTTTAGTAGAGGGCTTTGACCCTTATTAGGAATTTATTTTCTCCACTCTTCACTACATACACCTTCATTAGTTAGCGGAGATCTGTTCTCCATATTCATAAGAATAAGTGTAATGAGGGATTATGCATTACTTACGGAAGAGAGGACTAAATAAATTCATGAGTTTCTCTTTTAAGGAAAGGGGAAAGTGAGAATCAGCTCAGAGATTGATGATAGATCTCACTTTAGTTCAGTGGTCTCACTTCAGCTCCTATTCTTTGAGAGAGGAAAAAGGAAAGGAAAACATGATTTCTTCATAGGAGAAGAATAGAGTATGTTTTCCTTTATAGAGAAGAGGTGTTTAAAAAACATCTCTTAGTCTTTATTTCAGAAGGAATCCAATTACTCTACCTTCCAGTATAATTTTCCTTCACATGGGAGTTTCTTTCTCCACTATTTTAGAAGGAAAAAACATGGAGAACTTATGTGCATGTTCTCACCTATGGATCAGTAGAGAAAATGCATTCAAAGGAACCTCTTCCAAAGGGAAAGGGAAAGTGGAATAGATTCCACTACCAGAGCTCTTTTCCTTAGAAGAGATTACAGAGATAGACATGGAGAGAGTTTCACTTTCTCATTTTGGTTGTCTAAATAGAAGTGGCACTCTTCTATCAAAGACAAGAGGGAGATCAGTTAATCATAATGGTTAGATTGAATCTCACATGGAGACTCTAGAGAGGAGCCATTATGTTACTCCAGTGATGGTCTTTAACTAGATGAGATGATCTAGTTATTGACATTAGTTAGACTGGGAGTAGAGTTATGACTCTTCTCTTTAGGATCTATAGGAGATAGAGATATATCTAACCTATTAGGGTACCAAACTCTTAGCTGGTGTTACATCATGAGTATGATGAGTAAACATCAGTTAGGAGCATAGGTACTTAGGGATTATCTGAATCTCAAAAGGGAATGCTTTTGCATTCATATGGCAAACTACAGGGAAGAGAAATATTAAAGTTTGCACTAGTGCCAATAGATGCTCTTCCAATAGAACGTAGTCCAATGGTAAAGGATGTCAAACCACAGACTTCTTGGTTGGTGAAATGTAGAGATTGCATTTTACCACCGTGAGTTAGATGATGGATTTGCATAGTTCACAAGGTAGTTTAGACAAAACTACTACTTGTGATTACACTCAAGGTTAGGAAGACCTAGAGTGGTATGAGGGCAATCTATCATTTAGTTTTGGATGGGTTTGGAGTCACTTGTTATGGGACTTTGTTCTATACTTTAGAGGATTCGATGGTTTATTATCTCCACTATGATACGGTCAAGCTTATAAGTTTGGCACTTTACACTTTCTTTTCATATTATTACTCCATAGAGGATACATCATATGGACTTAGGTCATTTGGATGATGTAGTATGTTATGGGAGTGATAGTTTGGAGGTGAAGTGTATATGGGAGATAGTAGGCACCACTCAGACGGTTTCCCACCTTTGAGATGATCTCATATGAGATCTCTTAAGGGGAAGGATATGGGGAAACAACACACAGAGATGACCATGTACATAGAGTACATGGGGTTCAGGGGAGTCCGAGCACTTTCTTCTACTATTACGGACATTTCATCTACATTTTCGAGGACGAAAATGCTTTTAAGGGGAAGGAAATGTCACATCATGGGGGTTGTGAGAACACCTCTTGGGTGAGGTCACATCATGGGGGTTGTGAGAACACCTCTTGGGTGAGGTGGCAGAGATGCCACTTGGCACCAACAAGGACTTATGTCATATAGTAGAGGAATTAAGAGATATTGAGATAGACTCATTATGAGCAGCTCGGGCGATGGCTGGGAGGAACGAACAAACTAAGAAACTCTGTGTGATCGGCGTTCGCGGACGCAAGCTGAAGCGGACGCAAGCTGAAGCAAAAGGGACTTTATATCAGGTGTCACCATGCCCACCTTCACCACCCTGTTCACCGATGTCACATCCACTCCACCAACGATTCCCATCTACACCGTCACTCAAACAGTTGACACTATGGAAACATCACCTGCCACAGCACCGCTCCCTCCCCCCATGCCACCTTCATCACCCATACCCCCTCCACCCACATCTCCACATACATCCACATCATTCACCTCTCCCATTCCCGCCCCCATTCCCCCTGCATCTTCACCCCTCCCAGCATTATTTAATGTAAATAACATATTTTTAGCATTAAACCAATGTGTATACCAGCTCCAGAATGAGTACAAAGCTCTGGACAACCGGTACCAGCAACTGGAAACGCACCATCAGAACTTACAAAGACAGTTTCACATTCTACAAACAGAAAATGCAGAACTGAATCAACGCTACACGACGCTTGAGCAGGCTCACCAAACCTTATTGGCGGCACCCCAACCATCGACAGAATCAGGTGCCAAACAACTAGAAGCTTTGCTCGAGGTATACCAAGCCGATAATCTCAAAGTCCGGCGTAACCTGGCACTTCTCAGAAAACACATGGCGGCCGCCCTAGAAGAAAACAAGAGGCTGCAGCAGCAAAATGAAGCAAATCTAGAAGCAGCAATGGAAGGCTCTCCACACGAAATTGATCCAGAGCAGTTTAAAGCTGTGCCCTCAGAGACAATGAAGACCATCTTGGACAGCTATGCAGATCTATTAGAAGCTCATGATGACTTGGAAAGGGAACGTGATGCGCTGCGCAATCAACTCCAAGAGCAACAGACAGCACCCAAAGTCACAGAAACGACCACGACTTCAGAGGAAGTCAAGGCATTGAAAGAGCAGGTGGCCGAATTACAGGCAAGATTACTCACACATGAAAGGCAACCCTCTCCAGTTGTCGAACCAGAACCCGAGGATTTGGTACCCATCGAGGTAGATGAGACGTATGAGGAACCTTACGTTCCTATGCCAATGCCAGGTGGTGAACAAACCGCCGAAGGAATGGATACGCTAGAAATCGAAGTACCTGAGTGGCTCCAAACTCTAGAGAAAACGGCATCAACTCATGAAGATCGAGTGGCAGTTCAAATCCAATCTATGGCAAAGATAGAGGACACTATTATTAAATCAGAATACTTCCGCAGCATGTCCCACCATAGATGGATCGGAACCAATGATGATCAATACGTGCCCTATTGTATACTCCTGGCGGACTACAATGCAGAAATCCAACATAGATGTGGCAAACCTCCAACGTTTGCTACACAATTTGGGCCAGATGATATCCCAGAGAGCGCCAAAAAAGGATCCATTCATCAACCCACTTGGAGGATCCGACTCCTTGAAACCTACCCGGAGATGGTTCGCACCTGGACGAATATGCCTCTTTTTATTAAATATAACCCTTGTTATGTTCCTGTACTCCGCAGACGCACATGGCCAGAGTTTACCATTGCAGTCAAGAATATCAAGGGATGCGCCAAATGGTTAAACTATGTCTATCTAGCACCCCCTCAAGGGCCTCCCACCGTCAATTACATGATTTCCACTATACGGCACTGGAGCATCCGATTAAGGAATACCCCTGATGTAATGGCCCAGATGTGCATGAAAATTTTTGAGCTAATGCTTATTACATTCAGGACATTCAAGAATATCAAGGACCCACACTTCTCAGGCGTCGGATTCCTTACAGGAAACCAAGATTTAGTTTATGACATGAGCACCACTCCTTCTATAGAGGTGATATACGCTTGGCACGCCAGAATAAAATACCTCCCAGCCTGCTTTAAACAAACATTCGAAGAGATGTTCATAACAGGGTTCTGGGAATACCACTCAGAAATATTTGTACCCAGACCCTCACATCTCCTCCATTTATTTGCTGTGGAGCGAACCATTCACTCAGAGCAGTTACGGGTGCCACATCCAGATGTCCCAGGGCCAGTCAATTGGGATGCATTGCTGACAGATCTAGCAAGGGGACTCAGGTTAGAAGAACACCACCTCGCCGCCGATGTTGTACAATACTACGTCCAAAAAGCAGCTAGACAAGGGTCTGTCAGGGGCGACAGACGCGAGAGTGGGGGGGGTGTTGGCAGTAGCCTTGGTACACCAGGACGTACAAGACATGAAAGTCAAAGAAGGGAGTCAGAGCGAAGGGACAGCACAAGCAAACAGGGCAGTCAAAGAAGATCTGGCAAGTAGGCCAGCAGTAGCCTTGGTACACCAGGACGTACAAGACATGAAAGTCAAAGAAGGGAGTCAGAGCGAAGGGACAGCACAAGCAAACAGGGCAGTCAAAGAAGATCTGGCAAGTAGGCCAATATTTTTTCAAGACATTAATGCAAATCAAAGAGATGGACATGCAGGAAGGAAGAGCAAGTAGGGAGCTCGAAGATATGTATGGCAGAGCACTAGAAGAAATCCCTACAACAACAGTGATTTTTATCACTAACAATCATTGTAAATATCATTTCACCTTTTTGTAGCTCCATTTTGTGCAAGCCAAGGAGTCCTTGAGCTTGAGGAGCCTTAGAAGTAGTTGCGTACCAATTTTCGTATTTTTTAGATCTCGTTTGAGCCCCCAAATAAGCCCTGGAACCTAATTTTTAACTAGGCCGGACACTAGGTCTGGACAGGGCCAAAACCTAGTCAAAAACTATAAAAAGAGCTAGAGAGCTCATTTTTGAGGCTAGAATGTAATTGAAACGAACTTGTAAGAGCATTTTGAAAGTAATCTAAAAGCTCCATTGATTTTCACTCTTTGTCTTACCTTGTGTGCGCGTGTGTGTGTATGTGTGTGCATGCTTGTGTGCTTCTCACTCACGCACTTGTGCCGCCACTTGCTTGAGGTCTTCATACCATCCTCACGTCTTCCCGGATTGACATTAAAGGAGGTGCTACTCATCCTTGAGCTACAGTGGACTATCATAATGATATGTCTCCACATGTTCTAGTGACTCCGTGTAATAAGCGGGTGGACTAGTTACATGAGTAGAGTCAAAACTGTTTGAGTTCGGGTCACTTTCTGTGATCAAGGGTGAAGAAGGCACTAAGGCCCTACTTAGGTTCTCTTCTGCAGCAGCGTATTTGACTGAAATGACATTCGCTGGTGGGGGTGGTTGCTGAGCTAAGACGGGTTGAGGTCTCTGTTGAGCCTGGTATGGGTAGTTCTGAGGAGGCCTATAGTAATAAGGCTGAGCATTGTATTGGCCTTGATACCTACCTGGCTGCTGGTATGTTTGCGGGTAGTTCTGTCTCACGGTTTGTTTGTTGTATGGGCAGTCCTGAGCCGTATGATTCGTGTATCTTCTCTCAATTGTGCAATATTGGCCACTAGGGTTGGCTTGAGGTTGTGGTGCATTGGGACACACGTTTGCCAAATGATTTCCACCACAAGTGTAACACCGTACATTAGTAGGTAACTTGGGCACCTGTTTACTAGAAACTCCTAGTTTTTGGGCCACTTTTTCCGCTAGGTCCTCTATCAAATTAGACAATTTTGTGGATGCTAAAGAAGAACAATCTGAGTCTTTATAGACCTTTGAGAGTTCCAATTCATCTCCTAGGTTGTCCTCGATGTCTATACATATTCTTACACACTCCTCTAGCGTTCTGGGTTCTTTTAGGTACACATAGGAGCGTAGTTTAGCGCTCAACAAGCCATCTAGGAACAGTGATACTTGTTTGGCCTGTGAGGGTAGCTCTTGCATTGGACATCGTTCGACATATTGTCTGAATCTACGTCCTGCCAGTCTAATTGTTTCCTGAGGGGTCTGTTTAAAGCTATGAATCAACGAAGACGTGTCATGTCTAATCCCACTTTTAGAGAATTCAGTGATGAATGACTCTAAAAAGTGATGGATGTCTCTGAATTGCCTTTGTTGCAAAGGTTGGAACCAAGTTAAAGCGGTATTCTTTAACGTTAGTCCAAATGCATTGTATTGCGTGAACATGTCCTCGACTTGTTCTGCTCTTAGTACTTGCTTGAATTCTGCGACATGGTCATAGGGATCTCCTGTCCCATCAAAATAATTTTTCATTGATTTTACTAATTGAGTGGGTCTCAATACTCTTGCGTGTTCGCGTGGTCTAGGTAGAGGAAAATCATCTCTACCACCTAATACTCCATGATCTCTTTGTCTATCCGCTCTATTAGTGTCTGTGATTGTTCTATCTCTCCCTATGGGGTGATTAAAGCTTACTTCCGGTCTCTCTTTATTTCCTTCTCTTTGATGTCCATGGGCTGAGGAGGTTCCTGCCCCTTGTTGACTTGTATTCATGTTCGTTCTAGATGGAGGGAATATCAATTCACCTCTCCATGTGTATGTGCTTTTAGCGCGCTCAGGCACCACAAAGACTCTTTCTGAAGTCTCATCCAGGTATACAACCTTTCCAGGTGTATCTGGGTCCTTGAAGTCATAAATTGTAATGATGCCTATCTCACCAGGGTGTTCCTTTCTGTACCTCCAAAAGGCTTCATCTGTCTCTTTATTTACAAACAACTCGGTGCTCCTGTTATCTTGAGGGATCCATTCTGGGATGAGTATTCTTGTTAATACATATTTCCCTCTAGGTGTTCTAGGTTCTTCTAACGGTTCTTTTCCTTGAAATTTCGCTTCCGTCTCTAATTGAATTGTGCCAAACTCATTAGTATCGTTTGGCTGTGTACTTAGGACGTACATGGTTCCTTCTTTGTCTATGTAAGCGTCTCTCTCAAATTTCACCACTGGTCTTTCCAATCCAATGGGTTGATCAGGGTTGTGCAGTTGCACCACTTGCCTTCGCAAACCATCCTCATAGATGCGAGCACCTAATCGGTTGGTTCGGAGAAACTCTAATTGTGTTCTATAGGGTCCTTCTGGTTTTTCTAGGTATGCTACATGAGACCCTCCTTCTGGTCTGTCTGCGCTAAATGCCATTTCTGATTCACTTGATTCTGAGCTCAACTCGTAGGGATAACTACTATTCAATTGCTGAGCCCAAGATCGTGCAGTAGTCCTTACACTTGCCTCTGATGATCTAAGGCTTCGTCGGTCCGACTTACCTATATGTTTGCCCGATCTAAGGTTCATTAATTTCCTTCCTTGCTCATTCAATTACACACTTAGATCGTCAATGGTTCTTTGTTATTACTTTCTTGATTCTTTTTAGATTTCTTTAGATTCTTGTCTTAATGTATGCGTCAGGAATTCGACTTTCCGTTATAATTTTGAGTTCTCGTTCCGTCAGACTTATGTTCTTTCCTTTAGGTTTTCGTCACACACCTTTATCTTTAGTCTTGAACTTGAAAGAATTAAGTATCTTGAACTTGAGGCGTTCCTATCGACTTAAATCCACAATGCTAACGTTTAGCCTAAGAATTGACTGAGGGGGTTGAGTAATCTTCCAACCTCGAGTCGGCTTTTCTGGTTGCTCTCATGCCCTGTTGCCCAAGAAGCCGCGCTTCCCAAGCTTTGCTGCCTTCACTGCCTTGCTTGCTTGCCTTTGATTGCCCTTGTTAGACCTGGAAAAATCCAATATTAGACCAATTCACAATTGAATGATCAAGCACTTGAGCATATACACCTTTTAGTCCCTTCCCTTTTTGCCCAAATTTTCAATGTGTGCCCCCTGGCTTCCTAGTCCCAAACTAGGTGAACCTCAAAATAGCTTATCTAAAAATAGATGTATTCTTTATGAAAAGAAAACAGTTGAGGTCACGTAGTACTCGTCGCGAGCTTTCTAACGAGCTATTAAGCTCAAAAAACGGACATCGGATGAAAAAGTTATGAGCGTTCAGGCCCTGGGGGGTAAAAACTGACAATCAGGTTTTCCTTCAAATATGAGCTAAGGGGTCTCCCATGAGTCTAATGGTCCAAAAATTTCTCAAAAATACCCCCAAAATTGGTCAAAAAATGGAACCCTAAATTTGCGATGGGGGTGGACAATCGCGATGGTCTGGGACCGTCGCGATGGTCCAAGCGAACCGTCGCGATGGCGTGGAATTTGGACAATCGCGATGGCGTGAAAAATGAACCGTCGCGATGGCCCGAAGTGAACGATCGCGATGGTGTGGAACTGGACCGTCGCGATGGCCCGAAGTGAACGATCGCAATGGCGTGGAACTGGACCGTCGCGATGGCCCGAAAAATGAACCGTCGTGATGGCGTGATCAGGCGGACAATCGCGATGGCACGGTCAACGGTCAACGGTGGACAATCGCGATGGTCCGAAGTGAATCGTCGCGATGGTCACAAGTGCGATGGCGTGAGCCTATCGTGATGGTCCGATTTTGGGCTGTCGCGATGGTCCAAAAAATGAACCGTCGCGATGGTCTATCGTGACACGTGGCACTGTCATGGCGATGGCGTGGGCCAATCGCGATGGTCCGGGGTCAGCTGAACAATCGCGATGGTCCAAGTGGACCGTCGTGATGGCTCAAGTGAACCGTTGCGATGGTCCGAGACCGTCGCGATGGTCCGACCGAGCCGTCGCGATGGCGTGAGCCTATCGCGATGGTGCGACACAATCGCGATGGTCCTAGCCAATCGCGATGGTCCACCAAACTGATGATTTTTGAGATGCACCTGTGGATTCGTGCAAGCGCAAGGGTCGCCTACCTCGTGGTGTGGTCGCCTACTGAGAATTCCGAAGGTTGCAGACCATCGCGATGGTCCGCCACACTCGGCAGATCTTTGATAGAGAGTAAATTTTTACCTTTTCCAAGCTTTCCTGATGCACTGGAGCTCTGTACCTGCAAGAAAACTCAAGAAAACACAAGCACACACAAGCACAAAAGTTCTCCCTCGCTCTCTCGCATGCACAAATGAGGGGAAATGAGGAGAATGGGTGGATATGGTGAATTTTCTGATTTTTTTGGAGATGAAGATGATGATGCGATGATGAAGATGGAGTGTGGGGAAGGTGAAAAACACTAAAAACTAAGTAAAAACAACAACAAAAACTGAAATTTTTACCTTCCAACGCCACTTCTTGCTATACTCTTACCATCACACATTCGTCCTAGACTCGATCCCCGGCAAGAGCGCCAAATTTGGTGTTGCTCTAGCACAATGGTGAGAACCACGTTAAGAAGCTTCACCTCCTTAATGTCAATCAGCAGAAGAGATAGGAGTGATATGAAGATCGTGAATGAGAGATGATGTGAGAGTGAAGGTGAGAAGCACAAAGATGCACACACACATACACACACACAATGAAGAGACAAGCAAGACACAATGGAAGGTGGGAAAGTAGCTTTATTACTCAAAAACACTATTACAAGCTCAAACTAGCTCTAAGCTCACACTAGCCAACATGAACCAACCTCCAAAATGAGCTCTCTAGCTCTTTTTATAGTTTCTAGACTAGTTTTGACCGGTTTCACATCTAGTGATCGGCATAGTTAAGAAATAGGTCCTAGAGGCTATTTGGAAGGGTAAACGATGTCTAAAAATAACGAAAATTGGTACGCGTATTCTACCTAAGCTCCTCAAGCTCGAGGACTCCTCGGCTTGCACAAAATGGAGCTATGAATTACAAAATGGGGTTTTGTCTATATTACATATGTTACAAGAGTGATGAAAATCACTGTTGGATGTTTGAAGAGGTAATTAAAACATAATTGTTTGAAAAAATGATCCGCCTGGCTGCCTGCTCCGTCTTTACATGCTTCCATGTCGTCTGTGCCTCTGACTGTGCCTCTGACTGCTTCCAACACTCGCAGAAGGGGGCAAGCCCCCCTCTGCACTCCCCCCATTAAGGTTCTATGGGAAACCGCGCGACGCCACAGGGCCTTTACCTTAAATGATAACCCAATGGCCTGGAAGTTTATGCCCTACCTAACCTGATGGCTAGGCTCACAAAGATCATCTATAACCATCAACGGTCACACATAGACCTCATCTAACTTGGAAGTTAGGGTTCCACAAATGTCCGGGCTCTCATAATGGCTTCTCCTCATAATGGGGGCCTTACAACTTAGAGCACCATGGATCATTTGTGGTCACATGAGGGTGGAGTATTGAGCATATCTAACAACTTCAACCACCAAAATTTCATGGGATTTTGGCTCTATATTTCTACCTTTACATGTGTCAAGCTCAAGGCTTTTACAATGGTAAATGAGCCATCAAAATATTCTCAAAAAAATACAATAAATGAGCATATGAAAAAGAGCTCTCCAATGGATATTCTTTCGACGCGATAGCCTTTGATGTAGATCAAATCCACCTCAAGCATAGTGTAAGCTTGATGTTCCAACAGCTCCCCCTCAAGCTAAAGTATGCTTGAGTCTTCATCCTCTGATAGGTTGAATACCTGCCATAGCTTTGAATCTACAAAGCTTTATTCCATCAAGTGCCTTCGTCATCATATCTGCTACTTGCTTTTCAGTCGAAGAAATGTCAATCTCCTTTGCCATGAGCTTCTCCCTGATGAAGTGATAATGGACTTCTATGTGCTTGATTCTCGCATGAAAAATAGGATTTGCCGCTAGATGCATGGAACTTACATTATCTCCAAATATGTGAGGTTTGGAACTCACAAGTCCCAAATCTATATACAATGCTTTTAACCATATTGCCTCTTGAGTTGCTATGGTCAAGCCTCTGTACTCTGCTTCAGTTGAAGATAAAGCAACTATTGGTTGCTTCTTGGAACTCCATGACACTAGCTTTGAACCTGCAAATGCTAAGTAACCAGATGTACTTTTTCTATTATCCTTAGCTCCTGCCCAATCTGCATCTGAAAAAAGATGTTGAAGTCTGGAGTTTGCACATCCATCGTAACCCGTCGTGAAGGATCGTAAATAGATAGAACCTCTTCTTCAATTAGCTCTCCAATGGATGCTAACTGATCCGCAACCTCCTTGACTTTGGTAACAAACTCTGTGATGGTTTGTTTAGGTGTCTTCTTCATTTGGTTGAACTCGTTCCAAAGATGATTCTTTCTTGCTTTGGTACTAGCAGAAAAGAAAGTCTCCAGGGCATCCCAAGTCTCTTGAGATGTCTTGTATCCTCTAATATGTGGTAATAGAAAGTCAAAAATAGAGTTTAGTATGTACGACCTTGCTTGAGCATCCCTTGCGCACCAAAGTGTGAGCTTATCTGTCTCCTCTTGTGTAGATCCTCCTTTGGATCTTGGAATAGGCATAGCTTCATCACCTATTACAATTCCATAAAGATTTCTACCTTGCAAATAGTCCTCCATTCTCATTTGCCAAGCCGCGTAGTTGTGTCGATCAAGCTTCTCGATCATTGAGGGAAAGCCGTCACCCATCTTGAACTAGCTCTGATACCACTGAAAGAAACTTGGAGAAGATTGTCGAAGGTAGAAAAGTGCGTTTCGAAGCGATGAAGTTTGGTTAAGCCAACCGGCACAAGACCAGCCCTTGAGCTTATGGAGACTCAAATAGACCTTATAGGCATGCTATAAATGAAAAGAAACACACTATGTACCTTGGAGCATCAAGGAGAATGAGCCGATACAAAACAGATAGGTTTGCGGGTCGACTAGCTCAAAAAAACTTACTGTCTATGGAAGAGACAATGAACTTCAAATGCCCATAGCGACCAGCGTGATTACAATTAGAAAAAATCCTTTTATGGGAGTGATACACATAGGGTTGAGTGTATGGAATGCACAAAAGTATAAGGAATAAGCAAAATATGCTATAGGAATGAATGCGACATTCACAGGTGGTACTTCCTATTTTTCAGGAATACGTAGAGATTGACCCCGAGGCAGAAAAACTGAGAGTTCTCCAAATCTGCTGAACCAAATGCTTTGCAACTTTACAGGCATAAACTAGACACTAATACCTTTCCAATGAGTCCTCTTGCACCCAATTTAGAGCTCTGAGGAGAGAGCAGCAGCCTCTGCAAGATTATTGTTGGCGAAGAAGATGATGCAGAAAATTGAAGGAGCAAGACAATGATGGTCACAAGTGTATGTATATTGCTTCCATGTATAATACAAGTGATTTCAACTCCTTATATAGCCTCTAGGAGTGTTCCACGACTTTTACAACTTGAATTTGAATTCAAATGAAGATGGGAATGGTTGTTGGAGGGAATCAATTCACTTCCCTACAATCTAGGAAAAGTGAAGATCTTGATTGATCTACTTTTAGGTGACTTGATTTGCTTGATTGAATGCAACTTCAACCACCAAAATTTCGTGGGATTTTGGCTCTATATTTCTACCTTTACATGTGTCAAGCTCAAGGCTTTTACAATGGTAAATGAGCCATCAAAATATTCTCAAAAAAATACAATAAATGAGCATATGAAAAAGAACTCTCCAATGGATATTCTTTCGACGTGATAGCCTTTGATGTAGATCAAATCCACCTCAAGCATAGTGTAAGCTTGATGTTCCAACACATGGTTGGTGTCTGTTATCGTTAGTGTCCATGTGAAAGGCCAAATGGGCACCGGACACTTCTTTGTATATGTTCTTTAATAAAACATATAGTGGCCTGGTCAGTCACAGACTGTAAGTTCGACCGCATTTGTAAGACCTAAGAAGTCTGTCTTCGTGCCCCTTGTGTACTGCGTTTTCTGCGTATTCTACAACCTCTGTGCGGAGTACTGTGTGTGGCGCCAGGAGCTCGGTTTTTCTACTCCAAGCATATCGTCGTGGAGCTCTCGAGAAGGAGAGTCCAGTGTGGTGCATCGCCATCGAAATACTTCACTGGTATCAGAGCAATTCGAGGCAAAAAAGCTTTGTTCCTTTTGTTCGAGCGAAGCGAGCACCCCCCCAGGCTTTCAACTAAGGCGGCGACCAAGGCATAGACCTTGGCATACCTTATCATCCGAGTCACCGAAGTCACCGTTGGCGCCGTTGGCTGCGCGCGAGGGAGGACCTCAACGATCAAGGAATATAGAGGTTCCCGGTACTTCTCGGGAGGTCACCCATCCCAGTACTGTTCCCCCCAGAGCTCGCTTAACCGTGGCAATCTCTTGCCACTAAGCTACACTCTTGTGGTGTTTGAAGAAGGGGAAAGACTAAGGTTGACATTACCTTGAACAAGTTTTGGTCCCTCAAAGCTTCATTTTTTGCTTTTAAAGCCTATTTTTGAAGCAATTTTGGGGTGTTTTTGGAGCCATTTCGGAGTACTTTCGCACGTAGTTCTCTTCACACAGGTCCAAGAACATCAAGAAGAGTGTTCCTTGTACTTCTCAGACAATAAATATCAACCTTTGGGGCTGTATTTTCAGCCACACTCGTAAAACTACAGGTTTCTCGAGGGGTTTTCAGTTTTGGTGGGAGCAGTCGCTGCAAATTTATGCAGGTTTTTAAAGCCTAAAACATCAGAGTTGACAGACACTTGCAGGTGTTATTGGCTAGTTTTTGGGCTGTGTATTCAGCCTTTCAGTGTCATTTTACTGCATAATATTGAGCACATACACACCATGTACGCTTCTGTGGATACCGCTTATGTACGTCCATGTGGGCATTGATATAGCGGTTACGTTCTTTGCATAAAGCCTTTTACGTTTGATAAAGAGGATCGTGGTGAGGTTTTCTTAACTGGGAGACACCCAGATGTCGGGGTCTCTTCGGTGATGCAGGTGGAAGACTTACCCAGCCTCACCATAGGAGACGTATGATAGTTGTTCATAGGTGCTCGATAAGCCTAGTTGGCTTCTATTGGGTAACTGATTATATACAATGGAGTCAGTGATTCACTATGCAGGTAGACATGTCAGTACTTGCAGTTTTATGATACTTTGACATTGGTCATATGCTAATTTTGCAGAGGATACTCTGGCAAAATTTTTCCAAATTTCTGGTTTAGTCAACTATATAGTGGTCGATTTACTCCTTGATACACTTATTTGTTGGTGTTTGGACTCTTCTAGCTCCATTATCATTCTATTCAGTTCTCTACGATCATGGCATCAGAGGTCTCAGGCACATCCGGTGGATCAGGGTCTAGTGCTAGCGTTCCGAGGAGGAGCTATAACTTGCAGGACAAAGACCATTTTGAGATCCGAAAATTTGATGGCACAAACTTTGCTCTATGGAAGAATCGGATTAAAGATGTGCTGATTCAAAGAAGGCAATGGAAGCCAGTAAATGGGATTTCAAAGAAGCCTGCTGACATGGATGAAGATGATTGGGATGAGTTAGATGAAATGGCCAGGTCTACCATTCGCTTGCACCTAGCAGATAATGTTTACTTTACAGTATTAGACTGTGAAAGTGCAGAGGAGCTTTGGAAGAAGTTATGCAATACATATGAAAAAGAGACGGCATCAAATAAAGTATATCTGATGAGAAAATTATACGACCTTCGTATGAAGGACACAGATAGTGTTGCTGATCATCTAAATGAGTTTGATGCCATATTCTCCCAGTTACAGGCTCAGAAAATGGATATGGACAATGAAATGAAAGCAATGTTGCTGTTATGCACCCTGCCATCATCATGGGATACATTTTGCACAGCTATTAGCAATAGTGCACCAGGTGGTAAACTCGTCTATGATGACATATGTGGAGCACTCTTGAGTGAGGAGATTCGTAGAAAATCTATGGTTGGCACTCAGAGTGGAGATGCATATAATGTTCGTGATTCTTACCAAGGAAAGAATCAACAACGTGGCAGGAGCAAGAACAAGGAAAAGAATGGTCAACGGAATAAGAGCAGAAGTAAATCAAGGAAGAGGGATATTGAATGCCATTATTGTCATAAGAAAGGACACATGAAGAAAGACTGTTATGCATTAAAGAATGCTAAAGGTAAAGGACAGAATGTTGATGGGCATGTTAAACAGTTACCTGCACCATCTACTTCGACTGTGAAGATTGAAGAAATTAATGCTATTTCTGATGATGTTGATGTGTTGACACTTGATAGTACTGTGCCATCTGAGGCACTTATGGCTAATTCTCTTTCCCACACCTGGCTGCTAGATTCTGGTGCTTCTTTCCATGTGACACCACATAGAGAATGGTTCTCTAATTATGTAGCAAAGTCTCTTGGTACCGTGAGACTTGGTGACTCTTACCAGTGTGATGTTGTGGGGATTGGAGATGTGGTTGTGCAGTTCATTGAGGGTTCAAAATTTACTATGCATAATGTACGCCATGTACCTCAGTTATCACGCAGTTTGATGTCAGTTGGTCAACTTGATGACCTTGGTTACAAGGTGGTCTTCTATGCTCAGTCTTTTCTTATATCAAAGGGCAATATGGTTATTGCAAAATGAAGGAAAGTTGGCTCACTTTACCCTTTATTTGTATCACAGAAAGAACACTTGTTAGCTGTTACTGAACAGCCTATGGCTTGTATTTGGCATGGTCGTTTGGGCCATATATCTCGTAGTGGAATGGAAAATCTTTCTCGTTCTGGCTACTTACCTGTGTTATCTTTCTCTGATTTTTCATTTTGTGAGCATTGTCAATATGGAAAGCAAACCAGAAATGTGCATAAAACGCACATTGACTCTTCAATTCAACCTTTAGATCTTGTTCATACAGATGTGTGTGGTCCTATGCCCACTAGGTCCTCAGGTGGTTCTCTTTACTTTGTCACTTTCATAGATGATGCTACTAGAAAAGTCTGGGTATATCCTATCAAATCGAAGGATGATGTATTTCCTACTTTCAGAAAATGGCTTGCTTCAGTTGAGACTGAAAAAGGAACTAAGCTTAAGGCTTTACGTTCAGATAATGGGGGTGAGTATACCTCACATGAATTCAGCCTTTTCTGTTAGTGTAGAGGGATTCGTAGAGAGTTTACAGCTCCTTATCCCCCAGTACAGAATGGTGTAGCTGAGAGGATGAATAGAACTATTCAAGATAGAGTAGTCTCTATGTTGCATCATGCAAACCTCTCACAAGGTTTTTGGGCAGAAGCAGTATTGACTGCAGTTCATGTGATTAACCTTTCACCTAGTACTGCCAAAGGTCTCAAAGTGGCACAAGAGTTATGGACAGGGAAACCAACATATTATGATCATCTTCGAGTTTTTGGGTGTGAAGCATATGTTCATATACCCAAGAATCTTAGACAGAAGTTGGACCATAAGTCAAAGAAATGCATTTTTCTTGGATATGGTTGAGAAGGACAATTTGGATATTGCTTATGGGATCCTGAAACACGGCCAGTGATCAGAAGTAGTGATGTCATTTTTAATGAGTCTAAGATGCATAAACAGCCGATTAAGGAGGTTGAAGTGAGAAGAGTGGTGTTTGAGGATACTAGTCCTCCGGTTAGCATGCATAAAAATGCTACACATAGGGATGTTCAAGAGAATGTCCATTCAGATCAGTCTGCACATGTTCCTGTTCAGCAACCATTGAGACGTTCTGCACGTGTCTCATATCCACCTGATAGATATGTTCCAGGTTTAGATTTTGTTATGCTAACAGATGCTGGTGAGCCCTCTTGCTACAAAGAGGCTATGCAGACAGAGGATCATGTCAAGTGGGAGCGTGCCATGAAGAGTGAGTTGGATTCTATTCACAAGAATGGTACTTGGGACTTAGTACATTTGCCAAAGGGCAGGAAAGCTTTACCATGTAAATGGGTATATAAGCTGAAATTCACATCTGTTGGCATACAAAGCAACAGAGCAGTCATGCACAATACGGCAACAAGGCCAAATCATTTTTTTCCATGGACCATTTACAACTCAAGTGATTTTAATCACTACACAAACATTGTAAATTCCGTTTTTGGTAGAATAGACTCCATTTTTTGCAAGCCGAGGAGTCCTCGAGCTTGAGGAGTATTAGAACTAGTGACATATCAATTTTCATAATTTTTAGACTCTGTTAGAGCCCTCAAATAGGCTCTAGAACCTAATTTTTAACTAGGCCGGACACTAGGTCTGGACAAGACCAAAGCTAGTTAGAAAACTATAAAAAGAGCTAGAGAGCTCATTTTTGGGGTTAGATTGTTTGTGAATTGAGCTTATGTAAGAGACTTTTTTATTAATGCAAAGAACTCCATTGTTCCTCTCCTTGTTCTTGCCTTGTGTGTGCGTGTGTGTGTATGTGTGTGCATGCTTGTGTGCTTCTCACTCACACACTTGTGCCTTCACTTGCTCATAGTCTTCATACTAGTCCTCACGTCTCCACGGATTGACAATTATGAGGTGAATCTTCTCATGTTGGTACTCACCATTGTGCTAGAGTGACACCAAATTTGGCGCCGTTGCCGGGGAGAGAGCTTCGAGGACGAGCGTGTGATGGTAAGACGTCGAGTTGAGACATTGGAGTTATAGGTAATACCCTTCTTTCTCTTGATTTTTCTTCATTTTTTCCTTACTTTCGCATCACCATCATCACCATCATCATCCCCACCATCTCCCACCTCCATCTCCATCTCCACAAAAAATTTCAGTTTTTGGTCATATTACACCCCCCACCTCATTTCCCTCATTTCATTGTGAGAGAGAGCGAGTGAGAGCTTGCATGCTATCTGTTTTTGGTGTGTTTTTGAGCTTTTGTTGCAGGAACTAGCTGTACCACCTTCTCCAACAGTGTGCGCAGGTACGACAGACTCTGCACAGGTCCCGGGGCGACGACCTCTGTCTGTCACGACAGACAGAAAAACTTAATAATTTGTGAATGCGTGTTTGGCACGGTAACCTACACCATTAGAGCACTCTAAATTACTAGAAGTTTCTCAAAAATTTGCGTTTTTTCAGTCTATCGCGATAGACACCGTCTATCGCGACAAACACTGTCTATCGCGACAGACACCATCTATCGCGACAGACAGAGACCCACGATAGACCCCGTCTATCGCGACAGACACCGTCTATCGCGACAGACCAAAATTCCACGACAGACACCGCCTATTGCGACAGACCACTCTATCGCGACAGACACCGTCTATCGCGACAGACCAAATCATGACAGGCGACAGACACTGTCTATCGTGACAGACACCATCTATCGCGACAGACAGAGACCCACGATAGACCCCGTCTATCGCGATAGACACCATCTATCGCGACAGACCAAAATTCCACGACAGATCCAGTCTATCGTGACAGACACCGTCTATCGCGACAGACACCGTCTATCGCGACAGACCCATCTATCGCGACAGACACCGTCTATCGCGACAGACCACTCTATCGCGACAAACACCATCTATCGCGACAGACCACTCTATCGCGACAGACACCGTCTATCGCGACAGACCCATCTATCGCGACAAACACCGTCTATCGCAACAGACAGCCCCCCACGATAGTTTGTGTCTATCGCGACAGACACCGTCTATCGCGATAGACAGACATTTTCGGCAAAAATTAAGGGGTAAATTTTTTGGAAATTTAGGCTAAATTTTGGGCATATTTGCACTCTCAAATACTCATACACTTGCAAAGGCCTTAGAAAAATGCATTAAAACCCCTGAAAGGTTCTGTTTGTCTAGTTAACCCCCTAAACCCTGAACGGCCATAACTTTTTCATACGAAGTCCATTTTTTGAGCTCTAGGGCTTGTCAGAAAGCTCGTGGCATATACTACGCGCCCTCAACTCTTTTTTATAAGAATAATGCGTTGCTTTTCAGATAGGATATTTGGAAGTTGGCACACTGAGGGGTAGGAACACCAAGGGAGCTCTAGAGGAAATTTTTAGCAATACAAAAGGGGGAACAAGGGTCATTAAAAAAGTGTCTGAAATAAATTGTTTGTCAATTGAAAGGTCAACTTGGAGCTAATCTTGGGACTGATGCAGGTCTATTGAGAAGCAATTGAGAGGGTCCAACCAAGGGTTTTGCGCAAGCTTGAGAATCAACTTCTCGAGCACTAAAGAGCAAGTATCAGCAAGAAAGGTCGGAATACTCTCAACTCCCCTTCGTCAATTCCTAGCTTAGGCTAACAACGATTAGAAGTAGGAGTAAGTCAGGGCGACGATAGGCAATTATCAAGTTGAAGCATACCCAAACTTTCAAGTTCAAGCTAAGGACATAATCTTTGTACTGTCGAGAACTTTAAAGGAAAAGAACTTAACGTGGAACGGTCAACTGTAAGTGCGAAACTACACTCAAATATACCTTACGACGTGATATCAGACAAGAATTTTAACAACGGAATCAACTAAAAAGAATCAAGTAACTGATACAAAAGGAATCTGCAACGAGGTTGTACTTGGGCAAAATTGGGCTATTCAGCTAGGCTTATGAACCTTAGATCAAGGCGACATCTAGTAAGGGATAGACAAAGCCTTAGGTCTTCAGAGGCTAGTGTCAACCACACTGCTAGGTCGTGGGCCCAGCAGTTGAGCCACCACTCATACTACCCAAGTTCTGAGACTAGTGAATCCGAGATGTCTCAAGGTATGGAGAGACCTACAGGAAGTTCAAGAGTGCCTTACTTGCATAGGGTAGAAGGCCCTTACAAAACGCAGTTGGAATACCTTAGGACCAACCGATTAGGTGCCAGCATCTATGAGGACGGCCTAGGAAGATCTGTGGTACAGATTAAGAATCTTGATCAATCCATTGGACTAGAGCACCCAGTTGTCAAGTTCGAAAACGGAGCATACTTGGACAAAGAAGGAACCATATACGTAGTCACCAGTCACCCAGATAGGACGGATGAATTTGGAAATGTGATCCCAGAAGTAGACTTAGGTGACCTGGAGCAAGGAAACATGGGTGCAGAACCTAGAACCCCTCGAGGTAAATCGGTTCTCACCAGGATTATCACACCGGAGTGGATTCCCCAGGATAATAAGAGCATAGATTTGCTCATCAATCGAGAGACTGACGAAGCCTTTTGGAGGTACAAACCTGATCGGCCAATTGAGATAGGAACAATCATGATCTATGAGTTTAAGGATCCTGATAGCCCAGGTAGAGTGACCTACTTAGATCACGCTTCGGAGAGGATCTTTGTGGTGACAGAAAATGATAGGCATGCTTACACTTGGAAGGGTGAATTCGTTTTCCCCCAACCAAGATCGAATGTATCCTATGGTCACCCTGGAGCTGGAACATCCCAAGCTCATGGAATGCAAAGAGACAGAAGTAGAGATAGACCAGAAGTAAGCTTTGCCAACTCAGTGGGCAGAGAAAGAACGAGGACGGGAACAAATAGAGTAGAACCTGAGATACTTAGAGCTCACAGGAATCAAAGAAATGCGGATGAGTTCCCCCTACCACGACCTAGAGAGCATACGAGGACTTTGAGACTGACTCAGCTAGTTAAGTCCATGAAGAACTACTTCGATGGCACTGGAGATCCATACGATCATGTGGCTGAGTTTAGGCAAGTCCTGAGAGCTGAACAAGTGGAGGATTTATTCATGCAATACAATGCCTTTGGTCTGACCCTTAGGAACACTGCCCTGACATGGTTTTAGCCACTAAATGAGAGGCAGTTCAGGAGCATAGACCAACTCCTAGAAGCTTTCATTATTGAATTCTCTAAGAGTGGCATAAGGCATAATACCTCCTCGCTGATTCACAGCTTCAAGCAAACCCCGCAAGAGACCGTGAGACTTGCAGGAAGGAGGTTTAGGCAATATCTTGAAAGATGCCCTGTTTCGGAGTTACCCACACCAGCCAAGCAAAGTGGCATTATTTTTGGATGGATTGCTAAGTACCAAATTGAGATCTTATGTGTACTTGAAGGACCCTAGGACCATAGAAGAGTGTGTACGCATGTGCATTGACATCGAGGATAACCTAGGGGAGAAGTTAGAGCTTTCCAAGATATACAAAGACGCGGATAGTGCCTCTAACCTCTCTTCCACGCAATCCACATCAATTGAGGAACTGGCAGAGAAAGTAGCTCAGAAGTTAGGTGTCACTAACAAACAAACCCCAAGGTTTGCTCCTGTGAAAAGATGCTATACTTGTGGTGGTGACCACATGGCGAATGTCTGTCCCATTATGGCTCAACCCCAAGTTAATCCTAGTAGCCAGTACTGCACCATAGAAATATGTGACCCGAGTGACCATAGCTTTGATTCTACACATGTTGATAGCCCCCAGGCCTACTACATGCAGTCTCCTGAGCATGGTGAGTCTTACTATAGTGAAGAGCCAAATGAACCCAGTTGGGAGTCAGATTACACAAACGTCATGTACACCAACCCCAACTCTAGACCTCAACCTAGGCAGATACGACCCCCTTTTCCTAGAGGACCTTGCTTTAGATGCCAGGGTGATCACCTCATACGTGATTGCCCCATGCCTGCACCTACACAACCCCAATCAGTGACGATCCAAGGCTTTTGCCAGGAGTGCGGAAAGGAACATCTCTTACGAGATTGTCCCAAGAATCCCAGCAATATGCCAAAAATCACTCCGATTAATGTTATTGGGTTAGTGGTAGATTCCACAGGAAGTGTCACCTCCACTCCACCCGTACAGGTAGTCACTAGAGCTCAAGCAGTGCAGCAAAACCAAGGGGTAAGCAAGGAAAAGAGCCCAGATGCTAGCGATACTGAGAGCCAAAATAAGAAAAGGACTAGAGCTTGGAGAGATAGCCGCGAACGTACGAAAAGGCAGTGGGCAAAGAAAGTGAACTTGAGGAAAGTCTACGAGAAACCAAGGCCAAAATCATAGAGATCACATCTCAACCGCACTCTCACACATTCCCATCGCTACCATCCCCATCACCCTCCATCCCTCCACCCTCTAAGACACCCCACGTAACCCACCCACCACCCCAAGCAGGATCAGTATTAGCTGATCCCACTCCTGAAGATATAGACATGATGCTTAAAGCATATCAGGCCAGAATCCAAGAAGGGCCAAATGTCACGGATCATGACAAGTGTTACCCCAGAGCTGACCTAGAGATAGAAAGAACCAAGCTTTGCGCGAAAATGGTCGCATTGGCTCAGACTATGTTTGAAGCCAGTCGCCTTTTCAATTACTCGGGCTCAGCCAAGATGCAATTACACTTGGATGGACTTCTAGAGAAGTTAGAGGGCATAATTG
Source organism: Ceratopteris richardii (assembly GCA_020310875.1). Classification (NCBI taxonomy): domain Eukaryota; kingdom Viridiplantae; phylum Streptophyta; class Polypodiopsida; order Polypodiales; family Pteridaceae; genus Ceratopteris; species Ceratopteris richardii. The sequence continues at coordinate 4,338,326 of CM035438.1, forward strand.
CAAGATCTGCCAAGGAAGAAGAAAATCAAGAAAGAGATAACGCAAGCAAAAATATGACCCATCCCCCACCGAAAGCTTATGTGCCCTATTCCACTGAACCAGACAACCCCCCCTCCCTAGAAAGAATAGAGAAGCTGACTGCACAATCAGAAAAGGAAACAGCCTCTCAACACAAGGATAAGGCAAGTGAAAGAGTAAGCATTCCTGCTCAAGAAGCCTATGTGCCTGAAGCCTACGTGCCTAACTCTACGGAGCCAGACACATCATCTTCTATGAATCGGTTCACACCAGAATTCCTACGCGAGATTCAAGAAGACAAATGGGCAAAAGAAAGTGAAGTCCCTCCTCCTATTGAACTTGTGGATGAGGCACATGACCAATTCCCACAAGACATTCCATCCATTTATGGAGAGCAAGAGAGTACCCAATCTCAAGAAAGATTAGACTTCGAGTCTAATTCTTTACAAGAACTACCCCATTTCACAGGCCCATGGGAAGCAAAGTCCACCTGTATGAGAGCACCTACAGTCATGGTAAGAAACGAAGATTCAGTCTTACCTAGGAACACAGAGGTAGTGAAAAACACTAAAGTGCAGTGCAATCTCAAGTTAGAAGAGCTACTCAAGGTTAGACCTGAATTAGGGAAACATGTCGCCAAACAAGTACCAGAGATAGCAAAACCTCGTTCCCAAGTAGGATCCCAAAGGACAGTGCCAGAAATACCCTTGGATAAGATAGGAGATATGTGTGAAGGTGAAGAAGGTAACACCTATCTTCCCATTACCTACCAGGAGTACACCACCAAGGCAATTTTGGACTCAGGTGCAGGAGTGGCAATTGCCACCACTTCCCTATGGAAGCGTTGGGGCAAGCCAGCACTCAGGCCAACGAGAATGAAATTGCAGATGGCCGATGGTCATATTGAGAGACCCTTAGGATTGCTAGAAGGAATAACTCTCACCACATGTGGTGTCGAGTTCGAGCATACCTTTGCCATATGTGATTTTAGCAAGAACCATGCCTATGAAATGATCTTGGGACGACCCTTTATGCGACAGTTGCAAGTGGTACAGGATTGGGGGACCAATTCTTTGTACCTGCAGCACCTAGGTGTGACGACCAAAGTAAATCTCAAGGATTACTCTCATAGAGATGTCCCTCCTATCCAATGGAACCCCATCCATAGAGCCAAAGATAATACAGAATCGGTGCAGTCCATAGGATCAGGATCCTCATGGATGCATGAAGACACCCACTTATGGATGTGCAAAGTAGCAGTAGAAGAAGAGAAGAGAGAAAAAGCCAGAGAGGTAGGTGCAAAAGAAAACCAGAGATCGATTCAAGACCCAGCCTATGCACCTGTAGTCTTTCCTGACGAAGAATTTGAACCCCACGGCTGGGCAGAAATCCTAGCAACAATGGACGTAGCCATCAATGAAGAACAATGGACACCTCACTGTGATGAAGATGGCTATGACATTTCAGTCTTCTCCATAGAGCCAATCATGGGAGAGGCAGTTCTAGAAGAATGCGAACCTAGCCCTGATGCATTTGAGGATGCAAGTGACTCCGATCTAGAGTCAATCATTATGGACCCACCATTTGCATCATATGAAGAATACTTCCATGAAGTAGAATTTCAACCCCAGAGACATGGAGAGCTTACAAACGAAGTAAGATTAGCCACACATGTGACCCCGAAGGAAGAAGGGAAGAAACGAAAGAAGAGAGAAGCCTCACCAGAAGAGGAAGAATCTTTGTTTGAGGTCCCAGAAAATTTTAAGAAGTATGAGATAGATGACAGGAGAGTCATGATAAGAATGCCTAAACGAGAGGCACAATCAGGAGAGGCCTATGATAACAAAGAAACCACCAAGAAAATAGTAGTGGCCCTAGAAGAAGGAGAGGAGAGATGCACGTACATAGGCCATGACCTAACAGAGGAAGAAGGGCATGCGTTGATAGCCTTGCTAAGAGAATACAGAGATGTATTCGCTTGGAGTTACAAGGATTTGAAAGGTGTTGACCCTGATATATGCTCACACACTATCCCCATGACCTCAGATGCTAAACCCTCTAAGCAAAAGCCCTATACATATAACGATAATTACGCTGCTAAGATCAAAGAAGAGATAGATAGACTGGTTGAAGCTGGATTTATCTATGAAATTAAGCACACTGAATGGGTATCCCCCATCATAGTGGTGCCCAAGAAAAATGGAAAGCTGCGCGTATGCATTAACTTGAAAAAGGTTAATGCAGCCACGATTCGAGATAACTATCCACTTCCCATCACAGAGCATCTCTTAGAAAGAGTAGCAGGCAAGGAAGTGTACAGCTTCCTCGATGGATTTTCGGGCTACAATCAAGTCGCCATTGCTCCAGAAGATCAGCATAAGACAGCTTTTACCATTGAATGGGGCATTTTTGCCTTTAGAGTAATGCCATTTGGGCTTACCAATGCCCCAGCTACCTTCCAGAGACTAATGTGCCATGTGTTTAAGGAGTTCGTGAGGAAGAATTTAGAGGTCTATGTTGATGATCTTTGTGCTCATTCCAACATTAGACAAACCCATATCCCTGAACTCAGACAAATCTTTGACAAATGTAGAGAATATCAAGTCTCCCTAAACCCCAAAAAATGTGTTTTCATGGTCAGGCAAGGCAAGATTTTAGGGCACATAGTGTCAAAGAATGGCATATCTACTGACGAAGAGAAAGTGAGAGCTATAGCAGAGCTACCTAGGCCAAAGAATGTCCAGGAAGTACAAGCCTTCATGGGGCATTGTGGTTATTACCGACGATTTATACACATGTATGCTGTCATTGCAAAGCCCATGTACGGACTTCTGACTAACTTTGAGTGGACGGATGAATGTGAGAATTCCTTCCAGGAGCTTAAATGAAGATTATGTTCAGCACCAATCTTGACCACACCAGATTGGAACAAGCCATTCCATGTCCATGTGGATGCATCCAATTATGCCATTGGATGTGTGCTTGCACAACCTACTGGTGAAGGTAATATGGATCTTCCAATTGCCTACGCTAGTAGACAATTGAATGCAGCTGAACGGAATTACACCACTACTGAGAGAGAAGGCTTAGGCATGGTATATGCAATTAAGAAATTTAGACACTATTTGCTTGCAAATAAGTTTAAATTTTTTACTGATCATCAGGCATTGCTATACCTCGTAAACAAGCCATGCAATACAGGAAGATTAGTGAGATGGTTTCTCTTGCTAATGGAATATGATTTTGAGGTTGTGGTAAGAAAAGGGAGGACTCATTTAAGAGCAGATCATCTCTCTAGGCTCACATCGAGAGAAGCCCCACAAGGAGTGTCAGATGACCTTCCTGATGCTTACTTGTTTAATTTGGAAGTTGTACCGCAGTGGGCTAAGCCATTGGTACCAGTTTTGACATACGGGCCTAACCATCCAGCAGTAAACACACAAAATAGAGAGGTTGTGAAAGCCCAAAAGTACCACATCATGGCAGGAAGCATGTACAAGCACACGGATCAAGGAATCTTGGCTTGTTGTGTAGAAGAGGACGAGTATGCGAAGTGGTTGCAATTAGCATATGTAGGTGCATTAGAGCAACACTACTCAAAGCAACGAACCTTACAGACACTAAGGAGACTAGGTGTGCATTGGCCAACTATGGAAGCTGATGTCGAAAAGTTGTGCAAAGAATGCCCAATCTGTTGCACTAAACCACCTGTGGAACATGCCACTCTTTATCAAGTGTCCATAGTGCCAGATTGGAGTGAACCTCTAGTATCCTTCTTAAGGACGAGAACATTCCCTCCAGACATGACTCTGGCTAGGCAAAGGAGTTTAGAACAAGAAGCCCAGGATTATTCACTCATTGGTGATAATCTATACAAACGTGGTAAAGACGGTTATCTGAGACTATGTGTCCATGAGAGTGAGTATCTCAAAATCTTGGACACTGCTCACCAAGGTGTAGCAGGAGGACACTTTGGACCAGATCGGGTGATCAAGGCAATACTATTTGCGGGCTTCTGGTGGCCGACCCTTCACATGGACGCACATGCCTATGTGAAACGATGTGATGTCTGTCAGAGAACTCAGTATCCTATACGTAAAGATGAGATGCCACTGAAACCTATGATGGGTGGACGTGCATTCTCTAAGTGGGGAATAGACTTCGTAGGTCCTATTAATCCCCCAGCTAAGGGTTCCCATGCAGAATATATCATTGTTGCGACAGACTATCTAACAAAGTGGGTAGAGGTAAAAGCTACGACAAAGAACGACGCTCAGACAACTGCTAAATTCTTGTTTGAGAATGTATTCACAAGATATGGGCTACCTATAGAGCTAGTAAGTGATAGAGGCACTCACTTCTTGAATGAAGTGATTGAAAATCTACTCCAAGAATTCTTGGTAATACATAAGAAGTCTGCCCCCTATCACCCTCAAGCTAATGGACAAGCTGAAAGCACCAACAAGATCTTATGCAATGTACTAACAAAATTAGTGAACACTAAACGCTCTGATTGGGACAAACAGCTACACCATGCTGTTTGGGCATACCGAGTCGCCTACAAGACGGTACTCCAAGCCACCCCCTTTCAGATGGTGTTTGGCCAAAACGCCGTGCTACCCTTGGACTTCTTGATACCTACATTGAAAGTAGCACAAGAGCACGAATGGACGGGTCATGAACTCTCCTCTAGACTTTTTGACCTTGAACAATTAGGAGAAACAAGACTGAGAGCAGCTGCAGGGATATATGCAGCTAAGAAGAGACAGAAGGCATACTTTGATGCCCATGTGAAGGATAAGGGCTTGAAAGCAAGAGATCTATTTTTAGTCTACACAGTGAAACAACACGCAAGGAAGCTAGAAAAGAGGGGCTACGGACCTATGATCATCAATAGGATCTCCACGAGTGGAGCAGTACAACTAGCCACTTTAGAGGGTGATGTTCTCCCAAACTATATTAGCGGATGCAGAGTCAAGTTGTATCAGGAACCTCTCACAGAGGAAATTCTAAGTCGACTCAACACTGCTAAGAAACGCAAAGAGGAAGAAAAGCGAATTCGAGAAGAAGCTCAAGCAGAAGCCCTAGAACGCATACGGAGATTGAAATTAAGAAGACAAGGTAGAGAGCAACCTGTGCCAGATGCATATGTAGATCCAGGATATCACGTGGCTATGTGTGAAGTTTCAGGTGTTAGCTCACATAGGATAACTGATCGAAGTCCTTTCATAACCTTAGATATAGGACAAGGAAAGAGTGCAAGGACTGTAAGAGCCTTGATTGACTCAGGTGCAGCCACTAGTGCTGTTAAATTGTCTTACTGTCAAGAGTTGCAATTAAATGTTAATCTTGTGGAACCATATCTCATAGGATTGGGAGGCGTGGAAACCCCTTGCATGGGCGAGGTGGAACTTCCCCTCTATATTCATGATGAGGCAATGACAGTTAAAGTACTAGTGTGTCAAGATGAGGACCTCACGGAATCCCTTGTCTTGGGTCAAGATTGGATCTATGACCAAGCAGTCAACTTAAACCTAAGAAGTGGACTTCTTCAGGTATGGGTGAATCAGACTAGAATTACAATTGAGTTAAATAATGGAGCACTCAAGGAACTAGAAAAGACACGGACTCCTGGTCCCTCCAGGGGTACACATGAAGTTGACCATGCTGTTCTTGTCCAAGGCTATGTGATGCAAAAGAATGAAGATCTCAAAAAAGGAGTCAGAACCACAATGGAACTCCCTTCTTTTCCAAAAACCAGAAGGAGGCAGCAACTAAGGGCAGATCAATCACTGAAGACTCTCCAAGCGAGAGACCAAAAGAACGCGCGAAGCAGAACAACTCAGCCGATGAGACAAATGTGGGTGCGGAAAGACGAGCTGCCGACCGTAACTAAGTCGCAACAACGGTCTCAACTTCCTATTAGTAATCAACAACTTTATGCTAATAAGAGGACTCCTAAAACCTCTGTTGAGAAAGTGAAATCCATTTGGGTACCCAAGAAGTCGATGAAGGCTGACCCACAATCAAGACAAATTTGGGTGCCCAAGGCTTGCTTGCAGGCTCAACTAGTCCTACACAATTCATATCTTACACGATATAGTTCACTCGCTCAAGCAGCCGCCACCCACTCTTGTCTGATACACTCGAACACACTGCCGCCTAGAAGCACGCACAGACTCACTCGTAAATGGGTCCCAATGACACAACAACTCCCAGTAGAATTACTCATGCAACCCTCCCGAAGCTCCACAAAACCAAGACCAAAAGCCATCTACTGTATTTGGAAACCCAAAACTTGTAATCAACCCCCAGCCCCAGTTGTAAATCCATGCCCACCTACTAACTACGTCACTCTCACACTACATCATTCCACTTAGTTCTTAGGTCCAACCAATTCCTAACCACACACACAAGCACCAAGCACTTATTAACCTACTAATCTCTCCCGAACCTCATGATGATATTGTAATGGGGGCAAAAACGATTCTAACTTGTCCTTTAAGATATTAACACATGTTTCTATATTCTCACAGAATCAGAAGGCAAGAAGTAACATGGCAGAAGCGACAGGTCCAAGCTCACAAGTAGGAATACTTACTGCAGGAATCGATGTGGATAGTCTACCTATGGATGTGCCACCAACTGAACGACCTGTGGAGCTACAACACCTTCAGCAAATCCCGGTACCGGATCCACCCACAGGGATCACAGAAAGAGTCCATGCCAATTCTCATTGGTTCAATGGCATGCCAGGTCAATTAGGAGAGGCCAAGTATATATGGGAGTCTAAGTGCGAGTATGACAGATCATGGGTTCGATTCCAATTTTTCTCCAAGGAGTTCGAGACTTTACAGAACACCGAGGATCTCCAGACCATATGGCAACGTGCAGGGCTAGCAGAATACTTTGAAGCACCACTACCTAAACCCGACCTCCTCCGATGCTACTATTTGGTCTCCACATTACAAGCTAATGAAGAAAAGGACAAACCAGGATCATTTGTTCTTCCTTCCTTACTGGGCAACAACAAGTTGAAGAGGTTTGAACTTACTGTGGAGTTGGTGAGCGACGCTTTGAATATGCACGGCACACATGTACCCTCTGAAAAGGATGCTCTCGTTCCTACTAACATGAAGGATAGGAAACTATTGAAGCTTAAAGACATGGCAGCACTCACACCAAACGTGTCTATCCCTCTCCGTATGTGCATGCAACATTTTGCTTTCCTCGGCCAAGACCACTTCACACAACCACACAAAAGAATCTGGTTCGCTCTCTACTTAGCGGAAACAGGTGCGTTACCAATTAAGTTGCCGGTATGGATTATAGATCAATTGTATGAAGCAAATAAAAGGTCTTCTAGGAAATTAGTGGTGAACGGTTGCTGTGCAATCACACGCATTATTTACCGGTGCCTAGCATACGATGTTCCCATTGAACGTGCCTTAACTTGGGCACAATTACAAATGTTTAAGAAGCTCAAGACGTCCACACATCAATCCAAGCGCATGAGGGGTGCGATCCCTTGTGTCCAGACAAGGGAAGTTCTGACTACTCCGAAGGTATCGCCACGAAGGGAGACCACTGTACCTCCCTTTACCATTAGGATACCCAGGTCGGGATCTGAAACTACGACACAAGCTACCCCTTCAGCTCCTCCTGCTCCACCTGAATTTGAATTTGCCGCCATGTACATTGGAGTGACGCTCAGCAAGGTCAACAACAAGGACACCTAGAAGAAGAAGGAGCGTATGAAGAGGAGACCACTGAAGCCCCAGCCTATACAGCAGAACTCCGAATGCTGTATCAAATTATGGAAAGAGTGCGATCGCAACGACTGCTCACCGAACAGAGCAGTAGAGTACTCATGACTCAGCTGTTGGAAGAAGTAGGAGTTGATTCAGAATATAGGGAAAGTCTCTTATTGATGGCAGAAACATATGGGGTAGTGGAAGCAGTGCGCACTGCCATTAGGAGGTCTCCAGTTCAATATGATCCACGAAGATTCCAGACACGACCACGCTCAGGTAAGAATATCCAGATCCCCATTACAACTGCAAAAGAGCCAACTACTACATCTGAACCCATCAGGACAACCTCCGAAGCAACCGAAATGGCTAGCCAAGGGCACCCAGTTACCCATGAGGAATCCACCAAGCCACTACCACCCACACCCCCACCATCGCCTCCTAGAGCAGAAACAGTGGAAATCACCTCGACCACTCAACCCACCGAACCAACCTTCATCTTCCGTACTCCCATCTCTAGTTCAACCCTATTCTCCACCTCTGATAACCCAATCTATGAAGCAACCCCCACCACTACACAATCCACCGAACCGCTCATAGAGCCTGCCCTAGGACAACCATCCCCCATGCCCTCAGCCATAGGTCATCCCGACCCTAGATCCACATTCATGGGTTTTCCTGCTACCACGCAACCCTTCATGCCCTCCTCAAATCTACAACCTCAACCCCCGACCTCCATCTCTCCATTTCTACAATCCCTCCATAACCTCCTTGCTAGAACTTTTCAACCCAGGTCTCAACCATTTCCTTTCTTTTCAGCTCCCCACCCCACTTCTCATCTATTCACCACTTTCACACACACACCACCTACCATTCCCATGTATATGGCATACCCCACACTCGCACCCACTCCTGAAAGTATGGACATTTCACCACCCATGGCACCTCCCCCCATGATTCCACCTCCTCCCATTCCCCCTCCACCAATTTCACCCACACACACGACTTCAATAGACACAACATTCACTCTTCCCCTTCCCCAATTCCCTTCCCATGCATCTTCCACTGTAAACACAACCCACTCATCTATAGGAAATGCATTGGACACCATGCTAGCTTGCATATCAAACTTAAGGACAGATTACAATCAGCTCCAGCAACAGAATGAACGCTTGCACGAGCACTCAGAGACACTACAGCACTGCCTTCCTGCACTAGAGGAGGAAAATGCTCGCCTCCACACACAGTTCCAAACTCTCCAAGAGGCTCATGGCATATTGGAGGTACAGTTAGAGAACACAGATCAGGAAGCGATACAGGTGGTAGAAGGTCACCTACGGACACAGCTGGAACGCAATTCAAAGCTTCAGCGAAATATGGCCCTACTCAAGCGACATCTTGCGGCCGCTCACGAAGAGAATCGACGCCTGCAAGTACAAAATCAAGAGAACCTGGAAGCAGCTATTGAGAGCACACCTGGGGCACCCATCAGCCCATCAAAGTTTCAAGCAGTGACCCCCGATAATATCAAGATCATATTGGAAGACTATGCCATGCTGCTTGAAGCACATGACCAGCTATCAGAGGAACTGGGTCAACTAAAGCAGAAACACCAAAAAGAAACAACAGCAGCCTCTCCAACCACCCCCTCCGCGGCTTCACTTCTCACAAACTCAGAGGCCTTAAAAGATCTCCAGAAACAGGTCACCGAATTGCAAGCACGTCTACTACAATATGAGAGACCACCTTCCCCTCCAGAGGCTCCCACTGACGAAGAAGTAGTACAAATTCCTGTGGAACAGACATTTGAAGAAGAATACGACCCACAACCCTTCCCAGGAGGCCAACAAACGGAAGAAGCTCAGGACACATTCGAGGCACCATGGCCTCCATGGCTACGTCAAGTGGAGGAAATCGGGAGTTCTCACGAAGAGCGCACAGTAGTGCAAAATCAGGCCATGAGGGTCATAGAGGAAACTGTGCTACAATCTGCTTACTTCAAGAACCTGTCATCGAGACGCCTTATCCTCTCATCTGAACTCCAATACAGGCCTTATTATATTATCTTGGCTGATTATAATGTAGAAATACAGAGAGTCACGGGTCAGATTCCTACCTTTGCTACCCAATTTCAACCCGAAGACCTTCCTCCAGAGGTGCAAAAAGGCAAAATTCGTCAACCCACCTAGCGACAGAAACTTCTAGAGACATATCCAGAAATGCTAGGCACATGGAACAATGCGCCTTTACACCTCCTATACAATCCATGCTACGGTCCAGTTCCACGCCGCAGGTCTTGGAAGGCATTCAATATCAAAGTGCAGAACAACGCGCAATGCAAGGAATGGCTAAACTACCCGTACATTGCGCCACCACAGGGACCACCGTCGGTAGCATACATGATGGGAACAATTCGCCACTGGATGCCGCGATTGAAGCCCATGCCACATGTAGCAGCTCAAATGATGCTTAAAATCTTAGATATGATGCAGGTAGTCCTGAAAACTTTTAGAAATGCAGCCGCACCACAGGTACGTCTCCCGGGGTTTAGCAATGGAAATTTTGATTTGGTGTATGACATGAGCACCACCCCCAGTATTCGTGTGGCTTACACCTGGCATGCACGCATCAAATACCTCCCTGCATGTTACAAACAGACCTTCGAAGGAATGTTCAGATCAGGTTTCTGGGAGTATCACTCGGAGATCTTCGCACCGAAGCCAACACACCTGCTCCATCTCTTTGCTTGTGAACAAGCAATGTACTCTGAGTACTACACCACCCCGCAACCAGAGGCCCTTGGTGCAATAATTTGGGATGCATTGGAAGCTGATCTAGCAAGAGGCTTAAGGATAGGAGAACACAAACTTGCCACCAATGTCATCCAATACTATATCGACCACCCGATAGAACAGAGATCTGTCAGGGGCGACAGACGCTAGGAAGGGGGGCGTGTTGGCATACAAAGAAACAGAGCAGTCATGCACAATACGGCAACAAGGCCAAATCATTTTTTTCCATGGACCATTTACAACTCAAGTGATTTTAATCACTACAAAAACATTGTAAATTCCATTTTTGGTAGAATAGACTCCATTTTGTGCAAGCCGAGGAGTCCTCGAGCTTGAGGAGTATTAGAACTAGCGACATATCAATTTTCATAATTTTTAGACTCTGTTAGAGCCCTCAAATAGGCTCTAGAACCTAATTTTTAACTAGGCCGGACACTAGGTCTGGACAAGACCAAAGCTAGTTAGAAAACTATAAAAAGAGCTAGAGAGCTCATTTTTGGGGTTAGATTGTTTGTGAATTGAGCTTATGTAAGAGACTTTTTGATTAATGCAAAGAACTCCATTATTCCTCTCCTTATTCTTGCCTTGTGTGCGCGTGTGTGTGTATGTGTGTGCATGCTTGTGTGCTTCTCACTCACACACTTGTGCCTTCACTTGCTCATAGTCTTCATACTAGTCCTCACGTCTCCACGGATTGACAATTATGAGGTGAATCTTCTCACGTTGGTACTCACCATTGTGCTAGAGTGACAACATCAGATAGTGCTTCTCCAAAATATAAAGCACGACTTGTTGCAAAGGGTTTTAAGCAACAACATGGTGTTGATTTTGAGGAAATCTTCTCTCCAGTGGTCAAGATGACTACTTTGCGCATGTTGCTTGGATTCGTTGCAATGGAGGACTTAGAGCTAGTCCAAATGGATGTGAAAACAGCTTTCTTGCATGGAGATCTTACAGATGAGATCTATATGGAACAACTAGAGGGTTATGTAGTTCCTAGCAAGGAAAGTCTAGTTTGTAAGCTCAAGAAGAGCTTGTATGGACTTAAACAGTCTCCTAGACAATGGTACCAAAAGTTTGATGCTTTATGAAGTCCCAAGGCTATTCTCGGAGCAATGAGGATCATTGTCTCTACACAAAGAGATGTTTTGATGGCAGCTTGATATGCTTGATACTTTACGTCGATGATATGTTGATTGCTGGGAAGTCCTCTTATGATTTGTCAATTCTCAAAAAGAAGTTGAGTCAGACATTTGATATGAAGGATTTGGGGGATGCCAAACATATTCATGGCATGCGCATCACTCGTGATAGGAGTAAAAGATGCATATACTTGTCTCAAAGTGAGTACATATCCAAAGTACTTCATCGATTCAATATGCAGGGTGGAAAGGCATTGAGTACACCTTTACCCACATATGTGAAATTGAGCAAGGATGACTGCCCCAAATCAGATGAGGAAAAGGAATTCATGACCAAATTCCCTATCAGTCTGCTGTTGGTAGTCTCATGTATGCTATGGTAGCTACGAGACCAGACATTGCATTTGCAGTGGGAGTTGTGAGCAGATATATGTCTAACCCTGGCAAGAAACATTGGGAAGCGGTCAAAATGATTTTGAGATATCTGAGTGGCACTAAGGACAAGTGTCTATGCTTAGGTAGAGGGAAAGCATCCATTATTGGTTACACAGATTCTGACTATGCTGGTTGTGTAGACAATCGTAAGTCTACATCAGGGTACATTTTTCATTTTGTTGGAGGTGCTATCTCTTGGAGATCTCGTCTTCAAGAATGTACAGCTGTTTCCACCACAGAAGCAGAGTATGTTGCAGCAAGTGAGGCATGTAAGGAAGCATTGTGGCTTTCTCGTCTTGCTTGTGATATGGGTTTGCCTCAGCATGTACCTCACTTGCTCAGTGATAGTCAGAGTGCCATTGCTTTGGCTAAGAATCCGGTCTATCATGCAAAGACCAAGCACATTGAGGTGAGGTATCACTTCATTAGAGATTGCTTAGCCACTGAGAGCATTATTCGTGAGAAGGTTCACACTTGAGATAATGCTGCAGATGCTTTGACTAAAGCTCTACCACAGGATAGCTTTCGACACTGTTGTCACTTGATGGGGGTTACTTGATTCTTGATCTTACGCAGTCACTTGTATACTGTGTAACATGCCCATCAGGTGGGAGGTATAGTTTGTATACTTACACTCAGGTATTCTTTATCATTCTTTCTTTTTTCTCCCATAGTTACTCTGGCCATATTGGCCTTTAGTGGGAGATTGTTACCGTTAGTGTCCATGTGAAAGGCCAAATGGCCACCGGACACTTCTTTGTATATGTTCTTTAATAAAACATATAGTGGCCTGGTCAGTCACAGACTGTAAGTTCGACCGCATTTGTAAGACCTAAGAAGTCTGTCTTCGTGCCCCCTGTGTACTGCGTTTTCTGCGTATTCTACAACCTCTGTGCGGAGTATTGTGTGTGGCGCCAGGAGCTCGGTTTTTCTACTCCGAGCATATCGTCGTGGAGCTCTCGAGAAGGAGAGTCCAGTGTGGTGCATCGCCATCGAAATACTTCAGTGTCATCATATTTTGTTACAAAATATTACAGGATGATTATTATAATGTTGCTTTCCAACGAGCTATAGAGCTCAAAAAATGGACTTTGGATGAAAATGTTATGTCAAAGCAGGCTCCTAGCGGTCAAAAAAGGGAAATAGGACCTTTTGGAAAAAATCACGATTTTGTGAAATCAAGAGAATCGCGATGCTGTTAATCTCAAGAGAATCGCGATGCTCTGAATCTCAAGAGAAACGCGATGCTGTGAATCTCAAGAGAATCGCGATGCTGTGAATCTCAAGAGAATCCCGATGTTGTGAATCTCAAGAGAATCGCAATGCTGTGAATCTCAAGAGAATCGCGATGCTATGAATCTCAAGAGAATCGCGATGCTATGAAATCAAGAGAATCACGATGCTGTGAATCTCAAGAGAATTGTGATGCTATAAATCTCAAGAGAATCGCGATGCTGTGAATCTCAAGAGAATCGTGATGCTATGAAATCAAGAGAATCGCGATGCTGTGAATCTCAAGAGAATCGCGATGCTATGAAATCAAGAGAATCGCAATGCTGTGAATCTCAAGAGAGTCGCGATGCTATGAAATCAAGAGAATCACGATGTTGTGCACCTATGAAAATCATGATTCTAAAGACTAGACGATCGCGATGTTGTAAGGCAATCGCGATGCTAAGTCGAGCTTGAAAATCGTGTTTTATTTTTAATCGTGTTTTTTTGAAAATCGCGATTGCCAGCAGAGAATCGTGTTTTTACAAAATCGTGTTTATGAGAAATTTAGAGAATCGCGATTTTGAGCACAACCAGAGAATCGTGTTTTTGAAAAACTTAGAGAATCGCGATTCTGAGCACAACTAGAGAATCGTGATTCTGAGAATGACCTTAGAATCATGTTTCCTTCAAAGAGCTTTAGGCGAGAAATAGAAAATCGTGATTTTCAAAAAAATTTGAATTTTTCACAGAATTGTGATTTTCATCACAGAATCGTGTTTTTTGGCGGGAAATTCAAATTTTTGAGCGCCGAGCAATGCCGAGCTCCGTATGTGCAAAAAATCATGAAAAAACACAATGGTTGCTCTCTCTTGCACTTCCTAGCTCCTCCTCGCACAATAATGCATGAAAGATGGTATGAAAATGGTGAAAATGCACTAAAAAACAAGAAATTACTAAGAAGAAGATGGAAGAAGATGGAGATGGTGATGATGATGAAGATGAAGAAAAAAAATCAAAAAATGAATAAAAATGACAGTTTTTTTACCTTCCAACGTCGCAATTCTACGATCTTACCATCACAACGCTCCTCCTCGAAGCTCTCTCCCCAGCAACGGTGCCAAAATTTGGTGTAGCTCAAGTGACTAGTTTTGGCCCTATCTAGACCTAGTGTCCGGCCTAGTTAAAAATTAGGTTCCAGGGCTTATTTGAGGGCTTAAATGAAGTCTAAAAATTATGAAAATTGGTAGGATGATACTTCTCATACTCCTCAAGCTCGAGGACTCCTCAGCTTGAACAAAATGGAGTTACCAAAATAGAAAATGGTATTTACAATGGTTTTTAGTGATGAAAATCACTATTTTTATAGGGATTTCTTCTAAAAATTTGACATACACTTCTTGGAGCTCCCTACTTGCTCCTTCTTCTTGTGTGTCCACCTCTTTGATGTGCTCCTGTGCTTTGTCCTTGACCTTCAGCTTCAACAAGGGTTCTATAGAGGTAGTTGTGTCCATCGAAAAAGTCAGAGTGGTTCTCAATTCCTGGTCAGTTATTCTATGGGAGGTGATGGGAGATACTTGGACTTGAATGACCTCACTAGGTTGGGATAGGAGTCTAACTCATCACAAATCAAAGTAGGGTAAGGGTTTGCATTTCAAAAATTTAAGGGCAGGTATTTGTCGTCGACTGAGTCTCTGCTGCCAACCTGTCGTATTTACAAGCTGTTGGAGACAAAATGATCGGCGCGCTTCAAAGCAAGAGCTTCAACGATAACTTCAACAGTGTCTACCGATGGCCGGTCTACCTCAACCATTCAAAACGCTTGATCAAGCTGTCCATCGCAACTCGCGACTGAGGCCGTTCGACCGGGGCTGTCAATCGGCGACTGACCGGCTGTCAATCGGCGGGATGTCAATCGGCGACTGAGGGGCTGTCAATCGGCGATTGATTGGGGCCCTCGTTTTGCATGTTCAATTCGAAATCAAGGCGGGCCAGGCGGGTCTACGATTGATTGACTGGCTTTTGAATCAGAGGCGTCTGCGGCAAAGCCGTGTCCATCGCGTGATTGACTGGAGTGTGTCCATCGCGACTGAGTGGTTTTCACGATCGACAGGCGGGCCAGGCGGGTCTACGATTGACTGGTCTTCTCGTTCGACTGGCGGGTCAACGATTGATTGACTGGGCTTACGCGATCGATAACACTGCTGTGTTGGGATCGTTGGGACGATGGACAGGTCACAGGAGTGAATTCCTTTTGCCGGGGGACAATGCTTTTCCATCGTGCTGATGTGGCTGCTACCAATCGTTGAAGTGGGATTTTTTGCAATCAGCAGTTTCCACGATTGACGGGCCAACTCGCAACCTTGCAGCCTTTTCTTCCAAGAGAGCTCTGGAAGATGAAGATTTCAGGAGCCGTCTTTAGTACCATTCACGCTCACTGAGCTAGAAGTAAAATAAGAGGTAGCCCTACGAAAAAGGGAAAAAAAAAAGAAAAAAAAAAGAGAAAAAAAAAGAAGAAAAAGAAAAAGAAGAAAAAAAAGAAAAAGAAAAAGAGAAAAGATTCGAAAGAAAAAAGAGAAGAGGGCTACTCTTATTGTGGGTTTTTTGGGCTTTCCTTGTTGCTTCTCTTCTCAGAGTGTTAGAAAAATTTCTTCGGTCCCTCTTTTGTCATGGATTTGGCGTCCCCCTCTCTTGTGAGAAGCAATCTGGCCCCTCCTCCCGGGGAGACCGCTAACCTCGCCTCTTTGTTGGAGGGGGGCTCTTGTGCCGCCCAAGGGACCCTCGAGAGTGCTGAACCCCCTTGGTCTCCCTCAATAGATCTGCAATTTTGTCAACTCAGGAGGAGCTCAAGAAAGTTTGCCTCGTCGGCCAAATGTTCGGCCCTAAGCCCCCGCTCGAAACTGTGCGTCAGTGGCTTCGCAATGAGTGGTTCCCCCGCGGACTAGTCGTTTGTAAGTGTCAGTTCTTACCGGCGAGCCACTTGCTGCTAGTCTTTGAAAATGAAGATATGACGTTTAGAGCCCTTAGTGTCGGAACTTGGCAACTCGGCCGGGCGACCCTATGCCTATTCAGATGGTCCCCTGATTTTACTCCCGACAAATCGAAATCGCTTCGGTACCCCCTCTAGGTTGAGCTCCCTAACTTGCCGTACTTCTTGTACAACTTCGTATGGGACATTGTTTCTCCTATCGGCAAGCCGTTGGCCTCGCGCGAGGACATTGGTGGTCTCATTTATGAAGGAGCAAGACACTCGTTCAACGCCCGGTGGCACCCTCAAATCTGTGTCGAGGCTGACCTCAGTATGCCACTCCCATCGAAGATCAAACTGGACTTGGGCGAAGGGGATGTATGGGAGCAAGACATCAGCTACAAAAACCTTCCCAACGCGTGCTTTCGCTGTGGCCAACAAGGTCACAGGATCAAAGATTGCCCTTTGAGACGAAAAAGCAAGCAAAATCAAGAAGCCCCCAAAAATGCTCAAGACAGCAATGGAGCATTGAATCACTCGACGAAAGAAGAGGAATTCAAGGGTCCCCGTATTCCAGAAGCTGATGCAGACGGGTTCATCGAAGTCAGAAGAAGAAGGAAAAGAAGCCCTAGGGCAACCTCTGAGCGAAACAAGTCTGTTTCCCCCTCCAGCAACTTGTATTGCAATCTGGAAAAGGAAATCAATGAGTTTGACTACCCAGGTGGGAACCAACTTGAGGAGGACACCGATGTCAAAGGCCTGGAGATCCCTGACAGTAAAGAAACCTTGCAGGAGGGTTACACTACAAGCAAAGAAGACGGCTTTACTACCAGCAACGAAGATAACATGGATAGTGAAAGCTCCATCATCGGATCGACTATTCCGGAAACGGAGCTGAAAACGGTGTCCTTTTCTTCCCAGCAGGAGGCATCCCGCAAAGGAAAACAACCTATGGAGTTACCGTGGAAAAGCCCCCACAAGAACCTACTACTAACTCGGGATCCAATCCGAGCGAAAAAGAAAGATGAACCCAAGAAAAGAAAGGACAAAGCTCCCTCCCGCAAAGAGGGATTACTACGACAATGATCATCATTTCGTTAAATGCTAGAGGGCTAACCGATCCCTCAAGAGCGACCATCATTGGTCAATGGCTTCGCGACATTAGCTTAAACCCAGACTTTATATGTATTCAAGAGATTAAAATTGACGGAGAAGACCTCCAGAAGCGGCTCAGACAGGTCTCCTCGGCCCATGTGTGGATCTCAACGAAGCACCAGCGGGGGTCTGGTGGAACGGTTATCGGTGTTAAACAACTCTGGTTTGAAAAGCTCGAGAACTCCATTGAAGATGTAAGTCACCGTTGGATTGCCGTTTCTTTTGGTGCTCCTCTTTGTGCTACTATTGTTTCTTTGTACGCCCCTAACGGTGATTTGGAGAGACTGAACACATGGGCTTCCTTAGACTCGCTTCCTCACAACGTGCTTATATGTGGAGACTTCAACATGGTGGAGGACCCTATGGACAGATGGATGGGCAAGGGCAGGGTCATCGACAGTCGGGAGAAAGAAACGTGGGACATGACCAAACTCCACTTGGATTTGGTTGAATTCAAAGACTCGAGTGGCTTTTCTTGGTCGAATCTCCAAGCGGGCGAGGACCTGAGGAAAGCTAGACTAGATAGATGCTACATCTCTCAGAGTTTTACTCATCAGTGGGGCCTCCCTGCCATCACACAACGCACTGACCTCACTATCTCTGATCACTTCCCGATCGTTATCACTTTTCAACCTTCCAACAAGATCCGCAAGGCTCCGTGGTTCCATGCCAACGCAACCACCTTCTCTCTCCCCTCCGTCCATCAAGAGATTGCCGATGTGTGGAAGGTGGCGTTCACCTCTGGCTTGGCCCCAGCCAAGTGCTGGAGAAGTGCGGTCGACAAGTCTCGTAAGATCATGATCAGAACTAAGAAGATGCTTGAGACTGTGCGGCGGGCTCGCAGGGAAGCTCTTTACCACAGACTCTGGCGGCTCGAGGAGGAAGTGAACAAAGGAAAACACCAAGCCCAGAAAGGTCTCCAAAAAATCAGAGCAGTATTGAGATACGAGGAAGAAATACAAAGGAAAAACTTGCAAATCTTCTTCAAGGAGTGGTGGGCTGGCAAAGCCGACAAACCCACCAAAGAGATGTGCCGTATCCTTAAAAGGAAACACAACAGAGAATCGATCCCCCTACTGCTAGATCCACATGGCAAGGTATGCAATTCGGAAGAAGATAATTTTGGCATCATCGAAGGGCACTTCACGAGACTCCTGGGAACCTCGAACCCCCTCTCCCACCATAGAAGGGACTGTATGGCTGCCATTTCTAGGGTTTCCCCCCGGAGAATACCACCCAACCTCCACTCCCTGCTTCATGCCCCTATCTCTGATTCAGAAATCATTGAGGTCATTGATGCCCTCCCTCTCGGTAAAAGCCCGGGACCCGACGGACTCACTAACGAGTTCTTTAAATCCTTCAAGCTGGTGGTTGCCACCCCTCTTCGGATGGTTTGGCAAGAAGCGCTAAAGTTTGGTGCTCTTCCCTCTTGTCTAAATAATGGAATTATCAAGTTGATACACAAGAAGGGGGAAAAGAACAGAATCGAGAACTGGCGGCCTATTACGATGCTACAAACTGGATACAAGATCATCGCCAAAGTCATCGCCAACAGACTCTCGTGCCACCTGAGATCTTGGCTTAGTGAGGACCAAAAAGGTTTCATCAAAGGCAGGTCTATCCTGGAAACCATTATGGATATTTGGGAAGGTATTCAATTTGCAAATGAGTCTAATCAAGATGTGGTTTTCCTCAAGATCGACTTTGACAAAGCCTACGACAGGCTAGAATGGGACTATATTCTGCAGTCGCTACAAGATCTCGGATGTAGTCAGAAATTCACCAAGATGATCGCGACCCTTCTCGGAAACGCAACGACCCAAATTAACGTTAACGGCAAACTTTCGAAGGCGATCCATCTTAAAAGATCTATCAGACAAGGGTGCCCTCTGGCCCCCCTTCTTTTTGCCATCGCCACTAAGGGTCTAAGCAGACTTGTGGCACATCATGTGGAGGCTGGCAATATCAAAGGCCTCCGGCTGCCTCACACCCACAGTCAAATCATCATGAGACTTTTTGCCGATGATATGAACGCTTTCGTTCACAATGATAATACCAGCCTGGAGACTTTCTGGAGATGTCTTGCTACCTTTTGTGATGCCTCTGGATCCAAAATCAACCACTCTAAGACTACCTTTAGGGCTATCGTGGGACATCATCCTGGCCTTCTCATTGATCATGGCTGTCAAATCATTCCGCAGGGCCAAATCTTTCGACTTCTTGGAATCCCTTTGGGGTTTGGCGTCTCTATGGAGCAGCGATGGAACTGGGTGCTGGCCAAACTCGAAAACAAGCTTAACTATTGGAGAGGTATGCAAATCAATCTCGCTGGACGTGCGATGGTTATCAACACGTTCCTCCTCTCTTCTACCATCTATTTCCTTTCTTGTTGGAGACCAAATGAGCAAGGCCTGTCCAAACTGAATAGTATCTGTAGAAACTTTCTTTGGACGGGCGATCATAACAGAAGGGGGGTGCCCAAAATCAAATGGACCATCTGCACTAGCCCTAGAGATAGTGGGGGGCTAGGTATCCTGGACATCGGGTGTATGGCTAACAAACTGGCAGCCAAATGGATGATTAAGGCTTGGTGCAATAGGGAGGCCTCGTGGGCCAAGCTGATCTTCAGAAACAAGAATGAGTTGGCCCTCATGGGGTTCCCAAACTGGAAGAACCTTGACATCATGACCCTGCTATTCTCCCCGATCCCCGTCTTCCCGAAAGGCTCCAATCTCGTGTGCTCCCTTTGGAAGGGCTGGAATAAAGTCAAAAGCTTCACAAGAATTAGTGAGGACTGGAAGTGGGCGGCCGGAATCATACAAAACGACTCTATCTGGTTCCCGATACATGGCATCAGGAGTGTGGAGTCGTGGAACATTCAAAATGCCAAGAAGTTATGGAACAAAGGATTCAAAAAATGGAAACACCTCTGGAAACATGACACCAACAGCTGGATCAACTTCGAGGATATTGACCCTCGCATAAGCATCTCCTACGAAGAATGGAACACTTTGCAAAGCAGATGCCTCGCTTGGGATCGTCACAAGACCCGCCTTCTCATGGGACACGACACACCAAACACGCTTGGTCTCAAATGGCAAAATGGAAACAGCCTACTCAAAATCCCGAACATCAAAGAAATAGCTGACCTCCAGATCAGCCTCAACAAGAAGTGGTGCCTGTCTTGGACGCGGCTTCGGTGGGACATGAAATTCATGGGTATCTGGCACCCCCTAATAGAGATTAAGAAGTCTGTCCTCTTATGGCAAATTCTTCATCGAGGAATTTGGACCAACCATAAGGCTAGCAAACTTTGTGGGATCCCTCCTTGGTGCAAACGCTGCCACCGTGCTATCGAAGATGTCCCACACATCTTCCTTACTTGCCCCAACTCCTACAGAATCTGGCAGACAGTTGGAATGAAAATCAGACTTCAAAAACAGCTTAGTTGGAAACAAGTCCTTTTGGGAGAAGCGATCGACTGCTCGGCGACACTCTGGAACGCCATTAGAGGGGAAGTCCTGTGGAAAATTTGGCGGGAGAGGTGTGCTCTCAACTTCGGCGATCCCCCCAGGGAGTGGTCGATTGAGAAATCATTATTCCTCCTTGGCAAAAGGATCGTTAACAGTAAGAAATCCCCCCCCTTCAGGCACCATCAAGTCCTCCTTTTGATCAACAACAAGCTCAAACCCAAGTGGGCCCCGCATGAGGGCGATGAGAGGGTGATTAACCTTCTCTGCAGTGCAACCTAGGTTTCAATCAAGCTTCCCCTGCTTTGTGGGATTTGGGGGGTCCCGTGGGCACTAGTCCCCTTCTATTGTACCTTTGTTTCTTAATTTAATTCAAGTCCGGGAGAGTAGGCTATTGCCGAAATTCCTTTATATTATAAAAATTTAAGGGCTTCCACAGTGCCCATTGTTTCAATCAACATGTTAAAGGCACTAATGAAGGTAGCAGCACTACCACTACTTTATAGTTCTGGTTATAATACTTCATGAATTTTTTGCTCTGTAAGTCAACTTCTCGCCCACACTGCCTACATCATGGCATATAATCTTTGGACTGTTATTATTCATGATGTGGCTCCTCCTTGTTGAGATCCTTGGTTATCTGCTTGATCATGTTGCCTATTGTTGTCCCCCTCATCTTCATCAGTTATTGTGTAGTCATCATCCTCTTGATATGTGGTGGTGTGGCCTTCTTCATGGTTTGTTTTTGAAATATCTAGGTTGCTCATATTCTTGTGAGAAAAACTAGGCGTCAGAGAAACAGAAGTCACTCGAGAATGTGTCCTGTATCTCCAAATCAAATGTGGTGTTCAAATCGTCAGGCCCCAACTCGGATATAGGAAATACAAAAGTTCTTGTTGCACTCTGATCTCCTAATTCGGAGACCACTTGTTCCCTAGTTTCTTTTTCAACATCCATTGGAATAGTCGAGGCTATATTTAATGGGGTTACCGTGCTTTCTTTTGTTATTCCCTCTAAGGTTGGTGTACATGATAGACGAATGTGAATCAGAGGGATGGTACGTTGTGGTTTTGTGGGTGAATGTTGTGGTGATGGTGTTGGAGAAGGGGAGGCAGTGACATGTAAGCATGGAATGGATCCCATCATACCTTTACCTAAATGTGACTTGGGCTTGCAGGTGCTCTTGTATTTCTACAAGTGAGCACTAGGGAGGGATCTTTTCACCTGGATGTCATAGGCCACACACATGTAGATGATCTGAGTGATCACACAACATCCATGAATGACTCTTTTACAGGCCCACCTCTAATTAGCCAAAAATAGTTGCTCTTGTACCCAACTAGCAAGATCAAATATCCATGGTACAGTGTTGGCCAAGTACAAGCCAAACCAAATCTTTTTGTGTGGTTGTGTGAAATGAACCTAAGCCAAAAATGCAAAATATTGCATACATATTTGTAGGGGCATGGAGATTTTTGGTGACATGGCTGAAATATTTTCCCATTTGAGTGCATCACCTTTCTTCACAGATTCCGAAACCAGACTCTGTTTTTCCCTGGAAGTGCGGGAGCCACTAATCTTTAATGATGGTTTGATCAATTGCTGGATGAGCTTGAACTTTCTGAAATGGATTTTTGTCACCAAGGAAGGAAGTGGAAAGGTCCTTGTGTGGTCCTTCTTGTCAGAGCTGTGAAGAGTAGTAACTAAATAGTAGCACTTGTAGAAATTAGGCTTGGGTATCAGTGCTTCAAAACATTCCTTAAACTCAACTTTCCCCCATAATAATTCCAGTTCTGTCGTGTTATATAATGCCTCAAAATCTCATGAGAAGAATTGATATCTCCCCTAGGTATTGCGACTAAAACATATTCTTGCCTTGTAAATATGTTCTGCATCTGCTAGGGGTCCTCGCAAATCCTAGAACCAATGTGACTTGGAATTGATGTGGTCGGTTTTCCCTTCAGGTGGGTCATCAATGGAATCAAGCCTTCAAAACCTTGGAACTCCGACGGAGGCAGTGATGGATGGTCCTCCACTCGAAGATGTTCAAAGTCCACCATGTGGAGCCTAGGGCCTACCCTTGATGATTCTCCTATTTGCGTGATGATTCTAGGTGCTTGTACAAATATCTGCTACAAAAAGATAACACATTTGCATGGAAATAAATCTTGTTCCCAGCATGGCAAGACTACAATCCCTTTCCAATATTGACATCTCTCCCAAGTAGCCTTGTGATGTGCAATGATGTTGATGATGTCTTGGGCCTAATGCTAGTCACTAGACTTCCTACATGCATACTTTGGATAGTGCATGTTCTCATATGCATGGTTGGTGTCATCATATTTTGTTACAAAATATTACAGGATGATTATTATAATGTTGCTTTCCAACGAGCTATAGAGCTCAAAAAATGGACTTTGGATGAAAAAGTTATGTCAAATCAGGCTCCTGGGGGTCAAAAGAGGGAAACAGGACCTTTTGGAAAAAATCGTGATTTTGTGAAATCAAGAGAATCGCGATGCTGTGAATCTCAAGAGAATCCGATGCTGTGAATCTCAAGAGAATCGCAATGCTGTGAATCTCAAGAGAATCGCGATGCTGTGAATCTGAAGAGAATCGCGATGCTGTGAATCTCAAGGGAATCGCGATGCTGTGAATCTCAAGAGAATCCCGATGCTGTGAATCTCAAGAGAATCGTGATGCTGTGAATCTCAAGAGAATCGGGATGCTATGAAATCAAGAGAATCGCGATGCTATGAATCTCAAGAGAATTGTGATGCTATGAATCTCAAGAGAATCGTGATGTTGTGAATCTCAAGAGAATCGCGATGATATGAAATCAAGAGAATCACGATGCTGTGAATCTCAAGAAAATCGTGATGCTATCAAATCAAGAGAATCGCGATGCTGTGCACCTATGAAAATCATGATTCTGAAGACTAGACAATCGCGATGTTGTGAGGCAATTGGGATGGTGAGTCGAACTTGAAAATCGTATTTTTTTTAAATCATGTTTTTTTTAAATCGCGATTGCCAGCAGATAATCGTGTTTTTACAAAATCGTGTTTATGAAAAATTTAGAGAATCGCGATTTTGAGCACAGACAGAGCACCGTGTTTTTGAAAAACTTAGAGAATCGTGATTCTGAGCACAACTGCAGAATCGCGATTCTGAGAATGACCTTAGAATCATGTTTCCTTCAAAGAGCTTTTAGGCAGGAAATAGAAAATCGTGATTTTCAAAAAAATTTGAATTTTTCACAGAGTTGTGATTTTCATCACAGAATCGTGTTTTTTGGCAGGAAATTCAAATTTCTGAGCGCGGAGCAATGGCGAGCTCCCTATGTGCAAAAATCATGTAAAAACACCAATGGTTGCTCTCTCTTGCACTTCCTAGTTCCTCCTCGCACAATAATGCATGAAAGATGGTATGAAAATGGTGAAAATGCACTAAAAAATAAGAAATTTCTATGAAGAAGAAGATGGAAGAAGATGGAGATGGTGATGATGATGAAGCTGAAGAAGAAAAATCAGAAAATGAACGATAATGACAGTTCTTTTACCTTCCAACGTCGCAAATCTATGATCTTACCATCACAACGCTCATCCTCGAAGCTCTCTCCCCGACAACCGCGCCAAAATTTGGTGTAGCTCAAGCGTAAGCACCACCTCCTTTACTTGTCAATCTGTGGAGACGTGAGGACCGGTATGAAGACCACGAGCAAGTGAAAGCACAAGTGCATTAGTGAAAGCACACAAACATGCACACACATACACATACACGTGCAGAAGGTATGATCAAAGAGAGGAACAATGGAAAGCTTCGATTGCAAAAAAGTTCTCTTACAAAAGCTCTATTCTCTAACAAGCTAACCTCAAAAGTGAGCTCTCTAGCTCTTTTTATAGTTTTTTGACTAGTTTTGGCCCTATCTAGACCTAGTGTCCGGCCTAGTTAAAAATTAGGTTCCACGGCTTATTTGAGGGCTTAAATGAAGTCTAAAAACTATGAAAATTGGTAGGATGATACTTCTAATACTCCTCAAGCTCAAGGACTACTCAGCTTAAACAAAATTGAGTTACAAAAATAGAAAATGGTATTCACAATGGTTTTTAGTGATGAAAATCACTATTTTTATAGGGATTTCTTCTAAAAATTTGACATACACTTCTTGGAGCTCCCTACATGCTCCTTCTTCTTGTGTGTCCACCTCTTTGATGTGCTCCTGTGCTTTGTCCTTGACCTTCAGCTTCAACAAGGGTTCTACAGAGGTAGTTGTGTCCATCGAAAAAGTCAGAGTGGTTCTCAATTCCTGGTCAGTTACTCTATGGGAGGTGATGGGAGATACTTGGATTTGAATGACCTTATTAGGTTGGGATAGGAGTCTAACTCATCACAAATCAAAGTAGGGTAAGGGTTTGCATTTCAAAAAGTTAAGGGCTTCCACAGTGGCCATTGTTTCAATCAACATGTTAAAGGCACTAATGAAGGGAGCATCACTACCACTACTTTATAGTTCTCGTTATAATACTTCATGACTTTTTTGCTCTGTAAGTCAACTTCCCGCCCACACTGCCTACATCATGGCATATAATCTTTGGATTGTTATAGTGTAGGTTGTGGCATTAGATGGTTCATCTTCAAAAATCCATACTCCATCTTGTTACATTGATGTGGCTCCTCCTTGTTGAGATCCTTGGTTATCTGCTTGATCATGTTGGCTATTGTTGTCCCCCTCATCTTCATGAGTTATTGTGTAGTCATCATCCTCTTGATATGTGGTGGTGTGGCCTTCTTCATGGTTTGTTTTTGAAATATCTAGGTTGCTCATATTCTTGTGAGAAAAACTGGGTGTCAGAGAAACAGAAGTCACTCGAGAATGTGTCCAGCATCTCCAAATCAAATGTCGTGTTCAAATCGTCCAGCCCCAACTCGGATATAGGAAATACAAAAGTTCTTGTTGCACTCTAATCTCCTAATTCAGAGACCACTTGTTCCCTAGTTTCTTTTTCAACATCCATTGGAATAGTCGAGGCTATATTTATGGGGGTTACCATGCTTTCTTTTGTTATTCCCTCTAAGGTTGGTGTACATGATAGACGAATGTGAATCAGAGGGATGGTAAGTTGTGGTTTTGTGGGTGAATGTTGTGGTGATGGTTGTGGAGAAGGGGAGGCAGTGACATGTAAGCATGGAATGGAGCCCATCATACCTTTACCTAAATGTGACCTGGGCTTGCAGGTGCTCTTGTATTTCTACAAGTGAGCACTAGAGAGGGATCTTTTCACCTGGATGTCATAGGCCACACACATGTAGATGATCTGAGTGATCACACAACATCCATGAATGACTCTTTTACAGGCCCACCTCTAATTAGCCAAAAATAGTTGCTCTTGTACCCAACTAGCAAGATCAATTGTCCATGGTACAGTGTTGGCCAAGTACAAGCCAAACTTAATCTTTTTGTGTGGTTGTGTGAAATGAACCTAAGCCAAGAATTCAAAATAATGCATACATATTTGTAGGGGCATGGACAGTTTTGGTGTTACGGCTGAAATATTTTCCCATTTGAGTACATCACCTTTCATTAAGGTTCCGAAACCGGACTCTCTTTTTCTGTGGAAGTGTGGGAGCCACTAATCTTTAATGCTGGTTTGATCAATTGCTGGATGAGCTTGAACTTTCTGAAATGGGTTTTTGTCACCAAGGAAGGAAGTGGAAAGGTCCTTGTGTGGTCCTTCTTGTCAAAGGTGTGAAGAGTAGTAACTAAATAGTAGCACTTGTAGAAATTAGGCTTGGGTATCAGTGCTTCAAAACATTCCTTAAACTCAACTTTCTCCCACAATAATTCCAGTTCCATCGTGTTATATAATGCCTCAAAATCTCAGGAGAAGAATTGATATCTCCCCTAGGTATAGCCACTAAAACATATTCTTGACTTGTAAATATGTTCTTCATCTGCTAGGGGTCCTCGCAAACCCTAGAACCAATGTGACTTGGAATTGATGTGGTTAGTTTTCCCTTCAGGTGGGTCATCAATGGGCATCAAGCCTTCAAAACCTTGGAATTCTGGGGGAGGGAGCGATGGATGGTCCTCCACTCGAAGATGTTCAAAGTCCACCATGTGGAGCCTAGGGCCTACCCTTGATGACTCTCCTATTTGCATGATGATTCTAGGTGCTTGTACAAATATCTGCTACAAAAGGATAACACATTTGCATGGAAATAAATCTTGTTCCTAGCATGGCAAGACTGCAATCCCTTTCCAATATTGATATCTCTCCCAAGTAGCCTTGTAATTTGCAATGATGTTGATGATCTCTTGGGCCTAATGGTAGTCACTAGACTTCCTACATGCATACTTTGGATAGTGCATGTTCTCATATGCATGGTTGGTGTCATCATATTTTGTTACAAAATATTACAGGATGATTATTATAATGTTGCTTTGCAATGAGCTATAAAGCTTCGATTGCAAAAGAGTTCTCTTACAAAAGCTCTATTCTCTAACAAGCTAACCTCAAAAGTGAGCTCTCTAGCTCTTTTTATAGTTTTTTGACTAGTTTTGGCCCTATCTAGACCTAGTGTCCGACCTAGTTAAAAATAAGCTTGCAGGGCTTATTTCAGGGCTCAAATGAAGTCTAAAAATTATGAAAATTGGTAGGATGATACTTCTAATACTCCTCAAGCTCGAGGACTCCTTGGCTTGAATAAAATGGAGTTACAAAACTAGAAAATGGTATTTACAATGGTTTTTAGTGATGAAAATCACTATTTTTATAGGGATTTCTTCTAAAAATTTGACATACACTTCTTGGAGCTCCCTAGTTGCTCCTTCTTCTTGTGTGTCCACCTCTTTGATGTGCTCTTGTGCTTTGTCCTTGACCTTTAGCTTCAACAAGGGTTCTACAGAGGTAGTTGTGTCCATCGAAAAAGTCAGAGTGGTTCTCAATTCCTGGTCAGTTACTCTATGGGAGGTGATGGGAGATACTTGGATTATATGACCTCATTAGGTTGGGATAGGACTCTAACTCATCACAAATCAAAGTAGGGTAAGGGTTTGCATTTCAAAAAGTTAAGGGCTTCCACAGTGCCCATTGTTTCAATCAACATGTTAAAGGCACTAATGAAGGCAGCATCACTACCACTACTTTATAGTTCTCGTTATAATATTTCATGACTTTTTTGCTCTGTAAGTCAACTTCTCACCCACACTACCTACATGATGGCATATAATCTTTGGACTGTTATAGTGTAGGTTGTGGCATTAGATGGTTCATCTTCAAAAATCCATACTCCACCTTGTTATTCATGATGTGGCTCCTCCTTGTTGAGATCCTTGGTTATCTGCTTGATCATGTTGCCTATTGTTGTCCCCCTCATCTTCATCAGTTATTGTGTAGTCATCATCCTCTTGATATGTGGTGGTTTGGCCTTCTTCATGGTTTGTTTTTTAAATATCTAGGTTGCTCATATTCTTGTGAGAAAAATTGGGCGTCAGAGAAACAGAAGTCACTCGAGAATGTGGCCCACCTCTAATTAGCCAAAAATGGTTGCTCTTGTACCCAACTAGCAATATCAATTGTCCATGGTACACTGTTGGCCAAGTACAAGCCAAACCAAATCTTTTTGTGTGGTTGTGTGAAATGAACCTAAGCCATAAATGCAAAATATTGCATACATATTTGTAGGGGCATAAGAGTTTTGGTGTTATGGCTGAAATATTTGCCCATTTGAGTACATCACCTTTCTTCATAGGTTTCGAAACTAGACTCTCTTTTTCCATGGAAGTGTGGGAGCCATTAATCTTTAATGTTGTTTGATCGATTGCTGGATGAGCTTGAACTTTCTAAAATGGGTTTTTGTCACCAATGAAGGAAGTGGAAAGGTCCTTGTGTGGTCCTTCTTGTGAGAGGTGTGAAGAGTAGTAACTAAATAGTAGCACTTGTAGAAATTAGGTGTTGGCAGTCGAGGAACTGAAGGACTCACAAGGCAAGGAAGCTTACGAAGGGAGTCAGAGCGAAGAGAAGGCACAAGCAGACAGAGTCATCAACGACGATCTAGCAAGTAGGCCATTATTTTTTCAAGACACTAAAAGCATATCAAAGAGGTGGACACTTAAGGAGAAGGAGCAAGTAGGGAGCTTGAAGATGTGTATGTCCAATCGTTAGAAGAAATCCCTACAACAATAGTGATTTTCATCACTAAAAGCCATTGTAAATACCATTTCATATTTTTGTAGCTCCATTTTGTGCAAGGCAAGGAGTCCTTGAGCTTGAGCAGCATTTGAAGTAGCTACCTACCAATTTTCATAATTTTTAGACTTCGTTTGAGTCTTCAGATAGGCCCTAGAACCTAATTTTTAACTAGGCAGGACACTAGGTCTGGACATGGCCAAAACCTAGTCAAAAACTATAAATAGAGCTAGAGAGCTCATTTTTGGGGTTAGCTTGTAATTGATTTGAACTTGTAAGAGCTTTTTGGAAGTAATCTAAAGAACTCCATTGCTTCTCACTCTTTGTCTTACCTTGTGTGCACGTGTGTGTGTATGTGATTGCATGTTAGTGTGCTTCTCACTCACGCACTTGTGCCTTCACTTGCTCAAGGTCATCATACCATCCTCACGTCTTCCCGGATTGACATTAAAGGAGGTGCTACTCATCACTGAGCTACACCAAATTTTGGTGCCGTTGCCGGGGATCGAGGTTTGAGGACGAGCGTGTGATGGTAAGACGTAGAATTGAGACGTTGGCGTTGTAGGTAATTCCTTTACTTTTCTTATTTTTCTCTTCCCTACCTCACCATCATCATCACCTTCATCATCTTCACCATATCCGATCTCCATCTCCATCATCGCGAAAAATTTTAGTTTTTTTTTATCATATCACCTTCTCCACCTCATTTCCCTCATTCCACTTGTGAGAGAGAGCGAGAGCGATATTGTGTGCGTTGTTTTTGCATGTTTCTTGAGCATTCTTGCAGGTTCTTGCTGCATCATCATCTCCAGCACTCTTAGCAGGTACGAAAAAATCACGAAACTGTCTCTGTGTCGTCGACGTCTGTCGATCCCGATCGACAGAAAAATCGGCCATTTGGTAAAACAAAGCACACCATAAGGATGCACATAAGGAGCACACTCTAAATCACCTAAAACAGTAAAAAGATTCTGTGTTTCTCTGTCAATCGCGACCGACACCATCGATCGCGATCGACAGCCACGATCGACAACATCTGTCAATCGCGACCGACAGACCCTGTCAATCGCGATCGACAGACCTGTCGATCGTGATCGACAGAGACGACCGATTGACCCTGTCAATCATGATTGACACCATCGATCGCGATCGACAGCCATG
Organism: Ceratopteris richardii; assembly: GCA_020310875.1. Classification (NCBI taxonomy): domain Eukaryota; kingdom Viridiplantae; phylum Streptophyta; class Polypodiopsida; order Polypodiales; family Pteridaceae; genus Ceratopteris; species Ceratopteris richardii. The sequence goes on from CM035438.1 coordinate 4,368,622, forward strand.
ACCGACACCTCTGTCAGTCGCAATTGACACCGTCGATCACGACCGACAGGCCCCCGACGGACACCTCTGTCAATCGCGATTGACAGACCTGTCGATCGCGATTGATAGGCTTTTTTGGCCAATTTTCTAGCGTTTTTAATACCAAGTTTTTGGGGTAATTTTTGGCATACTTATCAAATCATTAGTGAGTTGTGAGGTCCCTACAAGTGTGTCTTGAGAAAAATCATGTGTATCAAATACCATACCTAGGGGGAACAAAACCAAGGGATCTCTAGAATTGTTTGCAATAAAGACAGGGGACATAATTGATATCCACATTACATGCATGAACGTGATCTGTCTGTCATTTGAGTTTAAGTCTTGAGCTAAATTTGGGACTTTCATAGGTCCATTGAGAGCAATTGAGAGCATCCAAAGCAAGGGTTTCTTTGCAAGCTTGAGAACCGGGTTCTCGAGCATCATAAAGCAAGGGATCAACAAGTAAGGTCGGAATATTCTCAACTCCCTTTGTCAATTCCTAGCTTAGGCTAAGTTCGAGTAGTGCTAGGAGTAAGTCAGGACAACGATAGGCACAAGACAAGTCAAAGACTATTTAAGAAATCAAGTTCAAGGGATGACCTGTGTATGACCGATAACTTTAAAGGAAAAGAATTTAACGTGGGACAATCAACTTAAGTGCGAAAATTAACTCAAATATTCCTGACGATGCAATATCAGACAAGATCATAAACACGATAACACACTAAAAAAGAATCAAGTGACTGATACCAATTGATCGGCAACGAGGTTGTACTTTGGGCGAAAATTGGCCTACTTAAATAGGCATATGAACCTTAGATCAGGACGACATCTAGTAAGAGATAGACAAAGTCTTAGATCTTCAGAGGCTAGCGTTAATCATACTACTAGGTGTTGGCCCAGTAGTTGAGCCATCACTCACATTACCCTAGCTCTGAGACTAGTGAATCAGAGATGTCTCAAGGTATGCAGAGACCTGCAGGGAGTTCAGGTGTGCCATATTTGTATAGGGTGGAAGGCCCCTACAAGATGCAGCTGGAATACCTTAGGACCAACAGATTAGGTGCTAGCATCTATGAGGACGGCCTACGAAGAGCCGTGGTCCAGATAAAAAACCCTGACCAATCCATTGGACTAGAACACCCAGCTGTCAAGTTTGAAAATGGAGCATACCTGGACAAAGAGGGAACCATATATGTAGTCACCAGTCACCCAGACAGGACAGATGAATTCGGGAATGTGATCCCTGAGACGGACATAGGTGACCTAGAGCAAGGGAATGTAGGAGGAGAGCCTAGGACCCCTCGAGGGAAATCTGTTCTTACTAGAATCCTCAATCCCGAGTGGGTTCCCCAAGACAATAAGAGTATAGATCTGCTCTTAAACCAAGAGACCGATGAAGCCTTTTGGAGGTATAAATCAAATAGGCCAAATGATATAGGGTCAATCATGATCTATGAGTTCAAAGATCGTGATAACCCAGGCAGAGTGACCTACTTAGATCACGCTTCAGAGAGGATCTTTGTGGTTACAGAACATGATAGGCATGCTTACACTTGGAAGGGTGAATTCATTTTCCCCCAACCAAGATCGAATGTGTCCTATGGTCACCCTGGAGCTGGAGCATCCCAAGCTCATGGAGCTCAAAGAGACAGAAGTAGAGATAGGCCAGAAGTAAGCTTTGCCAACCCAGGGGGCAGAGAAAGAACGAGAACGGAAACAAATAGAGTGGAACCTGAGGTACTTAGAGCTCCAAGGAATCACAGAAATGCGGATGAGTTCCCTCTACCAAGACCTAGAGAGCACACAAGGACTTTGAGACCGACTCAGCTAGTTAAGTCCATGAAGAACTACTTCGATGGCATTGGAGATCCATATGATCATGTGGCTGAGTTTAGGCAAGTCTTGAGAGCTGAACAAGTTGAAGATCTGTTCATGCAGTACAATGCCTTTGGTCTAACCCTTAGGAACACCGCCCTGACATGGTTTCAACCACTAAACGAGAGGCAGTTCAGGAGCATAGACCAACTTCTATAGGCATTCATTATCGAATTCTCTAAAAGTGGCATAAGACATAACACTTCCTCGCTGATTCACAGCTTCAAGCAAACCCCTCAAGAAACCGTGAGACTTGCCGGAAGAAGATTTATGCAATACCTAGAGAGATGCCATGTCCTTGAGTTACCCACTCCAGCTAGACTACTAAGTACCAGATTGAGATCATGTGTGTACTTGAAGGACCCTAGGACCATAGAAGAGTGTGTACGCATGTGCATTGACATCGAGGATAACCTAGGGGAGGAATTAGAGCTTTCAAAAATCTATAAAGATACTGATAGTTCTTCTAGCCTCTCTTCCACACAATCCACATCTATTGAGGAATTAGCAGAGAAAGTAGCTCAGAAATTAGGTGTCACTAGCAAACAGATTCCAAGATTTGCCCCTGTGAAAAGATGCTATACTTGTGGAGGTGACCATATGGCGAATGTATGTCTCATTATGGCTCAACCCTAAGTAAATCCTAGTAGCCAGTACTACACCATAGAACGAAGATACACAAATCACACAACACAAGACTGCCCATACAATAAGCAAGCGGTTAGGCAAACCTACCCTCAGCCATACCCTCAACAAGGCAGATACCAGAATCAATACTCACCACAACAGTATACTAGGCCTCAGCAAAATTACCAACCGCAATACCAGGCCCAACTAAGACCCCAGCCAGTGCTAGCACAACAACCACCTACTCCTACTAATGTGATTCCGGTAAAGTATGCAGCTGCAGAAGAAAACCTGAATAGAGCTATAGTCCTAGTAACACCATTAATTTCAGAAAGTGATCCCAGTGACCATAGCTTTGATTCTACGCATGTTGATAGTCCCCAGGCTTACTACATGCAGTCTCCTAAACATGGTGAGTCCTACTACAGTGAGGAACTGAGTGAACCTAATTGGGAGCCAGAGTATGCTAATGTCATGTACGCAAACCCCAACTCTAGACCTCAACCTAGGCAAGTAAGACCCCCATTCCCTAGAGGACCATGCTACAGATGACAGGGAGATCATCTCATTCGTGATTGTCCCTTGCCTCCACCTACACAACCCCAGTCAGTGACGATCCAGGGCTATTGCCAGGAGTGTGGAAAGGAGCATCTCTTACGAGACTGCCCAAAGAATCCTAATAATATGCCGAAAATCACTCCTATCAATGTCGTTGGGTTAGTTGTAGACTCCACAGGAAGTGCGACGTCTACTACACTAGTGCAAGTGATCACTAGAGCCCAAGCCTTGCAGCAGAACCAAAGTTTAGGCCAGGAAAAGAGCCCAGATGTGAGTGAAACGGAGAGCATGACAAAGAAGAGGACTAGAGCCTGGAGAGATAGTCGTGAAAGAATGAAAAGGCAATGGGCAAAGAAAATGAGTGAACTTGAGGAAAGCCTAAGAGAAACGAGAGCCAAGATAACCGAACTCACATCTCAAACTCCCTCTCACACTACCCCACCTCCACCATTCCCAACTCCATCCGACCCGCCACCTTCCAACCCGCCTCACCTAATCCCACCACCCCCTAGAGTAGGATTAGTCCTAGCAGATCCCACTCTCGAGGACCTAAACATGATGCTCAAAGCATATCAGGCCAGAATCAAAGATGGGCCGAACGTAACTGATCATGGAAAGTTCTACCCTAGAGCAGAATTAGAGCTTGAACGAACTAAAATTTGTGCTAAGATGGTGGAGTTGGCTCAAACCATGTTTGAAGCCAGTTGCCTTTTTAACATATCTAGCTCAGCCAAGACGCAGCTGCACTTTGAAGGACTGTTAGAAAGAATAGAGAGGCTAATTGCACAATCAGAAAAGGAACCCGCCTCTCAACACAAGGACAAGGCAAGTGAAAGAGTAGGTCTTCCTGCTCAGGAAGCCTATGTGCCTAACTCTACGGAGCCAGACACATCATCTTCTATGAATCGGTTCACACCCGAATTCCTACGAGAGATTCAAGAAGACAAATGGGCTAAAGAAAGTGAAGTCCCTCCTCCCATTAAACTTGTGGATGATGTACACGACCAATTCCCACAAGACATACCATCCATTTATGAGGAGCAGGAGAGCACCCAATCTCAAGAAAGATTGGACTTTGAGTCTAACTCTGTACAAGAATTACCCCACTTCATAGGCCCATGGGAAGCTAAGTCTACTTGTATGAGAGCACCCACGGTCATGGTACGAAATGAGGACTCAGTCATACCTAGGAACACAGAGTAGTGAAAAACACTAAAGTACAGTGCAACCTCACCTTAGAAGAACTACTCAAAGTAAGGCCAGAGCTATGGAAACATGTAGCCAAACAAGTATCAGAGATAGCAAAACCTCGTTCCTAGGTAGGATCCCGAAGAACAGTGCCAAAAATACCCTTGGACAAGATAGGAGACATGAGTGAGGGTGAAGAGGGAAACACATATCTTCCTATCACCCATCAAGGATACACCACCAAGGCCATTCTAGACTCAGGTGCAGGAGTTGCAATTGCTACCACGTCCCTATGGAAGCGTTGGGGCAAGCCAGCACTCAGGCCCACGAGGATGAAATTGCAAATGGCCGATGGTCACATAGAGAGACCCTTAGGGCTGTTGGAAGGAATAACTCTCACCACATGTGGTGTTGAGTTCGAGCATACATTTGCTATATGTGATTTTAGCAAAAATCATGCCTATGAAATGATCTTGGGACGACCCTTTATGTGACAGTTGTAAGTGGTACAGGACTGGGGAACCAATTCCTTGTACCTGCAACACTTAGGTGTTACGACCAAAGTGAATCTCAAAGATTACTCTCATAGAGATGTCCCTCCTATCCAATGGAATCCCATCCATAGAGCCAAAGATGATACGGAATCGGTGCATTCCATAGGATCAAGATCCTCATGGATGCATGAAGACACCCACTTATGGATCAAAGTAGCAGTAGAAGAAGAAAAGAGAGAAGAAGCCAGAGAGATAGGTGCAAAAGAAACACATAGATCAATTCAAGACCCAGCCTATGCACCTGTAGTCTTTCCTGACGAAGAGTTTGAACCCCACGGCTGGGCAGAAATCCTAGCAACAATGGATGTAGCCATCAATGAAGAACAATGGACACGTCACTGTGATGAAGATGGCTATGACATTTTAGTCTTCTCCATAGAGCCAATCATGGGAGAGGCAGTGTTAGAAGAGTGTGAACCTAGCCCTGATGCATTTGAGGATGCAAGTGACTCCGATCTAGAGTCAATCATTATGGACCCACCTTTTGCATCAGATGAAGAATACTTCTATGAAGCAGAATTTCAACCCTAGAGGCACGGAGAGCTTACAAATGATGTAAGGCTAGCCACACATGTGACCCCGAAGGAAGAAGGAAAGAAAAGAAAGGAGAGAGAAGTCACACCAGAAGAGGAAGAATCTTTGTTTGAGGTCCCGGAAAATTTTAAGAAGTATGAGATAGATGACAGGAGAGTCATGATCAGAATGCCTAAACGAGAGGCACAATCAGGGGAGGCCTATGATAACAAAGAAACCACCAAGAAAATAGTGGTAGCCATGGAAGAAGGAGAAGAGAGATGCACGTACATAGGCCATGACCTGACGAAAGACGAAGAGCACAAATTGATAGCCTTGCTAAGAGAATACAGAGATGTATTTGCTTGGAGTTACAAGAATGTCAAGGAAGTGCAAGCTTTCATGGGGCATTGTGGTTATTACCGACGGTTTATACACATGTATGCCATCATAGCAAAGCCGCTGTATGGACTTTTGACTAACTTTGAGTGGACTAACGAATGTGAGAATTCCTTCAATGAGCTTAAACGGCGATTATGTTCAGCACCAATCTTGACCACACCAGATTGGAATAAGCCTTTCCATGTTCATGTAGATGCATCCAATTATGCCATTGGGTATGTACTCGCGCAACCTACCGGTGAAGGTAATATGGATCTTCCAATTGCCTATGCTAGTAGACAATTGAATGCAGCTGAACGAAATTATACCACTACGGAGAGAGAAGGACTAGGCATGGTATATGCAGTTAAAAAGTTTAGACATTACTTGCTTGCAAATAAGTTTAATTTTTTTTACTGACCATAAGGCACTGCTATATCTCGTGAACAAGCCATGCAATACAGGAAGATTAGTAAGATGGTGTCTCTTGCTAATGGAATATGATTTCGAGGTTGTGGTAAGGAAAGGGAAGACTCACTTGAGAGCAGACCATCTCTCTAGGCTCACATCTGGAGAAGCCCTACAAGGAGTGTCAGATGACCTTCCTGATGCTTACTTGTTTAATTTGGAAGTGGTGCCGCAGTGGGCTAAGCCATTAGTGCCAGTATTGACATACGGGCCTAACCACCCAGTAATAAACACACAGGATAGAGAGGTAGTAAAAGCCCAAAAGTATCACATCATGGCAGGAAGTATGTACAAGCACACAGATCAAGGGATTTTGGCTTGTTGTGTGGAAGAGGATGAGTACGCTAAATGGTTGCAATTAGCACATGTAGGTGCATTAGAGAAACACTACTCAAAGCAACGAACCCTACAGACACTAAGGAGACTCGGAGTGCATTGGCCGACTATGGAAGCTGATGTGCAAAAGTTGTGCAAGGAATGCCCAATCTGCGGCACTAAACCACCTGTGGAACATGCCACTCTTTATCAAGTGTCCATAGTGCCAGATTGGAGTGAACCACTAGCATCCTTCCTGAGGACGAAAACATTCCCTCCAGACATGACTTTGGCTAGGAAAAGGAGTTTAGAACAAGAAGCCCTGGATTACTCACTCATTGGTGATAATCTATACAAACGTGGTAAAGATGGTTACCTTAGACTATGCGCCCATGAGAGTGAATATCTCAAGATCTTGGAAACTGCTCATCAAGGTGTAGCAAGAGGACATTTTGGACCAGACCGAGTGATTAAAGCGACCTATTTACAGGCTTGTGGTGGCCTACCCTTCACATGGATGCACATACCTATGTGAAACGGTGTGAGGTTTGCTAGAGAACTCAGTGTCCTATATGCAAAGATGAGATGCCACTGACACCTATGATAGGTGGATGTGCATTCTCTAAGTGGGGAATAGACTTTGTAGGTCCTATTAATCCCCCAGCTAAGGGTTCCCATACTGAGTATATCATTGTTGCCACGGACTATCTAACCAAGTGGGTAGAGGTAAAAGCCACAACGAAGAACGATGCTCAAACAACAGCTAAGTTCTTATTTGAGAATGTGTTCACCAGATACGGGTTACCTATAGAGCTAGTCAGTGACAGAGGCACTCACTTTTTGAATGAAGTTTTTGAAAATCTGCTCCAAGAATTCTTGGTAGTACATAAGAAGTCTGCCCCCTATCACCCCCAAGCTAATGGCCAAGCTGAGAGCACCAATAAGATCTTATGCAATGTACTGACGAAATTAGTGAATAATAAACGCTCTGATTCGGACAAACAACTACACCATGCGGTTTGGGCTTACCGAGTCGCCTACAAAACGGTACTCCAAGCCACCCCCTTTCAGATGGTATTTGGCCAAAATGCAGTGCTACCATTGGACTTCTTAATATCTACATTGAAAGTAGCACAAGAGCATGAATGGACGGGTCATGATCTCTCCTCTTGACTTTTTGACCTTGAACGATTAGGAGAAACAAGACTGAGGGCGGCTGCAGGGATATATGTAGCTAAGAAATGACAGAAGGCATACTTTGATGCCCACGTTAAGGATAAAGGTTTCAAGGCAGGTGACCTAGTACTAGTCTACACTTTGAAACAACATGCGAGGAAACTAGAGAAGAGAGGCTACGAACCCATGATCATTAATAGAATCTCAACGAGTGGAGCAGTGCAACTAGCCACATTAGAAGGCGATATTCTCCCGAGCTACATAAGCAGATGCAGAGTCAAGTTATATCAGGAACCTCTGACGGAAGAGATGCTAAGTCGACTCAACACTACTAAGAAACGCAAAGAAGAAGAAAGAAGAATTCGAGAAGAAGCTCAAGCAGAAGCATTGGAACGCATCTGGAGAATGAAGTTGGGAAGAGAGGGTAGAGAGCAACCTAGGACAGATGCATATGCAGATCAAGGATATCATGTGGCTATGTGTGAAGCTTTAGGTATCAACTCTCATAGGATAATTGATCGACGTCCTTTTATAACCTTAGAGATAGGACAAGGAATGGGTGCAAGGACTGTAAGAGCTTTGATTGACTCAGGTGGAGCCACTAGTGTTGTTAAATTTTTGTACTATCAAAAGTTGAAATTAACCGTCAATCCTATAGAAGCATATCTCATAGGATTGGGAGGTGTGGAAACCCCTTGCAGGGCGAGGTGGAACTTCCCCTCTACATTCAAGACGAAGTAATGACAGTCAAAGTACTAGTGTGTCAAGACGAGGACCTCACTGAGCCTCTTGTCTTGCGTCAAGACTGGATCTATGATCATGCAGTCAACCTAAACCTAAGGAGTGGACTTCTTTAGGTATGGGTAAATCATAGTCGAATTACAGTTGAATTGGAAAATGAGGCACTCAAGGAACTAGGTAAGGCACGAATTCCTGGTCCTTCTAGGGGCGCACATGAAGTTGACAATGCTATTCTTGTCCAAAACTGTATGATGCAGAAAGAGGATTGTCTCAACAACGAAGTCAAGGATAAGACGGAACTTCCTTCTTTTCCAAAGGCAGGAGGGATGCAACAACCAAAGGCAGATCAAATACAGAAGGAGCAGAGTACTACCTATACTGGAGGTCAAAAAAATGTGCGAAGCAGAATGTCTCAGCCGTTGAAACAAGTGTGGGTGCGGAAAGGCGAACACCCTGTTGCGACCACGTCAACCCTACGGCCAAAACCTCTTATTAGTAATCAACAACACGACACTAATAAGAAGTCTTTCATAAATTCTTCTGCTAAAGCAAAGTCTATTTGGGTACCCAAGAAGTCGATGAAGGCCAGCCCACAATCACGACAAATCTGGGTGCCTAAGGCTTGCTTGCGGGCTCAAATAGCTACACCGAGGCCACACCCGGTACAACATGTTTCACTCATCAAACATCTGATGCCCATTCATATACATCACGCACGAACATATATTCTTCCATGAGCACAAGTAGAATCACTTGAAAATGGGTCCCTAAAAAGCCTCATTTTCAAGCAGATACTCCTATAAAGCTCTCTAGAGTCTCCACAAAATCAAGATCAAAACCCATCCACTATGTTTGGCAGCCTAAAACTTGTAATAAACCCCCGGACCCCAGTTGTAAATCCATGCCTACCTACTAACTACGTCACTCTCACACTACATCATTCCACTTAGCTCCTAGATCTACCCAATTCCTAACTACACACACAAGCACCGAGCACTTAATAACCTACTAATCTCTCCCAAACCTCATGTTAATGTTGTAATGGGGACAAAAACGGTTCTATCTTGACCTTTACAATGTTAACACCTGTTTCTATATTCTCACAGAGTCAAGAGGCAAGAAGTAACATGGCAGATACGGCAGGAACTAGCTCCCAGGCAGGCACCAGCCCCCAAGTCGTGGACATTGAAAGTCTTCCCACTGAGGAGGAATTGAAGGAACGCCCAGTGGCATTGAGGGCTGTTTTGTTTTGGACTCCAAGTTGTCCTCTCCAATCATGAAGTAACAAAGAATCAACAAATCATCTTTATTTTGTCAATCCTAGGAATATCCATAAGACCACAGCCCCTTCAAGATAATAGATTCAAGGAAATAAGAGATTGATGGCTGGATTGCTGAGAGAAATTGAAGATGAAGAGAAAATCTTGAGTTTACCATAACTAAGGCAAATCTCCATCATTTTCCATGTTCTTTATGTCAAAACCATGCCATTTCATTAGCAGAATACAAATATGAACTCAAAATTGAAAAATATCACCTATATCACAAAGACGAGACAATCGCGATTCTGTACCAACAGACGATTTTCACAATTTTGAAACTTCCTTCAGTCCTTTCCACTCATTTACAGCAATAGGCCTCTCTCTTCATACAACTTACTCAATAATACACAAATGTAACTCACAAATCTCCATGATTAAGCAAGAGACAAGCTCACACATCAAAGAAAATACACTCAACAGGAGAAAACACGATTTTGCAGAAACTCTTTCTTCTCTATTGATAGCTTGAGCAAATGACTAACCAACCCCTCCAAAATAGAGAAAATTGACTTATATACATTTTCAAGTGTCCCTTTTCACACTTGAAATTAGGTCTTTTTCTCTAATTTTCTAAAGAAATGCTATCTAAGAGTTTCTAAAAATTCTACAAAAATTACATGAGATCCTCAACCACATAAGGAAGACTCTTCCTTATTTTTACAATCATTACATAAATATTTTACAAGTTTTTTGACTTTTTACTAATTTTTTACATCAAAAATGCTCTTCCAAAAATACACCTTCCAACATCCTTCCCCTCCTAAGCTTTTCGGCTCCTGACGAAAGATTTTCTGATCCTCTATGTTGGTCACTTTGCTTCATTTCTTCTTTCTTTGATATACCTGTGACAGTAAATCATGGCTTTTCCTTTCTGTTATATTCAAATTATTGACCATTTCAAATAAAGCTTTCCTCCATTGTACTGCAGCTTCAGGCTTATCTATGACATCCTTCTTCAAGTATTCTGTGTAAGCAACTTCATAGGCAGTAAGTCTTGCTTTTGTAACAACAGATAAGTTTCCAAAAATTTCTGACTCCCTTTCAAAGAATCCATAATCAAAAGCATCTTCAAATATTTGCAAAAAATGACTGCCCAAAAATATTATTCTACTGTAGTAGGCCATCAAACAAATCTTGTCTGGTGTCTCACTCAAATCAAACAAAAGAGCATCTGTTGGCGAATTAAAACCTATGTAGTTCAAAATTCTGACGTCTGTATCAGTGTAGGTCTCTATACAGGCTAGAATCAATCTCATTATTCTGACAAGTAATATACAAGCTGGATCATCAACATCTTTATATGTTGTTAAAACTGACTCAGCAGTATTCACCATGTAACTTTTTGTAGGCCAAGTTCCTGCCTTTGGACCTGCTATTTTTGGAAAGTTCAGCCATTTTGCTGGAATCTGCCCTGTTTTTCTCCTTTCCCAAAAAACAATCCATTCTCTTCTTCTGGCAACTGGACAATATGCTGGGTTGATCTTTAAATTCAAAGGTGCCTCTTTCCAGATTTTCCTACATTCCTTATTGGCATCCAACCACTTATTTCTCCATTTAGGATTTTCTCTTTCAAATAACTCCTTCGTGACATTAATATCTTCTTCATATTCAAAGTATTTGTTTGGAGATAGCCCTACTCTGGCCAATTGATAATTCTTTATGCTCTCCAAAATCATACAGAAAGGTATTCCCAATCCATCTGCAGCCCAATGATGCTGATCTGGATTAATGCCTTTATTCAGAGCAAAGGTAACTATTTGATCTTCATACTCATCATGCATTTTTCTGATAAATTCCATTCTTGACTCTCTATTGGTCAATAATTTCTGGACAAAATCTTCAGAATACTTTTCCTCTGTTTCTCTTGCTGCTGGTTCCTTGTTCTCTTGTTCCCTGTCAAAATCCCCTGTTTCATATTCCCTGATATCTGTATCTTCTGCCTGTACTTGATCTTGAATTCCTTCTGGAACTTTCGATTTCTCCAACTGTTTCTGTAATTCTTCTATAGTCATTATTGAACTTTTATTCTGAGCTGCCCATAACTCCTTTTCCTTCCTCCACTCATTTCTTTCTTTCTCCATCTTTGCTTGCCCTTCACTTCTTTCCTTCTCTACCTCCATATGTAATTGATGATACCCTCTCATTGATGTGGCAGCATGAGTGTTTGCCTGTTTCTCCATTTCTTTGGCCTCTTTTAATTCTATTTGAAGTCTTTGAATTTCTTTATGCAGCTCTTCCTTTTCTTCCTCTGTTAATTGAACAGGTTTACCTCCACCTTGTAGTTGACCTTCTTCTAACAACACTTTATTAATCTCTTCATGTGCTCTAGTCAGAATTTGATAGGATGTTTGTAAAGTTCTGTATCTTCCTCCTATGGCTTTTAGTTCTATTTCCATTTTGGCATTCTGCTCTGATAACTTTACACTCTTTTCTTCCAAATATTGGATCCTGTTCTGCTTCTGAACCTCAGCTTCTTCCAAAGCAATGATTCTATTGATATATTCTTCATTCCTTTCCTTCATCAACCTTAATTGCTCTGTCATCTGCTCTTTTTCTTTCTTGTGTTCTTTGATAATTAAACTTCCTTTTTCAAATTCTGATTCAGCCACCATTCCTGATATGATCATATTTCTGCTAGATGGTCTGAACTGTTCAATGTTACTCATAATCATTTGACAAGCTGATCTTATATTTTTGGGTATTCTTTCCAACCCTACTTCTATTTCTGTCTGTCTAGCTTCAATTTGCTTATCTTCTTTATCCACATCATCTTCTTCTGCTGCTGTTTCATCTTCCATATCCTGCATGTCTTGTTCTTCATAACTGTGATCATCGTTCTTTGTATCCTGATTGGTATCATCCTCCTCATAAATTAGTGCTCTGTCATTTGCATTCTTCTGCTCTGAAAAATCTGAAGCCCTCTTCTTTTCTAATGACTTCTTTTCTTCCAATGCTTGTTGCTTCTCTGTAATGAGCTGGTCTCCCTTAATTAGTATCTCCTTCTCTTGTGTTAGGGTTTCCTGACTTCTGTTTGAGTCCTTTCCAACAAGAGTTTTTTGAACTTTCCTGAGTTGCTCTTCCTTTTCCTGCTTTTCCTGAACTTCAACTGATTCAATTTCTTTTGTACCAGCAACCTGGTCATTACTTTTCTCATTTATGTATTCCTGATCTTGCTCCTCAATGTTCATAAAATCTGCTTCCACCTCCTGTTCTTGATCATTCTTAGATGTAAATTCCCCACTGCTTTTTATATCCTTCAACACATCCTTTATACTTTGAACAATTCCTTCCTCCATTACTTGTCCCAAGACATCTTGAGCATTCTTTTCTGGTTCTAACTCCTTGCTTTCCTGTTCTTCGGATGCATCCTTCTGCTGATTATTTGAACTGCCGAATACCTTCTTTGCTAGTTCCTCCAAACTTGCAGTCAACCTTGCATTTAATTGGAATTGTGTCTGTGAAGGGTTGGTCCATATTGAATTTTCATCAACATTCATTATTCCAGAGCTATCTTCATCTCTCTTCTGGTTTTCCTCTTCTGTCATTCTTGCCTTTCCTTTTAACAGCCTTCTTTTTTCTTCAATACTCATCTGTGGAACTATTTCCTCCTGTGTCTGCTTCTCTTGAGATTTCTTACTTGAATCCTCAGGTGTCTTCACTTTTTCCACAGCCTGTACAGCTACATTGGGAGTGTTGGGTATTGACAAATTTAAACTTTTTAACAAAAAACTCTCAATGTCGCTATCTGAATCAGATGAGAATCGTGAAGATCCTCCTACTTCTTGTTCTGTAGGCTTTGATACTTTCATCACTGAGGTTAGCTTTTGTGTTTCTTTTGTAATTACTTGTTTCATTTCTTTCATCACAGGTTCATCTTCCATTTTTCCTTTCCCTTTCTTTATCATCTTCTTCTTTTGAACAGGTTTCCTTGGCATCTTCTTTTTCACTATCACAGTAGTCCTGGCCTCTGGAGGTCCTTGCAACTCCTTGAAGTATGCCAGCAATTCTACCTCCTTCTTCACAAATATCTCTTCAGTTTCAGCTGCCATCATTTCTTCATGCAATGTGCTCCACCTCTTCTTGGATCCAATCGGTAGCTTTGCATGAAAAATCTTCCAACATTTTTTGATATTGTGCCTCATATATGGCTCTTTTGCTGTTTCCTTGAGTGAGATAAGTATAAAGCTGTTCTTTACTTGTCTGCGGAGGATGAGGTTCACTGGAGGATTGTACCTTTTTCTGTGCTGCCACCTGTTCCTCTCTTGTTTCTTCTGCCTGTTCTAATTCTACTTTTCTGGGGTCCAACTTTCTTTTCTTTACTGGAATCACGTCCTCAGATATTAGTTTTCTCTTCATTCCTGTTCCCCTCATGCGAGTTTGTCCTTCTGATTCTCTTCCAAGTGCTTTTCTTGGGGGACTTTTGATTCCTGACATCAAATTTCTGAAGTACTGTGCTTCAGGAGCTAACTTTAACTGTTCTTCCATTCCTAGAACATGATAAATGATTTTTGTCAAAAACTGGGCTCCATTCATGAATTTCTTCTGCTCCCAGTGTTTTGCTGCTTCCTTCAGCTGCTCATGGATGTATGGTGAGACATCCATCACCCCAAATGGCTTGGTTCTATCTTTGTTATTGAACATTAATAGAGTTACTGACTTATGAGGCATGGTGTACCTTGGTAATTTCGGAAAACAAAAGAACTGCAAGAACATTCTTATAGCATATTCTTCATTTTCTCTTCCTTTGAAGTCAGTGAACTTTACATATCCAGTGTAAGTCTCCTTGTTCTTCTTGACAAAGCTTTGGTCCAGTTTAGTGCCCATTGGATAGAACTGTAAGGCGGCTCTGATATGTTCTGCTTTGATAACTATCCCTGCCTCCTGATTGTCCTTATTCTTCACTTTGCATCTGAAGTAGGCATCATTACCTTTTCCCACTTCCTCCAAACTTCCCATCACTTGTGCTACTCTTTCAAAGTCAATAAAGAAAATAGGTTCTTCTAAGAGCTTGTGCAATCCCACAGCTTTCCATCTCTTGAGGTTGACAGAAGTTTTCTGAAACTTGTAAAATTCCTGGCACAGCATAGTGTACTTATATCCTCCCACTGCTACTGTGAAGATATGATGTCCTATTACTCCCAGGATTTCTTTAAGTTCTTTTGCTATTTTTTCAGCTTCTGGGATTTCTTGGTCTTCATCTGATTCTAAGTCCACTTGTTCTTCAGCTGCATCACTATCCAAAAACCAATGTCCTCTGGACAAAGTCACTGAATCAGCTTTGAAGTCATGGATTGTCAACTCCTTTGTATTCACCATCCTGTATTTATATATAACAGAAAAGAAAATACTCCACCCACATGAGTCACAAGATTTCATAAGAAAATACTATATTATTCTGGAATGTTACTGACATATATAAAAAATAAGAAAGACAAATTCCAAGCAATTTTTGCTTTTTTCCAAGAGACTCAATTTTAAGTGAGCAACACAGGTGTAGCAAGACATCTAATGTGCTCTCTCCAATTGTCACTTCCTTGCTCAAAAAACAATTCCTGAATAGAAAGATGATACTAAAAAAGATAATTAATGAAGAAACTTGAAAAAGTAGTGGTAAAAAAATGCTCACAAAAAATTAAACAACAATAAGACAAAACAACTTTTTTCCATAAACAATAAGACAAAACAACTTTTTTCCATAATAAGTTACTCTTTCCCTCCCTATATCTTGCTTTGTGTTTTTTTAATTTTAGAAAGAAAATCAAGAAAATAAAATATATTTTTCCAGGGTTTTTTTTTTTTTTTTTTTTTTTTCTGTCTTCTTTCCTTCCCCTCCTAATTTTCTTCTAAGGGGAAAGAAGGAAATATTTTTTTATCATTTTCAAAATTCCAAAAATAGGTCCACTGTGGATTATCTCTCTTCCATTGACCCAATTCTGATTTTTTCACCCAGTAATGTTTTACTCCATTTGTCCTTCTGTTATGGAAATATCCATGCTCTGTGGATGAACATTTTGTGACATTTTTTGGCTTCCATATCCATTTTGTTCTAATTTCCTGTTTTGGTGAGCCATAACTGTGCATGACCTTTTTCCATATTCCTTTTGTTCTGTTTTGTTGATATTGCAACTTTGGCAATAATAGTCTTCTTTGTTTTGTCTCCTCATCCACCTTTACCTCTTCAGCCTTTTGCTGGTCTTGAGTGTATGAAGCTTGATCACTTTGTATTGTCAAAATGTTCCTGTCCTCCATTGAGAAAGTAAATCCTTCGAGATCTGGGTCATGAACATCCATATGAACTACCTGCTCTTCATTACTCAGAAAGAACATTAAAAACTTTTTGTCCTTGATGGTCAAATTAAGCTTCATTTTTTCAAAATTTAAGATGACTTTACCTTGTTTGAGCCATGGTTGCCCTAAAATCAGCTTTTCAGTCATTAAATGGTCTGGCCACTCTTCACAATCTATCTCCATATATTCATTATTAAATTTAACTTTAATAGAAAGTGAAGATATGCTCTGAATTCTTTTCCCTCCCAGGGTTTTGATCAAAATTCCGCTTTCAGCTCTCTTAAGGTTAAACTTATTGATCAAGGCTGAGCTAATTAGATTCACTTGAGCTCCTGAATCTATCAAAACCCTTATGTTTTCATTCTGATAATTCATCATAATCAAAGGCAAATGTTCTTTTTGCTTTAGAGTGTTTTCACATAAGCACACTTGTTTCAATTTTCTAATTCTCTCTTTGGCTTCTAGTTGAGCCTCCTTTCTAATACTTTCTTCTTCTTTTTTCCTGTTTGGGGCCTTTTGCAATCTTCTCCATTCCTCAGTAGTTAATGGGCACTCATACCTCTTCACTCTACATCCACTTATGAAATTTGGCATGATTTCCCCATCAATATTGGCTAACTGAATAGCTCCACTCTTGCTTATCTGATGTATGATATATGGCCCATGACCTTTTTTCTGAAACTTTTTCTGATGTTCCTTGATTGTGTAAGCTAAGACCAGGTCTCCTTCTTGTAGATCCTTATCTTTTATGTGAACATCATGATAGGCTTTTTGTCTTTTCTTGTTTGTGTATATACTCATCACTGCTTGGAGTCTTGATGCTCCCAGTTTTTCCAAATCTATGACTCTCTCAGATAATTCATGTCCTGTCCAATTGTATTGGCTACCCACCTTCAATGTTGGAATAAGAAATTCCATGGGTAAAACTGCATTCTGGCCATACACCAAATTAAATGGTGTAGTCCCTAAAGCCGTTTTGTATGCCACTCTATAAGCCAAAAGAACATGATTCAGTTGAGAATCCCAGTCATTTCTGTTTGTGTTGACTAATTTGGACAATACATTGCAAAGTACTTTATTAGTACTTTCTGCTAACCCATTGGCTTGTGGGTGATATGGGGCTGACTTATTGTGACTAATCATGAAATAATTGGTCATGTTTTCTATGATCTGATTCAAAAAATGAGTCCCCCTATCACTTACCAATTCAATTGGTAGTCCAAATCTAGTGATAATGTTTTCATACAAAAATCTAGTAGTGGTGTGAGCATCATTTCTTTTAGTAGCTTTGGCCTCAGCCCATTTTGTCAAATAATTTGTAGCTACTAGTATGTATTCTGCATGAGATTGTCTGGCTGGAGGATGTATGGGTCCAATAAAGTCCAATCCCCATTTACTAAAAGCTCTGGCTGAAATTAAAGGAATTAATGGCATGTTATCTCTTTTGTTTGGTTGACTTACCCTTTGACAGACATCACATCTTTTTACATAAGTTCTAGCATCGGGAAATAGGGTTGGCCACCAAAAGCCAGAATATAAGATGAGTTTGGCTGTTCTATCACTTGAGAAATGTCCTCCAGCTACTCCCGAGTGTGCCATTTCCAACATCTCTAAATACCTTTTTTCTGGAACACAAATTCTCAGATATCCATCCATTCCTCTCTTGTATAATTGTTCTCCTATGAGTTGATATTCCTCTGAGATCACTTGTAGATTTCTTGAATCAGCACCAGCTATTACTTGTTTCCCTTTCTCCTTTCTCTTCAACTTCTCAACAATGTTTTCACTCCATTCTGGGTTTTTCTGAAACCAATATAAAGTTATTAATTCTGATTTCTGCCATGTTTGACATTTTTGACAGTTATCAATATATCTTTCCACATCTTGAATCTTATTGGGCCAATGTACTCCCATCCTATTAAGGTTACTTAGAGTGACACTCATAGAAGCATGAGTACATGGATTCCAGCAATGAGCTTTTCTTACATATTCATGTTGCTCCTCTTCTGGAGTACAATATTCCAGTATACCTGACTGATTGAGGTGATACAAATGTCCAGCTAACAACATGAAATTCCTGCTTTGTAACACCAGATGTGTGTTATTTGCTAATGACCTACAAGGTCCCATGGTTAGCAAGGAAATTAATGACATCGACCATTCAGGAACACTTTCCACCTTGAATAAGTATGTATCTGGCAAATCATCATCTATAGGTGAACTAGGTTCTTTTGACTGGATTCTTGATAAATGATCTGCTCTCAAGTGTGTTTTTCCTTGTCTAACCACCACCTCAAACTCAAATTCCATTAGTAAAAGAAACCATCTTACTATTCTTCCTGTATGACATGGTTTATTTACTAAATAGAGTAGAGCTTGGTGATCCACAAAGAATTTAAACTTGTTGGCCAATAGATAATGTCTGTATTTTTTGACAGCAAAGATCATTCCCAACCCTTCTCTCTCAGTAGTTGTGTAATTTTTTTCTGCAATGTTTAATTGTCTACTTGCATATGCTACTGGGAAATCTAATTTGCTTCCTTCTATAGGTTGTGCTAACACACATCCCAGAGCATAATTTGAAGCATCGACATGTACATGAAAGATTTTATCCCACTGAGGTGTTTTTAAAATTGGTGCTGTCACCAAACAAGTTTTTCATGTTTCAAATGCTTGGTCACATTCTTCAGTCCACTCAAACTTTGTGATGAGGGCATATAAGGGCTTGGCTATATCAGCAAATTTGTATACAAATTTTCTGTAGTACCCACAATGTCCCATAAAAGTTTGGAGTTCCTTCACATTTGTAGGTCTAGGAAGCTCTATTATGGCTTTTATTTTCTTCTCATCAGTAGAAATTCCATTTTTTGACACTATGTGACCCAACATTCTTCCTTGTCTGACATAGAATACACACTTTTCTGGGTTTAAGCATACTCTATATGTCCTGCACTTCCTGAATATTCTTTCCAAATCTTGTAAATGATCTTGTCTTTTTAAAGAAAAAGTGCATAAATCATCTACATAGATTTCCATCACATTTCTCAGGAATTCTTTGAAAATATGACACATCAACCTTTGAAAAGTTGCTGGGGCATTGGTCAATCCAAAGGGCATAACCCTAAAAGCATAAACCCCCCATTCTGTAGAAAAGGCAGTCTTATGTTGGTCCTCTAAAGCTATAGGTACTTGATTGTATCCTGAGAAGCCATCTAGAAAACTATAGACTTCCTTTCCTGCAACTCTCTCAAGAAGATGATCTGTTATTGGCAGTGGATAACTATCCCTTATAGTTGCTGCATTTACTTTCTTCAAGTTAATGCATACCCTAAGTTTCCCGTTCTTTTTTGGCACCACAACTATAGGTGATATCCATTCAGTGTACTCTATTTCATAAATGAAATTAGCAGCCAACAACTTGTCAATTTCTTCCTTTATTTTGGCAGAGTATTTGTCATTAAATGTATAATGTCTCTGTTTGCTTGGTTTTGCATTAGGTGTCATAGGGATCTTATGCTCACAAATTTTTGGATCAATTCCTTTCAAATCTTTATAACTGTAAGCAAATACATCCCTATAGTTCTTTGCTAGGTTCCTTAATGCTTCTTCTTCTTGTGATGTCATGTCATCAGCTATTACTATTTGTCTCTCTTCTCCTTCTTCCTGTGTAATTACAATTTTCTTTGTTTGTTCTTCATTATCATATGCTTCCCCTTTCTTCTTCTCTCTTTTTGGTTTCATTTTCAGAAGTAGTCTGTCTTCTACTTCATAAGTTTTAAAGTTTGCTGGTACATCAAAGTATTGATCTCTGTTTATCTCTTTCTCTTTCTTTCCTTTTTCCTGGTCTCTTTCTATTTCTTTGTGTTTATGTTCCTTGTATTTGCCTGAGATTTTGTCTTTGATTGCATCCTCAGCTTTTACTGTTTCCAAATATTGTGATTTTCCTTCTGTTAATATCATTTCTTGATTTTGATCCTCTTCTCTTTTTGATACTCCTATCATGTGTATGCCAATGTGGAAGATGTCAAATCCTTCCTCATTTTGGAATTCCACTCCCACATATTCCTCACTGGCCAAATCCATGGTAGCTAAGATTTGATTCCATCCATAAGGCTCAAACTCTTCATCTTTGAATTGTTGAGGCACATAATTTTCATCTTGTATTTCTCTTTCTTCCACACAATCTTCTCTTCTTAACTTCCTTTTCCTATTTGTGATATTTCTTAATATGTTACACTTCCAAACTGCTGATTCACCTTCTTCCTGATCCTCCCTCTCTGATTCTTCACTTTCTTGTTGATTTTGATGTATTTTATACCATTCTCTAGGAGATATGTCACAATAATGGCCATTTCTTAAGTTTACTCTTGTTATTCTCCCCTGGTTCTGAAGATATAAACAATCATTACCCCAATCTTGTACAATTTGCATTTGTCTCATGAAGGGTCTTCCTAGGATAATTTCATAAGATGTGGATTGTGGAAATTCTACTATAGCAAAGGTATGCTCTATTTCTATGCCACATATGTCCACAATCACTTTTTCCCAAATTCCTAGGGGCTTTTCTATATGTCCATCTGCAAGTTGTAATCTCATTTTAGTGGGTAGTAATTCCTTTCTTCCCCATTTCTCCCAGGTTTGTTTAGTCATTATAGCCACTCCTGATCCACTATCCAAAATGGCTTTTGCTGAATGTTTTTCATATTGTAATTTTAAGGTTGAATTCCCTTCTTCTCCTTCACAATATCCTCCTATTTTGTCAATAGGAATATACCATAGTTCCTCTAATTCTTGTGTTGGTGAATGAAGGTTTCCAGATATTGTTTCTTCTTTGTTCATCTTGTTTTGTAGGTGAGGATTTTGTTTCAACAAATTTTCCCATGTTGTATGACATGTAATACTACAATGTTCATCTAAGATCATTTGGAATGTTATTTGTGGATTTCCTTCTTTATCATCTTCCTTGGTTTTTGTTTTTTCATCCTGATCAAATGTTCTCCGAGAGCTGTCTTCTTCCCCTAATCTGAGTTGTGTTTCCTGGATAATTTGTTTGCATTTTAGCATCCTTTCATGCTCTAAATCCGGTATGGGATAAGCCATTGCATGATCTGCAGGGTTTGGTCCCTCTTGAATCCTTCCTTTATAGGCTTTGATTAGAGTGTCTAGGCTCTGAGAATTTCCTAATTCAAACAGATTCTGGGTCTTTTGAGGAGAAGTATGGTTTGAATTTGTTTGTTCCTGTTTGTCTTCTTCCAGACTTTTGCCCACTTTCCTCTTCTTTTCCCATTTCCCTTTTTGTCTATTTTTCTTCCCTTTTGATGTGGAACCCTCACTTTGTTCTTTAATTGTTCCTTGTTGTTTGGCTTGTGCCCTTGTTATAACATTAAGTTCAATTTGATCATTGTCACTCAATTCCTCTTGTTCCATAATTTTGACTGTTTTTAAAGGTATGTTATTAGGTGTGTTCTGTTGTTTTTGGGGATTTTTTGGACAGTCCTTGATCAGATGTTCTCTACCACAATCCTTACAGTATGCTCCCTCTATCCTGAATGTTGGAGGTTGTGGACAATCTCTAATGAAATGCTCTCCCCCACACCTATAACATGTTATCTTTGGTCCTCCTTTGAATTGAGGTTTTTGATTGGACATGTAGTTGTTGGTAATGTACATGAATGTTGCTGTGTCCATTTCAATTTTTCCATTTCCCAAATCTAGGGCTTTAAGCTCAGGTTCCCTTATTTCATAATCTTCCCATTCTTCCTGATGTCTCTCACTCCATTGATACTCTTCCTTATAAGGTGATCTGAATCTTGAATTTTCTTCGTCAATGGGTGCATATTTGACTGGTACCACATTGGTTGGAATGGGAGGTTGTTGTCCCAATACTGGTCTTGGTTGCTCAGTATAACCTGATTCCCTCTGAGCCATATAGTCTCTTTCCTTGACAGGTTGTTTGTTATAGAAGCATTCCTCCCTGGTATGGTTTGTCCATTTTCTCTCTAGTGTACAATACTTGAGTGTCTTCCTATCTTGTAAGTGTTGTGGTTTCTGATAAGGGCATTGTTGTGCCAGATGATTTTCTCCACAAAACTAACATTTCTTGTTTGTGTTTATCCTAGAGTTTATCAGATTAGTTTTAGTGCTTACCTCTAGGGCTTTAGCAATAGCCTGAGCCAACTCTTCTGCTGGAGGAATTTTGTCTTCATAAGATCTGGGTTGATCAAATGCTAACAAATCTTTACCTCTGTTGTCCTCCAAATCTATTGCTTCCTTAACACAGGCTGCTAAATCAGGACATCTCCTATAGTACACTAGGGTCCTTAATTGGGCACTTCTCAATCCCTCAATGAATAAGGATACTTGTTTTGCCATGGAAGGTACTTCTTCTCTTGGGCATCTATCAATGTACTGCTTAAACCTTCTGGCTGCTTCTCTAACATTTTCCTCCTTTTGTTGTTTGAAGTTGTGTATCAATGTGGCTGTACTATGTTTGATTCCAGTCTTAGAGAATTCACCAATGAAAGCTTCTAAGAAAGATTCAATGTCTAGGTACATTTCTTTTCTCAAAGGAATGAACCATGATAAAGCTGGCCCTGTTAGGGTTAGACCAAATGCTTCAAATTGTACCTTGTAATCTTCTACTTCCTCTGCTCTAATCAATTGTCTAAATTCTGCTGCATGAGCATGAGGATCTGAATACCCCTCATATTGGTTCTTCATGCATTTGGCTACTTGGTATGGTCTAAGCATCCTACCCTGAGGTTGCCAATGAGGTCTTCTTCTGAGTGGGAAGTCATTGTTTCCTTCTGGTTCTCTGTCAAAGGGATTTGGTGAAGCATGTGTCCTTCTCCCATGATTTTGCTCATTATTAGTGTAGTTTTCATTTGGTCTAGGTATGTCTGGTTGTCCCATGTTATGTTCCCAAGGTCCTTTGTCAGCACATTGCCCTAGATCATTTGAATTTTCTGGGTCTTGAGAGAAGATGTATACACATCCTTGCCTGTCTTCATATCTTCCATCTTTGAATTGGGCTACTGGAGTTATATTCAGGGGAACTTCTAAATTTCTCAGTCTAATGAGGAATTTATGCATTCCATCCTGGTATATATAGGTTCCAAACCTATTTGTATACATGTATTTAAGGATGTTTCTAAAATCCCCAGTTTCTATTGACTCATTTGTTTCATTTAGGTTTTCCATGTTATTTTCTTGGCCTAAACTTCTTTCTGATCTTTTATTACTTCCTGGCTCTTTTTCCTTCCTTGTTAGGTCTTGTTTAGGAATTGAATTTATTTTATTTCCAGACCTTAGTATCATTCAACTATTTTTGACAAATTCCTAATACTCAAAAGAGTGTTTGTCAGAGTTTCCTAACCAATATATTGGTTTTCCACAATTTTCTGTCCAAAATTGTGTGTGTTTTAATTTTCTTCCTATGTTTTGTGCTTTTCACAACTTCTTAATGAATTTAGGGTTTCTTCACAATTTTCTACTGCCAGTAGTGTTTTTTCACAAATTTCAGATGAAAATCGTGTTTTTCACGATTTTATCATGCAATTAGACTTTTTCACAATTTTCTGATGAACTTGATGTTTTTCACAATTTTGTGCCTACCTGTGAGTTTTTCACGATTTTCTGTTGAAAATCGTGTTTTTCACGATTTTCTACTTACTTGTGAGTTTTTCACGATTTTCTGTTGAAAATCGTGTTTTTCCCGATTTTCTACCTACTTATGAGTTTTTCACGATTTTCTGTTGAAAATCGTGTTTTTCACGATTTTGTGTGAAAATCGAGTTTTTTCACGATTTTGTGTTGAAAATCGTGTTTTTCACGATTTTGTGTTCAAAATCGTGTTTTTCACGATTTTGTGTTGAAAATCGTGTTTTTCACGATTTTGTGTCAAAATCGTGTTTTTTGCGATTTTGTGTCAAAATCGTGTTTTCCACGATTTTGTGTCAAAATCGTGTTTTTCGCGATTTTGTGTCAAAATCGTGTTTTTTGCGATTTTGTGTCAAAATCGTGTTTTTTGCGATTTTGTGTCAAAATCGTGTTTTCCACGATTTTGTGTCAAAATCGTGTTTTCCACGATTTTGTGTTGAAAATCGTGTTTTTCGCGATTTTGTGTCAAAATCGTGTTTTTTGCGATTTTGTGTCAAAATCGTGTTTTCCACGATTTTGTGTCAAAATCGTGTTTTCCACGATTTTGTTCACAAAATCGTGTTTTTCCACGATTTTGTTCCCAGACAATCGTGATTGCTCACAGATTGTAAAAAACACGATTTTCTTATGAAAATCGCGTTCTGGGAATCGCGATGTTGATGGCACTTTTCACAGAATCGCGATTTTGAGTTAAAACTCAGAATCACGATTTTGTCCAAAATTTGACAGATTTTCAACTTATTGTTTTTTTCAATATTTTTTCACCTATAGAATCGCCTTATCAAAATTTTGACATGCAATAAAGGAAATTTCTTGAAAAACACTTTTTTCTTACTGAAAACCAACAAAAACAGGAAATCGCGATTTCGTGATTTTACTATTTTCCTACTTTTTTGTGTTATTTACTCACTTTAATGCAAAAATTATGTACTCAAAATGCTGCTATTTTTACCTTGCTTGCCAAGTTGAAAATATCTCCAAAGCTTGCTTGTAGCAGAAAATCGCGATTTTGTTCGACTCTGCACACTCTCTCTCTCCCTCACTCTCACTCAAATGAATTTTTCTTTGAATTTCAGGTTTTTATAGTGTTCAGAAAATCGCGATTTTGTGTGATTTCAACTTTTCCTCACTCTTTCACTTGTTCAACTTCACTTACTCAATCTTAATGACTCCCTCTATACTTTCTTATGTCAAGTACCCAAATTTACCACATATTCCAAAAAACTTTCTTTACAGAAAATCGCGATTTTGTGTAGAGAATCGTGTTTTTTCTGTAGATCTTTTCTTGTGCAAATTTTGAGTATTCTATGTCCTTGCCTTCTCTCAATATTCTTCACACTTCAATACATGAGTCACCTGAAAAGTTATTTCAAAACAACACTTTTTACAGAAAATCGCGATTCTGTTCAGAGAATCGTGTTTTCTAATTTTCTGCGTTTTTTTGATAATTTTTTTTTTATTTTTTAAGCTTTCTTTCTCTTTGTTTTGCTTCAATTCCTTCTTTTCTTTGTAATTAACTCTGCTCCTGAATTTTTTGCACCAAAATCACAATCTTCCTCAGAAAATCGCGACTTTGTGCAGAAAATCGTGTTTTTCTCTATTTTTGATTTTATGCCACTTTGAGTAGTTTTTTCTTCTTGATTACCTTCAAAACCCTTCAACAACTTCAATTCAACTTTCACTTAAAATGTTATTTCAAAATCAATCACTTTTCTCAGAAAGTCGCGATTCTGTGCAGAGAATCGTGTTTTTTAATTTTCTGGTTTTTTGATCATTTTTTGCTTTCTTTTCCAGTTTTTCACAATCACTCCTAACCACAACACCTCACTTCAACTTCTTATCAAGAAAGGAAATTTGTTTGATTGTTTTTGATGAGTTTTGTGAATTTGTTTGGTATTTTTGCCCTAAAAATAAAGGTGAACACTTTACTTAGGGTTTCTGGTTTTGGAAATCAACTGATCCTATGGTTCTTGATTGGTTATGAGTTCCTATGTCCTTAGCTATCACTAAAGTACCAAAGAAAGGTTCTCCAATGAAAAAGTGTTATGAAAGGCAATCAAATTTTGTAAAGATAAACTCAATCATATGATTTTTTTCAAAATGCAGCACAACTCAAGACTTAATGCTCAGACTTGGTCAACAACTGAATCCCTCATTCTTACATCTAGCTACTTTAACTGTCCTTTCCTTAATATCACCATGTTATCTTCCCAAGATCACCCATGGTGTCTAGTACTTGGGCAAAAAAGAAATCTAGAAATGCAAGAATAGATTCAAGTTACCTCCATCTTCAGCTTCTTGGCTCAAATCCTCCACACTCCTGCACTTTTACTTCACCAAAATGATGAGCAACTATCAATTTACAAAGATTTCAGAACTTCCACTTCTACCAGACATCCATTGCCTTCTTCTTCCCTAAAGACAAACAATGATATCTACCTATTCATGTGCACTTTTCCTAATTGATGAGCTTTACCTTGTTCACCATCATCAACTGAAGATCCAGCAAAGGTCCAACTTCAAAGAAGTTCTTGGAATGTTCCCCGGCAACGGCGCCAAAAAATGTTTTGTTTTGGACTCCAAGTTGTCCTCTCCAATCATGAAGTAACAAAGAATCAACAAATCATCTTTATTTTGTCAATCCTAGGAATATCCATAAGACCACAGCCCCTTCAAGATAATAGATTCAAGGAAATAAGAGATTGATGGCTGGATTGCTGAGAGAAATTGAAGATGAAGAGAAAATCTTGAGTTTACCATAACTAAGGCAAATCTCCATCATTTTCCATGTTCTTTATGTCAAAACCATGCCATTTCATTAGCAGAATACAAATATGAACTCAAAATTGAAAAATATCACCTGTATCACAAAGACGAGACAATCGCGATTCTGTACCAACAGACGATTTTCACAATTTTGAAACTTCCTTCAGTCCTTTCCACTCATTTACAGCAATAGGCCTCTCTCTTCATACAACTTACTCAATAATACACAAATGTAACTCACAAATCTCCATGATTAAGCAAGAGACAAGCTCACACATCAAAGAAAATACACTCAACAGGAGAAAACACGATTTTGCAGAAACTCTTTCTTCTCTATTGATAGCTTGAGCAAATGACTAACCAACCCCTCCAAAATAGAGAAAATTGACTTATATACATTTTCAAGTGTCCCTTTTCACACTTGAAATTAGGTCTTTTTCTCTAATTTTCTAAAGAAATGCTATCTAAGAGTTTCTAAAAATTCTACAAAAATTACATGAGATCCTCAACCACATAAGGAAGACTCTTCCTTATTTTTACAATCATTACATAAATATTTTACAAGTTTTTTGACTTTTTACTAATTTTTTACATCAAAAATGCTCTTCCAAAAGTACACCTTCCAACAAGGGCATTACACGCCATACTGATTCAGAATCCTCCACAGGGGCACACAATGTCGATGAGCAAAAACTCACATTGGTTCAGTGATGTGGCAGGATCTCTGGGTGAAGGCACTTACATGTGGGAGGCCGAGATAGAATTCAATGGGCGTTGGTGTTGGTGCAGATCAATCACCAATTGAATGTTTGAAGACTAAAGAATGAAGGATGAGATCAATTCTTGAAGCTTGGAAGAAGGATACATTCAGAATATATGAGGAATGTACACATATGTACATAGTTCACTTAGATCTTTGATTAGTCATAGACTTGTACAAATTTATCTATAAATACCTTGAAAATGTCGAGGCGTGATATGAGAGCATATGTAAGAATAGATAGAAGTCAAGAATGAGGAAGATAGATGTCATGAGACATGTGAAAAGTTAGTTGAGTTTCCTCTCATCACTCAACTGTAACTTTCTGAGTAAATGAAGAAATATTGCGCCCGATCTTTTCGTGTCTGCTCCGTCTGTGGTAAATCAATTGTGAAATCCTTTTGAGGATATCTAAGTTGGTAGTTAATGAGTCTGTCACCTGAGTTTCAGAGTCTAATTGCAAACAGGCTAGGAGAATTGTTAGTAGGAACATTCATATGTGTTGAGTGTTTACAGTTCTCTGAAACAGGCACAAATTTTGATCTTAATCTTTTGGTCAGTTCTCACTCCATAGTTTAAAGTTTTGTGCAAGCAAGCACTTAATCTTTAAGTTGGAAGGTAATCTACTCGTGGCTAGAAGCATTTGCTTAAACGGGTTTTGTACTGAGAGAATTGAAGTTAAGAAGTTAGGGGTGTCTAAATCGACTTCTCAGAAGTGCAGATTTAGACATAGGTAACTTGTGAAGTTGATTTTTCAAGTTATACTAAACCTTTTGAAGAACTTTAACTTGGAGGTGGTGTGCAATGTCTAGGCAAAACTCCATACAAAATTTCATAGAAAACTTTTGTTGCTCTAGCACGATGGTAAGTACCACGTTAAGAAGCTTCACCTCCTTAATGTCAATCCGAGGGAGAGGTAGGAGTGATATGAAGATCGTGAACGTGAGATGATGTGAGAGTGAAGGTGAGAAGCACAAAGATGCACACACACATACACACACACAATGAAGAGACAAGCAAGACACAATGGAAGGTGGGAAATTAGCTCTATTACTCAAGAATACTCTTACAAGCTCAAACTAGCTCTATGCTCACACTAACAAAAAATGAACCAACCTCAAAAATGAGCTCTCTAGCTCTTTTTATAGTTTCTAGACTAGTTTTGACCGGTTTCACATCTAGTGACCGGCCTAGTTAAAAAATAGGTCCTAGAGGCTATTTGGAAGGGTAAACGATGTCTAAAAATAACGAAAATTGGTACGAGCATTCTACCTAAGCTCCTCAAGCTCGAGGACTCCTCGGCTTGCACAAAATGGAGCTATAGATTACAAAATGGGGTTTTCTATGATACATATGTTACAATTAGTGATAATAATCACTGTTGAATGTTTGGAGAATTAATAAGAAATATATTTGTTTGAAAAATTGATCCGCCTGGCTCCCTGCTCCTTCTTTACATGCTTCCGTGGCGTCTGTGCCTCTGGCTGCTTCCAACACCCCCCTCCCTCTCGCTTCTGTCGTCCCTGATAGAACCTTGTTGTGAGGTCTGCCGGATGTAGTTCTGTAGGAGGTCTTGAGCGAGGGTGTGCTCTGATATACGAATGCCTCAGGCTAGATCAGCCTCGAGCTTCTCCCAGTCGATAGGTTGTGGCTCGTCTGGTGGTGGGAGCTGATAATGTGTGGAGTACACCATTCGTTCAGAGGCGAATAATTGCAATAAGTGTGTGGGCGTGCTTATAAATACCTCTGAATGGTACTCCCAAAAGCCGGTGGTGAACATTTCTTCGAATGTCTGCTTGTAACATGCCGGCAGGTATTTGATTCTGCAGTGCCAGGCGTAACACACCCGTAGCGATGGCGTTGTGCTCATATCATAGACTAAATCAAAGTTGCCATGCTCAAAGCCCGGGGTGTTTACATGGGGAGCCTTGATGCGTCGGAAGACTTTAAAGACCATCTCCATCATGTCAAAGATTTTGACAGTCATGTGCGCGGCAATATCATCCATATGCTTTAACCGAGGGAGCCAGTGGCGGATCGTCCCCATCATGTAGCCTACTGTGGGTAACTCGATTGGTGGCCTGAAATAGGGATAGTTCAGCCAGTCTTGGCACTGCTTATTGTTCTGTACCTTAATGGCGAAGGCAGTCCAAGAGCGGCGTCGTGGGACTGGTCCCCAGCACGGGTTAAATTTTAAGTGTAGCGGCGCTTTTACCCATGTGCTCATCATCTCGGGATAGTTTTGCAATAAATCTCTGCGCCAGTCTGGTTGAAGGATTTCACCTCTCTGCGCCCTTGGTGGCAAGTCCTCTGGCTCGAATTGAGTGGCATGCGTTGGTTTCATACCTGTTTCTTTCTCTATGGCTAACTGGTATTCAGCCATTAACATGAAGTACGGTTTATATTGGAGCTCATGCCCAGATATGTATCGTCGCGGGGCCAATTGAGCAAAGAATGGTGACTGTAAAATTTTCTCTTCAATTATGGCCATGGCATGTAGCTGTGCCTCTACTCTGGCCGAGTGTGTCGTTCCGAGTTCTTCCACTGTCTTCATCCACGCGGGGGTAGGTAATTCATAGGTCATCTGGCCTTCGGCCGTGACACGTCCGCCTGGGATGGGTATCAGTTCGTATGCCTCTTCAAATGTCTCCTCCACCGGGATAGTGACGGTTTCTTCCTCAGCTGGTAGCTCAGGTGGGGAGTCTGGCCTTGGTGGTGCTTCATAGACTGCAATTCTAGATTCAAGATTTGTTACCTGGGCCCGGAGTGCGTTAAGTTCCTCTAAAATTTCAGGGGCAGGGTCCGCAGGCGCTGGTAATTCTGCTGCTACTTGTACTTGTTGTGTTGCTGGTTCTCTGAGCTGTAGCAGTTTGTGATCTTCCTTTAACTTTTGATGCTCTTCATTCGTATGATCATAGTCCTCGAGCAATCGCACATGATCATCTAGCAACATCCGCATCGATTCAGATGGGATTGCCTTGAATCTGCTCGGACTTAAGGGTTGGTCTGGATGGTCCAAAGCCGCTTCCAGATTCTCTCTATTCTGCATTTGAAGTCTCTGGTTCTCCTCTTTTGCTGCGGCTAAGTGTCTTCTTAGTAAGCCCATATTTCTAGTAAGCGTTGCATTGCGGACGGTCTGGGCTCGAAGTAGGTTATCCAAATCCGCGGTGGCCTCTTTGGTTTTCTCCTCACTTTCTAGTTCTAATTTGTGATAGGCCTCTCGTAAATCTTGGTATCGGCTGTTCAGTGAGGCGTTCTCAATTGATAACGAATTAAGCTGCGTTTGTAGTTCATTCGTCGTCTTCTGCAGCTGTTGATAGTTGGTGCCGAGTGATGCAAACTCATCGCGGACTTGCGTCATGCATGTGAACATGTGTTGAAATGCGGTGTCTATGGTGGGCGATAGTAGTAGTGAAGTGCTAAATGAGGATGCAGTGGGAGTAGATGCAGTGGGAATGGGAAATGGGGTTGGGACAGTGGATGTAGTGGTGATTGTGGAAAATTGTGACGTGCCTAAATATGAGGGTGTTGTGAGTGGAGTGGGTGGTGGTGAGGTGGATGGTGATATGTCCATGCCATTGGACGTGTTTAGTGTTGTGACTGTGAAAAGTGGTGTGATTGTGGGTGGTTGTGTAGGTGTGAATACGGGATTTACAAATGTAGTGTAGTTTACAGGGGGAATGGTTGGAGCAGCTTGGTGAAATGGGGAAATAGGGGTTATGGTAGGTTGGGGAGGTGAGACTGGTGAGAAGGTTAGTGGGGTTAGGAAGGGGAATGGGGGTCTTAGAGGTGGGGGAAACGCTGGGAAAGACGAAGGGGTGAAGGGGTTAACATATGGATGCGGAGGGTTGGGTGTGGGCATGGTGGTATGAATGGGTAAGGAAGAGGTTGTGGCTATGTTGCTTTGTACAGGTGTGGATGTGGGGGAAGCAGGTGGGTGTGCGGGGGATACAGGATGGGTTGGTGAAAGATGAGGTGAGAGAGGAGTAGAAGGGGTGGATGTTATTTCGAGGATAGTAGTGGTATGTACAAGGGTAGTACGGGGTGGGGAATCTACAAGGATGGGTTCTGCGGTCAATGAACTTTCGGGGACGAGGCGTGCCTCCCTGGCTTGTGCTGAAGATTGAGCTCCTGTTGGTACACGAATATACTCTCCGGGCTTTGAAAGTAGTCGCACTCGGCGGGGGTCAAACTGTGGTAGTTGTTTTCTTTGTAAAAACCTGAGTGCTTCATTGGAGCCTACTGATTTGACTAACTCTCTGAACCCTCTGATGTAGGCATCTTCGAATCCTCCGGAGATGAGTTCCTGTTCAATTAATGCCTGGCTCTCCTCTTCAGTTAACCTTTTCCGGGCCCAGACTTTCTCCATGGTACGATATAATTTCTTTATGGCCAGCGTGTACGCTGCGGCTTCGAAAGTCTCATCTTCATATGTGCTGGTGTCGCCGTGTGCGTCAGTTTGTTGGCCTTGGCCCTCTGTCTGTTCGTCATGTGAGCCCTGGCTGGCTTCATCGTCGCCTTCCTCGTCGTCTGTTTCGGTTCTCTCTTCTTCAGAGCTCGACACAGCTTGTCCCTGCGGCAAATCTCGCGGCGTGGTAGGGTAGCTGGGATGCTCATATTCCTGGGAGAACAGCTGTGCTTCTGAATACTGGAATTCATTTGAGAATGCATCAGGCATCTCAAAGTCAAATGTCGTGTTTATGGGGTCGGCCTCCATATGTGGGATCGGGAAAGAAAACGCTTCCGCACCAATAGTGGTGGGAGCTTCTGCTGTTGTGGTGGTGGGTTCTGCGGTGGCAGCTGCCTGAGGTGCAGCGGTACTAGTGGTGGCCTCCGTAACCACTGGTCTGGACAACCTTATGCGAATAGGTTGTACAGTGGGAGCAGCTTCTGTCTGTGGTCGCTCTGGAGATGGTTGTGGTGATGGCGACTCTGGCACTTGAAGGCAAGGGATGGTGCCTCGCATGCGCTTACCTGCCCGTGTCCTACTGGGCTTCCTGGCTTTCTTCGTTGTGCCCTTGAATGCCTTCAGTTCTTCTCCTGTTAGTGCACGCTCAATTGGCAAGTCATAAGCCAAGCACATATACACAATTCTTGTGAGTGCACAACATCCGTTAAGCACTTTTTTACGCTCCCATCTGTGCTGTGCCAGATACATCTGATCTATGATCCAGCTTGCCAGATCAACTGTTTGAGGTCCCGTGCATGCCAAATACAATCCGAACCAGATTCGTTTATGGGGCATGGTAAATCTGTCCTGAGCTGGAAATGCGAAATGTTGCATGCATATCCTTAGTGGCTTTGACAGCTCAGGTGTAATGGCCGAAATCTCCTCCCACTTAGTGACATCCCCACGTTTCATCGGTTCTGGAATTAATCTCTCTCGATCTGTGGGTGTGTGGGTTCCATGAATCTTGATGGCTGCTCTGATTAAGTCCTTAGAGAGATAAAATCTCTTGTAAGGTGGATCATCCACTAAAGAAGGCAATATGAAGGTTCCTGGGATGTCCTTATTCTCCGAGGCTAGCAATGTAGTGATTAAATAATAGCACCTGTAAAAATCCGGTTTGGGCAGAGGATCACTGAAATACTCTGTGAAGCCTGCTCTGGCCCAAACATGAGTTAAATCCTGGGTGCTTTGTAGGGCTTCGAACTCTCTGGAGAAAAACTGGTACTTTCCCCACGTGCGGTCATCAAATGTCAGAGAGGATTCAAATATAAAGTCCGCGTCCGCAAGGGGTCCTGCAAGGCCCTGAAACCAATGAGAGTTCCTGTGTATCTTTTCGGTGTAGCCCATGGGTGGGTTGTCGATAGGCATGGGCCCTGGAAATCCCTGAAATTCCGGCGGTGGAGCAGTCGGGTGGGACTCTGCTCGTAGCACGTTGAGGGGCACAGCCGCTACACTGGGGCCTGCTCCTGATGTTCCTTCGTCGGTTTGCATGGCGACGGATGCGCTAATGAGACAGATCTGCTACAAAAGATTAACACATTAGCATGGAAATTAATTATGATCCCAGTAAAGTGAGACCGCAATCCCTTTCCATAACTGATGCGTAACCCGTGTAGCCAAGTGCTGTGATGTGATGGATGCAATGTTTCTTGCAGCACTAGTGCAGGTCTCTAGACACCTATACGTTTCAGATCATGCATACATTTCTTGATGAGATGAGATTACGAATGATGTGTGATGATGGTGTGTGAATTTATACAAGGTTTAAAGGTTAGTGATTTAGTACAAGGTTGTATGTTAGTCGGGGGGTAGTTAGACAATGGGTTAGGGGAAGACGGTTGGACATGCTTTGGTATCCATTTCCTAAGAGTTTTTGAATGGGTGGTGGGTTTCTGCTGAGGGCCAAAAGGTGGTATCGGGTGTGGTGGTATCGAGGGATGAAAAGGTTTGTGAGGATTATATATTACATGGCTTATGGGTTGAGCTATGATACATGGTTTGGGTACCCAAATCTGCGTGGGTGTGGGTCTATGGGTCAGGTATTTCTTGGCGATCCAAATTTGTCGAATGGTTGGACCTGTAGAAGGTGGTCGAGGGGATGGTGAATACTGATTTTGCTTCTGCACTGCCTTTTGCTTGTTGGTCTCTGCTTGGTTGGAGTTCTTTAGTGCTTTTTGTCCTTTAGGCACCCATATTTGTCTGGTGCCGCGTCCTTTGGGAGGCCTAAACTGCCTTCCTTGTCGTGTCTTCTGATACTAACGTCGGTCTGGGTTCCTTCGTCGTGGTTGACTCTGTCGTAGTCGGGGGTGAGAGGTCGGATGGACGCTCTGCTTTGGAAAAGAAGGGAGATCCAACACTTGCGTGACCTGCCCATTAGGAAGTGATGCATTTTGTAACTTTAATCTAGGCCAGTCCGCAACAAGTTTGGAAGGATGAGCACCGCAGGGTGTCGTGCTCATTTGGCCGCTGATGCAACCCACCTGACCTCTGATTGTGCCCTTCTGCCCTTGCAGTTGGGTAACTGTCTCTTCTAGTTTGCAGGAAGTCCCAGGGAAGATCATCGATCGTCCTTCTGATTGACAACTGTCCGTAGCCAAGCCCGAGTGGGTTGGTGTAGACGTAACGTGACTGGTCTGCCCAAAAATCTTCCTGTCTTCCATCTCATGCGTTTCATAGGGTCTAGGGTCACGACCGTCACGCGGAATGCCGTTAGGGAAGTCAAGCGGTATCACTCGCTTCTGCTCTAAGGTTCCGATCTGTAAGGAGCCTTGTCTAAGATTTAGGTCCACTGAGTGATCGTATAGCCAATCTTGGCCAAGGATTAGGGGTTCTATCAGGTCGTCATCATGGCACACTAATAGCTTCGCTGTCATAGTCACATCCTTAATGAGGATAGGAAGGTCCACCTCACCCATGCAAGGGGTTTCCATGCCTCCTAGGCCTATGAGGTATGCCTCAATTGGCCGCATTTCTATTCCTGAATCCTTATAGTGGGACCATCTAATCGCACTAGTCGCAGCACCTGAGTCAATCAAAGCCCTGAGTTCTTGGATCTGGTTACCGTGCTCTAGCCTAACTGTAATGAATGGTCTCCTGTCCACTATGCTAGGATGAGTGGTTGATTTTACTTGACACATGGCCATGGGGTATCTGGGTGATGTCTCCAGATGGTTATAATGTTCTCTCCCTAGTCCTTGTCTTCTTAGCTTCATGCGCTTAATGCGTTCTATGGCTTCTGCCTGAGCTTCCGCTCGTATTCTATTTTCTTCCTCCTTACGCTTTTTTGCCAACGTGAGTCGTCTAAGCATATCCTCAGTAAGAGGTTCTTGATATAACCTGACTCTACAGCCACTAATGTAATTAGGCATTATATCTCCTTCTAAGGTGGCTAACTGTACTGCTCCACTAGTCGAGAGTCTGTTAATGATCATAGGTCCATAACCTCGCTTTTCTAACTTCCGTGCGTGCTGTTTCAGCGTATACACTAGAACTAAATCTCCTTCTTTTAGGCCTTTATCTTTCACGTGTGCATCAAAATATGCTTTCTATCGCTTCTTCGCTGCGTATATTCCTGCTGCTGCTTTCAGCCTGGTTTCTCCTAATCGTTCCAAGTCCATTATTCTTGCTGATAATTCATGGCCGGTCCACTGATGTTCTTGTGCAACCTTAAGGGTCGGTATCAAGAAGTCCAAAGGAAGCACTGCATTCTGACCAAAAACCATCTGAAAGGGAGTTGCATTGAGTACGGTCTTGTAGGCCACTCGATATGCCCAAACAGCGTGGTGTAGCTGTTTGTCCCAATCTAAACGTTTGTTGTTCACTAGTTTCGTCAGTACGTTACAAAGTATCTTGTTAGTGCTTTCAGCCTGACCATTGGCCTGAGGATGATATGGTGCAGATTTCTTGTGAATCACCATAAAATCCTGTAACAAATATTCAATGACTTGGTTTAGAAAGTGAGTGCCTCGATCGCTCACTAACTCTATAGGCAATCCATATCTTGTAAAGACATTTTCAAATAAGAATTTTGCAGTCGTGTGAGCATCATTCTTTTTTGTGGTCTTTGCCTCTACCCATTTCGTCAGATAATCTGTGGCAACAATAATGTATTCCGCATGTGTACCTTTTGCAGGGGGGTTAATGGGTCCTACAAAGTCTATACCCCACTTAGAAAATGCACGTCCGCCCATCATGGGTTTCAATGGCATTTCATCTCTGCGAGTGGGAAACTGAGTTCTTTGGCACACGTCACATCTCTTTACATAGGTATGAGCATCCATGTGAAGAGTGGGCCACCATAATCCTGCAAAGAGGATGGCTTTGATTATCCTATCTGGTCCAAAATGACCTCCTGCAACACCTTGGTGTGCAGTCTCTAGTATGCTCAGATAATCGCTTTCATGAACGCACTGTCTTAGATATCCATCTCGTCCTCTTTTGTATAAATTATCGCCAATAAGTGAGTAGTCTTGAGCTTCCTGCTCTACACTGCGTTGTCGAGCTAAAGTCATGCCTTGAGGGAATGTGTTCGTCCTCAAGTAAGTCACTAAAGGTTCACTCCAGTCTGGTGTGAGAGACACGTGATATAGTGTAGCATGTTCTACTGGTGGTCTTTCACAGCAAACATGGCATTCCTTACACAACTTGTAGACATCTGCTTCCATCGTAGGCCAATATATTCCTAATCTATGCAGAGTCTGTAAGGTTCGATGTTTTGAATGATGTTGCTTTAGTGCACCTATGTGTGCTAATTGCAACCAATTCGCATGTTCTGATTCATCTACACAACAAGCAAGAATCTTTTGATTATCCTGTTTATATATGCTTCCTGCCATTATTTGGTATCTCTGAGACTTGGTAATCTCTCCTTCTTTGATCTTTATCCTCGGATTCTTGGGTCCATATGTCAGAATAGGGACTATAGGCTTAGCCCATTCTGGTGCTATCTCAAGGTTAAACAGGTATGCATCTGGTAATTCATCCGCTACTCCTTGAGGAGCTTCTCCTGAGGTTAATCTTGAGAGGTGGTCGGCTCTAAGATGTGTTTTTCCTTTCCTGACTACCACCTCAAAATCATACTCCATGAGTAATAGAAACCAACGTATCAATCGTCCTGTGTTACATGGTTTGTTGACTAAATATAATAGGGCTTGATGATCTGTGAAGAACTTGAATTTGTTGGCCAACAAGTAGTGCCTAAACTTCTTTACCGCGTAGATCATCCCTAATCCCTCTCGTTCCGTCGTGGTGTAATTTCTTTCTGCTGCGTTCAATTGTCTGCTAGCGTAAGCTATGGGGAGATCTATGTTACCTTCATTCGTGGGTTGTGCTAACACACATCCTATGGCGTAATTGGATGCATCCACATGTACATGGAATGGCTTACTCCAATCTGGGGTTGTCAATATAGGTGCTGAGCACAGGCGTCGTTTGAGTTCATTGAATGAATTTTCACATTCATCTGTCCATTCAAAATTGGTTAAAAGAGAGTACAAAGGCTTGGCTATGATTGCATACATGTGTATGAATCTCCTATAATAACCGCAATGGCCCATAAATGCCTGTACCTCTTTCACATTAGTTGGTCTAGGTAATTCTGCAATTACCTTCACCTTTTCCTCGTCCGTAGAGATTCCATTTTTTGACACAATGTGTCCTAGAATTTTGCCTTGTCTGACCATGAAAACACATTTTTCTGGGTTCAAACAAACCTGATATTCTCGACATTTGTCAAATATTTGTCTTAACTCTGGGATATGTGTCTGCCTTACATTTGAATGAGCACATAAGTCATGGACATAAACTTCCAAGCTCTTGCGTAAAAATTCCTTAAAAACATGACACATGAGTCGTTGGAAAGTGGCGGGTGCATTTGTTAAGCCAAATGGCATCACACGAAATGCAAATATGCCCCATTCTGTGGCAAAAGCCGTCTTGTGTTGGTCCTCTGGAGCAATGGCTACTTGGTTATAGCCTGAGAATCCATCAAGAAAGCTGTAAACTTCCTTGCCCGCAACTCTTTCCAATAGGTGTTCCGTGATAGGAAGAGGATAACTATCTCTAATCGTGGCGGCATTAACTTTTTTAAGGTTAATACACACACGCAGTTTTCCATTCTTCTTGGGCACAACCACAATGGGGGATACCCATTCGGTGTGCTCAATTTCGTAAATGAATCCTGCTTCTATCAATCGATCTATCTCCTCTTTAATCTTCGTAGCGTAATTATCATTATACGTGTAAGGTTTTTGTTTTGTCGGTTTTGCATCTGGAGTCATAGGGATTCTATGAGAACATATATCTGGGTCTACTCCTTTCAAATCTTTGTAACTCCAAGCAAAAACATCTCTATATTCGCGCAATAGGGCAACTAACTCTTCTTCTTCTTCAGTCGTCAAATCATGCCCTATGTAGGTACATTTTTCTTCTTCTCCTTCTATGGCAACTATTATTTTCTTGGTTTTCTCTCGGTTATCATATACTTGTCCATCATTCGCCTTTCTATTAGGCATTCGTACCATGATTCTTCTATCTTCGATTTCATATTTCTTGAAATTCTCAGGTACTTCAAACAAAGATTCTTCTTTTTCTGTCATGGCTTCTTTCTTCTTTCTTTTCTTGCCTTCACTCTTATCAGTCACTTGAGTGGCTAACCTTACCTCGTTTGTAATTTCCTCATGTCTCTGAGTGTGAGTCTCTACTTCGTAGAAATATTCTTCCTCTGATGCAAAGGGTGGGTCCATGATAATTGATTCTAAATCAAAATCGCTTGCATCCTCATATGTATCAGTGTCTGGTTCACACTCTTCTAAAATTGCATCGCCCATGATTGGTTCTATCGTGAAAACTGAAATGTCATAGCCATCCTCGTCACAGTGGGGTGTCCATTGTTCTTCATTGATGGCTACATCCATGGTTGCTAGAATCTCTGCCCAACCATGGGGTTCAAACTCTTCATCTGGGAATACTACAGGTGCATAGGCTGGATCTTGAAGGGTTCTTGGATGTTGTTCTGCACCTAAGGTCCTGGCTTCTAATCGTTCTTCCTCTTGTTTGGCTACTTTACACATCCATAAATGGGTATCCTCATGCAACCAAGAAGGGTCTGATTCTAATGAGTGCACGGATTCCGTCTCCACTGGTGTTTTATGGATGGTATTCCATTGTATTGGGGGTACATCTCTATGTGAATAGTCTTTAAGATTGACTTTAGTAGTCACTCCTAAATGTTGCAAGTACAAAGAATTAGTTCCCCAATCTTGTACAATTTGCAACTGACGCATGAATGGTCGTCCCAATATCATCTCATAAGCACGATTTTTCGCAAAGTCACAAATGGCAAAGGTATGCTCAAATTCTACACCACAAGTGGTGAGAGATATGCCTTCTAGTAAGCCTAATGGTTTTTCTATGTGTCCATCAGCCATTTGTAGTTTCATCCTGGTAGGTCTGAGTGTTGGCTTACCCCAACGTTTCCATAAAGCGGTGGTTGCGATGGCTACTCCGGCTCCTGAATCTAAGATGGCTTTCGTGGTGTAGCCCTGATGGGTTATTGGAAGATATGTGTTACCTTCCTCTCCTTCGCTTACGTCTCCAATCTTTTCCACGGGTATCTCTGGTACCTTCTTATGTGATCCTATCTGAGAGGGTGTGGTAGCTAGCTCAGGGAATTGATTTGCTACGTGCTTCCACAATTCTGGTTTTACCTTTAACAGTTCCTCCAGAGTGAGATTACACTGTACTTTGGTATTCTTGATCACTTCCGTGTTCCTAGGTATCACCGATTCTTCATTCCTCACTATTATCGTGGGTGCTCTCATACTAATAGACTTTGCTTCCCAAGGTCCTGTGAACTGAGGTAATTCTTGTAGAGAATTAGATTCAAATCCTGTGGGTTCACTCAGTTGTTCCACCTCTACCTCATCATATATAGAGGGGATGTCTTGGGGAAATTGTTCCTGCAAGTCGTCTATTTCTTGAATAGGAGGATGAGTTCCTTGTTCTTTTCTCCATTTCTCTTCTTGTATTTCTCTCAAAAATTCATGTGAGTACCTATGTATGGAAGACAAATTGTCTTGACTTTCTATATTAGGTACTTGAGACAGGGATGGTGCATTCCTCTCCTGTGTCTCTGGGACAATAGGGTTCTTATGCTGATCCTTTTTCTCTTTGCTTTCTATCAAGTGTTCTAGCCTCTCCATTAGTCCTTGAAAGTGTAGTTCTGGTTTTGCCATGTTATTCCAATTAAGATATCTAGAGGCTTCGAACAAAGCTTGTGCTAGTTCTACCATCTTCATGCACAGTTTAGTTCTCTCAATTTCTAGATCAGCTCGAGGGTAGTTTTTACTCATTTCCGTTACTTGAGGTCCCTCTTTTATTCTAGCCTGGTACGCACGAAACATCATGTCTAGATCTTTTGGTATGGGTTCCGCTAAAACTGATCCTGATTTCTGAGCTGGATTTTCCTGATTTAATCCTTGTGAAGTCAATTCTTGGATTTTGGCTCTAGATTCCCTTAAACTTCCTTCCAACTCACTTATCTTTTTACTCCACTTTCTCTTGATTCTTTCTCTAGAATCTTTCCAAGATTTTGTCTTTTTACTACTCGATTCTGCAACTTCACTAGTTTCAGCTACTTTCTCTTGATTAAGCTGTTGGTTTTGTAAGAGCGCCTGGGCTCTGGTTATAGCTTGGATAGGCACGTATGTAGGGTTGGATCCATCTGCGTTGTTTACAATACCTATCACGTTGATCGGTGTCACATTCGAAGAGTTAACTGGGTTCTTAGGACAATCTTTGATTATGTGCTCTTTGCCACAATCGGCACAAAAGCCTTGTATGCTATAGTACTGTGATTGCCTTGCTATTGGGGGATGTGGACAATCCTTTATGAAATGATCTCCTTGGCACCTAAAGCATGGTCCTCTAGGGCCCTGTGGTCTCTGTTGTCTCAATTGGGGCCGTGGGTTTGGGTTTGTGTACATCACATTAGTATAGTCTGGCTCCCAACTAGGTTCCATTGGTGGACTATCATAATGATAAGTCTCCACATGTTCTGGTGACTCCGTGTAATAAGCGGGTGGACTAGTTACATGCGTAGAGTCAAAACTGTTTGAGTTCGGGTCACTTTCGGTGATCAAAGGTGAAGAAGGCACTAAGGCCCTACTTAGATTCTCTTCCGCAGCAGCGTATTTGACTGAGATGACATTCGCTGGTGGGGGTGGCTGCTGAGCTAAGACGGGTTGAGGTCTCTGTTGAGCCTGGTATGGGTAGTTCTGGGGAGGCCTATAGTAATAAGGCTGAGCATTGTATTGGCCTTGATACCTACCTGGCTGCTGGTATGTTTGCGGGTAGTTCTGTCTCACGGTTTGTTTGTTGTATGGGCAGTCCTGAGCCGTATGATTCGTGTATCTTCTCTCAATTGTACAATATTGGCCACTAGAGTTCACATGAGGTTGAGGTGCATTGGGGCACATGTTTGCCAAATGATTTCCACCACAAACGTAACAACGTACATTTGTAGGTAGCTTGGGCACCTGTTTACTAGAAACTCCTAGTTTTTGGGCCACTTTTTCTGCTAGGTCCTCTATCAAATTAGACAATTTTGTGGATGCTAGAGAAGAACAATCTGAGTCCTTATAGACCTTTGAGAGTTCTAATTCCTCTCCTAGGTTATCCTCAATGTCTATACATATTCTTACACACTCCTCTAGCGTTCTGGGTTCTTTTAGGTACACATAGGAGCGTAGTTTAGCGCTCAACAAGCCATCTAGGAACAGTGATACTTGTTTGGC
Organism: Ceratopteris richardii; assembly: GCA_020310875.1. Lineage (NCBI taxonomy): Eukaryota > Viridiplantae > Streptophyta > Polypodiopsida > Polypodiales > Pteridaceae > Ceratopteris > Ceratopteris richardii. Next base: position 4,410,078 of record CM035438.1, read on the forward strand.
TTGTGAGGGTAGCTCTTGCATTGGACATCGCTCAACATATTGTCTGAATCTACGACCTGCCAGTCTTACTGTTTCCTGAGTGGTTTGTTTAAAACTATGAATCAACGAAGACGTGTCATGTCTAACCCCACTTTTAGAGAATTCAGTGATGAATGACTCTAAAAAGTGATGGATGTCTCTAAATTGCCTTTGTTGCAATGGTTGGAACCAAGTTAAAGCGGTATTCTTTAATGTTAGTCCAAATGCATTGTATTGCGTGAACATGTCTTCAACTTGTTCTGCTCTTAGTACTTGCTTGAATTCTGCGACATGGTCATAAGGATCTCCTGTCCCATCAAAGTAATTCTTCATTGATTTTACTAATTGAGTGGGTCTCAATACTCTTGCGTGTTCACGTGGTCTAGGTAGAGGAAAATCATCTCTACCACCTGGTATTCCATGTTCTCTTTGTCTATCCGTCCTATTAGTGTTCGTGGTTGTTCTATCTCTCCCTATGGGGTGATTGAAGCTTACTTCCGGTCTCTCGTGATTTCCTTCTCTTTGATTTCCATGGGCTGAGGATGTTCCTGCCCCTTGTTGATTTGCATTCATGTTTGTTCTGGATGGAGGGAATATCAATTCACCTCTCCAAGTGTAGGTGTTTTTAGCGCGCTCAGGCACCACAAAGACTCTTTCTGAAGTCTCATCCAGGTATACCACCTTTCCAGGTGTATCTGGGTCCTTGAATTCATAAATTGTAATGATGCCTATCTCACCAGGGTGTTCCTTTCTGTACCTCCAAAAGGCTTCATCTGTCTCCTTGTTTACAAACAACTCGGTGTCCTGTTATCTTGAGGGATCCACTCTGGGATGAGTACTCTCGTTAATACGGATTTCCCTCTAGGTGTTCTAGGTTCTTCTAACGGTTCTTTTCCTTGAACTCTTGTTTCCGTCTCTAATTGAATTGTGCCAAACTCATTAGTATCGTTTGGCTGCGTACTTAGAACGTACATGGTTCCTTCTTTGTCTATGTAAGCGTCTCTCTCAAATTTCACCACTGGCCTTTCCAATCCAATGGGTTGATCAGGGTTGTGCAGTTGCACCACTTGCCTTTGCAAACCATCCTCATAGATGCGAGCACCTAATCGGTTGGTTCGGAGAAACTCTAATTGCGTTCTATAGGGTCCTTCTGGTTTTTCTAGATATGCTACATGAGATCCTCCTGCTGGTCTGTCTGTGCTAAATGCCATTTCTGATTCGCTAGTTTCTGAGCTCTCGTAGGGATAACTATTATTCAATTGCTGAGCCCAAGATCGTGCAGTGGTTCTTACACTTGCCTCTGATGATCTAAGGCTTCTTCGGTCCGACTTACCTATATGTTTGCCCGATCTAAGGTTCATTAATTTCCTTCCTTGCTCACTCAATTACACACTTAGATCGTCAAGGGTCCTTTGTGATTACTTTCTTGATTCTTTTTAGTTTTTCTTTGGATTCTTGTCTTAATATATGCGTCAGGAATTCGACTTTCGTTATGATTTTGAGTTCTCGTTCCGTCAGACTTAGGTTCTTTTCTTTAGGTTTTCGTCACACACACCTTTACTTTAAGTCTTAGACTTGAAAGAATTAGGTATCTTGAACTTGAGGCGTTCCTATCGTCGTTAATCCACAACTACCGTTTAGCCTAAACTAAGAATTGACTGAGGGGGTTGAGTAATCTTCAAACCTCGAGTCGGCTTTTCCGGTTGCTCTGATGCCCTGTTGCCCAAGAAGCCGTGCTTCCCAAGCTCTGCTGTCTTCACTGCCTTGCTTGCTTGCCTTGGATTGCCCTTGCTAGACCTGGAAAATTCCAATGTTAGACCATTTCACAAGATGATCAAACACTTGAGCATATACACCTTTTTAAATCCCTTCCCTTTTTGCCCAAAATTTTCAATGTGTGCCCCCTGGCTTCCTAGTCCCAAACTAGGTGAACCTCAAAATAGTTTATCAAAAAATAGATGTATCCTTTATGAAAAAAACAGTTGAGGTCACGAGCTTTCTAACGAGCTATTAAGCTCAAAAAACGGACTTCGGATGAAAAAGTTATACGCGTTCAGGCCCTGGGGGGTAAAAACTGACAATCAAATTTTCCTTCAAATATGAGCTAAGGGGTCTCCTATGAGTCTAATGGTCCAAAAATTTTCCAAAAATACCCTCAAATTTGGTCAAAAATTGAAGTCCAAAATTTGCGATGGGGGTGGGCAATCGCGATGGTCTGGGACCGTCGCGATGGTCCGAGCGAACCGTCGCGATGGCGTGGGATTTGGACAATCGCGATGGCGCGAAAAGGTGAATCGTCGCGATGGCTCGAAGTGAACGATCGCGATGGTGTGAGGTCGAACCGTCGCGATGGCCCGGAATGAACGATCGCGATGGCGTGGGAATGGACCGTCGCGATGGTCCGAAATGAACGATCGCGATGGCGTGATCAGGCGGACAATCGCGATGGCGCGGTCAACGGTCAACGGTGGACAATCGCGATGGTCCGAAGTGAACCGTCGCGATGGTCACAAGTGCGATGGCGTGAGCCAATCGCGATGGTCCGATTTTGGGTTGTCGCGATGGTCCAAGAAATGAACCGTCGCGATGGTCTATCATGACACGTGGCACTGTCGTGGCGATGGCATAAGCCAATCGCGATGGTCCGGGGTCAGCTGAACAATCGCGATGGTCCGGGGTCAGCTGAACAATCGCGATGGTCCGAATGGACCGTCGCGATGGCTCAAGTGAACCGTCACGATGGTCCGAAAAAGCGAACCGTCGCGATGGTCCGGCCGAGCCGTCGCGATGGCGTGAGCCTATCGCGATGGTGCGACACAATCGCGATGGTCCGAGCCAATCGCGATGGTCCACCAAATAACGAATTTTCAAAATGTAATTGTGGTTCCGTGAATGCGCAAGTATCGCCTATCTAGTGGTGTGGTCGCCTACCTAAACAACCGAAAATTGCAGACCATCGCGATGGTCCGCCCTGCTCGGAAATTTCTGACAGAAAGTACATGTTTTACCTTTTGGAAGCTCTCCTGATGCTCTGAAGCTCTGTACCTACAAGAAAACTCAAGAAAACACAAGTGCGTACACGCGCAAAAACTCTCTCTCGCTCTCTCGCATGCACAAATGAGGGGAAATGAGGTGAATAGGGGGATATGGTGAATTTTTTTGATTTTTTTGGAAATGGAGATGATGATGCGATGATGAAGATGGAGTATGGGGAAGGTGAAAAACACTAAAAACTAAGTAAAAACAACAACGAAAACTGAAATTTTTACCTTCCAACGCCTCTTCTTGCTATACTCTTACCATCACACATTCGTCCTAGACTCGATCCCCGGCAACGGCGCCAAATTTGGTGTTGCTCTAGCACGATGGTAAGTACCACGTTAAGAAGCTTCACCTCCTTAATGTCAATCCGAGGGAGAGGTAGGAGTGATATGAAGATCGTGAACGTGAGATGATGTGAGAGTGAAGGTGAGAAGCACAAAGATGCACACACACATACACACACACAATGAAGAGACAAGCAAGACACAATGGAAGGTGGGAAATTAGCTCTATTACTCAAGAATACTCTTACAAGCTCAAACTAGCTCTATGCTCACACTAACCAAAAATGAACCAACCTCAAAAATGAGCTCTCTAGCTCTTTTTATAGTTTCTAGACTAGTTTTGACCGGTTTCACATCTAGTGACCGGCCTAGTTAAAAAATAGGTCCTAGAGGCTATTTGGAAGGGTAAACGATGTCTAAAAATAACGAAAATTGGTACGAGCATTCTACCTAAGCTCCTCAAGCTCGAGGACTCCTCGGCTTGCACAAAATGGAGCTATAGATTACAAAATGGGGTTCTCTATGATACATATGTTACAATTAGTGATAATAATCATTGTTGAATGTTTGGAGAATTAATAAGAAATATATTTGTTTGAAAAATTGATCCGCCTGGCTCCCTGCTCCTTCTTTACATGCTTCCGTGGCGTCTGTGCCTCTGGCTGCTTCCAACAACTTTACATGTTTGATAGGTCAATGATAAGAAATTGTGCAGCAGACTTTCTGTGTTTTATCTTCTTCACAGAATTTCTTAACTTTTGATAATTTAGAGATTGGACCTCTAATTTTGGGAAAGGTTTTGACTTACTCTTGATATAGAGGTGTTCTAAATTCAAGAGTAGGTTGTTCTTTTGGAGATTAACACTCTCCATCAGTGGTATCAGAGCAGGAGACATCAAATCAAGGAAAGGAGGATCCCGACTGCTGCAGATTCAAGAAAGTCAACAATTGAAGAACTAAAAGGTGAAAGTTTGAAGGCAAAGCTTGAGTAGGAGACCATACGACATCAAGAAGGACAAAAGGAGTCTAATTCGAAGTAAAGGTACATATATTGTTTATAAAGCTTGAAGATTTCAATACACAGGTAGACACAAGATGGGAGATGCACTACAGATAGAGAAATTGGATAGGGAAAACTATCCTGCATGGTCAATGAGGATGGAAGCTCATCTTATGAGCAAAGATTTAATAGCCTACATCACAGGAGAAGAAGAGAAGCCATAGTTCAGAGATCCTAGTGTTCCAACTAGGGAAGAGTTAGCAGATTTGAAAAATTGGATGAAGAAAGATGCTCAAGCTAGGAGCATTATATATATGGCAGTCAATGATTACTTGTTACCTCATATTCGAGGTCTTGAAAGTGCAACTGATATTTGGAATGCTTTGGAGGAGCATTTCCAGAATACTACAAAGTCAAGGAAGGCATCCTTATGGGCAGAATTTACAACCTTCAAGAAGAAGGCCTCTCAATCTATTTCAGACTATGTAACAAGGATGTAGACATTGCAGATGCATTAGGAGCTGTTGATGAAGACATTGAGGAGGATAAATTGGTAAGGCAAATCCTTACAGGTTTGAGAGGTGATGACAAATGGAAGCCATTCATTTTATCTACAGAATTATCACTTGATCATTTCACTCCTGATTTAAATCAGTTGCTAGGTCATATGCTAACATTTGAGCAGGATGTTAAAGGAGATGGTGACAAGAGTGCAGGTCATGCAATGTACTCAAAAGACAAGAAGAAGAATAGCAAAGGAAAGCAACAAGCAGGTGAAGATGAAGGTACAACTAGTCAAGCCAACTTCCTAAGAGGAAGAGGAGGTGGCAAAGGTAGAGGAAGAGGCAAGAATAACAAAGATGGAGGCAAAGCTTGCTGGATTTGTGGTAAGACAAATCACTTATCTAATGATTGTTGGCATAATACTCAGAGTAATGGTGGATACAATCAAAATTACAACTCAAGAGGAAGAGGTGGCAGAAATCAAAGAGGTAATTTCAGAGGTAGAGGTGGTAGGAGTTACTTTGGAAGAAATGCAGGTAGAGGTTTCCAAAGTCAACAATATAACAACACCTACTACAATTATGCTTCAGATCAAAAGGAGGATTCAACATTGATAATGAATGCAACTTGTGAAAGGCAGAGTGAAGATCAGAGAGTCTTCTACATTGACTCAGGGTGTAGCAATCACCTGAGTGGTAATATATCTTTGATGACTGATTTGGAGAGTAAGGTTTTTAATCATGTTGTTCAAACAGGTGACAACACAAAGCACAATGTGAAGTCAATTGGATCAGTGAAGGCCAAGGATGGTAGTACCTTATTGAGTAAGGTCTTGTATGTTCCTACAATTCCTAAGAATTTAAGTGTAGGACAAATTGTTGAAAAGGGATATGAAGTAAGGTTCACTAATGATGGAGTATATGTGGAAGACCCTAGCCAAGGGTATAAACAGATTGTTTCAGGAAAAAAGGAAGGAAGATTATTTACATTGAAGATTCAAGGCAATATTGGTCATGCTATGTTCACATATGGAGGACATAAGATCTCTGAGTTAGATCTTTGGCATAAGAGGCTTGGACATTTCAATGAAAGAGGTATTAAAGACATGATTAACAATGGTTCAGTGCTTGGATTGCCTAATGTTGCAGGTCAACATATGACATAAAAATGTGAGGCATGTCAATTAGGTAAGGCTCATAAGAATTCTTACTCCAAGCATGGGTTTATGTACTCAGAGAAGCTTGAATTGGTACACACAGATGTGTGGGGACCATCAAAGGATTTCAGTATAAATGGGTCAAGATATTATGTGATTTATGTTGATGATGCTACTAGATGGATCACTATCTATGTGATCAAAGATAAGTCAGAAGTGTTTAATACATTCAAACACTATCATGCATATGCAGAAAGAATTACAGGTCATAAGTTGAAGAGATTAAGGTCAGATGGAGGGGGAGAGTATTTCTCTAATGAGTTTAGTGATTACTTGTGGAATGCAGGTATAAAAAGGGAAGTTACTTGCAGGTACTCTCCTCAACAAAATGGTGTAGCAGAAAGGAGAAATAGAACACTTGTTGAGTTTGCAAGATCCATGATGAAGGAGAAAAATTGCCCAAATTATTTGTGGGCTGAGGCTGTAAATACAGCCACTTATTTGGTCAATAGGTTACCATGTAAAGCCTTGCAGGGTATGACACCATATGAGGCTTGGTGGGGTAAGAGACCTACCTTGGATCATTACAGAGTTTTTGGATGTGTGGCATATGCATATGTGCCATCACAATTAAGGCACAAGTTGGAGCCTAAAGCTGAAAAATATGTTTTCATTGGTTATGATGATAAGCAGATGGGCTATAGATTGTGGAGTCCATCTACAAAACAATTCATGGTTTCTAAAGATGTTACATTTGATGAGCAAAGCACTTGGTATGGAGGTACAATCAATATCAATACAGGAGATGAAGAAGAAGTGAGCCAAAGGAAAGGTAAATCAAAGGTTCAAATTTTTGATGAACAAGAGAATAATGAAGTGCAGGTTGAAGTGGAAGAAACACCAAGATTTGATCCTGAATATGAAGAACCAGAAACCTCAAGAAGTGGAGAGCTTACGAGGTCTACAAGGAATAAATGGCAACCTACAAGGTATAGCTATGATACTTCATTTTTGGCCACAAAAGACTATGCTTATATGATGAAAACAGATGAAGACCCTTCTACATATGAAGAGGCAAAAGGTAAGGAAAAATGGGAGAAAGCTATGCAAGAAGAATATGATGCACTATTGGAGAATCAAACATGGGATTTGGTTCCAAAGCCAAATAGTCAGAAAATCATTGGATGCAAGTGGGTTTACAAGACCAAGAGGTTTGCAGATGGAAGTGTGTCTAGATACAAAGCTAGACTTGTTGTCAAAGGGTTTGCTCGGACTTATGGTGTTGCTCAGACTTATGGTGTTGACTTATAGTCCTGTGGCAAAGATGACAACCATCAAGACACTTATAGCTATTGCTGCATGTAAAGGTTGGAAGTTATGTCAACTTGATGTGAAAAATGCTTTTTTGAATGGTTATATTTCAGATGATGTTTTCATGGAGCAACCTCAAGGGTTCAGAGATGCAAGGTATCCAGATCATGTGTGCAAGCTCAAGAGAGCTTTGTATGGCTTGAAGCAGGCCCCAAGGGCATGGAACTATAGACTTGTAAAGTTCTTGAAAGAACTTGGATTTCAGGTGTCTAAAGCAGATAGTAGCTTGCTTGTCAAAGCAAGTGATAATGGTTTCATATACATGTGCATATATGTTGATGATATAATTCTTACAGGTACAGATGAAGAAGGAATACAAAGACTTAAGAAGCAAATGGAAAAGGAGTTCAAAATAAGTGACTTGGGAGACTTGTCATACTTCTTGGGCATGAAGATTACATATACTCAACATGGAGTATTTGTGACCCAAGAAAGGTATTTGAAGAACTTGTTAATCAAGTTTAAAATGGATGATTGCAGGGTAGCACCTACACCAATGGAGGTGAATCACAAATTGAGTAAGTTTGGAGGTGAAGAATTCAAGGACATGAGACAATATCAGAGTTTGGTTGGTAGTCTTATCTATGCTACTTTAACTAGACCTGATTTATCATATGCAGTAGGGGTTTTGTCTCAATTCATGCATTGCCCAAGGAAGGAACATTGGATTGTAGGTCAAAGAGTGTTGAGGTACATTAAGGGTACACTCAATGAAGGTTTGTATTATGGGTTTACCTCAGATACAAATATCAAAATTTATAGTGATGCAGATTGGGCAGGTAATCCAGATGATAGAAGATCAACTTTTGGATATATGTGTTATGTGGGAGATAAACTTATATCATGGTGCTCCAAGAAGCAACATACAATTGCTTTGTCTTCTACAGAAGCAGAGTACAAAGGCATGGTTGAAGCTGCAAAGGAAGTGATTTGGCTCAAGACTTTGATGAAGAGTTTTGACATTGTGCATGGGGTACCAATTATATATGGAGATAACATGAGTTCATTGTATTTAGCTGCTAATCCTGTTTTTCATGCCAGGACCAAACACATTGAGATACAGTATCACTTTCTAAGAGAGAAGGTGATGGATAAGGAGATTGAAGTCATACATACTTTAACAAAAGATCAGATAGCTGATATGCTTACAAAGAGCTTGGATGGACCAAAGCTACAGAAGTTTAAAGACATGGCAGGTATAAAGAAGAAAGGAGAAACCGCAATTGATGATTGAGGGGGAGCTGTTGGTGTAGATCAATCACCAATTGAATGTTTGAAGACTAAAGAATGAAGGATGAGATCACTTCTTGAAGCTTGGAAGAAGGATACATTCAGAATATATGAGGAATGTACACATATGTACATAGTTCACTTAGATCTTTGATTAGTCATAGACTTGTACAAATTTATCTATAAATACCTTGAAAATGTCGAGGCGTGATATGAGAGCATATGTAAGAATAGATAGAAGTCAAGAATGAGGAAGATAGATGTCATGAGACATGTGAAAAGTTAGTTGAGTTTCCTCTCATCACTCAACTCTAACTTTCTGAGTAAATGAAGAAATATTGCACCCGATCTTTTCGTGTCTGCTCCGTCTGTGATAAATCAATTGTGAAATCCTTTTGAGGATATCTAAGTTGGTAGTTAATGAGTCTGTGACCTGAGTTTCAGAGTCTAGTTGCAAACAGGCTAGGAGAATTGTTAGTAGGAACATTCATATGTGTTGAGTGTTTACAGTTCTCTGAAACAGGCGCAAATTTTGATCTTAATCTTTTGGTCAGTTCTCACTCCATAGTTTAAAGTTTTGTGCAAGCAAGCACTTAATCTTTAAGTTGGAAGGTAATCTACTCGTGGCTAGAAGCATTTGCTTAAACGGGTTTTGTACTGAGAGAATTGAAGTTAAGAAGTTAGGGGTGTCTAAATCGACTTCTCAGAAGTGCAGATTTAGACATAGGTAACTTGTGAAGTTGATTTCTCAAGTTATACTAAACCTTTTGAAGAACTTTAACTTGGAGGTGGTGCACAATGTCTAGGCAAAACTCCATAGAAAATTTCATAGAAAACTTTACATGTTTGATAGGTCAATGAGAAGAAATTGTGCAGCAGACTTTCTGTGTTTTATCTTCTTCACAGAATTTCTTAACTTTTGATAATTTAGAGATTGGACCTCTAATTTTGGGAAAGTTTTTGACTTACTCTTGATATAGAGGTGTTCTAAATTCAAGAGTAGGTTGTTCTTTTGGAGATTAACACTCTCCATCAGTTGGGGCAGGTATCACTTCTTCACCAGGGAATTTGAGAAACTGAAAAATAATGAAGGGCTGAAACCTATATGGAAGAAGGCAGGACTCTATGATTACTTCAAATTCCAATTGCCAAAGCCCGACTTTCTAAGATGCTCGTATTTGATTAGCACCCTCACTCCGAGCAAAGATAAAAAGGGATACAACACCTTTGTCCTCCCATCTCTCACAAGGGGCAATGAGCTAAAGCGCTTCAGGCTGACTATCAATTTGGTAAGGGAAGCTCTAGACATGAAAGGAATGCACATTCCCACTAAGAAGGAGTCCATGGTCCCCGACAATATGAAGAACAGGAATCTGACGAAATTATAGGACATGGTAGCAATGACACCAATGATTGCCATTCATTTGCGAATGGTCATGGAGCATTTCGCATTCCCCGCTCAGGAGAGGTTCACAATGCCACCCAAAAAGATATGGTTTAGTCTATACTTGGCCGACGCCTTCGATTTGGCAATCAACATGCCCCACTAGATTATCGACCAAATCCACTTGGCTCATCAAAGGTGGTATAAAAAGCAAAATTTTGTACTGTATGGATGTTGTGCTCTCACCAGGATTGTGTATAGATGTTTGGCTTATGATGTGCCAGTTCAAAGGGCATTAATTTGGACCAAGGTACAAGAATTTCAACGTAGACTATCAACCGCAGGGCCGCCATCAAAGAAAATGAGAGGCGCAGTTCAGATGCCCTGTGCACAAGCCCGCGGTGCGACACTGATACCTGAGACAACTCCATGACTTCCGAGGCGGGTACAACCCTTCACTATCAGATTACCAAGACACAGCACTGATGGACCGAATCTGGTGTTTCCACCGGTACCAACAGACTTAGAGTTCCCTCACGGATTCACCTTAGAAGACCTAACCGATGAGGAGGTAGCCAAGATAATCGAGGCAGTTAACGCGGAAGTCGAGGCAGAACAGGCAAGCGGCCAGCAGACAGTCGCAGACCAACCCCACCCAGTCCAACCAAGAGTAGTTGAAGTGGAGGATGAAGAAGAAGAAGAACAAGAGGAGGAACGTGGTGGACAATCAGAGGAAGAAGAGCAGGAATATGATCAGGAAGCTCTGCAAGTACTTGAGGGTGCCCCGGTGTTTTGTTTTGGACTCCAAGTTGTCCTCTCCAATCATGAAGTAACAAAGAATCAACAAATCATCTTTATTTTGTCAATCCTAGGAATATCCATAAGACCACAGCCCCTTCAAGATAATAGATTCAAGGAAATAAGAGATTGATGGCTGGATTGCTGAGAAAAATTGAAGATGAAGAGAAAATCATGAATTTACCATAACTAAGGCAAATCTCCATCATTTTCTATGTTCTTTATGTCAAAACCATGCCATTTCATTAGCAGAATACAAATATGAACTCAAAATTGAAAAATATCACCTGTATCACAAAGACGAGACAATCGCGATTCTGTACCAACAGACGATTTTCACAATTTTGGAACTTCCTTCAGTCCTTTTCCACTTATTACAGCAATAGGTCTCTCTCTTCATACAACTTACTTAGTAATACACAAATGTGACTCACAAATCTCCATGATTAAGCAAGAGACAAGCTCACACATCAAAGGAAATACACTCAACAGGAGAAAACACGATTTTGCAGAAACTCTTTCTTCTCTATTGATAGCTTGAGCAAATGACTAACCAACCTCTCAAAAATAGAGAAAATTGACTTATATACATTTTCAAGTGTCCCTTTTCACACTTGAAATTAGGTCTTTTTCTCTAATTTTCTAAAGAAATGCTATCTAAGAGTTTCTAAAAATTCTACAAAAATTACATGAGATCCTCAACCACATAAGGAAGACTCTTCCTTATTTTTACAATCATTGCATAAATATTTTACAAGTTTTTTGACTTTTTACTAATTTTTTACATCAAAAATGCTCTTCCAAAAATACACCTTCCAACATCCTTCCCCTCCTAAGCTTTTCGGCTCCTGACGAAAGGTTTTCTGATCCTCTATGTTGGTCACTTTGCTTCATTTCTTCTTTCTTTGATATACCTGTGACAGTAAATCATGGCTTTTCCTTTCTGTTATATTCAAATTATTGACCATTTCAAATAAAGCTTTCCTCCATTGTACTGCAGCTTCAGGCTTATCTATGACATCCTTCTTCAAGTATTCTGTGTAAGCAACTTCATAGGCAGTAAGTCTTGCTTTTGTAACAACAGATAAGTTTCCAAAAATTTCTGACTCCCTTTCAAAGAATCCATAATCAAAAGCATCTTCAAATATTTGCAAAAAATGACTGCCCAAAAATATTATTCTACTGTAGTAGGCCATCAAACAAATCCTGTCTGGTGTCTCACTCAAATCAAACAAAAGAGCATCTGTTGGCGAATTAAAACCTATGTAGTTCAGAATTCTGACGTCTGTATCAGTGTAGGTCTCTATACAGGCTAGAATCAATCTCATTATTCTGACAAGTAATATACAAGCTGGATCATTAACATCTTTATATGTTGTTAAAACTGACTCAGCAGTATTCACCATGTAACTTTTTGTAGGCCAAGTTCCTGCCTTTGGACCTGCTATTTTTGGAAAATTCAGCCATTTTGCTGGAATCTGCCCTGTTTTTCTTCTTTCCCAAAAAACAGTCCATTCTCTTCTTCTGGCAACTGGACAATAAGCTGGGTTGATCTTTAAATTCAAAGGTGCCTCTTTCCAGATTTTCCTACATTCCTTATTGGCATCCAACCACTTATTTCTCCACTTAGGATTTGCTCTTTCAAATAATTCCTTCGTGACATTGATATCTTCTTCATACTCAAGGTATTTGTTTGGAGATAGCCCTACTCTGGCCAATTGATAATTCTTTATACTCTCCAAAATCATACAGAAAGGTATTCCCAATCCATCTGCAGCCCAATGATGCTGATCTGGATTAATGCCTTTATTCAGAGCAAAGGTAACTATTTGATCTTCATACTCATCATGCATTTTTCTGATAAATTCCATTCTTGACTCTCTATTGGTCAATAATTTCTGTACAAAATCTCCAGAGTACTTTTCCTCTGTTTCTTTGGCTGCTGGTTCCTTGTTCTCTTGTTCCCTGTCAAAATCCCCTGTTTCATATTCCCTTTTATCTGTATCTTCTGCCTGTACTTGATCTTGAATTTCTTCTGGAACTTTTGATTTCTCCAACTGTTTCTGTAATTCTTCTATAGTCATCATTGAATTTTTGTTCTGAGCTGCCCATAACTCCTTTTCCTTCCTCCACTCATTTCTTTCTTTCTCCATCTTTGCTTGCCATTCACTTCTTTCCTTCTCTACCTCCATATGTAATTGATGATACCCTCTCATTGATGTGACAGCATGAGTGTTTGCCTGTTTCTCCATTTCTTTGGCCTCTTTTAATTCTATTTGAAGTCTTTGAATTTCTTTATGCAACTCTTCCTTTTCTTCCTCTGTTAATTGAACAGGTTTACCTCCACCTTGTAGTTGACCTTCTTCTAACAACACTTTATTAATCTCTTCATGTGCTCTAGTCAGAATTTGATAGGATGTTTGTAAAGTTCTGTATCTTCCTCCTATGGCTTTTAGTTCCATTTCCATTTTGGCATTCTGCTCTGATAACTTTACACTCTTTTCTTCCAAATATTGGATCCTGTTCTGCTTCTGAACCTCAGCTTCTTCCAAAGCAATGATTCTATTGATATATTCTTCATTCCTTTCCTTCATCAACCTTAATTGCTCTGTCATCTGCTCTTTTTCTTTCTTGTGTTCTTTGATAATTAAACTTCCTTTTTCAAATTCTGATTCAGCCACCATTCCTGATATGATCATATTTCTGCTAGATGGTCTGAACTGTTCAATGTTACTCATAATCATTTGACAAGCTGATCTTATATTTTTGGGTATTCTTTCCAACCCTACTTCTATTTCTGTCTGTCTAACTTCAATTTGCTTATCTTCTTCATCCACATCATCTTCTTCTGCTGCTGTTTCATCTTCTATGTCCTGCATGTCTTGTTCTTCATAACTGTGATCATCGTTCTTTGTATCCTGATTGGTATCATCCTCTTCATAAACTAGTGCTCTGTCATCTGCACTCTTCTGCTCTGAAAAGTCTGAAGCCCTCTTCTTTTCTAATGACTTCTTTTCTTCCAATACTTGTTGCTTCTCTGTAAAGAGCTGGTCTCCCTTAATTAGTATCTCCTTCTCTTGTGTTAGGGTTTCCTGACTTCTGTTTGAGTCCTTTCCAACAAGAGTTTTTTGAACTTTCCTGAGTTGCTCTTCCGGTCCCTGCTTTTCCTGAACTTCAACTGATTCAATTTCTTTTGTACCAGCAACCTGGTCATTACTTTTCTCATTTATGTATTCCTGATCTTGCTCCTCAATGTCCATAACATCTGCTTCCACCTCTTGTTCTTGATCATTCTTAGATGTAAATTCCCCACTGCTTTTTATATCCTGCAGCACATCCTTTATACTTTGAACAATTCCTTCCTCCATTACTTGTCCCAATACATCTTGAGCATTCTTTTCTGGTTCTAACTCCTTGCTTTCCTGTTCTTCGGATGCATCCTTCTGCTGATTATTTGAACTGCCGAATACCTTCTTTGCTAGTTCCTCCAAACTTGCAGTCAACCTTGCATTTAATTGGAATTGTGTCTGTGAAGGGTTGGTCCATATTGAATTTTCATCAACATTCATTATTCCAGAGCTATCTTCATCTCTCTTCTGGTTTTCCTCTTCTGTCATTCTTGCCTTTCCTTTTAACAGCCTTCTTTTTTCTTCAGCACTCATCTGTGGAACTATTTCCTCCTGTGTCTGCTTCTCTTGAGATTTCTTACTTGAATCCTCAGGTGTCTTCATTTTTTCCACAGCCTGTACAGCTACATTGGGAGTGTTGGGTATTGACAAATTTAAACTTTTTAACAAAAAACTCTCAATGTCGCTATCTGAATCAGATGAGAATTGTGAAGATCCTCCTACTTCTTGTTCTGTAGGCTTTGATACTTCCATCACTGAGGTTAGCTTTTGTGTTTCTTTTGTAATTACTTGTTTCATTTCTTTCATCACGGGTTCATCTTCCATTTTTCCTTTCCCTTTCTTTATCATCTTCTTCTTTTGAACAGGTTTCCTTGGCATCTTCTTTTTCACTATCACAGTAGTCCTGGCCTCTGGAGGTCCTTGCAACTCCTTGAAGTATGCCAGCAATTCTACCTCCTTCTTCACAAATATCTCTTCAGTTTCGGCTGCCATCATTTCTTCATGCAATGCTTCATAGTGCTCCACCTCTTCTTGGATCCAATCGGTAGCTTTGCATGAAAAATCTTCCAACATTTTTTGATATTGTGCCTCATATATGGCTCTTTTGCTGTTTCCTTGAGTGAGATAAGTATAAAGCTGTTCTTTACTTGTCTGCGGAGGATGAGGTTCACTGGAGGATTGTACCTTTTTCTGTGCTGCCACCTGTTCCTCTCTTGTTTCTTCTGCCTGTTCTAATTCTACTTTTCTGGGGTCCAACTTTCTTTTCTTTACTGGAATCACTTCCTCAGATATTACTTTTCTCTTCATTCCTGTTCCCCTCATGCGAGTTTGTCCTTCTGATTCTCTTCCAAGTGCTTTTCTTGGGGGACTTTTGATTCCTGACATCAAATTTCTGAAGTACTGTGCTTCAGGAGCTAACTTTAACTGTTCTTCCATTCCTAGAACATGATAAATGATTTTTGTCAAAAACTGGGCTCCATTCATGAATTTCTTCTGCTCCCAGTGTTTTGCTGCTTCCTTCAGCTGCTCATGGATGTATGGTGAGACATCTGTTGGAAGGTGTATTTTTGGAAGAGCATTTTTGATGTAAAAAATTAGTAAAAAGTCAAAAAATTTGTAAAATATTTATGCAATGATTGTAAAAATAAGGAAGAGTCTTCCTTATGTGGTTGAGGATATCATGTAATTTTTGTAGAATTTTTAGAAACTCTGAGATAGCATTTTTTAGAAGATTAGGGAAAAAGACCTAATTTCAAGTGTGAAAAGGGACACTTGAAAATGTATATAAGTCAATTTTCTCTATTTTGGAGAGGTTGGTTAGCCATTTGCTCAAGCTATCAATAGAGAAGAAAGAGTTTCTGCAAAATCGTGTTTTCTCCTATTGAGTGTAATTCCTTTGATGTGTGAGCTTGTCTCTTGCTTAAACATGGAGATTTGTGAGTCATATTTGTGTATTACTGAGTAAGTTGTATGAAGAGAGAGATCTATTGCTGTAAATGAGTGGAAAGGACTGAAGGAAGTTCCAAAATTGTGAAAATCGTCTGTTGGTACAGAATCACGATTGTCTCGTCTTTGTGATACAGGTGATATTTTTCAGTTTTGAGTTCATATTTGTATTCTGCTAATGAAATGGCATGGTTTTGACATAAAGAACATGGAAAATGATGGAGATTTGCCTTAGTTATGGTAAACTCAAGATTTTCTCTTCATCTTCAATTTCTCTCAGCAATCCAGTCATCAATCTCTTATTTCCTTGAATCTATTATCTTGAAGGGGCTGTGGTCTTATGGATATTCCTAGGATTGACAAAATAAAGATGATTTGTTGATTCTTTGTTACTTCATGATTGGAGAGGACAACTTGGAGTCCAAAACAAAACAACATCCATCACCCCAAATGGCTTGGTTCTATCTTTGTTATTGAACATTAATAGAGTTACTGACTTATGAGGCATGGTGTACCTTGGTAATTTCGGAAAACAAAAGAACTGCAAGAACATTCTTATAGCATATTCTTCATTTTCTCTTCCCTTGAAGTCAGTGAACTTTACATATCCAGTGTAAGTCTCCTTATTCTTCTTGACAAAGCTTTGGTCCAGTTTAGTGCCCATTGGATAGAACTGTAAGGCGGCTCTGATATGTTCTGCTTTGATAACTATCCCTGCCTCCTGATTGTCCTTATTCTTCACTTTGCATCTGAAGTAGGCATCATTACCTTTTCCCACTTCCTCCAAACTTCCCATCACTTGTGCTACTCTTTCAAAGTCAATAAAGAAAATAGGTTCTTCTAAGAGCTTGTGCAATCCCACAGCTTTCCATCTCTTGAGGTTGACAGAAGTTTTCTGAAACTTGTAAAATTCCTGGCACAGCATAGTGTACTTATATCCTCCCACTGCTACTGTGAAGATATGCTGTCCTATTACTCCCAGGATTTCTTTAAGTTCTTTTGCTATTTTTTCAGCTTCTAGGATTTCTTGGTCTTCATCTGATTCTAAGTCCACTTGTTCTTCAGCTGCATCACTATCCAAAAACCAATGTCCTCTGGACAAAGTCACTGAATCAGCTTTGAAGTCATGGATTGTCAACTCCTTTGCATTCACCATCTTGTATATTTATATATAACAGAAAAGAAAATACTCCACCCACATGAGTCACAAGATTTCATAAGAAAATACTATATTATTCTGGAATGTTACTGACATATATAAAAAATAAGAAAGACAAATTCCAAGCAATTTTTGCTTTTTTCCAAGAGACTCAATTTTAAGTGAGCAACACAGGTGTAGCAAGACATCTAATGTGCTCTCTCCAATTGTCACTTCCTTGCTCAAAAAACAATTCCTGAATAGAAAGATGATACTAAAAAAGATAATTAATGAAGAAACTTGAAAAAGTAGTGGTAAAAAAATGATCACAAAAAATTAAACAACAATAAGACAAAACAACTTTTTTCCATAATAAGTTACTCTTTCCCTCCCTATATCTTGCTTTGTGTTTTTTTAATTTTAGAAAGAAAATCAAGAAAATAAAATATATTTTTCCAGGGTTTTTTTTTTTTTTTTTTTTTTTCTGTCTTCTTTCCTTCCCCTCCTAATTTTCTTCTAAGGGAAAAGAAGGAAATATTTTTTTGTCATTTTCAAAATTCCAAAAATAGGTCCACTGTGGATTATCCCTCTTCCATTGACCCAATTCTGATTTTTTCACCCAGTAATGTTTTACTCCATTTGTCCTTCTGTTATGGAAATATCCATGCTCTGTGGATGAACATTTTGTGACATTTTTTGGCTTCCATATCCATTTTGTTCTAATTCCCTGTTTTGGTGAGCCATAACTGTGCATGACCTGTTTCCATATTCCTTTTGTTCTGTTTTGTTGATATTGCAACTTTGGCAATAATAGTCTTCTTTGTTTTGTCTCCTCATCCACCTTTACCTCTTCAGTCTTTTGCTGGTCTTGAGTGTATGAAGCTTGATCACTTTGTATTGTCAAAATGTTCCTGTCCTCCATTGAGAAAGTAAATCCTTCGAGATCTGGGTCATGAACATCCATATGAACTACCTGCTCTTCATTACTCAGAAAGAACATTAAAAACTTTTTGTCCTTGATGGTCAAATTAAGCTTCATTTTTTCAAAATTTAAGATGACTTTACCTTGTTTGAGCCATGGTTGCCCTAAAATCAGCTTTTCAACCATTAAATGGTCTGGCCACTCTTCACAATCTATCTCCATATATTCATTATTAAATTTAACTTTAATAGAAAGTGAAGATATGCTCTGAATTCTTTTCCCTCCCAGGGTTTTGATCAAAATTCTGCTTTCAGCTCTCTTAAGGTTAAACTTATTGATCAAGGCTGAGCTAATTAGATTCACTTGAGCTCCTGAATCTATCAAAACCCTTATTTTTTCATTCTGATAATTCATCATAATCAAAGGCAAATGTTCTTTTTGCTTTAGAGTGTTTTCACATAAGCACACTTGTTTCAATTTTCTAATTCTCTCTTTGGCTTCTAGTTGAGCCTCCTTCCTAATACTTTCTTCTTCTTTTTTCCTGTTTTGGGCCTTTTGCAATCTTCTCCATTCCTCAGTAGTTAATGGGCACTCATACCTCTTTACTCTACATCCACTTATGAAATTTGGCATGATTTCCCCATCAATATTGGCTAACTGAATAGCTCCACTCTTGCTTATCTGATGTATGATATATGGCCCATGACCTTTTTTCTGAAACTTTTTCTGATGTTCCTTGATTGTGTAAGCTAAGACCAGGTCTCCTTCTTGTAGATCCTTATCTTTTATGTGAACATCATGATAGGCTTTTTGTCTTTTCTTGTTTGTGTATATACTCATCACTGCTTGGAGTCTCGATGCTCCCAGTTTTTCCAAATCTATGACTCTCTCAGATAATTCATGTCCTGTCCAATTGTATTGGCTACCCACCTTCAATGTTGGAATAAGAAATTCCATGGGTAAAACTGCATTCTGGCCATACACCAAATTAAATGGTGTAGTCCCTAAAGCCGTTTTGTATGCCACTCTATAAGCCCAAAGAACATGATTCAGTTGATAATCCCAGTCATTTCTGTTTGTGTTGACTAATTTGGTCAATACATTGCAAAGTACTTTATTAGTACTTTCCGCTAACCCATTGGCTTGTGGGTGATATGGGGCTGACTTATTGTGACTAATCATGAAATAATTGGTCATGTTTTCTATGATCTGATTCAAAAAATGAGTCCCCCTATCACTTACCAATTCAATTGGTAGTCCAAATCTAGTGATAATGTTTTCATACAAAAATCTAGTAGTGGTGTGAGCATCATTTCTTTTAGTAGCTTTGGCCTCAGCCCATTTTGTCAAATAATCTGTAGCTACTAGTATGTATTCTGCATGAGATTGTCTGGCTGGAGGATGTATTGGTCCAATAAAGTCCAATCCCCATTTACTAAAAGCTCTGGCTAAAATTAAAGGAATGAATGGCATGTTATCTCTTTTGTTTGGTTGACTTACCCTTTGACAGACATCACATCTTTTTACATAAGTTCTAGCATCGGGAAATAGGGTTGGCCACCAAAAGCCAGAATATAAGATGAGTTTGGCTGTTCTATCACTTGAGAAATGTCCTCCAGCTACTCCTGAGTGTGCCATTTCCAACATCTCTAAATACCTTTCTTCTGGAACACAAATTCTCAGATATCCATCCATTCCTCTCTTGTATAATTGTTCTCCTATGAGTTGATATTCCTCTGAGATCACTTGTAGATTTCTTGAATCAGCACCAGCTATTACTTGTTTCCCTTTCTCCTTTCTCTTCAACTTCTCAACAATGTTTTCACTCCATTCTGGGTTTTTCTGAAACCAATATAAAGTTATTAATTCAAATTTCTGCCATGTTTGACATTTTTGACAGTTATCAATATATCTTTCCACATTTTGAATCTTATTGGGCCAATGTACTCCCATCCTATTAAGGTTACTTAGAGTGACACTCGTAGAAGCATGAGTACATGGATTCCAGCAATGAGCTTTTCTTACATATTCATGTTGCTCCTCTTCTGGAGTACAATATTCCAGTATACCTGACTGATTGAGGTGATACAAATGTCCAGCTAACAACATGAAATTCCTGCTTTGTAACACCAGATGTGTGTTATTTGCTAATGACCTACAAGGTCCCATGGTTAGCAAGGAAATTAATGACATCGACCATTCAGGAACACTTTCCACCTTGAATAAGTATGTATCTGGCAAATCATCATCTATAGGTGAACTAGGTTCTTTTGACTGGATTCTTGATAAATGATCTGCTCTCAAGTGTGTTTTTCCTTGTCTAACTACCACCTCAAACTCAAATTCCATTAGTAAAAGAAACCATCTTACTATTCTTCCTGTATGACATGGTTTATTTACTAAATAGAGTAGAGCTTGGTGATCCACAAAGAATTTAAACTTGTTGGCTAATAGATAATGTCTGTATTGTTTGACAGCAAAGATCATTCCCAACCCTTCTCTCTCAGTAGTTGTGTAATTTTTTTATGCAATGTTTAATTGTCTACTTGCATATGCTACTGGGAAATCTAATTTGCTTCCTTCTATAGGTTGTGCTAACACACATCCCAGAGCATAATTTGAAGCATCGACATGTACATGAAAGATTTTATCCCACTGAGGTGTTTTTAAAATTGGTGCTGTCACCAAACAAGTTTTTAATGTTTCAAATGCTTGGTCACATTCTTCAGTCCACTCAAACTTTGTGATGAGGGCATATAAGGGCTTGGCTATATCAGCAAATTTGTATACAAATTTTCTGTAGTACCCACAATGTCCCATAAAAGTTTGGAGTTCCTTCACATTTGTAGGTCTAGGAAGCTCTATTATGGCTTTTATTTTCTTCTCATCAGTAGAAATTCCATTTTTTGACACTATGTGACCCAACATTCTTCCTTGTCTGACATAGAATACACACTTTTCTGGGTTTAAGCATACTCTATATGTCCTGCACTTCCTGAATATTCTTTCCAAATCTTGTAAATGATCTTGTCTTTTTAAAGAAAAAGTGCATAAATCATCTACATAGATTTCCATCACATTTCTCAGGAATTCTTTGAAAATATGACACATCAACCTTTGAAAAGTTGCTGGGGCATTGGTCAATCCAAAGGGCATAACCCTAAAAGCATAAACCCCCCATTCTGTAGAAAAGGCAGTCTTATGTTGGTCCTCTAAAGC
This sequence comes from Ceratopteris richardii, assembly GCA_020310875.1. Taxonomy (NCBI): domain Eukaryota; kingdom Viridiplantae; phylum Streptophyta; class Polypodiopsida; order Polypodiales; family Pteridaceae; genus Ceratopteris; species Ceratopteris richardii. Next base: position 4,431,219 of record CM035438.1, read on the forward strand.
TATAGGTACTTGATTGTATCCTGAGAAGCCATCTAGAAAACTATAGACTTCCTTTCCTGCAACTCTCTCAAGAAGATGATCTGTTATTGGCAGTGGATAACTATCCCTTATAGTTGCTGCATTTACTTTCTTCAAGTTAATGCATACCCTAAGTTTCCCGTTCTTTTTTGGCACCACAACTATAGGTGATATCCATTCAGTGTACTCTATTTCATAAATGAAATTAGCAGCCAACAACTTGTCAATTTCTTCCTTTATTTTGGCAGAGTATTTGTCATTAAATGTATAATGTCTCTGTTTGCTTGGTTTTGCATCAGGTGTCATAGGGATCTTATGCTCACAAATTTTTGGATCAATTCCTTTCAAATCTTTATAACTGTAAGCAAATACATCCCTATAGTTCTTTGCTAGGTTCCTTAATGCTTCTTCTTCTTGTGATGTCATGTCATCAGCTATTACTATTTGTCTCTCTTCTCCTTCTTCCTGTGTAATTACAATTTTCTTTGTTTGTTCTTCATTATCATATGCTTCCCCTTTCTTCTTCTCTCTTTTTGGTTTCATTTTCAGAAGTAGTCTGTCTTCTACTTCATAAGTTTTAAAGTTTGCTGGTACATCAAAGTATTGATCTCTGTTTATCTCTTTCTCTTTCTTTTCTTTTTCCTCGTCTCTTTCTATTTCTTTGTGTTTATGTTCCTTGTATTTGCCTGAGATTTTGTCTTTGATTGCATCCTCAGCTTTTACTGTTTCCAAATATTGTGATTTTCCTTCTGTTAATATCATTTCTTGATTTTGATCCTCTTCTCTTTTTGATACTCCTATCATGTGTATGCCAATGTGGAAGATGTCAAATCCTTCCTCATTTTGGAATTCCACTCCCACATATTCCTCACTGGCCAAATCCATGGTAGCTAAGATTTGATTCCATCCATAAGGCTCAAACTCTTCATCTTTGAATTGTTGAGGCACATAATTTTCATCTTGTATTTCTCTTTCTTCCACACAATCTTCTCTTCTTAACTTCCTTTTCCTATTTGTGATATTTCTTAATATGTTACACTTCCAAACTGCTGATTCACCTTCTTCCTGATCCTCCCTCTCTGATTCTTCACTTTCTTGTTGATTTTGATGTATTTTATACCATTCTCTAGGAGATATGTCACAATAGTGGCCATTTCTTAAGTTTACTCTTGTTATTCTCCCCTGGTTCTGAAGATATAAACAATCATTACCCCAATCTTGTACAATTTGCATTTGTCTCATGAAGGGTCTTCCTAGGATAATTTCATAAGATGTGGATTGTGGAAATTCTACTATAGCAAAGGTATGCTCTATTTCTATGCCACATATGTCCACAATCACTTTTTCCCAAATTCCTAGGGGCTTTTCTATATGTCCATCTGCAAGTTGTAATCTCATTTTAGTGGGTAGTAATTCCTTTCTTCCCCATTTCTCCCAGGTTTGTTTAGTCATTATAGCCACTCCTGATCCACTATCCAAAATGGATTTTGCTGAATGTTTTTCATATTGTAATTTTAAGGTTGAATTCCCTTCTTCTCCTTCACAATATCCTCCTATTTTGTCAATAGGAATATACCATAGTTCCTCTAATTCTTGTGTTGGTGAATGAAGGTTTCCAGATATTGTTTCTTCTTTGTTCATCTTGTTTTGTAGGTGAGGATTTTGTTTCAACAAATTTTCCCATGTTGTATGACATGTAATACTACAATGTTCATCTAAGATCATTTGGAATGTTATTTGTGGATTTCCTTCTTTATCATCTTCCTTGGTTTTTGTTTTTTCATCCTGATCAAATGTTCTCCGAGAGCTGTCTTCTTCCCCTAATCTGAGTTGTGTTTCCTGGATAATTTGTTTGCATTTTATCATCCTTTCATGCTCTAAATCCGGTATGGGATAAGCCATTGCATGATCTGCAGGGTTTGGTCCCTCTTGAATCCTTCCTTTATAGGCTTTGATTAGAGTGTCTAGGCTCTGAGAATTTCCTAATTCAGACAGATTCTGGGTCTTTTGAGGAGAAGTATGGTTTGAATTTGTTTGTTCCTGTTTGTCTTCTTCCAGACTTTTGCCCACTTTCCTCTTCTTTTCCCATTTCCCTTTTTGTCTATTTTTCTTCCCTTTTGATGTGGAACCCTCACTTTGTTCTTTAATTGTTCCTTGTTGTTTGGCTTGTGCCCTTGTTATAACATTAAGTTCAATTTGATCATTGTCACTCAATTCCTCTTGTTCCATAATTTTGACTGTTTTTAAAGGTATGTTATTAGGTGTGTTCTGTTGTTTTTGGGGATTTTTTGGACAGTCCTTGATCAGATGTTCTCTACCACAATCCTTACAGTATGCTCCCTCTATCCTGAATGTTGGAGGTTGTGGACAATCTCTAATGAAATGCTCTCCCCCACACCTATAACATGTTATCTTTGGTCCTCCTTTGAATTGAGGTTTTTGATTGGACATGTAGTTGTTGGTAATGTACATGAATGTTGCTGTGTCCATTTCAATTTTTCCATTTCCCAGATCTAGGGCTTTAAGCTCAGGTTCCCTTATTTCATAATCTTCCCATTCTTCCTAATGTCCCTCACTCCATTGATACTCTTCCTTATAAGGTGATCTGAATCTTGAATTTCCTTCGTCAATGGGTGTATATTTGACTGGTACCACATTGGTTGGAATGGGAGGTTGTTGTCCCAATACTGGTCTTGGTTGCTCAGTATAACCTGATTCCCTCTGAGCCATATAGTCTCTTTCCTTGACAGGTTGTTTGTTATAGAAGCATTCCTCCCTGGTATGGTTTGTCCATTTTCTCTCTAGTGTACAATACTTGAGTGTCTTTCTATCTTGTAAGTGTTGTGGTTTATGATAAGGGCATTGTTGTGCCAGATGATTTTCTCCACAAATATAACATTTCTTGTTTGTGTTTATCCTAGAGTTTATCAGGTTAGTTTTAGTGCTTACCTCTAGGGCTTTAGCAATAGCCTGAGCCAACTCTTCTGCTGGAGGAATTTTATCTTCGTAAGATCTGGGTTGATCAAATGCTAACAAATCTTGACCTCTGTTGTCCTCCAAATCTATTGCTTCCTTAACAAAGGCTGCTAAATCAGGACATCTCCTATAGTACACTAGGGTCCTTAATTGGGCACTTCTCAATCCCTCAATGAATAAGGATACTTGTTTTGCCATGGAAGGTACTTCTTCTCTTGGGCATCTATCAATGTACTGTTTAAACCTTCTGGCTGCTTCTCTAACATTTTCCTCCTTCTGTTGTTTGAAGCTGTGTATCAATGTGGCTGTACTATGTTTGATTCCAGTCTTAGAGAATTCACCAATGAAAGCTTCTAAAAAAGATTCAATGTCTAGGTACATTTCTTTTCTCAAAGGAATGAACCATGATAAGGCTGGCCCTGTTAGGGTTAGACCAAATGCTTCAAATTGTACCTTGTAATCTTCTACTTCCTCTGCTCTAATCAGTTGTCTAAATTCTGCAGCATGAGCATGAGGATCTGAATACCCTTCATATTGGTTCTTCATGCACTTGGCTACTTGGTATGGTCTAAGCATCCTACCCTGAGGTTGCCAATGAGGTCTTCTTCTGAGTGGGAAGTCATTGTTTCCTTCTGGTTCTCTGTCAAAGGGATTTGGTGAAGCATGTGTCCTTCTCCCATGATGTTGCTCATTATTAGTGTAGTTTTCATTTGGTCTAGGTATATCTGGTTGTCCCATGTTATGTTCCCAAGGTCCTTTGTCAGCACATTGCCCTAGATCATTTGAATTTTCTGGGTCTTGAGAGAAGATGTATACACATCCTTGCCTGTCTTCATATCTTCCATCTTTGAATTGGGCTACTGGAGTTATATTCAGGGGAACTTCTAAATTTCTCAGTCTAATGAGGAATTTATGCATTCCATCCTGGTATACATAGGTTCCAAACCTATTTGTATACATGTATTTAAGGATGTTTCTAAAATCCCCAGTTTCTATTGACTCATTTGTTTCATTTAGGTTTTCCATGTTATTTTCTTGGCCTAAACTTCTTTCTGATCTTTTACTACTTCCTGGCTCTTTTTCCCTCCTTGTTAGGTCTTGTTTAGGAAGTGAATTTATTTTATTTCCAGACCTTAGTATCATTCAACTATTTTTGACAAATTTCTAATACTCAAAAGAGTGTTTGTCACAGTTTCCTAACCAATATATTGGTTTTCCACAATTTTCTGTCCAAAATTGTGTGTGTTTTAATTTTCTTCCTATGTTTTGTGCTTTTCACAACTTCTTAATGAATTTAGGGTTTTTTCACGATTTTCTACTGCCAGTAGTGTTTTTTCACAAATTTCAGATGAAAATCGTGTTTTTCACGATTTTATCATGCAATTAGATTTTTTCACAATTTTCTGATGAACTTGATGTTTTTCACAATTTTGTGCCTACCTGTGAGTTTTTCACGATTTTCTGTTGAAAATCGTGTTTTTCACGATTTTCTACTTACTTGTGAGTTTTTCACGATTTTCTGTTGAAAATCGTGTTTTTCACGATTTTCTACCTACTTATGAGTTTTTCACGATTTTCTGTTGAAAATCGTGTTTTTCACGATTTTCTGTTGAAAATCGTGTTTTTCACGATTTTGTGTTTGAAAATCGTGTTTTTCACGATTTTGTGTTCAAAATCGTGTTTTTCACGATTTTGTGTGAAAATCGAGTTTTTCACGATTTTGTGTTGAAAATCGTGTTTTTCACGATTTTGTGTTCAAAATCGTGTTTTTCACGATTTTGTGTTGAAAATCGTGTTTTTCACGATTTTGTGTCAAAATCGTGTTTTTCACGATTTTGTGTCAAAATCGTGTTTTTTTGCGATTTTGTGTCAAAATCGTGTTTTTTGCGATTTTGTGTCAAAATCGTGTTTTTTGCGATTTTGTGTCAAAATCGTGCTTTTTGCGATTTTGTGTCAAAATCGTGTTTTTTTTGCGATTTTGTGTCAAAATCGTGTTTTTTTTGCGATTTTGTGTCAAAATCGTGTTTTTTGCGATTTTGTGTCAAAATCGTGTTTTTTGCGATTTTGTGTCAAAATCGTGTTTTTTGCGATTTTGTGTCAAAATCGTGTTTTTTTGCGATTTTGTGTCAAAATCGTGTTTTTTTGCGATTTTGTGTCAAAATCGTGTTTTTTGCGATTTTGTGTCAAAATCGTGTTTTTTGCGATTTTGTGTCAAAATCGTGTTTTTTGCGATCTTGTGTCAAAATCGTGTTTTTTGCGATTTTGTGTCAAAATCGTGTTTTTTGCGATTTTGTGTCAAAATCGTGTTTTCCACGATTTTGTTCACAAAATCGTGTTTTTCCACGATTTTGTTCCCAGACAATCGTGATTGCTCACAGATTGTAAAAAACACGATTTTCTTATGAAAATCGCGTTCTGGGAATCGCGATGTTGATGGCACTTTTCACAGAATCGCGATTTTGTCCAAAATTTGGCAGATTTTCAACTTATTGCCTTTTTCAATATTTTTTCACCTATAGAATCGCCTTATCAAAATTTTAACATGCAATGAAGAAATTTCTTGAAAAACTTTTTTTCTTACTGAAAACCAACAAAAAACAGGAAATCGCGATTTCGTGATTTTACTTTTTTCCTACTTTTTTGTGTTATTTTATCACTTTAATGCAAAAAATATGTACTCAAAATACTGCTAGACTTTTTACCTTGCTTGCCAAGTTGAAAATATCTCCAAAGCTTGCTTGTAGCAGAAAATCGCGATTTTGATCGACTCTGCACACTCTCTCTCTCCCTCACTCTCACTCAAATGAATTTTTCTTTGAATTTCAGATTTTTATAGTGTTCAGAAAATCGCGATTTTGTGTGATTTCTATTTTTCCTCACTCTTTCACTTGTTCAACTTCACTTACTCAATCTTAATGACTCCCTCTACACTTTCTTATGTCAAGTACCCAAATTTACAACATATTCCAAAAACCTTTCTTTACAGAAAATCGCGATTTTGTGTAGAGAATCGTGTTTTTTCTGTAGATCTTTTCTTGTGCAAATTTTGAGTATTCTATGTCCTTGCCTTCTCTCAATATCCTTCACAACTTCAATACATGAGTCACCTGAAAAGTTATTTCAAAACAACACTTTTTACAGAAAATCGCGATTCTGTTCAGAGAATCGTGTTTTCTAATTTTCTGGGTTTTTTTTGATAATTTTTTTATTTTTTAAGCTTTCTTTCTCTTTTTTTTGCTTCAATTCCTTCTTTTCTTTGTAATTAACTCTGCTCCTGAATTTTTGCACCAAAATCACAATCTTCCTCAGAGATTCGCGACTTTGTGCAGAAAATCGTGTTTTTCTCTATTTTTGATTTTATGCCACTTTGAGTAGTTTTTTCTTCTTGATTACCTTCAAAACCCTTCAACAACTTCAATTCAACTTTCACTTAAAATGTTATTTCAAAATCAATCACTTTTCTCAGAAAGTCGCGATTCTGTGCAGAGAATCGTGTTTTTTTAATTTTCTGGTTTTTTGATCATTTTTTGCTTTCTTTTCCAGTTTTTCACAATCACTTCTAACCACAACACCTCACTTCAACTTCTTATCAAGAAAGGAAATTTGTTTGATTGTTTTTGATGAGTTTTGTGAATTTGTTTGGTATTTTTGCCCTAAAAATAAAGGTGAACACTTTACTTAGGGTTTCTGGTTTTGGAAATCAACTGATCCTATGGTTCTTGATTGGTTATGAGTTCCTATGTCCTTAGCTATCACTAAAGTACCAAAGAAAGGTTCTCCAATGAAAAAGTGTTATGAAAGGCAATCAAATTTTGTAAAGATAAACTCAATCATATGATTTTTTTCAAAATGCAGCACAACTCAAGACTTAATGCTCAGACTTGGTCAACAACTGAATCCCTCATTCTTACATCTAGCTACCTTAACTGTCCTTTCCTTAATATCACCATGTTATCTTCCCAAGATCACCCATGGTGTCTAGTACTTGGGCAAAAAGAAATCTAGAAATGCAAGAATAGATTCAAGTTACCTCCATCTTCAGCTTCTTGGCTCAAATCCTCCACACTCCTGCACTTTTACTTCACCAAAATGATGAGCAACTATCAATTTACAAAGATTTCAGCACTTCCACTTCTACAAGACATCCATTGCCTTCTTCTTCCCTAAAGACAAACAATGATATCTACCTATTCATGTGCACTTTTCCTAATTGATGAGCTTTACCTTGTTCACCATCATCAACTGAAGATCCAGCAAAGGTCCAACTTCAAAGAAGTTCTTGGAATGTTCCCCGGCAACGGCGCCAAAAAATGTTTTGTTTTGGACTCCAAGTTGTCCTCTCCAATCATGAAGTAACAAAGAATCAACAAATCATCTTTATTTTGTCAATCCTAGGAATATCCATAAGACCACAGCCCCTTCAAGATAATAGATTCAAGGAAATAAGAGATTGATGGCTGGATTGCTGAGAAAAATTGAAGATGAAGAGAAAATCATGAATTTACCATAACTAAGGCAAATCTCCATCATTTTCTATGTTCTTTATGTCAAAACCATGCCATTTCATTAGCAGAATACAAATATGAACTCAAAATTGAAAAATATCACCTGTATCACAAAGACGAGACAATCGCGATTTTGTACCAACAGACGATTTTCACAATTTTGGAACTTCCTTCAGTCCTTTTCCACTTATTACAGCAATAGGTCTCTCTCTTCATACAACTTACTCAGTAATACACAAATGTGACTCACAAATCTCCATGATTAAGCAAGAGACAAGCTCACACATCAAAGGAAATACACTCAACAGGAGAAAACACGATTTTGCAGAAACTCTTTCTTCTCTATTGATAGCTTGAGCAAATGACTAACCAACCTCTCAAAAATAGAGAAAATTGACTTATATACATTTTCAAGTGTCCCTTTTCACACTTGAAATTAGGTCTTTTTCTCTAATTTTCTAAAGAAATGCTATCTAAGAGTTTCTAAAAATTCTACAAAAATTACATGAGATCCTCAACCACATAAGGAAGACTCTTCCTTATTTTTACAATCATTGCATAAATATTTTACAAGTTTTTTGACTTTTTACTAATTTTTTACATCAAAAATGCTCTTCCAAAAATACACCTTCCAACACCCGGCTTATACGAAGGAACTGAAAAAGCTCTATGATACCATCAACAGAGTTCAAGAGCAACATAGACTGTCCCTAGCAGCAGGAAAAGCCCTCATGAACCAAATCCTTGAGGAGGAAGGCGTAGACGAGCAATACCGCGCCACACTTGACATGATATCTAATGCTTTAGGAGTACCTGAGATGGTGCATACCGCCCTTGCACAATCACGAAGAACGGAGCGAAGATACGGCAGATGTCCCTCTCGATCAGGAAAACAGATGAATGTATTAGTATCAGAACCACAAGGAACATCCACAACCACGGGCACAACACACACCGTTCATGATACTGAGGAAACCCATACATCAAGTGCACCTCCGTCACCCTCTTTGCCACCCCTACCTCCAACTCCACCACATTCACCTCCCACTACCAGTGTAACCACTACTGTCAGCGCCTCCGAGTCCACTATCCATACCGAAGCACAGACCGTCAGTCGACCCACACAACCCACACACCCTATCTCCACCTCTCTTCTCTATACGACCACTGGCACAGTAATTCTAACCGCGGCCACGGAAAACCTCATTCCCCCGATCACACTTCCTGGCAGTTCGTATTCACAATTGCACACACCACTATACACTTTCACCACTATCACCGCACCCACAATTCCCCTGTTCACAATCACTCCCACTTCTGCATCCACTTTTGATTTTATGGACATATCACCCTATGTACCTAAGTCAAGATGACTCAAGGACTTGTGCCAATGAGACTGTACCTCAATTGCCTCACGTGCGTATAGTGGGAAATTAACACACATTTAAATGTCAATCCGATCGAACGACCAAACCAAGTGTGTGAAGACGTGTGCACACGTGATAGAAAATGAAGTGGCTAAGCTTGCATGCATGAGAAAAGACTAATCCACCTCTCACACTCACTGAAATGCTGAAAGTGTCTGCCGCGATACCTCTTACACCAGTTTTCAGAAAATCAAGGATTTCTCCCAGTTCTGAACTCCGAATATAGGCAATAGGGTACTCATTTCGAAGCTCTCGACGAGACACATCTACTGAAAGTGGTCTCACTCTATTCTGAGAACTCTGCTTTAAGTTATGGCCAAAATGGTGAATGGCAGGAAGTGCCCACACACACGCCACAACTCCTACTAGTTCGCACACACACTACAGTAGTTCAAAATCAGTGGGAAGGGGTAGAAAATAGTCCTACACACACATTTCAAGCAATACCCACACATACAAGACCAAAAAGAGGATCAAAATCTGCAAGGAAGAGGCAAATTCAAAATTTCAGAAGAGCTCCTTCTTCACAATGGCAAAAAGTCTCTACAAAGAGTCACAAAGTGACTTATATACATGTGCCCTAAGTTTGGTCCTTTCACACAAGAGACCGGCACTTTATTACTAGAAAAGTGAATTTTCTACTAATTTACAAGGGATATTTTACAACAAATTGGGATTATGCAACTAGAGGAATCCTCTAGTGCATTTACATGGCTTGAGGGAATTCTTGAAGACCTCGAAGAAGAAAAAAATATGCCCATTATTTTGAAAATTTTGGGGCTCTACTCTTATGCTCCTTTGCTCTGCAACACTCTCCCCCTCTTTGTCTTTGTCGTCCCTTGACAGACTTTGACGTACTGAGCCATAGCAATCAATGACGGCATTTCCTGCAAGTGTTCTCTTATGCCCAAAGCATGGTAAACCAAGATAGTCAGGGCCGTAGTACCATTGAGGAACTTCTTATTCTGCCATTGCTTCTTTGCCTCGAATAGTCTTTCTTGTACATAGGGAGTCAGATTAACTTGATTGCCGATTTGCTTTATAGCATGAGACAATAATTGAACAATGATTTTTTGGGGAGCCGTGTATCGATTCATGTTTGGGAAGCAGAAGTGTTGGTGAATCAGTCTGACTTCCTCTTCTATATCTACTCTGTTAATGTCGACAAAAGTTCGTGTCTTTGCTTTACGACTCTCTTCTTTTATCATAGAGACACCGTCCTTTTCCCATCCGAATGCTTCCTTAATTAAGTCATGTGTAAATTGGATGATGACCCACTCTCCTCCTTTATCCATAACCCTGGCTTCTAGCACCAGTGGATCATGCAGTGCTCGCTGTAGGGTGTTCATGACTTGCATGCATCTTTGGAAGTCAGGTTTATAGATGGGCAATTCAAAATACTTGTGAATTCCTCCTTTCTTCATTATGTCGATGGTGGAGGGTAGTTAATGTAATACTCTGAAGTCCTGAGACATAATCGGAAAATGATGCTCTGTGTCCATGATCTTTATGTTTGCCAAGAAGAGATACTCGCCTACTGGTTGCTCATCTCTAAACCAATGCCCCTTGGCTTTTGTGAGACTTTGGGGAGGGAATTCCTGCACCTCCTCCTGGATTGTAGCCTTCGAGTCTTCAGAAGCCATCTGCACTTGTAATGAAAATTATGTTAGCTTCAAAGGAAGGTATGCCACCATGTAGTGCATTGTTGTAATTATTTTCGTTCTTCACTCCGTCTCCCCATTATTCCATGAGTGAGATCTCTTACCACATCTTTTTATAACTTTTCTTGAAAGAAGACAATCGTTAGTATAGCCGAAGCATGTACTTATTTTAGATGTATGTTCATTCCTAAGAGAGTTAAAGTTAAGAGCTAATCTCTCATGGAGAATGTGCACCACTAATCTTATAATGTACATCATGTGCCGAATGCTTGGCCTCGTATCATGGCCCTATTATGCATACTTGAGGTGCATTAGACACTTCATGAGTGCAATTGAGGTCTTTGTCGTCTTGCTGGTTAGCTTCTTGGCGCCTTTTTGGTTTCCAAATCCATTTCGTTGGTGCTTGAATCGCACGTCTTACTCCATTGATTTGTCCGTCTGTTGGTGTTGTCTTTGTTTCCTCCTGCGTTTGAATTTTATATACTTTTGCTTCTTTGCTTAGAGGACGAGTCTGTTTTGTCTTCCTTATTCGTCTTTTTTGATGTATTACATTCTCTTGAGCATTTCTCGCTTGCTTAGCTGCCTGTGTGACTCTTTTGGGGATCCATATCTGATGTCGTCCTGTCTGAGCTTCGATTAAAGGCTTGGGGATCCATACTTGCAATAGTCCTTTAGGCATGGATTTTGGTGACGCTTGCTTGGTGATTTCCGCTTCTTTCTTAAGAGTGGGTGCTGACTTCTCCTGATGCTGCATCTGATCCTTGCGTACCCATATGTATTTGTGTTGTCCTTGATATGAGTATCTCCTTGTTGTTTTCCAATATGGCAATCTTTTGACTCGTTGAGGAGGTCCAAGAGGTTTGATTTCTTTCGTGGCTGGCTCTTCCTCAACAGCATGTGATGATTTCGACTCTACTGCGGACATTGTTGGATTTGAAGTTTCTGCTTCTTCAAGATTGGTTTCTGAGCTGTGAGTATTGGGATCACTCTCTCGTTTCATTTCCTGAAAGTTCTCAGAACGCTCTACTATGTTTGGTTGGATCAAAGGCTTCTCTTCTAACAAGCTGAAAATCTCCTTATGCCCTATCTTTCCAGAAATATAGCCTTGAGCTAGATGGATGCACACCTCATTCTCAATGATCCAGTCCTGTCCTAGAATTAAGTCTTCTATTAAATCCTCATCTTTGCACACTAAGACTTTCTATTTCATGGAGGAGTTTCCTAGGTGGAGGGATACATTTGTCGTTCCAATGCAGTCTAGGGTTTGACCTCCAATTCCTATCAATCGGGCTTTTGTGGAATTCACATTCAATTGCATCTCTTTTATGACCCTGTTTTGTATGCAACTAAGTCCTGCTCCTGAGTCTATCAAGGCGTCTATCAGCTTGTACTATGTCCTGCCAATCCCTAGGTTTAGGTAAGGTTGTGTCTTGCACACACTCATTGTATCAGGATTATTGACTTGGTAATTAGCCGTAGGGATAGGCTCTTCTCCTTGGAGATAACGTTCATCTCGTTGCCTAATCCATTCTTTCCGTTTCCTAATGCGCTCCAGTGCTTCTTGTTGAGCTTCCTCTCTAATCCGTTCCTCTTCCCTCTTCCTATTTTGGGCACCTACTAATCGTGCTAGAATTTGATTAGTCAAAGGCTCCATGAATCGTCTCACTCTACATCCGTTGATGTAGTTTGGAAGAATGTCGCCATCTAGGGTGGCTAGATTGACTGCTCCTCCACTTGAAATTTGATTTATGATCAAAGGTCCATATCCGCGTTTTTGTAACTTCTTGGCGTGTTGTTTTAAGGTGTACACTAAGACTAAGTCACCTTCTTTAAGTCCCTTGTCTTTTATATGTGCATCATAATATGCTTTTTGTCTCCTTTTAGCTGCATAAATTCCTTCCACTGCTTGTAACCTAGTCTCATGTAATTTCTCGATTTGGTCTAGTTGTTGGGATAGTTCATGTCCGTTCCACTCATATTGTTGGGCCACTTTCAGCGTTGGTACTAAAAAGTCAATTGGAAAAATTGCATTTTGCCCATACACTAAGTTGAATGGGGTAGTTCCAATAGCCGTTTTATATGCAACCCGGAAGGCCCAAATTGCGTGATGCAATTGTTTGTCCCAATCTGACCTTCCATTATTGACAATCTTTGTCAATACTGTACACAGTACCTTGTTGGAACTCTCTGCTTGTCCATTGGCTTGGGGATGGTATGGGGCTGATTTTTTATGAATCACTAAAAACTCATTCATTAGTGACTCGATTACTTCATTGAGGAAGTGCGTTCCCCTATCACTCACAACCTCGATGGGTAATCCAAAGCGAGTGAAAATATGCTCGAAGAGAAACTTGGCAGTAGTTTGAGCATCATTCTTTCTAGTGGCTTTTGCTTCTACCCATGTGGTCAAGTAATCAGTGGCTACTATGATGTACTCCGCATGTGATCCTTTGGCAGGTGGATTGATAGGTCCTATAAAGTCAATACCCCATTTTGAGAATGCCCTTGCACAGACCATGGGTCTTAATGGCATGTCATCTCTCCTAATTGGGTATTTAGCTCTCTGACAGGTCTCACAGCTTCGTACATACGTTTCAGCATCCATATGTAGAGTTGGCCACCACAAGCCTGCAAAGAGAATCATTTTGACGGTTCTCTCCGCTGAAAAATGACCTCCTACAGCACCTGCATGTGCCATTTCTAATATGGGTAAATATTCTCCTTCATGCACACATAATCTGAGTTGTTTGTCTTTACCTTGCCTAAACAGTTGTCTTCCCATGAGTATGTAATCCTTGCTCATTTCTTCTAAGGATCGCTTTCTTGCTAAACTAGCTCCCACCTCATCCTCTTTTGTGTTTAAGAATTTAACCAATGTCTGGCTCCAATTGGGCGCTATGGTCAAAAAAGGTAGAGACATATGATCTTCTGGGATCGTCTCTTGGCATTCTGCACAATTACTTACGTGGTCGTGAACATTCTTGGGCATGTCAGGCCAGTACACTCCTAACCTCTTTAGTTCTCGAATTGTTCCATGAGTCCCTTGGTGTGTTCTCCATTTGTTCACGTGTGCTTGCTCGATTAGTTGCTTTTGTTCATCCTCCTCGACACATCTGAGTAACACTCCATTGGGTTCCTTGTAGTATACGCTTCTTGCAACGATGTGTAAATTCCTTGATTGAAGAATTTCTTTTTTGCTATTTTTATTGATTGAGTGTTGAGGGCCATGGGTGAGTATAGGGATCAATTTTTATACCCATTTTGGACAAACTTCTAGATTAAACAAATATATATCGGGCAGGTCGTCCGGTACTCCACTTGGTGGTTCCCTGTGTGTTAGCCTAGAAAGGTGGTTTGCCCTCACATGTGTGTTTCCATTTTTCACTATTACTTCAAAATCGAACTCCATTAGTAGTAAGAACCATCGTACCAACCTTCCCGTGTTACAAGGCTTATTGACTAAGTACAACAAAGCTTGATGGTATATGAAGATCTTGAACTTGTTGGCTAAGAGGTAGTGTCTGAATTTCTTCACTGCATAGACCATTCCTAAGCCTTCTCGTTCAGTAGTGGTATAATTCCTTTCCGCTTGATTCATTTGTCTACTCGCATAGGCAATTGGATGATCAAGCTTACCTTCATCAGCTGGTTGGGCTAGGATACATCTAATGGCATAGTTAGAAGCATCAACATGAATATGAAATGGCTTACTCCAGTTTGATGATTTCAGAATTGGGGCTGTGCTAAGCCTCTTTTTCAACTCGTTGAATGCCTTCTCGCACTCTTTTGTCCAAGTAAATTGAGTCAAGAGACCATACAAGGGTTTTGCTATTATGGCATACATGTGAATAAACCTACGGTAATATCCACAGTGTCCCATAAAAGCTTGCACCTCCTTCGCATTCTTAGGTCTTGGTAGGTCTAAGATGACTTTAATTTTATCCTCATCTGTAGATATTCCATTTCTTGAGACTATATGTCCTAAGATCTTTCCTTGCCTCACCATGAAGACACACTTTTCTGGGTTTTAAACAGACTCTATACTGCCTACATTTGTTGAATATCTTCCTCAACTCGGGGATGTGGTCGCATCTTTGATTGGAGTACGTGCAAAGGTCGTCTACGTATACTTCCATGCTTTTTTCAAAAATTCCTTGAAAACATGACACATCAATCGTTGGAAAGTAGCAGGTGCATTAGTGAGTCCAAAAGGCATCACTCTGAAAGCATACACAGCCCATTTGGTTGCGAATGCAGTTTTATGTTGATCCTCAGTTGCAATAGCTACTTGATTGTATCCGGAGAATCCATCCAGGAAACTATAGACCTCTTTTCCGGCGACCCTCTCCAACAGATGGTCCGTGATGGGTAATGGGTAGCTGTCACGTATGGTGGCCGCATTCACCTTCTTCAAATTTATGCACACTCTCAATTTTCCGTTTTTCTTAGGCACAACTACTAATGGTGATACCCACTCGGTATGTTCTATCTCATATATGAATCTTGCCGCTAGTAGTTTGTCTATTTCTTCCTTAATTTTTGCTGCATAAACCTCATTATACGTATAAGGGCGTTGTTTGGATGGTTTTGCGTCCGCCGTCATTGGTATTCGATGGGAACAAATAGTGGGTTCTACGCCTTTGAGATCATTGTAGGTCCATGCGAATACATTTCGGTACTCTCAGATAAGGTGTATTAGTTCCTCTTCCTCCTCTTCAGATACATCTTTTCCAATATATGTGCACCGCTCTTCTCCGTCTTCTATTGTTACCACAATTTTTTTGGTTTGTTCTTTGTTGTCGTATGATTCTCCGTCTCGTGCCTCTCGTCTAGGCATTTGAATGGCTACTTTTCTCTCCTCTACTTCGTATTTTTTAAAATGTTTAGGAACTTCAAAAAGATCTGGGTCTGGCTCTACCTTACTCAAGTCTTCCCTCTGCCTGTGTATTGCCGGAGCAGCTTCAATTGCTAAGATTTTTGTTGGTTCCTGTTCCTTCTTGTTCTGAATAGTGTTTAGGTAGCTTTCTTCGGAGTCAAATTCTGGTTCCATTTCTATGCTTTCATATTCTTCTTTCCATTCTTTTTCCAGGATTTCCCTTTCTTCTACTTCTTGAAGAACAACCATATAGAGATTCACATCGTAGCCTTCCTCATCTATACACTCATTCATTGTCAAAACTTCTTCATTTACACACACATCTAAGGTTGCTAAAATTTCCATCCATCCATGCGGATCGAAGATCTCATCCGAAAAGATTTGAGGCATGTAATCTGGGTCTTCTATTGATCGGTAGTTAGGGTGTCCTATCGGCCACAGTTGTCTTCTACTCTCCGCTCTCTTGGCTTCTTTACACATCCATAACTGGGCATCCTCATGCATCCAGGATTGATCACTTGATCCAACACTGTGAATGGATAGGTCATCTTCTTCCTTGTGCACTGGATTCCATTGTAGTGGAGGGACATCTCGATAGGCAAATGTGTGCAAATTTATCTTGGTGGTGTTTCCTTGATGTTGCAGGTATAATGAATCTCTACCCCAATCTTGTACTACCCGCATTTGTCTCATGAAGGGTCGCCCTAATATCATTTCATAGTTGTTTGCTTTCTCGAACTTACGAATAGCTAATGTGTGTTCAAATTCTACTCCAGAGGTGGTTAGTTTGATCCTTTCCAATATTCCTAAGGGTCTTTCCACATGACCGTCTGCTAAGTGGAGTTTCATGCTTGTGGGTCGTAAGGCAAGTTTTCCCCACTTTTCCCATATCTCCTTGGTGGCAATTCCTACACCGGCTCCCGTATCTAGAATAGCCTTGGTCATGTACCCATTGTGGGTGATAGGTAAACATGTATTACCTTCATCTCCTTCACTAAATTCCCCCACTTTATCAACTGGAATTTGTATTGTGGATTGGTTTTCCTTTTCCTTTCCTTTCGTTTCTCTTTTCTCTGGCTGTGTTTCTAATTGGTTTGCTAACTGCCTCCATACTTGTGGTTTAAGTTGAAGCAACTCTTCCACCGTCAATTTGAATTGCACCTTTGTTTTCTTTAGTTCTGTTAGATTGTGTGAACTCTCTTCTGAGTTTCCTTTTCCCTTCCCATGTACTGTGGGTGCTCGTATTATTATAGACTCCCTTTCGTATTCTCCCATGTAGTTAGGCAATGTTGAAATGCTTATGATTTCCTCTCTACCTCTATCGAGTCTTGATACTTCCTCATATGCTTCCTCCAGGGTGGGATGGGGTTGATTATCTTCCACATTTATTTCATCAAAAGGAGGCGAACTGATTCCATTCTTCTTCCATTGCTCTTTTCGGATTCTATTCCACAAGTCTTCTGGCCAATCTGCCTCGAGGTCTGGTATCATCGGCACAAGTTCATTTTGTGCTTTTATTCGTTCATCTTGGTCATCTTCCTTTCTAGGTTCCTTATCCTTGGATTTGATGCATTCTTCATACAGACCATGTGCAATCCTTGTCTCTGGTAAAATTGGGATAGTCTTTTCTAGGGTTGCTTGTGCTACCTCGATAAGTTTCCTGCATATCGCCAATCTTTCTTTTTCCAATTCCCCTTGAGGGTAGAATTTTTCATGTTGCTCTGTATTTGGGCCCATTTTGATTCTAGCTTGGTAAGCTTTCAACCACATGTCTAAGTCGTCTGGCTTAGGGTCAGCTAGAATGGATCCTGGCTTCTCCTTCTCTGCGCTAAGCCGTGGTGGCTCAGGGATCTCCTTAAGAGTTTTTTGTTCTTTATGCTCCTTCAAGTCCTTAATTTGTTTCTTACTGTCTTGACTCTTATTTCTCGCCCATTTATCTTTGAGTTTTTCTCGTCTTTCCTTCCATTTTTGTACTCTTGTGTTTTGGGAGTTCTCATGTGGATTCTCAGAATCCTCGACTACCTGAATTTTAGAGCCTACAGTTTTATTTCTCTCTTGTTTCTCTTCTGGTTGTTTTCCTTTTTGTTGCTTCGTTTGGGCTCTAGTAATGGCCTTCAATGGTATAGTGTACTCCTTATCACTTCCAGACCCTTCTATGACCTCAATCATGTTGATTGGTGTAATATATCTTGAGTTTTTGTCAGATTCTTAGGGCAGTCTCTGAAAAGATGTTCCTTCCCGCAATCACTACAATATCCTTCCCAAATCCTAGGTGGTGGAGGGTTGTAAGGTAGAGGGCATTCTCTAATGAAATGGTCTCCTCCGCATCTATAGCATGGTCCTCTCTGCATAGGTGGTCTAATAGGTGGTCTCACGGTTGGTTGTGCTTTAGGAGCCGTATACATTAAGGTGGCCGTCTCTGCTCCATAAGTCTGATCATAGCCTTCGTACCCATAATAAGCTGCATCATATGCCGTTTCATATTCCATCATGTTGGCGTCATATGGGTAGTACTCTCTTGGTGGAGGTTCATATCCAGGGTTTGTTGATTCTACATTGGTCATTGTCGATGTTGGTACTATGGCTCTCTCCAAGTTTTCTTCTGGTTGAGCATACTTCACCGATACTACTTGTTGAGGTTTTGACAGTTGGGGTCCTAGTACTGGTTGTAGTGGTGGGTATGGTGCCTGCTCATACGGCCTTGATGCTTCTGCTGGTGTGGGATACGGGTTGTATCTTGGTATCTCTCTGCCTGTGTCTCTAGGTGGGTATCCATATGGTCGATATTGAGGTGGTTGGAAAGGCCGTGCTTGCCTATTGAAGGGACAGTTCTCAGTAGTATGGTTGGTATATTTTTGTTCTATGTGGCAGTACCAAGAAGTTCCTTGTTGTTGTTGTTTGTGGTATGGATACATAGGTTGTGCACTAGCCCCTCCTCGGACACACAAGTGTGTGGGGTGCTCTCCTCCACATAAGCTACATCTCCATAGCATAGGCACCCTTTGAGCTGGGTTTTGGTAAGCTCTTGGTCCCTGGACTCCTAGTTTCTTTGCTAATAATTCTGCTAATTCTTCCATGTTACTGGAGTTGGATGTGACGGTGCTCCTTGAATCTTTTGATTTAGTGAGATCGGAAGTACTTTTAAGGTCCTCGGCTAGGTTATCTTCCAAATCAATGCACTCTTGAAGGCACTCACTCAATGTTTGTAGCCTCTTCACATACACTAGTGTTCTTAGAGTTCCGTTAGTGAGCCCATCTAAAAATAATGAAATCATCTTTTGTTGAGTGGGTCTCTCAGCCATTGGGCATCTATCCACATATTGATTGAATCTTCGGGCAGCAGTCTTCACAGTTTCATTAGGGTTTTGTTTAAAGCTATGGATTAAAGACGCAAAATTGTGTTTAATCCCTCTCTTTGTGAATTCCCCAATGAATTCTTGAAAGAACTGTTCCATATTTCCAAATTGATTTGGGTCTAAGGGTTGGAACCAAGTTAGAGCGGTCCCTGTGAGGGTGAGTCCAAAAGACTCATGCTGCACAAAGAATTCATCTACTTGCTCCGCCCTTAGAACTTGTTTAAATTTAGCAATATGATCATAGGGTTCCCCCAATCCATCATAATGGTTTCTCACACATTTAGCCACTTGAATAGGTCTCAATCTTCTCATTGGTTCAGGCGGTCTGGGCATCACAGGGAAGACTAGGGCAGCTGGTCGTATTTGAGGTATTCTCGGTTGTCCTCCTACTGGTGGTCATGGTCTTACTGGTGGTCGGTACTGATTACCTATCCCTACATGGGCCTGATTGTGTGTTTGCACTCCTGGAGTTGCAAACTGTACGTGAGTACGGTTGGGCACACTTCGTTGGCTGGTCTGTCCTGATGTGGTATGTTCCGTCTCTTGTTGATTCCCAAAAGGATTTTGTGAGGTAGTTGCCTGATCTCTCTGAGGAAATACAGGCGCACCCATATATCTCAGCTGAGCCCTGTCTAAAGCACTCACAGGCCAATATCTCCTTTGATCCTTATCCAAGTATGTGAGTCTAGTTTCATCATCCGGGTCTTTCAGCTCATAAAATGTCATAGGGCTTTCTTCTCTCCCTGGGGCAGGTAAGTCTATTTGAAGCAATAGGTCTGATCCGTGGATCATATAGACTTCCAACAAGTAGTCGTCTTGAGGTATCAAGTCCCCTCTCAAGACTCATGATACTTGAGACCTACCCCTAGGTGTGGTTACTAACTCTTCAGGGTGTGCACTTCCTAAGTTTTCTGGGTCAACAAACTCACCTCTTTCATTGATCCTCTCCAGAAATTCGGTCACAATGTAGATATGGCCAACTTTGTCTACATAGGCTCCTCCCTCGTACTTGACAGCAGGTCGGGGTACAATTGTGGCATTTAAGGAGGTTACCATCCTAGCCACAGATCTATTTAAGCCATCCAGGTAGATAGGGATCTCCTGGGCATTGGTAGACACATACTATAAGGAAGTACGGTAATCTCCCTCAACTGTAGACATGAAATTTCTATTTGGTGTTGGACCCTGCATGTCTTCAGAAGCCATGGTGTTGGAAGCAGCCAGAGGCACAAACGACGTGGAAGCATGTAACGACGGAGCAGTGAGCCAGTGGAATCTTTTTTCAAAGAATCATGTTCTAAAAATACTTTTCAAAAACCTCCAACAGTGATTTTCATCACTACTGTAACATATGTAACATAGAAAACCCCATTTTGTAATCCATAGCTCCATTTTGTGCAAGCCGAGGAGTCCTCGAGCTTGAGGAGCTTAGGTAGAACAAGCGTATCAATTTTCGTTATTTTTAGACACCGTTTACCCTTCCAAATAGCATCTAGTACCTAATTTTTAACTATGCCGGTCACTAGATGTGAAACCGGTCAAAACTAGTCTAGAAACTATAAAAAGAGCTAGAGAGCTCATTTTTGAGGATGGATAGTGTTAGCTAGTGTGAGCTTAGAGCTATTTTTGAGCTTGTAAGAGTGTTCTTGAGTAATAGAGCTAATTTCCCACCTTCCATTGTGTCTTGCTTGTCTCTTCATTGTGCGTGTGTATGTGTGTGTGCATCTTGGTGCTTCTCACCTTCACTCTCACATCATCTCACGTTCACGATCTTCATATCACTCCTATCTCTTCCGCGGATTGACAATTAAGGAGGTGAAGCTTCTTAACGTGGTTCTCACCATTGTGCTAGAGCAACACCAAATTTGGCGCCGTTGCCGGGGATCGAGTCTAGGACGAATGTGTGATGGTAAGAGTATAGCAAGAAGTGGCGTTGGAAGGTAAGAATTTCAGTTTTTGTTGTTGTTTTTACTTAGTTTTTAGTGTTTTTCACCTCCCCCACACTCCATCTTCATCACCGCATCATCATCTTCATCTTCAAAAAAAATCAGAAAATTCACCATATCCACCCATTCTCCTCATTTCCCCTCATTTGTTCATGCGAGAGAGTGAGAGAGAGCTTTTGTGCTTGTGTGTGCTTTTGCTTTCTTGAGTTTTCTTGCAGGTACAGTACTCTAGTGCATCAGGAAGGCTGCAAAAAGGTAAGAAAATCACCTTCTGTTAGAAATTTCCAAGTGTGTCAGACCATCGCGATGGTCTGCAAAGTTTGGAATTTGAAGAAGGCGACCACACCAGCGTGTAGGCGACACCAGCGCCTCTAGGAATCCACACTTGCATTTGGAAAAATCATATTTTGGTGGACCATCGCGACGGTCTCAGACCATCGTGATTGTGTCACACCATCGCGATAGGCTCACGCCATCGCAACGGCTCGGCTGGATCATCGCGACGGTCTCACGCCATCGCGACGGTTCATTTGGACCATCACGACGGTTCGCGGACCATCGCAATTGCTTGTTTGACCCCACACCATCGCGATTGGCTCATGCCATTGCGCCGACGGTGCCACGTGGCAAGACCATCGCGACACTTCAAAAATTCGGACCATCGCGATTGGCTCACGCCATCGCGCCCAGACCATAGCGATTGGCTCAAGCCATCGCATCTGTGACCATCGCGACGGTTCACTTTGGACCATCGCGATTGTTCACGTTGACCGTTGACTGACGCCATCGCGATTGTCCGCCTGTTCGAGCCATCGTGATTGTCCACTTTCACACCATCGCGATCATTCACGTCTAGACCATCGCGATTGTTCACCCTCACGCCATCGCGACGGTCCCAGACCATCGCGATCATCTCAGACCATCGCGATTGTGCACCCCCATCGCAAATTTTAGGGTTTCATTTTTTGGCCAATTTAGGGGCTATTTTTGGGAAATTTTTGGGTGATTAGACTCATAGGAGACCCCTTAGCTCATATTTGGAGAAAAACCTCTTTGTCAGTTTTTACCCCCCAGGGCCTGAACGGTCATAACTTTTTCATCCGAAGTCCGTTTTTTGAGCTTAATAGCTCATTAGAAAGCTCTTGACGAGTACTACGTGACCTCAACTGTTTTTTTCTTAAAGGATACGTTTATTTTTAGATAAGCTATTTTGAGGTTGACCTAGTTTGGGACTAGGAAGCCAGGGGGCAAACATTGAAAAGTTGGGCAAAAGGGAAGGGACTTAAAAGGTGTATATACTCAAGTGCTTGATCATCCAACTGTGAATTGGTCTAATATTGGATTTTTCCAGGTCTAGCAAGGGCAATCGAAGGCAACCAAGGCAAGGCAGTGAAGGGCATAAAGCTTGGGAAGCGCGGCTTCTTGGGCATCAGAGCAACCAGAAAAGCTGACTCGAGGTTGGAAGATTACTCAACCCCCTCAGTCAATTCTTAGCTTAGGCTAAACGTTAGCATTGTGGATTAAGACGATAGGAACGCCTCAAGTTCAAGAGAATTAAATTTATCAAGTTCAAGACTAAAGTACGGGTGTGTGACACGAAAACCTAAAGGAAAGAACCTAAGTCTGACGAAACGAGAACTCAAAATTATAACGGAAAGTCGAATTCCTGACGCATACATTAAGACAAGAATTTAAAGAAATCTAAAAAGAATCAAGACAGTAATAACAAAGAATCATTGACGATCTGAGCGTGTACTGAGTGTGCAAGGGATAAAATTAATGAACCTTAGATCGGGCAAACATATAGGTAAGTCAGACCGGCGAAGCCTTAGATCATCAGAGGCAAGTGTAAGAACTACTGCACGATCGTGGGCTCAACAATTGAACACTAGTTATCCCTACGAGAGCTCAGATACTAGTGATTCAGAAATGGCATTTAGCACAGAAAAACCAGAAGGAGGGTCGAATGTAGCCTATTTAGAAAAACCAGAAGGACCCTATAGAACACAACTAGAGTTTCTCCGAACCAACCGATTAGGTGCTCGCATCTATGAGGATGGTTTGCGAAGGCAAGTGGTGCAAATGCACAACCCCGATCAACCCATTGGATTGGAACGTCCAGTGGTGAAATTTGAGAGAGACGCGTACATAGACAAGGAAGGAACGATGTACATCTTAAGTACGCAGCCAAACAATACCAATGAGTTTGGCGTGATTCAACCAGAGACGGAAGCAAAATCTCAAGGAAAAGAACCATTAGAAGAGCCTAGAACACCTAGAGGGAAATCTGTACTGACACGAGTACTAATCCCAGACTGGATCCCTCAAGACAACAGAAGCATAGAGTTGTTTGTAAATAAAGAAACTGATGAAGCCTTTTGGAGATACAAGACCGAAATACTTAGTGAGGTAGGTATCATCACGATATACGAGTTCAAGGACCCGGATACACCTGGAAAGGTTGTATACCTGGATGAGACTTCAGAAAGAGTCTTTGTGGTGCTTGACCACGCTAAAAACACATACACATGGAGAGGTGAATTGGTATTCCCTCCATCTAGAACGAACATGAATACAAGTCAACCAGGGGCAGGAACATCATCAGCCCATGGAAATCAAAGAGAAAGAAATAAAGGGAGACCGGAAGTAAACTTTAATCACCCCATAGGGAGAGATGGAACAACCACGGACACTAATAGAGCAGATAGACAAAGAGATCATGGAATACCAGGTTGTAGAGACGATTTTCCTCTACCTAGACCACGCCAACACGCAAGAATATTGAGACCCACTCAATTACTAAAATCAATGAAGAATTACTTTGATGGGACAGGAGATCACTATGACCACGTCGCAGAATTCAAGCAAGTACTAAGAGCCGAACAAGTTGAAGACATGTTCACGCAATATAATGTATTTGGACTAACGTTAAAGAATACAGCTTTAACTTGGTTTCAACCTTTGCAACAAAGGCAATTTAGAGACATCCATCACTTTTTAGAGTCATTCATCACTGAATTATCTAAAAGTGGGATTAGACATGACACGTCTTCGTTGATTCATAACTTTAAACAGACCCCTCAAGAAACAGTAAGACTGGCAGGACGTAGGTTTAGACAATATGTTGAACGATGTCCAATGCAAGAGCTACCCTCACAAGCTAAGCAAGTGTCATTGTTTCTAGATGGCTTGTTGAGCTCTAAACTACGCTCCTACGTGTACCTAAAAGAACCCAGAACGCTAGAGCAATGTGTAAGAATTTGTATAGACATTGAGGACAACTTAGGAGACGAGTTGGAACTCTCAAAGGTCTATAAGGACTCAGACTGTTCATCTCTAGCATCCACAAAATTGACTAGCTCGATAGAAGACCTAGCAGAAAAAGTGGCCCAGAAACTAGGAGTTTCTAGTAAACCTAGGGTGCTAATGAACAAGCGTTGTTACACCTGTGGTGGTGACCATATGGCAAATGTGTGTCCCAATGCACCACAACCTCAAGCCAACCCTAGTGGCCAATACTGTACAATTGAAAGAAGATACACGAATCATACGGCTCAGGACTGCCCATACAACAAACAAACCGTGAGACAGAACTACCCGCAGCGAGGTAGGTATCAAGGCCAATACAATGCTCAGCCTTATTACTATAGGCCTCCTCAGAACTACCCATACCAGGCTCAACAGAGACCTCAACCTATCTTAGCTCAGCAGCCACCCCCACCAACGAATGTCATCTCAATCAAATACGCTGCTGCAGAAGAGAATCTAAGTAGGGCCTTAGTGCCTTCTTCACCTTTGATCACAGAGGGTGACCCGAATTCGAACAGTTTTGACTCCACGCATGTAGATAGTCCACCCGCATATTACACGGAGTCACCATAACACGTAGAAACATATCATTATGATAGTCCACCAGTGGAACCTAGTTGGGAGCCCGACTACGCTCATGTGATGTACACCAACCCAAATCCGCGGCCCCAATTGAGACAACAAAGACCACAGGGCCCTAGAGGACCATGCTTTATGTGCGAAGGAGATCATTTCATATAGGATTGTCCACATCCCCCGATAGCAGGACAATCACAGTACTATAACATCCAAGGCTTTTGTGCTGATTGTGGCAAAGAGCACATAATCAAAGATTGTCCTAAGAACCCTGTTAATGCTACGAATGTGACACCGATCAACGTGATAGGTATTGTAAATAAAGCAGATGGATCCAACCCTACATATGTGCCTATCCAAGCTATCACAAGAGCCCAGGCGCTCTTACAGAACCAACAGCTTAACCAAGAGAAAGTAGCCGGAAGTAGTGAAGTTGCAGAATCTAGCAGTAAAAAGACAAAATCTTGGAAAGATTCTAGAGAAAGGATAAAGAGAAAATGGAGTAAAAAGATAACTGAGTTGGAAGGAAGTTTGAAGGAATCTAGAGCCAAAATCCTAGAATTGACTTCACAGGACTTGAATCAAGAGAATCCAGCTCATAAATCAGGATTAGTTTTAGCGAAACCCATACCAGAAAATCTAGACATGATGTTTCGTGCATATGAGGCTAGATTAAAAGAGGGACCTCAGGTAGCTGAAATGAGCAAAAACTACCCTCGAGCTTATCTAGAAATTGAGAGAACTAAACTTTGCATGAAGATGGTAGAACTAGCACAAGCTTTGTTCGAAGCCTCTAGATATCTCAATTGGAATAACATGGCAACACCGGAACTACACTTTCAAGGACTAATGGAGAGGCTAGAATACTTGATAGAGAGCAAAGAGAAAAAGGATCAGCCTAGGAACCCTATTATCCTAGAGACACAGGAAAGGAATGCGCCATCCCTGTCTCAAGTACCCAATACAGAAAGTCAAGACAATTTGTCTTCCATACATAAATATTCACATGAACTTTTGAGAGAAATACAAGAAGAGAAGTGGAGAAAGGAACAAGGAACCCATCCTCCTATTCAAGAAATAGACGATTTGCAAGAACAATTTCCCCAAGACATTCCCTCTATTTATGATGATGTAGAGGAAGAACAACTGAGTGAACACACAGGCTTTGAATCTAATTCGTTACAAGAATTACCTCAGTTCACAGGACCTTGGGAAGCAAAGTCTATTAGTATGAGAGCACCCACGATAATAGTGAGGAATGAAGAATCAGTAATCCCTAGAAACACGGAAGTGATCAAGAACACTAAAGTACAGTGTAACCTTACTCTGGAGGAGTTATTGAAGGTAAAACCAGAATTGTGGAAACATGTAGCAAATCAATTCCCCGAGCTTGCTACTACTCCCTCACAAATAGGATCACAAAATAAGGTACCAGAAATACCCGTAGAAAAGATTGGAGATGTAAGCGAAGGAGAGGAAGGTAACACTTATCTTCCGATAACCCATCAGGGCTACACCACGAAAGCCATCTTAGATTCAGGAGCCGGAGTAGCCATAGCTACCACCGCTTTATGGAAACATTGGGGTAAGCCAGCATTGAGACCCACCAGGATGAAGCTACAAATGGCTGACGGACACATAGAAAAACCATTAGGCTTACTAGAAGGAATATCACTCACCACTTGTGGTGTAGAATTTGAGCATACCTTTGCCATTTGTGATTTTAGTAAAAATCATGCTTATGAGATGATATTGGGACGACCATTCATGCGTCAGTTGCAAATTGTACAAGATTGGGGAACCAATTCTTTGTATTTGCAACATTTAGGAGTGACTACCAAAGTCAATCTTAAAGACTATTCGCATCGAGATGTACCCCCAATACAATGGAATACCATCCATAAGACACCAGTAGAGACGGAATCTGTGCACTCATTAGAATCAGATCCTTCTTGGTTGCATGAGGATACCCATTTATGGATGTATAAAGTAGCCAAACAAGAGGAAGAAAGGTTAGAAGCCAGGACCTTAGGTGCAGAACAACATCCACGAACCCTTCAAGACCCAGCTTATGCACCTGTAGTATTTCCAGACGAAGAGTTTGAACCCCATGGTTGGGCAGAAATCCTAGCAACCATGGATGTAGCCATCAATGAAGAACAATGGACACCCCACTGTGACGAGGATGGCTATGATATCTCAGTTTTCACGATAGAGCCAATCATGTGCGATGCAATTCTAGAAGAATGTGAACCTAACACTGATGCATTGGAGGATGCAAGCGATTTTGATTTAGAATCAATTATCATGGACCCACCCTTTGCATCAGAGGAAGAATATTTTTTCGAAGTAGAGACTCACACTCAGAGACACGAGGAAGTTATGAATGACGTGAGAATAGCCACTCAAGTGACTACCAAGAGTGAAGGCAAGAAAAGAAAGAAGAAAGAAACCATGTCAGAAAAAGAAGAATCTTTGTTTGAAGTACCCGAGAATTTCAAGAAATATGAAATCGAAGATAGAAGAATCATGGTACGAATGCCTAATAGAAAGGCGAATGACGGACAGGTATATGATAACCGAGAGAAAACTAAGAAAATAATAGTTGCTATCGAAGGAGAAGAAGAAAAATGTACATACATAGGGCATGATTTGACAACTGAAGAAGAAGAAGAGCTAGTTGCCCTATTGCGCGAATATAGAGATGTTTTTGCTTGGAGTTACAAAGATTTGAAAGGAGTAGAGCGAGATATATGTTCTCATAGAATCCCTATGACTCCAGATGCAAAACCTACGAAACAGAAACCTTACACGTACAATGATAATTACACTGCGAAGATTAAAGAGGAGATAGATCGATTGATAGAAGCAGGATTCATCTATGAAATTGAGCATACCGAATGGGTATCTCCCATTGTGGTAGTGCCCAAGAAGAATGGAAAATTGAGTGTGTGTATTAACCTTAAAAAAGTTAATGCCGCCACGATTAGAGACAGTTATCCTCTTCCTATCACAGAACATCTATTGGAAAGAGTTGCGGGCAAGGAAGTTTACAGCTTTCTTGATGGATTTTCAGGCTATAATCAAGTAGCCATTGCTCCAGAATGTTGGTGTGTGAAACACCACAAGAACCAAACTAATGTGGTATTAGAAGACCTCTATAACCATCATTAGCTTAGCAAAACTCAAAATGTAAATCTTCAACTCTGAACTTAGTGAAAAACAAAATTTCACTTCACAGAAATCTGCACCTTTTCTTCAAACCTTCAATCTGACCTGTATCAACTTGATCTTTGCAAAATCTTTTGATCATTTACTAAGAAAGGTTCTTGCTAATGTTCAGTAACATATAACAAGCAAAACTTTCAAGTAATAACTTCAAAATCTTCTGATTTTGTACCAAACTTTTCACTATGTCTGAAAACTGGAAATTGACTTCATCGATTTGACATACCTTCACTGTTAAGCTAATTTCTCTGAGTATGCGCCCCGTTTCTTAAAGATCTTTTGACCAAATGTAGTTGAGGATAGTAGCTTTAAAATGAGCTATCACTTACCAAAAACTTTACACCATACTTTGAGATCTGACCTTCAGAAGTTCAGACAAATGTGCGCTAGAAAAGTCGTAACTGTCAACTACCTTACATAGTCATATGAAATGACTTGGAACTCAATGTACAAGAGGAATTAGACTAAATCCTTCTACACAAACATGTGTTGATTATCAGAGAAGATGTGTACAAAATGGCTTGGCCTAATTTTGCTCATAGCCATGGAAAACTCTCTCAGACTCAGAAGTTTTCTCTCACCATCTCTCTTAGAAAATACACGACTTTTCTCTACTCACTCAGATTTCAAAAATGAGTTCTCTCCTACATGTTTTTGACTCAAATTAACTTATATACCTATGGTTTACATTCTTCTAGACTTGAACTCGTAAGTTTTGAAGACCAAATGAAAAACTAGACTCTAATTTTGCACTAATTTACAATAGTGAAATTGTCCCTTCACTTAGGCTTGATTTTCTGTAGGTCTTTTCTTCACTTCTTCTTTCCTCCATCATATGTCTTCATATGTCTTCATATATACATGCCTAATTAGTGAGTGAAGCCCCAACAGCTCCCCCTCAATCACTAATTAGCATAATTTGACTTCTTCACATAGTCTTCTTCTCTTTTATTCCTGCCATCTCCTTGAACCTACTTGTCTTCACTCCATCCAAGCTTTTTGTCATAATATCTGCAATCTGATCTTTTGTAGAAGTGTACACTACTTCAATCTCTTTCTCCATTACCTTTTTTCTGAGAAAATGATACTGTATTTCTATGTGCTTTGTCCTTGCATGAAATACAGGATTTGCTGCAAGATATAATGAACTCATGTTATCTCCATGAATGATGGGTATACCTTGATCAATTCCCAAGCTTTTGAATAATGTCTGCATCCATATGACTTCCTTTGCTGCTTCCACAAGTCCTTTGTATTCAGCTTCTGTTGATGATAAGGCCACTGTGTGTTGTTTCTTTGAACACCAACTCACAAGCTTATCTCCAGTGTATATCATGTAGCCATGAGTAGACCTTCTGTCATCTTGACTTCCTGCCCAATCTGAATCACTATAGGCTCTCAATCTTATATTTGATGTAAAAGGATAATACAATCCTTCTTTCAAAGTCCCTTTGATATATCTAAGGACTCTTTGACCTGCAATCCAATGTGGATCCTTTGGACAATGCATGAATTGAGAAAGAACACCAACTGCATAACTAAGGTCAGGCCTTGTTAGTGTAGCATAAATTAAACTTCCCACTAAAGATTGATACTTCCTCATGTCTTTGAATTCTGCACCATCATATCTACTGAGTTTATGATTGACTTCTAGTGGTGTTGATGCCTCTGCAATTCTCCATGTTAAACTTCTTTAGAAGATTCAAGAGATACCTTTCTTGTTATACATATATGCCATGTTCTGCATAAGTGATTTCCATTCCAAGAAAATATGACAATTTTCCTAGATCACTTATCTTGAATTCTCTTTCAAGTAGCTTCTTCACCTCCTTGATTCCTTCATTTGAGGTACCTGTAATTATAATATCATCTACATATATAAAAATGTAGATCATACCTTCATCTGTTCTTTTGATAAGTAAACTTGCATCTGCCTTTGAACTTTGATATCCAGGATCATTAAGATACTTTACAAGTCTATAACTCCAAGCTCTTGGAGCTTGCTTCAAACCATAAAGTGCTCTTCTTAACCTGCAAACATAATTTGGAAACTTATGATCTGCAAACCCTTGAGGTTGCTCCATGTAAACCTCATCTGATATATATCCATTCAAAAATGCATTCTTGATATCCAATTGACTCAATGTCCATCCTTTTGATGCTGCAATGGCAATGATTGTCCTTATGGTTGACATCTTTGCCACAGGACTGAATGTCTCATCATAATCTATGCCAAAAGTTTGAGCATAGCCTTTAACCACCAATCTGGCTTTGTATCTGGCTATAGTTCCATCTGCATGCTTTTTAACTTTGTAAACCCATTTATTTCCAATCACTTTCTTACCATTAGGCTTTGGGACAAGTTCCCAAGTTTTGTTCTCTTCAAGTGCATCAAACTCTTCCTTCATTGCTACTTCCCATTGTCTTTTACCCTTTGCTTCATCATAGCTTTGAGGTTCTTCATCTTCTTTAACCATGTAAGCATAATTTTTCTGAGTCAAGTAAGAAGTGTCATATGAATACCTTGTAGGTTGCTTCCTCATTCTGGTTGACCTTCTTGGTTCACACTCTTCATGTATATCTGGATGTACTTCTTCATCAAATATTGGTCCATCTTCATTCCTTCTATATGATCCAACTCTTGATGTGCTTGCTTGCATATGTTCTTCATCTCCATCTATCTGCATATGTGACTTACCTTTTGCATTCCTTCTTATCTCTTCTTCAAATGTTTCAAGGTCACAATCTTTATCTGCATACCAACTCTTCTGTTCATCAAAGGTCACATCTCTGGAAACAATAAAATGTTTAGTTAAAGGACTCCATAGCCTATAACCCATTTGCTTTTCATCATACCCAATAAACACATATTTTTCTGCCTTTGGTTCAAGCTTATGTCTGAGTTGTGATGGCACATAAGCATAGGCAATTGACCCAAACACTTTACAATGGTCAAGTGTTGGTTTCTTACCCCACCAAGCTTCATAGGGGGTCATACCATTCAAAGCTCCACATGGTAGCCTATTCACAAGGTATGTGGCTGTATTTACAGCCTCAGCCCAAAGATAATTAGGGCAATTCTTTTCCTTTAACATTGCTCTTGCAAATTCAACCAATGTTCTATTTCTCCTTTCTGCCACCCCATTATGTTGAGGTGTATACCTGCAAGTTATCTCTCTCTTGATACCTGCATTCCAAAGATAGTCATTAAATTCTTGGGAGAAGTATTCTCCCCCTCCATCAGACCTTATCCTCTTGAGTTTTTGACCTGTAACTCTTTCTGCATAAGCATGAAAATGTTTGAAGGCTCCAAATACTTCTGATCTTTCTTTTAGAACATAAAGGGTTATCCACCTTGTAGCATCATCAATAAATAAAACATAATACCTAGATCCATTTATTGATCCTTCTTTTGTTGGTCCCCATACATCTGTATGTATTATCATATGTTGATTCTTCACATTTGGTAGCCCCATTACAGATTGGTTCTCCACCATAGTTTTGATTCCTCTTTCATTGAAATGTCCCAATCTTTTATGCCAAAGATCTAACTCTGTAATTACTTCATCACCATGTGTGATTAGGGCTTGACCAACATTTCCTTGTACTTTGAGAGTAAAAAGTCTACCTTCCTTCTTACCACAAACAATGGGTTTGTATGCATCCTCTGGATCTTCAACAAATACCCCTTCATTTGTAAATCTGACTTGAAAACCTTTTTCCACTATTTGTCCAACACTAATCAGATTCTTTGGTATTGTTGGAACATACAAAACATTTGTTAATAAATCAGCTCCACTCCTGCACTTCACTTTTCCAATTGAATGCACATTATGTTTTGTATTGTCACCTGTTTGTACTGTATGACTTGAATTGCCTTCTTCCAATTCTGACAATAATTCTATATTACCTGACAAATGATTTGAACAACCAGAATCAATATAAAATACCTTGAGATCCTCCTTCTCTGATGAACTTATTGAATTCATCATCAATGTTGTATGGTTGTCATTCTGTGTATCATTTGCATAATTGTAATATGTGGTGTTGTATGATTGGTTCTGATTCCAATTTCTTCCACCACCTCTTCCATAACTTCCTCTTGAATTTTGTCTTCCTCTTTGAAATTGATTCTGAAACCTTCCACCTCTTCCTCTGCCATTGTTGTTCTGATTTTGACTTGCTCCTTGTTGATTATGCCAACAATCATATGCTAGATGATTGCTCAATCCACAAATCCAACATGTCTTCTTGTTATTGTTCTGATTACCTCTACCTCTTCCATTTCCTCGACCTTTACCTCTGCCAAAACCTCTTCCTCTTGCATAATTTGCTTGAGTTGTTGACTCTTCTTCATCCTTTGCTTTGCCTTTATCTCCTTTCTTTTTGTTCTTCACATACATTGCAGAACTTTGACCTTTGTCTCCATCTGACTTCAAGTCTTGCTCAAATGTGAGCATCAATCCAAGTAATTGATTCAGTTCTGGCACATAATGGTTTAATGAGAGTTCTGTTGAAAGTACAAAGGGCTTCCATCTCTCATCACCTCTTAACCCTGCAAGTAATTGTGCTATCAACCTATGATCTTCAATATCCTCATCAATAGATCCAAGGCTATCTGCCAAGTCCTTCATCTTAGTGACATTATCACTAATGCTCTGATTTTGCTTTTTCTTGAATGTGGTGAACTCTGACCATAAGCTAGCTTTCCTAGCTTTAGTAGTGTTTTGGAAGTGGTCTTCCAAAGCATTCCAAATATCTTCAGCTGTTTCTAAACCTCTGATGTGTGGCAACAAATGATCTGTAATAGTGTTGTATATATAAGCTCTTGCACTTGCATCTCTCTTCTGCCATAACTTCAAAGCTTCTAGCTCTTCCTTTCTTGGATGACTTTCATCTTCAAATTTAGGCTTCTCCTCTTCACCTGTCACATATACCATTAGATCCTTACTCATAAGTAAGGCTTCCATCCTCATTACCCAAGTAGGATAGTTATCTATGTCCAATTTGTCAATGGACACATGATCTGCCATGGTATCCTTGCTTCTGCTTCAACCTGTAAGTGTAAGGTTAAAGAATGATACCTTTTGTAGACCTTTACCCTTGGAAGTAACTTCGAAACAATCTTTTGATGACTTTTGTTTGTTGAACACCTCAGCTTCCTCCTTCTTTGATAAAGAACTCTTCAATTCTTCTTGTATCTGCTCTCCTTTTACTCTCGAGGACCTTATCTGCTCTGATAGCACTTGTTAGTGTGTGAAACACCACAAGAACCAAACTAATGTGGTATTAGAAGACCTCTATAACCATCATTAGCTTAGCAAAACTCAAAATGTAAATCTTCAACTCTGAACTTAGTGAAAAACAAAATTTCACTTCACAGAAATCTGCGCCTTTTCTTCAAACCTTCAATCTGACCTGTATCAACTTGATCTTTGCAAAATCTTTTGATCATTTACTAAGAAAGGTTCTTGCTAATGTTCAGTAACATATAACAAGCAAAACTTTCAAGTAATAACTTCAAAATCTTCTGATTTTGTACCAAACTTTTCACTATGTCTGAAAACTGGAAATTGACTTCATCGATTTGACATACCTTCACTGTTAAGTTGATTTCTCTGAGTATGCGCCCCGTTTCTTAAAGATCTTTTGACCAAATGTAGTTGAGGATAGTAGCTTTAAAATGAGCTATCACTTACCAAAAACTTTACACCATACTTTGAGATCTGACCTTCAGAAGTTCAGACAAATGTGCGCCAGAAAAGTCGTAACTGTCAACTACCTTACATAGTCATATGAAATGACTTGGAACTCAATGTACAAGAGGAATTAGACTAAATCCTTCTACACAAACATGTGTTGATTATCAGAGAAGATGTGTACAAAATGGCTTGGCCTAATTTTGCTCAGAGCCATGGAAAACTCTCTCAGACTCAGAAGTTTTCTCTCACCATCTCTCTCAGAAAATACACGACTTTTCTCTACTCACTCAGATTTCAAAAAAATGAGTTCTCTCCTACATGTTTTTGACTCAAATTAACTTATATACCTATGGTTTACATTCTTCTAGACTTGAACTCGTAAGTTCTGAAGACCAAATGAAAAACTAGACTCTAATTTTGCACTAATTTACAATAGTGAAATTGTCCCTTCACTTAGGCTTGATTTTTTGTAGGTCTTTTCTTCACTTCTTCTTTCCTCCATCATATGTCTTCATATGTCTTCATATATCCATGCCTAATTAGTGAGTGAAGCCCCAACACAGAAGATCAACACAAGACGGCATTTGCCACTGAATGGGGCATATTTGCATTTCGTGTGATGCCATTTGGCTTAACAAATGCACCCGCCACTTTCCAGCGACTCATGTGTCATGTTTTTAAGGAATTCTTACGCAAGAGTTTGGAAGTTTATGTCGATGACTTATGTGCTCATTCAAATGTAAGACAGACGCATATCCCAGAGTTAAGACAAATATTTGACAAATGTCGAGAATATCAGGTTTGTTTGAACCCACAAAAATGCGTCTTCATGGTCAGATAAGGCAAAATTCTAGGACACATTGTGTCAAAAAATGGAATCTCTACGGATGAAGAAAAGGTGAAGGTAATTGCAGATTTACCTAGACCAACTAATGTGAAAGAGGTACAGGCATTTATGGGCCATTGCGGTTATTATAGGAGATTCATACACATGTATGCAATCATAGCCAAGCCTTTGTACTCTCTTTTAACCAACTTTGAATGGACAGATGAATGTGAAAATTCATTCAATGAACTTAAACGACGCTTGTGCTCAGCATCTATATTGACAACCCCAGATTCGAGTAAGCCATTCCATGTACATGTGGATGCATCCAATTACGCCATAGGATGTGTGTTAGCACAACCCACGAATGAAGGTAATATAGATCTCCCCATAGCTTACGCGAGCAGACAATTGAACGCAGCAGAAAGAAATTACACCACGACGGAACGAGAAGGATTAGGGATGATCTACGCAGTAAAGAAGTTTAGACACTACTTGTTGGCCAACAAGTTCAAGTTCTTTACAGATCATCAAGCCCTATTGTACTTAGTCAACAAGCCATGTAACACAGGACAACTAATACGTTGGTTTCTATTACTCATGGAGTACGATTTTGAAGTAGTAGTCAGGAAAGGAAAGACACATCTTAGAGCTGACCACCTTTCAAGATTAACCTCAGGAGAAGCTCCTCAAGGAGTAGTGGATGAGTTACCAGATGCGTACTTGTTTAACCTTGAGATAGCACCAGAATGGGCTAAACCTATAGTCCCTATTCTGACATACGGACCCAAGAATCCTAGGATAAAGATCAAAGAAGGAGAGATTACCAAGTCTCAGAGATACCAAATAATAGCAGGAAGCATATATAAACAGGATAATCAAAAGATTCTTGCTTGTTGTGTAGATGAATCAGAACATGCGAATTGGTTGCAATTAGCACACATAGGTGCATTAAAGCAACATCATTCCAAACATTGAACATTACAGACTCTGCATAGATTAGGACTATATTGGCCTACGATGGAAGCAAATGTCTACAAGTTGTGTAAAGAATGCCATGTTTGTTGTGAAAGACCACCAGTAGAGCATACTACACTATATCATGTGTCTCTCACACCAGACTGGAGTGAACAATTAGTGACATACTTGAGGACGAAGACATTCCCTCAAGGAATGACTTTAGCACGACAACGTAGTCTAGAGCAGGAAGCTCACGACTATTCACTTATTGTCGATAACCTATACAAAAGAGGACGAGATGGATATCTAAGACAATGCGTTCATGAGAGCGATTATCTGAGCATACTAGAGACTGCACACCAAGGTGTTGCAGGTGGTCATTTTGGACCCGATAGGATAATCAAAGCCATCCTCTTTGCAGGATTATGGTGGCCCGCTCTTCACATGGATGCTCATACCTATGTCAAGAGATGTGATGTGTGCCAAAGAACTCAGTTTCCTACTCACAGAGATGAAATGCCATTGAAACCCATGATGGGCAGACGTGCATTTTCAAAGTGGGGTATAGACTTTGTAGGACCCATTAACCCCCCTGCAAAAGGTACACATGCTGAATACATTATTGTTGCCACTGATTATCTTACGAAATGGGTAGAGGCAAAAGCCACGAAAAAGAATGATGCACACACAACTGCAAAATTCTTATTTGAGAATGTCTTTACAAGATATGGATTGCCTATAGAGTTAGTGAGCGATCGAGGCACTCACTTTCTAAACCAAGTCATTGAATATTTGTTACAGGATTTTATGGTGATTCACAAGAAATCCGCACCATATCATCCTCAGGCCAATGGTCAGGCTGAAAGCACTAATAAGATCCTTTGTAACGTACTGACGAAACTCGTGAACAACAAACGTTCAGATTGGGACAAACAGTTACACCACGCTGTTTGGGCATATCGAGTGGCCTACAAGACCGTACTCAATGCAACTCCCTTTCAGATGGTTTTTGGTCAGAATGCTGTGCTTCCTTTGGACTTCTTGATACCGACCCTTAAGGTTGCACAAGAACATCAGTGGACCGGCCATGAATTATCAGCAAGAATAATGGACTTGGAACGATTAGGAGAAACCAGGCTAAAGGCAGCAGCAGGAATATATGCAGCGAAGAAGTGACAGAAAGCATATTTTGATGCGCATGTGAAAGATAAAGGCCTAAAAGAAGGAGATTTAGTTCTAGTATATACGCTAAAGCAACACGCACGTAAGTTAGAAAAGCGAGGTTATGGACCTATGATCATTAACAGACTCTCAACAAGTGCAGTACAATTAGCCACTTTAGAAGGAGATATAATGCCTAATTATATTAGTGGCTATAGAGTCAAGCTATATCAGGAACCTCTTATGAGGATATGCTTAGACGACTCACGTTGGCAAAGAAGCGTAAGGAGGAAGAAAATAGAATACGAGCGAAAGCTCAGGCAGAAGCAATAGAACGCATTAAACGCATGAAGTTAAGAAGACAAGGACTAGGGAGAGAACATTATAACCATCTGGAAACTACACACAGATACCCCATGGCCATGTGTCAAGTAAAGTCAACCACTCATCCTAGCATAGTGGACAGGAGACCATTCATTACAGTTAGGCTAGAGCACGGCAACCCTTGCCAAGAGCTCAGGGCTTTAATTGACTCAGGTGCTGCGACTAGTGCGATTAGATGGTCCCACTATAAGGATTCAGGAAAAGAAATGCGGCCAATTGAGGCATACCTCATAGGCCTAGGAGGCATGGAAACCCCTTGCATGGGTGAGGTGGACCTTCCTATCCTCATCAAGGATGTGACCATGACAGCGAAGCTACTAGTGTGCCATGATGACGACCTGATAGAACCCCTAATCCTTGGCCAAGATTGGCTATACGATCACTCAGTGGACCTAAATCTTAGACAAGGCTCCTTACAGATTGGAACCTTAGAACAGAAGCGAGTGATACCGCTTGACTTCCCTAATTGCATTCCGATTGAGGTTTGTAACCCTAGACCCTATGAAACGCATGCGACGGAAGACTGGAAGATATTTGGTCAGATCAGTCACGTTACGTCTACTCCAACCCACTCGGGCTTAGCTAGGGACAGTTGTCAATCAGAAGGACGACAGGAGATCTTCCTTGGGGCTTCCTGCAAACTAGAAGGGGCAGCTACCCAACCGCTAGGGCAGATGAACACAATCAGCGGTCAGGTGGGTTGCATCAGCGGCCAAATGAGCACAACACCCTGCGGTGCTCATCCTTCCAAACTTGCTGCGGACTGGCCTAGATTAAAGATAAATAACGAATCACTTCCTAATGGGCAGGTCACGCAAGTGTTGGATCTCCCTTCTTTTCCAAAGCAGAGCGTCCAATGGACCTCTCAAACCCAACCACGAACGAGTCAACCACAACAGAGGAACCCAGACCGACGACACCACCAGACAAGGCAAGGAAAGCAGCAGTATCAGCATCACAGAACAAGTGGCACGAAACAAATATGGGTGCCAAAAGGACAGCAACCACAGGCTATTGGCAACACTGTAGACGAGATCAGGACAAAGTTTCAACAGAAGCAGAGTCAGCATCCAAAGTCCCCTCGATGTTCTTCTACAAGTACAAATACTCGACAGATTTGGATCGCCAAGAAATACCTTATCCATAGACCCACACCCATGCAGATTTGGGTACCCAAACAATGTATTATAGCCCAACTCTCTAGCCATGTAATATATACCCCTCCAAAACCTTTTCATCCATCAATACCACCAAACCCGATACCACTTTTTGTCCCTCAGCAGAAACATACCACCCACTCCAAGACTCTTAGGAAATGGATACCAAAACATATCCGGACGTCTTCTTGTA
This sequence comes from Ceratopteris richardii, assembly GCA_020310875.1. Lineage (NCBI taxonomy): Eukaryota > Viridiplantae > Streptophyta > Polypodiopsida > Polypodiales > Pteridaceae > Ceratopteris > Ceratopteris richardii. Next base: position 4,469,480 of record CM035438.1, read on the forward strand.
CCCCCTTATCTAACAATTCTCCCACCCCGTTTAAAATCCACCCTTGTAATAATTCACCCTCAACCAAACCTTGTATAAATTCATACACCCAAACCCCACATCATGCATAATAAAAGCTCATCAAGAATTGTAGGCATAATCTGAACCATGTAGGTGTCTAGAGACCTGCATTAGCTCTGCAAAAAGATCATTGCATCAATCACTTCACGACACTTGGCTACATGGGTTACACATCGGTTATGGAAAGGGATTGCGGTCTCACCTTAATGGGATCATAATTAATTTCCATGCTAATGTGTTAATCTTTTGTAGCATATCTTTTCTGTTAGCTTGTCAGTCATCATGCAAACCGAAGCAGGACCATCAGAAGCTGGCCCAAGCACACCAATGGCCAATATTGGAGAATTACTCGCGGAATCTTATCCTACGATGCAACCACCAGAGTTTCAAGGTTTTCTAGGACCTATGCCAATCGATGATCCTCCTAGAGGATATACTGAGAAGATTCATGGTAATTCTCATTGGTTCCAAGGCCTAGCAGGACCATTGGCAGACGCTGATTTCATATTTCAGGCCAATTTGGCATTTGATCTTCGCACATGGACCAAGTACCAGTTCTTGTCAAGAGAATTTGAAGGACTACATAATACACAAGATCTAACGCACGTTTGGGCACGAGCGGGATTTACAGAATATTTCAGCGACCCTCTGCCTAAACCCGATTTTTACAGATGTTTTTACTTGGTAACCACCTTAACAGCTTCAGAAAACAAGGATCTACCTGGCACATTCATGTTACCATCCTTGGTAAATGATCCTCCATTCAGAAGGTTTTATTTGTCTAAAGATTTAATTCGCGCAGCTCTGAAAATACATGGAACACACACTCCGACGGAGAGAGAACGGCTAGTCCCAGAGCAGATGAAACGTGGTGACGTAACTAAGTGGGAGGATATTTCAGCTATAACCCCTGAGCTTTCCAAGCCATTACGGATATGCATGCAGCACTTTGCTTTCCTAGCTCAGGATCGTTTTACCATGCCCCACAAGAGAATCTGGTTTGGATTGTACTTAGCATGTACTGGACCGCAAACGGTTGATCTAGCCAGCTGGATAATTGATCAGCTCTATTTGGCACAACATAGGTGGGAGCGAAAGAAGGTAATCAATGGGTGCTGCGCCCTCACCAGGATCATATATATGTGCTTGGCGTATGACTTACCAATTGAGCGTGCCATGACCAGTGAGGAACTGAAAGCATTTAAAGGCACCACTAGGAAGGCTAGAAAGTCTAGCAAAGGCAGAGCCGGAAAGCGGATGAGAGGTACTATCCCGTGCCTACAAGTCCCAGAATCACCCTCACCACAACCATCTCCAGAGCAGTCACCAACAGCAGCCACTCCCACGGTACCACCAATTCGTATACGGTTATCAAGACCAGTTACGCCGGAGGGCACCACTAGTACTGTTGCACCCCAAGCAGCCACAACCACAGAACCTATCACCACAGCAGCTGAACTTCCAACCACTATTGGTGCGGAAGCTTTCTCTTTTCCCGTACCCCATTTAGAAGCAGGACAAGCAGAGCCACTGGACCAAACTTTTGATTTTCAGATGCCTGATGCATTCTCCAATGAATTCCAGTTTTCAGAAGGACAATTGTTTTCTCAAGAATTTGAAAGGCCTAGCTACCCTACCACACCCAGGGATCAGCCACAAGGACAGATCGTGTCCAGCTCTGATGACGAAAGAACAACAACCGATGACGACGAAGGAGACGACGAAGCTAGCCAGGGAACTCAGGAATCCCAAGAGCACGAACAGACAGACGGTCAAGGCCAACAAAGAGACACACATGGTGATACAAGTACCCATGAAGATGAAACTTACGAAGCAGCAGCTTACACACTAGCTATCAAGAAGTTGTATAGAACTATGGAAAAAGTTTGGGCACGCAAAAAGCTGACAGAGGAAGAGAGTCAAGCAATAATAGAACAAGAACTTGTCACAGGCGGATTCGAAGACGCATACATCAAAGGATTCAGAGAGTTAGTCAAATCAGTAGGCTCCAACGAAGCACTCAGGTACTTGCAAAGAAAGCCACTACCACAGTTTGACCCCCGCAGAGTACCACTACTTTCAAAGCCCGGCGAATACATTCGTGTACCAACAGGAGCACAGTCTTCTGAACAAGCCAGGGAGGCACGCCTCGTCCCCGAAAGTTCGTTGGTTGCAGAAACCATCTTTGTAGATTCCCCACCCCGCGCTACAGCTGTACAAACCTCAGTAGTCACTGAAGTACCGACCACCCCAACCGCTCCTCTCTCACCGCCCATCCCTCCAGCCTCCCCTATTCACCCTCCTTCCCCCCGACTATCATCTTCATTCGCCGGTGGCGTTGCAGAAATTGTCTTTACGACCACTCATCCCACAATTCCTGCACCCATCAGCCCTAGTCTACCCCCTCCCACACCCACCTTTCTATCCAACCCATTCCTCCATCCATCTTTTCCATCTTTCCCCACAACTCCACGACCCCTTTTCCCATTCCCACCTCCATTAACCTTCTCCCCAGTCTCACCTCCCCGACCCACTGTAACCCCTCTTTCCCCTTTCCACCAAGCTGCTCCAGCCAGCCCCCCTATAAATTACCCCTCAACCTTTGTAAATCCCGTATTTACACCAGCACGAGTACCCACGATCACACCCATATTCACGGTCACCGCACTAGATACGTCCACTGACATGGACATCTCACCACCCACTGCACCATCACTCACTTCACTCACGGCACGAACATTTTTAGGCACATCACAATTTTCAACAATCACTACATCATCCACCTTCCCACCCCCATTCCCCATTCCCGTTGCATCTACACCAACTGCATCTTCATTTAGCACCCCATTAATACTATCACCCACTGTAGATAATGCATTCCAACAGATGTTCATGTGTATGACGCAAGTCAGAGATGAGTTCACATCTCTTGGTGATAATTATCAACAGCTACAGAGGACAACCAATGACTTACAGTCGCAGCTTAATTTATTGTCTATTGAGAATGCCTCTCTGAACACCCGCTACCAGGAATTACGCGAGGCCTATCACAAATTGGAACTAGAAAGCGAAGAAAAGACCAAGGAAGCCACTGCTGACCTGGATAACTTATTAAGAGCCCAGACAGTCTGCAATGCAACGCTAACACGCAACATGGGCTTACTACAAAGACACCTAGCAGCCGCCAAGGAAGAAAACCAGCGCTTACAGGATCAAAACCGAGAAAACTTAGAAGCAGCGCTCGACCACTGTTTGTTATTGACTTTGGAGTTGTCCTCTCCAATCATGAAGTACAAAAGAATCAACAAATCATCTTTATTTTGTCAATCGTGGGAATATCCATAAGACCACAGCCCCTTCTAGATGATAGATTCATAGAAATAAGAGATTGATGGCTGGAATTCTGAGAAAATGAAAATGAAGAGGAAATATCTAGGGTTTACCTTATCTAGAGCAAATCTTCATCATTTTCTATGATCTTTGTGTCTAATTCATGTTATTTTCTCATCAGAATACAAATATGAAATCAGAATTGGAAAATATCACCTGTATCACAGAGACGAGACAATCGCGATTCTGTACCAGTAGACGATTTTCACATTTCTGCAACATTCTTCAATCCTTCTTCACTCAATACATCAGTAATCATCTCTCTTCATACATCTTACTCAGCATTACACAAATGAAATTCACAAATCTCCATGATAAAGCAAGAAACAAGCTCCCACATCAAAGGAAACACACACAATAGGAGAAAACACGATTTCAGCAGAAACTCTCTCTTCTCTATTGATACCATGTACAAATGACTAACCAACCTCTCCAAAATAGAGAAAATTGACTTATATACATTTTCAAGTGTCCTCTTTCACACTTGAATTTTGGTCCTTTCCTCTATTATTCTAAAAATATGCTATCTAAGAGTTTCCAAAAATTCTAGAAAAAATACATAAGATTTTATCCTACATAAGGAGGACTCTTCCTTATTTTTACAACAATTGCATAAATATTTCTACAAATTTCTATCATTTTACAATATTTTTCCTTCAAAAAAGGTTTCCAAAAATGCATCTTCCAACATCCTTCCCCTCCTAAGCCTTTCGGCTCCTGACGAAAGATTTTCCTGCTCCTCTGCACTGATCACTTCTCTTCATTTCTTCTTTCTTTGATATACTTGTGACAGCAAATCATGACTTTTTCTTTCTGTTACATTTAGATGGTTGACCATCTCGAATAAAGCCTTTCTCCACTGTACTGCAGCTTCAGGTTTATCTATGACATCCTTTTTCAAGTACTCTGTGTAAGCAGCTTCATATGCTGTAAGTCTGGACTTGGTAACGACTGATAGGTTTCCAAAAATCTCTGACTCCCTCTCAAAAAATCCATAATCGAAGGCATCTTCAAAAATCTGTAAATAATGGCTACCCAAAAATATAATTCTACTGTAGTAGGCCATCAGACAGATCCTATCAGGTGTCTCACTTAGATCAAATAATAAGGCATCCGTAGGAGAATTGAAACCAATGTAATTCAAAACTCTAACATATGTATCTGTATATGTTTCTATACAAGCTAGAAGTACCCTCATTATTTTGATAAGTAATATGCAAGCAGGGTCATTAACATCTTTATACATAGCTATGACTGAATCGGTAGTGTTCACCATATAACTCTTTGTAGGCCAAGTTCCTGCCTTTGGACTTGCTATCTTAGGGAAGTTTAACCATTTAGCTGGGATCTGACCTTCTTTTCTTCTCTTCCAAAAAACAGTCCATTCTCTTCTTCTGGCAACTGGGCAATAAGCTGGATTGATCTTTAAATGCAGAGGTGCCTCTTTCCAGATTTTCCTACATTCCTTATTGGCATCCAGCCACTTATTTCTCCATTTGGGATTTGCTCTTTCAAATAACTCCTTCGTGACATTAATATCTTCTTCATACTCAAGGTATTTGTTTGAAGATAACCCTACTCTGGCCAATTGATAATTCTTTATACTCTCCAACATCATACAGAAGGGTATTCCTAATCCATCTGCAACCCAATGATGCTGATCTGGATTAATGCCTTTATTCAGAGCAAAGGTAACTATTTGATCTTCATACTCATCATGCATTTTTCTGATAAATTCCATTCTTGACTCTCTACTTGTCAGCAATTTCTTTACAAAATCCTCTGAATATTCTTCTTCTGATTTTCTGTCTGCTGGTTCATTGTCATGTTGTATTCCCTCAATATTGTCTACCCCATGTTCTTCTGCATGTGTGGTTTCCACATGTGTCTCTTCCTGGATTTGTGGCTTATTCAACTTCTTCTGTAATTCTTCTATAGTCAACATCAGACTCCCATTCTGTTGTGCCCATAATTCTCTTTCTTTTTTCCACTCATTCCGTTCCTTTTCCCTCTTTGTCTGCCACTCATTTCTTTCCTTTTCCATATCCAGGTGTAGCTTATTATAGCCTCTCATAGATGTAGCAGCATGTGTACTAGCCTGCCTTTCTAATTCTTTGGCTCTTTCAATTCTCTTTGTAATTCCTGAATCTCTTTGAGTAATCCTTCCTTTTCTCCCTCTGTCATCTGGACTGTCTGACTTTCCTCCTTCAATTGCCCTTCCTCCAATAGTAGCTTATTGATTTCTTCATTAGCTTTAGTCAGAATCTGATAGGAAGTTTGTAGAGTTCTATATCTCCCCTTAATCGTTCTCAATTCTTTTTCCAATTTATCGTTCTGCTCTGTTAGTTGCATACTCTTCTCTTCCAAGTATTGAATCTTGTTTTGCTTCTGTACTTCCAGCTCTTCCAAAGCAATTATTTTATTGGAAAACTCCTCATTCTTCTCTTGCACCTTCCTTAGTTGCTCTGCCATATGCTCCTTTTCCCTTTTATGCTCTTTAATAATCATACTGCCTTTTTCAAATTCCGACTCTGCTACCATCCCTGAAATGATCATATTTCGGCTTGAGGGTCTGAACTGTTCAATATTATTCATAATGAGTTGACATGCTGATCTAATACTCTTTGGGATTCTTTCCAGTCCTCCTTCTATTGCTATTTGTTTGGTTTCTAGTTGTTTGTCCTCTTTGCATTCACTCTCCTCTTCCTCTTCTCCTTCATATTCTATAATTTTAGCCTTCTTTTCTTCATGGCTTGGCTGAGTGTCCAATATTTTTAATTCTGCCATGTCTTCTTGAACACCTGAACTCTTTTGCTCCAAAACATCTGAGATGAGCTTTATTTCTTGTACCTTTTCTTTCTCCAACACCTGTTGAGTCTCTTTAGAAAGATGTCCTTCCTTTGTTTGCATCTCCTTCTCTTGGCTTAGAGTTTCCTGCAACTGGTTATATTCAGTTTCTTGAACAGAATTTTCCTGACATTCACCTGCTTGTTCTTCCTGTCTTTCCTTTTCCTGTGCTAGAACTGTTCCAGTTACTTCCAAATCTTTCACCTGATCATTACTTCTTTCCTCTTTGTGTTCTTCTTCCTGTTCATCACTGTGCATGAGGTCCATTGCTACCTCTTGTTCTTGATCCTCATTGGATGTAAATTCCTCATTGCTCTTCAAATCATGCAGCACATCCTTTATACTCTGAATGATCTCCTTTTCCACTACTTTCCCTGAAACCTTTTGGACATTGCCTTCTTCAAATATTTCCTCTACTTCCTGTAGTGGATCTTGATCTATGCCTTTTTGTTCTATGACTGAGCTGCACACTTGTGCCTCCCTAGCTATTTCTTCTATGCTCCCATCCAGTTTAAAGTAGGTCTGTGAGGGTTCTGTCCATAGGGATTCCATCCCAATATGCACTATTCCACAACGAACTTCTTCCCTTATTTCACTTGCTTGTTCTATCATTACTGCTTTTCCCTTCATTATCCTTCTTTCATCTTCCAGACTGAGCTGTTTTTCTGCCTGTTCCTGAATTGGTTCCTCCTGAGACTTCTTCTTCAATTCCTCAGGTGTCTTTTGTTTCTCAGAGGTCTGTATGATGACATTAGGAGTATTTGGTATTGATAAATTTAAACTCTTTAACAGGAAACTCTCAATATCACTCTCAGAATCAGATGAGAAGTGTGAAGGTCCTCCTTTTTTTGGTTCTGTGGGTCTTGATACTTCTTCCACAATGGATGGCTTCTGTGTTTCTTCCATGACTACTTCCTCCCTCTCTTTGATAACAGTTTCAGCTATGGATTTACCCTTTCCCTTCTTGGTCAATTTCTTCTTTTGTACTGGTTTCCTTGGAACCTTCTTTTTTACCACAACAGTGGTTCTGGTTTCTGGAGGTCCTTGTAATTGCTTAAAATAAGCCAACAACTCCACTTCTTTCCTGACAAACACCTCCTCAGTTTCCGCTGTCATCATTTGATCATGGAGTGCTTCATAGTGCTCCACCTCCTCCTAAACCCAGTCTGTAGCTTTGCATGAATAGTCTTCCAACATTTTTTGGTATTGTGCTTCATACATAGCTCTCTTGTTATTCCCTTGGGTTAGATAGGTGTATAATTGCTCTTTGCTTGTTTGGGGTGGATGTGGTTCACTAGAGGCTTGAACCTGCTTCTGTGCCTCCTCATGTTCCTCTTTTGTGGCTTCCTCCATTTCTAGTTCCACCTTCCTTGGGTCCAACCTTCTTTTCTTTACAAGAATTACTTCCTCAGATATCATCTTCCTTTTCATACCTGTTCCCCTCATGCGGGTTTGTCCTTCTGTTTCTCTTTCAGTCATTTTCCTTGGAGGACTCTTGATTCCAACCATAAGATTCCTGAAATACTGTGCTTCTGGAGCCAATTTCAGTTGATCTTCCATCCCTAGAACATGATAAATGATTCTGGTTAAGAACTGGGCCCCATTCATGAACTTCTTCTGTTCCTAGTGTTTTGCTGCTTCCTTTAGCTGTTCATGGATGTACGGTGAGACATCCATTACTCCAAAAGGTTTGGTTCTGTCCTTGTTGTTGAACATCAATAATGTCACTGACTTATGTGGTATTGTGTATCTTGGTAGTTTTGGAAAACAAAAATACTGTAAAAACATCCTTACCGCATATTCCTCATTCTCCCTTCCTTTGAAATCAGTGAATTTTACATATCCTGTGTAAGTTTCCTTATTCTTTTTGACAAAACTCGGGTCAAGTTTGGTTCCCATTGTGTAGAATTGTAGTGCTACTCTGATATGTTCTCCCTTGATAGTGATACCTACTTCCTGGTTATCCTTGTTTTTGACTTTGCATCTGAAATAGGCATCATTTCCTCTTCCTATTTCTGTCAAACTGTTCATTACTTGTGATACCCTCTCAAAGTCAATGAAAAAGATAGGCTCCTCCAATATTCTGTGCAGCCCTACTGCCTTCCATCTTTTCATATTAACTGCCACTCTTTGGAACCTGTAGAACTCCTGGCACAACATTGTATACTTGTATCCTCCTACTCCCACTGTAAATATGTGTTGGCCAATGATGTTTAGGGTCTCCTTAAGTTCCTTCACCACCTTCTCAGCCTCTAGAATTTCTGGCTCATCATCTGACTCCAGGTCCACTTGTTCCTCCACAGTTTCACTGTCCAGAAACCAATGTCCTTTGGACAAAGTTACCGAATCTGCTCTGAAGTCATGGATTTGTAATTCTTTCGTATTCACCATCCTGTATTTGTAACATACAAAAGAAGAGAAAACACTCCACCCATATAAGTCACAAAAATCCAGAAAAATTAATGTTTTCTTTTGGAATATTCTTGCCATGAAAATAAAGAAAGAAAGTCTTCCAAATAAATTTTGCTTCTTCAAAAGACTCAATTAAAGTGATCATTACAGGTGTAGCAAGATGTCTAATGTGCTTCCTTTAATTGTCACTTCCTTGCTTGTTATTCCTTTTCAAAAAGATAATAATTTTTGAAGAAAGAAATGATGGAAACAATGATTAATGAAAAAACAACTTCAAAAAAATAGAAATCAAAGATGATCATAGAAAATTGAAACAAAATAATACAAATTTTCCATAATAATTTACTTTCCTCCTCCCTATATCTTGCTTTGTGCTTTATAAATTTAAAAACAAAATAAAATACACACTGTGTCCATTTTTTTTTTTTTTTTGCTCTGTCCTCCTTTTCTTCCCCTCCTAATTCTCTTTTAAGGGGAAAAGGTTTAAAAGAAAAATACTTTTGTCATCCTTCTCTCTTTTTTTTTTTTAATATTTTGTTCTGAAATTTTGAAGATAGGTCAAATGTGGATGATCTTTCTGCCATTGACATAATTCTGATTTTTTTACCCAATAATGTTTAACTGCAATTGTCCTTATGTCATCCAAACATCCATGCTTCCCATACCAACATTTTGTAGCATTTTTTGGTCTCCATACCCATTTTGCTCTAACTTCTTGTTTTAATGAGTAATATCGGTGTATGCCTTCTTTCCATGTCCCTCTTGTTCTGATTTGTTGATGTTTCAAATTAGGCAATAAGTGTCTTCCTCGTTTTGTCTCACCATTCTTCTCTACTCCTGAATTCTCTTGCTGGTTTTGATTGTAAGAAGCTTGATCATTTTGTAGTGGCAATATGTCCCTGTCCTTCATTGAGAAAGTAAATCCTTCCATATTTGGGTCATGAACATCTAGATGAACTTCCTGTTTTTCATTACTTAGAAAAAACATTAAAAATTTTTTGTCATTTATGGTCAAACTGAGCTTCATTTTTTCAAAGTTCAAAATAACTTTACCTAGTTTGAGCCAGGGTTGTCCCAAAATCAATTTTTCAGTCATCAAATGATCTGGCCACTCTTCACAATCTATCTTCATATATTCATTATTAAATTTAACTTTAATAACAAGTGAAGACAAACTCTGAATCATTTTTCCTTCTAATGTTTTAATCAACATTCTGCTTTTATTCCTCTTTATGCTAAATTTATTTACCAAGGCTGAAGTGATCAAGTTCACTTGAGCTCCTGAATCTATCAAAACCCTTATGTTTTCATTTTGATGATCCATTTCTATCACAGGCAAATGTTCTCTTTGTTTTAGAGTGCTTTCACATAAACACACCTCCTTAAGTTCTTTCATTTTTCTTATTCTCTCCTTTGCTTCTTGTTGAGCCTCCTTTCTGATGTCTTCTTCTTCTTTTTTCCTATTTTGAGCCTTTTGCAGTCTTCTCCATTCATCAGTAGTTAATGGACACTCATACCTCTTAACTCTACATCCACTTATAAAATTTGGCATGATTTCTCCATCAATGTTAGCTAATTGAATGGCTCCACTCTTGCTTATCTTATGTATAATGTATGGCCCATGACCTTTCTTTTGAAATTTTTTCTGATGCTCCTTGACTGTGTATGCCAGAACCAAGTCTCCTTCTTGAAGATCTTTTTCTTTTATATGCACATCATGGTAGGATTTTTGTCTTCTCTTGTCTGTATATATACTCATTACTGCTTGAAGTCGAGAAGCTCCCAATTTTTCTAAATCTATGACCCTCTCAGATAGTTCATGTCCTGTCCAATTGTATTGACTACCCACTTTTAATGTTGGAATAAGAAATTCCATGGGTAAAACTGCATTTTGTCCATATACCAAATTGAATGGAGTAGTCCCTAAAGCAGTTTTGTATGCCACTCTATAAGCCCAGAGAACATGATTAAGTTGAGAATCCCAATCATTTCTGTTTGTGTTGACTAATTTGGACAATACAGTGCAAAGTACTTTATTAGTACTTTCTGCTAACCCATTAGCTTGTGGGTGATATGGGGCTGACTTACTATGACGAATCATGAAATATTTGGTCATGTTTTCTATGATCTGGTTCAAAAAATCAGTTCCCCTATCACTTACTAATTCAATTGGAAGTCCAAATCTAGTAACAATATTTTCATACAAAAATTTAGCAATTGTATGAGCATCATTTCTTTTAGTGGCTTTGGCCTCAGCCCATTTTGTCAAATAATCAGTAGCCACTAATATATATTCTGCATGAGATTGTCTAGGTGGAGGATGTATAGGTCCAATAAAGTCCAATCCCCATTTGCTAAAAGCTCTGGCTGAAATTAATGGGATTAATGGCATGTTATCTCTTTTATTTGGTTGACTCACTCTTTGACAGATGTCACATCTTTTTACATAAGTTCTTGCATCAAGAAATAGAGTTGGCCACCAAAAGCCAGAATACAAAATGAGTTTGGCTGTTCTATCACTAGAAAAGTGTCCTCCTGCCACTCCATAGTGTGCCATTTCCAACATCTCCAAATACTTCTCTTCAGGAACACATATTCTTAAATAACCATCCATTCCTTTTTTGTATAATTGTTCTCCTATGAGTTGATATTCTTCAGAGATTTCTTGTAAATTTCTTGAATCTGTACCAGCTATAAGTTGCTTCCCTTTCTCCTTTTTCTTTAATTCTTCAACAATGTTCTCACTCCATTCAAGGTTTTTTTTAAACCAATATAGGGTTATTAATTCTGAATTCTGCAAATCTTGACATTCTTGACATTTAGCAACATATCTTTCCACATCTTCAATTTTATTTGGCCAGTGTACTCCCATCCTAGTAAGATTGCTTAAAGTGACTATTTTGGAAGCATGAGTACATGGGTTCCAGCAATGAGCTCTTCTTACATATTCATGTTGCTCCTCTTCTGGAGTACAGTATTCCAGTATACCTGACTGATTGAGGTGATACAAATGCCCAGCTAGCAACATAAAATTCCTGCTTTGTAACACCAAATGTGTGTTATTTGCTAATGACCTACAAGGTCCCATGGTTAACAAAGGAACTAATGATATGGACCATTCAGGAACACTTTCTACTTTGAATAGGTATGTATCTGGCAGGTCATCGTCTAAGGGTGAACTAGGTTCTTTGGACTGAATTCTAGACAAATGATCTGCTCTTAAGTGTGTTTTGCCTTGTCTAACCACCACCTCAAATTCAAATTCCATTAGTAAAAGAAACCATCTAACTATTCTTCCTGTATGACATGGTTTATTTACTAAATAAAGTAGAGCTTGGTGATCCACAAAGAATTTAAACTTGTTGGCCAATAGGTAATGTCTGTATTTTTTAACAGCAAATATCATTCCCAACCCTTCTCTCTCAGTGGTTGTATAGTTCTTTTCTGCAATGTTCAATTGTCTACTAGCATATGCTACTGGGAAATCTAATTTACTTCCTTCTATAGGTTGTGCCAACACACATCCCAAAGCATAATTTGAAGCATCTACATGCACATGAAATATTTTATCCCACTGAGGTGTTTTTAGAATCGGGGCTGTCACCAAACAAGTTTTCAATGTTTCAAAGGCTTGGTCACATTCTTTATTCCACTCAAACTTTGTGATGAGGGCATATAAGGGTTTAGCTATATCTGCAAATTTGTGAACAAATTTCCTATAGTACCCACAATGTCCCATAAAAAGTTTGGAGTTCCTTCACATTTGTAGGTCTTGGAAGCTCTATTATAGCTTTTATCTTCTTCTCATCAGTAGAAATTCCATTTTTTGAAACTATGTGACCCAACATTCTTCCTTGTCTTACATAGAATACACACTTTTCTGGATTTAAGCATACTCTGTATGCCCTGCATTTCCTGAATATTCTTTCTAAATCTTGTAAATGATCCTGTCTTTTTAAAGAGAAAGTTCACAGATCATCTACATAGATTTCCATCACATTTCTCAGGAATTCTTTGAAGATATGACACATCAATCTTTGAAAAGTTGCTGGGGCATTGGTCAATCCAAAGGGCATAACCCTAAAAGCATAAATCCCCCATTCTGTAGAAAAGGCAGTCTTATGTTGGTCCTCCAAGGCTATAGGTACTTGATTGTATCCTGAGAAACCATCTAGAAAGCTATAAACTTCCTTTCCTGCAACTCTCTCAAGAAGATGATCTGTTATTGGCAATGGATAATTATCCCTTATAGTTGCTGCATTCACTTTTTTCAAGTTAATGCATACCCTAAGTTTTCCATTCTTTTTTGGTACCACAACTATAGGTGATATCCATTCAGTATACTCAATTTCATAAATGAAGTTAGCAGCCAACAACTTGTCAATTTCTTCCTTTATCTTGGCAGAGTATTTATCATTGAATGTATAATGTCTCTGTTTACTAGGTTTTGCATCTGGAGTCATAGGAAATTTGCGCTCACAGATTTTTGGATCAATTCCTTTTAAATCTTTATAACTGTAAGCAAATACATCCCTATAATTCTTTGTTAGGTTCTTTAGTGCTTCCTCTTCCTCTATGGTCATATCATCAGCTATTACTATATGTCTTTCCTCTCCTTCTTCCTGAGTAATCATGATCTTTTTAGTTTGTTCTTCATTATCATAAGCTTCTCCTTTCTTTTTTTCTCTCTTTGGTTTCATTTTTAGAAGTAGTCTGTCTTCCACTTCATAGGTTTTAAAATTTGCTGGTACATCAAAGTATTGATCCTTGTTTATTTCCTTCTCTTTCTTCTCAATTTCTTGTTCCTTTTCCATTTCTATGTGTTTATGTTCCTTGTATTTGCCTGAGATTTTATCTTTGATTGCATCTTCAGCTTTTACTATCTCCAAATATTTTGTTTTTCCTTTTTTTAATACCATTTCTGAATCTTGATCCTCTTCTATTTTTGATACACTTATCATGTTTATACTAATGTGAAAAATATCAAACCCTTCTTCATTTTGAAATTCCACTCCTACATACTCCTCACTGGCTATGTCCATGGTAACCAAAATTTGGTTCCACCCGTAGGGCTCGAACTCTTCATCCTTAAATTGTTGTGGCACATAACTTTCATCTTGCACTTTTCTTCCTTCCACACAATCTTCTCTTTTCAGTCTCCTTTTTCTATTGGTGAGGTTTCTTATTATGTTACACTTCCATATTGCTGATTCACTCTCTTCCTGATCCTCCAACTCTGATTCCTCACTTTCTTCTTGATTTTGATGTATTTTGTACCATTCTTGAGGAGATATATCACAGTAGTGCCCATTTCTTAAGTTCACTCTTGTTATTCTTCCTTTGCTTTGGAGATATAAACAATCATTACCCCAATCCTGCACAATTTGCATTTGTCTCATGAAAGGCCTTCCTAGGATGATTTCATATGAAGTGGATTGTGGAAATTCTACTATGGCAAAAGTATGTTCTATTTCTGTTCCACATATGTCCACAATTACTTTTTCCCAAATACCTAGGGGTTTTTCTATATGCCCATCTGCAAGTTGCAATCTCATCTTAGTGGGTAGTAATTCATTGCTTCCCCATTTCTCCCAAGTTTGTTTAGTCATTATGGCCACTCCTGATCCACTATCCAAAATGGCTTTAGCAAAGTTTTTTCCATATTGTATTTTTAGGGTTGAATTTCCTTCTTCCCCTTCACAATACCCTCCTATTTTATCAATAGGAATATACCATAATTCCTCTAATTCTTGTAATGGTGAATGAAGGTTTCCAGGTATTGTTTCCCCTTTGTTCATTTTGTTTTGTAAGTGAGGATTTTGTTTCAACAGTTCTTCCCATGTTGTGTGACATGTAATGCTACATTGTTCATCTATAATCATCTGGAATGTTATTTGTGGATTTTCTTTTTTGTTAGCATTTTCCCTGGTTTTCGTTTTCTCAAGTTGTTCAACTGTTCTCTGCGAGCTACCTCCTTCCCCCATTCTGAGTTGTACTTCCTGAATGATTTGTTTGCACTTTTGCATCCTTTCATGCTCTAACTCGGGTATAGGATAGGCCACTGCATGATCTGCAGGACTTGGTCCTTCTTGAATCCTTCCCTTATATGCTTTAATTAGGGTGTCTAGACTCTGAGAACTTCCTATTTCAGACTGAGTTTGTGTCTTTTGAGGAGAAGTACTTTTTGACTGATCCTGATTGTCTTCCTCCAAATTTTTGCCCATCCTTCTCTTCTTTTCCCATTTCCCTTTTTGTCTATTTCTCTTCACCTTTGAGGCTGAACCTTCATTTTGTTCCCTAATTGTTCCTTGCTGCTTGGCTTGAGCCCTTGTTATAATATTTATTCCAACTTGGTCATTTTCACTCAATTCTTCCTGTTCCATAATGTTAACTGTTTTTAAAGGTATGTTATTAGGTGTGTTCTGTTGTTTTTGGGGATTCTTTGGGCAATCTCTTATCAAATGTTCTCTGCCACAATCCTTACAGTAGGCTCCCTCTATTCTCAATGTAGGAGGTTGCGGACAGTCTCTAATGAAATGCTCTCCCCCACACCTATAACAAGTTATCTTTGGTCCCCCTTTGAATTGAGGTTTTTGGTTGGACATGTAATTGTTGGTAATGTACATGAATGTTGCTGTGTCCATTTCAATTTTCCCATTTCCCAAGTCTAGGGCTTTTAACTCAGGTTCTCTTATTTCATATTCTTCCCAATCTTCTTGATATCCCTCACTCCATTGATATTCTTCCTTATATGGTGATCTTAGTCTTGAATTTCCCTCCTCTATTGGTGTATACTTGATTGGTACCACATTAGTTGGTATAGGAGGTTGTTGTCCAAGCACAGGTCTTGGTTGTTCAGTATAGCCTGATTCCCTTTGAGCCATATAATCTCTTTCCTTAACGGGTTGTTTGTTATAGAAGCATTCCTCCCTGGTATGGTTTGTCCATTTTCTCTCTAGTGTACAGTACTTAAGTGTCTTCCTATCTTGTAAGTGTGGTGGCCTCTGATATGGGCATTGTTGTGCCAGATGATTTTCTCCACAAATGTAACATTTTTTATTTGTGTCTATCCTAGAGTTTATCAGATTAGTTTTAGTGCTTACCTCTAGGGCTTTAGCAATAGCCTGAGCCAACTCTTCTGCTGGAGGAATTTTGTCTTCATATGATCTAGGTTGATCAAATGCTAACAGATCTTGACCTCTGTTGTCCTCCAAATCTATTGCTTCCTTTACACAGGCTGCTAAATCAGGACATCTTCTATAATACACTAGGGTTCTTAGTTGGGCACTTCTCAAACCCTCAATGAATAAGGATACTTGTTTTGCCATGGAAGGTACTTCCTCTCTCGGGCATCTATCAATGTATTGTTTAAATCTTCTGGCTGCTTCTCTAACATTTTCATCCTTTTGTTGTTTGAAACTATGTATCAATGTGGCTGTACTATGTTTTATCCCGGTCTTAGAGAATTCCCCAATGAAGGCTTCTAAGAAAGATTCAATATCCTCGTACATTTCCTTTCTCAAAGGAATGAACCAAGATAAGGCTGGTCCTGTTAGGGTTAGACCAAATGCCTCAAATTGTACTTTGTAATCTTCCACCTCTTCAGCTCTAATCAATTGCCTAAATTCTGCAGCATGAGCATGAGGATCTGAATAACCCTCATATTGGTTCTTCATACATTTGGCAACTTGGTATGGTCTAAGCATTCTACCCTGAGGCTGCCAATGGGATCTTCTTCTGAGTGGGAAGTCATTATATCCTTCTGGTTCCTTGTCAAAGGGATTTGGGGAAATCTGTGTCCTCCTCCCATGTTGTTGTTCATTACCGGTATAGTTTTCATTTGGCCTAGGTAAATTTGTTTGCTCCATGTTATGTTCCCAAGGTCCTTTGTCAGTACATTGCCCTAGATCATTTGAATTTTCTGGGTCTTGAGAGAATATGTACACACATCCTTGCCTATCTTCATATCTCCCATCTTTGAATTGAGCTACAGGGGTTATATTCAGGGGAACTTCTAAATTTCTCAATCTAATGAGAAATTTATGCATTCCATCCTGATATACATAGGTTCCAAACCTATTTGTATACATGTACTTGAGGATATTTCTAAAATCCCCAGTTTCCATAGGCTCATTTGTTTCATTTATGTTTTCCATGTTGTTTTCTTGCCCTAAACTTCTTTCTTGCCCTTTGCCTTTTACTGTTTCTGTCTCCTTCCTTATTAGTTCTTGTTTAGAAAGTTTGTTTCCAGATCTAAGTATCATTCAATTAATTTTCTCAATCTCAAACTCAACAGAGTGTTTGTCACAATTTCCTACTAAGGTATTACTTTTTCCACAATTTTCTGACTATATTTGTTTTTTTTTTTTTCACGATTTTCTGACTATTTTTGTATTTTTCACGATTTTGTGATCAGAATCGTATTCCCTACGATTTTCTGCCTAAAGTATGGATTTTCCACGATTTTATGATCAGAATCGTGTTTTCTGATTATCTCTATGTTTTTCACGATTTTGTGATAAAAATCGTGTTTTTCAAGATTTTATGATCAGAATCATGTTTCCCAAAATTTTGTGATTATTTCTGTGTTTTTCACGATTTTGTAGTCAAAATCGTGTTTTTCACGATTTTGAGTGAAAATCGTGTTTTTCACGATTTTGTGATCAAAATCGTGTTTTTCACGATTTTGGGTGAAAATCGTGTTTCTCACGATTTTGTGCTCAAAATCGTGTTTTTTACGATTTTGTGTTAAAAATCGTGTTTTTCACGATTTTGAGTGAAAATCCTGTTTTTTCACGATTTTGAGTGAAAATCGTGTTTTTCACGATTTTGAGTGAAAATCGTGTTTTTCACGATTTTGTGATCAAAATCGTGTTTTTTCACGATTTTGAGTGAAAATCGTGTTTTTCACGATTTTGAGTGAAAATCGTGTTTTTCATGATTTTGATCCCAGACAATCGTGATTGCTCACAAATTGTAAAAACACGATTTTCTTAAGAAAATCGCGTTCTGGAATTCACAATGTTGTCCTAATCGTTCAAAATCGCGATTTTGTGTGTGATTTACAGAATCGCGATTCTGAATGATTTTTTGAATTTTACAAGTTTTGATTTTTCAAAATTTTCTTTCTACACTAGAATCGCCTTACTGAAATTTTGACATGCAATGAAACATTTAAATGCAAATTTAAGGTTTTCCTAAAAAAAAACTCAAAATACAGAAAATCGCGATTCCATGATTTTTAGTTATTTCTCATTTCTTGGTGCTATGTGATCACTTAATGCAAAAATGTGTAATCCAAATTAATGATAAAGTCTTTACCTTGCTTGCTTGGTAGAGAAATCCTCAAAAATCCACTGGTTGCTGGAAGTCGCGATTTTGCTCTCTCTCTCTCTCACTCACTCTCACTCAAATGAATTTTTCTTTGAATTTCAGGTTTTTATAGTGTCCAGAAAATCGCGATTTTGTATGATTTCCAATTTTTCACACTCTTTCACTTGTTCAACTTCACTTACTCAATCTTAATGATCTCCACTACACTTTCTTATCTCCAAGTACCCAAATATGCTAGAAATTTCCAAAAATTTCCCTTTATAGGAAATCGCGATTTTGTGTAGAGAATCGTGTTATGCAATTTTGAGTATTCTTTGTCCTTGTTTTCTTTCAATACCTTCTCTTTTTTGTAATCCACCCCAAATCCTGAACTATTACACCAAAACCACAACCTTGCTCAGAAAGTCGCGATTTTGTACAGAAAATCGGGTTTTTGCATACTTTTAATTTTATGCCAATTTGAGTAGTCTCTTCTTCTTAATTCCCTTCAATACCCTTTAACAACTTCAATTCAACAATCACTTGAAATGTTGCTCCAGAATCAACACTTTTTTCAGAAAATCGTGATTCTGTGCAGAGAATCGTGTTTTCTAATTTTCTAGTTTTTTGACCATTTTTTGTTTCCTTTTCCACTTTTTCACAATCACTCTTGTCCACAACACCTCACTTCAACTTCCTAACAAGAAAAGAAATTTGTTTGATTGTTTTTGATGAATTTTATGAATTTGTTTGGTATTTTTGCCCTAAAAATAAAGGTGAACACTTTACTTAGGGTTTCTGGTTTTGGTGATCCACTGATCCCATGTTTCTTGATTGGTTATGAGTTCTATGTCCTTAGCTATCACTAAATTGCAAAAGAAAATCTCTCAAATGAAAATGTGTTATGGAAGGCAAACAATTTTTGCAAAGATAAACTCAATCACATCTTTCTTTTCAAAATGCAGGACAACTCAAGATTAATGCTTAGATTTGGTCAACAACTGAATCCTTTATACTTACATCTAGCTACTTTAACTGTCCTTTCCTTAGTATCACCATGTTATCTTCCCAAGATCACCCATGGTGCCTAGTACTTGGGCAAAAAGAAATCTAGAAATGCAAGAATAGACTCAAGTTACCTCATCTTCAGCTTTCTTGGCTCAAATCTTCCATACACCTGCACTTTTACTTCAACAATATGATGAGCAACTATCAATTTACAAAGATTTCAGCACTTCCAATTCTACAAGATATCAATTGCTTTCTTTTTTCCCCAAAGACAAACAATGACATCTACCTATTCATGTGCACATTTCTTGATTGATTAGTTTTACCTTTTTCTTGTGTTGGTTACCATCATCAACAGAAGATCCAACAAAGGTCCAACTTCAATGAAGTTCTTGGAATTTCTCCCCGGCAACGGCGCCAAAAAATGTTTGTTATTGACTTTGGAGTTGTCCTCTCCAATCATGAAGTACAAAAGAATCAACAAATCATCTTTATTTTGTCAATCCTGGGAATATCCATAAGACCACAGCCCCTTCTAGATGATAGATTCATAGAAATAAGAGATTGATGGCTGTAATTCTGAGAAAATGAAAATGAAGAGGAAATATCTAGGGTTTACCTTATCTAGAGCAAATCGTCATCATTTTCTATGATCTTTGTGTCTAATTCATGTTATTTTCTCATCAGAATACAAATATGAAATCAGAATTGGAAAATATCACCTGTATCATAGAGACGAGACAATCGCGATTCTGTACCAGTAGACGATTTTCACATTTCTGCAACATTCTTCAATCCTTCTTCACTCAATACATCAGTAATCATCTCTCTTCATACATCTTACTCAGCATTACATAAATGAAATTCACAAATCTCCATGATAAAGCAAGAAACAAGCGGTTGCTCTAGCACAATGGTGAGAACCACGTTAAGAAGCTTCACCTCCTTAATGTCAATCCGAGGGAGAGGTAGGAGTGATATGAAGATCGTGAACGTGAGATGATGTGAGAGTGAAGGTGAGAAGCACCAAAGATGCACACACACATACACACACACAATGAAGAGACAAGCAAGACACAATGGAAGGTGGGAAATTAACTCTATTACTCAAGAAGGCTCTTACAAGCTCAAACTCGCTCTATGCTCACACTAACCAAAATGAACCACCCTCAAAAATGAGCTCTCTAGCTCTTTTTATAGTTTCTAGACTAGTTTTGACCGGTTTCACATCTAGTGACCGGCCTAGTTAAAAAATAGGTCCTAGATGCTATTTGGAAGGGTAAACGATGTCTAAAAATAACGAAAATTGGTACGCGCATTCTACCTAAGCTCCTCAAGCTCGAGGACTCCTCGGCTTGCACAAAATGGAGCTATGGATTACAAAATGGGGTTTTCTTATGATACATATGTTACAATTAGTGATAATAATCACTGTTGAATGTTTGGAGAATTAATAAGAAATATATTTGTTTAAAAAATTGATCCGCCTGGCTCCCTGCTTCGTCTTCACATGCTTCCGTGGCGTCTGTGCCTCTGACTGCTTCCAACACCCCCCTCCCTCTCGCTTCTGTCGTCCCTGACAGAACCTTGTTGTGAGGTCTGCCGGATGTAATTCTGTAGGAGGTCTTGAGCGAGGGTGTGCTCTGATACACGAATACCTCGGGCTAGATCCGCCTCGAGTTTCTCCCAGTCGATAGGTTGCGGCTCGTCTGGTGGTGGGAGCTGATAATGTGTGGAGTACACCATTCGTTCACAGGCGAATAATTGCAATAAGTGTGTGGGCCTGCTTATGAATACTTCGGAATGGTACTCCCAAAAACCGGTGGTGAACATTTCTTCGAATGTTTGCTTGTAACATGCCGGTAGATATTTGATCCTGCAGTGCCAGGCGTAACACACCCGTAGCGATGGCGTTGTGCTCATATCATAGACTAAATCAAAGTTGCCATGCTCAAAGCCCGGGGTGTTAACATGGGGAGCCTTGATGCGCCGGAAGACTTTAAAGACCATCTGCATCATGTCAAAGATTTTGACAGTCATGTGCGCGGCAATATCATCCATGTGTTTTAATCGAGGGAGCCAGTGGCGGATCGTCGCCATCATGTAGCCTACTGTGGGTAACGCGACTGGTGGCTTGAGGTAGGGATAGTTCAACCAGTCTTGGCACTGCTTATTGTTCTGTAGCTTTATAGCGAAGGCAGTCCAAGAGCGGCGTCGTGGTACTGGTCCCCAGCACGGATTAAATTTTAAGTGAAGCGGCGCTTTTACCCACGTGCTCATCATCTCTGGATAATTTTGCAGTAAATCTTTGCGCCAGTCTGGTTGAAGGATTTCACCTCTCTGCGCCCTTGGTGGCAAGTCCTCTGGCTCGAATTGAGTGGCATGCGTTGGTTTCATGCCGGTTTCTTTCTCTATGGTTAACTGATATTCTGCCATTAACATGAAGTATGGTTTATACTGAAGCTCATGCCCGGATATGTATCGTCGCGGGGCCATTTGAGCAAAGAATGGTGATTGTAAAATTTTCTCTTCAATTATGGCCATGGCATGTAGCTGTGCCTCTACTCTGGCCGAGTGTGTCGTTCCGAGTTCTTCTACTGTCTTCATCCACGTGGGGGTAGGTAATTCGTAGGTCATCTGGCCTTCGGCCGTGACACGTCCGCCTGGGATGGGTATCGGTTCATATGCCTCTTCGAATGTCTCCTCCACCGGGATAGTGATGGTTTCTTCCTCAGCTGGTAGCTCAGGTGGGGAGTCTGGCCTTGGTGGTGCTTCATAGACAGCAATTCTAGATTCAAGATTTATTACCTGGGCCCGGAGTGCGTTGAGTTCCTCTAAAACTTCAGGGGCAGGGTCCACAGGCGCTGGTAATTCCGCTGCTACTGGTACCTGTTGTGTTGCTGGTTCTCTGAGTTGTAGCAGTTTGTGATCTTCCTTTAACTTTTGATGTTCTTCGTTCATACGATCATAGTCCTCGAGCAATCTGACATAGTCGTCTAGCAGCATCCGCATCGACTCGGATGGGATTGCCTTGAATCTGCTCGGACTTAGTGGCTGTTCTGGATGATCTAAAGCCGCTTCCAAGTTCTCTCTGTTCTGCTCTTGGAGTCTCTGGTTCTCCTCTTTTGCTGCGGCTAAGTGTCTTCTTAGTAAGCCCATATTTCTAGTGAGCGTTGCATTGCGGACAGTCTGGGCTCTAAGTAGGTTATCTAAATCCGCGGTGGCCTCTTTGCTTTTTTCCTCACTTTCTATTTCTAACTTGTGATAAGCCTCTCGTAACTCTTGGTATCGGCTGTTCAGTGAGGCGTTCTCAATTGATAACAAATTAAGCTGCGTTTGTAAGTCGTTCGTCGTTTTCTGCAGCTGTTGATAGTTGGTGCCGAGTGATGCAAACTCATCGCGGACTTGCGTCATGCATGCGAACATGTGTTGAAATGCGGTGTCTATGGTGGGCGATAGTAGTAGTGAAGTGCTAAATGAGGATGCAGTGGTAGTAGATGCAGTGGGAATGGGGAGCGGGGTTGGGACTGTGGATGCAGTGGTGATTGTGGAAAATTGTGAAGTGCCTAAATATGAGGGTGCTGTGAGTGGAGTGGGTGGTGGTGAGGTGGGTGGTGATATGTCCATGCCATTGGACGTGTTTAATGTTGTGACTGTGAAAAGTGGTGTGATTGTGGGTGGTTGCGTAGGTGTGAATACGGGATTTACAAACGTAGAGTAGTTTACAGGGGGGATGGTTGGAGCGGCTTGGTGAAACGGGGAAATAGGCGTTATGGTAGGTTGGGGAGGTGAGACTGGTGAGAAGGTTAGTGGGGTTAGGAAGGGGAATGGGGGTCTTAGAGGTGGGGGAAACGCTGGGAAGGATGAAGGGGTGAAGGGGTTAACATAGGGATGCAGAGGGTTGGGTGTGGGCCTGGTGGTATGAATGGGTAAGGAAGAGGTTGGGGCT
Organism: Ceratopteris richardii; assembly: GCA_020310875.1. Taxonomy (NCBI): domain Eukaryota; kingdom Viridiplantae; phylum Streptophyta; class Polypodiopsida; order Polypodiales; family Pteridaceae; genus Ceratopteris; species Ceratopteris richardii. The sequence goes on from CM035438.1 coordinate 4,492,458, forward strand.
ATATTGCTTTGTACAGGTGTGGATGTGGGGAAAGCAGGTGGGTGTGCGGGTGATACAGGATGGGTTGGTGAAAGATGAGGTGAAAGAGGAGTCGAAGGGGTGGAGGTTATTTCGAGGATTGTAGTGGTATGTACAATGGTGGTACGGGGTGGCGAATCTACAAGAATGGTTTCTGCGGTTACTGAACGTTCGGGGGCGAGGCGTGCCTCCCTGGCTTGTGCTGAAGATTGGGCTCCTGTTGGTACACGAATATACTCCCCAGGTTTTGAGAGTAGTCGCACTCGGCGGGGATCAAACTGTGGTAGTTGCTTTCTTTGTAAAAACCTGAGTGCTTCATGTGAGCCTACGGATTTGACTAACTCTCTGAACCCTCTGATATATGCGTCTTCGAATCCTCCGGAGATGAGTTCCTGTTCAATTAATGCCTGGCTCTCCTCTTCAGTTAACTTCTTTCGTGCCCAGACCTTCTCCATGGTACGATATAATTTCTTTATAGCCAGTGTGTATGCTGCGGCTTCGAATGTCTCATTTTCATATGTGCTAGTGTCGCCGTGTGTGTCGGTTTGTTGGCCTTGGCCCTCTGTTTGTTCGTCATGTGAGCCCTGGCTGGCTTCATCGTCGCTTTGATCGTCGTCTGTTTCGGTTCTTTCTTCTTCAAAGCCCGACACAGCTTGTCCCTGTGGCAAGTCTCGCGGCGTAGTCGGGTAGCTGGGACGTTCATATTCCTGGGAGAACAGTTGTGCTTCTGAATACTGGAATTCGTTTGAGAATGCATCAGGCATCTCAAAATCAAATGTCGTGTTTATGGGGTCGGCCTCCATATGTGGTATCGGGAAAGAAAACGCTTCCGCACCAATGGTGGTGGGAGCTTCTGCGGTTGTGGTGGGGGGTTCTGTGTTGGTAGCTGCCTGAGGTGCAGCGGTACTAGTGGTGGCCTCCGTAATTACTGGTCTGGACAACCGTATGCGAATAGGTTGTACAGTGGGAGCAGCTTCTGTCTGTGGTCGCTCGGGAGAGGGTTGTGGTGACGGCGACTCTGGCACTTGGAGGCAAGGGATGGTGCCTCGCATGCGCTTACCTGCCCGTGTCCTACTGGGCTTCCTGGCTTTCTTCGTTGTGCCCTTGAATGCCTTCAATTCCTCTCCTGTTAATGCACGTTCGATGGGCAAGTCATAAGCCAAGCACATATACACAATTCTTGTGAGTGCACAACATCCGTTAAGCACTTTTTTACGCTCCCATCTGTGCTGTGCCAGGTACATCTGATCTATGATCCAGCTTGCCAGATCAACTGTTTGAGGTCCCGTACATGCCAAATATAATCCGAACCATATTCTTTTGTGTGGCATGGTAAATCTGTCCTGAGCTGGAAATGCAAAATGTTGCATGCATATTCTTAGTGGCTTTGACAACTCAGGTGTAATGGCCGAAATCTCTTCCCACTTCGTGACATCCCCACGTTTCATCGGTTCTGGAATTAATCTCTCTCGGTCTGTGGGAGTGTGGGTTCCATGAATCTTGATGGCTGCTCTGATTAGGTCCTTAGAGAGATAAAATCTCTTGTAAGGTGGATCATCCACTAGGGTAGGCAAGATGAAGGTTCCTGGGATGTCCTTATTCTCTGATGCCAGTAAGGTAGTGATCAAGTAATAGCACCTATAAAAATCCGGTTTGGGTAGAGGATCACTGAAATATTCTGTGAAGCCAGCTCTGGCCCAAACATGAGTTAAATCCTGGGTGCTTTGTAGGGCTTCGAATTCTCTGGAGAAAAACTGGTACTTTCCCCACGTGCGGTCATCAAAAGTCAGAGAGGATTCAAATATAAAGTCTGCGTCCGCAAGGGGTCTTGCAAGGCCCTGAAACCAATGAGAGTTCCTGTGTATCTTTTCGGTGTAGCCCATAGGGGGGTTATCGATAGGCATGGGCCCTGGAAATCCCTGAAATTCCGGCGGTGGAGCAGTCGGGTGGGATTCTGCTCGTAGCACGTTGAGTGGCACAGCCGCTACACTGGGGCCTGCTCCTGATGTTCCTTCGTCAGTTTGCATGGTGGCTGGTGCGCTAGTGAGAAAGATCTGCTACAAAAGATTAACACATTAGCATGGAAATTAATCATGATCCCATTAAAGTGAGACCGCAATCCCTTTCCATAACTGATGCGTAACCCGTGTAGCCAAGTGCTGTGATGTGATGGATGCAATGTTTCTTGCAGCACTAGTGCAGGTCTCTAGACACCTACACGTTTCAGATCATGCATACATTTCTTGATGAGATGAGATTACGAGTGGTGTGTGATGATGGTGTGTGAATTTATACCAGGTTTAAAGGTTAGAGATTTAGCACAAGGTTGTATGTTAGTCGGGGGGTAGTTAGACAATGGGCTAGGGGAAGACGGTTGGACACGTTTCGGTATCCATTTCCTAAGAGTCCTCGAATGGGTGGTGGGTTTCTGCTGAGGGGTAAAAGGTGGTGTCGGGTTTGGTGGTATCGAGGGATGAGATGAGTTATGGGGGTTATATATTACATGGCTTATGGGTTGAGCTATGATACATGGTTTGGGTACCCAAATCTGCGTGGGCGTGGGTCTATGGGTAAGGTACTTCTTGGCGATCCACATTTGTCGGATGTTTGGACCTGTAGAAGGAGGTCGAGGGGATGGTGCATACTGATTCTGTTTCTGCCTTGCCTTTTTCTTGTCGATCTCTGCTTGGTTGGAGTTCTTCGGTGCTTTTTGTCCTTTTGGCACCCATATTTGTCTGGTGCCGCTTCCCTTGGGTGGCCTAAACTGCCTTCCTTGTTGTGTCTTCTGATACTGCCGTCGGTCCGGGTTCCTTCGTCGTGGTTGACTCTGTCGTAGTTGGGGGTGAGAGGTCGGATGGACACTCTGCTTTGGAAAAGAAGGGAGTTCCAACACTTGCGTGACCTGCCCATTAGGAAGTGATGCCTTATTTAACTTTAATCTAGGCCAGTCCGCAACAAGCCTGGAAGGATGAGCACCGTAGGGTGTCGTGCTCATTTGGCCGCTGATGCAACCCACCTGACCTCTGATTGTGCCCTTCTGTCCTTGCGTTTGGGTAACTGTCGCTTCTAGTTTGCAGGAAGTCCCAGGGGAGATCTCCTGTCGTCCTTCTGATTGACATTCGTCCATCGCCAAGCCCGAGTGGGTTGGTGTAGACGTAACGTGACTGGTCTGCCCAAAAATCTTCCTGTCTTCCGTCGCATGCGTTTCATAGGGTCTAGGGTCACAACCGTCAAGCGGAATGTCGTTAGGGAAGTCAAGCGGTATCACTCGCTTCTGCTCTAAGGTTCCAATCTGTAAGGAGCCTTGTCTAAGATTTAGGTCCACTGAGTGATCGTATAGCCAATCTTGGCCAAGGATTAGGGGTTCTATCAGGTCGTCATCATGGCACACTAATAGCTTCGCTGTCATGGTCACATCCTTAACGAGGATAGGAAGGTCCACCTCACCCATGCAAGGGGTTTCCATGCCTCCTAGGCCTATGAGGTATGCCTCAATTGGCCGCATTTCTATTCCTGAAGCCTTATAATGGGACCATCTAATCGCACTAGTCGCAGCACCTGAGTCAATCAAAGCCCTGAGTTCTTGGCTATGGTTACCGTGCTCTAGCCTAACTTTAATGAATGGTCTCCTGTCCACTATGCTAGGATGAGTGGTTGACTTTACTTGACACATGGCCATGGGATATCTGGGTGATGTTTCCAGATGGTTATAATGTTCTCTCCCTAGTCCTTGTCTTCTTAGCTTCATGCGCTTAATGCGTTCTATGGCTTCTGCCTGAGCTTCAGCTCGTATTCTATTTTCTTCCTCCTTACGCTTCTTTGCCAACGTGAGTCGTCTAAGCATATCCTCCGTAAGAGGTTCTTGGTATAGCTTGACTCTACAGCCACTAATGTAATTAGGCATTATATCTCCTTCTAAGGTGGCTAACTGTACTGCTCCACTAGTCGAGAGTCTGTTAATGATCATAGGTCCATAACCTCGCTTTTCTAACTTCCGTGCATGCTGTTTCAGCGTATATACTAGAACTAAATCTCCTTCCTTTAGGCCTTTATCTTTCACATGTGCATCAAAATATGCTTTCTGTCGCTTCTTTGCTGCGTATATTCCTGCTGCTGCTTTCAGCCTGGTTTCTCCTAATCGTTCCAAGTCAAATATTCTCGCTGATAATTCATGGCCGGTCCACTGATGTTCTTGTGCAACCTTAAGGGTCGGTATCAAGAAGTCCAAGGGAAGCACTGCATTCTGACCAAAAACCATCTGAAAGGGAGTTGCATTGAGTACGGTCTTGTAGGCCACTCGATATGCCCAAACAGCGTGGTGTAGCTGTTTATCCCAATCTGAACGTTTATTGTTCACGAGTTTCGTCAGTACGGTACAAAGTATCTTGTTAGTGCTTTCAGCCTGACCATTGGCCTGAGGATGATATGGTGCAGATTTCTTGTGAATCACCATAAAATCCTGTAACAAATATTCGATGACTTGGTTTAGAAAGTGAGTGCCTCGATCGCTCACTAACTCTATAGGCAATCCATATCTTGTAAAGACATTTTCAAATAAGAATTTTGCAGTAGTGTGAGCATCATTCTTTTTTGTGGCCTTTGCCTCTACCCACTTTGTAAGATAATCTGTGGCAACAATAATGTATTCTGCATGTGTACCTTTTGCAGGGGGGTTAATGGGTCCTACAAAGTCTATACCCCACTTAGAAAATGCACGTCCGCCCATCATGGGTTTCAATGGCATTTCATCTCTGCGAGTAGGAAACTGAGTTCTTTGGCACACGTCACATCTCTTTACATAGGTATGTGCATCCATGTGAAGAGTGGGCCACCATAATCCTGCAAAGAGAATGGCTTTGATTATCCTATCTGGTCCAAAATGACCTCCTGCAACACCTTGGTGTGCAGTCTCTAGTATGCTAAGATAATCGCTCTCATGAACACATTGTCTTAGATATCCATCTCGTCCTCTTTTGTATAGATTATCGCCAATAAGTGAATAGTCGTGAGCTTCCTGCTCTAGACTACGTTGTCGAGCTAAGGTCATTCCTTGAGGGAATGTGTTCGTCCTCAAGTAGGTCACTAATGGTTCACTCCAGTCTGGTGTGAGAGACACATGATATAATGTCGCATGCTCTACTGGTGGTTTTTCACAACACACCTGACATTCTTTACACAACTTGTGGACATCTGCTTCCATCGTAGGCCAAAATACTCCTAATCTATGCAGAGTCTGTAATGTTCGATGTTTTGAATGGTGTTGCTTTAGTGCACCTATGTGTGCTAATTGCAACCAATTCGCATGCTCTGATTCATCTACACAACAAGCAAGAATCTCTTGATTATCCTGTTTATATATGCTTCCTGCCATTATTTGGTATCTCTGAGACTTGGTAATCTCTCCTTCCTTGATTTTTATCCTAGGGTTCTTGGGTCCAAATGTGAGAATAGGGACTATAGGTTTAGCCCATTCTGGTGCTATCTCAAGGTTAAACAAGTATGCATCTGGTAGATCATCCGCTACTCCTTGAGGAGCTTCTCCTGAGGTTAATCTTGAGAGGTGGTCAGCCCTAAGATGTGTCTTTCCTTTCCTAACTACCACTTCAAAATCATACTCCATGAGTAGTAGAAACCAACGTATCAGCCGTCCTGTGTTACATGGTTTGTTGACTAAATATAATAGGGCTTGATGATCTGTAAAGAACTTGAATTTGTTGGCCAACAAGTAGTGCCTAAACTTCTTTACAGCGTAGATCATTCCTAATCCTTCTCGTTCCGTCGTGGTATAATTTCTCTCTGCTGCGTTCAGTTGTCTGCTAGCGTAAGCTATGGGGAGATCTATGTTACCTTCATTCGTGGGTTGTGCTAATACACATCCTATGGCGTAATTGGATGCATCCACATGTACATGGAATGGCTTACTCCAATCTGGGGTTGTCAATATAGGTGCTGAACACAAACGTCATTTAAGTTCATTGAATGAATTTTCACACTCATCTGTCCACTCAAAATTGGTTAAAAGAGAGTACAAAGGCTTGGCTATGATTGCATACATGTGTATGAATCTCCTATAATAACCGCAATGGCCCATAAATGCCTGTACCTCTTTCACATTAGTTGGTCTGGGTAATTCTGCAATTACCTTCACCTTTTCCTCGTCCGTAGAGATTCCATTTTTTGACACGATGTGTCCTAGAATTTTGCCTTGTCTGACCATGAAAACGCATTTTTCTGGGTTCAAACAAACCTGATATTCTCGACATTTGTCAAAGATTTGTCTTAACTCTGGGATATGTGTCTGCCTTACATTTGAATGCGCACATAGGTCATCGACATAAACTTCCAAGCTCTTGCGTAAGAATTCCTTAAAAACATGACACATAAGTCGCTGGAAAGTGGCGGGTGCATTTGTTAAGCCAAATGGCATTACACGAAATGCAAATATGCCCCATTCTGTGGCAAAAGCCGTCTTGTGTTGGTCTTCTGGAGCAATGGCTACTTGGTTATAGCCTGAGAATCCATCAAGAAAACTGTAAACTTCCTTGCCTGCAACTCTTTCCAATAGGTGTTCCGTGATAGGAAGAGGATAACTATCTCTAATCGTGGCGGCATTAACTTTTTTAAGGTTAATACACACACGAAATTTTCCATTCTTCTTGGGCACAACCACAATGGGGGATACCCATTCGGTATGCTCAATTTCGTAAATGAATCCTGCTTCTATCAAGCGATCTATCTCCTCTTTAATCTTCGCAGCGTAGTTATCATTATACGTGTACGGTTTCTGTTTTGTCGGTTTTGCATCTGGAGTCATTGGGATTCTATGAGAACATATATCTGGGTCTACTCCTTTCAAATCTTTGTAACTCCAAGCAAAAACATCTCTATATTCGCGCAATAGGGCAACTAGCTCTTCTTCTTCTTCTGTCGTCAAATCATGCCCTATGTATGTACATTTTTCTTCTTCTCCTTCGATAGCAACTATTATTTTCTTGGTTTTCTCTCGGTTATCATATGCTTGTCCATCATTCTCTTTTCTATTAGGCCTTCGTACCATGATTCTTCTATCGTCGCTTTCATATTTCTTGAAATTCTCGGGTACTTCAAATAAAGATTCCTCTTTTTCCGACATGGTTTCTTTCTTCTTTCTCTTCTTGCCTTCACTCTTATCAGTCACTTGAGTGGCTAACCTTACCTCGTTCGTAATTTCCTCGTGACTCTGAGTGTGAGTCTCTACTTCGTAGAAATATTCTTCCTCTGATGCAAAGGGTGAGTCCATGATAATTGATTCTAAATCAAAATCGCTCGCATCCTCAAATACATCAGTGTTCGGTTCACACTCCTCTAAGATTGCATCGCCCATGATTGGCTCTATCGTGAAGACTGAAATGTCATAGCCATCCTCGTCACAGTGGGGTGTCCATTGTTCTTCATTGATGGCTACATCCATGGTTGCTAGAATCTCTGCCCAACCATGGGGTTCAAATTCTTCGTCTGGGAATACTACAGGTGCATAGGCTGGATCTTGAAGGGTTCGTGAATGTTGTTCCGCACCTAAGGTCCTGGCTTCTAACCGCTCTTCCTCTTGTTTGGCTACTTTACACATCCATAAATGGGTATCCTCATGCAACCAAGAAGGATCTGATTCTAATGAGTGCACGGATTCCGTTTCTGCTGGTGTCTTATGGATGGTATTCCATTGTATTGGGAGTACATCTCTGTGTGAATAGTCTTTAAGATTGACTTTGGTAGTCACTCCTAAATGTTGCAAGTACAAAGAATTAGTTCCCCAATCTTGTACAATTTGTAACTGACGCATGAATGGTCGTCCCAATATCATCTCATATGCATGATTTTTCGCAAAGTCGCAAATGGCAAAGGTATGCTCAAATTCTACACCACAAGTGGTGAGAGATATGCCTTCTAGTAAGCCTAACGGTTTTTCTATGTGTCCATCGGCCATTTGTAGCTTCATCCTGGTGGGTCTGAGTGCTGGCTTACCCCAACGTTTCCATAAGGCGGTAGTAGCGATAGCTACTCCGGCTCCTGAATCTAAGATGGCTTTCGTGGTGTAGCCCTGATGGGTTATTGGAAGATATGTGTTACCTTCCTCTCCTTCGCTTACGTCTCCAATCTTTTCCACGGGTATCTCTGGTACCTTCTTATGTGATCCTCTCTGAGAGGGCGTGGTAGCTAGCTCAGGGAATTGATTTGCTACGTGCTTCCACAATTTTGGTTTTACCTTTAACAATTCCTCCAGAGTGAGATTACACTGTACTTTCGTGTTCTTGATCACTTCCGTGTTCCTAGGGATCACTCATTCTTCATTCCTCACTATTATCGTGGGTGCTCTCATACTAATAGACTTAGCTTCCCAAGGCCCTGTGAACTGAGGTAATTCTTGTAGAGAATTAGACTCAAATCCTGTGGGTTCACTCAGTTGTTCCACCTCTATATCATCATATATAGAGGGGATGTCTTGGGGAAATTGTTCCTGCAAATCGTCTATTTCTTGAATAGGAGGATGAGTTCCTTGTTCTTTTCTCCATTTCTCTTCTTGGATTTCTCTTAAAAATTCATGTGAGTACTTATGTATGGAAGATAGGTTATCTTGACTCTTTGTATTGGGTACTTGAGACAGGGATGGTGGATTCCTTTCCTGTGTCTCTAGGACAGTAGGGTTCCTATGCTGATCCTTTTTCTCTTTGCTTTCAATCAAGTGTTCTAGCCTCTCCATTAGTCCTTGAAAGTGTAGTTCCGGTTTTGCCATGTTATTCCAATTAAGATATCTAGAGGCTTCGAACAACGCTTGGGCTAGTTCTACCATCTTCACGCAAAGTTTAGTTCTCTCAATTTCTAGATCAGCTCGAGGGTAGTTTTTACTCATTTCCGTGACTTGAGGTCCCTCTTTTATTCTAGCCTGATATGCACGAAACATCATGTCTAGATCTTCCGGTATGGGTTCCGCTAAGACTGATCCTGATTTCTGAGCTGGGATTTCTTGGTTTGATTCTTGTGAAGCCAATTCTTGTATTTTGGCTCTAGATTCTCTTAGACTTCCTTCCAACTCACTTATCTTTTTACTCCATTTTCTCTTTATCCTTTCTCTAGAATCTTTCCAAGATTTTGTCTTTTTACTACTCGATTCTGCAACTTCACTAGTTTCGGCTACTTTCTCTTGATTAAGCTGTTGGTTTTGTAAGAGCGCCTGGGCTCTGGTTATAGCTTGGATAGGCACGTATGTAGGGTTGGATCCATCTGCGTTGTTTACAATACCTATCACGTTGATCGATGTCACATTTGATGTGTTAACTGGGTTCTTAGGACAATCTTTGATTATGTGTTCTTTGCCACAATCGGCACAAAAGCCTTGGATGCTATAGTACTGCGATTGCCTTGCTATTGGGGGATGTGGACAATCTTTTATGAAGTGATCTCCTTGGCACCTAAAGCATGGTCCTCTAGGGCCCTGTGGTCTCTGTTGTCTCAGTTGGGGCCGTGGGTTTGGGTTTGCGTACATCACATTAGCATAATCTGGCTCCCAACTCGGTTCCATTGGTGGACTATCATAATGATATGTCTCCACATGTTCTGGTGACTCCGTGTAATAAGCGGGTGGACTAGTTACATGAGTAGAGTCAAAACTGTTTGAGTTTGGGTCACTTTCGGTGATCAGGGGTGAAGAAGGCACTAAGGCCCTACTTAGGTTCTCTTCTGCAGCCGCATATTTGACTGAGATGACATTCGCTGGTGGGGGTGGCTGCTGAGCTAAGACGGGTTGAGGTCTCTGTTGAGCCTGGTATGGGTAGTTCTGGGGAGGCCTATAGTAATAAGGCTGAGCATTGTATTGGCCTTGATACCTACCTGGCTGCTGGTATGCTTGCGGGTAGTTCTGTCTCACAGTTTGTTTATTGTATGGGCAGTCCTGAGCCTTATGATTCGTGTATCTTCTCTCAATTGTGCAATATTGGCCACTAGGGTTGACATGAGGTTGAGGTGCATTGGGGCACACGTTTGCCAAATGATTTCCACCACAAGTGTAACAACGTACGTTAGTTGGTAGCTTGGGCATCTGTTTGCTAGAAACTCCTAGTTTTTGGGCCACTTTTTCTGCTAGGTCCTCTATCGAATTAGACAATTTTGTGGATGCTAGAGAAGAACAATCTGGGTCCTTATAGACTTTTGAGAGTTCTAATTCATCTCCTAGGTTGTCCTCGATGTCTATACATATTCTTACACACTCTTCTAGCGTTCTGGGTTCTTTTAGGTACACATAGGAGCGTAGTTTAGCGCTCAACAAGCCATCTAGGAACAATGATACTTGTTTGGCTTGTGAGGGTATCTCTTGCATTGGACATCGTTCAACATATTGTCTGAATCTACGACCTGCCAGTCTTACTGTTTCCTGAGGGGTTTGTTTAAAACTATGAATCAACGAAGACGTGTCATGTCTAACCCCACTTTTAGAGAATTCTGTGATGAATGACTCTAAAAAGTGATGGATGTCTCTAAATTGCCTTTGTTGCAGTGGTTGGAACCAAGTTAAAGCTGTATTCTTTAACGTTAGTCCAAATGCATTGTACTGCGTGAACATGTCTTCAACTTGTTCTGCTCTTAGTACTTGCTTGAATTCTGCGACATGGTCATAGGGATCTCCTGTCCCATCAAAGTAATTCTTCATTGATTTTACTAACTGTGTGGGTCTCAATACTCTTGCATGTTCACGTGGTCTAGGTAGAGGAAAATCATCTCTACCACCTGGTATTCCATGTTCTCTTTGTCTATCCGTCCTATTAGTGTTCGTGGTTGTTCCATCTCTCCCTATGGGGTGAATGAAGCTTACTTCCGGTCTCTCGTAATTTCCTTCTCTTTGATTTCCATGGGCTGAGGATGTTCCTGCCCCTTGTTGATTTGCATTCATGTTCGTTCTGGATGGAGGGAATATCAATTCACCTCTCCAAGTGTAGGTGTTTTTAGCGCGTTCAGGCACCACAAAGACTCTTTCTGAAGTCTCATCCAGGTATACAACCTTTCCAGGTGTATCTGGGTCCTTGAATTCATAGATTGTAATGATGCCTACCTCACCAGGTGTCACTCTAGCACAATGGTGAGTACCAACGTGAGGAGCTTCACCTCATAATTGTCAATCCGTGGAGACGTGAGGACCGGTATGAAGACCAAAAGCAAGTGAAGTGCACTAGTGCGTGAGTGAAAGCACACAAGCATGCACACACATACACACACACGCGCACAAGGTAAGAGCAAAGAGTGGAACGATGGAAGATAATCGATTACCAAAGAAATCTCTTACAAAGCTGAAATCTACAACAAGCTAACCCCTCAAATGAGCTTTCCAGCCCTTTTTATAGTTTTTTGAGTAGTTTTGGCCCTGTCCAGACCTAGTGTCCGGCCTCGTTAAAAATTAGGTTCTCAGGCTTATTTGGGGGCTCAAACGGAATCTAAAAATTATGAAAATTGGTAATATGATACATCTAATACTCCTCAAGCTCAAGGACTCCTTGGCTTGAACAAAATGGAGTTGAAAAAATAGAAAATGGTATTTACAATGATTTTTAGTGATAAAAATCACTATTTTTGTAGGGATTTCTTCTGAAAATTTGACAGGTGCTTCTTGGAGCTCCCTACTTGCTCCCTCTTCTCGTGTGTTCACTTTCTTGATGTGCTTCCGTGCTTTGTCCTTGATCTTGAGCTTCAACACTCCCCCCCCTCTTGAGTCTGTCGTCCCTGACAGACCCTTGTTGTGATGGTTGTTCCATGTAGTACGTTGAGAGGTAGTGTCCTTCATGTATCAGTAGGAGCAGTGCATCTTCCCATTGTATTTTGGGTAGTTGTCAGGTTCATCAGTTTGTCATGGCAACCTTTGTATGGACTTCCTCCGTGTATTCCAGCTCGGTGGTGTCTTTGTGAGCTTTCAAAAATTGTGAGCTACTCAAAAGAGGTTGTCAATGTTGAGTATGAGCAACTCTTGTGGTGGATTGCTGCCTGGCTCTAGTCGTTGTCGTTGTGATATCCTCGGGCACTTCCAAAGATGGCTTCCCTAGTCTCGATACCAGGTACTTGTGACCCATCATGACATATGGGTAAGTGCATTAGTGCATGGGTTGGAAGAAGAATGTGCTCTGTGCACGGCTTTGTAATGTAGCCCTACGCATGCGTACTTGGAAAATGCATGGGAAGAAATATGGTGCAAGAAATTGGGTTTTGAGCGAAGTGCTCAAGGGTATGCCGACGAAGAGGTTTCCTAATCTATCATGGTTATAGTGTTGTTGAAGCATGTATATCTTACCATGTTGAAAGGTCTGTCAATCTTCATCTCTCCGTGTTGTACTCCTCACGAGCTTTCCAACAAACCCAAGATCACTCCGAACGGATTTCGTATGAGAAAGTTATGCCAGTTCAGGGTTTTGGGGGTTAAAACAGGGAAACAGGGCCTCTCAGGAAATGCTTCAAATCAGGCGATACACGATATTTGTAGGACACGATACTTGATACTTGAGGAACTCGATACACGATACTTGATCTTTGAACAGACGACCTACGATATTTCAAGGAAAACGATACTTGATACTTCCCCCAAACGATACACGACCTCCAAGCCAAACGATACACGATCTCTCACAAAACGATCGCTGGACAAAACGATCTCTGAGCAAACGATCGCTGGACAAAACGATATTTGACAAAACGATACTCGATACTTAACTCAAAACGATACTCGGTCGCTGGCAAGTATCGCGATCTCTGGAACACGATACACGATACTTGGACCAAAACGATACTTGACCGACACGATACAGGATATCTGGATGAAAACGATACACGATACTTCCCCAAACGATCTTTGGCAAAACGATCTCTGGACTCAACGATCTTTGGTCAAAACGATACACGATCGACGATATTTGGTTCAAAACGATACGCGATCTCTGAGTGAAACGATCTACGATCTTTGACCAAAACGATCGCTAAGCAAAACGATACCGATCTCACCCAAGTATCGCGATCTCTGGTAAACGATCTCTCACTGAGACGATCGACGATACTTGAGCCAAAACGATACCGATCTTTGGGCTCAAACGATCTCTGATCGAAACGATACCTATATTAGGGAAATATCGCGATACTCGACCACAGGAGTCCACGATACTTGACAAGTATCGCGATACTCGACCGCGGGAGCAAAAACAATACTTGACCCTTGCCAAGATTTTTGCAAGATTTTTTAAGTTTTGTTTTGATGCCCTTGTTTTCCTAGTCCTTCTCCCCTCTCCTCACTCTTTGTATCACCCAAAACTCAACATTTAACCTCTGTAAATCCCAAACGATACTTGACGCAGGTCGACTTTTTTTCTGAAAAAACTTGGATTTCCTGAGAGTTCATGAGTATGAAGTGGGTTTGCTTACCTTTGATACTCTCTTCCAACTCTCCTAGCACCCTATTTTGCTCCGCGTAGCTCCCAAAAGCTTTGTTTCTCAAAAACGATACTTGACGCAGGTTTTAGCACTTCCGAAAATGGCCGCTCAGATTCTTGGTGTTTGGAGAGTGTTTCACGAGTTTTTCTTCAGCGATTCAGTTCTGCACCCCCCCCTAAGCTTCTTGCTCACAACCACAAGTAAAAACAAGGTGAATGTACTCTAAAAAATGGAAAAAACTGAGAAGATGAAGGTGGATGGAGATGGTGATGATGGTGAAGATGAAGAAGAAGAAAAATTCAAAAACTGAACTGAAAATGATGATTTTTTTACCTTCCAACGTCGCTACTCTACGTCTTACCGTCACACGCTCGTCCTCCAAGCTCTCTCCCTGGCAACGGCGCCAAATTTGGTGTCACTCTAGCACAATGGTGAGTACCAACGTGAGGAGCTTCACCTCATAATTGTCAATCCGTGGAGACGTGAGGACCGGTATGAAGACCAAAAGCAAGTGAAGTGCACTAGTGCGTGAGTGAAAGCACACAAGCATGCACACACATACACACACACGCGCACAAGGTAAGAGCAAAGAGTGGAACGATGGAAGATAATCGATTACCAAAGAAATCTCTTACAAAGCTGAAATCTACAACAAGCTAACCCCTCAAATGAGCTTTCCAGCCCTTTTTATAGTTTTTTGAGTAGTTTTGGCCCTGTCCAGACCTAGTGTCCGGCCTCGTTAAAAATTAGGTTCTCAGGCTTATTTGGGGGCTCAAACGGAATCTAAAAATTATGAAAATTGGTAATATGATACATCTAATACTCCTCAAGCTCAAGGACTCCTTGGCTTGAACAAAATGGAGTTGAAAAAATAGAAAATGGTATTTACAATGATTTTTAGTGATAAAAATCACTATTTTTGTAGGGATTTCTTCTGAAAATTTGACAGGTGCTTCTTGGAGCTCCCTACTTGCTCCCTCTTCTCGTGTGTTCACTTTCTTGATGTGCTTCCGTGCTTTGTCCTTGATCTTGAGCTTCAACACCAGGGTTTTCCTTTCTGTACCTCCAAAAGGCTTCATCTGTCTCTTTGTTTACAAACAACTCGGTGCTCCTGTTATCTTGAGGGATCCACTCTGGGATGAGTACTCTCGTTAATACAGATTTCCCTCTTGGTGTTCTAGGTTCTTCTAACGGTTCTTTTCCTTGAAATTTCCCTTCTGTCTCTAATTGGATTGTGCCAAACTCATTAGTATCGTTTGGCTGCGTACTCAGGACGTACATGGTTCCTTCTTTGTCTATGTAAGCGTCTCTCTCAAACTTCACCACTGGTCTTTCCAATCCAATGGGTTGATCAGGGTTGTGCAGTTGCACCACTTGCCTCTGCAAACCATCCTCATAGATGCGAGCACCTAGTCGGTTGGTTCGGAGAAACTCTAACTGCGTTCTATAGGGTCCTTCAGGTTTTTCTAGGTATGCTACATGAGATCCTCCTGCTGGTCTGTCTGCGCTGAATGCCATTTCTGATTCGCTAGTTTCTGAGCTCTCGTAGGGATTACTACTATTCAATTGCTGAGCCCAAGATCGTGCAGTGGTTCTTACACTAGCCTCTGATGATCTAAGGCTTCTTCTGTCCGACTTACCTATATGTTTGCCCGATCTAAGGTTCATTAATTTTCTTCCTTGCTCACTCAATTACACACTTAGATCGTCAATGGCTCTTTGTGATTAATTCTTGATTCTTCTTAATTTTTCTTTTCCTTGGATTCTTGTCTTAATATATGCGTCAGGAATTCGACTTTCGTTATGATTTTGAGTTATCGTTCCGTCAGACTTATGTTCTTTTCTTTAGGTTTTCGCGTCACACACACCTTTACTTTAAGTCTTAAACTTGATAGAATTAGGTATCTTGAACTTGAGGCGTTCCTATCGTCATTAATCCACAACTACCGTTTAGCCTAAGCTAAGAATTGACTGAGGGGGTTGAGTAATCTTCCCACCTCGAGTCGACTTTTCTGGTTGCTCTGATGCCCTGTTGCCCAAGAAGCCGTGCTTCCCAAGCTCTGCTGTCTCCACTGCCTTGCTTGCTTGCCTTGGATTGCCCTTGCTAGACCTGGAAAATTCCAATGTTAGACCAATTCACAAGATGATTAAACACTTGAGTATATACACCTTTTAAGTCCCTTCCCTTTTTGCCCAAATTTCCAATGTGTGCCCCCTGGCTTTCTAGTCCCAAACTAGGTGAACCTCAAAATAGCTTATCCAAAAATAGATGTATTCTTTATGAAAAAAAACAGTTGAGGTCACGTAGTACTCGTCACGAGCTTTCTAACGAGCTATTAAGCTCAAAAAACGGACTTCGGATGCAAAAGTTATGAGCGTTCAGGCCCTGGGGGGTAAAAACTGACAATCCATTTTTCCTCAAATATGAGCTAAGGGGTCTCTTATGAGTCTAATGGTCCAAAAATTTTTCAAAAATACCCTCAAAATTGGTCAAAAATTGAAGTCCAAAATTTGCGATGGGGGTGGACAATCGCGATGGTCCGGGACAATCGCGATGGTCCGAGCGAACCGTCGCGATGGCGTGGGATTTGGACAATCGCGATGGTCCGAAAAGGCGAACCGTCGCGATGGCTCGAAGTGAACGATCGCGATGGCGTGAGGTCGAACCGTCGCGATGGTCCAAAAAATGAACCGTCGCGATGGCGTGATCGGGCGGACAATCGCGATGGCGCGGTCAACGGTCAACGGTGGACAATCGCGATGGTCCGAAGTGAACCGTCGCGATGGTCCGCGATGCGATGGCTTGAGCCAATCGCGATGGTCCGATTTTGGGCTGTCGCGATGGTCCAAAAGTTGAACCGTCGCGATGGTCTACCGTGACACGTGGCACTGTCGTGGCGATGGCATAAGCCAATCGCGATGGTCCGGGGTCAAATGAACCGTCGCGATGGTCCAAGTGGACCGTCGCGATGGCTCAAGTGAACCGTCGCGATGGTCCGAAAAAGCGAACTGTCGCGATGGTCCGGCCGAGCCGTCGCGATGGCGTGAGCCTATCGCGATGGTGTGACACAATCGCGATGGTCCGAGCCAATCGCGATGGTCCACCAAATGACGAATTTTTGAAATGCAACTATGGTGCCGTGTGTGCGCAAGGATCGCCTACCTCGTGGTGTGGTCGCCTACCTCAAAATCCGAACTTGGCGGACCATCGCGATGGTCCGACACAGTCGGAAATTTCTGACAGAAAGTACATTTTTTACCTTTTGGAAGCTTTCCTGATGCTCTGAAGCTCTGTACCTGCAAGAAAACTCAAGAAAACACAAGTGCATACAAGCGCAAAAACTCTCTCTCGCTCTCTCGCATGCACAAATGAGGGGAAATGAGGTGAATGGGTGGATATGGTGAATTTTCTGATTTTTTTGGAAATGGAGATGATGATGCGATGATGAAGATGGAGTATGGGGAAGGTGAAAAACACTAAAAACTAAGTAAAAACAACAACAAAAACTGAAATTTTTACCTTCCAACACCACTTCTTGCTATACTCTTACCATCACACATTCGTCCTAGACTCGATCCCCGGCAACGGCGCCAAATTTGGTGTTGCTCTAGCACAATGGTGAGAACCACGTTAAGAAGCTTCACCTCCTTAATGTCAATCCGAGGGAGAGGTAGGAGTGATATGAAGATCGTGAACGTGAGATGATGTGAGAGTGAAGGTGAGAAGCACCAAAGATGCACACACACATACACACACACAATGAAGAGACAAGCAAGACACAATGGAAGGTGGGAAATTAACTCTATTACTCAAGAAGGCTCTTACAAGCTCAAACTCGCTCTATGCTCACACTAACCAAAATGAACCACCCTCAAAAATGAGCTCTCTAGCTCTTTTTATAGTTTCTAGACTAGTTTTGACCGGTTTCACATCTAGTGACCGGCCTAGTTAAAAAATAGGTCCTAGATGCTATTTGGAAGGGTAAACGATGTCTAAAAATAACGAAAATTGGTACGCGCATTCTACCTAAGCTCCTCAAGCTCGAGGACTCCTCGGCTTGCACAAAATGGAGCTATGGATTACAAAATGGGGTTTTCTTATGATACATATGTTACAATTAGTGATAATAATCACTGTTGAATGTTTGGAGAATTAATAAGAAATATATTTGTTTAAAAAATTGATCCGCCTGGCTCCCTGCTTCGTCTTCACATGCTTCCGTGGCGTCTGTGCCTCTGACTGCTTCCAACACAAGCTCCCACATCAAAGGAAACACATACAATAGGAGAAAACACGATTTCAGCAGAAACTCTCTCTTCTCTATTGATAGCATGTACAAATGACTAACCAACCTCTCCAATATAGAGAAAATTGACTTATATACATTTTCAAGTGTCCTCTTTCACACTTGAATTTTGGTCCTTTCCTCTATTATTCTAAAAATATGCTATCTAAGAGTTTCCAAAAATTCTAGAAAAAATACATAACATTTTATCCTACATAAGGAAGACTCTTCCTTATTTTTACAACAATTGCATAAATATTTCTACAAATTTCATCATTTTACAATATTTTTCCTTCAAAAAAGGTTTCCAAAAATGCATCTTCCAACAACCACCCAGACCAACCACTCAGTCCTAGCAGGTTCAAAGCCATTCCTTCAGACTCGATGAGGATGCTGCTAGACGATCATGTGAGATTTCTAGATGAATATGACCGCATGAACGAGGAGTTACAGAAACTCAAAGAAGATCACAAATTACTCCAGTTACGAGAACCGGCACACCAAGACATACCAGCACCTGTGGACCCCTCTCGTGACCTCCTAGAGGAACTCAACTCATTACGGGCCCAGGTATCACACCTTGAATCAAGGA
Source organism: Ceratopteris richardii (assembly GCA_020310875.1). Lineage (NCBI taxonomy): Eukaryota > Viridiplantae > Streptophyta > Polypodiopsida > Polypodiales > Pteridaceae > Ceratopteris > Ceratopteris richardii. The sequence continues at coordinate 4,510,788 of CM035438.1, forward strand.
TCGCAGTATATGAAGCACCACCAAGGCCAGATGCCCCACCTGAGCTTTCAGCTGAGGAAGAAACGGTCACCATCCCGGTGGAGGAAACGTTTGAAGAAGCGTACGAGCCACAACCCATCCCAGGCGGACGCGTCACGGCCGAAGGTCAGTTGATGTACAAACTTCCGACCCCCGCGTGGATGAAGACTATTGAGGAACTTGGGACAACGCACTCAGCTAGAGTAGAGGCACAATTACATGCCATGGCGATGATAGAAGAAAGAATATTACAGTCTCCATTCTTTGCTCATTTGGCCCCGCGACGATACATATCTGGGCACGAGCTACAGTATAAACCGTATTTTATGTTAATGGCCGAATACCAGTTAGCCATTGAGAAAGAGACAGGTAAGAAACCATCACATGCAACTCAATTCGAGGCGGATGATTTGCCACTAGATGCACAGCAAGGAAGGATCTATCAACCAGAGTGGCGAAAAGATTTACTACAGCAGTATCCAGAGATGATGAGTACATGGGTAAAGGCACCTTTGCATTTGAAGTATAACCCGTGTTGGGGACCAGTACCACGACGCCGCTCCTGGACTGCCTTTGCTATTAAGGTACAAAACAATAAGCAGTGCCAAGACTGGTTGAATTACCCCTATTTTAAGCCACCCATCGAGTTACCAACTGTTGGCTACATGATGGCTACAATTCGCCACTGGCTCCCTAGACTAAAGCATATGGATGATATAGCGGCGCATATGACTGTCAAAATCTTTGACATGATGCAAATGATTTTTAAAGTCTTCCGACGCGTCAAGGCACCCCATGTCAACACCCCGGGCTTTGAGCATGGCAATTTTGACCTGGTATATGATATGAGTACAACGCCATCGCTACGGGTGTGTTATGCCTGGCACTGCAGAATAAAGTACCTACCGGCGTGCTACAAGCAGACATTCGAAGAGATGTTCACAACCGGCTTCTGGGAATACCATTCAGAGGTATTCATAAGAAGGCCTACACATTTATTACAATTATTTGCTTGTGAACGAATGGTCTATTCCACACACTATCAGCTCCCGCCACCGGAAGAACTGCAACCAATCGACTGGGAGAAACTCGAGGCAGATCTGGCCCGAGGCATTCGTATCTCCGAGCACACCCTCGCTCACGACCTCCTACAGAACTATATCCGGTAGACCTCACAACAAGGTTCTGTCAGGGACGACAGAAGCGAGAGGGAGGGGGGTGTTGGAAGCAGCCAGAGGCACAGACGACGCGGAAGCATGTAACGATGGAGCAGTGAGCCAGTGGAATCTTTTTTCAAAGAATCATGTTCTAAAAATACTTTTCAAAAACCTCCAACAGTGATTTTCATCACTACTGTAACATATGTAACATAGAAAACCCCATTTTGTAATCCATAGCTCCATTTTGTGCAAGCAGAGGAGTCCTGGAGCTTGAGGAGCTTAGGTAGAACAAGCGTATCAATTTTCGTTATTTTTAGACACCGTTTACCCTTCCAATAGCATCTAGTACTTAATTTTTAACTATGTCGGTCACTAGATGTGAAACCGGTCAAAACTAGTCTAGAAACTATAAAAAGAGCTAGAGAGCTCATTTTTGAGGATGGTTAGTGTTAGCTAGTGTGAGCTTAGAGCTATTTTTGAGCTTGTAAGAGTGTTCTTGAGTAATAGAGCTAATTTCCCACCTTCCATTGTGTCTTGCTTGTCTCTTCATTGTGTGTGTGTATGTGTGTGTGCATCTTGGTGCTTCTCACCTTCACTCTCACATCATCTCACGTTCACGATCTTCATATCACTCCTATCTCTTCCGCGGATTGACAATTAAGGAGGTGAAGCTTCTTAACGTGGTTCTCACCATTGTGCTAGAGCAACACATGGGTAGTTCCTCCTCGGATTCACTAGAGGTCTTTGAGTAGACGGAGTGGTGACTGACCTGAGCAGCACTTCCCACAGAAGATATGACACTTCTTCGGCTACTTAGCACTCTTCCTGACCTCAAGTTCATTCACCCTCTTCAAACTCTCTAGCCCCAAAGACTCTCCTTGAGTGGCTCTCCCAATGTCTCAAATTGTCTGCCAGAGTGCTACAGCCAATCTGGACGATACCACTTCCGATGATATTGTCTTGGCCACGATACGATACCAGAATTCTAGGCGATACGATACTATGGGTAGCCGGCGATACGATATGGCATTAGGCTACGATACGATACTTGAATCCTAGCCGATACAATACTATCTGCAACAGATGATACGATACTGGACAACTGTACGATACGATACCAGTAACCTTCCCGATACGATACAACTTTAGTGTCGTGATACTATCCTCGTGAAGGGGACGATACGATACTAGGACAAGCGGCGATACTGATGGAGAATGTTAATCTCCAAAAGAACAAGTTAACCTTGAAGTTAGATCACCTCTATGTCAAGGTTAACCTTAGACTCCACCAAACTTAGAGATCATCCACCAAATTATCAGAAATATTGAAAGTTCTGAAAAATCAACTTCTCAGAAAAGTCTGCTGCAAATTAGTCACTCATTGACTAATCAATTCTGTAAAGTTTTTGATAAAACTTTGCACAACACTTCGCCTTGAGGTTGCGCAACTTTGCCAAGTTAAATCTCTCAAAAAGATTAAGTACACACTGAGAAATGTGTGAAACACTTTACCTATGTCTGGAAGTGCTTCTCTGCAATGGCGACTTTGACACCTGCAACTTCTTAGCATTGGTTCTCCCAACTCTGAACCCGTTTGATCAAGATCTTCTAGCCATCGATGGCTTACCTTCCAACTTAAATTTTAAGCCCTCATTTGTGTAAAACTTTACACTGTAGACTGAGCAATGATCATTTCATTGAAGATGAAATGTGCGCCAGATTTCTCGACTGTTAGAACATTCTTACATATGAATGTTCCTAAACAAAATTCTCACAGCCTGATTACAATTAACTTCTCAAATTCTAGCCATAGATAGATTAGCTATGGACATAGATACGTGCAAAAGGATTTCTCTAAAGATTAAGCACAGAAGGAGCAGACAGCAAAATATCGGGCGCAAAAATTCTCGATTTCTCAGAAAAATTTACATTTCAGTGAGGATGGACAAATCACTCACTCTTCATGTGTCTAATGACACTAATTTCTCTCTCCCTATTCTCAAATCTTCTTCTGCTCACCTTGCCCGACATTTTCAAACATATTTATAGATGAATATATACAAGTGTATGACTTAAACAAGGGTATAAGTCAGCTAATGTACATATGTGTACATATCTTTGAGTTTTCTGAAAATGTCCTTCCTTCAACCATCTGACTTTGTTTCCTTCTTGACTCCTTGACTTCATTTCTCCATAATCCTTCAATTGATGATTGTCATGCACCAACAGCTCCCCCTCAATCATTAATTGAGGTTCTTTTCTATCTTCTTTACTCCAGCCATATCCTTGAATCTTTGTAGTTTTGGTCCATCTAGACTTTTAGTCATCATATCTGCAACTTGATCTTTTGTGGGAGTGTGTATGACTTCAATCTCTTTCTCAATGACCTTCTCTCTCAGAAAATGATACTGTATTTCAATATGCTTAGTTCTAGCATGAAATACAGGATTAGCTGCCAAGTATAATGAACTCATATTGTCTCCACAAATAATAGGAGTACTCTGAATCACATCAAAAACTTTCAAAAGTGTCTTTAGCCATATTACCTCTTTTGCAGCTTCCACCATACCTTTATATTCTGCCTCTGTAGATGACAAAGCAACTGTATGTTGCTTCTTGGAACACCATGAAATCAATTTGTCTCCTACATAGCATAAGTATCCATGTGTTGATCTTCTATCATCCACATTACCTGCCCAATCTGCATCACTATATATCTTGATTCTTGTATCTGAAGTAAAACCATAGTACAACCCTTCTTTGAGTGTACCCTTGATGTACCTAAGTACTCTTTGTCCTGCAATCCAATGTTCCTTTCTAGGACAATGCATGAATTGTGAAAGCACACCAACTGCATATGACAAGTCAGGCCTTGTCAATGTAGCATAAATCAAGCTACCAACCAAACTTTGATAGAGTTTCATATCTCTGAACTCTTCTCCTCCAAACCTAGACAATTTATGGTTCACTTCCAAAGGTGTAGGTGCAACCCTGCAATCTTCCATTTTAAATTTGGTTAGCAAATTTTTAAGATACCTTTCTTGGGTCACATATACTCCATGTTGAGTATAAGTGATCTCCATTCCCAAGAAGAATGATAGATTCCCCAAATCAATGATTTTGAACTCTTTCTCCATCTGCTTTTTGATCATTTGTATCCCCTTATCATCTGTTCCTGTAAGTATTATGTCATCAACATAAATACACACATAAATGAACCCATCTTCACTTGCTTTGACTAGCAAGCTACTATCTGCCTTTGATGCTTGAAAACCAAGATCATTCAAGAATTTCACAAGCCTATAATTCCAAGCCCTTGGGGCTTGCTTCAACCCATACAAAGCTCTTTTGAGCTTACACACATAATTTGGACTCACTTGATCTTTGAACCCATCTGGTTGCTCCATGTAGACTTCATCTGAAATGTAACCATTTAAGAAAGCATTTTTAACATCTAATTGAGACAACTTCCAACCTTTACAAGCAGCAATTGCAATGAGTGTCCTGATGGTTGTCATCTTTGCCACAGGACTATAAGTCTCATCATAGTCCACTCCATATGTCTGTGCATACCCTTTCACAACAAGTCTAGCTTTGTACCTAGACACACTTCCATCTGCAAATCTCTTTGTTTTGTAAACCCACTTACATCCAATAATCTTTTGACTATTAGATTTAGGAACCAAATCCCATGTTTGATTCTCTATCAATGCATCATACTCCTCTTGCATAGCATCTTCCCAATTCTTCTTCCCTTTGGCTTCTTCATATGTAGAAGGGTCTTCATCTGCTTTTACCAAATAAGCATAATCTTTAGTAGTCAAGAATGAAGTGTCATAGCTATACCTTGTAGGTTGCCATTTGTGCCTAGATGATCTCCTAACTTCTGCACTTCTTGAGGTCTCTGGTTCATCACATTCTGGATCAAACCTTGGTCTCTCTTCAACTTCAACCTGCACTTCATTACTCTCACTTTCATCAAGTAACTGAATCTTTGCTTTACCTTTCCTTTGATCCACCACTTCTTCATCATCTGCATGTACATTATATTTACCTGCATACCAAGTACCTTGCTCATCAAATGTAACATCTTTGGATACAATAAATTGCTTTGTGGATGGACTCCACAACCTGTATCCCATTTGCTTATCATCATAACCAATGAATACATACTTCTCTGCCTTAGGCTCCAACTTATGCCTCAATTGAGATGGCACATATGCATATGCCAAGCATCCAAATATTCTGCAATGATCCAAGGTAGGTTTCTTACCCCACCAAGCTTCATATGGTGTCATACCCTGCAAAGCTTTACAAGGCAATCTATTAACCAAATATGTAGCTGTATTAACAGCCTCAGCCCACAAATAATTTGGGCAATTCTTCTCTTTCATCATGGACCTTGCAAACTCAACAAGAGTCCTATTTCTTCTTTCTGCTACCCCATTTTGTTGAGGAGAGTACCTGCAAGTAACTTCTCTCTTTATACCTGCATTCCACAAATAATCATTGAACTCATTTGAAAAATACTCTCCCCCTCCATCTGACCTTAGTCTCTTCAATTTTTGACCTGTAATCCTTTCTGCATATGCATGATAGTGTTTAAATGTATTAAACACTTCTGACTTTTCCTTAATCACATAAATTGTGATCCACCTGGTAGCATCATCAACATATATGACATAATATCTTGAACCATTTATACTAAAGTCCTTTGAAGGACCCCACACATCTGTATGCACCAATTCAAGTCTTTCTGAGTACATAAATCCATGCTTGGAATAGGATTGCTTATGAGCCTTACCTAATTGACATGCCTCACATCTGTATGTCATGTGTTGACCTGCAATGTTAGGCATTCCAAACACTGAATCATTGTTAATCATTTCTTTGATACCTCTTTCATTAAAGTGTCCAAGTCTTTTGTGCCAAAGATCCAATTCTGACACCTTCTGCTCTCCATATGTGAACATAGCATGTCCAACATTTCCTTGTACCTTCAATGTGAAAAGCCTTCCTTCTTTCTTTCCTGCAATAACTTGTTTATACCCTTGACTAGGGTCTTCCACATAAACTCCATCATTGGTAAACCTTACCTCATAACCTTTTTCCACAATTTGACCTACACTGATCAAATTCTTTGGAATTGTGGGAACATAGAGTACCTTACTCAGAAGAGTGCTCCCATCCTTAGCTTTGACTGAACCAATTGACTTTACCTTATGCTTTGTATTATCACCTGTCTGAACTGTATGATTAATTGCATTATGATCTAGGTCAGTCATCAAAGCAATATTTCCACTTAAATGATTACTACATCCTGAATCAATATAGAACACTCTCATGTCCTCATGTGAGGTTTCACATGTATTCATAATGAGAGTCGAATCCTCCTTTTGATCTGATGCATAGTTGTAGTAGGTGTTATTATAGGATTGACTTTGGAAGTTTCTTCCACCACCTCTTCCAAAAGAATTCCTACCACCTCTACCTCTGAAATTTCCTCTTTGAAATCTACCTCCTCTTCCTCTTTGATTAAAGTTCTGATAATTACCATTGTTTTGATTATTATGCCAACAATCATGAGATAGATGATTGGTCTTACCACATATCCAACAAGTTCTTGCATTATCCTTGTTGTTTCTGCCTCTTCCTCTACTTCTGCCATTTCCTCTTCCTCTTATGAAGTTTGCTTGGTTTGATGTACCTTCTTCTTCACCTGATTGTTGCTTCCCTTTGTTGGCTTTCTTCTTGTCTTTAGAATACATTGCATGACCTGCACTCTTATCAACATCTCCTTTGATATCATTCTCAAAAGTTAGCATATGACCTAACAATTGATTCAAATCAGGAGTAAAGTGATCTAATGAAAGTTCTGTAGATAAAATGAAAGGCTTCCACTTCTCATCTCCTCTTAGCCCTGTGAGTATTTGTCTTACCAATTTGTCTTCTTCAATATCTTCATCAACTGCACCTAAAGAATCTGCAATGTCCTTCATTTTTGTCACATAGTCAGAAATTGATTGTGAGGCCTTCTTCTTGAAGGTAGTAAACTCTGCCCATAGTGAAGCCTTCCTTGATTTAGTTGTATTTTGGAAATGCTCTTCCAAAGCATTCCAAATGTCACAAGCACTTTCAAGTCCTCTAATGTGAGGAAGCAAATAGTCATTGACTGCCATGTAGATGATGCTTCTTGCTTGAGCATCCTTCTTCATCCAATTCTTCAAGTCTGCAAGCTCCTCCCTAGTTGGAACACTAGGATCTCTGAATTCTGGCTTTTCTTCATCTCCTGTGATGTATCCTATCAGATCTTTGCTCATAAGGTGAGCTTCCATCCTCATAGACCATGCAGGATAGTTCTCTCTATCCAACTTTTCAATTTGGAGACTATCTCCCATCTTTACTTCACCTGTAGCTTCAAATCTTTAACCTTTACAGATAACAAATGTACCTTTACTTCGAATGTTGCTCCTTCTGATCCTTTTGATGCTCTTTGTATGTCTTCCTTTGATCTTTCTTCAACCTTTACCCTTCTGCACCTTCAAAATATAAAGATTTGTACTTCTGCAATAGTCGGAGTCTTCTTCACTTCAATTTTGACACAACCTGCTCTGATACCACTGATGGAGAATGTTAATCTCCAAAAGAACAAGTTAACCTTGAAGTTAGATCACCTCTATGTCAAGGTTAACCTTAGACTCCACCAAACTTAGAGATCATCCACCAAATTATCAGAAATATTGAAAGTTCTAAAAAATCAACTTCTCAGAAAAGTCTGCTGCAAATTAGTCACTCATTGACTAATCAATTCTGTAAAGTTTTTGATAAAACTTTGCACAACACTTCGCCTTGAGGTTGCGCAACTTTGCCAAGTTAAATCTCTCAAAAAGATTAAGTACACACTGAGAAATGTGTGAAACACTTTACCTATGTCTGGAAGTGCTTCTCTGCAATGGCGACTTTGACACCTGCAACTTCTTAGCACTGGTTCTCCCAACTCTGAACCCGTTTGATCAAGATCTTCTAGCCATAGATGGCTTACCTTCCAACTTAAATTTTAAGCCCTCATTTGTGTAAAACTTTACACTGTAGACTGAGCAATGATCATTTCATTGAAGATGAAATGTGCGCCAGATTTCTCGACTGTTAGAACATTCTTACATATGAATGTTCCTAAACAAAATTCTCACAGCCTGATTACAATTAACTTCTCAAATTCTAGCCATAGATAGATTAGCTATGGACATAGATACGTGCAAAAGGATTTCTCTAAAGATTAAGCACAGAAGGAGCAGACAGCAAAATATCGGGCGCAAAAATTCTCGATTTCTCAGAAAAATTTACATTTCAGTGAGGATGGACAAATCACTCACTCTTCATGTGTCTAATGACACTAATTTCTCTCTCCCTATTCTCAAATCTTCTTCTGCTCACCTTGCCCGACATTTTCAAACATATTTATAGATGAATATATACAAGTGTATGACTTAAACAAGGGTATAAGTCAGCTAATGTACATATGTGTACATATCTTTGAGTTTTCTGAAAATGTCCTTCCTTCAACCATCTGACTTTGTTTCCTTCTTGACTCCTTGACTTCATTTCTCCATAATCCTTCAATTGATGATTGTCATGCACCAACAGATACGATACCACCTGCTTGCACGATATGATACCAGACAAGGTATCGCGATACTTCACTAGGCAATCGGGCGATACGATACTTGGTATGGTATCACGATACTTCACTAGGAAATAAGGCGATACGATACTGAGATACGGGACGATACTGTTTGTTATTGACTTTGGAGTTGTCCTCTCCAATCATGAAGTACAAAAGAATCAACAAATCATCTTTATTTTGTCAATCCTGGGAATATCCATAAGACCACAACCCCTTCTAGATGATAGATTCATAGAAATAAGAGATTGATGGCTGGAATTCTGAGAAAATGAAAATGAAGAGGAAATATCTAGGGTTTACCTTATCTAGAGCAAATCTTCATCATTTTCTATGATCTTTGTGTCTAATTCATGTTATTTTCTCATCAGAATAAAATATGAAATCAGAATTGGAAAATATCACCTGTATCACAGAGACGAGACAATCGCGATTCTGTACCAGTAGACGATTTTCACATTTCTGCAACATTCTTCAATCTTTCTTCACTCAATACATCAGTAATCATCTCTCTTCATACATCTTACTCAGCATTACACAAATGAAACTCACAAATCTCCATGATAAAGCAAGAAACAAGATCTCACATCAATGGAAACACACACAATAAGAGAAAACACGATTTCAGCAGAAACTCTCTCTTCTCTATTGATAGCATGTACAAATGACTAACCAACCTCTCAAAAATAGAGAAAATTGACTTATATACATTTTCAAGTGTCCTCTTTCACACTTGAATTTTGGTCCTTTCCTCTATTATTCTAAAAATATGCTATCTAAGAGTTTCCAAAAATTCTAGAAAAAATACATAAGATTCTATCCTACATAAGGAAGACTCTTCCTTATTTTTACAACAATTGCATAAATATTTCTACAAATTTCCATCATTTTACAATATTTTTCCTTCAAAAAAGGTTTCCAAAAATGCATCTTCCAACATCCTTCCCTTCCTAAGCCTTTCGGCTCCTGACGAAAGATTTTCTTGCTCCTCTGCACTGATCACTTCTCTTCATTTCTTCTTTCTTTGATATACTTGTGACAGCAAATCATGACTTTTTCTTTCTGTTATATTTAGATTATTGACCATTTCAAATAATGCCTTTCTCCATTGTACTGCAGCTTCTGGTTTATCTATGACATCCTTCTGCAAGTATTCTGTATAGGCAGCTTCATATGCAGTAAGTCTAGATTTAGTAATAACTGACAGATTTCCAAAAATCTCTGACTCTCTTTCAAAAAACCCGTAATCAAAGGCATCTTCAAAAATTTGCAAGTAATGACTGCCCAAAAATATCACTCTGCTGTAATATGCCATTAAGCAGCTTCTGTCAGGTGTTTCGCTCAAATCAAATAATAATGCATCTGTTGGAGAATTAAAGCCGATATAATTCAGTGTTCTGATATCTGTGTCGGTATAAGTTTCTATACAGGCTAGAAGTAATCTCATTATTCGTACAAGTAGTATGCAAGCAGGGTCATTGTCATCTTTGTATGTAGTTATTACAGACTCAGCAGTATTCACCATATAACTCTTGGTAGGCCATGTGCCTGCCTTCGGACCTGCTACTTTCGGGAAATTCATCCACTTTGGTGGAATTTGACCTTCTCTTCTTCTATCCCAAAATGTTGTCCATTCTCTTCGTCGTGCTACTGGACAATAGGCTGGATTGATCTTTAAATGAAGAGGTGCCTCTTTCCAGATTTTCCTACATTCTTTGTTGGCATCCAACCATTTATTTCTCCACTTAGGGTTGGCTCTCTCAAATAGTTCTTTGGTGACATTGATGTCCTCTTCATACTCAAAGTATTTGTTTGGAGGTAGCCCAACTCTGGCCATCTGGTAGTTCTTTACACTCTCCAAAATCATACAAAATGGTATCCCCAATCCATCTGCTGCCCAGTGATGCTGATCTGGATTGATTCCCTTATTCAATGCGAATGTGACAATTTGTTCTTCGTACTCATCATGCATCTTTCTGATGAACTCCATTCTAGAATCTCTACTTGTCAGCAATCTCTTTACAAAATCCTCTGAATATTCTTCTTCTGATTTTTTGTCTGCTGGTTCATTGTCATGTTGTACTCCCTCAATATTGTCTACCCCATGTTCTTCTGCATGTGTGGTTTCCACATGTGTCTCTTCCTGGATTTGTGGCTTATTCAACTTCTTCTGCAATTCTTCTATAGTCAACATCAGACTCCCATTCTGTTGTGCCCATAATTCTCTTTCTTTTTTCCACTCATTCCATTCCTTTTCCCTCTTTGTCTGCCACTCATTTCTTTCCTTTTCCATATCTAGGTGTAGCTTATTATAGCCTCTCATAGATGTAGCAGCATGTGTACTAGCCTGCCTTTCTAATTCTTTGGCTTCTTTCAATTCTCTTTGTATATCCTGAATCTCTTTGAGTAATCCTTCCTTTTCTCCTTCTGTCATCTGGACTGTCTGACTTTCCTCCTTCAATTGCCCTTCCTCCAATAGTAGCTTATTGATTTCTTCATTAGCTTTAGTCAAAATCTGATAGGAAGTTTGTAGAGTTCTATATCTCCCCTTAATCATTCTCAATTCTTTTTCCAATTTATCGTTCTGCTCTGTTAGTTGCATACTCTTCTCTTCCAAGTATTGAATCTTGTTTTGCTTCTGTACTTCTAGCTCTTCCAAAGCAATTATTTTATTGGAAAACTCCTCATTCTTCTCTTGCACCTTCCTTAGTTGCTCTGCCATATGCTCCTTTTCCCTTTTATGCTCTTTAATAATCATACTACCTTTTTCAAATTCTGACTCTGCTACCATCCCTGAAATGATCATATTTCGGCTTGAGGGTCTGAACTGTTCAATATTATTCATAATGAGCTGACATGCCGATCTAATACTCTTTGGGATTCTTTCCAGTCCTCCTTCTATTGCTATTTGTTTGGTTTCTAGCTGTTTGTCCTCTTTGCATTCACTCTCCTCTTCCTCTTCTCCCTCATATTCTATAATTTTGGCCTTATTTTCTTCATGGCTTGGCTGAGTGTCCAGTATTTTTAATTCTGCCATGTCTTCTTGAACACCTGAACTCTTTTGCTCCAACACATCTGAGATGAGCTTTATTTCTTGTACCTTTTCTTTCTCCAACACCTGTTGAGTTTCTTCAGAAAGATATCCTTCCTTTGTTTGCATCTCCTTTTCATGGCTTAGAGTTTCCTGAAACTGGTTATATTCAGTTTCTTCACCAAAATTTCCCTGACATTCACCTGCCTGTTCCTCCTGTCTCTCCTTTTCCTGTGCTAAAACTGTTTCAGCTATTTCTAGATTTTTGACCTGATCATTGCCTCTATCTTCTTTGTATCCTTCCTCCTGTTCATCAATGTCCATGATGTCTGCTCCTTCCTCTTGTTCTTGATCATCCTTGGATGTAAATTCCTCACTACTTTTTATATCATGTAATACATCCTTTATACTTTGAATGATCTCTTCTTCCACAACTCTCCCTGTGACCTTTGGAGCACTCTTTCCCATTTCTATCTTCTTTCTTTCTTGATCCTTATTCACATCCTTTTGTTCTTTAAATGAACTACCCTTCTGTATCTCCTTTGTCAACTCTTCTAGCTTTTCATCCAATTTGAAGTGTGATGGTTTTGTCCATATGGGTTTTATTCCTGTATGCACCCACCCATAACTGACTTCTTCTCTTATTTCACTTGCTTGTTCTATCATCACTGCTTTTCCCTTCATTATCCTTCTTTCATCTTCCAGACTGAGCTGTTTTTCTGCCTGTTCCTGAATTGGTTCCTCTTGAGACTTCTTCTTCAATTCCTCAGGTGTCTTTTGTTTCTCAGAGGTCTGTATGATGACATTAGGAGTATTTGGTATTGATAAATTTAAACTCTTTAACAGGAAACTCTCAATGTCACTCTCAGAATCAGATGAGAAGTGTGAAGATCCTCCTTTTTCTGGTTCTGTGGGTCTTGATACTTCTTCCACAATGGATGGCTTCTGTGTTTCTTCCATGACTACTTCCTCCCTCTCTTTGATAACGGTTTCAGCTATGGATTTACCCTTTCCCTTCTTGGTCAATTTCTTCTTTTGTACTGGTTTCCTTGGAACCTTCTTTTGTACCACAACAGTGGTTCTGGTTTCTGGAGGTCCTTGTAATTCCTTGAAGTAAGCCAGCAACTCCACTTCCTTCTTAACAAACACCTCTTCTGTATCAGCTGCCATCATTTCATCATGTAATGTTTCATAATGCTCCACTTCTTCTTGGATCCAATCTGTAGCTTTGCATGAGAAATCTTCCAACATTTTTTGATACTCTGCCTCATACATAGCTCTTTTGTTGTTTCCTTGGGTAAGATAGGTGTATAATTGCTCTTTGCTTGTTTGTGGAGGATGAGGTTCACTAGAAGATTGAACCTGTTTCTGTGCCTCCTCATGTTCCTCTTTTGTAGCTTCCTCCATTTGTAGTTCCACCTTCCTTGGGTCCAACCTTCTTTTCTTTACAGGAATTACTTCCTCAGATATCATCTTCCTTTTCATAGTTGTTCCCCTCATGCGGGTTTGTCCTTCTATTTCTCTTTCATTTATTTTCCTTGGAGGACTCTTGATTCCAGCCATAAGATTCCTGAAATACTGTGCTTCTGGAGCCAATTTCAGTTGATCTTCCATCCCTAGAACATGATAAATGATTCTTGTTAAGAAATGGGCCCCATTCATGAACTTCTTCTGTTCCCAGTGTTTTGCTGCTTCCTTTAGCTGTTCATGGATGTATGGTGAGACATCCATTACTCCAAAACGTTTGGTTCTGTCCTTGTTGTTAAACATCAATAATGTCACTGACTTATGTGGCATTGTGTATCTCGGTAGTTTTTGAAAACAGAAGAATTGTAAGAACATCCTTACAACATATTCTTCTTTGTCCCTTCCTTTAAAATCAGTGAACTTTGTATATCCTGTGTAATTTTCCTTATTCTTTTTGACAAAACTCGGATCAAGTTTGGTTCCCATTGTGTAGAATTGCAGTGCTGCTCTGATATGTTCTCCCTTGATAGTGATACCTACTTCCTGGTTATCCTTGTTTTTGACTCTGCATCTAAAATAGGCATCATTACCTTTCCCTACTTCTTCCAAACTACCCATTACCTGTGCTACTCTTTCAAAGTCAATGAAGAAGATAGGCTCCTCCAATATTCTGTGCAGCCCTACTGCCTTCCATCTTTTCATATTAACTGCCACTCTTTGGAACCTGTAGAACTCCTGGCACAACATTGTATACTTGTATCCTCCTACTCCCACTGTAAATATGTGTTGGCCAATGATGTTTAGGGTCTCCTTAAGTTCCTTCACCACCTTGTCAGCCTCTGGAATTTCTGACACATCATCTGACTCCAGGTCCACTTGTTCCTCCACAGTTTCACTGTCCAGAAACCAATGTCCTCTTGATAGCACAATGGATTCTGCCTTGAAGTCATGAATTGGCAACTCCTTTGTATTCACCATTTTCTGAAGAAAATAAAATACACAAAAAAAAACTCTACCCACATAAGTCACAGAAATCCAGAAAAATTAATGTTTTCTTTTGGAATATTCTTGCCATGAAACTAAAGAAAGAAAGTCTTCCAAATAAATTTTGCTTCTTCAAAAGACTCAATTAAAGTGATCATTACAGGTGTAGCAAGATGTCTAATGTGCTTGAAGAAAGAAATGATGGAAACAATGATTAATGAAAAAACAACTTCCAAAAAATAGAAATCAAAAGATGATCATAGAAAATTGAAACAAAATAATACAAATTTTCCATAATAATTTACTTTCCTCCTCCCTATATCTTGCTTTGTGCTTTATAAATTTAAAAACAAAAAATACACACTGCCCATTTGTTCTCTCTTCTTTTTTTTTTTTTTTTCTGCTCTGTCCTCCTTTTCTTCCCCTCCTAATTCTCTTTTAAGGGGAAAAGGTTTAAAAGAAAATTACTTTTGTCATCCTTCTCTCTTTTTTTTTTTTTTATATTTTGTTCTGAAATTCTGAAGATAGGTCAAATGTGGATGATCTTTCTGCCATTGACATAATTCTGATTTTTTTACCCAATAATGTTTAACTACAATTGTCCTTATGTCATCCAAACATCCATGCTTCCCAGACCAACATTTTGTAGCATTTTTTGGTCTCCATACCCATTTTGTTCTAACTTCCTGTTTTAAGGAGTAATATCGGTGTATGCCTCCTTTCCATGTCCCTCTTGTTCTGATTTGTTGATGTTTCAAATTAGGCAATAAGTGTCTTCCTCGTTTTGTCTCACCATTCTTCTCTACTCCTGAATTCTCTTGCTGGTTTTGATTGTAAGAAGCTTGATCATTTTGTAGTGGCAATATGTCCCTGTCCTTCATTGAGAAAGTAAATCCTTCCATATCTGGGTCATGAACATCTAGATGAATTTCTTGTTTTTCATTACTCAGAAAAAACATTAAAAATTTTTTGTCATTTATGGTCAAACTGAGCTTCATTTTTTCAAAGTTCAAAATAACTTTACCTTGTTTGAGCCAGGGTTGTCCCAAAATCAATTTTTCAGACATCAACTGATCTGGCCACTCTTCACAATCTATCTTCATATATTCATTATTAAATTTGACTTTAATAACAAGTGAAGACAAACTCTGAATCATTTCTCCTTCTAATGTTTTAATCAACATTCTACTTTTATTCCTCTTTATGCTAAATTTATTTACCAAGGTTGAACTGATCAAGTTCACTTGAGCTCCTGAATCTATCAAAACCCTTATGTTTTCATTTTGATGATCCATTTCTATCACAGGCAAATGTTCTCTTTGTTTTAGAGTGCTTTCACATAAACACACCTCCTTAAGTTCTTTCATTTTTCTTATTCTCTCCTTTGCTTCTTGTTGAGCCTCCTTTCTGATGTTTTCTTCTTCTTTTTTCCTATTTTGAGCCTTTTGCAGTCTTCTCCATTCATCAGTAGTTAATGGACACTCATACCTCTTAACTCTACATCCGCTTATAAAATTAGGCATGATTTCTCCATCAATGTTAGCTAATTGAATGGCTCCACTCTTGCTTATCTTATGTATGATGTATGGCCCATGACCTTTCTTCTGAAATTTTTTCTGATGCTCCTTGACTGTGTATGCCAGAACCAAGTCTCCTTCTTGAAGATCTTTTTCTTTATTATGCACATCATGGTAGGCTTTTTGTCTTCTCTTGTCTGTATATATACTCATTATTGCTTGTAGTCGAGATGCTCCCAGTTTTTCTAAATCTATGACTCTCTCAGATAGTTCATGTCCTCTCCAATTGTATTGACTACCCACTTTTAATGTTGGAATAAGAAATTCCATGGGTAAAACTGCATTTTGTCCATATACCAAATTGAATGGAGTAGTCCCTAAAGCAGTTTTGTATGCCACTCTATAAGCCCAGAGAACATGATTAAGTTGAGAATCCCAATCATTTCTGTTTGTGTTGACTAATTTGGACAATACAGTGCAAAGTACTTTATTAGTACTTTCTGCTAACCCATTAGCTTGTGGGTGATATGGGGCTGACTTACTATGACGAATCATGAAATATTTGGTCATGTTTTCTATGATCTGGTTCAGACCCGGCAACGGCGCCAAAAAATGTTTGTTATTGACTTTGGAGTTGTCCTCTCCAATCATGAAGTACAAAAGAATCAACAAATCATCTTTATTTTGTCAATCCTGGGAATTTCCATAAGACCACAGCCCCTTCTAGATGATAGATTCATAGAAATAAGAGATTGATGGCTGGAATTCTGAGAAAATGAAAATGAAGAGGAAATATCTAGGGTTTACCTTATCTAGAGCAAATCTTCATCATTTTCTATGATCTTTGTGTCTAATTCATGTTATTTTCTCATCAAAATACAAATATGAAATCAGAATTGGAAAATATCACCTGTATCACAGAGACGAGACAATCGCGATTCTGTACCAGTAGACGATTTTCACATTTCTGCAACATTCTTCAATCTTTCTTCACTCAATACATCAGTAATCATCTCTCTTCATACATCTTACTCAGCATTACACAAATGAAACTCACAAATCTCCATGATAAAGCAAGAAACAAGATCTCACATCAATGGAAACACACACAATAAGAGAAAACACGATTTCAGCAGAAACTCTCTCTTCTCTATTGATAGCATGTACAAATGACTAACCAACCTCTCAAAAATAGAGAAAATTGACTTATATACATTTTCAAGTGTCCTCTTTCACACTTGAATTTTGGTCCTTTCCTCTATTATTCTAAAAATATGCTATCTAAGAGTTTCCAAAAATTCTAGAAAAAATACATAAGATTCTATCCTACATAAGGAAGACTCTTCTTTATTTTTACAACAATTGCATAAATATTTCTACAAATTTCTATCATTTTACAATATTTTTCCTTCAAAAAAAGGTTTCCAAAAATGCATCTTCCAACAGATACGATATCTCAGTTCTCACGATACGATACCGGAGAACCAAGACGATACGATACTTATGACGGTATCGCGATACTGACCAGGTGAGCGGACGATACGATACCGAAATAGTGTCGCGATACTAGTTGCCAAGTAAGGCGATACGATACCTCTGTAGGTAACGATACGATACCATAGCAGTAAAGTGTGATCGCGATACCAATCTGGCGACACGATACCAAAATGGTATCGTGATACCAGCACTGGTACTTGGCGATACGATACTACAGCGAGTATCGCGATACAAGGGAGTTTTGGTATCGCGATACCAAACCTCAACCGATCGCGATACTCAAGCCAAGAATCATGAAATCTCACAACTTTTTGCACCCCCTTGCCCTCCTTACTCTCCTCTTCACTCCTAGGTCACTGTACCACACAAAGAAACTGTAATGACACTAGTTTTCCCCCCTCACGATACTGCGCATGCTTTTAATCACTTGTGTATGCTTGTTTATGATGTTTTAACAGATAATCTTGATAGAACCTCACCTCTAGATACTCTTGCTTGCACCTTGAGCTCAATCTCTAGCTTTGAAGGCCTGAAGCACGCGATACCAAATCCACGATACTGGTCGCTGCTCGCTCACGATACCAGAATACAGTGAAGTGTCAAATGAGTCATTTTTTGGATTTTATACTTTTTTTGATAGAACTTGATCCTAGCTAATTTTAGGTGATTTTTTTGGACATTTTTGGTGGTCTTATCCTACTCCTACTTCACCTCTCTTCACTCCTCCTCTCCATCTAACCTAACCCTAACTCCTCCTTCTCTCCCTTCCTCCTAACCCTAAACCTAAAACTTATCACACACACCTCCGGGATGTGAAGCAACAAGTGCTGAAGTGATTGACTACTTGCCACAGGACAATTTCACCTCTACAAGTACGATTCTATCACACTCGATCCATAACCATCACGAAGGCACCTTGGCAGAGTGTTCCCCGGCAACGACGCCAAAAACGTGTGTACCTAAGTCAAGATGACTCAAGGACTTGTGCCAATGAGACTGTACCTCAATTGCCTCACAAGTGCGTATAGTGGGAAATTAACACACATTTAAATGTCAATCCGATCGAACGACCAAACCAAGTGTGTAAAGACGTGTGCACACGTGATAGAAAATGAAGTGGCTAAGCTTGCATGCATGAGAAAAGACTAATCCACCTCTCACACTCACTGAAATGCTAAAAGTGTCTGCCGCGATACCTCTTACACCACTTTTCAAAAAATCAAGGATTTCTCCCAGCTCCGAACTCCAAATATAGGCAATAGGCTACTCATATCGAAGCTCAGCTCTCGACGAGACGCATCTACTGGAAGTGGTTTCACTCGATTCTGATAACTCTGCTTCAAGTTATGGCCAAAATGGTGAATGGCGGGAAGTGCCCACACACACGCCACAACTCCTACTAGTTCGCACACACACTATAGTAGTTCAAAATCAGTGGAAAGGGGTAGACAACAGTCCTACACACACATTTCAAGCAATACCCACACATACAAGACCAAAAAGAGGATCAAAATCTGCAAGGAAGAGGCAAATTCGAAATTTCAGAAGAGCTCCTTCTTCACAATGGCAAAAAGTCTCTACAAAGAGTCACAAAGTGACTTATATACATGTGCCCTAAGTTTGGTCCTTTCACACAAGAGACCGGCACTTTATTACTAGAAAAGTGAATTTTCTACTAATTTACAAGGGATATTTTACAACAAATTGGGATTATGCAACTAGAGGACTCCTCTAGTGCATTTACATGGCTTGAGGGAATTCTTGAAGACCTCGAAGAAGAAAAAAATATGCCCATTATTTTGAAAATTTTGGGGTTCTACTCTTATGCTCCTTTGCTCTGCAACACACCCACCTCCGCACCTCTTCCTCCCCCCATACATCCACCATCTCCCATTCCCCCACCACCCACTTCACCATTTTCCAGCACCGAACCCACACTCCCCTTCTGTAGCTCAGTGATGAGTAGCACCTCCTTTAATGTCAATCCAGGAAGATGTGAGGATGGTATGATGACCTCGAGCAAGTGAGGGCACAAGTGCGTGAGTGAGAAGCACACTAACATGCACACACATACACACACACGCGCACTCAAGGTAAGACAAAGAGAGAGATAATGGAGTTCTTTTAGATTACTTCAAAAGTGCTCATACAAATTTAGATCAATTACAAGCTAACCCCAAAAATGAGCTCTCTAGCTCTATTTATAGTTTTTGACTAGGTTTTGGCCGTGTCCAGACCTAGTGTCTGGCCTAGTTAAAAATCAAGTTCTAGGGCCTATTTGAAGACTCAAACGAAGTCTAAAAATTATGAAAATTGGTAGGTAGCTACTTCGAATGCTCCTCAAGCTCAAGGACTCCTTGGCTTGCACAAAATGGAGCTACAAAAATATGAATTGGTATTTACAATGGCTTTTAGTGATGAAAATCACTATTTTTGTAGGGATTTCTTCTAACGATTTGACATACACATCTTCGAGCTCCCAACTTGCTCCTTCTCCTTGTGTGTCCACCTCTTTGATATGCTTTAGTGTCCTGAAAAAAATATTGGCCTACTTGCGAGATCGTCGTTGACTACTCTGTCTGCTTGTGCCTTCTCTTCTCTCTGACTCCCTTCGTAAGCTTCCTTGCCTTGTGAGTCCTTCAGTTCCAACACCCCCCCCCCCTCTCTCGCGTCTGTCGTCCCTGACAAACCCTTGTTGGGTGGATCGTTGGATGTAGTATTCTACAACGTCTTGTGCTAAGTATGATGTTCTGCAATTCTCAATCCTTTGGCCAAGTCAGTGAGTAGAGCATCCCAATCTACCGGCCCGGGAACCTCTGGATGTGGTATACGTAACTTTTCTGAATGGAGAGCTTGTTCCACTGCAAACAACTGCAATAAATGTGATGGTCTGGGAATGAATATCTCTGAATGATATTCCCACAATCCCGTGACAAACATTTCTTCAAACGTCTGTTTGAAGCAGGCTGGTAGATACTTTATACACGCATGCCATGCATATACAACATTAATAGATGGTGTGGTGCTCATGTCGTAGACAAGGTCCTGATTACCTTCATTAAATCCAAGAGCTGACAGATGAGGTTCCTTGACATTCTTGAAGGTCCTGAAGGTGACCAACATGAGTTCAAAAATTTTAAGGCACATTTGGGCCATGACATCTGGTACATTTTTGAACCGGACCCCCCAATGCCGAATCGTCAAAATCATATATCCTATGGTAGGTTGGCCTTTAGGTGGTGCTAAGTAGACATAATTGAGCCATTTCTCACATCCTTTGGTTGTCAGCACAGTTTTTGTGTATTCTGGCCACGACCTTCTTCGAAATACAGGGCAGTAGCATGGGTTGTATTTGATATACAAAGGCATGTTATTCCATGTCCTTACCATCTCAGGGTAGGTTTCCAACAGACGAATCCTCCACCTAGGTTGATGTATATTCCCCTGCTTGGCACTTGCTGGGATTTCATCCGGTGCAAACTGTGTTGCCGAGGTTGGTTCTTTGGAGGTGTGGTGCTTGATTTCCGCATTGTAATCCGCCACTAAGACACAGAAAGGAACATACAAATCATCGGATGTGCCGATCCACCTATGATGGGAGAGGTTTCTAAAGTAATCCGATTTTATGAGTACCTCTTCTGTTGGGGCTTCACTCACTAATTAGGCATGGATATATGAAGACATATGATGGAGGAAAGAAGAAGTGAAGAAAAGACCTACAGAAAATCAAGCCTAAGTGAAGGGACAATTTCACTATTGTAAATTAGTGCAAAATTAGAGTCTAGTTTTTCATTTGGTCTTCAGAACTTACGAGTTCAAGTCTAGAAGAATGTAAACCATAGGTATATAAGTTAATTTGAGTCAAAAATATGTATGAGAGAACTCAATTTTGAAATCTGAGTAAGTTGAGAAAAGTCGTGTATTTTCTGAGAGAGATGGTGAGAGAAAACTTCTGAGTCTGAGAGAGTTTTCCATGGCTGTGAGCAAAATTAGGCCAAGCCATTTTGTACACATCTTCTCTGATAATCAACACATGTTTGTGTAGAAGGATTGAGTCTAATTCCTCTTGTACATTGAGTTCTAAGTCATTTCATATGACTGTGTAAGGTAGTTGATAGTTACGACTTTTCTGGCGCACATTTGACTGATCTTCTGAAGGTCAGGTCTCGAAGCATGGTGTAACGTTTTTGGTAAGTGATAGCTCATTTTAAAGCTACTCTCCTCAACTACACTTGGTCAAAAGATCTTTAAGAAACGGGACGCATACTCAGAGAAATCAACTTAAGAGTGGAGGTATGTCAAATCGATGAAGTCAAATTTCAGTTTTCAGACATAGTGGAAAGATTGAAGCAAAATCAGAAGATTTTGAAGTTGTTACTTGAAAGTTTTGTTTGTTATGTGTTGCTTAACACTAGCAAGAACTTCTCTTAGCAAGTGATCAAAAGATTTTTCAAAGATTAAGCTAATACAGGTCAGATTGAAGATTTGAAGAAAAGGCGCAGATTTCTGTGAAGTGAAATTTTGATTTTCACTAAGTTCAGAGTTCAAGGTTCAACATTTGAGTATTGCTAAGCTAATGGTGGTTATAGAGGTCTTCTAATACCACATTAGTTTGGTTCTTGTGGTGTTTTACACACCAACAAGTGGTATCAGAGCAGATAAGGTCCTCGAGAGTAAAAGGAGAGCAGATACAAGAAAAATTGAAGAGTTCTTTATCAAAGAAGGAGGAAGCTGAGGTGTTCAACAAACAAAAGTCATCAGAAGATTATTTCGAAGTTACTTCCAAGGGTAAAGGTCTACAAAAGGTATCATTCTTTAACCTTACACTTACAGGTTGAAGCAGAAGCAAGGATACCATGGCAGATCATGTGTCCATTGACAAATTGGACAGAGATAACTATCCTGCTTGGGTAATGAGGATGGAAGCCTTACTTATGAGTAAGGATCTAATGGTATATGTGACAGGTGAAGAAGAGAAGCCTAAATTTGAAGATGAAAGTCATCCAAGAAAAGAAGAGCTAGAAGCTTTGAAGCTATGGTAGAAGAGAGATGCAAGTGCAAGAGCTTATATATATAACACTATTACAGATCATTTGTTGCCACATATCAGAGGGTTAGAAACAGCTGAAGACATTTGGAATGTTTTGGAAGATCACTTCCAAAACACTACTAAAGCTAGGAAAGCTAGCTTATGGTCAGAGTTCACCACATTCAAGAAAAAGCAAAATCAGAGCATTAGTGATTATGTCACTAAGATGAAGGACTTGGCAGATAGCCTTGGATCTATTGATGAGGATATTGAAGATCATAGGTTGATAGCACAATTACTTGCAGGGTTAAGAGGTGATGAGAGATGGAAGCCCTTTGTACTTTCAACAGAACTCTCATTAAATCATTATGTGCCAGAACTGAATCAATTACTTGGATTGATGCTCACATTTGAGCAAGATTTGAAGTCAGATGGAGACAAAGGTCAAAGTTCTGCAATGTATGTGAAGAACGAAAAGAAAGGAGATAAAGGCAAAGCAAAGGATGAAGAAGAGTCAACAACTCAAGCAAATTATGCAAGAGGAAGAGGTTTTGGTAGAGGTAAAGGTCGAGGAAATGGAAGAGGTAGAGGTAATCAGAACAATAACAAGAAGACATGTTGGATTTGTGGATTGAGCAATCATTTAGCATATGATTGTTGGCATAATCAACAAGGAGCAAGTCAAAATCAGAACAACAATGGCAGAGGTGGAAGGTTTCAGAATCAATTTCAAAGAGGAAGACAGAATTCAAGAGGAAGTTTTGGTAGAGGTGGTGGAAGAAATTGGAATCAGAACCAATCTTACAACACCACATATTACAATTATGCAAATGATACACAGAATGACAACCATACAACATTGATGATGAATTCAATAAGTTCATCAGAGAAAGAGGATCTCAAGGTATTTTATATTGACTCTGGTTGTTCAAATCATTTGTCAGGTAATATAGAATTATTGTCAGAATTGGAAGAAGGCAATTCAAGTCATACAGTACAAACAGGTGACAATACAAAACATAGTGTGCATTCAATTGGAAAAGTGAAGTGCAGGAGTGGAGCTGATTTATTAACAAATGTTTTGTATGTTCCAACAATACCAAAGAATCTGATTAGTGTTGGACAAATAGTGGAAAAAGGTTTTCAAGTCAGATTTACAAATGAAGGGGTATTTGTTGAAGATCCAGAGGATGCATACAAACCCATTGTTAGTGGTAAGAAGGAAGGTAGACTTTTTACTCTCAAAGTACAAGGAAATGTTGGTCAAGCCCTAATCACACATGGTGATGAAGTAATTACAGAGTTAGATCTTTGGCATAAGAGATTGGGACATTTCAATGAAAGAGGAATCAAAACTATGGTGGAGAACCAATCTGTAATGGGGCTACCAAATGTGAAGAATCAACATATGATATACAAGTGTGAAGCTTGTCAGATGGGAAAAGCTCATAGACTACCATTTCAGAAGAAAGGTTTCAAGCATGAAGGTTTGCTTGAACTCATACATACAGATGTATGGGGACCAACAAAAGAAGGATCAATAAATGGATCTAGGTATTATGTTTTATTTATTGATGATGCTACAAGGTGGATAACCCTTTATGTTCTAAAAGAAAGATCAGAAGTGTTTGGAGCCTTCAAACATTTTCATGCTTATGCAGAAAGAGTTACATGTCAAAAACTCAAGAGGCTAAGGTCTGATGGAGGGGGAGAATACTTCTCCCAAGAGTTTAATGACTATCTTTGGAATGCAGGTATCAAGAGAGAGATAACTTGCAGGTATACACCTCAACATAATGGGGTGGCAGAAAGGAGAAATAGAACATTGGTTGAATTTGCAAGAGCAATGTTAAAGGAAAAGAATTGCCCTAATTATCTTTGGGCTGAGGCTGTAAATACAGCCACATACCTTGTGAATAGGCTACCATGTGGAGCTTTGAATGGTATGACCCCCTATGAAGCTTGGTGGGGTAAGAAACCAACACTTGACCATTGTAAAGTGTTTGGGTCAATTGCCTATGCTTATGTGCCATCACAACTCAGACATAAGCTTGAACCAAAGGCAAAAAAATATGTGTTTATTGGGTATGATGAAAAGCAAATGGGTTATAGGCTATGGAGTCCTTTAACTAAACATTTTATTGTTTCCAGAGATGTGATCTTTGATGAACAGAAGAGTTGGTATGCAGATAAAGATTGTGACCTTGAAACATTTGAAGAAGAGATAAGAAGGAATGCAAAAGGTAAGTCACATATGCAGATACATGGAGAATTGCAGAGAGGCATCTACACCACTAGAGGTCAATCACAAACTCAGTAGATATGATGGTGCAGAATTCAAAGACATGAGGAAGTATCAATCTTTAGTGGGAAGTTTGATTTATGCAACTCTAACAAGGCCTGATCTTAGTTATGCAGTTGGTGTTCTTTCTCAATTCATGCATTGTCCAAAGGATCCACATTGGATTGCAGGTCAAAGAGTCCTTAGATATATCAAAGGGACTTTGAAAGAAGGATTGTATTATCCTTTTACATCAGATATAAGGTTGAGAGCCTATAGTGATTCAGATTGGGCAGGAAGTCAAGATGATAGAAGGTCTACCCATGGCTACATGATATACATTGGAGATAAGCTTGTGAGTTGGTGCTTGTTGGCATACAAAGCAATAAAGGAGTCATGCACAATACGGCAACAAGGCCAGATCATTTTTTTCCATAAATTATGTACAACCCAAGTGATTTTAATCACTACACAAACATTGTAAATCCCGTTTTTGGTAGATTAGACTCCATTTTGTGCAAGCCGAGGAGTCCTCGAGCTTGAGGAGTATTAGAAGTACCATCGTACCAAATTTCATAATTTTTAGACTTCGTTTGAGCCCTCAAATAAGCCCTGGAACCTAATTTTTAACTAGGCCGGACACTAGGTCTGGACAGGGCCAAAAGCTAGTCAAAAACTATAAAAAGAGCTAGAGAGCTCATTTTTGAGGTTAGATTGTAATTGAAACGAACTTGTAAGAGCATTTTTAAAGTAATCTAAAAAAACTCCATTGATTCTCACTCTTTGTCTTGCCTTGTGTGCGCGTGTGTGTGTATGTGTGTGCATGTTTGTGTGCTTCTCACTCACGCACTTGTGCCGCCACTTGCTCGAGGTCTTCATACCATCCTCACGTCTTCCCGGATTGACATTAAAGGAGGTGCTACTCATCATTGAGCTACACCAAATTTTGGCGCCGTTGCCGGGGATCGAGCTTTGAGGACGAGCGTGTGATGGTAAGACGTAGAGTTGACGCGTTGGAGTTGTAGGTATTTTCTTCACTCTCATCGATTTTCTTTTACTTTCTTCACCATCATCATCATCACCATCTCCCAAGTCCATCTCCATCATCGCGAAAATTTCAGTTTTTTTGACTATATCCCCACCTCCACCTCATTTCCCTCATTTCACTTGTGAGAGAGAGCGAGAGAGCGAACTTGCATGTGCTGTTTTTGCATGTTTTCTGAGCTATTTTGCAGGTTTTTTGCTGTACCATCATCCCCAGCAGTGTGCGCAGGTACGACAGGCTCTGCACAGGTCCCGGGACGACAATCTCTGTCTATCGCGACAGACAGAAAATCTTAACATTTTGTGAATGCATGATTACCACTGTAACCTACACCTTGTGGGCACTCTAGATCACTAGAAGTTTTTCAAAAATTTGCATTATTTCAGTCTATCGCGACAGACACTGTCTATCGCGACAGACATAAATCCACGATAGACACCGTCTATCGCGACAGACACCGTCTATCGCGACAGACAGAAATCCACGATAGACACCGTCTATCGCGACAGACACCGTCTATCGCGACAGGCAGAAATCCACGATAGACACCGTCTATCGCGACAGACACCGTCTATCGCGACAGACAGAAATCCACGATAGACACCGTCTATCGCGACAGACACCGTCTATCGCGACAGACAGAAATCCACGATAGACACCGTCTATCGCGACAGACACCGTCTATCGCGACAGACAGAAATCCACGATAGACACCGTCTATCGCGACAGACACCGTCTATCGCGACAGACAGAAATCCACGATAGACACCGTCTATCGCGACAGACACCGTCTATCGCGACAGACAGCCCCCACGATAGATTGTGTCTATCGCGACAGACACCGTCTATCGCGATAGACAGACATTTTCGGCAAAAAATTAAGGTGTAAATTTTTGGAAATTTAGGCTAAATTTTGGGCATATTTGCACTCTCAAGTATTCATATACTTACAAAGGCCTTAGAAAATGCATTAAAATCCCTGATAGTATCTGTTTGTCTATTTAACCCCCTAAACCCTGAACGGTCATAACTTTTTCATACGAAATCCATTTTCTGAGCTCTAAGGCTTGTCGGAAAGCTCGTGACATATACTACACGCCCTCAACTGTTTTTTATAAGAATAACGCGTTGATTTTCGGATAGGATATTTGGAAGTTGACACACTGAGGGGTAGGAACACCAAGGGAGCTCTAGAGTAAATTTCTAACAATGCAAAAGGGGGAACAAGGGTCATTAAAAAAGTGTCTGAAATAAATTGTCTGTCAATTGAAAGGTCTACTTGGAGCTAATCTTGGGATTTATGCAGGCCTAGTGAGAAGCAATTGAGAGTATCCAAGCAAGGGAGTGGCACACGCTTGAGAATCAACTTCTCGAGCACTAAAGAGCAAGGTTCGGCAAGAAAGGTCGGAATATTCTCAACTCCTCTTCGTCTATTCCTAGCCTAGGCTAAGAGCGATTAGAAGTAGGAGTAAGTCAAGGCGACGATAGGCCACTATCAAGTTGAAGACTACCTAAAAACTCAAGTTCAAGCTAAAAACTTAATTTCTGTACTGTCGACAACATAAAGGAAAGAACCTAACGTGGAACGATTAACCTGAGAGTACGAAGAACATTCAAGTATTCCTGACGACGTAATAGCAGACAAGACTTTAAAACACGGGGAATAACTAAAAAGAATCAAGTGACTGGTACCAATTGATCGGCAACGAGGTTGTACTCTGGAAAAAAATTTTTGGGCTAATCAGTTAGGCATATGAACCTTAGATCAGGACGACACCTAGCAAGAGAAAGACAAAGCCTTAGGTCTTCAGAGGCTAGTGTCAACCACACTGCAAGGTCTTGGGCCCAGCAGTTGAGTCGCCACTCTCATTACCCTAGCTCTGATACCAGTGAGTCAGAGATGTCTCAAGGCATGGACAAACCTACGGGAAGTTCAGGTGTGCCTTATTTGTACAGGGTAGAAGGCCCTTACAAAACACAGTTGGAATACCTTAGGACCAACCGATTAGGTGCTGGCATCTATGAGGATGGCCTAGGAAGATCTGTGGTCCAGATTAAAAACCATGACCAATCCATAGGACTAGAGCACCCAGCTGTCAAATTTGAAAACGGTGCATACCTGGACAAGGAAGGAACCATATACGTAGTCACCAGTCATCCAGATAGGACAGATGAATTTGGAAATGTAATTTCAGAAGCGGACTTAGGTGACTTGGAACAAGGAAACATGGGAGTGGAACCTAGAACCCCTCGAGGTAAATCAGTTCTCACTAGGATTATCACGCCTGAGTGGGTTCCCCAAGATAACAAGTGCATAGACTTGCTTCTCAATCGAGAAACGGACGAAGCCTTTTGGAGGTATAAACCGGATCACCCAATTGATATAGGAACAATCATGATCTATGAGTTTAAGGATCCGGATAGCCCAGGCAGAGTGACCTACCTAGATCATGCTTCAGAACGGATCTTTGTGGTGACAGAAAATGATAGGCATGCTTACACTTGGAAGGGTGAATTTATTTTCCCCCAACCAAGATCAAATGTATCCTATGGTCACCCTGGGGCTGGAACTTCCCAAGCTCATGGTACGCAAAGAGACAGAAGTAGAGATAGACCAGAAGTAAGTTTTGCCAACCCAGTGGGCAGAGAAAGAACGAGAACGGAGACGAATATGGTAGAACCTGAGATGCATAGAGCCCACAGGAACCAAAGAAATGTAGATGGATTCCCTCTACCGAGGCCTAGAGAGCACACAAGAACTTTGAGACCCACCCAGCTAGTTAAGTCCATGAAGAATTACTTTGACGGCACAGGAGATCCCTATGATCATGTGGCAGAGTTCAAGCAAGTCCTGAGAGCTGAACAAGTGGAAGATCTGTTCACACAGTACAATGCCTTCGGTCTAACCCTTAGGAACACGGCACTTACATGGTTTCAGCCATTAGATGAGCGTCAGTTCAGGAGCATAGACCAACTCCTAGAGGCATTCATTGTAGAGTTCTCCAAGAGTGGCATAAGACACAACACCTCCTCACTGATTCACAGCTTCAAGCAAACCCCTCAAGAGACTGTGAGGCTTGCAGGAAGAAGATTTAGACAATATCTGGAAAGATGCCCTATTTCGGAGCTACCCACATCTGCTAAACAAGTAGCCTTATTCCTTGATGGACTACTGAGTCCAAAATTGAGATCCTACGTGTATCTGAAAGACCCTAGGACCATAGAAGAGTGTGTACGTATATGCATTGACATTGAAGATAACCTAGGAGAAGAGCTAGAGCTGTCCAAAATTTACAAAGATTCAGACAGTGCATCTAGTCACTCTTCCATGCAATCTACATCAATTGAGGAACTCGCAGAGAAAGTGGCCCAGAAATTAGGAGTAACTAGCAAACAAACCCCAAGGTTTGCCCCAGTGAAAAGATGCTATACATGCGGTGGTGACCACATGGCGAATGTCTGTCCCATTATGGCTCAACCCCAAGTAAATCCTAGTAGCCAGTACTGCACCATAGAACGGAGATACACCAACCACACCGCACAAGATTGCCCATACAACAAGCAGGCGGTTAGGCAACCCTACCCTCAGCCCTACCAACAAGGCAGATACCAGAACCAGTACCCTCCACAACCATATGGCAGGCCACAACAAAATTTCCAACCTCAATATCAAAACCAACAAAGGCCTCAGCCTGTGCTAGCACAACAACCCCCAGCCCCAGCTAATGTGATCCCGGTAAAGTATACTGCTGCAGAAGAGAACCTGAATAGAGCTATAGTCCCAGTAACACCCTTGATCTCTGAAAATGACCCAAGTGATCATAGCTTTGATTCTACCCATGTTGATAGCCCCCAGGCCTACTACATGCAGTCTCCTGAGCATGGTGAGTCCTACTATGGTGAAGAGCCAAACGAACCTAGTTGGGAGTCAGATTACACGAACGTCATGTATGCAAACCCCAATTCTAGGCCTCAACCTAGACAGGTACGACCACCAATTCCTAGAGGACCATGCTACCGATGTCAGGGGGATCACTTCATTCGTGATTGTCCCTTGCCTCCGCCCACACAACCTCAGTCCGTGACTATCCAAGGCTTTTGCCAAGACTGCGGAAAAGAGCATCTCTTACGAGATTGCCCTAAGAACCCCAATAGCATGCCTAAAATCACCCCTATCAACGTTGTTGGGTTAGTGGTAGACTCCTCAGGAAGTGTCACTTCCACTGCACCAGTACAGGTAGTCACTCGAGCTCAAGCTTTGCAGCAAAACCAAGGGGTAGGCCAGGAAAAGAGCCCAGATGCTAGCGATACTGAGAGCCAAAATAAAAAGAGAACAAGAGCTTGGAAAGATAGCCGCGAACGTATGAAAAGGCAATGGGCAAAGAAGATGAGTGAACTTGAGGAAAGTCTACGAGAAACCAAGGCTAAAATCATAGAGATCACGTCTCAACCGCACTCTCACACATTCCCACCGTTACCATCCCCATCACCCTCCATCCCTTCACCCTCTAAGACAGCCCACGCAACCCACCCACCACCCCAAACAGGATCAGTATTAGCTGATCCCACTCCCGAAGACATAGACATGATGCTTAAGGCATATCAGGCCAGAATCCAAGAAGGGCCAAACGTCACGGATCATGACAAGTGCTATCCTAGAGCTGACCTAGAGATAGAAAGAACCAAACTATGCGCGAAAATGGTCGCATTGGCTCAGACTATGTTTGAAGCCAGTCGCCTTTTCAATTACTCAGGCTCAGCCAAAACACAATTACACTTGGATGGATTCCTAGAGAAGTTAGAGAGGATAATTGCAAGATCTGACAAGGAAGAAAAAAATCAAGACCAAGAAAAAGCAAGCAAAAATAGGAATCATTCCCAATCAGAAGGGTATGTGGCCAATGCCCCTAAACCGGACAACTTTCCCTCCTTAGAAAGAATAGAGAGGCCAATAGCACAGCCAGAAAAGGAACCTACCCCTCAAAGAAAGGAAAGGGCAAGAGAACGGGTAAGCCAGCCTCTTCAGGAAGCCCGTGGGCCTCCTCAAGAAGCTTATCTTCCCCCCCAAAAGGCAGATGAGCCTCCCTCGAAGGCTCAAATACCTCCACAGGTTGCCTACATTCCTTCTCAGGGAATGTGTGAGCCTGTTCGGAAAAGTAATAGAATAAGTAATCCTCCCCAAGAAGCTTGTGCTCCAGACATTTGCGAGAACGAGGAGAGA
Organism: Ceratopteris richardii; assembly: GCA_020310875.1. NCBI lineage: Eukaryota > Viridiplantae > Streptophyta > Polypodiopsida > Polypodiales > Pteridaceae > Ceratopteris > Ceratopteris richardii. The sequence continues at coordinate 4,541,719 of CM035438.1, forward strand.
GTCAACAATAGAATCAGCCCTCCTTCACAGGTTGCTTATGCGCCCAATTCTACGGAGCCAGACACTTCTTCTTCTATGAATCGGTTTGCACCAGACTTCCTACGAGAGATTCAAGAAGACAAATGGGATAACGAAAGCGAGGTCGCCCCTCCTTTTGAACTTGTGGATGATGCACACGACCAATTCCCACAAGACATCCCATCTATTTACGGGGAGCATGAGAGTGTTCAGTCTCATGAGAGATTAGACTTTGAGTCTAATTCCATACAAGAGCTACCCCACTTCACAGGGCCTTGGGAAGCAAAGTCCACATGTATGAGAGCACCCACAGTCATGGTAAGGAACGACGACTCAGTCATACCTAGGAACACAGAGGTAGTGAAGAACACTAACGTGCAATGTAATCTCAAGTTAGAAGAGCTACTCAAGGTTAGACCTGAATTATGGAAACATGTAGCCAAACAAGTACCAGAGATAGCAAAACCTCGTTCCCAGGTAGGATCCCATAGGACAGTGCCAGAAATTCCCTTGGATAAGATAGGGGATATGTGTGAAGGCGAAGAAGGGAACACCTATCTTCCCATCACCTACCAAGAGTACACCACCAAGGCAATTTTAGACTCAGGTGCAGGAGTTGCAATTGCCACTACTTCCCTTTGGAAGCGTTGGGGCAAGCCGGCACTCAGGCCGACGAGAATGAAATTGCAAATGGCCGATGGTCACATAGAGAGACCCCTAGGATTGCTGGAAGGAATAACTCTCACCACTTGTGGTGTTGAGTTTGAGCATAGCTTTGCTATATGTGACTTCAGCAAAAATCATGCTTATGAGATGATTTTAGGAAGACCATTTATGCGACAGTTGCAAGTGGTACAGGATTGGGGAACCAACTCCTTGTATTTGCAACACTTGGGTGTTACGACCAAAGTCAATCTCAAGGATTATTCTCATAGAGATGTCCCTCCTATCCAGTGGAATCCCATCCATAGAGCTAAAGATGACACAGAATCTGTGCATTCCATAGAATATGGATCCTCATGGATGCATGAAGACACCCACTTATGGATGTGCAAGGTAGCAGTAGAGGAAGAGAAGAGAGAAAAGGCCAGAGAGGTAGGTGCGAAAGAAACCCATAGATCAATCCAAGACCCAGCCTATGCACCTGTAGTTTTTCCAGACGAAGAATTTGAACCTCACGGTTGGGCAGAAATCTTAGCAACAATGGACGTAGCCATCAACGAAGAACAATGGACACCTCACTGTGATGAGGATGGCTATGATATTTCAGTCTTCTCCATAGAACCAATCATGGGAGAGGCAGTCCTAGAAGAATGCGAACCTAGCCCTGATGCATTTGAGGATGCAAGTGACTCCGATCTAGAGTCAATCATTATGGACCCACCATTTGCATCAGATGAAGAATACTTCCATGAAGTAGAAATTCAACCCCAGAGGCATGGAGAGGTTACAACTAATGTAAGATTAACAACACATGTGACCTCGAAGGAAGAAGGAAAGAAACGAAAAAAGAGAGAAGCCTCACCAGAAGAGGAAGAATCTTTGTTTGAGGTCCCCGAAAATTTTAAGAAGTATGAGATAGATGACAGGAGAGTCATGATAAGAATGCCTAAACGAGAAGCACAATCAGGAGAGGCCTATGATAACAAAGAAACTACCAAGAAAATAGTAGTGGCCATAGAAGAAGGAGAGGAGAGATGCACGTATATAGGCCATGACCTGACAGAAGAAGAAGAGTACGAATTGATAGCCTTGCTAAGAGAATACAGAGATGTATTCGCTTGGAGTTACAAGGATTTGAAAGGTGTTGACCCTGATATATGCTCACACACCATTCCCATGACCTCAGATGCTAAACCCTCTAAGCAAAAGCCTTATACATATAACGATAACTATGCTGCTAAGATCAAGGAAGAGATAGATAGATTGGTTGAAGCTGGATTTATCTACGAAATTGAGCACACCGAATGGGTATCCCCCATCGTAGTGGTGCCCAAGAAGAATGGCAAGCTGCGTGTGTGCATTAACTTGAAAAAGGTTAATGCCGCCACAATTCGAGATAACTATCCGCTTCCCATCACAGAGCATCTCTTAGAAAGAGTGGCAGGCAAGGAAGTGTACAGCTTCCTTGATGGATTTTCGGGCTACAACCAAGTAGCCATAGCTCCAGAGGATCAGCATAAGACGGCCTTTGCCACAGAATGGGGCATTTTTGCTTTTAGAGTAATGCCATTTGGGCTTACCAATGCACCAGCTACCTTCCAGAGGCTGATGTGCCATGTGTTTAAGGAGTTCCTGAGGAAGAGTTTAGAAGTCTATGTTGATGATCTCTGCGCTCATTCCAACGTTAGACAAACCCATATCCCTGAACTCAGACAAATCTTTGACAAATGTAGAGAATATCAAGTCTGCCTGAACCCAGAAAAGTGCGTTTTTATGGTCAGGCAAGGCAAGATTCTAGGACACATAGTGTCAAAGAATGGCATATCTACAGACGAAGAAAAAGTGAGAGCCATAGCAGAGCTACCAAGGCCAAAGAATGTCAAGGAAGTACAAGCTTTCATGGGGCATTGTGGGTATTACCGACGTTTCATCCACATGTATGCTGTCATCGCAAAGCCCATGTACGGACTCTTGACTAACTTTGAGTGGACTGATGAATGTGAGAATTCCTTCCAGGAGCTCAAACGAAGATTGTGTTCAGCACCAATCTTGACCACACCAGATTGGAATAAGCCATTCCATGTTCATGTTGATGCATCCAATTATGCTATTGGATGTGTGCTCGCACAACCTACCGGTGAAGGTAATATGGATCTTCCAATTGCCTATGCCAGTAGACAATTGAATGCGGCTGAACGGAATTACACCACTACAGAGCGAGAAGGATTAGGCATGGTATATGCAGTCAAGAAATTTAGGCACTATTTGCTTGCAAATAAGTTTAAATTTTTTACTGATCATCAGGCATTGTTGTACCTAGTAAACAAGCCATGCAATACAGGTAGATTAGTAAGATGGTTTCTCTTACTAATGGAATACGACTTCGAGGTTGTGGTAAGGAAAGGCAGGACTCACTTACGAGCAGACCATCTCTCTAGACTCACATCTGGGGAAGCCCCACAAGGAGTGTCAGATGACCTTCCTGATGCTTACTTGTTTAATTTGGAAGTTGTACCGCAGTGGGCTAAGCCATTGGTACCAGTATTGACATACGGGCCTAACCATCCTGTGGTAAACACACGGAACAGAGAGGTTGTAAAAGCCCAAAAATACCACATCATGGCAGGAAGCATGTACAAGCACACAGATCAAGGGATCTTGGCCTGTTGCGTAGAAGAGGATGAGTACGCTAAATGGTTGCAATTAGCACATGTAGGTGCGTTAGACCAGCACCATTCAAAGCAACGAACTTTACAGACTCTAAAGAGATTCGGAGTGCATTGGCCAACTATGGAAGCTGATGTCCAAAAGTTGTGCAAGGAATGCCCAATCTGTTGCACTAAACCACCAGTGGAACATGCCACTCTCTATCAAGTATCCATTGTGCCAGATTGGAGCGAACCACTAGTATCATTCCTGAGGACAAACACATTCCCTCCAGACATGACTCTGGCTAGGAAAAGGAGTTTAGAACAAGAATCCTTGGATTACTCACTCATTGGTGATAATCTATACAAACGCGGTAAGGATGGTTACCTGAGATTGTGTGTCCATGAGAGTGAATATCTTAAGATCTTGGAAACTGCTCACCAAGGTGCAGCAGGAGGACACTTTGGACCAGATCGGGTAATCAAGGCGATACTATTTGCGGGCTTCTGGTGGCCCACCCTTCACATGGATGCACATACCTATGTGAAACGGTGTGATATCTGTCAAAGGACTCAGTATCCTATACGCAAAGATGAGATGCCACTGAAACCTATGATGGGTGGACGTGCATTCTCTAAGTGGGGAATAGACTTCGTAGGTCCTATTAATCCCCCAGCTAAGGGTTCTCATGCGGAATACATCATTGTGGCAACAGATTATCTCACCAAGTGGGTAGAGGTAAAAGCTACAACCAAGAACGATGCTCAAACAACTGCCAAATTCTTGTTTGAGAATGTATTCACAAGATACGGGCTACCTATAGAGCTTGTAAGTGATAGAGGCACTCATTTCTTGAATGAAGTGATTGAAAATCTACTCCAAGAATTCTTGGTAATACACAAGAAGTCTGCCCCTTATCACCCTCAAGCTAATGGACAAGCTGAGAGCACTAATAAGATTCTATGCAATGTACTGACGAAATTAGTGAACACTAAACGCTCTGATTGGGACAAACAGCTACACCATGTTGTTTGGGCATACCGAGTTGCCTACAAAACGGTACTCCAAGCCACCCCTTTTCAGATGGTATTCGGCCAAAACGCTGTGTTACCCTTGGACTTCCTGATCCCTACATTAAGAGTAGCACAAGAGCACGAATGGACAGGTCATGAGCTCTCCTCTAGGATCTTTGACCTTGAACGATTAGGGGAAACAAGACTGAGAGCCGCTGCAGGGATATACGCAGCCAAGAAGAGACAGAAGGCATACTTTGATGCCCACGTGAAGGATAAAGGCTTGAAAGCAGGAGATCTAGTCTTAGTCTATACACTAAAACAACACGCGAGGAAGCTAGAAAAGAGAGGCTACGGACCTATGATCATCAATAGGATCTCCACGAGCGGAGCAGTACAATTGGCCACATTAGAGGGTGATGTTCTCCCAAATTATATTAGCGGTTGCAGAGTCAAGTTGTATCAGGAACCCCTCACGGAGGAAATGCTCAGTCGACTCAACACTGCTAAGAAACGCAAAGAGGAAGAAAAGCGAGTTCGAGAAGAAGCTCAAGCTGAAGCTTTAGAACGCATCAGAAGGATGAAATTACGAAGGCAAGGTAGAGATCAGCCTGGAGCGAATGACTATGCAGACCAAGGATTTCCTATGGCCATGTGTGAAGTCGCAGGAACAAGCTCGCATAGGATAATTGATAGACGTCCTTTCGTAACCTTAGATATAGGACATGGAAAGAGTGCAAGGACCGTAAGAGCCTTGATTGACTCAGGAGCAGCCACTAGTGCTGTTAAATTGTCGTACTGCCAAGAATTACAATTGACTGTCAATCCTGTGGAAGCATATCTTATAGGATTGGGAGGAGTGGAAACCCCTTGCATGGGCGAGGCGGAACTTCCCCTTTACATTCATGATGAGGCAATGACAGTTAAAGTACTGGTGTGTCAAGATGAGGATCTCACTGAACCTCTCGTCTTGGGTCAGGATTGGATCTATGACCAAGCAATTAACTTAAACCTAAGAAGTGGACTTCTCCAGGTTTGGGTCAATCATAGTCGAGTTACAGTAGAATTAGACAATGGAACACTCAAGGAACTAGGAAAAGCACAGACTCCTGGTCCTTCCAGGGGTACACATGAAGATGACCATGCTGTTCTTGTTCAAAACCCTGTATTGCAGAGGAATGACATTTGCAAACAAGGAGTCAGGGATACAACGGATCTCCCTTCTTTTCCAAAGGCCCGAAGGAGGCAGCAACCAAAGGCGGATCACAAGCAGAAGAGGCATAGTACTACCTATGTCCGAGATCAAAAGTACCTGCGCAGCAGAATGCCCCAGAAACTCAACCAGGTGTGGGTGCGGAAAGGCGAACGACCAGCTGCACCACCGTCAACTACACGGACAAGGCTTCTTAGTAGTAACCAACAACACAACGCTAAAAAGAAGTCTTTCAGAAATTCTTCTGCTAAAGTAAAGTCTATTTGGGTGCCCAAGAAGTCGATGAAGGCAAGCCCACAATCTAGACAAATTTGGGTGCCTAAGGCTTGCTTGAGGGCACAAGTAGTTACGCCAAGGCCACAACCTATGCAGCATCACCCAACTATGAGTACAACCAGAATTTCCTCGTGCTCAACATTTAGGAACACACCAAGACCCAGGAGCATGCATGTAATCACTTATAAGTGGGTCCCTAAAAGGCCCCACTCCCAAACAGCGACACCGACACAGCTCTCTGGTGTCTCTACAAAACCGAAAGCAAAGCCCATCCACTGCATTTGGCAGTCTAAGATCTGTAATAAACCCCCCTACCCAGATTTGTAAATTCACCCCACTTACTAACGGCATTAGTCTCCTAGGAATACACAAACGTTAACTACACTCACTGTCTTCGTGCACTTACTAACCACTAACTCACCATCTACCTCATGTTAATGTTGTAACGGGGACAATAACGGATTTATTTTGTCCATTACGATGTTAACACATGATTCTATATTCTCACAGAATCAGAAAGCAAGAAGAGAAATGGCAGAAGCGACAGGTTCGGGCTCACAAGCAGGGATACTTACTGCAGGAATTGATGTGGATAGCCTACCTGTGGACGTGCCTCCGACTGAACGACCAGTGGAGATGCAACACCTTCAGCAACTCCCGGTGCCGGATCCACCTACAGGCATCACGGAAAGAGTTCATGCGAATTCTCATTGGTTCAATGGCATGCCCGGTCCATTAGGTGAGGCCAAGTATATCTGGGAGTCTAAATGCGAGTATGACAGATCATGGGTGCGATTCCAATTTTTCTCCAAAGAGTTCGAGACTTTACAGAACACAGAAGATCTACAGATCATATGGCAACGAGCAGGATTGGCGGACTATTTTGAAGCCCCACTACCTAAACCCGATCTCCTCCGATGTTACTATTTGGTCTCCACATTACAAGCTAATGAAGATAAGGACCAACCCGGATCATTTGTTCTCCCTTCATTGCTGGGCAACAACGAGTTGAAGAGGTTTGAGCTTACTGTGGAGTTGGTAAGTGATGCTTTAAATATGCATGGCACGCATGTACCCTCAGAAAAGGATGCTCTCGTTCCCACCAACATGAAGGACAGGAAAGTAGTGAAGCTGAAAGACATGGCAGCACTCATCCCAAATGTGTCCATCCCTCTCCGAATGTGCATGCAATACTTCGCCTTCCCCGGTCAAGACCGATTCACGCAACCACACAAGAAGATCTGGTTTGCTCTCTACTTGGCGGCAGCAGGTGCGTTACCTATTAAGCTACCAGTGTGGATTATAGATCAGTTGTATGAAGCAAACAAACGGGCATCTAGGAAATTAGTGGTGAACGGATGCTGCGCACTCACACGCATCATTTATCGATGCTTGGCATATGATGTCCCCATTGAGCGTGCCTTAACTTGTGCACAATTACAAATGTTTAAAAGGCTCAAGACATCCACACATCAGTCCAAGCGCATGAGGGGCGCGATCCCTTGTGTTCAGACAAGGGAAGTCCTGACTACCCCTGAGGCATCACCATTAAGAGAGGGCACTGTACCCCCCTTTACCATTAGGATACCCAGGTCGGAATCTGACACTACGGCACAACCTACCCCATCGGCTCCTCCCGTTACACCTGAATTCGAATTTGCTGCCACTGGTGAGGCTGAAGGACTGGACCCCCAGGATTTCGAAGCATTCCTACAAAGCACACAATTCTCTGATGTGGAGTTTTATTCAGAGGCAGAGGAGCAGGGCACATCCTCACGAAGAAGAAGAAGGTCTACAGACGGTAGACATGTTCATTGGAGTGACGCTCAGCAAAGTCAACAACACGGACACCCGGAAGAAGAAGAAGTGTATGAAGAAGAGACCACTGAAGCCCCAGCATATACAGCAGAACTCCGAAGGCTGTATCAGATTATGGAAAGAGTACGATCGCAGCAATTACTCACTGAACAGAGCAGCAGAGTACTTATGACTCAGTTGTTGGAAGAAGCGGGAGTTGACTCAGAGTACAGGGAAGGTCTCTTATTGATGGCAGAAACATATGGAGTTGTAGAAGCTGTGCGCACTGCCATTCAGAGGCCTTCTGTTCAATATGACCCACGAAGGTTCCAGACACGACCTCGCCCAGGTAAAAATATACAAATTCCCGTTACAGTTGCAGAAGAGCCGACTACTACACCTGAAACTATCAGAACAACCCCCCAGACAGCTAGCCAACAGCACCCAGCCACCCATGAGGAGTCCACCGAACCACTACCACCTACTCCCCCGCCATCACCTCCTAGAGGAGAAACAGTAGAAACCACATCGACTAATCAACCCACCGACCCCACCTTCATCTTCCGTACTCCGATCTCCAGTGCCACCCTATTCTCTACCACTGATAATCCTATCTTCGAAGGCAACCCCAACACTACACAATCCGCCGAACCCCTCCTAGACCCTGCCCTAGGGCAACCATCCCCAACGCCCTCAGCCACGGGTCATCCTGACCCTAGATCCACATTCATGGGCTTCCCTGCTACCACACAACCCTTTCAGCCCTCCTCAACTTTACGACCCCAACCCCCGATATCCCTCCCTCCATTTCTACAATCCCTCCAGGACATCTTTGCTAGGGCTTTTCAACCAGGCCCTCAACCATTCCCTGTCTTTTCAGCTCCTCACCCCACTTCACATCTATTCACCACTTCCACACACACACCACCTACCATACCAGTGTATATGGCAGGTCCCACACTAACACCCACTCCTGAAGGAATGGACATTTCACCACCCACGGCACCTCCACCCACGGGTTCACCTCCTCCCATTCCCCCTCCACCAATTACACCCACACACACAACTTTCGTAGACACATCATTCACTGTCTCCCTTCCCCAATTCCCTTCCCATGCATCTTCCACGGTAAACACCCCCCACTCATCTATAGGTAATGCATTGGACACCATGTTGGCTTGTATATCAAATTTAAGAACAGATTACATTCAGCTTCAGCAACAAAACGCACGCCTGCAAGAGCACTCAGCGACACTACAGCTCCGCCTTGCGGTACTAGAGGAGGAGAACACTCGCCTCCACACACAGTTCCACACCCTACAAGAAGCCCACAATATATTGGAAGTACAGCTACAGAACGTAGATCAGGAAGCAGTGCAGGTGGTAGAAGGTCACCTACGGACACAACTGGAACGCAACTCAAAACTTCAGCGCAATATGGCGCTACTTAAACGCCATCTTGCGGCTGCGCAGGAAGAGAATAGACGCCTGCAATTACAAAATCAAGAGAACCTGGAAGCAGCTATTGAGAGCACACCGGGGGCACCCATCAGCCCATCCAAGTTTCAAGCAGTGACCCCTGATAACATCAAGATTATATTGGAAGATTATGCCATGCTACTCGAAGCACATGATAAGCTATCGGAGGAGCTAGGACAACTGAAGCAGGAACACAAACAAGGCCCAACAGCTGCCCCTCCAACCACCCCCTCTGCAGCTTCGCTTCCCTCCGACGCAGAGGCCATAAAAGATCTCCAGCAACAGGTAACTGAATTGCAGACACGCCTACTACAATATGAGAGGCCATCTTCCCCTCCGGAGGCTCCCACGGACGAAGAAGTTGTGCAAATTCCTGTGGAACAAACGTTTGATGAAGAATATGATCCGCAACCATTCCCAGGAGGCCAACAAACAGAAGAAGCGCAGGACACGTTCGAGGCACCACGGCCGCCATGGTTAAGACAAGTGGAGGAAATGGGGACCTCGCATGAAGAGCGCACTGTAGTGCAAAATCAGGCTATGAGGGTCATAGAGGAGACTGTTTTACAATCCGATTACTTCAAGAACTTGTCATCGAGACGCCTGATCCTCTCATCGGAACTCCAGTACAGGCCATATTACATTCTCCTGGCTGATTATAATGCTGAAATACAAAGAGTCACGGGTCAGATTCCTACTTTTGCGACCCAATTTCAACCCGAAGACCTTCCTCCAGAGGTGCGAAAAGGCAAGATTCGTCAACCAACATGGCGGCAAAAACTTTTAGAGACTTATCCAGAAATGCTACGCACATGGAACAGCGCGCCGCTGCACCTCCTGTACAACCCATGCTACGGTCCAGTCCCCCGCCGCAGGTCGTGGAAGGCATTTAATATCAAGGTACAGAACAATGCGCAATGCAAGGAATGGCTGAACTACCCGTACATCGCGCCACCACAAGGACCACCATCGGTAGCATATATGATGGGGACCATTCGCCACTGGATGCCGCGCTTGAAGCCCATGCAAGATGTAGCAGCGCAAATGATGCTTAAAATCTTAGATATGATGCAAGTGGTGCTGAAGACCTTTAGAAATGCAGCCGCACCACAGGTACGCCTTCCGGGGTTTAGCAATGGAAATTACGACTTGGTGTATGACATGAGCACCACCCCCAGTATCCGTGTGGCTTACGCTTGGCATGCACGCATCAAATACCTCCCCGCCTGCTACAAACAGACCTTCGAAGAAATGTTCAGATCAGGGTTCTGGGAGTACCACTCGGAGATTTTCGCGCCAAAGCCGACACATCTGCTTCAACTGTTTGCTTGTGAACAAGCAATGTATTCAGAGTACTACACCACCCCGCAACCAGAGACCCCCGGTGCAATAAATTGGGAGGCATTGGAAGCCGATCTAGCAAGAGGCTTAAGAATAGGAGAACATGAACTGGCCACCAATGTCATCCAATACTACATCGACCACCCGAGGGAACAAAGGTCTGTCAGGGGCGACAGACGCTAGGAAGGGGGGAGTGTTGGCATACAAAGCAATAAAGGAGTCATGCACAATACGGCAACAAGGCCAGATCATTTTTTTCCATAAATTATGTACAACCCAAGTGATTTTAATCACTACACAAACATTGTAAATCCCGTTTTTGGTAGATTAGACTCCATTTTGTGCAAGCCGAGGAGTCCTCGAGCTTGAGGAGTATTAGAAGTACCATCGTACCAAATTTCATAATTTTTAGACTTCGTTTGAGCCCTCAAATAAGCCCTGGAACCTAATTTTTAACTAGGCCGGACACTAGGTCTGGACAGGGCCAAAAGCTAGTCAAAAACTATAAAAAGAGCTAGAGAGCTCATTTTTGAGGTTAGATTGTAATTGAAACGAACTTGTAAGAGCATTTTTAAAGTAATCTAAAAAAACTCCATTGATTCTCACTCTTTGTCTTGCCTTGTGTGCGCGTGTGTGTGTATGTGTGTGCATGTTTGTGTGCTTCTCACTCACGCACTTGTGCCGCCACTTGCTCGAGGTCTTCATACCATCCTCACGTCTTCCCGGATTGACATTAAAGGAGGTGCTACTCATCATTGAGCTACAGTGCTCAAAGAAACAACACACAGTGGCTTTATCATCAACAGAAGCTGAATACAAAGGACTTGTGGAAGCAGCAAAAGAAGTAATATGGATGCAGACATTATTCAAAAGCTTGGGAATTGATCAAGGTATACCCATCATTCATGGAGATAACATGAGTTCATTATATCTTGCAGCAAATCCTGTATTTCATGCAAGGACAAAGCACATAGAGATACAGTATCATTTTCTCAGAGAAAAGGTAATGGAGAAAGAGATTGAAGTGGTGTACACTTCTACAAAAGATCAGATTGCAGATATTATGACAAAAAGCTTGGATGGAGTAAAGACAAGTAGGTTCAAGGAGATGGCAGGAATAAAAGAGAAGAAGACTATGTGAAGAAGTCAAATTATGCTAATTAGTGATTGAGGGGGAGCTGTTGGGGCTTCACTCACTAATTAGGCATGGATATATGAAGACATATGATGGAGGAAAGAAGAAGTGAAGAAAAGACCTACAGAAAATCAAGCCTAAGTGAAGGGACAATTTCACTATTGTAAATTAGTGCAAAATTAGAGTCTAGTTTTTCATTTGGTCTTCAGAACTTACGAGTTCAAGTCTAGAAGAATGTAAACCATAGGTATATAAGTTAATTTGAGTCAAAAATATGTATGAGAGAACTCAATTTTGAAATTTGAGTAAGTTGAGAAAAGTCGTGTATTTTCTGAGAGAGATGGTGAGAGAAAACGTCTGAGTCTGAGAGAGTTTTCCATGGCTGTGAGCAAAATTAGGCCAAGCCATTTTGTACACATCTTCTCTGATAATCAAAACATGTTTGTGAAGAAGGATTGAGTCTAATTCCTCTTGTACATTGAGTTCTAAGTCATTTCATATGACTGTGTAAGGTAGTTGACAGTTACGACTTTTCGGGCGCACATTTGACTGATCTTCTGAAGGTCAGATCTCGAAGCATGGTGTAAAGTTTTTGGTAAGTGATAGCTCATTTTAAAGCTACTCTCCTCAACTACACTTGGTCAAAAGATCTTTAAGAAACGGGACGCATACTCAGAGAAATCAACTTAAGAGTGGAGGTATGTCAAATCGATGAAGTCAAATTTCAGTTTTCAGACATAGTGAAAGATTGAAGCAAAATCAGAAGATTTTGAAGTTGTTACTTGAAAGTTTTGTTTGTTATGTGTTGCTTAACACTAGCAAGAACTTCTCTTAGCAAGTGATCAAAAGATTTTTCAAAGATTAAGCTAATACAGGTCAGATTGAAGATTTGAAGAAAAGGTGCAGATTTCTGTGAAGTGAAATTTTGATTTTCACTAAGTTCAGAGTTGAAGGTTCAACATTTGAGTATTGCTAAGCTAATGGTGGTTATAGAGGTCTTCTAATACCACATTAGTTTGGTTCTTGTGGTGTTTTACACACCAACATCTTCCAAACGTGACATAGACGCTATCTGAACTGCCACTCTGTCATCATGGGTTGTGGCCACTTTCTCTAACCTTTGCATCCATTCAGGAGCCTCGATCTCGATGGTATCCATGCCAGCATTGTCAACTTCATGTGCGCCCCTGGAAGGACCAGGAGTTCGTGCATTACCTAGTTCCTCGAGTGCCTCATTTTCCAATTCAACTGTAATTCGACTATGATTTACCCATACCTGAAGAAGTCCACTTCTTAGGTTTAGGTTGACTACATGATCATAGATCCAGTCCTCACCCAAGACAAGAGGCTCAGTGAGGTCCTCATCTTGACACACTAGTACTTTGACTGTCATTACTTCGTCTTGAATATAGAGGGGAAGTTCCACCTCGCCCATGCAAGGGGTTTCCACACCCCCCAATCCTATGAGATATGCTTCTATAGGATTGACAGTTAATTTCAACTCTTGACAGTACGAAAATTTAACAGCACTAGTGGCTGCACCTGAGTCAATCAAGGCTCTTATAGTCCTTGCACCCTTTCCTTGTCCTATCTCTAAGGTTATAAAAGGACGTCTATCAATTATCCTATGAGAGCTGATACCTGAAACTTCACACATAGCCACATGATATCCTTGATCTGCATATGCATCTGTCCTAGGTTGCTCTCCACCCTGTCTTCTCAGCTTCATTCTCCGGATGTGTTCCAATGCTTCTGCGTGAGCTTCTTCTCGAATTCGTCTTTCTTCTTCTTTGCATTTCTTAGCAGTGTTGAGTCGACTTAGCATCTCTTCCATCAGAGGTTCCTGATATAACTTGACTCTGCATCCGCTTATGAATATCGCCTTCTAATGTGGCTAGTTGCACTGCTCCACTTGTTGAGATTCTATTAATGATCATGGGTCCGTAGCCTCTCTTCTCTAGTTTCCTCGCATGTTTCAAAGTGTAGACTAGTACTAGGTCGCCTGCCTTCAAACCTTTATCCTTAACGTGGGCATCAAAGTATGCCTTCTGTCGTTTCTTAGCTACATATATCCCTGCAGCCGCCCTCAGTCTTGTTTCTCCTAATCGTTCAAGGTCAAAAAGTCTAGAGGAGAGTTCATGACCCGTCCATTCATGCTCTTGTGCTACTTTCAATGTAGGTATTAAGAAGTCCAACTGTAGCACTGCATTTTGGCCAAATACCATCTGAAAGGGGGTGGCTTGGAGTACCGTTTTGTAGGCGACTCGGTATGCCCATACAGTATGGTGTAGCTGTTTGTCCCAATCAGAGCGTTTATTGTTCACTAATTTCGTCAGTACATTGCATAAGATCTTATTGGTGCTCTCAGCCTGGCCATTAGCTTGAGGGTGATAGGGGGCAGACTTCTTATGTACTACCAAGAATTCTTGGAGTAGATTTTCAATAACTTCATTCAAGAAGTGAGTGCCTCTATCACTAACTAGCACTATAGGTAGCCCGTATCTAGTGAACACATTCTCAAATAAAAACTTAGCTGTTGTTTGAGCATCGTTCTTTGTTGTGGCTTTTACCTCTACCCACTTGGTTAGATAATCCGAGGCCACAATGATATATTCAGCATGAGAACCCTTAGCTGGGGGATTAATAGGACCTACAAAGTCTATTCCCCACTTAGAGCATGCTCGTCCACCCATCATAGGTTTCAGTGGCATTTCATCTTTGCATATAGGATACTGAGTTCGCTGACAGACATCACACCTCTTCACATAGGTATGTGCATCCATGTGAAGGGTCGGCCACCACAAGCCTGCAAATAGAATCGCTTTAATCACTCGATCTGCTCCAAAATGCCCTCCTGCTACACTTTGATGAGCAGTTTCCAAGATCTTGAGATATTCACTCTCGTGGACACATAATCTTAGGTAACCATCTTTGCCACGCTTGTATAGGTTATCGCCAATGAGTGAGTAATCTAGGGCTTCTTGTTATAAACTTATTTTTCTGGCTAGTGTCATATCTTGAGGGAATCTTTTCGTCCTCAGGAAGGATACTAGTGGTTCACTCCAATCTGGCACTATGGACACTTGATAAAGAGTGGCATGTTCCATAGGTGGTTTAGTGCAGCAGATTGGGCATTCCTTGCACAACTTTTGGACATCAGCTTCCATAGACGGCCAATGCACTCTGAGTCTCCTTAGTGTCTGTAGGGTTCGTTGCTTTGAGTAGTGTTGCTCTAATGCACCTACATGTGCTAATTGCAACCATTTAGCGTGCTCATCCTCTTCCACACAACAAGCCAAGATCCCTTGATCTGTGTGCTTGTACATACTTCCTACCATGATGTGATACTTTTGGGCTTTTACTACCTCTTTATCCTGTGTGTTTATTACTGGGTGGTTAGGTCCATACGTCAATACTGGCACTAATGGCTTAGCCCACTGTGGCACCACTTCCAAATTAAACAGGTAAGCATCAGGAAGGTCATCTGACACTCCTTGTGGGGCTTCTCCAGATGTGAGCCTAGAGAGATGATCTGCTCTCAAGTGAGTCTTTCCTTTCCTTACCACAACCTCGAAATCATATTCCATTAGCAAGAGAAACCATCTTACTAATCTTCTTGTATTGCATGGCTTGTTTACGAGATATAGCAGTGCCTGATGGTCAGTAAAAAATTTAAACTTATTTGCAAGAAAATAATGTCTAAACTTTTTAACTGCATATACCATGCCTAATCCATCTCTCTCCATAGTGGTATAATTTCGTTCAGCTGCATTCAATTGTCTACTAGCATAGGCAATTGGAAGATCCATATTACCTTCACCAGTAGGCTGCGCGAGTACACACCCACTAGCATAATTGGATGCATCAACATGAACATGGAAAGGCTTATTCCAATCTAGTGTGGTCAAGATCAGTGCTGAACATAGTCGTCATTTAAGCTCATTGAGAGAATTCTCACATTCATTAGTCCACTCAAAGTTAGTCAAAAGTCCATACAGAGGCTTTGCTATGATGGCATACATGTGTATAAACCGTCGGTAATAACCACAATGCCCCATGAAAGCTTGTACTTCCTTGACATTCTTTGGCCTAGGTAACTCGGCTATGGCTCTCACCTTCTCTTCATCAGTGGATCTGCCATTCTTTGACACTATGTGTCCTAGAATCTTGCCTTGCTTGACCATAAAAACGCACTTTTCTGGGTTCAGGCAGACTTGATATTCTCTACATTTGTCAAAGATTTGTCTGAGTTCAGGAATATGGGTTTGTCTAATGTTGGAATGAGCACAAAGATCATCAACATAGACTTCTAAGTTCTTCCTCAGGAACTCTTTAAATACATGGCACATCAGCCTCTGGAAGATAGCTGGTGCATTGGTAAGCCCAAATGGCATTACTCTAAAGGCAAAAATGCCCCATTCAGTGGCAAAAGCCGTCTTGTGCTGACCTTCCGGAGCTATGGCTAGTTGATTGTAGCCCGAAAATCCATCAATGAAGCTGTACACTTCCTTGCCTGCTACTCTTTCTAAGAGATGCTCTGTGATAGGAAGCGGATAGTTATCTCGAATTGTGGCTGCATTGACCTTCTTCAAGTTAATGCATACACGCAGCTTGCCATTCTTCTTGGGCACCACTACAATGGGGGATACCCATTCAGTGTGCTCAATTTCATAGATGAATCTAGCTTCTACCAAACAATCTATCTCTTCTTTGATCTTGGCCGCATAATTATCATTATATGTGTATGGCTTTTGCTTAGAGGGTTTTGCGTTTGAGGTCATGGGAATTGTGTGTGAGCACATGTCTGGGTCAACACCCTTCAAATCCTTGTAGCTCCAAGCGAATACATCTCTGTATTCTCTTGGCAAGGCTATCAATTCACGCTCTTCTTCTTCCGTCAGGTCATGTCCTATATAAGTACATCTCTCCTCTCCTTCTTCTAGGGCTACCACTATTTTCTTGGTGGTTTCTTTGTTATCATAGGCCTCTCCTGATTGTGCCTCTCGTTTAGGCATTCTGTTCATGACTCTCCTGTCATCTATCTCATACTTCTTAAAATTTTCCGGGACCTCAAACAAAGATTCTTCCTCTTCTGTTGTGACTTCTCTCTTCTTTCTTTTCTTTCCTTCTTCTTTCGGGGTCACATGTGTGGCTAGCCTTACATCATTTGTAAGCTCTCCATACCTCTGGGGTTGAAATTCTACTTCATAGAAGTATTCTTCATCTGATGCAAAAGGTGGGTCCATGATGATTGACTCTAGATCAGAGTCACTTGCATCCTCAAATGCATCAAGGTTAGGTTCACACTCTTCTAACACTGCCTCTCCCATGATCGGCTTTATGGAGAAGACTGAAATGTCATAGCCATCTTCATCACAGTGAGGTGTCCATTGTTCTTCGTTGATGGCTACATCCATTGTTGCTAGGGTTTCTGCCCAGCCGTGGGGTTCAAATTCTTGGTCAGGAAAGACTACAGGTACATAGGCTGGGTCTTGGATTGATCTATGTGTTTCTTTTGCACCTATCTCTCTGGCTTCTTCTCTCTTCTCTTCTTCTACTGCTACTTTGCACATCCATAAGTGGGTGTCTTCATGCATCCATGAGGATCCTGATCCTATGGAATGCACCGATTCCATATCATCTTTGGCTCTATGGAGGGGATTCCATTGGATAGGAGGAAAATCTCTATGAGAGTAATCTTTGTTGGTCGTAACACCTAAGTGTTGCAGGTACAAGGAATTGGTTCCCCAGTCCTGTACCACTTGCAACTGTAAGGGTCGTCCCAAGATCATTTCATAGGCATGATTTTTGCTAAAATCACATATAGCAAATATATGCTCGAACTCAACACCACATGTGGTGAGAGTTATTCCTTCTAACAGCCCTAAGGGTTGCTCTATGTGACCATCGGCCATTTGCAATTTCATCCTCGTGGGTCTGAGTGTTGGCTTGCCCCAAGGCTTCCATAGGGAAGTGGTAGCAATTGCAACTCCTGCGCCTGAGTCTAAAATGGACTTGGTGGTGTATCCTTGATGGGAGATAGGAAGATATGTGTTTCCTTCTTCGCCCTCACTCATGTCTCCTATCTTGTCCAATGGTATTTCTGGCACTGTTCTCTGGGATCCTACCTGGGAACAAGGTTTTGCTATTTCTGGTACTTGTTTGGCTACATGTTTCCATAGCTCTGGCCTTACTTTGAGTAGCTCTTCTAAGGTAAGGTTGCACTGTACTTTAGTGTTTTTCACTACCTCTGTGTTCCTAGGTATGACTAAGTCCTCATTTCGTACCATGACTGTGGGTGCTCTCATACAAGTAGACTTATCTTCCCATGGGCCTGTGAAGTGGGGTAATTCTTGCAGAGAGTTAGACTCAAAGTCTAATCTTTCCTGAGATTGGGTGCTCTCATGCTCCTCATAAATGGATGGGATGTCTTGTGGGAATTGGTCGTGTGCATCATCCATAAGTTCAATGGGAGGGGGGACTTCACTCTCTTTAGCCCATTTGTCTTCTTGAATCTCGCGTAGGAATTCTGGTGTGAATCGATTCATAGAAGATGATGTGTCTGGCTCCGTAGAGTTAGGCACATAGGCTTCCTGGGCAGGAAGACCTGCCCTTTCACTTGCCTTGTCCTTGTGTTGAGAGGCGGGTTCCTTTTCTGATTGTGCAATTAGCCTCTCTATTCTTTCTAAAAGTCCTTCAAAGTGCAGCTGCGTCTTGGCTGAGCTAGATATGTTAAAAAGGCGGCTGGCTTCAAACATGGTTTGAGCCAACTCCACCATCTTAGCACAAATTTTAGTTCGTTCAAGCTCTAATTCTGCTCTAGGGTAGCACTTTCCATGATTAGTTACGTTTGGCCCATGTTGGATTCTAGCCTGATATGCTTTAAGCATCATGTTTAGGTCCTCGGGAGTGGGATCTGCTAGGACTGATCCTACTCTAGGGGGTGGTGGGATTAGGTGAGGCGGGTTGGAAGGTGGCGGATCGGATGGAGTTGGGAATGGTGGAGGTGGGGTAGTGTGAGAGGGAGTTTGAAATGTGAGTTCGGTTATCCTGGCTCTCGTTTCTCTTAGACTTTCCTCAAGTTCACTCATTTTCTTTGCCCATTGCCTTTTCATTCTTTCACGACTATCTCTCCAAGCTCTAGTCCTCTTCTTTGTCATGCTCTCCGTTTCACTAACATATGGGCTCTTTTCCTGGCCTACACTTTGGTTCTGCTGCAAGACTTGGGCTCTAGTGATCACTTGCACTGGTGTAGTGGAAGTCACACTTCCTGTGGAGTCTACAACTAACCCAACAACATTGATAGGAGGATTTTCGGCATATTATTAGGATTCTTTGGGCAGTCTCGTAAGAGATGCTCCTTTCCACACTCCTGGCAATAGCCCTGGATCGTCACTGACTGGGGTTGTGTAGGTGGAGGCAAGGGACAATCACGAATGATATGATCTCCCTGACATCTGTAGCATGGTCCTCTAGGAAATGGGGGTCTTACTTGCCTAGGTTGAGGTTTAGAGTTGGGGTTTGCGTACATGACATTAGTATACTCGGGCTCCCAATTAGGTTCACTCGGTTCCTCACTGTAGTAGGACTCACCATGTTCAGAAGACTGCATGTAGTAAGCCTGGGGACTATCAACATGCGTAGAATCAAAGCTATGGTCACTAGGATCACTTTCTGAAATTAATGGTGTTACTGGGACTATAGCTCTATTCAGGTTTTCTTCTGCAGCAGCATACTTTACCGGAATCACATTAGTAAGAGCAGGTGGTTGCTGTGCTAGCACTAGCTGGGGTATCAGTTGGGTCTGATATTGCGGTTGGTAATTTTGCTGAGGCCTAGTATAGTGTTGGGGTGGGTATTGACTCTGGTATCTGCCTTGCTGGTATGGCTGAGGATAGGTTTGCCTAACCGCTTGCTTATTGTATGGGCAGTCTTGTGCGGAGTGATTTGTGTATCTTCGTTCTATGGTGCAGTACTGGCTACTAGGATTTACTTGGGGTTGAGCCATAATGGGACATACATTTGCCATATGGTCACCTCCACAAGTATAGCATCTTTTCACTAGGGCAAATCTTGGGATCTGTTTGCTAGTGACACCTAATTTCTGAGCTACTTTCTCTGCAAGTTCCTCAATTGATGTGGATTGCGAGGAAGAGAGGCTAGAGGCACTATCTGAGTCTTTGTAGATTTTGGAAAGCTCTACTTCTTCCCCTAGGTTATCCTTGATGTCAATGCACATGCGTACACACTCTTCTATGGTCCTAGGGTCCTTCAAGTACACATATGATCTCAATTTGGTACTTAGCAATGCATCCAAGAACAAAGCCACTTGCTTAGCTGGCGTGGGTAAATCAGGGACATGGCATCTCTCTAGGTATTGCCTAAATCTTCTTCCAGCAAGTCTCATAGTTTCTTGAGGGGTTTGCTTGAAGCTATGAATCAGCGAGGAAGTGTTATGTCTTATGCCACTTTTAGAGAATTCGATAATGAATGCCTCTAGAAGTTGGTCTATGCTCCTGAACTGCCTCTCGTTTAGTGGCTGAAACATGTCAGGGCAGTGTTCCTAAGGGTTAGACCAAAGGCATTGTACTGCGTGAACAGATCTTCAACTTGTTCAGCTCTCTAGACTTGCCTAAACTCAGCCACATGATCGTATGGATCTCCAGTGCCATCAAAGTAGTTCTTCATGGACTTAACTAGCTAAGTCGGTCTCAAAGTCCTTGTGTGCTCTCTAGGTCGTGGTAGAGGGAACTCATCCGCATTTCTTTGATTCCTGGGAGCTCTAAGTACCTCAGGTTCTACTCTATTTGTTTATGTCCTCGTTCTTTCTTTGCCCCCTGGGTTGGCAAAGCTTACTTCTGGCCTATCTCTACTTCTCTCTCTTTGAATTCCATGAGCTTGGGATGTTCCAGCTCGAGGGTGACCATAGGACACGTTCGATCTTGGTTGGGGGAAAACGAATTCACCCTTCCAAGTATAAGCATGCCTTTCATGTTCTGTAACCACAAAGACCCTCTCTCAAGCATGATCTAAGTAAGTCACTCTGCCTCGGCTATCAGGATCTTTGAACTCATAGATCAGGATTGACCCTACATCATTTGGCCTATTTGATTTATACCTCCAAAAGGCTTCATCGGTTTCTTGATTTAGGAGCAGATCTATGCTCTTATTATTCTGGGGAATCCACTCTAGATTGAGGATTCTAGTAAGAACAGATTTCCCTCGAGGGGTCCTAGGCTCTATACGCATGTTTCCTTGCTCCAGGTCACCTATGTCCGCTTCTGGGATCACATTTCCGAATTCATCTGTCCTATCTGGGTGATTGGTGACTACGTATATGGTTCCTTCTTTGTCCAAGTATGCTCCATTTTCAAACTTTACAGCTGGGTGTTCTATTCCAATGGATTGGTCAGGGTTTTTAATCTGGACCACGGATCTTCCTAGGCCGTCCTCATAGATGCTAGCACCTAATCGGTTGGTCCTAAGGTATTCCAGCTGCGTCTTGTAGGGGCCTTCCACCCTATACAAATGTGGCACACCTGAACTCCCCGCAGGTCTCTCCATACCTTGAGACATCTCTGGTTCACTAGTCTTAGAGCTAGGGTAATGCGAGTGGTGGCTCAACTACTGGGCCCAAGACCTAGCAGTATGATTAACGCTAGCCTCTGAAGACCTAAGACTTTGTCTATCCCTTACTAGATGCCGTCCTGATCTAAGGTTCATATGCCTATTTAAGTAGCCCCTATTTTGCCCAAGTACAACCTCGTTGCTGAGTTCTTTTGTACCAATTACTTGATTCCTTCTTATGCTGATTATCGTGTTTATACTCTTGTCTGATATCACGTCGTCAGGAGCATTTGAGTTAATTTCCGCACGTGAAGTTGATCGTTCCACGTTAAGTCTTTTCCTTTAAAGTTCTCGGTCACACACAGGTTATCTCTTGAACTTGATTTCTTAGATAGTCTTTGACTTGTCACGTGCCTATCGTGTCCTGACTTACTCCTAGCACTACTCGAACTTAGCCTAAGCTAGGAATTGACAAAGGGAGTTGAGAATATTCCGACCTTTCTTGCTGATCCCTTGTTCTTTAGTGCTCGAGAACCCGATTCTCAAGCTTGCACAAAGCCCTTGCTTTGGATGCTCTCAATTGCACTCAATAGACCAAATGGGCGATTTTTCTATCGATCGCGATCGACAGAGGTCTGCGACACAGAGACAATTTCGAGCGTGTCCGTACCTGCTCAGTGTGCTAGAGGGGATGATACATCTGTACCTGTAAGAGTGCTCAAAAAACATGCAAAAACACAGCACACAAGTCGCTCTCTCGCTCTCTCTCACAAGTGGAATGAGGGAAATGAGGTGGAGAAGGTGATATGATCAAAAAACTGAAATTTTTTTCGTGATGATGGAGATGGAGATCGGATATGGTGAGGATGATGATAGTGATGATGGTGGTGAGGTAAGAAAGAGAAAAATAAGAAAAGTAAAGAAATTACCTACAACTCCAACGTCTCAAATCTACGTCTTACCATCACACGCTCGTCCTCAAAGCTCGATCCCCGGCAACGGCGCCAAAATTTGGTGTAGCTCAGTGATGAGTAGCACCTCCTTTAATGTCAATCCGAGAAGACGTGAAGATGGTATGATGACCTCGAGCAAGTGAGGGCACAAGTGCGTGAGTGAGAAGCACACTAACATGCACACACATACACACACACGCACACTCAAGGTAAGACAAAGAGAGAGACAATGGAGTTCTTTTAGATTACTTCAAAAGTGCTCATACA
Organism: Ceratopteris richardii; assembly: GCA_020310875.1. Lineage (NCBI taxonomy): Eukaryota > Viridiplantae > Streptophyta > Polypodiopsida > Polypodiales > Pteridaceae > Ceratopteris > Ceratopteris richardii. Next base: position 4,564,090 of record CM035438.1, read on the forward strand.
AATTTAGATCAATTACAAGCTAACCCCAAAAATGAGCTCTCTAGCTCTATTTATAGTTTTTGACTAGGTTTTGGCCGTGTCCAGACCTAGTGTCTGGCCTAGTTAAAAATCAGGTTCTAGGGCCTATTTGAAGACTCAAACAAAGTCTAAAAATTATGAAAATTGGTAGGTAGCTACTTTGAATGCTCCTCAAGCTCAAGGACTCCTTGGCTTCCACAAAATGGAGCTACAAAAATATGAATTGGTATTTACAATGGCTTTTAGTGATGAAAATCACTATTTTTGTAGGGATTTCTTCTAACGATTTGACATACACATCTTCGAGCTCCCTACTTGCTCCTTCTCCTTGTGTGTCCACCTCTTTGATATGCTTTAGTGTCCTGAAAAAAATATTGGCCTACTTGCGAGATCGTCGTTGACTACTCTGTCTGCTTGTGCCTTCTCTTCTCTCTGACTCCCTTCGTAAGCTTCCTTGCCTTGTGAGTCCTTCAGTTCCAACACCTTCCCCTTCCCCTTTCCTTCTGCATTCAACACCCTTCCCGCATCCATCCCTATTAATAATGTATTTAATAATATGTATCAATGTATGTCTCAACTACAACAGCACTACCAGCACCTTGATAACCAACATATGAGACTCTTCCGAAGCCATGAAGAACTTCAAGTACGATTCATTGATCTAGAAAGGGAAAAGCGGCTACTACAACAACAGTATGTCACTTTATAGGAACAACATGAGCAGTTAGTAGCCAATCCACCCTAGTCAGATGCAGAAGAAAAACAACAAATGGATGATCTGCTACACTCCTAGATAACAGAGAATCTCAAGCTTCAACGCAACCTGGCCCTCTTACGCAAACACATGTATACAGCACTCAAGGAAAATAAATGACTATAGAAACAGAACGAAGAAAACTTGGAGGCAGCAATGGAGGGTTCCCCACAGGAAATCGACCCAAATAAATTCAAGGCCATCCCCTCAACGAATATGCAAATCGTGTTGAAAACCCATGCCAACCTCCTGGAAGCCCATGTAGCATTAGAAAGAGAAAGAGATGACCTATTAAAGCAGCTGGGAACCCAGCAGGAGTCACCAAGCAAAGTCACAACCACAGTTGACACGTCTGAAGAAGTCGAAAAACTCAGAGTGGAACTAGACGAATTACGAAATAAAGTCATGCAATACGAGCATCAACCCTCTCCCCTTGTAGAACCCGAACCTGAAGACTTAGTGCCAATTTAAGTAGAGGAAACCTTTGAAGACCCATACGTTCCCATGCCTGCACCAGGGGGCAAGCAAACAGAAGAGGGCATGGACACCATCGAGATCGAGGCTCCTGAATGGATGCAGAGGTTAGAGAAAGTGGCCACAACCCATGATGACAGAGTGGAAGTTCAGATAGCATCTATGTCACGTTTGGAAGAGGTAGTCATCAAATCAGATTACTTTAGGAACCTCTCCCATCATAGGTGGATCGGCACATCCGACGATTTGTATGTTCCTTTCTGTGTCTTAATGGCGGATTACAATGCTGAAATCAAGCAACACACCTCAAAAGAACCAACCTCGGCAACACAGTTTGCACCAGACGACATCCCAGCAAGTACCAAGCAGGGGAATATACATCAACCTATGTGGAGGATTCGTCTGCTTGAAACCTACCTTGAGATGGTAAGGACATGGAATAACATGCCTTTGTATATCAAATACAACCCATGCTACTGCCCTGTCTTTCGAAGAAGGTCATGGCCGGAATACACAAAAAATGTGCTGACAACCAAAGGATGTGAGAAATGGCTCAACTATGTCTACTTAGCACCACCTAAAGGCCAACCTACCATAGGATATATGATTTCGAGGATTCGGCATTGGGGGTCCAGCTCAAAAATGTACCAGATGTCATGGCCCAAATGTGCCTTAAAATTTTTGAGCTCATGTTGGTCACCTTCAAGACCTTCAAGAATGTCAAGGAACCTAATCTGTCAGCTCTCGGATTTAATGAAGGTAATCAGGACCTTGTCTACGACATGAGCACCACACCATCTATTAATGTCGTATATGCATGGCATGCACGTATAAAGTATCTACCAGCCTGCTTCAAATAGACGTTTGAAGAAATGTTTGTCACAGGGTTCTGGGAATATCATTCAGAGATATTCATTCCCAGACCATCACATTTATTGCAATTGTTTGCCGTGGAACAAGCTCTCCATTCAGAAAAGTTACGTATACCACATCTAGAGGTTCCCGGGCCTGTAGATTGGGATGCCCTACTCACTGACTTGGCCAAAGGATTGAGAATTGCGGAACATCACTTAGCACAAGAGGTTGTAGAGTACTACATCCAATGACCCACCCAACAAGGGTCTGTCAGGGACGACAGACGCGAGAGAGGGGGGGGGGGGTGTTGGCAGTCAAGGAACTGAAGGACTCACAAGGCAAGGAAGCTTACGAAGGGAGTTAGAGCGAAGAGAAGGCACAAGCAGACAGAGTAGTCAACGACGATCTGGCAAGTAGGCCATTATTTTTTCAGGACACTAAAAGCATATCAAAGAGGTGGACACACAAGGAGAAGGAGCAAGCTCGAAGATGTGTATGTCCAATCGTTAGAAGAAATCCCTACAACAATAGTGATTTTCATCACTAAAAGCCATTGTAAATACCATTTCATATTTTTGTAGCTCCATTTTGTGCAAGCCAAGGAGTCTTTGAGCTTGAGGAGCATTCGAAGTAGCTACCTACCAATTTTCATAATTTTTAGACTTCGTTTGAGTCTTCAAATAGTCCCTAGAACCTAATTTTTAACTAGGCCGGACACTAGGTCTGGACACGGCCAAAACCTAGTCAAAAACTATAAATAGAGCTATAGAGCTCATTTTTGGGGTTAGCTTGTAATTGATTTGAACTTGTAAGAGATTTTTGGAAGTAATCTAAAGAACTCCATTGCTTCTCACTCTTTGTCTTACCTTGTGTGCGCGTGTGTGTATGTGTGTACATGTTAGTGTGCTTCTCACTCACGCACTTGTGCCTTCACTTGCTCAAGGTCATCATACCATCCTCACATCTTCCCGGATTGACATTAAAGGAGGTGCTACTCATCACTGAGCTACATTAGGCTTGGGTATGAGTGCTTCAAAGCATTCCTTAAACTCAACTTTCTCCCACAATGATTCCAGTTCCATCGTGTTATATAATGCCTCAAAATCTCATGAGAAGAATTGATATCTCCCCTAGGTATTGCCACTAAAACATATTCTTGCCTTGTAAATATGTTCTGCATCTGCTAGGGGTCCTCGCGAGCCCTAGAACCAATGTGACTTGGAATTGATGTGGTCAGTTTTCCCTTCAGGTGGGTCATCAATGGGCATCAAGCCGTCAAAACCTTGGAACTCCGGGGGAGGCAGTGATGGATGGTCCTCCACTCGAAGATGTTCAAAGTCTACCATGTGGAGCCTAGGGCCTACCCTTGATGATTCTCCTATTTGCATGATGATTCTAGGTGCTTGTACAAATATCTGCTACAAAAGGATAACACATTTGCATGGAAATAAATCTTGTTCTTAGCATGGCAAGACTGCAATCCCTTTCCAATATTGATATCTCTCCCAAGTAGCCTTGTGATGTGCAATGATGTTGATGATGTCTTGGGCCTAATGCTAGTCACTAGACTTACTGCATGCATACTTTGGATAGTGCATGTTCTCATATGCATGGTTGGTGTCATCATATTTTGTTACAAAATATTACAGGATGATTATTATAATGTTGCTTTCCAACGAGCTATAGAGCTCAAAAAATGGACTTTGGATGAAAAAGTTATGTCAAATCAGGCTCCTGGGGGTCAAAACAGGGAAACAGGACCTTTTGGAAAAAATCGTGATTTTATGAAATCAAGAGAATCGTGATGCTCTGAATCTCAAGAGAATCGCGATGTTGTGAATCTCAAGAGAATCGCGATGTTGTGAATCTCAAGAGAATCGTGATGTTGTGAATCTCAAGAGAATCGCGATGCTGTGAATCTCAAGAGAATTGCGATGCTATGAATCTCAAGAGAATCGCGATGCTATGAAGTCAAGAGAATCACAATGCTATGAATCTCAAGAGAATTGCGATGCTATGAATCTCAAGAGAATCTCGATGCTGTGAATCTCAAGAGAATCGCGATGCTATGAAATCAAGAGAATCGCGATACTGTGAATCTCAAGAGAATTGCGATGCTATGAAATCAAGAGAATCGCGATGTTGTGCACCTATGAAAATCGTGATTCTGAAGACTAGACAATCGCGACGTTGTGAGGCAATCGCGATGCTGAGTCGAGCTTGAAAATCGTGTTTTTTTTAAATCGTGTTTTTTTGAAAATCGAGATTGCTAGCAGAGAATCGTGTTTTTACAAAATCGTGTTTATGAGAAATTTAGAGAATCATGATTTTGAGCACAACCAGAGAATCGTGCTTTTGAAAAACTTAGAAAATCGCGATTCTGAGCACAACTAGAGAATCGCGATTTTGAGAGTGACCTTAGAATCATGTTTCCTTCAGAGAGCTTTTAGGCGGGAAATAGAAAATCGTGATTTTCAAAAAAATTTGAATTTTTCACAGAATCGCGATTTTCATCACAGAATCGTGTTTTTTGGCGGGAAATTCGAATTTCTGAGCACCAAACAATGGCGACACCATATGTGCAAAAAATCATGAAAAAACACCAACGGTTGCTCTCTCTTGCACTTCCTAGCTCCTCCTCGCACAATAATGCATGAAAGATGGTATGAAAATGGTGAAAATGCACTAAAAAACAAGAAATTTCTATGAAGAAGAAGATGGAAGAAGATGGAGATGGTGATGATGATGAAGATGAAGAAGAAAAATCAGAAAATGAACAAAAATGACAGTTTTTTCCTTCCAACATTGCAAATCTACGATCTTACCATCACAACGCTCGTCCTCGAAGCTCTCTCCCCAGCAACGGCGCCAAAATTTGATGTAGCTCAAGCGTAAGCACCACCTCCTTTACTTGTCAATCTGTGGAGACGTGAGGACCCGTATGAAGACCACGAGCAAGTGAAAGCACAAGTGCATGAGTGAAATCACACAAACATGCACACACATACACACACACACGTGCACAAGGTAAGATCAAAGAGAGCTCTTTTTATAGTTTTTTGACTAGTTTTGGCCCTATCTAGACCTAGTGTCTGGCCTAGTTAAAAATTAGGTTCCAGGGCTTATTTGAGGGCTCAAATGAAGTCTAAAAATTATGAAAATTGGTAGGATGATACTTCTAATACTCCTCAAGGTTGAGGACTCCTCGGCTTGAACAGAATGGAGTTAACAAAAATAGAAAATGGTATTTACAATGGTTTTTAGTGATGAAAATCATTTTTTTTATAGGGATTTCTTCTAAAAATTTGACATACACTTCTTGGAGCTCCCTACTTGCTCCTTCTTCTTGTGTGTCCACCTCTTTGATGTGATCCTGTGCTTTGTCCTTGACCTTCAGCTTCAACAAGGGTTCTACAGAGGTAGTTGTGTCCATCAAAAAAGTCAGAGTGGTTCTCAATTCCTGGTCAGTTACTCTATGGGAGGTGATGGGAGATACTTGGATTTGAATAACCTCATTAGGTTGGGATAGGAGTCAAACTCATCACAAATCAAAGTAGGGTAAGGGTTTGCATTTCAAAAAGTTAAGGGCTTCCACAGTGCCCATTGTTTCAATCAACATGTTAAAGGCACTAATGAAGGCAGCATCACTACCACTACTTTATAGTTCTCGTTATAATACTTCATGACTTTTTTGCTCTGTAAGTCAACTTCTCACCCACACTGCCTACATCATGGCATATAATCTTTGGACTGTTATAGTGTAGGTTGTGGCATTAGATGGTTCATCTTCAAAAATCCATGCTCCACCTTGTTATTCATGATGTGGCTCCTCCTTGTTGAGATCCTTGGTTATCTGCTTGATCATGTTGGCTATTGTTGTCCCCCTCATCTTCATCAGTTATTGTGTAGTCATCGTCCTCTTGATATGTGGTGGTGTGGCCTTCTTCATGGTTTGTTTTTGAAATATCTAGGTTGCTAATATTCTTGAGAGAAAAACTGGGCGTCAGAGAAACAGAAGTCACTCGAGAATGTGTCCTACATCTCCAAATCAAATGTGGTGTTCAAATCATCAGGCCCCAACTCGGATATAGGAAATACAAAAGTTCTTGTTGCACTCTGATCTCCTAATTCGGAGACCACTTGTTCCCTAGTTTCTTTTTCAACATCCATTGGAATAGTCGAGGCTATATTTATGGGGGTTACCGCGCTTTCTTTTGTTATTCCCTCTAAGGTTGGTGTACATGATAGACGAATGTGAATCAGAGGGATGGGACGTTGTGGTTTTGTGGGTGAATGTTGTGGTGATGGTTGTGGAGAAGGGGAGGCAGTGACATGTAAGCATGGAATGGAGCCCATCATACCTTTACCTAAATGTGACATGGGCTTGCAGGTGCTCTTGTATTTCTACAAGTGAGCACTAGAGAGGGATCTTTTCACCTAGATGTCATAGGCCACACACATGTAGATGATCTGAGTGATCAAACAACATCCATGAATAACTCTTTTGCAGGCCCACCTCTAATTAGCCAAAAATAGTTGCTCTTGTACCCAACTAGCAAGATCAATTGTCCATGGTACAGTGTTGGCTAGGTACAAGCTAAACCAAATCTTTTTGTGTGGTTGTGTGAAATGAACCTAAGCCAAAAATGCAAAATATTGCATACATATTTGTAGGGGCATGGAGAGTTTTGGTGTTATGGCTGAAATATTTGCCCATTTGAGTACATCACCTTTCTTCCAGGTTCCGAAACCAGACTCTCTTTTTTTGTGGAAGTGTGGGAGCCACTAATGTTTAATGTTGGTTTGATCAATTGCTGGATGAGCTTGAACTTTCTGAAATGGGTTTTTGTCACCAAGGAAGGAAGTGGAAAGGTCATTGTGTGGTCCTTCTTGTCAGAGGTGTAAAGAGTAGTAACTAAATAGTAGCACTTGTAGAAATTAGGCTTGGGTATTAGTGCTTCAAAACATTCCTTAAACTCAACTTTCTCCCACAATAATTCCAGTTCCGTCGTGTTATATAATGCCTCAAAATCTCATGAGAAGAATTGATATCTCCCTTAGGTATTGCCACTAAAACATATTCTTGCCTTGTAAATATGTTCTGCATGTACTAGGGGTCCTCGCAAACCCTAGAACCAATGTGACTTGGAATTGATGTGGTCAGTTTTCCCTTCAGGTGGGTCATCAATGGGCATCAAGCCTTCAAAACCTTGGAACTCCGGGGGAGGCAGCGATGGATGGTCCTCCACTCTAAGATGTTCAAAGTCCACCACGTGGAGCCTAGGGCCTACCCTTCATGATTCTCCTATTTGCATGATGATTCTAGGTGCTTGTACAAATATCTGCTACAAAAGGATAACACGTTTGCATGGAAATAAATCTTGTTCCTACAAGACTGCAATCCCTTTCCAATATTGATATCTCTCCCAAGTAGCCTTGGGATGTGCAATGATGTTGATGATGTCTTGGGCCTAATGCTAGTCACTAGACTTCCTACATGCATACTTTGGATAGTGCATGTTCTCATATGCATGGTTGGTGTCATCATGTTTTGTTACAAAATATTACAGGATGATTATTATAATGTTGCTTTCCAACGAGCTATAGAGCTCAAAAAATGGACTTTGGATGAAAAAGTTATGTCAAATCAGGCTCCTGGGGGTCAAAACAGGGAAACAGGACCTTTTGGAAAAAATCGCGATTTTGTGAAATCAAGAGAATTGCGATGCTGTGAATCTCAAGAGAATCGTGATGCTGTGAATCTCAAGAGAATCGCGATGCTGTGAATCTCAAGAGAATCACGATGCTGTGAATCTCAAGAGAATCGTGATGTTGTGAATCTCAAGAGAATCGCGATCTGTGAATCTCAAGAGAATCGCGATGCTATGAAATCAATAGAATCGCGATGCTGTGAATCTAAAGAGAATTGCGATGCTATGAATCTCAAGAGAATCGCGATGCTGTGAATCTCAAGAGAATCGCGATGCTGTGAATCTCAAGTTTTTGGCAGGAAATTCAAATTTCTGAGCGGAGCAATGGGGAGCTCCGTATGTGCAAAAAATCATGAAAAAACACCAACGGTTGCTCTCTCTTGCACTTCCTAGCTCCTCCTCGCACAATAATGCATGAAAAATGGTATGAAAATGGTGAGAATGCACTAAAAAACAAGAAATTTCTATGAAGAAGAAGATGGAAGAAGATGGATATGGTGATGATGATGAAGATGAAGAAGAAAAATCAAAAAATGAACAAAAACGATAGTTTTTTTACCTTCCAACGTCGCAAATCTACGATCTTACCATCACAACGCTCGTCCTCGAAGCTCTGTCCCTGGCAACGGTGCCAAAATTTGGTGTAGCTCAAGCGTAAGCACCACCTCCTTTACTTGTCAATCTGTGGAGACGTGAGGACCGGTATGAAGACCACGAGCAAGTGAAAGCACAAGTGCATGAGTGAAAGCACACAAACATGCACACACATACACACACACGTGCACAAGGTAAGATCAATGAGAGGAACAATGGAAAGCTTTGATTGCAAAAGAGTTCTCTTACAAAAGCTCTATTCTCTAACAAGCTAACCTCAAAAGTGAGCTCTCTAGCTCTTTTTATGGTTTTCTGACTTGTTTTGGCCCTATCTAGACCTAGTGTCCAGCGTAGTTAAAAATTAGGTTCCATGGTTTATTTGAGGGCTCAAATGAAGTCTAAAAATTATGAAAATTGGTAGGATGATACTTCTAATACTCCTCAAGCTCGAGGACTCCTCGGCTTGAACAGAATGGAGTTACAAAAATAGAAAATGGTATTTACAATGGTTTTTAGTGATGAAAATCACTATTTTTATAGGGATTTCTTCTAAAATTTTGACATACACTTCTTGGAGCCTCCCTACTTGCTCCTTCTTCTTGTGTGTCCACCTCTTTGATGTGCTCCTGTGCTTTGTCCTTGACCTTCAGCTTCAAGAAGGGTTCTACAGAGGTAGTTGTGTCCATCGAAAAAGTCAGAGTGGTTCTCAATTCTTGGTCAATTACTCTATGGGAGGTGATGGGAGATACTTGGATTTGAATGACCTCATTAGGTTGGGATAGGAGTCTAACTCATCACAAATCAAATTAGGGTAAGGGTTTGCATTTATAAAATTTTAGGGCTTCCACAGTGCCCATTGTTTCAATCAACATGTTAAAGGCACTAATGAAGGCAGCATCACTACCACTACTTTATAGTTCTCGTTATAATACTTCATGACTTTTTTGCTCTGTAAGTCAACTTCTCGCCCACACTGCCTACATCATGGCATATAATCTTTGGACTGTTATAGTGTAGGTTGTGGCATTAGATGGTTCATCTTCAAAAATCCATACTCCACCTTGTTATTCATGATGTGGCTCCTCCTTGTTGAGATCCTTGGTTATCTGCTTGATCATGTTGGCTATTGTTGTCCCCGTCATCTTCATCAGTTATTGTGTAGTCATCATCCCCTTGATATGTGGTGGTGTGGCCTTCTTCATGGTTTGTTTTTGAAATATCTAGGTTGCTCATATTCTTGTGAGAAAAATTGGGCGTCAAAGAAACAGAAGTCACTCGAGAATGTGTCTTTCATCTCCAAATCAAATGTGGTGTTCAAATCGTCAGGCCCCAACTCGGATATAGGAAATACAAAAGTTGGTGTAGCTCAGTGATGAGTAGCACCTCCTTTAATGTCAATCCGGGAAGACGTGAGGATGGTATGAAGACCTCGAGCAAGTGAAGGCACAAGTGCGTGAGTGAGAAGCACACAAACATGCACACACATACACACACACGCGCACACACGCCAAGACAAAGAGTGAGAAGCAATGGAGTTCTTAGATTACTTCAAAAAAACACTTATAAGTTCAAATCTATTACAAGCTAACCTCAAAAATGAGCTCTCTAGCTCCTTTTATAGTTTTTGACTAGCTTTGGTCTTGTCCAGGCCTAGTGTCCGGCCTAGTTAAAAATTAGGTTCCAGGGCTTATTTGAGGGCTCAAACGAGATATAAAAAATATGAAAATTGGCAGGTAGATACTTCTAAAGCTCCTCAAGCTCAAGGACTCCTTGGCTTGCACAAAATGGAGCTACAAAAATACGAGATGGTATTTACAATGGTGTTTAGTGATTAAAATCACTATTTGTGTAGGGATTTTCTCTGTTGATTTGTCATACACATCTTTGAGCTCCCTACTTGCTCTTTCTTCTTGTGTGCTCAACTCTTTGATGTCTGAAAAATTTAGATGGCCTACTTGCCAGATCTTCTTTGGCTACTATGTCTGCTTGTGCTATCCCTTCGTTCCGACCCTCTTTGTCTTGTGGCTCCTTCGGTTCCCTGACTACTGCCAACACCCCCACTCTCGCATTTGTCGCCCCTGACAGACCCTTGTCGCGCTGTGCGTTGGACATAATATTGGACGACATCGGCAGTGAGGTGGTGTTCTTCTAATCGGAGCCCCCGTGCTGCATCTGTTAATAATGCATCCCAATTCATTGGTCCTGGTACGTCCAGATGTGGCACCCGCAGCAGTTGTTCTGAATGGATGGTTCTCTCCACAGCAAATAAGTGGGGGAGATGTGAGGGCCTGGGTACAAATATTTCTGAGTGATATTCCCAGAATCCCGTTATGAACATCTCCTCGAATGTCTGTTTAAAACAAGCTGGGAGATACTTTATTCTGGCGTGCCAAGCATATATTACCTCTATGGATGGGGTTGTGCTCATGTCGTATACCAGATCTTGGTTTCCTGTAAGAAATCCGACACCTTAGAAGTGGGGGTGTTGAGAAAAGGGGAACAACAAACCCTAACCGCCTCACATGGAAGTGAGAAGTTTCTCCAAGTTGGGGCAAAGAATGAGAGGAGAGGTTCACCCACGCTCATGGAGCAATGGCAACAATGGCCAACGTCACAAGGAGCAAAGGGGAACAGCCTCCCAACCATGCACACACACATGCAAATCCATACACTGATAGTAATAGCTCTCTACATAAGATCCCTAGATTAGAATGAAGACATTCATCTCATGCACGAGGAAATCGAAGACGAGCCCAATGTATCCATGAGCACCAAATATATTCAATTTTTTCAATGCCTCCTATAGGTGACATGCAACAATCAAAAGGAATGCCTGTTTTAGCCAAATGAAAAGATCAAAAATAGTTTCCCATTTTAGCACTCCCAGACTTCCAATGTGTCCTTACAAATAGGTGTTGTGAGCTCCCCCAACCTAAGGAAGCACTCTGCACCATAATCTATCAATCACATGGGGATCACTTAGGAGAGCACCCTCAAACCTTTCCATAGATGTTTTGAAGTGGCAGCCATAACAGAGCTTGAAGATCAAGAAAAAATAAAGCCTCCCATTGTAGAGCTTAATACCACCATTCCATGAAGCGCGAACCCACACATGTCAAGAGATAATATTATGCTAGTTCCATCACTATGTCCAATTGGGTGGAAGCAAAGAAAAGACAAGATGTGCCTTCATGATCATGTGGTGAGTTGGGAAGATAGATTCAGCCATGAGTCGGCTGAGGTGTAGACAAAGCTCTTTGATGTGTTTAGCTATCTACCTTAGAAGCTTCTTTACATAAGATATCGTCCCTCAAAATCTGCCCCTACTCTCTGCAACGTTTGTGCACAAAGTGCTTTCGTGATTCTGTGCTGGCGGCGACCTAACAAAGGGGTAGTCAGCCAATAACACAAGTTCCTCTTGCCCATTTTTTTTCAGGTTTGTCCTACTACTAGAACACCATGGCTGCACAAGACAACGATTCACATGAGTACCAGCAAAAATCACAATAGGAAAGCCAAAACCAAGCCAGATACTTCCCTTTCAATGGAGGGATTCAACTATTAAAAGGTCAAGAATCTTCCTAAAGGAGTGCAGAGGCTATCCGAATTCTCAAGTGTGGTAGTTGGGTACCCACACACCAGCGACTTTCTTTACTTAGGAATCAACCCGCATGGTTTCAACCTTCCATTCCTGGATGGATCCAGAAATAACCACAACTTGCACAACAACTCTGAAATGTCAACATATGACCACTGCGAGTTTAGCAAAAAACAAGACTGCACGAATTCCAACATATTGGTTGTTTAATAAATTTCAAAGTCATCCGCATGGGTGCATCCCTTAGGTGTCATTAACAGACATTCGACGGATCATGAATAGCACTTGAGAAGTACATATGGAGCTCTATTAGCATAGAGAACACATAGTTTCTGTACTGATAAGATAGATGATAGGTAACAGAGGGTTCCAGAAGTGCAATAACTCAAGCAGACCGGGGGTAGGCGGCCCGCCCTGCCATAGCTTGGGGCATCCGTCAACAAAAAGAACTGAAAGGAAAACGTTCTCTGAAATACAAACTGAAGCTCGATGCGCAGCAAAACACAATTAGGTTCCCATCGAGGTCATATTGGGGAGATTATCGTGGTCCCAAAATACACATTTGGACAGAAAGGGGAGCCCATGAGGGCTCTTGTACAAGCAACACAGTGAGAAAGGTTGGGGAAACTCTGCGGAGACCCCGAAATTGTGAGAATACAGAGGATGACGGATGAGTGACCAAGAGGTTCCAAGACTTCTTCACAAGCCTCATTATTTTATAGGGATGACACATACAGTGGTAGCTTGTGGAGACCCGCACCAAAGAGTATCCGGTGCCACCACGAGCATTAGTAGCTGGTTGTATGATACAGTCAACACCTTCATCAAAATAAGAGCCTCGTGGTGGGCATCCTTGAAGCTCGAAGTGCACAAGCACCTTAGCGACAGAGGGGGAGCTTTGCTCAACTCCCAAGCAGAAGGAGCGATGAAGGAGCAGCCACATGCGCCACCAAGAAAGAACACCTGCCTGAATAGAGAATACGGGATGTGACTATCCCATGCCACCAGATTGACAAGGCCCATCGAGATAGCACAACAATAAGGCCAAACGCAGAAGATGCAGGGAAAACCCTGCTCGACATCAACAGTATAGTCGTTGTGGGCTTGAAAATCATTAAGCTCTTACTGCGAAGCAGAACATGCAGAGAAGCGGAGCTCCACCCCAAGCAAACTCTTGACAAAGAAGAAAGGGCCGACGAAATGCAAAGAGAAGAAGAAAGATGGATGGATGGAGGGAAATTAATGACTCCCCTCGGCAGTCCAGGCACGACTCTTCCCAAAGCCCAATGGAGAGTTAATGTCTCCACCCACCAAAATGATTCGTGAATCACTTCCTCAAACGGAAAAGTAAAGAGTTCACTTACTTTTCTCTTTGACCCGTATGAGAAAAGAATGCCATTTAAGAGTGGAAGATGGCCAAAGTGAAACCTCGCTCCTCCCAAAATGTTCTACTACCCTGAACAAATTTTGCAAGATTAGTGAGAGAGAAGGGTAGTTAATGCCACTCACCCCTCAACTTCACGTCTACGGATGGACAATCATGTGAGGACAACGGTAATCAGAGTCAAGTGATAATGTGTGAGAGTTTTGAATTTACTTCCAACCTAAAACTCATACTTGTGATTTTCGAAAAAAAATGAAGAGGGGAAAAGGGTCAGAGAGAGAATGTGCCCCTCTCCCACATTCCTAGGCAACCACTTATCAAGACATGGTAGTGGTGGAAAGTGATGCCACTGAGTGAGTGTGTGAGAGTGTGTGTGTGTATGTGAGAGGATGAGAGAAGGGGGGGTAAGGGGGTGTTTTTGTGCTTCCAACAAAAAATTGAACTAAAACTACTAAAAAATTTAAAAAAAAAGAGAGCTACCCTAGGCCAACCGAAGGCCACATGTATTCATCCTCCTCCAAGTTTCAAGGTGCATCTCATGAAGTATGGACACGCAAACTTGGAAAAACCAACGGCTAAAGGCCGATGTCCCCGGCAACGGTGCCAATTTGTTGAGAAAAGGGGAACAACAAACCCTAACCGCCTCACATGGAAGTGAGAAGTTTCTCCAAGTTGGGGCAAAGAATGAGAGGAGAGGTTCACCCACGCTCATGGATCAATGGCAACAATGGCCAATGTCACAAGGAGCAAAGGGGAACAGCCTCCCGACCATGCACACACACATGCAAATCCATACACCAAGACCAACGCCATTGCACACAAGGAGGCAAGAGAGTAACAAATGACACCTTCTTCCATTACCAAAATGGAGGCCAAGGCCATGGCCAAGGGACCTCCCCCTTTTACAAAATGAGCTCCTCCTTATATAAGAGAGGAGGAGGAATCCGTTCAATACAAGTGGCCAAAGGCTTCATTAACTAAAGATGTTCTAAAAAAAGGTAGGTAGTTGGTAAAATCAAAAAGAGAATCTTCCTAGAGAGAGAGCATTTGCACGTATCCAAAAGTGAGCTCTCTTTTTGAAACTAAGGCAAGAATTCAAAAAAGGAGTCTTATACAAAAAAGAAGGGCAAGGTTGAGTTTTTATGGGTTTTCTCACATAAATAAGTAAGCAGGAGTTCCTATGAAGAAACTTATTTACAAGAGGGAAAAGTGGGAAATTTGGGAGACTGTCACACAAGGCCTTGAGTATTCAAGTTCCTTAACTCCAAGGTAGGCCTCCAAGTACTCCATAGCCTTCATAGCTTCATAGTTCTTTCATAACTTCATGGTTCCAATAGGGGGTCTTTAATATTCTTGAACGTCCTGAAGGTGATTAGCATTAGTTCAAAGATTTTCATACACATTTGTGCCATCACATCGGGGGTATTCCGTAGTCGAGTGCTCCAGTGTCTGATGGTAGAAATCATGTAATTTACAGTGGGAGGGCCTTGTGGCGGTGCTAGATAAACATAATTTAACCACTTTGCACAACCCTTGACGTTCTTGACAGCAATTGTAAACTCTGGCCAAGTGCACCGGCGGAATACTGGAACATAACAAGGATTGTATTTAATAAAAAGGGGCATGTTAGTCCAGGTACGAACCATTTCCGGGTAGGTTTCAAGAAGACGGATTCTCCAGGTTGGTTGATGAATGGAGCCTTTCTTCGCACTTTCTGGGATATCCTCTGGCCCAAATTGTGTGGCAAAAGTTGGAGGTTTACCACAACTACGTTGAATCTCTGCATTGTAATCCGCAAGGAGCACACAATATGGCACATATTGATCATCGTTGGTGCCGATCCATCTATGATGAGACATGCTTCGAAAGTATTCAGACTTGATGATGGTGTCTTCTAACTTTGCCATAGATTGGATTTGAATGGCCACTCTATCTTCATGGGTTGTTGCTGTCTTCTCTAGTGTTTGGAGCCATTCAGGTACTTCAACTTCTAATGTGTCCATTCCTTCTGAGGTCTGTGCACCATCTGGCATCGGCATAGGAACGTATGGTTCCTCATATGTTTCATCCACCTCAATGGGTACTAAATCCTCCGGTTCGGGTTCTGCAACTGGGGAGGGCTGCCTTTCATATTCTAGTAACTTTTTCTGGAGCTCAGCTACCTGCTCTATCAATGCCTTTACTTCCTCTGAAGTCGAGGCCGTTTCTATTACCTTGGCTGGAGCCTCCTGTTCCCTAAGCTGGCTACGTAGCTCATCTTGTTCCCTTTCCAAATCATCATGTGCTTCTAATAAATCCGCATAGCTTTCCAAGATGGTTTCATTGTTTCTGTGGGAACCGCTTTGAACTGTTCTGGATCGATCTCATGGGGGGAACCTTCCATGGCTGCTTCTAGGTTTTCTTCATTTTGTTTCTACAACCGTTTATTTTCTTCAAGTGCTGTAGCCATATGCTTTCAAAGGAGAGTTAAATTACGCCAGACTTTCAGGTTATCTGTTTGGTACACCTCCAGCAAGGCTTCGAGTTGTTTGACACCAGGTTCTGCTGATGGTTGGGGTGCCTCCAGGAGTGTTTGATGGGCTTGCTTGAGAGTGGTGTGGTGTTGGTTGAGTTCCGCATTTTCTTCTTCTAGCCTTATGAGTCGTGTTTGTAGTTGCTGATGGTTTGTTGTCAGCTGACGATGGCGGCCTTCTAGTTCCCTCTACTCCCGCTGAAGTTGATATACGCATTGATGTAATGACAGGAATATACTATTTACATTAAAAGATGCAGTTAAAGATGAAGATGCAGGGGGAATGGGGAAGGGGAAGGGAGTTGTGAATGGGGTGGAGTCAAGTGGTGAAGTAGGTGGAGGGGGTATGGGAGATTGAGGTTGTGTGGGGGGTGGGGGTGGTACTGTGGCGGGTGATGTCTCCATTGTGTCCTGTTGGAGACCTCTTAATCTCCAAAGATTTGATCTATACTGACTTAAGAACACTTCTATGTCAGTTATAAACCAAACTTTACACAAATATTGTTCTTCTTTACCAAAACTTTCATTAATACTTCTCTGAGTGAAGAAGTATCTACTTCAGAAAATCTGCTTCAGAAATCAACTTCATTACCTGCACATAACTTTGAATTTCTTCAAACAAATAATGCACAAGTATTCGCAATACCTTTGTGCAATCATACTAGTCATTAGTTCTCAAAACTAATCACCAAAAGTTTAATTTGATCCTTAAGATCAAAGATATGTCATAACTGTCTTCCAGAGGTAGCGCCTTCGACATGGTCAACTTCTTAAGTTGATTTCTCACAGTACAAGTCCCATTTTGCTAAATGCTTTTAGCCATAGCTTCCTTATCTCCTAACTTAGATTTTAAGTGCTCAGTCATCAAAAACTTTACAGTATACACTGAGATCTAAGCAAAACACTGAGACGGAAAAGTGCGCTACTCTCAGATTTCAGTTTTCACTTCTACATACAAATGTTCCTATTGATCATTCTCACAGTAGGAGAGGAATTAGATCATGAAACTCTGAACATAGCTTCATTAGCTTCTCAATTAGATGTGTACAAAAGGAATCTTGATCCACATGATCAGACAGAGAGCACTTAGAGAAAAAACCCGTCGCTATTTTCTGGGAAAAAACTCTCTACACATCTCTAAGACATTTTTCATCTACAAATGACTCTCACTTACATTTCTTATCATCATTAACTTATATATACATGATTTTAGACTTATTCCGCGTCTATGACATTACTCCTTATCATCCTAAGGATTTAGCTCTACTCAAATTACAAGGATTTCCACTTATATGTACATATGTGTACAAGCTATCATTCTAAAATCTCCTTCACTTCCTCAAGTGTCTTCTTTCACTTCATTCTGACCATAAGCCTTCTTCAAGATCTTTATAATCACTAATTTGTGATTGGTTTGTTCCAACAGCTCCCCCTCAATCACTAATTGTGATTATTCCATTCTTCTTCACTCCTGCCATCTCTTTGAATCTCTGTAGCTTAGGTCCATCCAAGCTCTTTGTCATCATATCTGCCACTTGTTCTTTTGTTGGTGTATACATCACTTCAATCTCTTTATCAAGTACCTTTTCCCTCAAGAAATGATACTGAATCTCTATGTGCTTAGTCCTGGCATGAAAAACAGGGTTAGCTGCCAAATACAAAGAACTCATATTATCTCCAAAAATAATTGGAGTACTATGATCAGTTTCAAAACTCTTCATCAAGGTCTTCAACCATATCACTTCTTTTGCAGCTTCTACCATTCCTTTATACTCAGCTTCTGTGGATGATAAAGCAACTGTATGTTGCTTCTTTGAACACCAAGAAACTAATTTATCTCCAATATAACAGAGATACCCATGAGTAGACCTTCTATCATCTGAGTCACCTGCCCAATCTGCATCACTAAACACTTTGATTCTTGTGTCAGAAGTGAATCCATAATACAAACCTTCACTTAGGGTTCCTTTGATATATCTGAGTACCCTTTGAGCTGCAATCCAATGAGCCTTCTTTGGACAATGCATAAATTGTGACAACACCTACTGCATATGACAAATCTGGCCTTGTCAAGGTAGCATAGATTAAACTACCTACCAAACTCTGATATTTCTTCATATCATTGAAATCTTCACCTCCATACCTGCTTAATTTATGATTTACCTCCAATGGTGTAGTTGAAGTCTTACAATCTTCCATGTTAAACTTGACTAGAAGATTCTTCAAATACCTCTCTTGTGAAACATATACTCCATGTTGAGTATATACAATCTGCATTCCTAGGAAATAAGATAAGTTTCCCAAATCACTTATCTTAAACTCCTTCTCTATTTGCCTTTTAAGTTCATTGATTCCTTGAGCATCTGTTCCTGTGACAATAATATCATTAACATAAATGCACATGTAAATGTATCCATTTTCACTTGCCTTCACTAGCAAGCTACTATCTGCCTTTGATGCTTGAAATCCACATTCATTCAAGAACTTGACAAGTCTATAATTCCAAGCTCTAGGGGCTTGCTTCAACCCATACAAAGCTCTCTTGAGCTTACACACATAATCTGATCCAACTGAATTCATAAAACCTTCTGGTTGCTCCATGTATACTTCATCTGCAATGTATCCATTTAGAAATGCATTTTTCACATCTAATTGTGACAACTTCCATCCTTTACAAGCAGCAATAGCAATCAATGTTCTAATTGTAGACATTTTAGCAACAGGACTAAAGGTTTCATCATAATCTACCCCATAAGTTTGGGCATAACCTTTGACCACAAGTCTAGCCTTGTATCTAGACACCTTACCATCTGCAAACCTTTTTATTTTATATACCCACTTACATCCAATGACTTTCTGATTCTTTGGTCTTGGTACTAACTCCCAAGTTTCATTTTCAAGTAGAGCATCATACTCTTCCTGCATTGCCTTCTCCCAATTCTGTTTACCTTTGGCTTCTTCATAAGTGATTGGATCTTCTTCTGCCTTTACAATATAAGCATAATCTTTTGTTGTTAGAAAAGATGTATCATAACTATACCTTATAGGCTCTTTCCTTTCCCTTGAGGATCTTTTGATTTGTGCAGTTCTCGAAGTTTCAGCCTCATTTGATTCTAGATCAAATCTTGGCCCTTGTTCTACATGATCCTGCAATCTACTTTTAGAGTCAACATCATCAATACTTTCTTCATACACTTTTACTTTTGCCTTTCCTTTCCTTTGTATCTCTTCAACACCTGCATAGTCATTTGTTGATCCTGTATACCATGTATTTTGCTCATCAAAAGTCACATCTTTGGTAACAAGAAATTGCTTTGTGGATGGACTCCACAACCTGTAACCCATCTATCTATCATCATATCCAATAAACACATACTTCTCTGCTTTGGGTTCTAGCTTATGTCTTAATTGTGAAGGAACATAAGCATATGCTACACATCCAAATACTTTACAATGATCAAGAGTAGGTTTCTTACCCCACCATGCTTCATAAGGGGTTCCTCCATCCAAAGCTTTACAAGGTAACCTATTCACAAGGTATGTTGCAGTATTAATGGCTTCTGCCCATAAGTAATTTGGACAATTCTTTTCCTTCATCATTGCTCTTGCAAATTCTACAAGAGTCCTATTTCTCCTTTCTGCTACTCCATTCTGTTGAGGGGAGTACCTGCAAGTTACTTCTCTTTTTATACCTGCATTCCACAAATAATCATCAAATTCTTTAGAGAAATACTCTCCCCCTCCATCTGACCTTAACCTCTTAAGCTTTTGCCCTATGATCCTTTCTGCATAGGCATGAAAATGTTTGAATGTCTTGAAGACTTCTTATTTATCCTTGATTACATATAAAGTAATCCATCTGGTTGCATCATCAACAAACAACACATAATATCTGGATCCATTTATGCTATAGTCCCTTGAGGGACCCCATACATCTGTATGAACCAATTCAAGCATATTTGAATGCTTGTACCCTGATTTGTTGTAAGAACCTTTATGTGCTTTACCTAATTGACAAGCTTCACACTTGTACACCATATGTTGCCCTTCAACATTTGGCAAACCAAGCACCACCTGATTCTTTGACATTTCCTTTATAGCTCTCTCATTGAAATGACCTAGCCTTTTATGCCATAGGTCTAATTCAGACACCTTTTGACTTCCATAAGTAAATAATGCATGTCCCACATTACCTTGGACTTTGAGAGTGAACAATCTTCCTTCCTTTTTTCCTGCAATTATGTTTCTATATCCCTGATTTGGATCTTGCACATAAACACCTTCATTTGTGAATCTTACCTCATATCCTTTCTCCACAATTTGCCCTACACTTATCAAATTTTTAGGAATAGTAGGAACATAAAGTACCTTGCTCAAAAGTGTACTTCCACTCTTTGTCTTCACTGATCCAATGCTCTCCACTTTATGTTTGGTATTGTCACCTGTTTGAACTGTATGTCCATTCACCTTTGCTTCCATATCAGTCATCAAGGATAGATTCCCACTCAGATGGTTACTACATCCTGAGTCAATATAAAACACTCTTTGATCTTCTCCCATTGATTCATGAGTTGCATTCAAGATAAGAGTCATATCATCCTTCTGATCTGATGCATAATTACAATAATTGTTGTTGTAGGACTGAGATTGGAAGTTTCTACCACCTCCTCTAGCATATGATGTCCTACCACCTCTTCCTCTAAAGTTGCCTCTTTGGTTTCTGCCTCCTCTACCTCTTTGATTAAAACTCTGATTATTGCTTCCACCATTTTGATTGTTATACCAACAATCATTTGCCAAATGATTGGTTCTGCCACAAATCCAACAAGCTTTAGCATTATCTTTGTTCTTACCTCCTCTTCCTTTACCTCTGAAATTCATCTTTCCTTTTGTGAAGTTAGCTTGACTTGAAGTCCCTTCATCATCAGTCGATTGCTTTCCCTTGCCATTCTTTTTCTTGTCCTTCGAGTACATAGCTTGACTTGCACTTCTATCATTGTCTCCTTTAATGTCCTGCTCAAAAGTTAGCATGTGTCCTAGCAATTGATTAAGATCAGGAGTAAAGTGATCAAGTGACAACTCTATGGACAATATGAAAGGCTTCCACTTCTCATCTCCTCTCAGACCTGTAAGTATTTGTCTTACCAACTTATCCTCTTCAATGTCTTCATCCACTGCTCCCAAGCTATCTGCAATATCCTTCATCCTTGCCACATAATCAGAAATTGATTGTGAGTTCTTCTTCTTGAAGGTTGTGAACTCAGCCCATAGTGAAGACTTCCTTGACTTGGTTGTATTTTGGAAATGCTCTTCCAAAGCATTCCAAACATCTGCTGCACTTTCCAATCCTCTAATGTGAGGTAAAAGATAATCATTTACAGCCATGTAAATGATACTCCTTGCTTGAGCATCCTTTCTCATCCAAGTCTTCAAAATTGCAAGTTCTTCCCTAGTTGGAATACTAGGATCTGCAAATTCAGGCTTTTCTTCATCTCCTGTAATGAATGCCATCAAATCTTTACTCATGAGGTGTGCCTCCATCCTCATGGACCAAGCTGGATAGTTCTCCCTATCTAGCTTATCAATCAGCAAGCTTTCTCCCATCCTTGACCTCCTGTATCTGTAATTACTATGGTTTATGAGGATAAAGTGTACCTTTGATATGAGCTTTGTCCTTCTTGATTCTTTTCGAACTCGTGCTTTGAACTTCTGCAGGTTATCTTCAATAATTTGTCCTTGTCCTCCTTTAATTTGAAAGAACTTCAATATCTGTACCAATCGAAACTTCAATTGTCTTTTCTTCTCTTGTATTGCACCTTCAGCTCTGATACCACTGTTGGAGACCTCTTAATCTCCAAAGATTTGATCTATACTGACTTAAGAACACTTCTATGTCAGTTATAAACCAAACTTTACACAAATATTGTTCTTCTTTACTAAAACTTTCATTAATACTTCTCTGAGTGAAGAAGTATCTACTTCAAAAAATCTGCTTCAGAAATCAACTTCATTACCTGCACATAACTTCAAATTTCTTCAAACAAATAATGCACAAGTATTCGCAATACCTTTGCGCAATCATACTAATCATTAGTTCTCAAAACTAATCACCAAAAGTTTAATTTGATCCTTAAGATCAAAGATATGTCATAACTATCTTCCAGAGGTAGCGCCTTCGGCATGGTCAACTTCTTAAGTTGATTTCTCACAGTACAAGTCCCGTTTTGCTAAATGCTTTTAGCCATAGCTTCCTTATCTCCTAACTTAGATTTTAAGTGCTCACTCATCAAAAACTTTACAGTATACACTGAGATCTAAGCAAAACACTGAGACGGAAAAGTGCGCTACTCTCAGACTTCAGTTTTCACTTCTACATACAAATGTTCCTATTGATCATTCTCACAGTAGGAGAGGAATTAGATCATGAAACTCTGAACATAGCTTCATTAGCTTCTCAATTAGATGTGTACAAAAGGAATCTTGATCCACATGATCAGACAGAGAGCACTCAGAGAAAAACCCGTCGCTATTTTCTGGGAAAAAACTCTCTACACATCTCTAAGACATTTTCATCTACAAATGACTCTCACTTACATTTCTTATCATCATTAACTTATATATACATGATTTTAGAATTATTCCGCGTCTATGACATTACTCCTTATCATCCTAAGGATTTAGCTCTACTCAAATTACAAGGATTTCCACTTATATGTACATATGTGTACAAGCTATCATTATGAAATCTCCTTCACTTCCTCAAGTGTCTTCTTTCACTTCATTCTGACCATAAGCCTTCTTCAAGATCTTTATAACCACTACTTTGTGATTGGTTTGTTCCAACATGTCCAATGTGTGTGTGACTGTAAAGATGGGGACAGTGGGTGGGGTGGAAGTGATATTTGTGAAGAGTGTCGTGAAGGTGGGCATGGAAACTCCTCCAAATTGGATACCGGGAGAGAGAGGAATTCCCATGACAACTGTGGTAGTGGTAGAAAAGGGTGTGGTCGTGCCGGTTGGTGAGGTGAATTGTGTAGTGAGAGGTGAGGTGGGTGAGGAGAGTGGTTCCTCCTGATGTTCTTCTGTTTGCGTGTTGCCTTCCAGTTCTGATACATTGATGTGTATTTGTTTTCCAGATCGCCTAGGGTGGGCAGGCACACGATTCTCAAATCGATTAATGTATGTCATGGCCTCATGTATGGCCTCATCCAAGCCGACTG
The DNA here is from genome assembly GCA_020310875.1 of Ceratopteris richardii. Lineage (NCBI taxonomy): Eukaryota > Viridiplantae > Streptophyta > Polypodiopsida > Polypodiales > Pteridaceae > Ceratopteris > Ceratopteris richardii. Next base: position 4,587,210 of record CM035438.1, read on the forward strand.
CCTCTGCGTGTAGGTTCATGGATTCGATAAACATATCGTCCACACCTTCCTCTGCCAATAGTTGGCTCATGAGCACCTTGCCTGATTCAAGTGACATTTTGTGTTGTTCCTGAACTCGCTTCATGGTTTGGTACAATCTTTTTATTTGTGCCAAATATGCTGGGGCACTTGCTAGCTCTGAGAGTTCATCATATTCTTGATGTTGTTGTTGTTCTTCGTCGGCTTCTTCTTCTTCTCCTCCTGCCTCTTGTTCATCTCCTTCGACTTCTACGACGACTGGTTGTGTCGGGACTGGTGTTGTTGTGGTGGGATGTGGTTCCTGGGTCTGGTCTTCTTCTGTTTCAAGATTAGATTCGTAGATCAGCCTAGCAACTTCTTCATCCGTGAGGTCATTGAGAGTAAATCCCTGTGGAAATTCCAAGTCTGATGGAATGGGGGGAAACACCAAGTTGGGTCCTTCTGTACTTGGTCTGGGAAGACGAATGGTGAATGGCCGAACACGCCTAGTTTGAGGAGGAGTCACCTCAGGTGTGGTAGTGGCTCCCCTTGGTTGAGCACATGGTAATTGGACGCCCCCTCTCATCTTCTTCGATGGAGGACCCACTGTTGATAGTCGCCTTTGGAATTCTTGGGCCCTGGACCACACTAGTGCTCTTTGAATGGGCACGTCATATGCTAGGCACCTGTAAATTATTCATGTTAGGGCACAACAGCCATGAAGTACATTTTTCTGCTTCTTATTCCAGCGCTGATGGGCTAGCTGTATCTGATCGATGACCCAGTGCGGTATGTTGAGGGTGAGGTTCTTTGTTTCTGCCAAGTATAAGCTGAACCATATTTTCTTAGGGGGTATAGTGAATCGTTCCTGTGCGGGAAAAGCAAAATGTTGCATAACAGTTCGTAAGTGGAGAGCAATGGTAGGCGTCATTGCCACCATGTCCTTCAATTTATTGAGAGCCTTATGCTTCATCCTACCTGGGACCATTGTTTCTTTCTCGGTGGGAATGTGCATACCTTGCATGTTCAATGCTTCCCGTACCAGATTGAGGGTCAGTTTGAATCTCTTGAGTTCGTGTCCTGGCACAAATGATGGTAGTACAAAAGTACTATCGCCTCCCTTGGCCCTGCTGGGAGTGATGGTGCTGATAAAATAGGAGCAGCGTAGAAAATCAGGTTTAGGCAAGTGTGCCCTGAAATATCTATCCAGGCCTACCTTGGTCCAAACTGATCGCATTACTTCTGCATTCTGATAGTTCTTGAATTCCCGAGTGAAAAAGTGGTAGCGTCCCCATTTGCCATTAAATTCAATTTCTGCTTCCCAGAAGTAGGTGCCGTCACCCAATGGCCCTGCTACATCACTAAACCAATGAGCATGTTTCCCCACTTGAGAAGTGTGTCCCTGAGGAGGGTCCTGGATAGGAAGGACATGCACCGCTTGAAGTTCTTGAGGCCTTTCGGTGAGTGGCGGTTCCAGAAGAATGGTTTCAATGTCCACAATCTGTGCGCTGGACCCTGCCTGGGAACTGGGGCCTCCAGCTTCTGCCATCATTATTGCTTGCTAGTTGGTTCTGTCGAGAATATAGAGCATGCGTTAATATTGTAATGGACAAGATAGAACACGTTCTGCCCCCGTTACAATATTATTGTGAGGTGAGTAATGGGTTAGTGGGTCAGTGAGTGCATGATGACAGTGTGTGTAGTTAATGAATGGATAGTCCTAGGAGCTAGATGGAAAGATGCAGTGTCTGACTGGTGCAGTTAGTAAGTGGAGATGAATTTACAAATTGGGGTCGAGGGATTTATTACAAATCTTAGGTTGCCAAACGCAATGGATGGCTCTTGGTTTTGGTTTTGTGGAGACTCAGGAGGGGTGATGCGTCTTTGGGACCCATTTACGAGTGAGTCTATGCGTGCTTCTAAGTGACTGTGTGTTCGAGTGTATCAGGCAAGAGTGGGTGGTGGTTCCTTGAGTAAGTGAAGTCGGTCGTGTATGATGTGAGTCGTGTGGGACTAGTTGAGCCCGCAAGCAAGCCTTAGGCACCCAAATTTGTCTTGATTGTGGGTCAGCCTTCATCGACTTCTTGGGCACCCAGATAGATTTCACTTTCTCAACAGAGGTTTTAGGAGTCCTCTTATTAGTATCATGTCATTGATTACTAATAGGTAGTTGAGACAGTTGTCACGACTTGGCTACAGTCGGCAGCTCATCTTTTCGCACCCACATTTGTTTCACTGGCTGAGTTGTTCGGCTTGGCACGTTCTTTTGGTCTCCCGCATAGATAGTCTTCAGTAATTGATCTGCCCTTAGTTGCTGCCTCCTTCTGGCCTTTGGAAAAGAAGGAAGTTCCGCCAACGCCTTGACTTTTCTATTGAGATCTCCATTCCTCTGCATCACATAGCTTTGGACAAGAACAGCATGGTCAACTCCATGTGTACCCCTGGAGGGACCAAGAGTCTATGCCTTTCCTAGTTCCGGAAGTGCTCCATTATCTAACTCAACTCTAATTCTACTCTGATTCACCCATACCTGAAGAAGTCCACTTCTTAGGTTTAAGTTGACTGCTTGGTCATAAATCCAGTCTTGACCCAAGACCAGAGGCTCAGTGAGGTCCTCATCTTGACACACTAGTACTTCGTCTTGAATGGAGATGGGAAGATCCACCTCGCCCAGGCAAGGGGTTTCCACACCTCCCAATCCTATGAGATATGCTTCTATAGGATTGACAGTTAATTTCAACTCTTGACAGTAAGACAACTGAACAGCACTAGTGGCTGCACCTGAGTCAATCAAGGCTCTTACAATCCTTGCACCTTTTCCTTGTCCTATATCTAAGGTTATAAAAGGACGTCGATCAATTATCCTATGAGAGCTGATACGTGAAACTTCACACATAGCCATGTGATATCCTTGGTCTGCGTCGGCATCTGGCCTAGGTTGCTCTCTACCTTGTCTTCTTAATTTCATTCTCCGTATGCGCTCTAAGGCTTTTGCTTGAGCTTCTTCTCGAATTCGCTTTTCTTCTTCTTTGCGTTTCTTGGCAGTGTTGAGTCGACTTAGCATTTCCTCTGTGAGAGGTTCCTGATACAACTTGACTCTACATCCGCTAATGTAACTTGGAAGAACATCGCCTTCTAATGTGGCTAGCTGCACTGCTCCACTTGTTGACATTCTATTAATGATCATGGGTCTGTAGCCTCTTTTCTCTAGCTTCCTTGCATGTTGTTTCAAAGTGTAGACTAGTACTAGGTCTCCTGCTTTCAAGCCTTTATCCTTAATATGGGCATCAAAATATGCCTTTTGTCGTTTCTTAGCTACATATATCCCTGCAGCCGCTCTCAGTCTTGTTTCTCCTAATCGTTCAAGGTCAAAAAGTCTTGAGGAGAGTTCATGACCCGTCCATTCATGCTCTTGTGCTACTTTCAATGTAGGAATCAAGAAGTCCAAAGGTAGCACCGCATTCTGGCCAAATACCATCTGAAAGGGGGTGGCTTGGAGTACCGTTTTGTAGGCGACTCGGTATGCCTAAACAGCATGGTGTAGTTGTTTGTCCCAATCAGAGCGTCTATTGTTCACTAGTTTGGTCAACACATTGCACAGAATCTTGTTTGTGCTTTCGGCTTGCCCATTAGCTTGTGGGTGGTAGGGGGCAGACTTCTTATGAACTACCAAGAATTCTCGGAGCAGATTTTCAATCACTTCATTCAAGAAGTGAGTGCCTCTGTCACTGACTAGCTCTATAGGTAACCCGTATCTGGTGAACACATTTTCAAATAAAAACTTAGCTGTTGTTTGAGCATCGTTCTTCGTTGTGGCTTTTACCTCTACCCACTTGGTTAGATAGTATGTCGCAACAATGATGTATTCGCATGTGAACCCTTGGCTGGGGGATTAATAGGACCTACAAAGTCTATTCCCCACTTAGAGAATGTACGTCCACCCATCATAGGTTTCAGTGGCATCTCATCTTTGCGTATAGGATACTGAGTTCGCTGACAGACATCACACCATTTCACAGAGGTATGTGCATCCATGTGAAGGGTAGGCCACCAGAAGCCCACAAATAGTATCGCCTTGATCACCCGATCTGGTCCAAAGTGTCCGCCTGCTACACCTTGGTGAGTAGTTTCCAAGATCTTGAGATATTCACTTTCATGGACACATAGTCTCAGGTAACCATCTTTACCACACTTGTATAGATTATTACCAATGAGTGAGTAATCTAGGGCTTCTTGTTCTAAACTCCTTTTCCTAGCCAGAGTGATGTCTTGAGGGAATGTTTTCGTCCTCAGAAAGGATACTAGTGGTTCACTCCAATCTGGCACTATAGACACTTGATAAAGAGTGGCATGTTCCACAGGTGGTTTAGTGCAGCATATTGGGCATTCCTTGCACAACTTTTGGACATCAGCTTCCATAGTAGGCCAATGCACTCCGAGTCTCCTTAGTGTCTGTAGGGTTCATTGCTTTGAATAGTGTTGCTCTAATGCACCTACATGTGCTAATTGCAACCATTTAGCATACTCATCCTCTTCCACACAACAGGCCAAGATCCCTTGATCTGTGTGCTTGTACATACTTCCTGCCATGATGTGATATTTTTGGGCTTTTACTACCTCTCTATCCTGTGTGGCTATTACTGGGTGGTTAGGCCTGTACGTCAATACTGGCACTAGTGGCTCAGCCCACTGTGGCACCACTTCCAAATTAAACAAGTAAGCATCAAGAAGGTCATCTGACACTCCTTGTGGAGCTTCTCCAGATGTGAGTCTAGAGAGATGGTCTGCTCTCAAGTGAGTCCTACCTTTCCTTACCACAACCTCGAAGTCGTATTCCATTAGTAAGAGAAACCATCTTACTAATCTTCCTGTATTGCACGGCTTGTTTACCAAGTACAACAATGCCTGATGATCAGTAAAAAATTTAAACTTATTTGCAAGCAGATAATGTCTAAACTTTTTAACCGCATATACCATGCCTAGTCCTTCTCTCTCAGTAGTGGTATAATTTCGTTCAGCAGCATTCAACTGTCTACTGGCATATGCAATTGGGAGATCCATATTACCTTCACCAATAGGTTGTGCGAGTACACACCCAATAGCATAATTGGATGCATCCACATGAACATGGAATGGCTTGTTCCAATCTGGGGTGTTCAAGATTGGTGCTGAACATAATCTTCGTTTAAGCTCCTGGAAGGAATTCTCACATTCATCAGTCCACTCAAAGTTAGTCAGGAGTCCGTACATGGGCTTTGCAATGACAGCATACATGTGGATGAAACGTCGGTAATAGCCACAATGCCCCATGAAAGCTTGCACTTCCTTGACATTCTTTGGCCTAGGTAACTCGGCTATGGCTCTCACTTTCTCTTCATCAGTGGATATGCCATTCTTTGACACTATGTGTCCTAGATCTTGCCTTGCCTGACCATGAAAACACACTTCTTTGGGTTCAAGCATACTTGATATTCTCTGCATTTGTCAAAGATTTGTCTGAGTTCTGGTATATGGGTTTGTCTAAACTTGGAATGAGCACAGAGGTCATCAACATAGACTTCTAAGTTCTTCCTCAAGAATTCTTTAAATACATGGCACATTAGTCTCTGGAATGTAGCAGGTGCATTGGTAAGCCCAAATGGCATTACCCTAAAGGCAAATATGCCCCATTCAGTGGCAAATGCCATCTTATGCTGATCTTCTGGAGCTATAGCTACTTGATTATAGCCCGAAAATCCATCGAGGAAGCTGTACACTTCCTTGCCTGCTACTCTTTCTAAAAGATGCTCTGTGATAGGAAGCGGATAGTTATCTCGAATTGTGGCTGCATTAACCTTCTTCAGGTTAATGCATACACGCAGCTTTCCATTTTTCTCGGGCACCACAACAATGGGGGATACCCATTCAGTGTGCTCAATTTCATAGATAAATCCAGCTTCCACCAGTCTATCTATCTCCTCTTTGATCTCGGCAGCGTAATTATCATTGTATGTATATGGCTTTTGCTTAGAGGGTTTGGCATCTGAGGTCATGGGGATGGTGTGTGAGCATATGTCAGGGTCCACACCTTTCAAGTCCTTGTAACTCCAAGCGAATACATCTCTGTATTCTCTTAGCAAGGCTATCAACGCATGCTCTTCTTCCTCTGTTAGGTCATGGCCTATGTACGTGCATCTCTCCTCTCCTTCTTCTAGGGCCACTACTATTTTCTTGGTGGTTTCTTTGTTATCATACGCCTCCCCTGATTGTGCCTCTCGTTTAGGCATTCTGATCATGACTCTCCTATCATCTATCTCATACTTCTTAAAATTTTCTGGGACCTCAAACAAAGATTCTTCCTCTTCTGGTGTGACTTCTCTCTTCTTTCTTTTCTTTCCTTCTTTCTTCGGGGTCACATGTGTGGCTAGCCTTACATCATTTGTAAGCTCTCCATACCTCTGGGGTTGAAATTTTACTTCATAGAAGTATTCTTCATCTGATGCAAAAGGTGGGTCCATAATGATTGACTCTAGATCGGAGTCACTTGCATCCTCAAATGCATCAGGGCTAGGTTCGCATTCTTCTAACACTACCTCTCCCATGATTGGCTCTATGGAGAAAACTGAAATGTCATAGCCATCCTCATCACAGTGAGGTGTCCATTGTTGCTAGGATTTCTGCCCAGCCGTGGGGTTCAAATTCTTCGTCAGGAAAAACTACAGGTGCATAGGCTGGGTCTTGAATTGATCTATGTGTTTCTTTTGCACCTATCTCTCTGGCTTCTTCTCTCTTCTCTTCTTCTACTGCTACTTTGCACATCCATAAGTGGGTGTCTTCATGCATCCATGAGGATCCTGATCCTATGGAGTGCACAGATTCCGTATCATCTTTGGTTCTATGGATGGGGTTCCATTGGATAGGAGGGACATCTCTATGAGAGTAATCTTTGAGATTCACTTTGGTCGTAACACCTAAGTGTTGCAAGTACAAGGAATTGGTTCCCCAATCCTGTACCACTTGCAACTGTCGCATAAAGGGTCTTCCCAAAATCATCTCATAGGCATGATTTTTGCTAAAATCACATATAGCAAATGTGTGCTCGAACTCAACACCACAGGTGGTGAGAGTTATTCCTTCTAACAACCCTAGGGGTCTCTCTATGTGACCATCAGCCATTTGCAATTTCATCCTTGTGGGCCTGAGTGCTGGCTTGCCCCAACGCTTCCATAGGGAAGTAGTAGCAATTGCAACTCCTGCGCCTGAGTCTAGAATGGCCTTGGTGGTGTATCCTTGATGGGTGATGGGATGATATGTGTTTCCCTCTTCGCCCTCACTCATGTCTCCTATCTTGTCCAATGGTATCTTTGGCACTGTCCTATGTGACCCTATGTGGGAATGAGGTTTCACTATCGCTGGTACTTGTTTGGCGACATGTTTCCATAATTCAAGTCTAACCTTGAGTAGCTCTTCTAACTTGAGATTGCACTGCACTTTAGTGTTTTTCACTACCTCTGTGTTCCTAGGTAAGACTGAGTCCTCATTTCGTACCATGACCGTGGGTGCTCTCATACAAGTAGACTTAGCTTCCCATGGGCCTGTGAAGTGGGGTAATTCTTGTAGAGAGTTAGACTCAAAATCTAATCTTTCTTGAGAGTGGGTGCTATCCTGCTCCTCATAAATGGATGGGATGTCTTGTGGGAATTGGTCGTGTGCGTCATCCACCAGCTCAATGGGAGGAGGGACTTCGGCTTCAGGCACATAGGCTTTCTGGGCAGGAAGACCTGCTCTTTCACTTGATGTGTCTGGCTCCATAGAGTTAGGCACATAGGCTTCAGGCACATAGGCTTTCTGGGCAGGAAGACCTGCTCTTTCACTTGCCTTGTCCTTAGGTTGAGAAGCGGGTTCCTTTTTTGATTGTGCAATTAGTCTCTCTATTCTTTCTAGTAATCCATCAAAGTGTAACTGTGTCTTGGTTGAACTAGAGATGTTAAAGAGGCGACTGGCTTCAAACATGGTCTGAGCCAATTCCACCATTTTAGCACAAATTTTGGTTCGTTCTAGCTCTAGTTCTGCTCTAGGGTAACACTTTTCATGATCAGTTATGTTTGGCCCTTCTTGGATTCTGGCATGATAGGCTTTAAGCATCATATTAAGGTCCTCGGGAGTGGGATCTGCTAGGACTGATCCTACTCTTGGGGGTGGTGGAATTGTGTGAGGTGGGTTGGAAGGTGGCGGGTCGGATGGAGATGGGAATGGTGGTGGTGGGGTAGTGTGAGAGGGAGTCTGAGATGTGAGTTCAGTTATCCTAGCCTTTGTTTCTCTAAGGCTTTCCTCAAGTTCGCTCATCTTTTTTGCCCATTGTCTTTTCATTCTTTCACGACTATCTCTCCAAGCTCTAGTCCTTTTCTTGGTTATACTCTCAATTTCACTAACATCTGGGCTCTTTTCCTGGCCTACACCTGGGTTCTGCTGTATGGCTTGGGCTCTCGTGACCACTTGTATTGGCGCAATGGAAGTGACACTTCCTGTGGAATCTACCACTAACCCAACAACATTGATGGGAGTGATTTTCGGCATGTTATTAGGATTCTTTGGGCAGTCTCGTAAGAGATGCTCCTTTCCACAATCTTGACAAAAGCCTTGAATTGTCACTGACTGGGGTTGTGTAGGTGGAGGCAAGGGACAATCACGAATGAGATGATCTCCCTGACATCTGTAGCATGGTCCTCTAGGGAATGGGAGTCTTACTTGCCTAGGTTGGGGTCTAGAGTTAGGGTTTGTGTACATTACATTTGTGTACTCTGGTTCCCAACTAGGTTCATTTGGCTCTTCACTATAGTAGGACTCACCATGTTCAGGAGATTGCAGGTAGTAGGCATGGGGGCTATCAACATGTGTAGAATCAAAGCTATGGTCACTGGGATCACCTTCCAAAATTAATGGTGTTACTGGGACTATAGCTCTATTCAGGTTTTCTTCTGCAGCTGCATACTTTACCGGGATCACATTGGTAGGAGCAGGTGGTTGTTGTGCTAGCACTGGCTGGGGTCTCAGTTGGGCCTGATATTGTTGTTGGTAATTTTGTTGAGGCCTAGTATACTGTTGTGGTGGATATTGACTCTGATATCTGCCTTGTTGAGGGTATGGCTGAGGGTAGGTTTGCCTAACTGCTTGCTTATTGTATGGACAGTCTTGTGCTGTGCGATTTGTGTATCTCCGTTCTATGGTACAGTATTGGCTACTCGGATTTACTTGGGGTTGAGCCGTAATGGGACAGACATTCACCATATGGTCGCCTCAACAAGTATAGCACCTTTTGACTGGGGCGATTCTAGGAATTTGCTTACTACAGACACCTAGTTTTTGAGCTACTTTCTCCGCAAGTTCCTCAATTGATGTGGATTGCGTGGAAGAGAGGCTAGAGGCACTATCTGAGTCCTTGTAGATTTTGGAAAGCTCTAGTTCTTCCCCTAGGTTATCCTCGATGTCAATGCACATGCGTACACACTCTTCTATGGTCCTAGGGTCCTTCAAGTACACATATGATCTTAATTTGGTACTTAGCAATCCGTCCAAGAATAAAATCACTTGCTTAGCTGGTGTGGGGAGCTCCGTAACAGGGCATCTTTCAAGATATTGCCTAAATCTTCTTCCTGCAAGTCTCACGGTCTCTTGCGGGGTCTGCTTGAAACTGTGAATCACTGAGGAGGTATTATGTCTTATGCCACTCTTAGAGAATTCAATAATGAAAGCCTCTAGGAGTTGTTCTATGCTCCTGAAGTGTCTCACATTCAATGGTTGGAACCAAGTAAGTGTTGTGTTCCTAAGGGTTAGACCAAAGGCATTATATTGCGTGAATAAATCCTCGACTTGTTCAGCTCTCAAAACTTGCCTAAACTCTGCCACATGATCGTATGGATCTCCAGTGCCATCGAAGTAGTTCTTCATGGACTTAACTAGCTGAGTCGGTCTCAAAGTCCTTGTGTGCTCTCTAGGTCGTGGTAGAGGGAACTCATCCGCATTTCTTTGATTCCTGAGAGCTCTAAGTACCTCAGGCTCTACTCTATTTGTTTCCGTCCTCGTTCTTTCTCTGCCCCCTAGGTCGGCAAAGCTTACCTCCGGTCTTTCTCTATGTCTATCTCTTTGAGTTCCGTGAGCGTGGGAGGTTCCAGCTCTTGGGTGACCAAAGGACATGTTTGATCTTGGGGGGAAGATGAATTCACCTTTCCAAGTGTAAGCATGCCTATCATTTTCTGTAACCACAAAGATCCTCTCTGAAGCGTGATCTAAGTAGGTCACTCTGCCTGGGCTATCAGGATCCTTAAACTCATAGAACATGATTGTTCCTATATCGATTGGCCGATCAGATTTATACCTCCAAAAGGCTTCGTCCGTTTCTCGGTTCAGAAGCAGATCTATGCTCTTGTTGTCCTGGGGAACCCATTCTGGTGTGATAATCCTAGTGAGAACAGATTTGCCTCGGGGGGTCCTAGGTTTTGCACCCATGTTTCCCTGCTCTAGGTCACCTAAGTCCGATTCTGGGATTACATTCCCAAATTCATCAGTCCTTTCTGGATGACTGGTGACTACGTATATTGTCCCTTCCTTGTCTAAGTACGCTCCGTTTTCAAACTTGACAGCTGGGCGCTCTAGTCCAATGGATTGGTCAGGATTCTTCACCTGTACCACAGATCTTCCTAGGCCGTCCTCATAGATGCTAGCACCTAATCGGTTGGTCCTAAGGTATTCCAACTGCATTTTGTAAGGGCCTTCTACCCTGTGCAAGTATGGCACTCCTGAACTTCACGTAGGTCTGTCCATGCCTTGAGACATCTCTGATCCACTAGTCTTAGAACTAGGGTAGTATGAGTGGTGGCTCAACTGCTGGGCCCAAGACCTAGCAGTGTGGTTGACACTGGCCTCTGAAGACCTAAGGCTTTGTCTATCTCTCCCTAGATGTCGACCTGATCTAAGGTTCATAAGCCTAATTGAATAACCCAAATTTGCCCAAGTACAACCTCGTTGCGGAGTCCTTTTGTATCAGTTACTTGATTCTTTTTAGTTGATTACCGTGTTAACATTCTTGTCTGATATCACGTCGTAAGGTATATTTGAGTGTAGTTCCGCACTTAAAGTTGATCGTTCCACGTTAAGTTCTTTTCCTTTAAAGTTCTCGATAGTACAAAGATTATGTCCTTAGCTTGAACTTGAAAGTTTAGTTATTCTTCAACTTGATAATTTCCTATCGTCGCCCTGACTTACTCCTACCTCTAGTCGTTCTTAGCCTAAGCTAGGAATTGACGAAGGGAAGTTGAGAATATTCCGACCTTTCTTGCTGATCCTTGTTCTTTAGTGCTCGAGAAGTTGATTCTCAAGCTTGCACAAAGCCCTTGCTTGGATGCTCTCGATTGCTTCTCAATAGACCTGAGATGGAGGTGGGAGATGGTGATGATGATGACGGTGATGATGGTGATGATGGTGGTGAGGTAAGAAAAAGAAAAATAGGAAAAGTAAAGAAATTACCTACAAAGCCAACGTCTCCAAACTACGTCTTACCATCACACGCTCGTCCTCAAAGCTCGATCCCCGGCAACGGCGCCAAAATTTGGTGTAGCTCAGTGATGAGTAGCACCTCCTTTAATGTCAATCCGGGAAGACGTGAGGATGGTATGAAGACCTCGAGCAAGTGAAGGCATAAGTGCGTGAGTGAGAAGCACACAAACATGCACACACATACACACACACGTGCACACACGACAAGACAAAGAGTGAGAAGCAATGGAGTTCTTAGATTACTTCAAAAAACACTTATAAGTTCAAATCTATTACAAGCTAACCTCAAAAATGAGCTCTCTAGCTCCTTTTATAGTTTTTGACTAGCTTTGGTCCTGTCCAGACCTAGTGTCCGGCCTAGTTAAAAATTAGGTTCCAGGGCTTATTTGAGGGCTCAAACGAGATCTAAAAAATATGAAATTTGACAGGTAGATACTTCTAAAGCTCCTCAAGCTCAAGGACTCCTTGGCTTGCACAAAATGGAGCTACAAAAATACGAAATGGTATTTACAATGGTGTTTAGTGATTAAAACCACTATTTGTGTAGGGATTTTCTCTGTTGATTTGTCATACACATCTTTGAGCTCCCTACTTGCTCTTTCTTCTTGTGTGCTCAACTCTTTGATGTCTAAAAAATTTAGATTGCCTACTTTCCAGATCTTCTTTGGCTATTGTGTCTGCTTTTGCTATCTCTTCGTTCCGACCCTCTTTGTCTTGTGGCTCCTTCGGTTCCCTGACTGCTGCCAACATTCTTGTTGCACTCTGATCTCCTAATTCGGAGACCACTTGTTCCCTAGTTTCTTTTTCAACATCCATTGGGATAGTCGACTATATTTATGGGGGTTATCGCGCTTTCTTTTGTTATTGCCTCTAAGGTTGTTGTACATGATAGACGAATGTGAATAAAAGGGATGGTACATTGTGGTTTTGTGGGTGAATGTTGTGGTGATGGTTGAATTGTTCAAATACCTTTCTTGAGTTACATATACTCCATGTTGAGTATATTAAATCTCCATCCCAAGAAATATGACAAATCTCCCAAGTCACTGATCTTACCCATTTGCATCCAATGATCTTCTGACTATTTGGTTTAGGAACCAAATCCCATGTCTCATTTTCCATCAATGCATCATACTCTTCCTGCATAGCTTTCCCACAATTTTACTTACCTTTTTCCTTTTCATATGTAGAAGGGTCTTCCTCTCCTTTCACCATATAAGCATAATCTTTAGTAGTCAAAAAAGAAGTGTCATAGCTATACCTTGCAGGTTGCCATTTATGCCTTGATGAACTTCTGAGTTCTCCACTCTTTGAAGTTTCTGGTTCATCACATTCTAGATCAAACCTTGGCATTCCTTCAACTTCAACTTGTGCTTCATTGTTCTCTTCTTCATCAAATATTTGAGCCTTTGATTTACCTTTCTTCTGATTCAAAGTTTCTTCATCACCTGCATGAATGTTAATTGTACCTGCATACCAAGTACCTTGCTCATCAAATGTAACATCTTTTGACACAAGGAATTGCTTTGTGGATGGACTCCACAACCTATAATCCATCTGCTTATCATCATAACCAATGAACACATCTTTTCAGCTTTAGGTTCCAATTTATGCCACAATTGTGATGGCACATATGCATAAGCCAAACACCCAAACACTTTGCAATGATCTAAGGTAGGTCTCTTACCCCACCAAGCTTCATATGGTGTCATACCGTGCAAAGCTTTACATGGTAACCTATTAACAAAGTATGTGGCTGTATTTACAGCCTCAACCCACAAATAAATGGGATATTTTTTCTCCTTCATCATTGACCTTGCAAACTCAGCAAGAGTTCTATTTCTCCTATCTGCTACATCATTTTGTTGAGGAGAGTACTTGCAAGTAACTTCCCTTTTTATACTTGCATTCCACAACTAATCATTGAATTCAGTAGAGAAATACTCTCCCCCTCCATCTGACCTTAGTCTCTTCAACTTTTGACCTATGATTCTATCTGCATACACATGATAGTGTCTAAATGTATTGAATACCTCTGATTTATCTTTGATCACATATATGGTGATCCACCTGGTAGCATCATCAACATAAACAACATAATATCTTGAACCATTAATGCTAAAGTCTTTTGATGTCCCCACACATCTGTGTGTAACAATTCAAGCTTCTCTGAATACATGAATCCATGCTTATTATATGATTGCTTATGAGCCTTACTGTTGCAGAGTAAAGGAGCATAAGAGTAGAGCCCCAAAATTTTCAAAATGATGGGCATGTTTTTTTCTTCTTCGAGGTCTTCAAGAATTCCCTCAAGCCATGTAAATGCACTAGAGGAGTCCTCTAGTTGCATAATCCCAATTTGTTGTAAAATATCCCTTGTAAATTAGTAGAAAATTCACTTTTCTAGTAATAAAGTGCCGGTCTCTTGTGTGAAAGAACCAAACTTATGGCACATGTATATAAGTCACTTTATGACTCTTTGTAGAGACTTTTTGCCATTGTGAAGAAGGAGCTCTTCTGAAATTTCGAATTTGTCTCTTCCTTACAGATTTTGATCCTCTTTTTGGTCTTGTATGTGTGTGTATTGCTTGAAATGTGTGTGTAGGACTGTTGTCTACCCCTTCCCATTGATTTTGAGCTACTGTAGTGTGTGTGCAAACTAGTAGGAGTTGTGGCGTGAGTGTGGGCACTTCCGGCCATTCACCATTTTGGCCATAACTTGGAGTAGAGTTATCAGAATCGAGTGAAACCACCTCCAATAGATGCGTCTCGTCGAGATCTTCGAAACGAGTATGCTATTGCCTATATTCGGAGTTTGGAGCTGAGCGAAATCCTTGATTTTCTGAAAACTGTTGTAAGAGGTATCGCAGCAGACACTTTCAGCATTTCAATGAGTGTGAGAGGTGGATTAGTCTTTTCTCATGCATGCAAGCTTAGCCACTTCATTTTCCATCATGTGTGCACACGTCTTCATACACTTGGTCTGGTCTTTCGATCGGATTGACATTTAAATGTGTGTTAATTTCCCACTATACGCACTTGTGTGGCAATTGAGGTACAGTCTCATTGGCACAAGTCCTTGAGTCATCTTGACTTAGGTACACACGTTTTTGGCGCTGTTGCCAGGGAACACTCTGCCGAGGTGCCTTCGTGATGGTTATAGATCAAGTGTGATAGAATCGTACTTGTAGAGGTGAAATTGTCCTGTGGCAAGTAGTCAATCACTTCAGCACTTGTTGCTTCACATCCCAGAGGTGTGTGTGATAAGTTTTAGGTTTAGGGTTAGGAGGAAGGGAGAGAAGGAGGAGTTAGGGTTAGGTTAGACGGAGAGGAGGAGTGAAGAGAGGTGAAGTAGGAGTAGGCTGAGACCACCAAAAAAGTCCAAAGAATCACCTAAAATTAGCTAGGATCAAATCTGTCCAAAAAAGTATAAAAACCAAAACATTGGCTCATTTGACACTGGTTGGTGTTTTGGTATCGTCTGAAGAGCTACGATTGGTATCGTGCGCAGTGTATCATGGGGAGCAGGCCTTCAAAGTTAACTTGTGTGCCCAAGGTGCAATCAGGACTAAACCAAGGTGAGGTTCTACAAAGAATATCTGCTAAAAACTCATTAAACATGCATAAACACGTGATTAAGGATATGCGCAGTATCGCGGGGGGGGAAAACTAGAGTCATGATAAAGTCTTTGTGAGGTACAGTGACCTAGGAGTGAAGAGGAGAGTAAGGAGAGCAAGGGGGTGCAAAAAGTTGTGAAATTTCATGATTCTTGGCTTGAGTATCGCAATCGGTTGAGATTTGGTATCGTGATACCAAAACTCCCTTGTATCGCGATACTCGCCGTAGTATCATATCGCCAGGTACCAGTGTTGGTATCGCGATACCATTTTGGTATCGTGTCATCGGATTGGTATCGCGATCACATTTTAATGTTGTGGTATCGTATCACCTTACTTGGCAACTACAATCGCGATACCGTCATAAGTATCGTATCGTCTTGGTTCTCCGGTATCGTATCGTGAGGACCGGGATATCATATCGTCCCGTATCTCAGTATCGTATCGTCACCTAATTTGGTATCGTATCGTCTAGACGTGCAGTATCGTATTGCCCACTTGTCATCTTGTATCGCGATACCATCTACAGTATCGTATCGCTTTAGTTCTGCGGTATCGTATCTGAGAACCAAGATATCGTATCGTCTTGTATCTTCGTATCGTATCGTTGACCCCTACAAGTATTGTATCGCCTTATTTCCTAGTGAAGTATCGTGATACCATACCAAGTATCGTATCGCCTTATTTCCTAGTGAAGTATCGCGATACCTTGTCTGGTATCGTATCGTGCAAGCAGGTGGTATCGTATCGTCGCTTGTCATAGTATCGTATCGTCCCCTTAACGAGGATAGTATCGCGATACTAAAATTGTATCGTATCGGGAGGGTTACTGGTATCACATCGTACGGTTGTCCAGTATCGTATCATCTGTTGTAGATAGTGTCGTATCGGCTAGGATTCTAGTATTGTAACGTAGCCCAGTGCCATATCGTATCGTGGGCTACCCATAGTATCGTATCGCCTAGAATTCTGGTATCGTATCGTGGCCAAGGCAGTATCGCCTATAAGTGGTATCGTCCAGATTGAATGTAGCATTTTGGCAGACAATTTGAGACATTGGGAGAGCCACTCAAGGAGAGTCTTTGGGGCTAGAGAGTATGAAGAGGGTGAATGAACTTGAGGTCAGGAAGAGTGCTAAGTAGCCGAAGAAGCATCATATCTTCTGTGGGAAGTGCTGCTCAGGTCAGTCACCACTCCGTCTACTCAGAGACCTCTAGTGAATCTGAGGAGGAACTACCCATGGCTTCTGAAGACATGCAGGGTCCAACACCAAATAGAAATTTCATGTCTACAGTTGAGGGAGATTACCATACTTCCTTACAGTATGTGTCCACTAATGCCCAGGAGATCCCCATCTACCTGGATGGCTTAAATAGAGCTGTGGCTAGGATGGTAACTTCCCTGAATGCCACAATTGTACCCCGACCTGCTGTCAAGTACGAGGGAGGTGCATATGTAGACAAAATTGGTCATATCTATATTGTGACTGAATTTCCCGAGAGGATCAACGAAAGGGGAGAGTTTGTGGACCCAGACAACTCCAAAAGAACACACCCTGAAGAGTTCGTGACTACCCCTAGGGGTAGGTCTCAAGTATCACGGGTCTTGAGAGGAGATTTGATACCTCAAGACGACTACTTGTTGGAGGTCTATATGATCCACGAATCAGACTTGTTGCTTCAAACAGACTTACCTGCTCCAGGGAGAGAAGAAAGCCCCATGACATTCTATGAGCTGAAGGACCCAGATGATGAAACTAGACTCACATACTTGGATAAGGATCAAAGGAGATATTGGCCTGTGAGTGCCTTAGACAGGGCTCGGCTGAGATATATGGGTGCACCTGTATTTCCTCAGAGAGATCAGGCAACTACCTCACAAAATCCTTTTGGGAATCAACAAGAGACGGAACATACCACATCAGGACAAACCAGCCAATGAAGTGTGCCCAACCGTACTCACGTACAGTTTGCAACTCTAGGAGTGCAAACACACAATCAGGCCCACATAGGGATAGGTAATCACTACCGACCACCAGTAAGACCATGACCACCAGTAGGAGGACAGTCGGGAATACCTCCAATACGACCAGCTTCCCCAGTCTTCCCTGTGATGCCCAGACCGCCTGAACCAAGGAGAAGATTGAGACCTATTCAAGTGGCTAAATGTGTGAGAAACCATTATGATGGATTGGGGGAACCCTATGATGATATCGCTGAATTTAAACAAGTTCTAAGAGCGGAGCAAGTAGATGACTTCTTTGTGCAGTATGAGTCTTTTGGACTCACCCTCACAGGGATAGCTCTAACTTGGTTCCAACCCTTAGACCCAAATCAATTTGGAAATATGGAACAATTCTTTCAAGAATTCATTGGGGAATTCACAAAGAGAGGGATTAAACACAATTCTGCATCTTTAATCCATAGCTTTAAACAAAACCCTAATGAAACTGTGAAGACTGTTGCCCGTAGATTCAATCAATATGTGGATAGATGCCCAATGGCTGAGAGACCCACTCAACAAAAGATGATTTCATTATTTTTAGATGGGCTCACTAACGGAACTCTAAGAACACTAGTGTATGTGAAGAGGCTACAAACATTGAGTGAATGTCTTCAAGAGTGCATTGATTTGGAAGATAACCTAGCCGAGGACCTTAAAAGTACTTCTGCCCTCACTAAATCAGAAGATTCAAGGAGCACTATCACATCCAACTCCAGTAATATGGAAGAATTAGCAGAATTATTAGCAAAGAAACTAGGAGTCCAGGGGCAAAGAGCTTACCAAAACCCAGCTCAAAGAGTGCCTATGCTACGGAGATGCAACTTATGTGGAGGAGATCATTCCACACACTTATGTGCAAGAGGAGGGGCTGGTGTACAACCTATGTATCCATACAATAGGCAGCAACAACAAGGGACTTCTTTGTACTGACACATAGAGCAAAGATACACCAACCACACTACAGAGAACTGTCCCTTCAATAGGCAAGCACGGCCTTTCCAACCACCTCAATATCGACCATATGGATACCCACCTAGAGAGCCCGGCAAAGAGATACCAAGATACAACCCTTATTCGACACAGGCAGGAGTGCCAAGGCCGTATGAGCAGGCACCATACCCACCACCACAACCAGTACTAGGACCCCAACTATCAAAACCTCAACAAGTAGTATCGGTAAAGCATGCCCAACCAGAAGAAAACTTAGAAAGAGCCCTAGTACCAGCATCGACAATGACCAATGTAGAATCAACAAACCCTGGATATGAACCTCCACCAGGAGAGTACAACCCATACGACACCAACATGATGGAATATGAAACGGCATATGATGCAGCTTATTATGGGTACGAAGGCTATGATCAGACTTATGGAGCAGAGACCACCACCTTAATGTATACGGCTCCTAAAGCACAACCAACTGTGAGACCACCTATTAGACCACCTATGCAGAGAGGACCATGCTATAGATGCGGAGGAGACCATTTCATTAGAGAATGCCCTCGACCTTACAACCCTCCACCACCTAGGATCTGGGAAGGATATTGCAGTGATTGCGGAAAAGAACATCTTTTTAGAGATTTCCCTAAGAATCTGGCAAAAACTCAAGATACTGCACCAATCAATGTGATTGAGGTCATAGAAGGATCTGGAAGTGACAAGGAGTACACTGTACCACTAAAGGCTATTACTAGAGCCCAAACGAAGAAACAAAAAGGAAAACAACCAAAAGAGAAACAAGAGAGAAATAAAACTATAGGCTCTAAAATTCAGGTAGTCGAGGATTCTGAGAACCCACGTGAGAACTCCCAAAACACAAGAGTACAAAAATGGAAGGAAAGACGAGAAAAACTCAAAGATAAATGGGCGAGAAATAAGAGTCAAGATAGTAAGAAACAAACTAAGGACTTAAAGGAGCATAAAGAACAAAAAACTCATAAGGATATCCCTGAGCCACCACGGCTTAGCTCAGAGAAGGAGAAGCTAGGATCCATTCTAGCTGACCCTAAGCTAGATGACTTAGACATGTGGTTGAAAGCTTACCAAGCTAGAATCAAAATGGGCCCAAATATCGAGCAACATGAAAAACTCTACCCTCAAGGGGAATTAGAAAAAGAAAGACTGGCGATATGCAGGAAACTTATCGAGGTAGCACAAGCAACCCTAGAAAAGACTATCCCAATTTTACCAGAGACGAGGATTGCACAGGGTCTATACGAAGAATGCATCAAATCCAAGGATAAGGAACCTAGAAAGAAAGAGGACCAAGGTGAACGGATAAAAACACAAGATGAACCTGTGTCAATGATACCAGACCTAGAGGCAGATTGGACAAAAGACTTGTGGAATAGAATCCGTGAAGAGCAATGGAAGAAGAATGGAGTCGGCCCGCCTCCTTTTGATAAAATAGATGTGGAAGATAGTCAACCCCATCCCACCCTGGAGGAAATATATGCCAAGAAGTGTCAAGACTCGATAGAGGTAGAGAGGAAATCATAAGCATTTCAACATTGCCTAACTACATGGGAGAATACAAAAGGGATTCTATAATAATACGAGCACCCACAATACATGGAAAAGGAAAAGGAACCTCAGGAGAAAGCTCACATAATCTAACAGAATTAAAGAAAACAAAGGTACAATGCAAATTGACTGTGGAAGAGTTACTTCAACTTAAACCACAATTATGGAGGCAATTAGCAAACCAATTAGAACCACAGTCCGAGAAAGGAGAAATGAATGGAAAGGAAAAACAAAACAACTCTACAGTACAAATTCCCGTTGATAAAGTGGGAGAGTTTAGTGAAGGAGACGAAGGTAATACGTGTCTACCTGTTACCCACAATGGATACATGACCAAGGCTATTCTAGATACGGGAGCTAGAGTGGAATTGCCACCAAGGAGATTTGGGAAAAATGGGGAAAACCTGCCTTACGACCCACACACATGAAGCTCCAACTAGCAGACGGTCATGTGGAAAAACCCTTGGGAATATTGGAAAGAATTAAACTAACCACCTGTGGAGTAGAATTTGAACACACATTAGCCATTTGTAAGTTCGAGAAAGCAAACAACTATGAAATGATATTAGGACGACTCTTCATGAGACAAATGCGGGTAGTACAAGATTGGGGAAGAGATGCATTATACCTGCAACATCAAGGAAACACCACGAAAATAAATCTACACACATTTGCCTATCGAGATGTCCCTCCACTCCAATGGAATCCAGTACATAGGGAAGAAGATGACTTATCCATTCACAGTGTTGGATCAAGTGATCAATCCTAGATGCATGAGGATGCCCAGTTATGGATGTGTAAAGAAACCAAGAGAGCGGAGAGTAGAAGATAGCTGTGGCCGATAGGACACCCTAACTATCGATCAATAGAAGACCCAGATTACATGCCTCAAATCTTTCCGGATGAGATCTTCGAGCCGCATGGATGGATGGAAATTTTAGCAACCTTAGATGTGTGTGTAAATGAAGAAGTTTTGACAATGAACGAGTGTATAGACGAGGAAGGTTACGATGTGAATCTCTATATGGTTGTTCTTCAAGAAGTAGAAGAAGGGGAAATCATGGAAAAAGAATGGAAAGAAGAATATGAAAGCATAGAAATGGAACCAATATTTGACTCCGAAGAAAGCTACCTAAACACTATTCAGAACAAGAAGGAACAGGAACCAACAAAAATCTTAGCGATTGAAGGTGCTCCGGCAATACACAGGCAGAGGGAAGACTTGAGTAAGGTAGAGCCAGACCCAGATCTTTTTGAACTTCCTAAATATTTTAAAAAATACGAAGTAGAGGAGAGAAAAGTAGCCATTCAAATGCCTAGACGAGAGGCACGAGACGGAGAAGCATACGACAACAAAGAACAAACCAAAAAAATTGTGGTAACAGTAGAAGACGGAGAAGAGCGGTGCACATATATTGGAAAAGATGTATCTGAAGAGGAGGAAGAGGAACTCATACACCTTATCCGAGAGTATCGAGATGTATTCGCATGGACCTACAAGGATCTCAAAGGCGTAGGACCCACTATTTGTTCCCATCGAATACCAATGACGGCCGATGCAAAACCATCCAAACAACGCCCTTATACGTATAATGAGGTTTATGCAGCAAAAATTAAGGAAGAAATAGACAAACTACTAGTGGCAGGATTCATATATGAGATAGAACATACCGAGTGGGTATCGCCATTAGTAGTTGTGCCTAAGAAAAACGGAAAATTGAGAGTGTGCATAAATTTGAAGAAGGTGAATGCGGCCACCATACATGACAGCTACCCATTACCCATCACAGACCATTTGTTGGAGAGGGTAGCCGGATAAGAGGTCTATAGTTTCCTGGATGGATTCTCCGGATACAATCAAGTAGCTATTGAAACTGAGGATCAACATAAAACCGCATTCGCAACCGAATGGGGTGTGTATGCTTTCAGAGTGATGCCTTTTGGACTCACTAATGCACCTCTACTTTCCAACGATTGATGTGTCATGTTTTCAAGGAATTTTTGAAAAAAAGCATGGAAGTATAGGTAGACGACCTTTGCACGTACTCCAATCAAAAATGCAACCACATCCCTGAGTTGAGGAAGATATTCCACAAATGTAGATAGTATAGAGTCTGTTTAAACCCAGAAAAATGTGTCTTCATGGTAAGACAAGAGAAAATCCTAGGACACATAGTCTCAAGAAACAGAATATCTACAGATGAGGACAAAATTAAAGTCATCTTAGACCTACCAAGACCTAAGAATGCGAAGGAGTTGCAAGCTTTTATGGGACACTATAGATATTACCGTGGGTTTATTCACATGTATGCCATAATAGCAAAACCCTTGTATGGTCTCTTGACTCAATTTACTTGGACAGAAGAGTGCGAGAAGGCATTCACCGAGTTGAAAAAGAGGCTTAGCACAGCCCCAATTCTGAAATCACCAAACTGGAGCAAGCCATTTCATATTCACGTTGATGCTTCTAACTATGCCATTGGATGTATCCTAGCCCAACCAGCTGATGAAGGTAAGCTTGATCATCCAATTGCCTATGCCAGTAGACAACTAAATCAAGCGGAAAGGAATTATACCACTACTGAACGAGAAGGCTTAGGAATGGTCTATGCAGTGAAGAAATTCAGACACTACCTCTTAGCCAACAAGTTCAAGTTCTTCATAGACCATCAAGCTTTGTTGTACTTAGTCAATAAGCCTTGTAACACGGGAAGGTTGGTACGATGGTTCTTACTACTAATGGAGTTCGATTTTGAAGTAATAGTGAAAAAAGGAAACACACATGTGAGAGCAGACCACCTTTCTAGGCTAACACACGAAGAACCACCAAGTGGAGTACCCGACGACCTGCCAGATACATATTTGTTTAATCTAGAAGTTTGTCCAAAATGGGCAGAAAAATTGATCCCTATACTCACCCATGGCCCTCAACACTCAATCAATAAAAATAGCAAAAAAGAAATTCTTCAATCGAGGAATTTACACATCGTTGCAGGAAGCGTGTACTACAAGGAACCCAATGGAGTGTTACTCAGATGTGTCAAGGAGGATGAACAAAAGCAACTAATCGAGCAAGCACACGTGAACAAATGGAGAACACACCAAGGGACTCATGGAACAATTCGAGAACTAAAGAGGTTAGGAGTGTACTGGCCTGACATGCCCAAGAATGTTCACGACCACGTAAGTAATTGTGCAGAATGCCAAGAGACAATCCCAGAAGATCATATGTCTCTACCTTTTTCGACCATAGCGCCCAATTGGAGCCAGACATTGGTAAATTCTTAAACACAAAAGAGCATGAGGCGGGAGCTAGTTTAGCAAGAAAGCAATCCTTAGAAGAAATGAGCAAGGATTACATACTCATGGGAAGACAACTGTTTAGGGGAGGTAAAGACAACCAACTCAGATTATGTGTGCATGAAGGAGAATATTTACCCATATTAGAAATGGCACATGCAGGTGCTGTAGGAGGTCATTTTTCAGCGGAGAGAACCGTCAAAATGATTCTTTGAAGGCTTGTGGTGGCCAACTCTACATATGGATGCTGAAACGTATGTACGAAGCTGTGAGACCTGTCAGAGAGCTAAATACCCAATTAGGAGAGATGACATGACATTAAGACCCATGGTCTGTGCAAGGGCATTCTCAAAATGGGGTATTGACTTTTATAGGACCCATCAACCCACCAGCCAAAGGATCACATGCGGAGTACATCATAGTAGCCACTGATTACTTGACCAAATGGGTAGAAGCAAAAGCCACTAGAAAGAATGATGCTCAAACTACTGCCAAGTTTCTCTTCGAGCATATTTTCACCCGCTTTGGATTACACATCGAGATTGTGAGTGATCGGGGAACGCACTTCCTCAATGAAGTAATCGAGTCACTAATGAATGAGTTTTGAGTGATTCATAAGAAATCAGCCCCATACCATCCCCAAGCCAATGGACAAGCGGAGAGTTCCAATAAGGTATTGTGTACAGTATTGACAAAGATTGTCAATAATGGAAGGTCAGATTGGGACAAACAATTGCATCACGCAATTTGGGCCTTTCGGGTTGCATATAAAACGGCTATTGGAACTACCCCATTCAACTTAGTATATGGTCCCAACAACTAGACCAAATTGAGAAATTACATGAGACTAGGTTACAAGCAGTGGTAGGAATTTATGCAGCTAAAAGGAGACAAAAAGCATATTATGATGCACATATAAAAGACAAGGGACTTAAAGAAGGTGACTTAGTCTTAGTGTACACCTTAAAACAACACGCCAAGAAGCTACAAAAATGCGGATATGGACCTTTGATCATAAATCGAATCTCAACTAGAGGAGCAGTCAATCTAGCCACCATAGATGGCGACATTCTTCCCAACTACATCAGCGGATGTAGAGTGAAATGATTCATGGAGCCTTTGACTGATCAAATGTTAGCACGATTAGTAGGTGCCCAAAATAGGAAGAGGGAAGAAGAGCGAATTAGAGAGGGAGCACAACAAGAAGCACTGGAGCGCATTAGGAAACGGAAAGAATGGATTAGGCAAAGAGATGAACGATATCTCCAAGGAGAAGAGCCTATCCCTATGGCTAATTACCAAATCAATAATCCTGATACGACTGGTGTGGGTAAGACACAACCTTACCTAAACCTAGGGATTGGCAGGACAGAGTACAAACTGATAGACGCCTTGATAGACTCAGGATAGTTGCATACGAAACAGGGTCATAAAAGAGATGCAATTGAATGTGAATTCCACAAAAGCCCGATTGATAGGAATTGGAGGTCAAACCCTAAACTGCATTGGAACGACAAATGTATCCCTCCACCTAGGAAACTCCTCCATGGAACAGAAAGTCTTAGTGTGCAAAGATGAGGATTTAATAGAAGACTTAATTCTAGGACAGGACTGGATCATTGAGAATGAGGTGTGCATCCATCTAGCTCAAGGCTATATTTCTCCAAAGATAGGGCATAAGGAGATTTTCAGCTTGTTAGAAGAGAAGCCTTTGATCCAACCAAACATAGTAGAGCGTTCTGAGAACTGTCAGGAAACGACACGATAGAGTGATCCCAATACTCACAGCTCAGAAACCAATCTTGAAGAAGCAGAAACTTCAAATCCAACAATGTCCGCAGTAGAGTCGAAATCATCACATGCTGTTGAGGAAGAGCCAGCCACAAAAGAAACCAAACCTCCTGGACCTCCTCAACGAGCCAAAAGATCACCATATTGGAAAACAACAAGGAGATACTCATATCAAGGACAACACAAATACATATGGGTATGCAAGGATCAGATGCAGCATCAAGAGAAGTCAGCACCCACTCTTAAGAAGGAAGCGGAAATCACCAAGCAAGCGTCACCAAAATCCATGCCTAAAGGACTATTGCAAGTATGGATCCCCAAGCCTTTAATCGAAGCTCAGACAGGACGACATCAGATATGGATCCCCCAAAGAGTCACACAGGAAGCTAAGCAAGCGAGAAATACTCAAGAGAATGTAATACATCAAAAAAGACGAATAAGGAAGACAAAACAGACTCGTCCTCTCAGTAAAGAAGCAAAAGTATATACAATTCGAACGTAGGAGGAAACAAAGACAACACCAACAGACGGACAAATCAATGGAGCAAGACGTGCGATTCAAGCACCAACGAAATGGATTTGGAAACCAAAAAGGCACCAAGAAGCTAACCAGCGAGATGGCAAAGACCTCAATTGCACTCATGAAGTGTTAAATGCACCTCAAGTATGCATAATAGGGCCACTATACGAGGCCAAGCATTCGGCACATGATGTACATTATAAAACTAGTGGTGCACATTCTCCAAGAGAGATTAGATCTTAGCTTCACCCTGATAGGAATGGACATACTATGTACATAGATAAATGCTTCGGCTATACTAACGATTGTCTTCTTTCAGGAAAAGTTATAAAAAGATGTTGTAAGAGATCTCACTCATGGAATAATGGGGAGACGGAGTGAAGAACGACAATAATCACAACAATGCACTGCATGGTGGCATACCTTCCTTTGAAGCTAACGAGATTTTCGTTACAAGTGCAGATGGCTTCTGAAGATTCGGAAGCAACAGTACAAGAGGAAGTGATGGAGTTTCCACCACAAAGTATCACAAAAGCAAAAGGACACTGGTTCCGTGAAGATCAACCAGCTGGGGACTACCTATTCCTCGCAACGATTAAAATTATGGATACAGATCATCAATTTCCAATCATGTCCCAGGATTTCCGAATACTACATACACTCCCGACCATCGAAGACATTATGAAGAAAGCGGGCATTCATAAGTATTTTGAATTGCCCATCTATAAGCCTGACTTCCAAAGATGCACACAAGTCATGAATACTTTACAGCCAGCGCTGCATGATCCCTTGGTGCCAGAGGCTCGAGTGATGGATAAAGGAGGTGAATGGGTAATCATTCAATTTACACATGACTTGATAAAGGAAGCCTTTGAATGGGAAAAGGATGGAACTATAGTAGTGAAAGAAGAAAGCAGAGGTGCCAAAACCAGGACATTCACGGATATTAATCGCGTAGACATAGAAGAGGGAGTCAGACTGATCCATCAGCATTTCTGCTTCCCTAATATGCACCGATACACGGCACCACAGAAGATTATTGTCCAATTACTCTCCCATGCCATCAAACAAATCGGAAATCAAATCAATTTGACTCCTTATGTTCAAGAGAGATTGTTCGAAGCAAAGAAACAATGGAAGAATAAGAAGTTTCTCAATGGCAGTGTGGCCTTGACAATCTTGATCTACCATGCTTTGGGCATGAGAGAACACCTACAAGAAATGCCATCGTCAACGGCTCTTGCGCAGTACGTCAAAGTCGCCACAGTCCCTAAAAAGAAAAAAGGAAGTAAGATGGTAGAAGTGGCGGAAACTAGCTCTCAACCCAAAATGAGAGGCACAAAAAGACTACGAGAAGCCAAGCAAGCTGAAGAAGAAGCACCAATGACAAAGAGAATTCATGTGCTCCCCAGAACAACTATTGAAGGACAGAAACAAATCACAGAAGAAGACTTGACTAAAGCCCTGGAAGAAACCCATCAATATACAGAAGGGCAAATCAATTTACCAGTACAAGGTCATCACTATCAGCAATCACAACAAGCATTGGACTCAAAAGGAAAACTCACCAAAGTCCACTGGTATCGAGAAATAGGATTGGCGAATTCTAGTTCATCATCGGAGGCCCAGGAAGAGTCGAATACTTCGTTGTTAGATGTCGATATTCAAAGTGAATCGAAAGATGATGGACAATGGGCGGAACTGAATGAAGTCGACTACAACGAGGAACCAGAAGGCCTTAAGACGGATGATCAATCCACCCGTGCGGATCAAAGTTTCACAGGTGAAAAGTCGAAACAGGAAGGAAAGCACACGATAACGTTTAATGAAACTTCAAACATCCAAGTCAAGGAGACTCTGGAAGACAAATTTGAAGAAGAAGAACCTTTCACGCCTATCAGAGTCGTGGCAGAACCCTCCCCAATGGATATCACATTCCAAGGGAGTGCCACCAAAGCTCGTCATCTGGATGAACGAACCACTGAACAAAACATACAATTACAAATTCGGCAACCACACAACGAAACAATCCATATGGAACAAGGCAAAGATGTACAAACGGGAGAAACCCCGAGCATACCAAAGACGTGGTTAAATGTGGATATTGCTCAACTCAAGCCCGTGGTGCAGGACATGATTAGAACCACATTGGACACACAACAATTGATGCTTGAATCTGATGAAGATTATGACTAGGCCATGCAAGACAAGAAAGAAATCCAAAAACTTGGTAAGAATCTCTCTACAGAGTTAAAGACAGTAAAGGAACAAGTTTTGGGAAAAGAAAATGCACTTCAAGAAATCCAAACGAAATACACCATGCCAGCGACGGAGAATGAAAGATTGAAAGAACAGCTTCAGGAAGTCACAAGGAAACTAGAAGCCAATGAGACTGAAAAGGCACGAATAAATGCAAGAAGCAAAATCTTGGAATCTCAATTAAAAGTATACATGGAGGAGGCGGAGAACTTAAGGAAACGAAATAAAGAGCTCATGACAGCTCTTCTAAGTGATCAGCCAGTCGAAGTGCAAGCCAGACCAGCAAAGCATATCCAAGAATTGGAGGACAAGATAGCTATGTATGAAGATCAACTCAAAAAGGAGAAAGCTACAATTGCCGAATGGGAAAGGAAATACATGGAGGACACCGTAGCTCTGAGAACTAAATGGAAAAAATCTGAAAATCGATACCTTGTGCATTGCAAAGAAGACGCTGATCAACTCGCGATAGTTTCTGAGGAAATTCAAAAGAATAAAGAAACTATTTTACAGGCGCAAGAAGAAATCAAGCAAAAGAAAGACATGATCAAACAACTTCAGGAACAATTAGCACGAATGGAAACAGAGGGGACACCAGTAGTTCCAAAGTCCGTAGAGGCTACTGTGGAGAATGAGGTACGTCCTCTCTCTCCTCCCTCATATCATTCACCGATAAGGGAGAAACAGGAGGTTCATATTGAACACACAATTCATGAAATTGCAGAACTAAGCCGACCGGAATGGGCACTACTGGTGTCCCAACTCACTACTGATTTTGAAGATCAGATCATCAGGATCATGAAGGAAGCTCAAATAGAAAATAAGCAATTAGAGCAAATTTTGAAGCCATTCAATGTACCATACTGACTACTTAAAGAACAAACGTGAAATTATATAATGTCTACGACAAATAAAGATCCGGATCACAACCTCCACTTTAGGCATGATACCTTCAAATATACCCAAGAAGAGTTTGAGAAGGCGGATCCTATATGGAGAAGAAAGCTGTTGGAAAAGAATCCTACACTGCGGGTACAGTGGGAGGCATCACCTTATGAGCTTCAAGTAAATCCATCTTTTTGTCCACTACCCCGCCGAAGAACCTGGACACAATTTTGGGAAGGTCAGCGCCAAGGCAGTATTAATAATCAGTGGCTCAATTACCCTTTGTTACCTAGTCCGCCACATAACTACCTACCGACCGAAGAATATATGGTCAAAACTATGGAATTTTGGATTGCCAGATATGCCACAGTACCCAATTTAGCGGTAAAAATGACAAATAAGATATTCAGCATGATGCTTACGATAATCAAGGTGTTCCAACACGCACAATACACATTTTTGAACTTCATTGGCATTACGTAAGGATCGGAAGCACTCGTTTTTGACCTATCCACTATCCCAAGCCGCCTAACTATCATGGCGTATTATTCTCGCCTAATGTTTTTGCCATCGCCATATATGCAAACTTTCGAAGAAGCATTTTTTACCGGCTTCTTTGAAATTGATTTCGAAATTTTTGTGAAAATGACTTCCAATTTGAACGCATGCCTTGTTGCCTATGAAACAAGTTTCTTTGCGGATCATCGACAGGCGCCAGAGGACGGAGTAAAGTCCCAACAATGGAAGGAATTCATGATTTGTCACGCTAGTCTGCTCAATCAACGAGAGCAAAGAGCCATACAGACATACACACGTCGCCACAAAAAGCCTGTCGGGGATGATAGAGTTCAGGAGGAGGGACGTGTGGAGGGACAATCAAGCAAAAAGAAAAGAAGAAGGAAATCAAAGTCCAAAACTGCTCATTAAAGATCAAAAGAACCACTCTCTGCACAGAGCCCCGCAGGGGCACACACACCAAGGAAAAGCACGCAGCCGGAAGGAGGAACCAGGGCCAACAAGTATCCATGAAGAAGTGCAAGAAAGCATCAGGTGGTTCCGTGGCCATGTGAGGGTGCTTCAACCTCTTGAGTAATAGAGGATTCGGATCAAGGCTTACGAGCTACATCCTCATATGTCCACTGATGGCGTGCGCGGCAACCCGAAGTAACAGGCTTGAGTAATAGAGCAGGGTCCGATGAGTGCAACCAGGACAAATCAAAGGACCACTAAAACGTAATGCAAGAACAAGGATCAAGCAGAACTGACCAAAGGATGCGTGTGCTAATCGAGACAAATAAGGAGTAAAGCCTGTCAAGGGACGACAGAGACAAAGAGGGGGAGAGTGTTGCAGAGCAAAGGAGCATAAGAGTAGAGCCCCAAAATTTTCAAAATGATGGGCATGTTTTTTCTTCTTCGAGGTCTTCAAGAATTCCCTCAAGCCATGTAAATGCACTAGAGGAGTCCTCTAATTGCATAATCCCAATTTGTTGTAAAATATCCCTTGTAAATTAGTAGAAAATTCACTTTTCTAGTAATAAAGTGCCGGTCTCTTGTGTGAAAGGACCAAACTTAGGGCACATGTATATAAGTCACTTTGTGACTCTTTGTAGAGACTTTTTGCCATTGTGAAGAAGGAGCTCTTCTGAAATTTCGAATTTGCCTCTTCCTTACCATTTTGGCCATAACTTGAAGCAGAGTTGTAAGAATTGAGAGAAACCACTTCCACTAGATGCGTCTCGTCGAGAGCTTCGAAACGAGTATGCTATTGCCTATATTCGGAGTTCGGAGCTGGGAGAAATCCTTGATTTTCTGAAAACTGTTGTAAGAGGTATCGCGGTAGACACTTTCAGCATTTCAGTGAGTGTGAGAGGTGGATTAGTCTTTTCTCATGCATGCAAGCTTAGCCACTTCATTTTCCCATCACGTGTGCACACGTCTTCATACACTTGGTTTGGTCGTTCAATCGGATTGACATTTAAATGTGTGTTAATTTCCCACTATACGCACTTGTGTGGCAATTGAGGTACAGTCTCATTGGCACAAGTCCTTGAGTCATCTTGACTTAGGTACACACGTTTTTGGCGCCATTGCCGGGGACTTGTGCCAATGAGACTGTACCTCAATTGCCACACAAGTGCGTATAGTGGGAAATTAACACACATTTAAATGTCAATCCGATCGAACGACCAAACCAAGTGTATGACGACGTGTGCACACGTGATGGAAAATGAAGTGGCTAAGCTTGCATGCATGAGAAAAGACTAATCCACCTCTCACACTCACTGAAATGCTGAAAGTGTCTGTTGCGATACCTCTTACAGCAGTTTTCAGAAAATCAAGGATTTCTCCTAGCTCCAAACACCGAATATAGGTAGTAGGGTACTCCTTTCGAAGCTCTCGACGAGATGCATCTAGTGGAAGTAGTTTCACTCAATTCTGATAACTCTGCTTCAAGTTATGGCTAAAATGGTGAATGGCAGGAAGTGCCCACACTCACGCCACAACTCCTACTACTTTGCACACATACTACAGTAGCTCAAAATCAATGGGAAGGGGTAGACAAGAGTCCTACACACACATTTCAAGCAATACACACACATACAAGACCAAAAAGAGGATCAAAATCTGTAAGGAAGAGGCAAATTCGAAATTTCAGAAGAGCTCCTTCTTCACAATGGCAAAAAGTCTCTACAAAGAGTCACAAAGTGACTTATATACATGTGCCCTAAGTTTGGTCCTTTCACACAAGAGACCGGCACTTTATTACTATAAAGTGAATTTTCTACTAATTTACAAGGGATATTTTACAAAAAATTGGGATTATGCAACTAGAGGACTCCTCTAGTGCATTTACATGGCTTGAGGGAATTCTTGAAGACCTCGAAGAAGAAAAAAACATGCCCATCATTTTGAAAATTTTGGGGCTCTACTCTTATGCTCCTTTGCTCTGCAACACTCTCCCCCTCTTTGTCTCTGTCGTCCCTTGACAAGCTTTACTCCTTATTTGTCTCGATCAGCACACGCATCCTTTGGTCAGTTCTGCTTGATCCTTGGTCTTGCATTACGTTTTAGTGGTCCTTTGATTTGTCCTGGTTGCACTCATCGGACCCTGCTCTATTACTCAAGCCTGTTACTTCGGGTTGCCACGCACGCCATCAGTGGACATATGAGGATGTAGCTCGTAAGCCTTGATCTGAATCCTCTGTTACTCAAGAGGTTGAAGCACCCTCACATGGCCACGGAACCACCTGATGCTTTCTTGCACTTCTTCATGGATACTTGTTGGCCCTGGTTCCTCCTTCCGGCTGCGTGCTTTTCCTTGGTGTGTGTGCCCCTCTGGGGCTCTCTGCAGAGAGTGGTTCTTTTGATCTTTAATGAGTAGTTTTGGACTTTTATTTCCTTCTTCTTTTCTTTTTGCTTGATTGTCCCTCCACACTTACCTAATTGACATGCCTCACATCTATATGTCATATGTTGACCTGCAACATTATGTAATCCAATAACTGAACCATTCTTAACCATATCCTTAATACCTCTTTCATTGAAATGTCCAAGCCTTTTATGCCAAAGATCTAACTCTGAGATCTTATGTCCTCCATAAGTGAACAAGGCATGACCAACATTGCCTTGAATCTTCAATGTGAAGAGCCTTCCTTCTTTCTTCCCTGAAACAATTTGTTTATACCCATTGCTAGGGTCTTCCACAAAAACACCATCATTAGTGAACCTTACTTCATAACCTTGTTCAACAATTTTCCCTACACTTATCAGATTCTTTGGAATTGTAGGAACATACAAAACCTTACTCAGAAGAGTGCCCCCATCCTTAGCCTTCACTGATCCAATTGACGTCACATTATGCTTTGTATTATCACCTGTTTGAACCACATGATTACTTACTTTATTCCCCAAATTAGTCATCAAAGCTATGTTACAACTCAGGTGATTGCTACACCTTGAGTCAATGTAGAAGACTCTTTGATCTTCACTTTGTCTTTCACAAGTTGCATTCATGATTAAAGTTGAATCTTCCTTATGATCTGAAGCATACTTGTAGTAGGTATTATTGTAGGATTGACTTTGGAAGCCTCTACCTGCATTTCTTCCAAAGAAATCTCTACTACCTCTACCTCTGAAATTACCTCTCTGATTTCTATTACCTCTTCCTCTTGAGTTAAAGTTCTTATTATATCCTCCATTATTTTGATTATTATGCCAACAATCATGATCTAAATGATTATTCTTACCACAAATCCACAAAGCTTTGGCTCCATCTTTATTAGTTTTGCCTCTACCTCTTCCTTTGCCACCACCTCTTCCTTTGGCACCACCTCTTCCTCTTAGGAAGTTAGCTTGGCTAGTTGTACCTTCTTCTTCATTCAATTGTTGCTTGCCTTTGTTAAACTTCTTCTTGTCCTTTGAATACATTGCTTGACCTGTACTTTTATCAACATCACCTTTGACATCCTGCTCAAAGGTTAGCATATGTCCTATCAATTGATTCAAATCAGGAGTAAAATGATCTAGTGACAATTCAATGGATAAAATGAATGGCTTCCATTTCTCATCTCCTCTCAAACCTGTGAGGATTTGCCTTACCAATTTGTCCTCTTCAATATCTTCATCAATTGCTCCTAATGCATCTGCAATGTCCTTCATCCTTGTTACATAATCAGAAATAGATTGCGAAGCCTTCTTCTTGAATGTGGTCAACTCTACCCACAAAGATGCCTTTCTTGACTTTGTAGTGTTTTGGAAATGCTCTTTTAAAGAATTCCAAATCTCACTTGCATTTTCAAGTCCTCTTATCTGCGGTAGCAAATAATCATTGACTCCCATGTAGATAATGCTCCTTGCTTGAGCATCCTTCTTCATCCATGTCTTCAAATTTGAGAGTTCATCTCTGAATTCTGGTTTTTCTTCTTTAGCTATGATATAACCTATCAGTTCTTTGCTCATAAGATGAGCTTCCATCCTCATTGACCAAGCTGGATAGTTTTCTCTATCCAATTTCTCTATT
This sequence comes from Ceratopteris richardii, assembly GCA_020310875.1. NCBI lineage: Eukaryota > Viridiplantae > Streptophyta > Polypodiopsida > Polypodiales > Pteridaceae > Ceratopteris > Ceratopteris richardii. The sequence continues at coordinate 4,620,659 of CM035438.1, forward strand.
TGAAGAGAATCTCCCATCCTTTCTTCACCTTTGTATTAAATTCTTCAAGCTTTGTGAGAAATAAGTGTACCTGTACTTCAAGTGTAGTTCTTCTTCAATTTAAAACTTCTCAAAATGTTTAGTAAATCTTGAGATTTACTCCAAACAATTCACCTATGTCTAAAATTGTACTTCTCTGCAGTCAACTTTGACACCTGCAACTTCTAATGCATAGTTCTCTTAAAGTAGAGCCCATTTATTCAAATGCTTTTAGTCATATCTAGCTTACCTTCCAACTTAAAGAACGAGTGCTTGCTTGCTCAAAAATTTACATTGTGGAAGGATAACTGACCAAAACATTATCATCAAATTTGCTCCTGCTTCAGTCTTCTCTTCTTCACATTTACACATGTAAATGTTCCTACTCTCAATTCTCTCGGCCTAATCACAATTAGAATTTAAAAATTTGTAGAGAGGTCACTCAACTATAGACTTAGACTTGTACAAAAGCATTTCACAATATGATAAACATAGAAGGAGCTCTAAGCAAAATATCGGGTGCAACTTTTCTTCTATTTAGGAAAACTTTACATCTGTTTGATGAGAGATATTTTCTTCACTTCTAAAATGTCTAATGACTCTTACAACTTGTCATTCATCATCTCTCATACATGCCACAACTTTCTACTTGTATATATAGGTATTTTGTACAAATTCATGACCATTACAAAAGTATAAGCATGTTTAATAAGCATGTATATACAAGCCTTCATTCTCTGATTATGCACTAATTTCAATCTTCATGTATTGATCTTTGCTTCATCTTTTGACTTAAAACCTTTGTCCAAAACATCAATTAATGGTCTTCATGCACCAAGAGGTACCATGGTCATGTTGATATATTTAGGTAGTGATGTGTGTGAACACTCTTGGACCGCTGGGGCACTTTTTTCCCCTCTTTAGGAGGTTTTTTCCCTCGGCTTGTATATATGCCTATTGCCCTATCTAGTAATACATTCAGTATTGTGTGTTGTGCTCCAAGCTTCTTCTTCTTCTTCTTCCTTGTGTTGTTCGCATGCTTCTGTAGATGTCTAACTCCAACAATTGGTATCAGAGCTTCATCTAGGGCGTTGTCTACACCTCTCCGGATGCAGTCTCAGATTTGCACGAAATTTGGTGAGCATACTCAGGATGTTTCAAGATCAAAATGGCTTTGCTTTATGGTGCCCAAATCACAATGTGAGCTCATTTCAGCCTCCGAACACAGTATTGCAGCACTTGTGTGGACTATTTTGTCTTTTTGTACCAAAGGTATACACCTGTTTCGGTTCTCCAATATAAATGTCTCGAATTTTGCTACAGGTTTAGCAAAACTCGTCTGGGCAGTTCCGTTCAACTTTTTGAGATACAATCAATTTTTTGTAGTAAGGTATTTTATTCACCGGCCATGGCTGAAAGCAGTGATGTATTTTGTATGTTGGTTATTGAGGATAAGTTGGATGGTACCAAATACCCATTCTTGGCTTATATGATGTGACATGTATTGGTTGCAAAAGGACTATGGAACACTGTGCAGGGTGTTGAAAAATGTCCTATCACACCTGCAACTATTATGACTGCATGTAATAAAGCTGATGCAGAAGATGTCGAAGATGATGATATTCTGCATATTCCTGTTCGTGTTGCAATTTTTGTTGCACCTACTGCAGAGCAAATTCATTGCGATGGCAGAGATGCCTAGGCACATGCATTGATAGCTTTGTCTGTCAAACGTGTCATTATTCCTCACATTCCCTCTTGCAGAATAGCTAAGGATGCTTGGGATACACTTACCACTTTTTACCAAGCTAGGAATGAGGCTCGTGTTGCTTACCTCCGAAAATAGTTGGAGAGTGAGCACATGAATGGTGATTCTATGGATAGTTTTCTAACAAAGATCAAAGACTTGAAGGAACAGTTGATTTCTACTGATTAGGTTATACCAGATAGCTCACTTGTGCATACCATTTTGAATGGTCTTCCTAATTCATATCAGAGTTTTGCTTCTACTCTTCGGTTGATGATGAAAGGCAATCCAAATGCCTTGTCATTTGAAGAGTTAGTCTTTGTTCTGTTGCAGGAACATCAATCCAGGCAGAATGGGTCCATTATGTGTGTTGCAGATCAAGCTTTCCTAGCTAGTCATAAAGGCAAAGGAAAACGGAGCTCTTCAATTAGTAAGCAGAAATCTGCTAATTCTGCACAATCGAAGAGGGAAGACAAAGATGAAAAGAAATCAGAAAAGTAAAAATTGTTTTGCAATTACTATAAAGGAAATGATCACATCATAAAGAACTGTCCAAAATTGATTGCTAAAGAGGCAAAGAAGAAAGAGGCTGGAATGGTTGTTGTAGAGGCCTCTATACCAAAAACAGAGACTGCTAATCTTGTGGAGGAAGAAGAATGTGTGTTTACTACTGTTTGCAGCTTTGACCCATCTTCTCATGAGCATTGCATGTTTGTAGTAGACTCAAATGTTTGGTACTTTGACATTGGGGTGACCAAACATATTACCTCGCAGCACAGTTTCTTCTCTTCACTCGAGCCTGCCCCTAAAGGGAATACTATTACATGCACCAACAACTCCTCTTATTCTGTTATGGGAGCTGGTAAGATCATTTTGACTACTACTGATGGTAGTTCTTTCACTTTGTCAGATGCTTTGTTTGTGCCAAGGATCAAGAAAAATCTGTTATCAGTTTTTGTATTAGCCAAGATTGGCTTAGTTGTGAAATTTGTTGATGACCGATGTATAGTTCATGAGCTGTCAAATGGCGATGTTATTATTGCTTCTGGCATTTTATGTCGTGGGTTGTATAAGCTCGTAGACTATGAAAGATTTGTAAATGATTCGGCATGTGCAGTACATGATTCTCAAGCTATGTCAGATGCAAAGCTTTGGCATGCATGCTTTGGAAATCTAAATTTTGCTAGTTTGCTACGCCTACAGAAATCTAAAATGGTGTCCTCCCAAACTTGAGGCACCCAGAAAACATGTTTGTGAAGGCTATACTTTGGGCAAAATGCAGCATTCCTCCTTTCCAAAAGATGGTTCACTTCGGGCTACTTAGAAATTGCAGCTTGTACATAGTGATATATGTGGTCCTATCTATTGGTGCATGACAATCATCAATTGAAGGATTATGAAGAAATGAAGTCAAGGAGTCAAGAAGAGAATAAATTCAGAAGGTTGAAGGAAGGACATATTCAGAAAATCCAAAGATATGTACACATATGTACATTAGCTGACTTATACTTTTGTCTAGTCATACACTTGTATATATTCATCTATAAATACGTTGGAAAATGTCGGGGAAAATAGAGCAGAAGAAGAATAGAGAATAGGTAGAGAGAAATCAGTTGTAAGAAGTGTCATTAGACACATGAGAAGTGAGTTGAATTCATCAACCTCACTTAGATGTAATTTTCTGAGAAATCGAAAAATCTTGTGCCCGATATTTTGCTGTCTGCTCCTTCTGTGTTTAATCTTTTGAGAAATCCTTATGCACGTATCTAAGTCCATAGCTAATCTATCTATGGCTAGAATTTGAGAGGTTAATTGTGATCAGGTTGAGAGAATTTAGTTTAGGAACATTCATATGTGAAGATGTTCTGAGAGTCGACAAAACTGGCGCAGATTTCATGTTCAGTGTAATGAACATTACTTAGTGTGTAGTGTAAAGTTTTACACAAATGAGGGCTTAAAATCTAAGTTGAAAGGTAAGCCATCTATGGCTAAAAGATCTTGACCAAACGGGTTTGATATTGGGAGAACTGTAGCTAAGAAGTTGCAGGTGTCAAAGTCGCCATTGCAGAGAAGCTGTTTCAGACATAGGTAAAGTGTTTCACACATTTCTCAGTGTGTACTCGATCATTTTGAGAAATTTAACTTGGTAAAGTTGCGCAATCTCAAGGCGAAGTGTTGTGCAAAGTTTTGTCAAAAACTTTATAGAATTGATTAGTCAATGAGTGATTAATCTGCAGCAGACTTTTTCAGAAAAGTGATTTCTTCACAGTTAGTCAAATCTTGGTAATGTGTGAGTATGTTTCCAAAGTTATGTGGAGTCTAAAGTTATTCTTGGTCTAGAGGTGGTCTAATACCAAGGATAGCTTGTTCTTTTGGAGATTAACACTCTCCATTAGTGGTATCAGAGCAGGTTGTATCAAAATTGAAGTGAAGAAGACTCCGACTACTGCAGAAATACAAATCTTTACATCTTGAAGGTGCAAAAGGATATAGGTTGAAGAAAACTTGAAGGTAGACACATTGAAGCTATCAGAAGGATCAGAAGAAGCAAGATTCGAAGTAAAGGTACATTTATTCCTTGTAAAGTCTAAAGTTTTGAGACTACAGGTGAAGCAAGGATGGGAGATAGTCTCCAAATTGAAAAGTTGGATAGAGAGAACTATCCTGCATGGTCTATGAGGATGGAAGCTCATCTAATGAGCAAAGATTTGATAGCCTACATTACTGTTAAGAGAGATGGTGGATGCAATCCAAAGATGAGTAGGTGCCGCTACAACCAGCTTCACACCAGCCAACTGAGACTTCAGAGTTGATTAGTAGACCCTTTGAGCTTCCTAAATCCACCAAAATATCAGCCAAGTACTTTGGAACATGTATCCCAAAAGTTTAAGTCAAGACCGACAAGTTGCGAAATGACTAGCTCCCAAAACTTGCTATTTTTGGACATACACCTGCTGAACAAATGAACAGTGCTCTCAACCTGGAAGGAATTAGAAAAATTCCTTTTGGGCATAGCAAATAGACTTAGCAAGCTTCCTATTCCAAGTTAAAACACTTCAAATGATGGACTGAGCACTGAGAACAAGTTTCATCAAGTTCTGGAACATTCCCACAATTCTCGGGGCTCTGCAGAGATAGACCAGTAAGCAGTAAAATGCAGATATCTCCAAAAGTATAAATCCAATGACCTTGAAAATTTATAGGTAGAAACTAGACAGTGAGAGCTATCCAACGCACTTTAAAACACTGAAAAAGGTTCATTAAAACTCGAGATATGACCTTCTGAAGTTACTGCTCTGAGTGAGTATAGCAGAGAACAAAACAGAGAGGTAGATGATAATAAATGTATAGATTCACATATGATTACAACCACATTGGCAATGAATCTTTGCACAATGGGAGTAGAATGATAGAGCTATGGAGTAAGCTCTTCAATCTCTACAAAATGACATGAAGTGGTCACGTACAAGGCTTGCTAATCGCCTCTTCCTTCTTGCTCCTTTTATAGCAATTCTTGGAGGGAGTTTTGAATTCGAATTCGAATGGCTCCACCTAAAAGTGATCCCCAAAGTTAGGAGAGATTCCCTCAGCTCAAAAATTCGTGATTTTGGTAGTTGGAGCCACGAATTTGCTTTTACATCATGGATGAGGTAAGCCATCCTTTTCCTTTTTTTTTTTTCATTTACAAGAGATAAAATGTACTCTTTTACAAGAGGTGTTCACATGACTACTCATGTGACTTACAAATGAGGATAATATCAAGCATATCAAGCATGTAGGCTTGGGCAAAATGCACCAACAGCTCCCCCTCAAGCCTAACATGCTTGGCCTCCAAATAAGTCTTCAATTGTCCTTGATTTCCTGCAAGCCAATCATCAACTTGAATCTACTTAACTTCGTACCATCAAGAGCTTTCGTCAACATGTCTGCACATTGCATATCTGTAGAGACATAGGATAGTTGAATATCCTTGCTCAATAGCTTCTCCCTTACATAATGGTAGTGGACTTCAATATGCTTGGTTCTAGCATGGTATACCGGATTAGCTGCTAGATGTAGTGAGCTTGTGTTGTCACCAAAAATGTGAGGTGTTGAAGAATGAAGTCCAAGATCTGTGTACAAAGATTTTAACCACATGATTTCTTGAGTTGCATTAGCCAAACCTCTATATTCAGCTTCAGTAGAAGATAATGCCACGGTTGGTTGCTTCTTCGATGACCAAGAAATGATTTTTGAACCTGCAAATGATATATACCCTGATGTGCTTCTTCTATCATCTTTAGATCCGGCCCAATCTGCATCTGAGTAGACCTTTAGCTCAATATCTGAAGTATATGAATAGAACAAACCTTCATTCATGGTCCCCTTTAGGTACTTGAGGACTCTCTTGGCCGCTTCCATATGTGGTCTTCTCGGCTTATGCATAAACTGACTCAATATGCTAACACTATAGCATATATCCACCCTTGTGAGTGTTGCATAGTTCAAACTTCCAACCAAGCTTTGATAGCTTGTGATGTCTTCAATTGGCTCTCCTTCATAAGCACTAAGCTTATGATTTTGCTCCATAGGTGTACCTGCACACTTGGTATTTTCCATCTTGAACTTGACGAGCATGTCATGGACATACTTCCTTTGTGTGATGTATATACCTGAATCTGTGTAGATCAACTCCAATCCAAGAAAATAAGTGAGTGGTCCGAGGTCACTTATTTTGAACTCCTCCTTCATTTGACTCTTTACCTGTTTGATTCCTTCAAGATCATTGCCTGTGATAATAATATCATCAACATACACACATAAATAGATCACTTCAGATCCATTCCTCTTTATGAACAAAGAGGTATCCGCCTTGCTAGCTTGGAATCCTTGGTCCTGCAAATAAGTAACCAATCTGAAATTCCAAGCTCTTGGAGCTTGCTTCAATCCATACAAAGCTTTCTTTAGTTTGCATACATAGTTAGGATGATGTGCATCCTCATATCCAGGAGGTTGTGCCATATACACTTCCTCAGAAATCCATCCATTCAAGAAAGCATTCTTTACATCAAGTTGATAAAGATTCCAATTTCTAGATGCAGCAAGACTAATGAGAACCCTAATTTTAGGCATTTTTGCAACAGGAGAGAAAGTCTCCTCATAATCAATACCATGGGTTTGAGCAAACCCTTTAGCAACTAACCTTGCTTTGTGTCTATTTATACTTCCATCTGGATTCCTCTTGATTTTGTATATCCATCGAGATCCGATTATCTTCATAGATGGCTTGTTAGGTACAAGCTCCCAAGTGTCATTCTCCTTCAAGGCTTCCATTTCTTCATCCATTGCATCTCTCCAAGCTTTCTTGCTTTGTGCTTCTTCGAATGTGGTAGGTTCTTCATTGGTTGAATCCTTTGCAATGTAGATTGAGTGCTTGGTGACCAAAGAAGTATCATAACCAAACCTCTCTGGTTTCTTCTTCTCCCTCGAAGACCTTCTAAGTGGTTGATGTGAGCTCTCGGGTCCATATGTAGCATCCTGCATCTTTGCTTTACCTTTGTTCTTCCATAGCTTTAGTCTTTCCAAGTCTTCTAGGTCAATCTCCGAATCACTTTCTTCAATCTGCTTTGGCTCCTTTGGTTGAAGTGATGGAAAATCTTCATCCAAGTCATATGGCAGCTTCACTTTCCTGTCATCATCAAACCATGATTTGTTTTCATCAAAAATTACATCTCTACTCACAGAAAATCCTTTATTGGTTGGATTGTACAATCTATATCCTTTTTGGTTTTGATCATAACCAATGAATACACACTTCTCTGCCTTGGGATCCAATTTCCCTCTTACTTGAGAAGGAATGTGAGCATAGGCTAAGCATCCAAAGATTTTACAATGCTCTAGACTAGGTCTTCTTCCATTCCACACTTCATATGGAGTGGTTCCATCTAGTGACTTAGATGGAAGTCTATTTATGAGATATGTGGCTGTAGACACAGCCTCTGCCCATAGGTAGTTCGGCAATCCCTTTTCGTTGAGCATGGACCTTGCAGCTTCGACAATAGCTCTGTTCCTCCTCTCTGCTACACCATTGAGTTCGGGTGTATACCTTGTAGTGACTTCCCTTTTAATGCCTCTTTCATGCAAGAAGGCATCAAATTCAAAAGAGAAGTATTCTCCTCCACCATCTGATCTGAGTCGTTTCAAAGTCCTACCTGTTTGGTTTTCAACAAGAGCAATATACTTCTTAAAGCAATTAAACACTTCATCCTTGTGCTTCATGAAAAACAGAATGGTCCACCTGCTACAATCATCTATGAAAGACACATAATATCTTGAGCCTGATATAGATGGCTCCTTACTTGGACCCCACACATCCGTGTGCACTAGATCCAAAGGATTTTGATACATATATCCTTTCTTATTGAAAGGTTGTCTATGAGCCTTGCCGAGTTGACAAGCTTCACACTTATAAATCATGTGTTGCCTTGTGATATTAGGCAAACCAAGTACACTTTGGTCCCTGCAAATCTGTTTGAGTGTCCTCTCACCAATGTGAGCAAGCCTTTTGTGCCATATCTCCAACTCTGTTAGAGTTTGAGATCCATAGCTAAACAAAGCTATGTTCTTTGTATCTTCCACTTCAAAAGTGAAAAGCCTTCCTGTCTTTTCTCCTTTGGCAATCCTTCGAAAGCCTTGCCTTGGGTCTTCAACATATGCTCCAAATCGATTGAATCTAACCTGCAATCCTTTTTCAACAATCTGTCCAACACTTATTAAATTTTTGGTAATTGTAGGGACATACAAGACTTTGCTTAAGAGGTTCATATTCCCATCTGATGTCTTCACATTACCTATCTTCTCCACTGAGTGCTTTGTGTCATCTCCTGTCTGCACTTCATGCTTGTTATGAGGATCTTCCAAATCAGAAAGTAAAGCCACATTTCCTGCTACATGGTTCGAGCATCCCGAATCAATGTAAAATATGTGATCATCATCCTTACCCTTCTTCGTTGATAGATTCATAATCAATAATGAATCTTCTTGACTTTGGTCCTCTGCATAGTTATTGTAATCTCTTCTTCCTCTATGGCCACTTTGATAGTTGTTGTTGTTGTTGTAATTGTTGTTGTAGTAGTTGTTGTTGTAGCCTCCATTGTACCTGCCTCTATTTGATCCATAGCCACCTCTATTGAATCCTCTTCCTCTTGAGTTCCTCGGGTTCCTGAAACATTCTTCAATAGTATGGTTAGATAAGCCACATATGTTGCAAGGTTGAGATGATTGGAATCTCCCCCTGCCTTGCTTTCCACCTCTGCCTCTTCCTCTAGCTCGTCCTCTACCTGCAAAGTTTGCTTGGAAAGAGCTTCCTTCATCTTCATTCTTTCTATTCTTTGACTTGTCCTTGACCTTAGCTTTATCAGAATATAAGGCAGAAGTTTGATTACCTCTTGAGGACTCACCACCTTTGCTAATCTTTGCTTCATGAGTGAAGAGTTGGCCCATGAGTGTGTTGAGGTCGGGTACATGCATATCCATGTATAAATCCATGGCTGTTGTGAATGACTCCCACTTGTCGTCTGCTTTGATTCCATTCATGATTTGTCTTATGATTTGCTCCTCTTCAATTACCTCTCCAATGCTTCCAAGTTGGTCGGAAATCTCCTTCATCTTTGTGACATAATCAGTCACATTTTGCTTCGGGCTTTTCTTCATTGTTGTGAACTCCATCCACAATTGGTTCTTCCTTGCTCGAGTGTTGGAAGAGAAGAAAGAAGCAAGTGCATTCCAGGTTTCTCTTGATGTCTTGCATCCCTTGACATGAGGTAAAAGAAAATCAGAGATTGAGTTTAGAATATAGGACCTTGCAAGTGCATCCTTCGAACACCAATTCCAAAGTCCTTCCACTTCTTCATGTGATGGTTGCCCTTTGTTCCTCATGGTTGGCATTGCTTCATCTCCGGATATGAATCCATATAGATTCCTCCCTTGAAGGTAAGCCTCCATCCTTAGAGACCATGCCGGATAGTTGTTTCGATCCAATTTGTCAATTGTTGATGGAAATCCATCTCCCATGTTGCTTGACTATGCTCTGATACCACTGTTAAAAGAGATGGTGGATGCAATCCAAAGATGAGTAGGTGCCGCTACAACCAGCTTCACACCAGCCAACTGAGACTTCAGAGTTGATTAGTAGACCCTTTGAGCTTCCTAAATCCACCAAAATATCAGCCAAGTACTTTGGAACATGTATCCCAAAAGTTTAAGTCAAGACCGACAAGTTGCGAAATGACTAGCTCCCAAAACTTGCTATTTTTGGACATACACCTGCTGAACAAATGAACAGTGCTCTCAACCTGGAAGGAATTAGAAAAATTCCTTTTGGGCATAGCAAATAGACTTAGCAAGCTTCCTATTCCAAGTTAAAACACTTCAAATGATGGACTGAGCACTGAGAACAAGTTTCATCAAGTTCTGGAACATTCCCACAATTCTCGGGGCTCTGCAGAGAGAGACCAGTAAGCAGTAAAATGCAGATATCTCCAAAAGTATAAATCCAATGACCTTGAAAATTTATAGGTAGAAACTAGACAGTGAGAGCTATTCAACGCACTTTAAAACACTGAAAAAGGTTCAGTAAAACTCGAGATATGACCTTCTGAAGTTACTGCTCTGAGTGAGTATAGCAGAGAACAAAACAGAGAGGTAGATGATAATAAATGTATAGATTCACATATGATTACAACCACATTGGCAATGAATCTTTGCACAATGGGAGTAGAATGATAGAGCTATGGAGTAAGCTCTTCAATCTCTACAAAATGACATGAAGTGGTCACGTACAAGGCTTGCTAATCGCCTCTTCCTTCTTGCTCCTTTTATAGCAATTCTTGGAGGGAGTTTTGAATTCGAATTCGAATGGCTCCACCTAAAAGTGATCCCCAAAGTTAGGAGAGATTCCCTCAGCTCAAAAATTCATGATTTTGGTAGTTGGAGCCACGAATTTGCTTTTACATCATGGATGAGGTAAGCCATCCTTTTCCTTTTTTTTTTTTTCATTTACAAGAGATAAAATGTACTCTTTTACAAGAGGTGTTCACATGACTACTCATGTGACTTACAAATGAGGATAATATCAAGCATATCAAGCATGTAGGCTTGGGCAAAATGCACCAACAATTACAGGTGAAGAAGAGAAGCCTAAATTCAGAGATCCTAGTGTTCCAACTAGGGAAGAATTGTCAGATCTAAAGAATTGGATGAAGAAGGATGCTCAAGCAAGGAGCATAATCTACATGGCAGTCAATGACTATTTGCTTCCTCACATTAGAGGACTTGAAAGTGCATGTGACATTTGGAATGCTTTGGAGGAGCATTTCCAAAACACAACCAAATCAAGGAAGGCTTCACTATGGGCAGAATTTACTACCTTCAAGAAGAAGGCCTCACAATCAATCTCTGATTATGTGACAAAGATGAAAGACATTGCAGATTCTTTAGGTGCAGTGGATGAAGATATTGAAGAAGACAAATTGGTAAGACAAATTCTCATAGGGCTAAGAGGAGATGAGAAGTGAAAGCCTTTTATTTTATCTACAGAACTCTCATTAGATCACTTTACTCCTGATTTGAATCAATTGTTAGGTCATATGCTAACTTTTGAAAATGATATCAAAGGAGATGTTGATAAGAGTGCAGGTCATGCAATGTATTCTAAAGACAAGAAGAAAGCCAACAAAGGGAAGCAACAATCAGGTGAAGAAGAAGGTACTTCAAACCAAGCAAATTTCATAAGAGGAAAAGGAAATGGCAGAAGTAGAGGAAGAGGCAGAAACAACAAAGATAATGCAAGAGCTTGTTGGATATGTGGTAAGACCAATCATCTATCTCATGATTGTTGGCATAATAATCAAAACAATGGTAATTATCAGAACTTTAATCAAAGAGCAAGAGGTGGTAGATTTCAGAGAGGAAACTTCAGAGGTAGAGGTGGTAGGAATTCTTTTGGAAGAGGTGGAGGAAGAAACTTCCAAAACCAATCCTATAATAACACCTACTACAACTATGCATCAGATCAGAAGGAGGACTCGACTCTCATTATGAATACATGTGAAACCTCACATGAGGACATGAGAGTGTTTTATATTGATTCAGGATGTAGTAATCATTTAAGTGGAAATATTGCTTTGATGACTGACCTAGATCATAATGCAATTAATCATACAGTTCAGACAGGTGATAATACAAAACATAAGGTAAAGTCAATTGGTTCAGTCAAAGCTAAGGATGGGAGCACTCTTCTGAGTAAGGTACTTTATGTTCCCACAATCCCAAAGAATTTGATCAGTGTAGGTCAAATTGTGGAAAAAGGATATGAGGTAAGGTTCACTAATGATGGAGTTTATGTTGAAGATCCTAGTCAAGAGTATAAACAAGTTATTGCAGGAAAGAAAGAAGGAAGGCTCTTCACATTGAAGGTACAAGGAAATGTTGGACATGCTATGTTCACTTATGGAGAGCAGAAGGTGTCAGAATTGGATCTTTGGCACAAAAGACTTGGACACTTTAATGAAAGAGGTATTAAAGAAATGATTAACAATGATTCAGTACTTGGGTTGCCTAACATTGCAGGTCAACACATGACATACAGATGTGAGGCATGTCAATTAGGTAAGGCTCACAAGCAATCCTATTCCAAGCATGGGTTTATGTATTCAGAAAGACTTGAATTGGTGCATACAGATGTGTGGGGTCCTTCAAAGGACTTTAGTATAAATGGTTCAAGATATTATGTCATATATGTTGATGATGCTACCAGGTGGATCACAATTTATGTGATTAAAGAAAAGTCAGAAGTGTTTAATACATTTAGACACTATCATGCATATGCAGAAAGGGTTACAGGTCAAAAATTGAAGAGACTAAGGTCAGATGGAGGGGGAGAGTATTTTTCAAATGAATTCAATGACTACTTATGGAATGCAGGTATAAAGAGAGAAGTTACTTGCAGGTACTCTCCTCAACAAAATAGGGTAGCAGAAAGAAGAAATAGGACTCTTGTTGAGTTTGCAAGGTCCATGATGAAAGAGAAGAATTGTCCAAATTATTTGTGGGCAGAGGCTGTTAATACAGCTACTTATTTGGTTAATAGATTGCCTTGTAAAGCTTTGCAAGGTATGACACCATATGAGGCTTGGTGGGGTAAGAAACCTACCTTGGATCATTGCAGAATATTTGGATGTTTGGCATATGCATATGTGCCATCTCAATTGAGGCATAAGTTGGAGCCTAAGGCAGAAAAGTATGTATTCATTGGTTATGATGATAAGCAAATGGGATACAGGTTGTGGAGTCCATCCACAAAGCAATTCCTTGTATCCAAGGATGTTACATTTGATGAGCAAGGTACTTGGTATGCAGGTAAATATAATGTACATGCAGATGATGAAGAAGTAGTGGATCAAAGAAAAGGTAAAGCAAAGATTCAGTTACTTGATGAAAGTGAGAACAATGAAGTACAGGTTGAAGTTGAAGAGAGGCCAAGGTTTGATCCAGAATGTGATGAACCAGAGACTTCAAGAAGTGCAGAAGTTAGGAGGTCATCTAGGCACAAATGGCAACCTACAAGGTATAGCTATGACACCTCATTCTTGACTACTAAAGACTATGCTTATTTGATAAAAGCAGATGAAGATCCATCTACATATGATGAAGCCAAAGGCAAGAGAAATTGGGAAGAAGCCATGCAAGAGGAGTATGATGCATTGATAGAGAATCAGACTTGGGATCTGGTTCCTAAACCTAATAGCCAGAAAATTATTGGATGTAAGTGGGTTTACAAAACAAAGAGATTTGCAGATGGAAGTGTGTCTAGATACAAAGCTAGACTTGTTGTGAAAGGGTATGCAAAGACATATGGAGTGGACTATGATGAGACTTATAGTCCTGTGGCAAAGATGACAACAATCAGAACCCTCATTGCAATTGCTGCTTGCAAAGGTTGGAAGTTGTCTCAATTAGATGTTAAAAATGCTTTTTTGAATGGTTATATTTCAGATGAAGTTTACATGGAGCAACCAGATGGATTCAAAGATCAAGTGAATCCAAATTATGTGTGTAAGCTCAAGAGAGCTTTGTATGGACTAAAGCAAGCCCCAAGGGCATGGAATTATAGGCTTGTAAAATTCTTGAATGATCTTGGATTTCAAGCATCAAAGGCAGATAGTAGCTTGCTAGTCAAAGCAAGTGAAGATGGATTCATTTATGTTTGTATTTATGTTGATGACATAATACTTACAGGAACAGATGATAAAGGAATACAAATGATCAAAAAGCAGATGGAGAAAGAGTTCAAAATCAGTGATTTGGGGAACCTATCATTCTTCTTGGGAATGGAGATTTCTTATACTCAACATGGAGTATATGTGACCCAAGAAAGGTATCTTAAAAATTTGCTAACCAAATTTAAAATGGAAGATTGCAGGGTTGCATCTACACCTTTGGAAGTGAATCATAAATTGTCTAGGTTTGGAGGAGAAGAGTTCAGAGATATGAAACTCTATCAAAGTTTGGTTGGTAGCTTGATTTATGCTACATTGACAAGGCCTGATTTGTCATATGCAGTTGGTGTGCTTTCAGAATTTATGCATTGTCCTAGAAAGGAACATTGGATTGCAGGACAAAGAGTACTTAGGTACATCAAGGGTACACTCAGAGAAGGGTTGTACTATGGATTTACTTCTGATACAAGAGTGAAGATATATAGTGATGCAGATTGGGCAGGTAATGTGGATGATAGAAGATCAACACATGGATACTTGTGTTATGTAGGAGACAAATTGATTTCATGGTGTTCTAAGAAGCAACATACAGTTGCTTTGTCATCTACAGAGGCAGAATATAAAGGTATGGTGGAAGCTGCAAAGGAGGTAATATGGCTAAAGACACTTATGAAAGTTTTTGATGTTGTTCAAAGTACTCCTATTGTTTGTGGGGACAACATGAGTTCTCTATACTTGGCAGCTAATCCTGTGTTTCATGCTAGAACTAAGCATATTGAAATACAGTATCATTTTCTGAGAGAGAAGGTCATTGATAAGGAGATTGAAGTCATACACACTCCTACAAAAGATCAACTTGCAGATATGATGACAAAAAGTCTAGATGGACCAAAACTACAAAGATTCAAGGATATGGCAGGAATCAAGAAGATAGAGAAGTACCTCAATTAATGATTGAGGGGGAGCTATTGGTGCATGACAATCATCAATTGAAGGATTATGAAGAAATGAAGTCAAGGATTCAAGAAGAGAATAAATTCAGAAGGTTGAAGGAAGGACATATTTAGAAAATCCAAAGATATGTACACATATGTACATTAGCTGACTTATACTTTTGTCTAGTCATACACTTGTATATATTCATCTATAAATATGTTGGAAAATGTCGGGGCAAATAGAGCAGAAGAAGAATAGAGAATAGGTAGAGAGAAATCAATTGTAAGAAGTGTCATTAGACACATGAGAAGTGAGTTGAGTTCATCAACCTCACTTAGATGTAATTTTCTGAGAAATCGAAAAATCTTGCGCCCGATATTTTGCTGTCTGCTCCTTCTGTGTTTAATCTTTTGAGAAATCCTTCTGCACGTATCTAAGTCCATAGCTAATCTATCTATGGCTAGAATTTGAGAGGTTAATTGTGATCAGGTTGAGAGAATTTAGTTTAGGAACATTCATATGTGAAGATGTTCTGAGAGTCGACAAAACTGGCGCAGATTTCATGTTCAGTGTAATGAACATTACTCAGTGTGTAGTGTAAAGTTTTACACAAATGAGGGCTTAAAATCTAAGTTGAAAGGTAAGCCATCTATGGCTAAAAGATCTTGACCAAACGGGTTCGATATTGGGAGAACTGTAGCTAAGAAGTTGCAGGTGTCAAAGTCGCCATTGCAGAGAAGCTGTTTCAGACATAGGTAAAGTGTTTCACACATTTCTCAGTGTGTACTCGATCATTTTGAGAAATTTAACTTGGTAAAGTTGCGCAATCTCAAGGCAAAGTGTTGTGCAAAGTTTTGTCAAAAACTTTACAGAATTGATTAGTCAATGAGTGATTAATCTGCAGCAAACTTTTTCAGAAAAGTGATTTCTTCACAGTTAGTCAAATCTTGGTAATGTGTGAGTATGTTTCCAAAGTTATGTGGAGTCTAAAGTTATTCTTGGTCTAGAGGTGGTCTAATACCAAGGATAGCTTGTTCTTTTGGAGATTAACACTCTCCATCACTATCTAGACACCTTCTTTTGGTAATTATCTTTACTTCATGACTTTCATTGACAAACTTTCTAGGCATGCATGGGTATATCCATTGGAGGCAAAGTCTGAAGTGTTCATGTGCTTCAAACAGTTTTTGGTTTTGGCTGAAAATTTGTCAGCATGTAAAATGGGCACCCTCTGTTCTAATCGAGGGGGGGAACATATGTCTTTGTGTTTTAATGCATTTCTGGCTGAACATGGGATAAAACACTGTTGGAAGCAGTCAGAGGCACAGACGACATGGAAGCATGTAAAGACGGAGCAGGGAGCCAGTCGGATTATTTTTTCAAACAATTATGTTTTTATTACCTCTTCAAACATCCAACAGTGATTTTCATCACTCTTGTAACATATGTAATATAGACAAAACCCCATTTTGTAATTCATAGCTCCATTTTGTGCAAGCCGAGGAGTCCTCGAGCTTGAGGAGCTTAGGTAGAATGCTCGTACCAATTTTCGTTATTTTTAGACATCGTTTACCCGTCCAAATAGCCTCTAGTACCTATTTTTTAACTAGGCCGGTCACTAGATGTGAAACCGGTCAAAACTAGTCTAGAAACTATAAAAAGAGCTAGAGAGCTCATTTTTGAGGTTGGTTCATGTTAGCTTGTTTGAGATTAGAGTTCTTTTGAGCTTGTAATAGTGATCTTGAGTAATAGAACTAATTTCCCACCTTCCATTGTGTCTTGCTTGTCTCTTCATTGTGTGTGTGTATGTGTGTGTGCATCTTTGTGCTTCTCACCTTCACTCTCACTTCATCTCACATTCACGATCTTCATATCACTCCTACCTCTTCCGCGGATTGACATTAAGGAGGTGAAGCTTCTTAACGTGGTTCTCACCATTGTGCTAGAGCAACACCAAATTTTGGCGCCGTTGCCGGGGATCGAGTCTAGGACGAATGTGTGATGGTAAGAGTATAGCAAGAAGTGGCGTTGGAAGGTAAAAATTTCAGTTTTTGTTGTTGTTTTTACTTAGCTTTTAGTGTTTTTCACCTTCCCCACACTCCATCTTCATCATCGCATCATCATCTTCATCTCCAAAAAAATCAGAAAATTCACCATATCCACCCATTCACCTCATTCCCCCTCATTTGTGCATGCGAGAGAGCGAGAGAGAATTTTTGTGCTTGTATGTGTTTGTGTTTTCTTGAGTTTTCTTGCAGATACAGAGCTCCAGTGCATCAGGAAAGCTTGGAAAAGGTAAAATTTCACTCTCTGTCAAAGATCTGCCGAGTGTGGCGGACCATCGCGATGGTCTGCAACCTTCGGAATTCTTGGTAGGCGACCACACCACGAGGTAGGCGACCCTTGCGCATCTACGAATCCACTGTTGCATCCCAAAAATTCACACTTTGGTGGACCATCGCGATTGGCTCGGACCATCGCGATTGTGTCGCACCATCGCGATAGGCTCACGCCATCGCGACGGCTCGGCCGGACCATCGCGACGGTTCATTTTTCGGACCATCGCGACGGTTCACTTGAGCCATCGCGATGGTCCACTTGGACCATCGCGATTGTTCAACTGACCCCGGACCATCGCGATTGGCTCACGCCATCGCGACGACAGTGCCACGTGTCAAGATAGACCATCGCGACGGTTCATTTTTCGAACCATCGCGACAGCCCAAAATCGGACCATCGCGATTGGCTCACGCCATCGCACTTGTGACCATCGCGACGGTTCACCCCGGACCATCGCGATTGTCCACCTTTGACCGTTGACCGCGCCATCGCGATTGTCCGCCTGATCACGCCATCGCGACGGGTCATTTTTCGGGCCATCGCGACGGTTCGACCTCACGCCATCGCGATCGTTCACTTCGGACCATCGCGACGGTTCATCTTTTCGCGCCATCGCGATTGTCCAAATTCCACGCCATCGCAACGGTTCGCTTGGACCATCGCGACGGTCCCAGACCATCGCGATTGTCCACCCCCATCGCAAATTTAGGGTTCCATTTTTTGACCAATTTTGGGGGTATTTTTGAGAAATTTTTGGACCATTAGACTCATAGGAGACCCCTTAGCTCATATTTGAAGTAAAACTTGATTGTCAGTTTTTACCCCCCAGGGCCTGAACGCTCATAACTTTTTCATCCGAAGTCCGTTTTTTGAGCTTAATAGCTCGTTAGAAAGCTCGTTAGAAAGCTATTTTGAGGTTCACCTAGTTTGGGACTAGGAAGCCAGGGGGCACACATTGAAAATTTGGGCAAAAAGGGAAGGGACCTAAAAGGTGTATATACTCAAGTGTATGATCATCCTGTGAATTGGTCTAATATTGGAATTTTCCAGGTCTAGCAAAGGCAATCAAAGGCAAGCAAGTAAGGCAGTGAAGACAGCAAAGCTTGGGAAGCGCGGCTTCTTGGGCATCAGAGCAACCAGAACAGCCGACTCGAGGTTGGAAGATTACTCAACCCCCTCAGTCAATTCTTAGCTTAGGCTAAACGGTAGTATTGTGGATTAACGACGATAGGAACGCCTCAAGTTCAAGATACTTAATTCTTTCGAGTTTAAGACTACAAGTAAAGGTGTGTGTGACGAAAACCTAAAGGAAAGAACATAAGTCTGACGGAACGAGAACTCAAAATCATAACGGAAAGTCGAATTCCTG
Organism: Ceratopteris richardii; assembly: GCA_020310875.1. Lineage (NCBI taxonomy): Eukaryota > Viridiplantae > Streptophyta > Polypodiopsida > Polypodiales > Pteridaceae > Ceratopteris > Ceratopteris richardii. The sequence goes on from CM035438.1 coordinate 4,639,326, forward strand.
ACGCATATATTAAGACAAGAATCCAAAGAAAATCAAAAATAATCAAGAAAGTAATAACAAAGAACCATTGACGATCTAAGTGTGTAATTGAGTGAGCGAGGAAGAAAATTAATGAACCTTAGATCAGGGAGACACATAGGTAAGTCAGACCGACGAAGCCTTAGATCATCAGAGGCAAGTGTAAGAACTACCGCTCGATCGTGGGCTCAGCAATTGAATAGTAATTACCCCTACGAGAGCTCAGAGACTAGCGAATCAGAAATGGCATTTAGCGCAGACAGACCAGAAGGAGGGTCTCATGTAGCATACCTAGAAAAACCAGAAGGACCCTATAGAACGCAACTAGAGTTTCTCCAAACCAACCGATTAGGTGCTCGCATCTATGAGGATGGTTTGCAAAGGCAAGTGGTGCAATTGCACAACCCTAATCAAACCATTGGATTGGAAAGACCAGTGGTGAAATTTGAGAGAGACGCGTACATAGACAAAGAAGGAACCATGTATGTCCTAAGTACACAACCAAACGATACTAATGAGTTTGGCACGATTCAATTAGAGACGGAAGCGAGATTTCAAGGAAAAGAACCGTTAGAAGAACCTAGAACACCCAGAGGGAAATCTGTATTAACAAGAGTACTCATTCCAGAGTGGATCCCTCAAGATAACAGGAGCACCGAGTTGTTTGTAAATAAAGAGACAGATGAAGCCTTTTGGAGGTACAGAAAAGAACACCCTGGTGAGGTAGGCATCATTACAATTTATGAATTCAAGGACCCAGATACACCTGGAAAGGTTGTATACCTAGATGAGACTTCAGAAAGAGTCTTTGTGGTGCCTGAGCGCGCTAAAAACACATACACATGGAGAGGTGAATTGATATTCCCTCCACCTAGAACGAACATAAATACAAGTCAACAAGGGGCAGGAACATCCTCAACCCATGGAAATCAAAGAGAAAGAAATAAAGAGAGACCGGAAGTAAGCTTTAATCATCCCATAGGGAGAGATAGAACAACCACGGACACTAATAGAGCGGATAGACAAAGAGATCATGGAATACTAGGTGGTAGAGATGATTTTCCTCTACCTAGGCCACGTGAACACGCAAGAGTATTGAGACCCACTCAATTAGTGAAATCCATGAAGAATTATTTTGATGGGACAGGAGATCCCTATGACCATGTTGCAGAATTCAAGCAAGTACTAAGAGCAGAACAAGTCGAGGACATGTTCACGCAATACAATGCATTTGGACTAACGTTAAAGAATACCGCTTTAACGTGGTTCCAACCATTGCAACAAAGGCAATTTAGAGACATCCATCACTTTTTGGAGTCATTCATCACTGAATTCTCTAAAAGTGGGATTAGACATGACACGTCTTCGCTGATTCATAGCTTTAAACAGACCCCTCAGGAAACAGTAAGACTGGCAGGACGTAGATTCAGACAATATGTCGAACGATGTCCAATGCAAGAGCTACCCTCACAAGCCAAACAAGTATCACTGTTCCTAGATGGCTTGTTGAGCGCTAAACTACGCTCCTATGTGTACCTAAAAGAACCCAGAACGCTAGAGGAATGTGTAAGGATATGTATAGACATTGAGGACAACCTAGGAGATGAATTAGAACTCTCAAAGGTCTATAAAGACTCAGATTGTTCTTCTCTAGCCTCCACAAAATTGTCTAATTCGATAGAGGACCTAGCAGAAAAAGTGGCCCAAAAACTAGGAGTTTCTGGTAAACAGGTGCCCAAGCTACCAACTAATGTACGTTGTTACACTTGTGGTGGAAATCATTTGGCAAACGTGTGCCCCAATGCACCTCAACCTCACGCCAACCCTAGTGGCCAATATTGTACAATTGAGAGAAGATATACGAATCATACGGCTCAGGACTGCCCATACAACAAACAAACCGTGAGACAGAACTACCCGCAAACATACCAGCAGCCAGGTAGGTATCAAGGCCAATACATTGCTCAGCCTTATTACTATAGGCCTCCTCAGAACTACCCATACCAGGCTCAACAGAGACCTCAACCTATCTTAGCTCAGTAGCCACCCCCACCAGCGAATGTCATCTCAGTCAAATACGCTGCTGCAGAAGAGAACCTAAGTAGGGCCTTAGTGCCTTCTTCACCCTTGATCACCGAAAGTGACCCGAACTCAAACAGTTTTGACTCTACGCATGTAACTAGTCCACCCGCTTATTACACGGAGTCACCAGAACATGTGGAGACATATCACTATGATAGTCCTCCCATGGAACCTAGTTGGGAGCCAGACTATGCTAATGTGATGTACACAAACCCAAACCCACGGCCCCAACTGAGACAACAGAGACCACAGGGCCCTAGAGGACCATGCTTTAGGTGCCAAGGAGATCACTTCATAAAGGATTGTCCACATCCCCCAATAGCAAGGCAATCACAGTACTATAACATACAAGGCTTTTGTGCCGATTGTGGCAAAGAGCACATAATCAAAGATTGTCCTAAGAACCCAGTTAACGCTTCGAATGTGACACCGATCAACGTGATAGGTATTGTGAACAACGCAGATGGATCTAACCCTACATAGGTGCCTATCCAAGCTATAACAAGAGCCCAGGCGCTCTTACAAAACCAACAGCTTAATCAAGAGAAAGTAGCCGGAACTAGTGAAGTTGCAGAACCTAGCAGTAAAAAGACGAAATCTTGGAAAGATTCTAGAGAAAGAATAAAGAGAAAGTGGAGTAAAAAGATAAGTGAGTTGGAAGGAAGTTTAAGGGAATCTAGAGCCAAAATACAAGAATTGGCTTCACGAGAAGTGAATCAAGAAGACCCAGCTCAAAAATCAGGATCAGTTTTAGCGGAACCCATACCAGAAGATCTAGACATGATGTTTCGTGCATATCAGGCTAGATTAAAAGAGGGACCCCAAGTAACGGAAATGAGTAAAAACTACCCTCGAGCTGATCTAGAAATTGAGAGAACTAAACTTTGCATGAAAATGGTAGAGTTAGCACAAGCTTTGTTCGAAGCCTCTAGATATCTTAATTGGAATAACATGGCAAAACCGGAATTACACTTTCAAGGACTAATGGAGAGGCTAGAACACTTGATAGAAAGCAAAGAGAAAAAGGATCAGTCTAGGAACCCTATTGTCACAGAGACACAGGAAAGGAATGCACCATCCCTGTCTCAAGTACCCAATACAGAAAGTCAAGACAATTTGTCTTCCATACATAGGTACTCTCATGAATTTTTGAGGGAAATCCAAGAAGAGAAATGGAGAAAAGAACAAGGAACTCATCCTCCTATTCAAGAAATAGACGACTTGCAGGAACAATTTCCCCAAGACATTCCCTCTATTTACGATGAGGTAGAGGTGGAACAACCGAGTGAACACACAGGATTTGAATCTAATTCTTTACAAGAATTACCTCAGTTCACAGGACCTTGGGAAGCAAAGTCTATTAGTATGAGAGCACCCACGATAATAGTGAGGAATGAAGAATCAGTGATCCCTAGGAACACGGAAGTGATCAAGAATACCAAAGTACAGTGTAATCTCACTCTGGAGGAATTGTTAAAGGTAAAACCAGAATTGTGGAAGCACGTAGCAAATCAATTCCCTGAGCTAGCTACCACACCCTCTCAGATAGGATCACATAAGAAGGTACCAGAGATACCCGTGGAAAAGATTGGAGACGTAAGCGAAGGAGAGGAAGGTAACACATATCTTCCAATAACCCATCAGGGCTACACCACGAAAGCCATCTTAGATTCAGGAGCAGGAGTAGCCATCGCTACCACCGCTTTGTGGAAACATTGGGGTAAGCCAGCACTCAGACCCACCAGGATGAAGCTACAAATGGCTGATGGGCACATAGAAAAACCGTTAGGCTTACTAGAAGGCATATCTCTCACCACTTGTGGTGTGGAATTTGAGCATACCTTTGCCATTTGTGACTTTGCGAAAAATCGTGCTTATGAGATGATATTGGGACGACCATTCATGCGTCAGTTGCAAATTGTACAAGATTGGGGAACTAATTCTTTGTACTTGCAACATTTAGGGGTGACTACCAAAGTCAATCTTAAAGACTATTCACATAGAGACGTACCCCCAATACAATGGAACACCATCCATAGGACACCAGTAGAGACGGAATCCGTGCACTCATTAGAATCAGATCCTTCTTGGTTGCATGAGGATACTCATTTATGGATGTGTAAAGTAGCCAAACAAGAGGAAGAAAGATTAGAAGCCAGGACCTTAGGTGCAGAACAACATCCAAGAACCCTTCAAGATCCAGCCTACGCACCTGTAGTATTTCCAGACGAAGAGTTTGAACCCCATGGTTGGGCAGAAATTCTAGCAACCATGGATGTAGCCATCAATGAAGAACAATGGACACCCCACTGTGACGAGGATGGCTATGACATTTCAGTTTTCACGATAGAGCCAATCACGTGCGATGCAGTTTTAGAAGAATGTGAACCTAGCTCTGATGCATTTGAGGATGCAAGCGATTTCGATTTAGAATCAATTATCATGGACCCACCCTTTGCATCAGAGGAGGAATATTTCTACGAAGTAGAGACTCACACTCAAAGACACGAGGAAATTACGAATGAAGTGAGATTAGCCACAGAAGTGACCACCAAGAGTGAAGGTAAGAAAAGAAAGAAGAAAGAAACCATGTCAGAAAAAGAAGAATCTTTGTTTGAAGTACCCGAGAATTTCAAGAAATACGAAATCGAAGATAGAAGAATCATGGTACGAATGCCCAATAGAAAGGTGAATGACAGACAAGTATATGATAACCGAGAGAAAACCAAGAAAGTAATAGTTGCCATAGAAGGAGAAGAAGAAAAATGTACATACATAGGGCATGATTTGACGACTGAAGAAGAAGAAGAACTAGTTGCCCTATTGCGCGAATATAGAGATGTTTTTGCTCGGAGTTACAAAGATTTGAAAGGAGTAGATCCAGATATATGTTCCCATAGAATCCCTATGACTCCAGATGCAAAACCGACAAAACAGAAACCGTACACGTATAATGATAACTACGCTGCGAAGATTAAAGAGGAGATAGATCGCTTGATAGAAGCAGGATTCATTTACGAAATTGAGCATACCGAATGGGTATCCCCCATTGTGGTTGTGCCCAAGAAGAATGGAAAATTGCGTGTGTGTATTAACCTTAAAAAAGTTAATGCCGCAACGATTAGAGACAGTTATCCTCTTCCTATCACGGAACACCTATTGGAAAGAGTTGCGGGCAAGGAAGTGTACAGCTTTCTTGATGGATTCTCAGGCTATAATCAAGTAGCCATTGCTCCAGAAGACCAACACAAGACGGCTTTTGCCACTGAATGGGGCATATTTGCATTTCGTGTAATGCCATTTGGCTTGACAAATGCACCCGCTACTTTCCGGCGACTGATGTGTCACGTTTTTAAGGAATTCTTACGCAAGAGCTTGGAAGTTTATGTCGATGACTTATGTGCACATTCAAATGTAAGGCAGACACATATCCCAGAGTTAAGACAAATATTTGACAAATGTCGAGAATATTAGGTTTGTTTGAACCCAGAAAAATGCGTTTTCATGGTCAGACAAGGCAAAATTCTAGGACACATTGTGTCAAAAAATGGAATCTCTACGGACGAAGAAAAGGTGAAGGTAATTGCAGAATTACCTAGACCAACTAATGTGAAAGAGGTACAGGCATTTATGGGCCATTGTGGTTATTATAGGAGATTCATACACATGTATGCAATCATAGCCAAGCCTTTGTACTCTCTTTTAACCAATTTTGAATGGACAGATGAATGTGAAAATTCATTTAATGAACTTAAACGGCGCTTGTGCTCAGCACCTATACTGACTACCCCAGATTGGAGTAAGCCATTCCATGTACACGTGGATGCATCCAATTACGCCATAGGATGTGTGTTAGCACAACCCACGAATGAAGGTAACATAGATCTCCCCATAGCTTACGCGAGCAGACAATTGAACGCAGTAGAAAGAAATTACACCACGACGGAACGAGAAGGATTAGGGATGATCTACGCTGTAAAGAAGTTTAGGCATTATTTGTTGGCAAACAAGTTCAAGTTCTTTACGGATCATCAAGCCCTATTGTACTTAGTCAACAAACCATGTAACACAGGACGACTGATGCGTTGGTTTCTATTACTCATGGAGTATGATTTTGAAGTGGTAGTCAGGAAAGGAAAGACGCATCTTAGAGCTGATCACCTTTCAAGATTAACCTCAGGAGAAGCTCCTCAAGGAGTGGCGGATGAATTACCAGATGCATACTTGTTTAACCTTGAGATAGCACCAGAATGGGCTAAATCAATAGTCCCTATTCTGACATACGGACCCAAGAATCCTAGGATAAAGATCAGAGAAGGAGAGATTACCAAGTCTCAGAGGTACCAAATAATGGCAGGAGGCATATATAAACAGGATAATCAAAAGATTCTTGCTTGTTGTGTAGATGAATCAGAACATGCGAATTGGTTGCAATTAGCACATGTACGTGCACTAAAGCAACATCATCCAAAACATCGAACATTACAGACTCTGCATAGATTAGGAGTATATTGGCCTACGATGGAAGCAGATGTCTACAAGTTGTGTAAGGAATGCAATGTTTGTTGTGAAAGACCACCAGTAGAGCATGCTACATTATATCACGTGTCTCTCACACCAGACTGGAGTGAACCTTTAGTGACATACTTGAGGACGAACACATTCCCTCAAGGCATGACTTTAGCTCGACAACGCAGTCTAGAGCAGGAAGCTCAAGACTATTCACTTATTGGCGATAACTTATACAAAAGAGGACGAGATGGATATTTAAGACAATGTGTTCATGAAAGCGATTATCTTAGCATACTAGAGACTGCACACCAAGGTGTTGCAGGAGGTCATTTTGGACCCGATAGGATAATCAAAGCCATCCTCTTTGTAGGATTATGGTGGCCCACTCTTCACATGGATGCTCATACCTATGTAAAGAGATGTGATGTGTGCCAAAGAACTCAGTTTCCTACTCGCAGAGATGAAATGCCATTGAAACCCATGATGGGCGGACGTGCATTTTCTAAGTGGGGTATAGACTTTGTAGGACCCATTAACCCCCCTGCAAAAGGTACACATGCTGAATACATTATTGTTGCTACAGATTATCTTACGAAATGGGTAGAGGCAAAAGCCACAAAAAAGAATGATGCACACACAACTGCAAAATTCTTATTTGAAAATGTCTTTACGAGATATGGATTGCCTATAGAGTTAGTGAGCGATCGAGGCACTCACTTTCTAAACCAAGTCATTGAATATTTGTTACAGGATTTTATGGTGATTCACAAGAAATCTGCACCATATCATCCTCAGGCCAATGGTCAGGCTGAAAGCACTAACAAGATACTTTGTAACGTACTGACGAAACTCGTGAACAACAAACGTTCAGATTGGGACAAACAGTTACACCATGCTGTTTGGGCATATAGAGTGGCCTACAAGACCGTACTCAATGCAACTCCCTTTCAGATGGTTTTTGGTCAGAATGCAGTGCTTCCTCTGGACTTCTTGATACCGACCCTTAAGGTTGCACAAGAACATCAGTGGACCGGCCATGAATTATCAGCGAGAATAATGGACTTGGAACGATTAGGAGAAACCAGGCTGAAAGCAGCAGCAGGAAAATATACGCAGCGAAGAAGCGACAGAAAGCATATTTTGATGCACATGTGAGAGATAAAGGGTTAAAAGAAGGAGATTTAGTTCTAGTGTATACGCTGAAACAGCACGCACGGAAGTTAGAAAAGCGAGGTTATGGACCTATGATCATTAACAGACTTTCGACAAGTGGAGCAGTACAGTTAGCCACCTTAGAAGGAGATATAATGCCTAATTACATTAGTGGCTGTAGAGTCAAGCTATATCAGGAACCTCTTACTGAGGATATGCTTAGACGACTCACATTGGCAAAGAAGCGTAAGGAGGAAGAAAACAGAATACGAGCTGAAGCTCAGGCGGAAGCCATAGAACGCATTAAGCGCATGAAGCTAAGAAGACAAGGACTAGGGAGAGAACATTATAACCATCTGGAAACATCACCCAGATATCCCATGGCCATGTGTCAAGTAAAGTCAACCACTCATCCTAGCATAGTGGACAGGAGACCATTCATTACAGTTAGACTAGAGCACGGCAACCCTTGCCAAGAACTCAGGGCTTTAATTGACTCAGGTGCTGCGACTAGTGCGATTAGATGGTCCCACTATAAGGATTCAGGAATAGAAATGCGGCCAATTGAGGCATACCTCATAGGCCTAGGAGGCATGGAAACCCCTTGCATGGGTGAGGTGGACCTTCCTATCCTCATTAAGGATTTGACCATGACAGCGAAGTTACTAGTGTGCCATGATGACGACCTGATAGAACCCCTAATCCTTGGCCAAGACTGGCTATACGATCACTCAGTGGACCTAAATCTTAGACAAGGCTCCTTACAGATTGGAACCTTAGAACAGAAGCGAGTGATACCCCTTGACTTCCCTAACGGCATTCCGCCTGACGATTGTGACCCTAGACCCTATGAAACACATGCGACGGAAGACCAGAAGATCTTTGATCAGCTCAGTCACGCTACGTCTACACCAACCCACTCGGGCTTGGCTATAGATAGTTGTCAATCAGAAGGACGACAGGAGATCTTCCCTGGGACTTCCTGCAAACTAGAAGAGGCAGTTACCCAACCGCAAGGGCAGATGGACACAATCAGCGGTCAGGTGGGTTGCATCAGCGGCCAAATGAGCACGACACCCTGCGGTGCTCATCCTTCCAAACTTGTTGCGGACTGGCCTAGATTAAAGTTAAAGAACGAGTCACTTCCTAATGGGCAGGTCACGCAAGTGTTGGAACTCCCTTCTTTTCCAAAGCAGAGCGTCCATCCGACCTCTCAACCTCAACCACGACAGAGTCAACCACAACGAAGGAACCCAAACCGACGGCAGTATCAGAAGACACAACAAGGAAAGCAGTTTGGGCCACCCAAAGGAAGCGGCACCAGACAAATATGGGTGCCAAAAGGACAAAAAGCATCGAAGAACTCCAACCAAGCAGAAATCGACAAGCAAAAGGCAGTGCAAAAACAGAATCAGTATCCACCATCCCCTCGACCTTCTTCTACAGGTTCGAGCATTCGAAAAATTTGGATCGCCAAGAAATACCTTACCCATAGACCCACACCCACGCAGATTTGGGTACCCAAACCATGTATCATAGCTCAACCCTTAAGCCATGTAATATATGCCCCTCACAAATCTTTCCATCCCTCAATACCACCACACCCGATACTACCTTTTGCCCCTCAACCGAAACCCACCACCCACCCAAAGACTCTTAGGAAATGGATACCGAAGCGTGTCCAACCGTCTCCCCCTAACCCCATGTCTGACAAAACTACCCCCCCGACTAACATACAACCTTGTAATAAATCACTAACCTTTAAACCTTGTATAAATTCACCCACCATCATCACACATCACTCATAATCTCATCTCATCAAGAAATGTATGCATGATCTGAAACGTGTAGGTGTCTAGAGACCTGCACTAGTGCTGCAAGAGGCATTGCATCCATCACATCACAGCACTTGGCTACACGGGTTACGCATCAGTTATGGAAAGGGATTGCGGTCTCACTTTAATGGGATCATAATTAATTTCCATGCTAATGTGTTAATCTTTTGTAGCAGATCTTTCTCACTAGCACACCAGGCATCATGCAAACCGACGAAGGACCATCAGGAGCAGGCCCCAGTGTAGCTGTAGTGCCCCTCAATGTGTTACGAGTAGAATCCCACCCGACTGCTCCACCGCCAGAATTCCAAGGATTTCCAGGGCCCATGCCGATCGACAACCCACCTATGGGCTACACAGAAAAGATACACCGTAACTCCCACTGGTTTCAGGGACTTGCAGGACCCTTAGCGGACGCGGATTTTATATTTGAATCCAATTTGACGTTTGATGACCGCACGTGGGGAAAATACCAATTCTTCTCCAGAGAGTTCGAAGACCTACAGAACACCCAGGACCTAACTCACGTTTGGGCCAGAGCAGGCTTCACGGAGTATTTCAGTGATCCCCTGCCCAAACCCGACTTTTACAGGTGCTATTATCTAATCACTACGTTGCGGGCCTCAGAGAATAAGGATATCCCAGGAGCTTTTATTTTGCCCTCTTTAGTGGATGATCCACCTTACAAAAGGTTTTACCTCTCAAAGGATTTAATCAGAGCTGCCATCAAAATTCATGGCACCCACACGCCCACAGATCGAGAAAGATTAATTCCAGACCCTATGAAATGTGGGGATGTCACTAAGTGGGAGGAGATCTCAGCAGTTACACCTGAGCTGTCAAAGCCGCTACGGATATGCATGCAACATTTTGCATTCCCCGCTCAGGACAGATTCACCATGCCCCATAAAAGAATATGGTTTGGATTGTACTTGGCATGTACGGGACCTCAGACGGTTGATCTGGCGAGCTGGATCATTGATCAAATGTATTTGGCTCAACAAAGATGGGAACGCAAGAAAGTGCTTAATGGATGTTGTGCACTCACAAGAATTGTTTATATGTGCTTGGCCTATGACTTGCCAATTGAACGTGCATTAACAGGAGAAGAGCTGAAGGCATTCAAAGGAACGACGAAGAAAGCCAGGAAGCCCAGCAGAACACGGGCAGGTAAGCGTATGAGAGGCACCATTCCTTGCCTCCAAGTGCCAGAGTCACCATCACCACAACCCTCTCCAGCACAATCACCGACAGAAGCCGCTCCCACAGTGCAACCTATTCGCATAAGGTTGTCTAGACCAGTGGTCACGGAGGGCACTACTAGTACCGTTGCACCTCAGGCAGCTGCAACCACAGAACCCACCACCACGACAGTAGAAGCTCCCACCACTATTGGTGCGGAAGCCTTTTCTTTCCCATTACCACACATGGAGGCAGAACCAATAAACACAACATTCAATTTTGAGATGTCGGATGCATTCTCAAATGAGTTCCAGTTTTCAGAGGCACAAATGTTCTCTCAAGAATATGAACGCCCCAGCTACCCTACCACACCGAGGGATCTGCCACAGGAACAAGTTGTGTCTAGCTCCGATGATGAACGAACAGCCACAGATGACGATGAAGGTGACGATGAAGCCAGCCAGGGCACGCATGATTCCCAAGAACAAGGATAGACAGACGGCCAAGGCCAACAAACCGATGCACAAGGTGACACCAGCACGCACGAAGAGGAGACTTTCGAAGCAGCAGCTTACACGTTGGCAATCAAGAAATTATATCGTACGATGGAGAAAGTCTGGGCACGGAAGAAATTAACTGAAGAAGAGAGCCAGACCCTAATCGAACAAGAACTAGTCTCCGGAGGATTTGAAGAAGTCTACATCAGAGGATTTAGAGAACTGGTCCAATCCATCGGCCCGGTCGAAGCATTGAGATATTTACAAAGGAAGCCACTTCCTCAATATGACCCTCGTAGAATTCGCCTGTTATCGAAGCCCGGTGAATATATTCGAGTTCCGGTAGGTGCTCAATCATCCCACCAGGCGCAAGATGCACGCTTACGTCCGGAAAGACCCATCACTGAAGAAGCTATCCTAGTTGACTCCCCACCACGTACTACCTGTTACAAGGCTAATGGAGCGAGACAACCGCAACCGCAGACGAAGGATAAACAAGATTGGTGGCTGAAATGACGGAGAGGTAGGAAATTTCGCAAGAGGCGGTAAATGAAGAATGCGGAAGCAATAAAAAGCAGAAGACAGGAAGAGAAAAGAGTTCGATCGTCGCCTCATCACTTCGTTAGACTGGTGGAGTAGAGTTTACTGTGTTACACAGACTCTTGGGTTGATAGTTAACAGGAATATATGTGAGAAAGACAGAAGGATAGATACGTCTCTGTTCTGTTGCGCACTGTAGTGATGAGGGTTGATCACATCGTAACTGAAGTGTTCGGAGATCGCGAGTAACATATTTTAGAATACTGTGTACGAGATATTATTGAGGACATTGAATACTGTTTCATTCTATTCATATTTAATTATTCTGCTATTCTTTGGTTGAATCGATTCTCATTGAAAAGTTCGTGATGCTGTGAGTCTACTTGATGAATAGCTATATATGACTCTGTAGTTTTCAATTTTGAGATTGTGTATTGATTGTCATGCGTAAGACTGTGTAAGAACAAAGTTTAGTACCTTTTCGGTCAAGTAACCAGGGTTTTATATAGTAATCGGTGATCATTGAGTATTCGACAAGGATCTGTGTGTGGACAGAAGTCTTAGTAAGTCATTAATTGCGGTATAAATCTGTGATCTGAGTCAGTATACGCAACGTTTAATATAATCTCGATCTGAGTTGTCTGTGCATTTCGTTCGGTGTATTTAGTTATCACATGAAGTCGTCTTATTGCGGAGTATTTTGAGAGGAACGTATTCTCGTAGTTGTAAGTTTTGACAGAATCACTGTGCTATTACCATAGTATATTCAGGGCCAAACATTCCAGTGCTTCTCAAACCGAAGAGTAGTTAGTATTCAAACTCAACTCCGGTATTAAGAAGTGAGAAATTACTGGTGATTGTGTAAAAGATTGGGAAAATAGTACAGGGCCTCTGTCTAACAGACCCCTACCACTCCCAAGAACCCAAGGGCCCGATAATACTCGTCCGAAAGTTGGATTGAGTTATTATCGCCTAACATTTGGCGATCCTACTGGGGATGTGGCATTGAGATTGCCTGGTATTTTGTTCAAACTAAAATTTTTTGTTGGAAAGGCAGTAGCAACAGAATCAGATTGTTGCGATACTGTGTGTTCGTAATACTATATGATCAATACGGAAATGATACATGCCGATTACTCGATCAGGAGAAAAGTATCCCAAGAATCATCAGTTAGGGATATTAAGAACAACTTTGGGAGGTACTAGTACAATTAGACCTGACCCAGTTGTCGAAAAAGTGACAAACGATAACACTGATTCCGGTGAAATTACGGTAGAACGTAGTACATCTCTAGAATTGTCTGGTGTTACTACGGTACAGACTGTTGAAAATACAGCAATTTTGGAACCGATTAAGACGCAGTTGGAATCTAGCATAAAAGTCTTTGGAATAGATTCAGATACGATTAGAAACACTTTGGGGAAGGAAATTAATACAGGCGAATCTACGTTGTATCCAGTCACGATTTTGACTCCTTCCGGTGGAACTTCGGTAAGAAAAACACAGTTTTTCGGTGACGATTCAGCACTTTCGGCTGAATCTTCAGCCCAACTACAAAGTTTGAGAGCAAGTCCTCCTACTTTGGATATCAAGGAAGAAGGAAGACTATTCGAAACAGAAATTCGCAATATAGTAAGTAAGTTAATTGCGCCGGAAAGAGTACCATTAGGCGAAACACATTTCGGTAGTTCAGAAACTCCAACCAGAATTACAGAAGGAGTGTATAATACATTTACGATGAATGAACAACTACAACGACAAGTAGGTCAACCCAGATTGGCTTCAACGGGAGTAACATACACAAAGTTTAGTGGGTTTCCAGGAGATGACCCAGATGCTCACGTACGCACCTTCGAAATCAGTTATGCTGTCCTCAATCATCCACCGGATCCGGCATACAAAGCAATTGTTTTTCAATCTACACTTGTGAATGAAGCAGCAAGGTGGCTTACTGAATATGATATTAATCATTTCGGTACTTATGAAGCAGTACGAGACGCTTTTCTGCAGCGATTCAGGCTGAAAAAGAATCCTGCAGAGATCTTTGAGTATTTACAGAACAATAGACAGAAACCAAATCAAACTGTACAAGAGTATGCTACCCTGTTCAGGACGCATTTAAGGCAGCTACCCCAAGCCCATGCTAACTTACCCGACGACGTTATTACACAGTGGTTTATCAATGGTTTGCTTCCTCAACTTAGGCAAATCATGATTATAAGATGTGTAGGAGCCATGACCCTTGACGCAGTGATAGCAATGACTCTTCAGCTAGAAAACAAAGTTGGAGGATTTTCAGAGGATTTGGAATGGATTAAAACAAATAAACATATGGCTGAAGATATAACCAGGCAAGTATATTGTACCACTTGCAAGAATTCAGGACATACAAGTGCCCAGTGTGCGTTAAATCAGACTTATTGCGCCATCTGTAACATTGTAGGACATACCACTGAAAATTGTGCATACAATGCTAGAAGACAGGGAGTAGCAACAGTTAATGCAATTATTCAAGAGCAAGGGCAGTCATCCAATCAATATGTACCCCCACATTTGAGACACAATCAACAACAAGGGTATCGACATTATCGAGGACAGAGGAACAACAACTATAACACACCACGATGGCAGAATGGACCACCACCGGAAAATCAAAATTTACCACCACCTCGATGTCATTTCTGTGGACAGTTGGGCCATATTAGAAGATTCTGTAGAGATGCAGCGGAATATGATCAAAGGAAAAAGGAACGTCAAAACCCAATGGCCAATGTGGTAACAATTACACCTGTAGAGACACAGGCAGCAGCAGTTCAAACGCGTTCCGATAAACAATTGCAACCAGCAGCAGAATTATTTGAGCCAGGGATACGTGAACAACACAGAATGTATCATAAGGCTAGCCAGTGGACTACCGTAGAACCACCTGTTTTTCCAGAACCTACTCCAGTGATCCAGTCCCCGGATACCACACAAGTTCATGCTGACAAAACAAAAGCAGGTACATCATCTGCAGTAGAATTACCACCTTCAGACCAAGCTTCGTCTTCAACAGTTAAGGAAGATGAAAATCAAGTGCAACCAACTTGGGATATATTGTCAAAAGCATCCATCACACTGCCTTTCGGGCAATTACTGGCATTAGTACCAGGAATACGCCAACAATTTCAACAACAGTCTACTACAAAATCTGCTTGCATTCCGGCTACCGCAACCGTACAAACGGAACCAGACTCTACGGTAGATCACTCAGTTCCTCTGATTACGGTATGGTTTCATAAACATCAAATTCCACAAGTTTTAATTGATGGGGGGTCCGGCGTGAATATTGCCACTGCGTCACTTTGTAAGAGGTTAGGATGGACTAAGATAGAACCAGTTCAATTCTTTGTTAGGATGGCTGATCAATCTAGAGTTCATCCAGTAGGACTGGTCCGAGATATACCTATCACTGTACAAGACACAACATTCAAGATGACTTTTGTTGTTCTTGAATTGCCGGAATCTACCCTAGACTATAATTTACTTTTCGGTCGTCCTTGGTTAAAACAAGCCAAGGTAATTCAAGACTGGTCAGCTCAGGAACTTACATTCAAAGATAAAAACCGCAAATGTGTTGTAAAATTAGATGCTATACAACCCTGTGAGTTACATGCTCGACCATATTTCGCCGAACCAGTTCATATGTTAGATGGATTGTCGGATGACGAAGAAGAAGAATTTCTGAAGAATAATGTTGATTTGATGACGATAGGAACTATTGATCTACAGTCTGTGGTAGACACTTGGAATGCTTCAGTATGTACAGTGATACCCATTATCGAAGGAATTAAGGAGGACAATACCATTTCGATTCAAGGTAATGAATTACAGCTGCTTCTCGAACCTTCAGCTGATACAGAGAAACATCAACAATTTTATGTTCCAGAAGATCAGTTAAGTACTTATAATCTTGGAGATGAAGACCACCCTCGTCCTGTAAAGATAAAGCAAAACTTACCTAAAGCTTTTCAAGCAGATTTAATCAAGCTACTCCAAGAATTTACTGACGTCTTTGCATGGGATTACAAAGACATGAAGGGTCTGGACCCTCGTATCTATCAACACAGAGTTATGCTAAAACCAGAAGCGAAACCGATAAGGCAAACTAGCTACCGGATGAACCCACATTATGCATCTCAGGTAAAGGCTGAACTTGATAGGTTATTAAAAGTGGGGTTCATAGTACCAATAGAACATGCAGAATGGATTTCACCAATCGTAATTGTACCAAAGAAAAACAAGCAATTGAGAATCTGCGTAGATTATCGGAAATTAAATGCTGCAACAGTACCGGATCCTTTTCCAATTCCTTTTCTGGATACGATGCTTGATAAAGTAGCAGGTCATGAGATGTATTCATTTCTAGATGGATACAGTGGATATAACCAAGTAAGAATGGCTGAGGAAGATATACCGAAAACTGCATTTATTACAAATTGGGGTGTTTTTGCTTGTACCGTAATGTGGTTTGGATTGAGGAATGCGCCAAGCACGTTTCAAAGATGTATGCAGGAGATATTTTCTCCTTATCTCACTTCATTCATGCAAGTCTACCTCGACGACTTCTCAATCTTTGGGAAGATGATAGCCCATTTGTTTCATTTACGATGTTGCTTTCAGAGATGTAGAGAATATAGATTGTGTTTAAACCCAAACAAATCTGTGTTTGCGGTTTCATGTGGTAAATTACTTGGTCATATCATATCAGCACAGGGTATTCAAGTTGATCCCGATAAAGTTTCAGCAGTATTAGAAGCTCCGGTGCCTAATACACCTAAGGAAGTAATGCGATTTATGGGACAAGTGAGATGGCATGGAAGGCATTTACGGTGGCTTGCTCATGTAGCAATACCACTGAACAAATTAATTTCCAAAACTGCAAGGCAATTTGAATGGACTCAGGAATGTCAGGTAGCATTTGATCGACTGAAACAGTTGTTAACACAGGTTCCCATTTTACAGCCACCAGATTGGGATAACCCATTTCATGTATTTGTTGACGCATCTGATATAGCAGTAGGAAGTGTACTAATGCAACAAACAGATAAATGGTTTAGACCAGTATACTATGCTAGCAGAAGATTAGCACCTGCAGAAAAGAACTACTCGGTAACTGAGAGGGAATGCTTAGGATTAGTATATTCGGTAAAAAAATTCAGACATTATTTATTGGGCCGAAAATTTACATTTCATGTCGATCACGCTGCATTGGTTTACTTGGTTCGACAGCAACATATCGGTGGCTGCCTAGCACGATGGGTTCTACTTTTGCAAGAATTCGACTATGATGTCGTTCATCGGCCAGGTAGTTCACATGCTTTAGCAGACTTTTTGTCACGCTTAGATTCAGGTGAACCTCTGGTTGGTATAAATGATACAACGCCAGCCATTTATACTTCAGAACCGACTACTGAAGAATTGTCAAACCAACCAGTGCCAACTACGTATTATGATCAATTATTGACCTTCCTTTCAAGTGGATATCTACCTTCTGAAATCCCCACAGCTACACGCCGAAAAATTGCAGGTTTTAGTCGACGATTCCGGTTAGTTGCTGGAGAATTATATTATACAGATCATACCGGAATCCTACTTCGCTGTATTCCACCACATGAAGTTAACTCAGTTATCACTTTGGCTCACTCAACTCCTTCCGGTGGACATTTTGCAGCAGATCTTACTCACCGGAAAATTCTACAAAGTGGACTCTGGTGGCCAACTATGTATAGAGATATATTGGAATTTATCAAAACTTGTGATAGCTGTCAAAGGACTGGACAACCATTACAACGCCATTACTTTCCACTTCATCCAGTACTTCCTTTAGAACCATTTCAGAAATGGGGTCTTGATTTCATTGGTCCAATCACACCTCCCGCGGTATTCAGCAATAACAGGTATATATTGACTTGCACAAATTATGCAACCAGGTGGGCAGAAGCATGGCCTTTACGCTCGGCTACAGCAGTTGAAGTAGCGAAATGTTTATTAACAGATGTCTTTCCAAGATTTGGACTGCCACTAGAGCTTGTTTCAGATCAGGATACTCATTTTATGAACAAGTTGATGAAAGCATTAACACAGTCATTCCAGATCAGTCATAAATTCAGCTCAACATATTATCCTCGTGCAAATGGATTGGCAGAAAGTACCAACAAATCTCTGCTAAATATGCTTCAGAAATTGACCAGAGAAACACCGGAAAGATGGGATCAGTTGCTACCTGCAGTCTTATGGGCCTATCGCACTACATACAAGGTAACCACCGGCTTGACACCATTTAAGTTAGCCTATGGAATAGAAGCAATAGCTCCGATGGAAATTGTAATACCAAGTTTAAGAGTAGCAACGTCTCAGAAGCTGTTACCCGAAGAGTCATTGGTATTTCGGTTGGAAACACTTAGAGAATTAGATGAACACCGATGGCTCAGTTTCTTAACTATGAAAGAAATCCAATTAAGACAGGCCAGGACACATGACCGAAATTTAAAGACGACAGTATTTTCGGTAGGACAGCTTGTTCTCTTTTACAATGCAAAATCCAATAGATCAGCCGGAAAATTCAAGTTACGTTGGTTCGGTCCATTCAAGATTTCAGAACAAATTGGTCCGGCTACTTTTCGATTGACTACATTGACTGGACAACCACTTCCAAAAGCGATAAACGGTTCAAAGCTACGGCCGTATCAAGTAGCGCCACCGCGACTATAACAAGGGTACACAGCGTACCACAAAATTTTTAATTTTCTTTTTTGTTTTTTAATTCCTTTTGTTTTAATTCGGTATAATCAATAAAATAAGTGTAATCGCCGTACTTTAATATCTATTTATGTCCAGCCGCCCGCTCCCATCTCTGCATGCACGCACGTCAGATATAGACATTACTGTCCGTTTTGTATAATTAATACCATTTAAAATATTCTTTGTACAAATTTCTTATATAACTCACTTAAACTCGCCGGATAGGTAATTTAGTCTTTTGCGACCACAGCCATAGTTTCTGAATACTTGTGTTCTGCGTCTTGCATCTCTGTGTAATGGAATCTCTAGCGAACTATACAGCCTTTGCCGAGGGTATCCCGGCTGAAGTAGGAAATTATCTGCATATACGAGGATTGGGTAGTTTCGCCGAGTTGCCCTGGCACTCAGTGGAAGCTCACCCCTTCTTTGCACAGATTATTTCCGCTATCGCTCGGGTATCTCCTACTGAGAAACGATGGGTTTTCCCTTCCTTACCGTCTAGAACTGTGATCACATTCCAAGTGTTTACAGAAGTTTATCATTTGACTCCACAAGGCCGCGAGAATGTTCCCATGATCTCAGCAACCCGAATGGCAGAGTTGTTTCCGCGATTTTCATCGAATGAATACGCCATTCTCTGTCGACCAGAACCTGAAAGAACTGCACTACAATTCCTCGTTGCTATACTCAACTTTCAAAAACGTACCTATGGTATTTCTCGACCGTTTTATTCTGCCATAGACATAGCTGCCCGAGAACCTGTTAACTTTGCTTCATTCTTCTTTCAACGTATTCATAAGGAGTGCATCTCCATTATGAAGCAAGTGAACAAAGGAAAAACCCCGAGATCTCGACTACCACACATTTTATCATTTCTGTTTCCAACCATAATGCAAGCACAACCACCACCAAGAGGACCAGTGTTACAAATTGAAGAATCAGCGCAACCCTTAGATGAAGACGACGAAGATGAAGAAGAAATTAATCAGTTATTCAGAAGAAAACGGATCAGAATCAGTTCTTCTGAAAGTAAGAATGCAGACTCAGTCGAACAAGGCGAAGAAGTTCAACAGGAGGTTGATTGGCATTCAGGCGGAGTAACACAAAAGGAACACGAACAACAGCAGGAAGTACAAGTCGAGAATGAAGCTGATAAGCAAGACAAGGAAGCAGAAACAGAAGCCAAGCATCAAGAGGAAGAGAGGTTTCATGATACAAATACATCGATGCACCAGGAATCATCAACGCATTCATTAGCATCTGAGCATCTACAAACGCAGAAGCAGACTGAAACGGAAGCAATGTCAACTGATAACGTCTGTCAACAGCAGCAGCAAGAGAATCAACAAAACCATGAATGTCAACCTACTAATGATGCATTGGATAAGCTCCTGAAGGCGGTAGAAACAACAGATGTTGGTTTCTCTGCGAATGAACAACAGAAGGCAAATAAGGTAAGTAATTCTAACACAGCTCGTCCTATTTTACCACCGCAACAGGAAACACATCCCATTCAAGACCATCCCGATCATACATCATCATCTTCCCCGAACTACTCACCACCGAATTCCTATCAATTACGCACCAATACGTCTGCTCAACCGCGACAACTTCCACAAACACAATCTGTTCAAGTATTTTCCGAATTAGCATCAATCGGACAATTTCTTATTAACCTCTCCAAGCAATTACCTGCTCAGATGAGAGCTGATACAGACAACATTTACAAGGAGTTGCAGCAGAAAATAGAAATACTGGAAGCAGATATCACTCCGCTTCAAGAAGAAGTATATACAGTAAAAGCAGAAAATCAAGCCCTACAAGAGCAGGTGAAACAGCTGCAAGAACGACTCAGTGATCAGGCAGATATAACAAAACAGCGAGATGAAGCTCTGGAAACTATAAACAATCATAAAGAAATGTTGACAGAAGCCACTGCAGAAATCACTAAGCTAACACAGAACTTCAAAGATGCAGAAGATGGCAGAATTGCATTAGGCAACTTACTGGAAGAAACTAGAAGGCTAACTCAAACAGAATTCGAGTTGGATACAACAAAAAACAGTTTATCAACAGTCAACAACATACTACATAAGTATCTCATTGAAGAGCCTCAGAAACAGAAAAAATTAGCAGATGCGAGAAGGGAAAGAGATGCATTTTACAAAACAATCCAGTTCCTGAACCAACAGTTAGAAAGACTCGAGAATCAAGTACGTAATAAAAATGATAACATCCATCGAATGCAGCAACAAGTAACAGATATGAAGACGGCCAGAGATGCAGCATTGGCCAATGAATTTTATTTACAGGAAGCATTTTTACAAACAGAGGCTGAAAATTTACTTTCGGGAGCTATAGCGCTCAGTTCGGTGCGGACAGATGCCCAATTATTAGAACCCGACACCCTGAAAAATGTATTAGAAACGCTTAAGAAAAAGATTGCCCGTATCTTTCGGTCAGCTAGAAATATGTATTTAGAAGGTCTCGAAGCAGAAATATAGATTTTGGGCCTACAAATCCGGTGTTGTATTGGTATAAAAGTCATGATTTTTGTGCATAATATTTTTCGCACATGTAAAAGACGTCCCAAGTCCAGCTTCGATTTCCAGAATGATGATTTTGATTCTAGAATTTTGATAAACAGCATGAACTGTCATGACCGAAGTATCATCATTTTAACAAGTGGCAGCTCAAGTTCTAATACTTATAAAATGCGTATGCCCGGCAAAGTATTTTTCTGTATAGTGTTCTGCAAGTTCTTGTGCTCATTAACCAAAACTTCTAGCGCATTACTTTCGGCAAGTCTTACAATCATGTCTGAATCGGATATACTAAGATGGCAACTCAGAAAACGCACGCTTACACAGAACCGTGTTGTGACAACAACTGATACTACATCACAGGGTGATGAAGATGACTCAAGAACTTCGATAACATCACCAGGTCTGCATAAACACATATTATTTTCCACAGAGTTCAAAATAGAGTTTAACAGTTCTTCAAAGGAAAATGAGAACTGGTTACGAAGGATTGGACTCCTACAGTTTGCTAAATTACCCTGGGAACAGTGGACAGGCAACAACGATGCAGAGAATCAGTTACATATTATGCGACAAACAAAAGGTTTTCTTGAAAATCAGGTACAATTTTCTCCACAATTAGTTTCGTCAGTATTTCAATTACCGTTGTATGAAGAAGCAACTTTTCCCAAATGTTCTTATAACGACCTGAAAAAAGAATTTGGTGAGGGCGAAGGTCGTAGACGCTATTTTATGATAAAGAATACCACATATACTCGCCGTGGACAATTTAGATGGTACTTAGAAAGGCTCTGCTTTATAGTCAGATTTGATCTTATGTCTAGAGAAAATTTTTCACCTCTAGTACAAGCAGAGAAAGGAGGAAAAGTAAGTTGGGCTCACTGGTTGTACAATCATTTACACAAACAGTTTTTTGTTGGGGATAGACGCAGGTCCCAAAAATACACTCGTTTACCTGTATATTTAGCTGCTATATTTGATTTTGCCAAGTCTGTAAAGAAGAAACAGTTACACTCGTCCCCCTCTCTTTACCACAAACACCACACAACGCCTCAAGAAGAAGCCCAACCCTCCACCTCGGCTGCATCTTTATTACACACAGGTAACCACCCACAGAACCAAACGGTAGGAACACCATTTCGGCTGTCCCTTAGAAGAAAAAAAACAGACAATGTGCCTACTGCCAGTCCAAAGCAAACACCGAATAACATCCAACCCGATTTTGTTACAAAAATGCAGAACCAACTCCAAGAAGTTTCCCAATATTTACGGCAACAAGAACAAGCGTCCAACTCAGTAATAGCACAGATGCAAAAAGAATTGGACGGCAAAGATGCGTTAATACAGGTATTACAACAAGGCAACCAGCGTATTACGGCCGAATTAATCACAATAAAAAAGTATGTCCAAGGCCTCAATCAGTGGCAGCAAGCTATCCAAACACAAATTCAAACTGAGATGTCCAGTTTTTCTACCCTGAATGCTCACCTGCAAACCGAAAATCAACTTTTGCAGTCAAGAATACAAGTATTGCAGGAGTTCGAAAAGCACATATTAAAAGAGGAGGGTGTAGAATTAAATGCCACAATGATGACAAATATGGACATAAATTTATTAAAAGAACAGTTGGATAGCCATATTCAAAATCGCTGGACACTTTTCCGCAGGAGATGGTTAGCTATACTTGTTCCATCACTAGAACAAGTACAATCAGAAAAGATTGGGACGTCAAAACCTGGCATGGACCAACAGACACCGTAAAAGGATATTTCAGCCAGGTGGTGATAGGATACTGTATGGTTACATGACTTCTGCAGAAGACATGGATTCAACAGCACAGAGGGTACTTTGATTCCATAGACGAAGCGCTTAAAGCACATGATCAAGAAGCATATAAGTAAGCAGAACTTCATGAAGAGGCAACTAGACCAGCTATACGAGTTTGAGGAAGTTCTGGAGGAAAATCAACCTATCACGTACAGTGACACACTCGGGATTGAAAGATATTTGCTGAATCACCAGCAGGATATGGACAGTATACAGAATCTTTCTGATGCATGTATAGAAAGAAAATAAGAAGATAGCTCAGGCAAAAGGATATCATCTACAATATTGCGCTTGCGGGTTCGAGTCCACCATGCGTGCCAGTGTTACAAGGCTAATGGAGCGAGACAACCGCAACCGCAGACGAAGGATAAACAAGATTGGTGGCTGAAATGACGGAGAGGTAGGAAATTTCGCAAGAGGCGGTAAATGAAGAATGCGGAAGCAATAAAAAGCAGAAGACAGGAAGAGAAAAGAGTTCGATCGTCGCCTCATCACTTCGTTAGACTGGTGGAGTAGAGTTTACTGTGTTACACAGACTCTTGGGTTGATAGTTAACAGGAATATATGTGAGAAAGACAGAAGGATAGATACGTCTCTGTTCTGTTGCGCACTGTAGTGATGAGGGTTGATCACATCGTAACTGAAGTGTTCGGAGATCGCGAGTAACATATTTTAGAATACTGTGTACGAGATATTATTGAGGACATTGAATACTGTTTCATTCTATTCATATTTAATTATTCTGCTATTCTTTGGTTGAATCGATTCTCATTGAAAAGTTCGTGATGCTGTGAGTCTACTTGATGAATAGCTATATATGACTCTGTAGTTTTCGATTTTGAGATTGTGTATTGATTGTCATGCGTAAGACTGTGTAAGAACAAAGTTTAGTACCTTTTCGGTCAAGTAACCAGGGTTTTATATAGTAATCGGTGATCATTGAGTATTCGACAAGGATCTGTGTGTGGACAGAAGTCTTAGTAAGTCATTAATTGCGGTATAAATCTGTGATCTGAGTCAGTATACGCAACGTTTAATATAATCTCGATCTGAGTTGTCTGTGCATTTCGTTCGGTGTATTTAGTTATCACATGAAGTCGTCTTATTGCGGAGTATTTTGAGAGGAACGTATTCTCGTAGTTGTAAGTTTTGACAGAATCACTGTGCTATTACCATAGTATATTCAGGGCCAAACATTCCAGTGCTTCTCAAACCGAAGAGTAGTTAGTATTCAAACTCAACTCCGGTATTAAGAAGTGAGAAATTACTGGTGATTGTGTAAAAGATTGGGAAAATAGTACAGGGCCTCTGTCTAACAGACCCCTACCACTCCCAAGAACCCAAGGGCCCGATAATACTCGTCCGAAAGTTGGATTGAGTTATTATCGCCTAACATACCGTTGTACATACTACCACTGTCCTTGAAATAACATCCACACCATCTACTCCTCTCTCACCTCATGTTTCACCAATCCATCCGGTATCCCCCGCTCAACCACCTGCTCCTCTCACATCCACACCAGTTCACGGCAACATAGCCACAACCTTTGCCCCACCCATTCATGCCACCATGCCCGTACCCACCGCACCTCGTCTACATGTTAACCCCTTCATACCTTCATCCTTCCCATCCTTTCCCCCACCTTTAAGACACCCTTTCACCTTTCTAACCCCACTAACCTTCTCACCAGTTTCACCCCCCCAACCCACCGTAACCCCTATTTCCCCTTTTCACCAAGCTGCTCCAACCATTCCCCCTGTAAACTACTCTACATTTGTAAATCCCGTCTTCACACCTACACAACCACCCACATACACACCGCTTTTCACAGTCACCGCACTTGACACGTCCAATGACATGGACATATCACCACCCACAGCACCAGCACCCACTCCACTCACAGCACCATCATATTTAGGTACGTCACAATTTTCCACGATCACCACTGCATCCACCTTCCCAACCCCATTTCCCATCCCCGCTGCATCTACTTCCACCCCATCCTCACTTAGCACTCCATTACTATTATCGCCAACCATAGACACTGCACTTCAACAAATGTTCACATGCATGTCACAAGTACGAGATGAGTTTGCATCTCTTGGCAACAATTATCAACAGCTGCAGAGGACGACCAACGAATTATAGTCGCAGCTCAATTCATTATCAATTGAGAATGCCTCTTTAAATACGCGATACCAAGAACTAAGAGAGGCATATCATAAGCTAGAGCTAGAAAGTGAAGAGAAAACAAAAGAAGCCACTGCTGATCTGGACAACCTGCTTCGAGCCCAAACAATTAGAAACGCGACGCTGACAAGGAATATGGGCCTACTCAGGAGACACCTAGCCGCAGCCAAGGAGGAGAACCAGAGACTCCAAGAGCAGAATAGAGAAAATTTGGAAGTGGCATTGGACCATCCTGAACAACCTTTAAGTCCTAGCAGATTCAAGGCAATCCCATCCGAATCGATGCGGATGTTGCTAGATGACCACGTTCGACTTCTAGAGGACTATGATCGAATGAACGAAGAGCATCAGAAGCTAAAAGAAGATCACAAGTTACTACAGCTCAGAGAACCGGCACCACAACAACTACCAGTGGCAGCAGAAGTACCAGAACCTGTGGACCCCTCTCCTGAACTCATAGAGGAACTCAACGCACTACGGGCCCAGGTAACCACTCTCCAATCACGCATAGATGTATACGAAGCACCACCACGGCCTGATTCCCCACCAGAGATCCCAGCTGACGACGAGAACATAACCATTCTGGTGGAGGAAACGTTTGAAGAAGCATACGAGCCAATACCCATCCCAGGCGGACAAGTCACGGCCGAAGGCCAGATGACCTATGAACTTCCTACCCCCCGCGTGGATGAAAACGATCAAAGAACTTGGAACGACACATTCGGCCAGAGTAGAGGCACAGTTACATGCCATGGCCATGATTGAAGAGAGAATCTTACAATCCCCCTTCTTTGCTCATTTAGCCCCCCGACGCTATATATCTGGGCATGAGCTGCAGTATAAACCGTACTTCATGTTAATGGCTGAATATCAGCTAGCTATAGAGAAAGAAACCGGCATGAAACCCACGCATGCTACACAATTCGAGCCGGCGGACTTGCCACCAAATGCGCAAAGAGGAGAAATCCATCAACCTGATTGGCGCAAAGACCTCCTCCAGAAGTACCCAGAAATGATGAGCACATGGGTGAAAGCGCCCTTACACTTAAAGTATAATCCTTGCTGGGGACCAGTACCACGACGCCGCTCCTGGACTGCATTCGCTATCAAAGTACAAAACAATAGGCAGTGTCAGGATTGGCTGAATTACCCCTACTTCAAGCCACCTACCGAGTTGCCCACTGTTGGCTATATGATGGCTACAATCCATCACTGGCTCCCTCGCCTGAAGCATATGGATGATATCGCAGCGCATATGACTGTCAAAATTTTTGACATGATGCAAATGATATTTAAAGTCTTCCGACGCGTCAAGGCACCGCATGTCAACACCCCAGGATTTGAGCATGGTAACTTTGATCTAGTATATGACATGAGCACAACGCCATCGCTCCGGGTGTGTTATGCCTGGCACTGTAGAATAAAATACCTCCCGGCATGCTACAAACAAACCTTTGAAGAGATGTTCACCACCGGGTTTTGGGAATACCATTCCGAGGTATTCATCAGCAGGCCCACACATTTATTGCAACTTTTTGCCTGTGAGCGAATGGTTTATTCCACGCATTATCAACTCCCGCCACCCGACGAACCGCAACCGATAGACTGGGAGAAACTCGAGGCTGATCTGGCCCAAGGCATTCGAGTATCTGAGCACACCCTCGCTCACGACCTCCTACAAAACTACATCCGACAGACCGCACAACAAGGTTCTGTCGAGGACGACAGAAGCGAGAGGGAGGGGGGTGTTGGAAGCAGTCAGAGGCACAGTCAGAGGCACAGACGACATGGAAGCATGTAAAGACGGAGCAGGGAGCCAGTCAGATTATTTTTTCAAACAATTATGTTTTTATTACCTCTTCAAACATCCAACAGTGATTTTCATCACTCTTGTAACATATGTAATATAGACAAAACCCCATTTTGTAATTCATAGCTCCATTTTGTGCAAGTCGAGGAGTCCTCGAGCTTGAGGAGCTTAGGAGAATGCTCGTACCAATTTTCGTTATTTTTAGACATCGTTTACCCGTCCAAATAGCCTCTAGTACCTATTTTTTAACTAGGCCGGTCATTAGATGTGAAACCGGTCAAAACTAGTCTAGAAACTATAAAAAGAGCTAGAGAGCTCATTTTTGAGGTTGGTTCATGTTAGCTTGTTTGAGATTAGAGTTCTTTTGAGCTTGTAATAGTGATCTTGAGTAATAGAACTAATTTCCCACCTTCCATTGTGTCTTGCTTGTCTCTTCATTGTGTGTGTGTATGTGTGTGTGCATCTTTGTGCTTCTCACCTTCACTCTCACTTCATCTCACATTCACGATCTTCATATCACTCCTACCTCTTCCGCGGATTGACATTAAGGAGGTGAAGCTTCTTAACGTGGTTCTCACCATTGTGCTAGAGCAACAAACACCAGTGTACACTGCGGTATACACCTCAAGAGAATGGAGTTATTAAATGAAATAATAGGTTACTCATGGAGATGACGAGGTGTATGGTCAAGAGTCAGACTTTACCACATAGTTTCTAGCTTGAGGCTGTCATGTGTGCAGCATATGTCCTTAACAGGTGTCCCGCTAAAACGCTGCACTCTATCACTCCATATGAGGCTTGGCATGATCGCAAGCCATCATCTTCGTGTTTTTGGTTGTTTGGCATATGCATTAGTGCCTGAACAGCATCGCAGAAAATTGGATGATAAAGCAATAAAATGTGTTTTTATTGGGTACATTCTGAAAGTAAAGGCTATCAGCTATATCATCCACACACTAAACGCATTCTGGTTATCTGTGATGTTTTTGTGGAAGATGTTATTCAGCCATTGCTTTCATGTACTAAGGAGACATCTGTTAGCTCCAAAGACATGTATGATACTTTGCTGCCTCTTTTTATAGGTGGATAGTCTATTGCCTGTCCTAATGAGGCAACTTCTCAGCCTTTCAAGGTTTCATATGATGATCATACCATTTCTTGTGCAAACTTACATGATGCATTTGTTGATGAGAGAACTGACATTGAGGAGGCAAAAACTATGCCGAAATGGTTGGTGCAAACTTTGCGTGACATCAAATTAGATTCACCTCTGTCATGTCATACTCGTTCAAGCTCTCATAGTACCTCTTTTGCATCAGATTGCTATGCCATGGCTGCATCTAATCTGTGTGATGAGAATGATCCTGTTTCGTTTGATGAAGCACAAAATTCAAAAAATTGGATGGCTGCTATGCAATCTGAATATGATGCTATAATCAAGAATGGTACTTGGTCTTTATGTGACTTGCTTGTTGGCAAGAAGGCCATTGGGACTAAGTGGGTATACAAACTTAAGCGTAAGCCTAATGGTAGAGTTGACAGGTATTGGAACCTTGAAGTTATGAAGGACCCATGAAGCTATGAAGGCTATGGAGTACTTGGAGGCCTCCGTTGAAGCTAAGGATACTTGGAGGCTCAAAGCCTTGTGTGGAAGTGTCTCAAATTTCCCACTTTTTCCTTTTCTATACAGGCTCTTCATAGGAACTCTCCCTTATTTCCTTTTTTGAGAAAACCCATAAAAACTCAACCTTATCCTTCTTTTTTGTAAAAGGCTTCTTTTTTAGTCTTTCCTTATTTTAGAAATGAGAGCTTTCTTTTGGATACGTGCAAGAGCTCTCTCTCTCTAAGAAGATTCCTTTTTTTATTTTCCCAACTACCTATCATTTTTAGAATATCCTAGTTAATGAAGCATGTGGCCACTTGTACTCAACGGATCCCTCCTCCTCTCTTATATAAGGAGGGGCTCATTTTGTAAAAGGCAGGTCCCTTGGCCATGGCCTTGGCCTCCATGCTAATGGAAAGAAGGTTCATTTGGCTTCCACATTTCTCCTTGTGTGCTAGGGGTTGATCCATGTGTGTGGATTTGGCACTTGGGGTTGTCTTGTGTGTGAGCATTGCCCTCCCTTGCTCCTTTTGACGTTGGCTGTTGACCTAAGTATCAACTTAGGGACTTGCGGAGAAAGAGACTATACCCCAATCCCCTCACAAGTGCATATAGTGGGGATACACGCTTTTAATTATCAATCCAAAGAGTATACAAACCTAGCCGAGTGTATGAAGACATGCAATCATGTAATGATCAATGCAAATGAACTACTCAAAGAATGTAAATGAGGCAAAGACTTATCCAAACAAGCTCCAACTGTTGGTCAAGGCGAAACGATACTTGGTGCAGCAGCCGTCAGTATTTTGGACTTTTCTCCCAGCTCCGAACTCCAAATATAGCGAATAGCATATGCGTTTCGAAGCTCTCGAGAAGACGCATCCAATGGCAATGGTTTCACTCAATTCTGACGCTCCTACTTCAAGTTATGAGCGAAATACTAAGTCGCGGGAATACTTTCCTACACTTCAGCACTTCCTACACTTCGCACACACCTTTCCTACAGCAAAGAAACACTTTCATGGACAGACAACACTCACAAGCACTCTTTCCAAGCAATACACATGCATACAAGCTCACGAAGAAGAAGGTAAGGAGGGAAGAAGACACAAATTCGAATTTCTATGCTCTCTATTCTCACAATGGCAAAAAGTTCTTTACAAAAAGTCACATTTGACTTATATACTAGTGCCCTAAAAAATGGTCCTTTCACACAAGAGACCGGCACTTTATTCACTAAAAGACTAAATTTCTACTATTTTACATGGGTAAGCTTCTAATCTTCTGTGGGGATGCATCTAGAGGACTCCTCTAGTGCCTTTACAATGGAAAATATATTACAAGAATGATTATGGTACAAAAATATGATGTCCAAATCGGAAAAATTTTGGGGCCCGTCTTTTTCTCTGCTTTGTGCGCTCTTTAGCTCTGCAACACTCTCCCCCTCTTCGTCTCTGTCGTCCCTTGACAGGCTTTGCTTCTCGTCATCAGTTTGTTGTCCGCACGCATCCAGTGGTCAGTGTTGCCTGATTCTTGATCTTGCATTACGTTTTAGAGGCGCTCTGATTTGTCCTGGTTGCACACATTGGACCTGGTTGCATTACTCCAAGCCGATTGATTCGGTTTGCCACGCACGCCCTTAGTGCACATATGCGGATGTAGCTCGTAAGCCTTGATCTGAATCCTCTGTAACTCAAGAGGTTGAAGCACCCACATATGTGATACTTGTTGGCCCTGATTCCTCCTTTTAGCTGCATGCTTTTCCTTGGTGTGTCCGCCCCTGCGGGGCTCTGTGCAGAGATGGGTAATGTGCCCCCTGCGGGGCTTCCTGTAGAGATGTATCCTCAAATCTTGCCTTTTAGTGAAGCTGTTTCTTTCGTTGTTTTCTTCTTTTCTTCTTTTTACTTGTCTCTCCCTCGACACTGCCCCCCTCCTGGACTCTGTCATCCCCGTAATCTTTATTATATAGCGTCTGGTCTTTTCTTTCAAGAGTCCATATGGAGTATTGAAGGGCCTTATGATTTTATCCAGGTCCTTACCTTTGATCTTGGCCTCTTTCATGACTTTGACCACTTCATTTTCAAAATTTTCGGTTAATCGGGACACCACTAGTGCCCGTTCCTTCTGACTTATTTCTGCAGTATATGGCATAGGATGATCATCATGTATATCCGCCACCTGCCCACGTATTGGAGAATCGTAGATCGGTTGAGATAGAGGGCTTACCTCTACCTCGTCAGTAGGATGTTTCTTTTCTGGCACTACTGATGTCCCGATCGGTTTTTTGTCTTTCTTCTGAGTCTTCAGCTGTTCTATGCATTCATCTTTTTCCTTTATCTTTTGTATGGCTTCATCGAGTTCTTCTTTTGTTGCTAGAAGCTCCTTACCTATGTCAGCTACGTGATCCATATTTTCACTGTAGCTTTGGACCAGTTTTGCCTGTGCTGTATTCAGCTGCTTTTTGAGCTCACCTATTTCTTGAGTGTGCTGCCGTTCTGATTCTTCTCGTACTTCTTTCGCTTGTCGCAACAACTCCGCATACTCTGCTATCTGCTCTCTTAATTCCTGTTCTTTAGTGTCTGAGGGTCCCTGTTGGATGAGTGGTTGGTCATATAATAGAGACTTCCTTAATTCTTTATTTCTATTGCGTAGGCTGTCGTTCTCTTCTAGATATAGCTTGAGTTGTTGCTCCAATAGCATGCTTCGCATCTTCATTTTCTCTTTTTGAGCCTCGCTTACTTTGTGTAATTTTTGCAACTCTTCTAGTTGTGTATGCAGCTGTTTATTCTGAGCAATGGATGCTGCATGTTGTGTCTGGATTGCTAGCACTTCAGTATTTTTGTTTGCCAATTCTTTTTGTGCTGCAATCAGCTGTGCCGATAGCTGTTCACTTATGAGTTGAAACTGATTCTTTTCCCTTTTTGCTTGATCATATTCGGCATCCATATCCATCATCTGCTGCTGAGTGTCCATGGCTGTTTGAATCATCTGTTTTACTACAGGTTTCAACTGTGTAACATCCACGTTCAGCCATGTTTTAGGTATTGCCGGCTCTTCTCCGGTGTTTACGTCTTTGCCTTGAGCAATGTGTAATGTGGTGTCATGGGGCTGCCTGATCTGAAGCTGGATACTTGGCTCAGCCCCCATGTCTTCTTTATGTCCCTGAGGTGTGTCATCAAGCACCTCGATTACGGTCTGTTCTTGATGTTGGATCTCCTTCTTTTCCTTACTCACTGGAGTTTGATCTTCCTCTTTAATAGACGGTTTGACGTGTGTAACCCCAGCGGTCGTATCTTCCTTGATGCTTATTTTTGTAGTGTCATTCAATTGAATGACGTGTTCTGGTTCCATAGATTCTTTGCCTCTTTTTTTCTCTTCTTCCTAGTTTTGTGGCGTGACTTCCACTTGATTGATCCCGTTCCATTCACCTTCGTGTGATTCCGTCCGTATATCAGTATCTAATGTATCTTTTTCTGGACTAGAATCCGTATTTGTGCTGGAATCATCAATACCCAGCTCCTTATATCTTCCAGCTTGTTTCGGTGTTTGCTCTGGATTCTGTTGTGTCTGCTCTTGACTAGCTTGTCTATAATGATGTCCTTGAATGTTTAAATTGACTTGCCCTTGCATATACTGATGCGTTTGCTCGAGGGCAGCAGACAGATCTCTCTTAGTAATAGGTACTTGTGTTGTCGTGATTTTCGGTAAGAGGTGCATTCTCTTTGATTGCGGTGTTGCTTGAGCTTCCTCTTCGCGTAGGCGCTTCGTACCCCTCATTGGTTTCTGTGTGCTGGTCCCAGCCTCTTCAACCACAGCTACTGCTTTCTTCTTCTTTGGGACCGTCGCTGACTTTACATATCTTGCTAGTCCTTCTGAAGTTGGCATCTCTCTCAAGCAGTTCTTCATTTCTAAAGCCTCATAAATCAACAATGTGAGAGCTGAACTGCCATTTAAAAACTTCTTTTGCCCCCACTTCTTTTGTGCTTCAAATAATCTTTCTTGTACATAACCTGTTAGATTCACTTTGTTGCCTATCTGTCTCATGGCATGGGATAACAGTTGTACTACGATCTTTTGTGGAGCTGTGTATCTGTGCATACTGGGGAAACAGAAGTGTTGATGCACCAATCTGACTGCATCTTCGATGTCTATTCTGTTGATCTCTAGGAATGATCTTTTCTTTGGGTCGTGGCATTCATCCTTAATGTTAGTAATGCCCTCCTGACTCCATCCAAAAGCTTTATTGATCAATTCATGTGTGAATTGAATCGTCTTCCATGTACCTACTTTATCCAATACCTGTGCTTCTGGAATCGATATCTTTGTTGCAGCAGGTTGCATAGTATTCATTACTTGAGTGCACCGCTGAAAGTCTGGTACATAAATAGGCAATTTGAGAAATGCCTCTAGTCCTGCCTGGGTCCATACATCTTCAATATGTGGTAATCCTTGTACTATCGTTTTGAAATCCTGAGACATGATAGGGAAACAGTGATCCCTGTCCATAATCTTTATTGTTGCCATGAAGAGAAGTTCTGACACTGGTTGGTCATCCCGGAACCAATGGCCTCTTACTCTTGTGATCGACTCTAATGGAAAAAGTTGGACTTCTTCCTCTTGAGTGGCTTCAGAATTTGTTGATGACATCTGCACTCAATATAGAGTGTGAATTAGTGGCCATATATTATCAGAAATGTTCCTTTATTTGTCTTAAGCTTGACATTGCTCCGAGTGAATGGTGTCGTCCCTTTCCCGTGGGTGTGAGAAAGGTAATACCTGGAATTTTCTCAATGTTACGTATTTTTATATTTTCATCTGAAAAAGGAAAACAAAAAGGTTAGTTCATAGCCGAAGCGGTTATTAAATTTTTTGAGTATTTCTTTATCTATGTACAAGTGCTCTCCTATTTCCCTATTAGGAAAATGTGCTTGACTATCTTGGAATAGAAGAAGACTGTGCCGAATGCTTGGCCTTGTAATGTGGCCCTATCATGCATACTTTGGATCTCGACCACTCCATATGTGTGCAATTGGAAGTAGTTGGCGTATGCATGCTGTACAGTTTGTCTTTCGGTATCCAGATTTGCTTCATTGCGCTAGGCTTCGTTGTATGTTGCCCACTTCTACTGAATGTGGCTCTTTTCTCCTTGTTGTAAGTCTGCTTCATCTGATCTATGACTCTCGGCACTTCTCGGGCTGCCTTTACAGACTCTTTTTCTCTCCAGTATCTCTTTTTCTGTGGTTGTTTTGCCGGTGGATTGCATTGGTCCTTCTTGTTTTGGGGATCATCCTGTCGGCTTATGTTCCTTGGAATGCAAGACTTCGGAACCCATATCTGTGATCGATCTTGCTGGGCAGCTACGACCTTTTTCGGAATCCACATTGTAGTAACGTGTCGATTATCTCGCTGTTCAGACGGAATTGGTTTTTGCTTTGCTCGTTTGTTCCGATGTCGGTTGTGCTTTTGTCTTCGTAGGTATTCCTCCACTTGATCTTTCTTTATCCACACTTGGTTAGAATATGGAATAGGGTATATTTTTATGGTGACAGGTTTTGAATTACTCTGAGGCATAGTCTCTTTGATGCAGGGTGTTTCAGTGAGATTGAGTTTAGTTTGAGTGATACTCTCAAGGCTAGCTAGATTGGAACAAGGTGTGCAAGCAGAATTCAGTGTGTCCGCACATATAGTACTTGACGAAGGTGTCTCTATAGTGCTAGAGATCATGCATTCAGGGCTTTGTTCATTAGATTGAACTGTTTGTTCCATGCTCACAGATTTTAATGGTCGCTCATCTAGCAAACTGAATACTTCACGATGTCCTATCCTGGCTGAGATATATCCTAGTGCCAATTGAATGGTTACCTCGTATTCGTAAATCCAGTCTTGACCTAGCACAACCTCTTCAAGTAAATCTTGGTCATGACACACTAACAGCTTTTGTTCCATGGTGTTGTTGCCAAGATGTAATGATAAGGTGATCTCACCTATGCACTGAGTAATTGTTCCTCCTATTCCTATTAACTGTGCCATTGATGGGCGTATTGTCTCTTTGAGTTTTTGGGTCAAAGAAAACTTAATGCAACTTACAACGGCACCTGTGTCAATAAGAGCATTTACCAAGTGATACTCCGTTTTTCCGGCTCCCAAATTTAGATATGGTTGTGTTCTTTGCGATCCTAGGTTTTGAGTGGCTCTAAAATTAGCCATCGGGATGAGTTCTTCTCCTTGATGATATCTTTCATCTCGCTCTCTCATCCACTCTTTTCGTTTCTTTATCCTTTCCAATGCTTCTTGTCTTGCTTCTTCCCGTATTCTTTCCTCTTCTAAGCGTCTATTCTTACCTTTGATTAATCGTGACATAATTTCGTCAGTTAATGGTTCTAGGTATTTTTTTACTCTACACCCACTAATGTAGTTTGGTAACACGTCTCCATCTAAGGTTGCTAAGCTAATGGCTCCACCTGTAGATATACGATTAATGATTAATGGGCCATATCCTCTCTTTTGCAATTTCTTAGCATGTTGTTTCAAAGTGTATACCAAAACTAAATCTCCTTCCTTCAATTGTTTGTCCTTGATATGCACATCAAAATAGGCTTTTTGTCGTCTTTTCGCAGCGTAAATACCCGCTACTGCTTGTAACCTAGTTTCATGAAGCTTTTCTATTTGGTCCAATTGGGCTGATAATTCATGTCCGGTCCACTCATAAGTAGTTGCAACTCTAAGAGTGGGAATCAAGAAATCAATTGGCAAAATAGCATTTTGTCCATATACTAAGTTAAAAGGAGTAGTGCCTATTGCAGTTTTATAGGCTACTCGGAATGCCCATAAAGCATGGTGTAACTGCTTATCCCAATCTGATCTACCGTTGTTAACGATTTTGGTGAGAACAGTACACAAGATTTTATTTGAACTTTCTGCTTGTCCATTTGCTTGTGGGTGATAAGGAGCAGATTTCTTATGAATTACTAAGAATTCATTCAATAAGGCTTCTATCACTTCATTAAC
Source organism: Ceratopteris richardii (assembly GCA_020310875.1). NCBI lineage: Eukaryota > Viridiplantae > Streptophyta > Polypodiopsida > Polypodiales > Pteridaceae > Ceratopteris > Ceratopteris richardii. The sequence continues at coordinate 4,674,910 of CM035438.1, forward strand.
AAAGTGCGTACCTCTATCACTCACAATCTCTATAGGTAGTCCAAATCTAGTGAAGACATTCTCGAAGAGAAACTTGGCTGTAGTTCTTGCGTCATTTTTCGTTGTTGCCTTTGCTTCAACCCATTTGGTCAGGTAATCTGTGGCTACAATTATGTATTCGGCATGTGACCCTTTTGCTGGTGGGCTAATAGGTCCTATAAAGTCTATTCCCCACTTCGTGAAAGCTCTAGCACTCATCATGGGTCTAAGTTGCATCTCATCTCTTCTAATAGGATATTTCGTTCGTTGACAAGTATCACACCGTTGCACATATGTTATGGCGTCTTGATGTAGAGTTGGCCACCACATTCCAGCAAAGAGGATCATCTTTGCTGTTTTGTCTGCAGAGAAGTGTCCTCCTGCAGCTCCTGTATGGGCCATCTCTAAGACAGAGAGATATTCATTTTCATGAATGCACATTCTTAATTGGTTATCTTTCCCGCGTTTAAAGAGTTGTTTTCCTATGATGGCATAATCCTTACTCTGTTCTTCAAGAGCACGCTTCCTTGCTAAAGTAGCTCCGTCAGGGTACTCTCGAGTTTTCAAGAACTTTACTAGAGGCATGCTCCACCTTGGTGCTATTGTGGAATAGCATAATGTAGAGTTCTCATCTGGGGTTTGTTCTTGACAGGTTTGACAGGTTGACACATAGTTATGTGCATCTCGTTGCATGGTTGGCCAATATATGCCAAATCTCTTGAGTGTTTGCCACGTTCCATTTGCATTCAAATGAGTGTTCCATTGGTTTATGTGTGCTTTCTGAAGCCACATTTCTTGTTCCTCTTCTTCCACGCATCTCATCAGCAGTCCGCTTGAATCCTGGTGGTACAAAATTCCCGCAATGATGTGAAGGTTTTTAGTCTTCGAGAGATCTTGCGTTTGGTTTGGCATGATCCCATCTTTAGGTCCATGTGTAAGTATCGGGATCAATTTTTCTGCCCACTGAGGACATACTTCCAGGTTAAAAAGATAAGTATCTGGCAGATCATCAGGTACTCCTATGGGTGGTTCTCCATGGGTCATACGAGATAAGTGGTCTGCTCTTATGTGGGTGTTTCCTTTCTTGACTATTACCTCAAAATCAAATTCCATTAGCAATAAAAACCATCGTACTAGTCGTCCTGTATTACAAGGCTTGTTGACTAGGTACAATAGGGCTTGATGATCAATGAAGAATTTGAATTTGTTTGCCAGTAAGTAATGTTTGAATTTCTTGACTGCGTATACCATCCCTAGGCCTTCTCTCTCTGTAGTAGTATAGTTGCGTTCCGCTTGATTTAACTGTCTACTGGCATAGGCTATCGGGTGGTCTAATTTTCCTGTGTCAGCTGGTTGAGCTAAGATGCAACCAATGGCAAACTTGGAAGCATCAACATGGATGTGAAACGGTTTATTCCAGTTGGGGACTCGAAGGATGGGTGCTGAACTCAATCGATCCTTTAACTCATTAAAGGCTTTTTCACATTCTTCAGTCCAATTGAATAGAGTCAATAATGCATAAAGAGGTCTAGCAATTATGGCGTACATATGTATGAATCTTCGATAGTAACCACAATGTCCCATAAATGCTTGAACTTCTTTAGCAGTTTTAGGTCTTGGTAAATCTAAAATTACTTTAATTTTGTCTTCATCTGTGGAAATTCCATTCTTAGAGACAATATGTCCTAAGATTTTCCCTTGTCGCACCATGAAGACACATTTTTCAGGATTGAGGCATACTCGATATTGTCGACATTTAGCAAAAATCTTTTCTAGTTCAGGGATGTGCTCTGATCGTATAGCCGAATATGTACAAAGATCATCCACGTATACCTCCATGCTTTTTCTCAGAAATTCCTTGAACACATGACACATCAATCTTTGGAAAGTAGCTGGGGCATTCGTTAAACCAAAAGGCATGACTCTAAAGGCGTATACTCCCCATTCAGTTGCAAATGCAGTCTTATGTTGGTCCTCAGGAGCAATGGCTACCTGATTATACCCTGAAAAGCCATCCAGAAAACTATAGACTTCCTTCCCTGCTACCCTTTCCAAGAGATGATCAGTGATTGGTAAGGGATAGCTATCCCTTATGGTTGCGGCGTTTACTTTCTTCAAATTGATGCACACTCTTAACTTTCCATTTTTTTTTGGTACAACCACCAAAGGTGACACCCATTCCGTGTGCTCAATTTCATAGATGAATCCAGCATCTAATAACTTATCTATTTCTTCTTTTATCTTGGCTGATTACACATCATTATAAGTATATGGTCTCTGTTTTGAAGGTTTGGCTTCGGATGTCATGGGGATTCTATGCGCACATATAGATGGATCTACTCCCTTTAAGTCTTTATAAGTCCAAGCAAAGACATCCCGGTATTCTCTTATGAGTCGAATTAACTCTTGTTCTTCTTCTAATGAGACATCCTGTCCTATGAAGGTACATCGTTCTTCTCCTCCTTCCATAGTTACCACTATCTTTTTGGTCTGTTCCTTATTATCATATGCTATTCCAGGTTGTGCTTCTCTTTTAGGCATTTGAATAGCAATTTTCCTCTCTTCCACTTTGTATTTTTTAAAATGAGCTGGTACCTCAAATTGGTCTTGTGGTTTGTTTTCTTCATCTTCTAATTCCCTTTCAACTTCTAATTCCTCTTTTTGTGTGAGTTCCTTATGTTTTTCATTGTCAGTGATATCTATGTTGGTGGTACTAATCCCTAGATCCATGGGTTCAGGTTCCATTTCGATGCTCTCGTAGTCCTCCTTCCAGTCTTTCTCGATCACTTCTCCTTCTTCTGCCTCCTGAAGGACTACCATATACAGACTAACATCATAACCCTCCTCATCAATACATTCGTTCATGGTTACTACTTCTTCGTTTACACAGACATCGAGGGTAGCTAAGATTTCCATCCAACCGTGAGGTTCGAATTCTTCATCCGGAAATACTTGTGGCATATAGGCTAGATATTGTACAGATCTCACTATTCCTTGTTTCTGCTGCCAACTTTTTCTTCTCTCCTCTTCCTTCTTTGCAGCTTGACATATCCACAGATGAGTGTCCTCGTTCATCCAGGATTGATTACTAGAACCTGCACTATGAACCGATTGATCATCTTCCTCTTTATGGATTTGATTCCATTGTAGAGGTGGCACATCTTGATAAGTGTACGTATGTAGGTTTATCCTAGTGGTGGTTCCTGCGTGTTGTAGGTATACTGCATCTTTTCCCCAATCTTGTACGACCTTTAGCTGTCTCATGAAAGGCCTTCCCAAGATCATTTCATAATTGCTTGGCCTTTCGAAGTGACAAATTGCTAAGGTGTGTTCGAATTCCACTCCGCACGTAGTGAAGACTACTCATTCCAACAATCCTAAGGGTCTTTCCGTATGTCCATCTGCCATTTGTATTTTCATGCGTGTTGGTCTTAATGCTGGTTGTCCCCATTTTTCCCAAATTTCTTTGGTAGCAATGCCAACGCCAGCTCCTGAATCTAGAATGGCTTTGGTCGTGTAACCTCTATAGGTGATTGGAAGGCATGTATTTCCTTCATCTCCTTCACTAAAGTCTCCTACCTTATCCACTGGAATTCTTACTGTTTTTACTTCGTCAGCTATCTCTTTCTTTTCCTCCTTGACTTCCCATTGATTGATCAATTTCTCTTTTAAGTGTGGTTTTACCTTTAACAGTTCCTCGAATGTTAGGGTACATGGGATTTTCACCTCTCTAAGACATTGTATGATCTCAGATGTTTGGACTGATGGGTCCATTTCCCGTCTCGTTATTGATGGAATGCGATACAATTCTGAATTGTGCTCGTACTCCCCAGTGTAGTTGGTAGTTCCTTTACACTTTCTTCTTCCTTGTCACTTGCATCCATCGGAAAAATTTCTTCTGAATTTAGTTCAGGTATTGACCCCTCTATTTCATTTTCTGCTTCTAATTCTTCAAAGGGCGGTTCCATTCCTTCTACCTTTTTCCATTTGTCCTCTTGCACTCGTGCCCATAAATCCTTAGTCCAATCTCCTTCTACTTCAGGGACTATGGATCCTTCCTTTCTCTCAATACCAAGTTCATCGTTCTGATGTCTCTTTACTTCAGGCTTTTCCTGAGTGTTTAGGCACTCTTGGAATTCTCCTTCGGAAATTCGGTTATTTGGTAAAGGTGTTGCGGGTTTTTCTAAGGTTTGTTGGGCAACTTCTATCAGTTTTTTGCAGATTTCCAGTCTTTCTTTCTCTAAGTCGCCTCTCGGATATTCTCTCTCATGTTGCTCTATGGTAGGTCCTGCTTTTATTCGTGCCTTATATGCCTGAATCCACATGGCTAATTCTTCAGGTATAGGATCTGCTAGGACTGATCCTACCTCCTCCCTTTTATTCTCATTTTTATTTTCTTCTTCCACTTGGGGTTCCTTCGTTGGTTTCTGTTTACTCTTTTCGTTTTCCTTTTTTTGTAATAACTTTTTTTCTTTTATCCTATCTCTCCGGTTCTTCCATCTCTGGGATCTTTTACTGATGATACTTTTCTCTGGTTCTTCAGAGTCTTCTACTCTGTGTGGGACGGGTATATTCCCCTCTTTGTCACTTTGATTACTCTCGTCCGTGTTATCAGGGTTCTCTCTAGCCTTGGCTCTTGTTATGGCCTTCAAAGGTACGGTGTACTCTTTATCGCTCCCAGATGATTCAATCACTTCTATCACATTAATCTGCACATTAGATGTGACTTTGTTGGGGTTCTTAGGACAATCTCTGAAAAGATGTTCCTTACCGCAATCGCTACAGTAGCCTTCCCAAATTCGTTGTGGTGGTGGTGGGTTTGGTAATGTACATTCTCTAATATAGTGGTCACCTCCACATCTGTAGCATGGTCCTCTGGGTATAGGCTGTCTATTCATTGGTCGAGGTGGCATGGTTGCTCTAGGAGCTGTGTACATTAAGGACACATAGTCCTGCTCATAATTATATGAACTCTCTGGTGTCTCCATGCCATAAGCATATGGTTCATGCAGTTGTCCATATTCCATTATTGAGCTTTCATAACTAGGGTATGCTCGTTGACTAGGGTCATAAAATGAGTCATATGGTTCACTACTAGTCAAAGGTGTGGCTGGCACTATAGCTCTCTCTAGGTTTTCTTCTGGTTGTGCGATTTTGACTGGGACAACGTTCTGAGGGTGGGGCGGTTGTTGTCCTAGTACAGGCTGTGGTTGCGTAAATCCCTGATATGCGTATGGTCGTGGTATGGGTGCCTGCGGCTGATAAGAAGGATACCTAAAAGCTTCACCTCCTTGATCTCTTTGGGGATATCCATATGGTCTCACATAAGGCTGAGTGGGTTTGGTTTGCCTATTGTAAGGGCAATTCTCAGTGCTATGGTTTGTATATCTCTGCTCTATACTGCAATATTGTAGAGGTCCGGGGACAGAGGGTCTAGGATGAGCATAGGCAGGTGGTGGGACTACTCCCCTAGTACACAAATGAGAAGGATGATCTCCTCCGCACTGCATACATCTTCTAAGCATAGGCAGTCTCATAGGATTAGTGGGATAATTCCTCTGTCCTTGAACGTTCAGTTTTTTTGCTACTAAATCTGCTATTTCCTCCACATTGTTTTTAGGGTTTGATGTGCTACTGGCTGACTCTTCGCTTTTCAAACTACCTTGAGGTATTTTCAAGTCTTCTGCAAGGTTGTCTTCTAGGTCTATACATTCCTTCATACACTCTTGCAAAGTTTGAACTCTCTTTACATACACTAATGACCTCAAAGTTCCGTTCAACAATCCTTCCAAGAATAATGATACCATTTTATTCTGTGTCGGTCTCTCTTCCACTGGGCATCTATCCACATACTGCTTGAATCTCCTTGCTGCCAATCTCACTGACTCGGTAGGGACTTGTTTGAAGCTGTGGATTAATGATGAAGAATTATTTTTAATTCCTGATTTGGTAAATTCTTCAATCATTTCTTGATATACTTGCTCCATGTTCTGAAAGGTATTCGGGTCCAATGGCTGAAACCAGGCCAAAGCTGTGTCTGACAAGGTAAGGCCAAAAGACTCATACTGAATCAGAAAGTCATCTACCTGCTCGGCTCTAACTACTTGTTTAAACTCTGCTATGTGGTTGTAAGGTTCACTAGAGCCATCATAATGATTTCTCATGCACTTGGCAACTTGGATCGGCCTTAGCCGTCTTCCTGCTTCAGGTTGTCTAGGCATTAGTGGGAAAATGGGTCTTCCTATTGGTATGCCTGGTCCTCTCACTACCTGTGGTCTGACTGGAGCATGAACTCCATGTCTTGGGTCAACAGCTGGTTGTGGCCGGTAGTTAGGGTTAATGGCAGGCATTGCAAATTGCACATGTGGTCTGACTGGGATCTGGGCTTGTTGTGTTTGTTGTGTTTGTCCCGACTGTTGATATGAATCATTCTGCGATGTTCCAAGTGGATTTCTTGAAGTGGTGGCTTGGTCCCTAGGGGGAAACACTGGGATATTCTAATATTTCAACTCAGCTCTCTCCAATTCTGTTAACGGCCAATATTTTCTCTGATTTTTATCCAAATATGTGATGATGGAGGGGAACCCAGGATCCTGTAACTCATAGATGGTAACTGGATTAGGAGCAGCTTCCCATATCGAGGAATGGGCTCTGAGCAAATGCTCCATCCCATTGATCAAATACACATCTATTAGAGTGTCATCCTGGGGAATCAGGTCTCCTCTCCAAATTTTAGTGATCGTAGATCTCCCTCTAGGAGTAGTTACTTGCTCTTCGTTTCCACCTCCATTTAAGCTCGAAGCATTATTTTCCTCACCATGCTCATTAATGATTTCTGGGTGTTCTCTGACCACATATTGAATATCTTGTTTGTCCATGTACAGTCCTCCTACGTACTTGACTGCTGGTCTAGGTACTATGTAGGCTTCTGATGCTTTCTGTAACCTGGCCACAGATCTGTTTAAGCCATCCAAATAGATAGGGATCTCGTTGGGGTTGGTGTTCACATACTCCAAGGAGGTTCTGTATTCTCCCTCAATGATTGACATCATGCCAATCATGGGTACAGTGTTCTGCATATCCTCTGAAGCCATGGGAATTTCTCCTTCTGACTCACTGGAGGTCTCAGAATAGTGTGAACGGCTACTTGGCTCGGCTACGCTCCCTACAGAAGAAATTACACTTCTTAGGCTTCCTAGGGTTCTTCCGGATCTTAGGTTCATCCACTTAAGAGCTCTGATTAGACTTTGATACCCTTTGGTTTTAAGCACTCTTCACAATAGGTCAAAAATGTCTAGAAGACTTGGGTTGGAAAGAATTGAGTAACAAAGAATTTTGTCTGAACACGATACTTGTCTCCCAAACTCACGATACACGATCTCCAGAATAGACGATACCTGATGTATGTTCAGACGATACACGATCTCTGATAAGTATCGCGATACCGGCTAGACGATACCGATACTTGACAAATATCGCGACACCTACGAAACGATACCGATCGCTTAATGAAACGATACCGATACCTGAAAATAAACGATACACGATATCTGGTCTCAGGCGATACACGATACTCAAAGGGAAACGATACTTGGAAATAGACGATACCCGTTATGTGGGAAGTATCGCGATCTTGCTCTAAACGATCTCTGGGCCAAACGATACTTGGCTGAAAACGATCGACGATACTTGGAATCCCACGATACACGATCTATGTTCTGAAACGATCGACGATATACGATATCTGGCAAATATCGCGATCTCTGAAGATCAGACGATACACGATATTTGAACCAAACGATACTTGGCTGAAAACAATCGACGATACTTCAGCACCACGATACTTGAGCACAACGATACTTGATCTTCTCGCCAACGATCGCTGGCAAAACGATACACGATACTTGTCAGGTATCGCGATCTTTGACCAAACGATACTTCTCAAGTATCGCGACCGGCACGAAACGATACACGATACACGATACTCGATCAACGATCGCTGGAAAAACGATCTCTGACCAAATATCGCGATCGGTATGAAACGATACACGATCGATGGGAAATATCGCGATACTCAACCACAGGAGCAAAACGATACTTGATAAGTATCGCGATACTCGACCGCGGGAGTAAAACGATACTTGACCCTTAGACAAATTTTAACAAATGTTTTTGAAGTTTTGATTTTACCTCCTTGATCACCTAGCTCCTCTCTCTTATCCTCCCTCACTGTATCAAGCAAAACACTCTTCTACCCCCTGTAGCTCTCAGACGATACTTAGCGCAGATCGTTTTGCACAGATGGTGAATTTTTTGAATGATTAAAAGGATCTAGCACTGGAGGGACTCACCTCTGAAGCTCAGACACACTCTTCTAGCACCTTTCCTAGCTCAATGGCACTCCACAGGCTCTGCCACGATATTCAGCTGCCCACGATACTCGACTCTCGCTCTCACGATACTTGTTCAAACAAGTGATTTTTCAAATAACTTTTTTTTTTGGCTTTTATACTTGGAGTTTTCTAGCTTACAAAAAGGAAACTTTTCTGAACAAAACTAAAATCTACTCTAATGACTTGGTCCACACTCAACTCACTCCTACTCTACTCCTTCTACTCACTTCCCTAAACTAACAACTCACTACACACACTCCGAGAATGAGAAGTAGCAAGTGCGGCTGAAAATGACTTACCAAAGAAGAGAAGATTTCCGCTCCTCCACTTACTTCAATGCAAAAAGCTACTTACCATCACACGAATGCCTCGGTTTGATTCGTCACTCCCCGGCAACGGCGCCAAAAAGTGTGTTGACCTAAGTATCAACTTAGGGACTTGCGGAGAAAGAGACTATACCCCAATCCCCTCACAAGTGCATATAGTGGGGATACACGCTTTTAATTATCAATCCAAAGAGTATACAAACCTAGCCGAGTGTATGAAGACATGCAATCATGTAATGATCAATGCAAATGAACTACTCAAAGAATGTAAATGAGGCAAAGACTTATCCAAACAAGCTCCAACTGTTGGTCAAGGCGAAACGATACTTGGTGCAGCAGCCGTCAGTATTTTGGACTTTTCTCCCAGCTCCGAACTCCAAATATAGTGAATAGCATATGCGTTTCGAAGCTCTCGAGAAGACGCATCCAATGGCAATGGTTTCACTCAATTCTGACGCTCCTACTTCAAGTTATGAGCGAAATACTGAGTCGCGGGAATACTTTCCTACACTTCAGCACTTCCTACACTTCGCACACACCTTTCCTACAGCAAAGAAACACTTTCATGGACAGACAACACTCACAAGCACTCTTTCCAAGCAATACACATGCATACAAGCTCACGAAGAAGAAGATAAGGAGGGAAGAAGACACAAATTCGAATTTCTGTGCTCTCTATTCTCACAATGGCAAAAAGTTCTTTACAAAGAGTCACATTTGACTTATATACTAGTGCCCTAAAAAATGGTCCTTTCACACAAGAGACCGGCACTTTATTCACTAAAAGACTAAATTTCTACTATTTTACATGGGTAAGCTTCTAATCTTCTGTGGGGATGCATCTAGAGGACTCCTCTAGTGCCTTTACAACGGAAAATATATTACAAGAATGATTATGGTACAAAAATATGATGTCCAAATCGGAAAAATTTTGGGGCCCGTCTTTTTCTCTGCTTTGTGCGCTCTTTAGCTCTGCAACATTGGCCATGGTGCCATTGTTCGTGGACGTGGGTGTGTGTGCGTTGCTTACACTTTTTGCAACTCCTCTTGGAAGAGCCTCTCACTTCCATGTGAGGCGGTTTGGGTTGGTTACTCCCCCATACTTCAACAACAGGTATAAGGCTAGGTTTGTTGCAAAGGGTTATGTGTAGGAACGAGGCATTGATTTTGATGAGACCTTTGCACCTACTTGTCGAATGACTCCTGTTCATAGCATCTATGCACTTACAGCTCATCATGGTTGGAATGTACATCAGTTGGATATCAAAACAACATTTCTGAATGGCGACTTACATAAAGAAGTGTATGTTTTTCAGCCCCATGGCTTTGTGTAGAAAGGGCATGAGAACGAGGTGTGCACGTTAAAGAAGACATTATATGGCTCAAAGCAAGCACCACATGCTTGGTATGAAAAGATACATGCCTATCTGATTGCACGTGGTTTTGAGAACAGTCCAACTGAAAGTACCTTATATGTTAAGCATTCTAATGATGTACTTCGGATCATTGTGGGTTATGTTGATGACATGCTGCTCACTGGTCCTCATAAGAGGCATATTGCTGATTTTAAGGCTGATTTACATGCCTCATTTGAGATGTCTGATTTGGGGCATTTGCATCACTATTTGGGCATTCAGTTTATGCACATTGATGGTGGAATGGCTTTGTGTCAAATGCAATATACTGACACATTATTGCAGCATTTTGGCCTTGAAGATTGTAAGCCTATTGCCACTCCTATGGAGACAAGTTTACGATTGAGTCTTCAAGATGCTGGAGATGCATTTGATGTTGTTCTCTATCAGCAGGCTGTTGGATGCTTGATTTACTTATGCATTACTCGACTAGATATTCAATTTTTTGTCTCATAGATGAGCAGGTTTATGCATTGCCCAAGTGTCAAGCATTGGAAGGCAATTAAGCGCATCTTTCGCTACTTGAGTAGTACTCGGCTACTTGGGTTGTTTTATCCCAAGGGGGGATCACTACTGCTAGATTTGCATGCTTTTTCTGACTCAGACTAAGCTGGTTGCTATGACACTCGTGTGTCCACTAGTGGCTTTTGCTTCATGCTTGGTAGCTCATGTATATCTTGGTTGAGCAAGAAGCAGCCTACTATGGCCACTTCCATTTGTGAGGCTGAGTATAGGGAAGCTTTCACAGCGATTGTTGAGTGTGTGTGGCTCAGATGCCTTATGGATGATTTGGGTGTTGGTCAGTCTTCTGCCACCACCATCTTCACTGACAATCAGAGTGCATTGCCAGTTGCGAGGAACCCTGTGTTCCATGCTCGCACTAAGAAGATTGAGGTGCATTATCATTATTTTAGGGAGAGGTTCTCTACTGGGGATATCGGCTTGGCATATGTGCCCACGTAGGAGAACATTGCAGACCTTTTCATGAAAGCTTTGCCTAGGGAGAAGTTTGAAGCTTTCCGCAAAGCTTTGGGCTTACTTCCTTTTGTGGAGTGATTTCCACATAGTGTGGCACTTCCTTATACATGAGTGCCAGCTACTTGTTCATCGCATCACTCCCAGGGAGAATTTGTTGATATATTTGGGTAGTGATGTGTGTGAACACTCTAGGATTGTCGGGGCACTTTTTTCCCTCTATAGGAGGTTTTCTTCCCTCGGCTTGTATATATGCCTATTGCCCTAATGGGCTACTTATCTTTGTACATTATCTAGTAATACATTCACTATTTTGTGTTGTGCTCCAAGCTTCTTCTTCTTCCTTGTGCTGTTCGCGTGCTTTCGCAGACATCTAACTCCAAAAGGTCATTAACTAATTCTATTAGCAAACCATACCTTGTAAATAAATTTTCGAATAGAAACTTAGATGAACTTTGTGTTGGAGTTTATTGACCTCCAAAATCTAGCTAGAAGTAGGTGAACCCCCTAGGCAAGTTGATCTTCTCACAAACTTCATCACAAAAAACTAGTCATGCTTGTAGAGCTTAATGTTCTCTACCCACTCAGAATCTTTTAAAACTGTTTTAACCACATATACTAGATATCAAGAGCTTTCCAATGAGCCAAAGAACACTTAATTGGGATAAATACACAAGGATATATGACCTCTGCAAGTTTGAGGTTTAATGGAGACCTTCAACAGGGGTGAACCCGAGAACACACACTACTTACAGAGAGTATTTCTCTTTGATCACAAATTCAATTATTATGAAAATTAACAATATGAACGTAGACACTAAGAGCTTTCAAATGAGCTATCAAACATCTAATTTGGATATATAATGAGGGGGGTACAAGATCTGCAATCTCTGCATACAAAACTATAGGAGCATAGAGCTACACATATGACTCTCTTGGACTTCCCACAAGATCATGACTTCTCTCCTCTTTTTATAGACTAATCTAAAACCTTCCTAGTACATGTAAATTCATGGTAGAAACTTGGGTGGAGGCATTGCATGACTCAAGTGCGCAAATAAACAAAGTATTAATGTACTTTGAGAACTAACCGCATCAACCTTCCACTAGGACACCACTGCAGCTCCCTTGTGACTCGCTAATTTGCCTCACCATGTTCTAGAACTCACGTGGTATTTTGGCTATCTTTTATGAATAATATAAGCCTTCTTGAAGTATTTGAAGACTTCTCAAAGGTATTTACATAATTTGAAACTTGTATCATACATAAAACAAATGTTCGCAACAGTTTGTGTATCATTCTTCTTGATGGCTTTCACTTCTACACATTTGGTTAGATAATCAATGGAAACAATAATATAGTCATCATGTGAACTCTTGGTTGAGGGAGTTAATAGGACCAACAAATTCTATTCCCCACTTGGAGAATGCACGTCCTCCTATCATGGGTCTATTAGTGCATGACAGCCATCAATTAATGTTTTGGACAAAGGTTTGAAGTCAAAAGATGAAGCAAAGATCAATACATGAAGATTGAAGTTAGTGCATAATCACAGAATGAAGGCTTGTATATACATGTACATTAAACATGCTTGTACTTTTGTAATGGTCACAAGTTTGTACAAAATACCTATATATACAAGTAGAAAGTCGGGGCATGTATGAGAGATGATGAATGACAAGTTGTAAGAGTCATTAGACGCTTTAGAAGCAAAGAGAATATCTCTCATCAAATAGATGTAAAGTCTTCCTGAATAGAAGAAAAAGTTGCACCCGATATTTTGCCTAGAGCTCCTTCTATGTTTATCATCTTGTAAAATGCTTTTGTACAAGTCTAATTCTATATTTGAGTGACCTCTGTATAAATTTTCAGATTCTAATTGTGATCAAGCTGAGAGAATTGAAAGTAGGAACATTTACAGTTGGCAGTAGTCAAGGAACCAAAGGAGTTGCAAGACAAGGAAGCCTGCGAAGGGAGTCGAAACGAAGAGAAAGCACAGGCAGACACAGTAGTCAAAGAAGATTTGGCAAGTAGGCCATTTAAATTTCTCAGGCATCAGAGAGTTGGGCACACAAGAAGAAGGAGCAAGTAGGGAGCTCCAGGAAATGTATGTCAAAATGCTAGAAGAAATCCCTACAGAAATAGTGATTTTCATCACTAAAAACCATTGTAAATACCATTTCACATTTTGTAGCTCCATTTTGTGCAAGCCAAGGAGTCCTTGAGCTTGAGGAGCTTTAGGAGTACCTACCTATCAGTTTTCACATTTTTTAGACTCCGTTTGAACCTCCAAATAGGGTAGAGAACCTAATTTTTAACTAGGCCGGACACTAGGTCTGGACAAGGCCAAAACCTAGTCAAAAACTATAAATAGAGCTAGAGAGTCATTTTTGAGGTTAGCTTGTAATTGAATTGAACTTGTATGAGCTTTTTGAAAGTAATCTAAGAACTCCATTGCTTCTCACTCTTTGTTTTGTTGTATGTGCGCGTGTGTGTGTATGTGTGTGCATGTTAGTGTGCTTCTCACTCACGCACTTGTGCCTTCACTTTCTCAAGGTCTTCATACCATCCTCACGTCTTCCCGGATTGACATTAAAGGAGGTGCTACTCATCACTGAGCTACACCAAATTTTGGCGCCGTTGCCGGGGCTCGAGCTTTGAGGACGAGCGTGTGATGGTAAGACGTAGAGTTGACACGTTGGAGTTATAGGTATTTTCTTCACTTCTATCTATTTTCTTTTGTTTTCTCATCACCATCATCATCCTCACCATCTCCCACATCCATCTCCATCATCGCGAAAAATTTCAGTTTTTGGTCATATCATCCCACCCACACCATTTCCCTCATTTCACTTGTGAGAGAGAGCGAGAGAGTGTTTGTGTGCTTGTGATTTTTTGTGTTTTTTGAGATTTTCTGTAGGAATCAGCATCCCCAGCAGCTGCACCAGCTCCAGCAGGTACAAAATCTGACTGTGCAGGTCTCGAGGCGTTGACCTCTATCAATCGCGACCGACAGAAAAAATGCTCTATTTGCTAAACAAAGTGCATAACCATGATCTACAGGCGTAGAGCTTCCCAAAAATGTGTTTAAATTTTTGAAATTCCTCAGATTTCTGTCAATCGCGATTGACAAACCACGACGGAGACCTACCGACGGCTCTATCAATCGCGACCGACACGTCAATCGCAACCGACAGAGTCAACGACTGATTGACCACGACTGAAAGACCATACATGTGACACGCGTCAATCGTGATCGAGCCATCAATCGCGATCGACCAGTCAATCGCGACTGACAGCCCCCGACGGCTCTGTCAATCGCGACCGACACAGTCAACAATTGATTGACCACGACGGACAGACCCTCGCGAAGGACCTGACAATCGCGATCGATCCATCAATCACGACTAACAGAGTCAACAACCCTTTGACCACGACCGACTGAAAATCCGGGCCACGTGTCAATCGTGATTGACCCATCAATCGCAACTGACAGCCACGACGAACCTGTCAATCGCGACCGACACGTCAATCGCGATTGACCTATCAATGGCGACTGACAAAGCTTGCGAATGCGATAGAAGGGCAAATTTGGCCAATATTTTAGGGCAAAAAATGGTGGTCTAATTTTTGGCGAATTGTGGAGAACTTTTAAGGGTTCATCATTGCGTTGTGAAGCCATTCCACCAAGTATTTCGAGAAGTCCTGTTTGCCTGTTAACCTGTTCTAAATCCTGTTTTAGCCCCAAAACTTTGAACGGACATAACTTCCTCATACAGATAATTTGAAGTTGACCATATCCCGGGGTAGGAAAAAACTTGAGGGTCCCTGGGGATTGTTTTCCATAAAGGCAAAAGGCAATTGGGTCTGTGAATTACATGCATGAAAGTGATATGTCTGTCATCTGAATTCAATTCTTGAGCTAACTGTGGACTTTTTCAGGTTCTTTGAGAGCATAGAAGGGTACTCGAAGCAAGAGTAAGTGCGAGCTTGCGAACACGCTTCCTGGGCATACAAGGGCAACCAAGGGAAGAACTTAAGGTTGGAAATTCTCAAGACCCTCTGTCAATTCCTAGCATAGGCTAAGTACGGATAGAGGTTTTGATTAATTAGGAACATGTTAAGAACTACCAAGTCCAAGAACTCTAATCACTCAAGTGCAAGTGCTAGGAGATTACAATTGTGAAACAACTTAAGGAAAAGAAATTAAATCGAGTGACCGCACTCAAAAGTACGATAACAACTCAAGTATTCCTTGCGACGAAGATTAATTGGACAAGAAGTGACACCCTAAGAGCAATTGAAAAAGAACAAGTAACTGATACAAAAGAACTCAGCAACGCAAGTGTACTTGGGAAAATTTGGGATTATTCAATTGGGCTTATGAACCTTAGATCAGGTCGACACCTAGGGAGAGATAGACAAAGTCTTAGATCTTCAGAGGCTAGTGTCAATCATACTGCTAGGTCTTGGGCCCAGCAGTTGAGCCATCATTCGTACTACCCTAGCTCTGAGACGAGCGAGTCTGAGATGTCCCACGGTATGGAGAGACCTACAGGAAGTTCTGGGGTGTCGTATTTACATAGGGTGGAAGGCCCTTACAAGATGCAACTCGAATACCTTAGGACCAACCGATTAGGTGCTAGCATCTATGAGGACGGCCTAGGAAGATCCGTGGTCTAAATTAAAAACCCTGACCAATCCATTGGACTAGAGCGCCCAGCTATCAAGTTTGAAAATGGAGCATACCTGGATAAAGAAGGGACAATATATGTAGTCACCAGTCATCCAGATAGGACACATGAATTCGGGAATGTGATCCCTGAAACGGACTTAGGTGACTTAGAGCAAGGAAACATGGGCGAAGAACCTAGAACCCCCCGAGGCAAATCTATTCTCACTAGGATTATCACACCAGAGTGGATTCCCCAAGATAATAAGAGCATAGATCTACTCCTGAACCGAGAGACTGATGAAGCCTTTTGGAGATATAGACCTAATCAGTCGAGTGAAGTAGGAACAATCATGATATATGAGTTCAAAGATTCTGATACTCCAGGTAGAGTGACCTACTTAGATCACTCTTCAGAAAGGGTCTTTGTGGTTACAGAAAATGATAGGCATGCTTACACTTGGAAAGGTGAATTTATTTTCCCCCAACCAAGATCGAATGTGTCCTTTGGTCACCCAGGAGCTGGAACCTCCCATGCTCATGGAATTCAAAGAGACAGACATAGAGATAGGCCGGAGGTAAGCTTTGCCAACCCAGTGGGAAGAGACAGAACGAGAACGGAAACAAATAGAGTGGAACCTGAAGGACTTAGAGCCCCAAGGAATCAAAGGAATGCTGATGATTTCCCTCTGCCAAGGCCTAGGAAACACACCAGGATTTTGAGACCGACTTAGTTAGTTAAGTCCATGAAGAATCACTTCGATGGCACAGGAGACCCATATGATCATGTGGCCGAATTTAGGCAAGTCTTGAGAGCTGAACAAGTTGAGGACCTATTCACGCAATATAATGCCTTTGGTCTAACCCTGAGGAACACAGCCCTTACGTGGTTTCAACCATTGAATGAGAGACAGTTCAGGATCATAGACCAACTCTTAGAGGCTTTCATCACCGAATTCTCTAAGAGTGGCATAAGGCATAATACTTCCTCATTGATCTACAGCTTCAAGCTGACCCCCCAGGAGACTGTGAGACTTGCAGGAAGAAGACTTAGGCAATATCTTGAGAGATGCCCTATTCCTGAGTTACCCACACCTGCCAAACAAGTGGCTTTATTCTTGGATGGATTGCTAAGTACAAAGTTGCGATCCTATGTGTACTTGAAGGACCCTAGTACTATAGAAGAGTGTGTACGCATGTGCATTGACATTGAGGATAACCTAGGGGAGGAGCTAGAGCTTTCAAAAATCTACAAAGATTCAGATAGTGCCTCTAGCCTCTCTTCCTCGCAATCCACATCAATCGAGGAACTTGCGAAGAAAGTAGCCCAAAAACTAGGTGTCTCTAGCAAACAAATTCCTAGATTTGCCCCAGTAAAAAGGTGCTATACTTGTGGTGGTGACCATATGGCGAACACATGTCCCATCATGTCTCAACCCCAAGTGAATCCTAGCAGCCAATATTGCACCATAGAACGGAGATACACAAATCACACAGCACAAGATTGCCCATACAATAAGCAAGCAGTTAGACAAACCTACCCTCAGCCATACCCTCAACAAGGCAGATACCAGAGTCAATACCCGCCACAACAGTATACTAGGCCTCAGCAAAATTACCAACCTCAACATCAGGCCCAACTGAGACCCCAGCCAGTGCTAGCACAACAACCACCTGCTCCTACTAATGTGATTCCGATAAAGTATGCTGTTGTAGAAGAAAACCTGAATAGGGCCATAGTGCCAGTAACCCCAATGCTATCAGAGAGTGACCCCAGTGACCATAGTTTCGATTCTACGCATGTTGATAGCCCCCAGACCTACTACATGCAGTCTCCTGAACATGTCCTACTAAAGTGAAGAACTAGGTGAACCTAGTTGGGAGCCAGAATACACAAATGTAATGTACACAAACCCTAACTCTAGGCCCCAGTCTAGGCAGGTAAGACCTCCATTCCCTAGAGGACCATGCTACAGATGTCAGGGAGATCACCTCATCTGTGATTGTCCCTTACCCCCACCTACACAACCCCAGTCAGTGATGATTCAAGGCTTTTGCCAAGACTGCGGGAAGGAGCATCTCTTACGGGATTGCCCTAAGAATCCTAATAATATGCCAAAAATAACTCCAATTAACGTTATTGGCTTAGTTGTAGACTCAACAGGAAGCGTCACTTCCACTGCACCAGTACAGGTAGTCACTAGAGCCCAGGCTTTGCAACAGAACCGAGGAATAGGTCAAGAGAAGAGTGCAGAGGTTAGTGAAACTGAGAGCATAACCAAGAAACGATCAAAGGCCTGGAGGGATAGTAAAGAAAGAATGAAAAGACAATGGTCTAAAAAGATGAGCGACTTAGAAGAAAGCGTAAGAGAAACCAAAGCCAAAATTGTCGAACTCACCATCTGTCCACCATCTGTCCACCTACATCAGACCATCCCACCATCCCATTACCATCTAACCCACCATCTGTCCACCTACCTCAGACCATCCCACCACCCCCTAGAGTAGGATCAGTGTTAGCTGACCCCACTCCTGAAGACATAGACATGATGCTTAAGGCATATCAGGCCAGAATCCAAGAAGGGCCAAATGTGACGGTTCATGACAAGTGCTACACTAGAGCTGACCTAGAGATAGAGAGAACCAAGCTGTGTGCGAAAATGGTCGCATTGGCTCAGACCATTTGAAGCTAGTCGCCTTTTCAACTACTCAAGCTCAGCTAAGACACAATTGCACTTGGATGGACTCCTAGAGAAGTTAGAGAGTATAATTGCAAGATCTTCCAAGGAAGAAAAAAATCAAGAAAGAGATGAGGCAAGCAAAAACATAAGCCATCCCCCACAGGAAGCTTATGTGCCCAATTCCACTGAACCAGACACCTCCTCTTCTATGAATAGGTTCACTCCTGAATTCCTACGAGAGATTCAAGAAGACAAATGGGCTAAAGAAAGTGAAGTCCCTCCTCCCATTGAACTTGTGGATGATGCACATGATCAATTCCCACAAGATATTCCCTCTATTTATGGAGAGCAGGAGAGCACCCAGTCTCAAGAGAAATTAGACTTTGAGTCTAATTCTTTACAGGAATTACCCCATTTCACAGGCCCATGGGAAGCCAAGTCTACCTGTATGAGAGCACCCACAGTCATGGTAAGAAACAAAGACTCAGTAATACCTAGGAATACGGAAGTAGTGAAAAACACTAAAGTGCAGTGCAACCTCACTTTAGAAGAGCTCCTCAAAGTTAGGCCAGAGTTATGGAAACATGTAGCCAAACAAGTACCAGAGATAGCAAAACCTCGTTCCCAGGTAGGTTCTCAAAGGACACTGCTAGAAATTCCTCTAGACAAGATAGGAGATATGAGTGAAGGTGAAGAAGGAAACACCTATCTTCCCATTACCCATCACGGGTATACAACCAAGGCAATTCTGGACTCAGGTGCAGGAGTTGCTATTGCTACCACTTCCCTATGGAAGCGGTGGGGCAAGCTAGCACTCAGGCCCACGAGGATGAAATTGCAAATGGCCGATGGCCATATAGAAAGACCTTTAGGATTGCTGGAAGGAATAACTCTCACTACATGTGGTGTAGAGTTTGAGCACACGTTTGCTATCTGTGACTTCAGCAAAAATCATGCCTATGAGATGATTTTGGGAAGACCATTTATGCGACAGTTGCAAGTGGTACAGGAGTGGGGAACCAACTCCTTGTATTTGCAACACTTAGGTGTTACAACCAAAGTCAATCTCAAAGATTACTCTCATAGAGATGTCCCTCCTATCCAATGGAATCCCATTCATAGAGCTAAAGAGGATACAGAGTCGGTGCACTCCATAGGATCAGGATCCTCATGGATGCATGAAGACACCCACTTATGGATGTGCAAAGTAGCAGTAGAAGAAGAGAAGAGAGAAGAAGCCAGAGAGATAGGTGCAAAAGAAACACATAGATCAATTCAAGACCCAGTTTATGCACCTGTAGTATTTCCTGATGAAGAATTTGAACCCCATGGCTGGGCGGAAATTTTAGCAACCATGGATGTAGCCATCAATGAAGAACAATGGACACCCCACTGTGATGAGGATGGCTATGACATTTCAGTCTTCTCCATAGAGCCGATCATGGGAGAAGCAGTGTTAGAAGAGTGCGAACCTAGCCCTGATGCATTCGAGGATGCAAGTGACTCCGATCTAGAGTCAATCATTATGGACCCACCTTTTGCATCAGATGAAGAATACTTCTATGAAGTAGAATTTCAACCCCAGAGGCACGGAGAGCTTACAAATGATGTAAGGCTAGCTACACATGTGACCCCGAAGGAAGGAGGAAAGAAAAGAAAGAAGAGAGAAGTCACACCAGAAGAGGAAGAATCTTTGTTTGAAGTCCCTGAAAACTTTAAAAAGTATGAGATAGACGACAGGAGAGTCATGATAAGAATGCCTAAGCGAGAGGCACAATCAGGAGAGGCCTATGATAACAAAGAAACCACCAAGAAAATAGTGGTAGCCCTAGAAGAAGGAGAGGAGAGATGTACTTATATAGGACATGACCTAACAGAGGAAGAAGATCATGCATTAATAGCCTTGCTAAGAGAATACAGAGATGTATTTGCTTGGAGTTACAAGGATTTGAAAGGAGTAGACCCAAACATATGCTCACACACTATCCCCATGACCTCAGATGCCAAACCCTCCAAGCAAAAGCCATATACATATAATGATAATTATGCTGCCAAGATCAAAGAGGAGATAGATAGACTGGTTGAAGCTGGATTCATCTATGAAATTGAGCACACTGAATGGGTGTCCCCCATTGTAGTGGTGCCCAAGAAAAATGGAAAGATGTGTGTATGCATTAACTTGAAGAAGGTCAATGCAGCCACAATTCGAGATAACTATCCGCTTCCTATCACAGAACATCTCTTAGAAAGAGTAGCAGGCAAGGAAGTGTACAGCTTCCTTGATGGATTTTTGGGCTACAATCAAGTAGCCATAGCTCCAGAAGATCAGTATAAGACAGCTTTTGCCACAGAGTGGGGCATATTTGCTTTTCGTGTAATGCCATTTGGGCTGACCAATGCCCCTGCAACTTTCCAAAGATTGATGTGTCACGTGTTTAAAGAATTCCTGAGGAAGAATTTAGAGGTCTATGTTGATGATCTCTGTGCTCATTCCAACATTAGGCAGACACATATACCAAAACTCAGGCAAATCTTTGACAAATGTAGAGAATATCAAGTCTGCCTAAACCCAGAAAAGTGTGTTTTTATGGTCAGGCAAGGCAAGATTCTAGGACACATAGTGTCAAAGAATGGCATATCCACCAATGAAGAGAAAGTAAGAGCCATAGCCGAGTTACCTAGGCCAAAGAATGTCAAGGAAGTACAAGCTTTCATGGGGCATTGTGGTTACTACCGCCGGTTTATACCCATGTACGCCATCATAGCAAAGCCTCTGTATGGACTTTTGAATAACTTTGAGTGGAGTGATGAATGTGAGAATTCCTTCCAGGAGCTTAAACGAAGATTATGTTCAGCACCAATCTTGACTACACCAGATTGGAACAAGCCATTCCATGTTCATGTGGATGCCTCTAATTATGCTATTGGATGTGTACTTGCACAACCTACGGGTGAAGGTAATATGGATCTCCCTATTGCCTATGCCAGTAGACAATTGAATGCTGTTGAACGGAACTATACAACCATCGAACGAGAAGGATTAGGCATGGTATATGCAGTTAAAAAGTTTAGATATTACTTGCTTGCAAATAAATTTTTTACTGATCACCAAGCTCTACTGTACCTGGTAAACAAGTCGTGTAATACAGGCAGATTAGTAAGATGGTTTCTCTTACTATTTGAATATGATTTCGAGGTTGTGGTAAGGAAAGGGAAGACTCACTTGAGAGCAGATCATCTCTCTAGGCTCACATCGGGAGAAGCCCCACAAGGAGTATCAGATGACCTTCCTGATGCTTACTTGTTTAATTTGGAAGTTGTACCTCAGTGGGCTAAGCCATTAGTGCCAGTATTGACATACGGGCCTAACCACCCAGTCATAAACACTCAAGGTAGAGAGGTAGTAAGAGCCCAAAAGTACCACATCATGGCTGGAAGCATGTACAAACAGACAGACCAAGGGATATTGGCTTGTTGTGTGGAAGAGGATGAGTACGCTAAATGGTTGCAATTAGCACATGTAGGTGCATTAGAGCAACACTACTCAAAACAACGAACCCTACAGACACTAAGGAGACTCAGAGTGCATTGGCCTACTATGGAAGCTGATGTACATAAGATGTGTAAAGAATGCCCAATCTGTTGCACTAAACCACCTGTGGAACATGCCACTCTTTATCAAGTGTCCGTAGTGCCAGAATGGAGTGAACCCCTAGTATCCTTCCTGAGGACGAAAACATTCCCTCAAGATATGACACTGGCCAGACGAAAAAGTCTAGAACAAGAAGCCCTAGATTACTCACTCATTGGTGATAATCTATACAAGCGTGGTAAAGATGGTTACCTGAGACTATGTGTCCATGAGAGTGAATATCTCAAGATCTTGGAAACAGCACACCAAGGTGTAGCAAGAGGACACTTTGGACCAGATCGGGTGATCAAGGCAATACTATTTGCGGGCTTCTGGTGGCCGACCCTTCACATGGACGCACATACCTATGTGAAACGGTGTGATGTTTGTCAGAGAACTCAGTACCCTATACGCAAAGATGAGATGCCACTAAAACCTATGATGGGTGGACGTGCATTCTCTAAGTGGGGAATAGACTTTGTAGGCCCTATTAATCCCCCAGCCAAGGGTTCACATGCTGAATACATCATTGTTGCCACAGACTATCTGACAAAATGGGTTGAGGTAAAAGCTACGACAAAGAACGATGCTCAAACAACTGCTAAGTTCCTATTTGAGAATGTGTTCACAAGATACGGGCTACCTATAGAGCTAGTAAGTGATAGAGGCACTCACTTCTTAAATGAAGTTATTGAAAATCTGCTCCAAGAGTTCTTGGTAGTACATAAGAAGTCTGCCCCTTATCACCCACAAGCTAATGGCCAGGCCGAAAGCACCAACAAGATTCTATGCAATGTGCTTACCAAATTGGTAAATAATAAATGCTCTGATTGGGACAAACAGCTACACCATGTTGTTTGGGCATACCAAGTGGCCTATTAAAACGGTACTCCAAGCCACACCCTTTCAGATGGTATTTGGCCAAAATGCGGTGCTACCTTTGGATTTCTTGATTCCCATACTGAGAGTAGCACAGGAGCATGAGTGGACGGGCCATGAACTCTCTTCGAGAATTTTTTACCTTGAATGACTAGGTGAAACCAGACTAAGAGCTGCAGCAGGAATATATGCAGCTGTAGCTCAGTGATGAGTAGCACCTCCTTTAATGTCAATCCGGGAAGACGTGAGGATGGTATGAAGACCTCGAGCAAGTGGAGGCACAAGTGCGTGAGTGAGAAGCACACAAACATGCACACACATACACACACACGCGCACACACAGTAAGACAAAGAGTGAGAAGCAATGGAGTTCTTAGATTACTTTCAAAAAGCTCTTACAAGTTCGTTCCAATTACAATCCAAAACCCCCAAAAATGAGCTCTCTAGCTCCTTTTATAGTTTGTGACTAGCTTTGGCCCTGTCCAGACCTAGTGTCCGGCCTAGTTAAAAATTAGGTTCCAGGGCTTATTTGAGGGCTCAAATGAGATCTAAAAAATACGAAAATTGGTAAGCAACTACTTCTAAGGCTCCTCAAGCTTGAGGACTCCTCGGCTTGCACAAAATGGAGCCACAAAAAGGTGAACATGGTATTTACAGGGGTTGTTAGTGATGAGAATCACTTTTAATTGGTGTAAGGGTTTTGAAAAATTAAAGGTTGCCTTAGTGCTAGATCTGCGTGAATGCTCGTACTTGCTTCTTCATGAAGGAAATTATTGGCCTACTTGCCAGATCTTCTTTGACTGCCATGTCTGCTTGTGTTGTCCCTTCACTCTGACTCTCTTCGTCTTGTGGCTCCTTCGGTTCCCTGACTGCTGCCAACACCCCCCCACTCTCACGTCTGTCGCCCCTGACAGACCCTTGTCTAGAGGATTTTTGAACATAGTATTGGACGACATCGGAGGCTAGGTGGTGTTCTTCTAGTCGTAAGCCGCGTGCTAGAACTGTGAGCAAATCATCCTAATTCACAGGTCCGGGGACATCTGGATGAGGCACCCTCAATTGTTCTGAGTGAATAGTTCTCTCCACAGCAAATAATTGGAGGAGATGTGATGGTCTGGGTATAAAGATTTCGGAGTGATATTCCCAGAATCCTGTGATGAACATCTCCTCAAATGTCTGTTTAAAGCAGGCTGGGAGGTACTTGATTCTGGCGTGCCAAGCATATATTACTTCAATTGATGGGTTGGTACTCATATCGTACACTAGATCCTGGTTTCCTGTCACAAAGCCTGCTCCTGAGAAGTGGGGGTCCTTAATATTCTTAAACGTCCTGAAAGTGATCAGCATTAATTCAAATATTTTCATACACATCTGGGCCATCACATCGGGATTATTGCGTAGCCGAATACTCCAGTGACGGATTGTAGAAATCATGTAGTTCACCGTGGGGGGTCCTCGTGGAGGTGCTAGATAAACGTAATTTAACCATTTTGCGCAAGCTTTGATGTCTCTGACGGCAATAGTGAATTCAGGCCAGGTGCGTCGTCGAAGAACTGAAATTTAACAAGGATTATATTTAATAAACAACGACATATTATTCCAGGTTCGGACCATTTCAGGATATGTTTCCAAAAGCCTGATTCTCCAGGTGGGTTGATGGATGGACCCACGCTTAGCACTTTCCGGTATATCATCTGGACCAAATTGTGTAGCAAATGTGGGAGGCTTGCCGCATCGTCGTTGAATCTCGGCGTTGTAATCGGCTAAAAGTATGTAGTATGGCACATATTGGTCATTATTGGTGCCGATCCATCTATGATGAGACATGCTTCGGAAATATTATGACTTTATGACAGTTTCTTCTAGGTTTGCTAGTGATTGGATCTGAATGGCCACCCGTTCTTCGTGGGTGTTTGCTGTCCTTTCCAGTGTCTGAAGCCACTCGGGTGCTTCCACTTCCAAGGTGTCTAGTCCCTCTGAGGTTCGTTGCCCTCCTGGCATTGGCATAGGAACATACGGTTCTTCGTACGAATCATCTATCTCAATAGGGACCAACTCTTCTCGCTCTTGTTCTACTACTGGGGAGGGCTGCCTCTCGTATGTCAGTAACCTCTTTTGTAATTCTGTCACCTGCTCAGTTAAGGCCTTTACTTCGTCTGAGGTAGAGGTTGATGGGACACTCTTCGGTTGTTCTTCCTGTTCCTTAAGTCTGCTCTGTAGTGTGTCACGTTCTCTTTCCAAGTCATCATGGGCTTCCAGAAGATCGGCATAGCTTTCCAAAATGGTTTTCATCGTCTCCGTGGGAACTTCTTTGAACTGCTCTGGATCTATCTCGTGGGGAGAGCCTTCCATTGCCGCTTCCAGATTCTCTTCATTTTGTTTCTACAGTCTCTTTTTCTCTTCAAGTGCTGTGGCCATATGTTTCCTGAGTAGCGCCAAGTTACGTCTGACTCGTAGGTTATCAGCCTGGTATACTTCGAGCAAAGCTTCTAGTTGTTTGACGCCTGATTCAGTCGATGGTTGGGGTGCCTCCAATAGTGTTTGGTGAGCCTGCTCAAGCGTTGTATAACGTTGATTCACATCTGCATTTTCCTCTTCCAGCATTTTAAATTGCCTTTGTAAGTTCTGGTGATTTGTTGTCAGTTGTTGATACCGGCCGTCTAGAGCTCTGTACTCATTTTGAAGCTGATATACACATTGATTTAATGCTAGAAATATACTATTTACATTAAATGATGCAAGGAGGGGTGAAGATGCATGGGGAATTGGGGGGCGGGAAAGGGAGTTGTGAATGATGTGGATGCAAGTGGAGATGTGGGTGGAGGGGGTATGGGAGATGGAGGTGGCATGGGGGGAGGGAGCGGTGCAGTGGCAGGAGATGTTTCCATAGTGTCAAATGTTTGAGTGACCGTGTAGATGGGGATCGTGGGTGGGGTGGATGGGATGTTAGTGAAGAGAGTGGTGAAAGTGGGCATGGTGACTCCCCCGAATTGGATTCCCGGAGAGAGTGGAATTCCCATGACGATTGTGGTGGTAGTGGACGTGGTGGTGCTAGTGTCATGTGGTGGAGTGAGTTGTGTAGTGAGAGGTGGGGAGGGTGGTGACAGTGGTGCTTCCTGATGTTCGTCTGCTTGCGTTGTCTCTCCTGGTGCTGATACATTGATATGAATTTGTTTCCCGGACCTCATGGGACGGGCGGGAACTCTTTTCTCAAATCAGTGAATGTAGGCCATTGCCTCATGAATGGCCTCATCTAATCCTACTGCATCGGCGTGTAGGTTTATGGACTCGATGAACATATCATCCACACCTTCCTCTGCCAGCAATTGGTTCATGAGTTTCTTGCCTGCTTCAAGTGACATTTTATGCTGTTCTTGAACTAGCTGCATGGTTCGATATAGTCTTTTTATTTGTGCCGAATACGCAGGGGCACTTGCTAACTCTGAAAGTTCATCATACTCTTGTTCTTCGTAGGCTTCTTCCTCTTGTTCGGTCTCTTGTTCATCTACGTCGACTTCTACCACTTGTGGTCGGGTGGGGGCTGATGTTGTTGTATGGGGTTGTGGTTCCTGAGCTCGCTCTGTTTCCGTCTCGAGATTAGAGTCGTAGATTAGTCTAGCCACTTCTTCATCAGTGAGATCATTGAGAGTAAAGCCCTGTGGAAATTCCAAATCTGATGGGACGGGTGGAAACACCAGATTGGATCCCTCTGTACTTGGTCTTGGTATGTCGAATGGTGAATGGCCTAATGCGTCGTGTCTGGGGAGGGGTAATTTCTGGTGTAGTGGTGGCTCCCCTTGGTTGAGCGCAGGGTAATTGGACTCCCCCTCTCATCTTCTTTGATGGGGGACCTGCCGCTGATAGCCTTCTCTGGAATTCCTGGGTCCGGGGCCATACGAGTGCCCGCTGAATAGGCACGTCATAGGCAAGACATCGGTAGATTATCTTGGTTAGAGCACAACATCCGTGAAGCACATTTTTCTGCTTCTTGTTCCACCGTTGATGGGCTAGGTGAATCTGATCTATGATCCAATGTGGTACGTTGATGGGGAGGCTTTCTGTCTCTGCCAGATACAAGCTAAACCATATTTTCTTTGGGGGCATGGTGAATCTTTCTTGGGCGGGGAAAGCAAAATGCTGCATGACGGTCCGTAGGTGCAGAGCGATGGTCGGTGGCATTGCTACCATATCCTTCAGCTTATTGAGATCTTTATGTTTCATCCTGCCTGGAACCATTGTTTCCTTTTCAGTAGGGATGTGCATACCATACATGCCCAATGCTTCTCGTACCAGATTGAGGGTCAGCTTGAATCTTTTAAGTTCATGGCCCGGCAACAGTGAGGGTAACACAAAGGTGTTGTCGCCTCCCTTGGCCCTGCTCGGAGTGATAGTACTAATAAGATAAGAACAACGCAAGAAATCCGGCTTTGGTAAGTGGGCCCTGAAATTACTGTCCAAGCCAGCTTTGGTCCATACTGAACACATGACTTCGGCATTCTGATAGCTCTCAAATTCACGCGTGAAAAAATGGTAGCGTCCCCATTTACCATTAAACTCCAATTCAGCTTCCCAAAAACAGGTTCCATCACCCAATGGTCCAGCAACATCACTGAACCAATGAGCGTGTTTGCCCACTTGAGAGGTGTGCCCCTGGGGAGGATCCTGAATTGGGAGCACATGCACAGCTTGAAGTTCTTGCGGTCTTTCGGTGAGATGTGGTTCAAGGAGGAGTGTTTCTATATCCACAATCTGTGCACTGGATCCGGCGTGAGAACTGGAACCTCCGGCTTCTGCCATGGCCCTGCTTGCTTTTTGGTTCTGGGAGAATATAGAACCATGTGTTAACATCGTAATGGACAGAATAAACCCGTTGTTGTCCCCATTACAACATTAACATGAGGTAGGTTATGAGTCAGTGGTTAGTAAGTGCACGATGACAGTGTGTTTAGTTAATGCTTGGATGATCCTAGGAGCTAGATGGAAAGATGCACTGTCAGACTACTGCGGTTAGTAAGTGGAAACGAATTCACAGATTGGGGTCGGGGGGTTTATTACAAGACTTAGGTTGCCAAACACCATGAATGGCTTTTGGTCTTGGTTTTGTGGAGATTCGGGGGGGTTGCATGAGTAATTCTACTGGGAGAGGCTGTGTCATCGGGACCCATTTATGAGTGAGTCTGTGCGTGCTTTTAGGCGGCAGTGTGTTCGAGCGTATCAGACAAGAGTGGGTGGCGGCTGCTTGAGCAAGTGATCTATGTCGTGTATGATGTGAATTGTGTGGGAATAGTTGAGCCCGCAAGCAAGCCTTAGGCACCCAAATTTGTCTTGATTGTGGGTCAGCCTTCATCGACTTCTTGGGTACCCAAATAGATTTTATTTTCTCCACAGAGGTTTTAGGATTCCTCTTATTAGCATCAAGTCGTTGATTACTAATAGGAGGTTGAGACCGTTGTTGCAGCTTAGTTACGGCCGACAGCTCGTCTTTCCGCACCCACATTTGTTTCATCGGCTGAGTTGTTCTGCTTCGCGCGTTCTTTTGGTCTCTCGCCTGGAGAGTCTTCAGTGATTGATCTGCCCTTAGTTGCTGCCTCCTTCTGGCCTTTGGAAAAGAAGGGAGCTCCATTGCGGTTCTGAATCCTTTTTTGAGATCTTCATTCTTCTGCATCACATAGCCTTGGACAAGAACAGCATGGTCAACTTTATGTGTACCCCTGGAGAGACCAGGAGTCCGTGTCTTTTCTAGTTCCTTGAGTGCTCCATTATTTAACTCAATTGTAATTCTAATCTGATTCACCCATACCTGAAGAAGTCCACTTCTTAGGTTTAAGTTGACTGCTTGGTCATAGATCCAGTCTTGACCCAAGACAAGGGGTTCCGTGAGGTCCTCATCTTGACATACTAGTACTTTAACTGTCATTGCCTCATCATGAATATAGAGGGGAAGTTCCACCTTGCCCATGCAAGGGGTTTCCACGCCTCCCAATCCTATTAGATATGCTTCCACAGGATTGACAGTTAATTGCAACTCTTGACAGTAAGACAATTTAACAGCACTAGTGGCTGCACCTGAGTCAATCAAGGCTCTGACAATCCTTGCATTCTTTCCTTGTCCTATGTCCAAGGTTATGAAAGGACGTCGATCAGTTATCCTATGTGAGCTAACACCTGAAACTTCACACATAGCCACGTCATATCCTTGATCTGCATATGCATCTTGCCTAGGGTGCTCTCTACCTTATCTTCTTAATTTCATTTTCCGTATGCGCTCTAGGGCTTCTGCTTGAGCTTCTTCTCGAATTCGCTTTTCTTCCTCTTTGCGTTTCTTAGCAGTATTGAGTCGACTTAGCATTTCCTCTGTGAGAGGTTCCTAATACAACTTGACTCTGCATCCGCTAATATAGTTTGGGAGAACATCACCCTCTAAAGTGGCTAGTTGTACTGCTCCACTCCTGGAGATCCTATTGATGATCATAGGTCCGTAGCCTCTCTTTTCTAGCTTCCTTGCATGTTGTTTCAATGTGTAGACTAAAACTAAGTCTCCTGCTTTCAAACCCTTATCCTTCACATGGGCATCAAAGTATGCCTTCTGTCTCTTCTTAGCTGCATATATCCCTGCAGCTGCCCTCAGTCTTGTTTCTCCTAATCGTTCTAGGTCAAAAAGTCTAGAGGACAGTTCATGACCCGTCCATTCGTGCTCTTGTGCTACTTTCAATGTAGGTATCAAGAAGTCCAAGGGTAGCACCGCGTTTTGGCCAAATACCATCTGAAAGGGGGTGGCTTGGAGTACCGTTTTGTAGGCAACTCGATATGCCCAAACAGCATGGTGTAGCTGTTTGTCCCAATCAGAGTGTTTATTGTTCACTAATTTCGTCAGTACATTGCATAAGATCTTGTTGGTGCTCTCCGCCTGGCCATTTGCTTGAGGGTGATAGGGGGCAGACTTCTTATGTATTACCAAGAATCCTTGGAGCAGATTTTCAATCACTTCATTCAAGAAGTGAGTGCCTCTATCACTAACTAGCTCTATAGGTAGCCCGTATCTTGTGAATACATTCTCAAACAAGAATTTAGCAGTGGTTTGAGCATCGTTTTTCGTTGTGGCTTTTACCTCTACCCACTTAGTTAGATAGTCTGTCGCAACAATGATATATTCTGCATGGGAACCCTTAGCTGGGGGATTAATAGGACCTACGAAGTCTATTCCCCACTTAGAGAATGCACGTCCACCCATCATAGGTTTCAGTGGCATCTCATCTTTACATATAGGATACTGAGTTCTCTGACAGACATCACATCGTTTCACATAGGTATGTGCATCCATGTGAAGGGTTGGCCACCAAAAGCCCGCAAATAGTATTGCCTTGATCACTCGATCTGGTCCAAAGTGTCCTCCTGCTACACCTTGGTGAGCAGTTTCCAAGATCTTAAGATATTCACTCTCATGGACACATAGTCTCAGGTAACCGTCTTTACCACGTTTGTATAGATTATCACCAATAAGTGAGTAATCCTGGGCTTCTTGTTCCAAACTCCTTTTCCTAGCCAGAGTCATGTCTGGAGGGAATGTTTTCGTCCTTAGAAAGGATACTAGTGGTTCACTCCAATCCGGCACCATGGACACTTGATAAAGAGTGGCGTGTTCCACAGGTGGTTTAGTGCAACAGATTGGGCATTCCTTGCACAACTTTTGGACATCAGCTTCCATAGTTGGCCAATGCACTCCGAGTCTCCTTAGTGTCTGTAGGGTTCGTTGTTTTGAGTAGTGTTGCTCTAATGCACCTACATGTGCTAATTGCAACCATTTAGCGTACTCATCCTCTTCTACACAACAGGCCAAGATTCCTTGATCTGTGTGCTTGTACATGCTTCCTGCCATGATGTGGTACTTTTGGGCTTTCACAACCTCTCTATTCTGTGTGTTTACTACTGGATGGTTAGGCCCGTATGTCAATACTGGCACCAATGGCTTAGCCCATTGCGGTACCACTTCCAAATTAAACAAGTAAGCATCAGGAAGGTCATCTGATACTCCTTGTGGGGCTTCTCCCGATGTGAGCCTAGAGAGATGATCTGCTCTCAAATGAGTCCTCCCTTTTCTTACCACTACCTCAAAGTCGTATTCCATTAGCAAGAGAAATCATCTTACTAATCTTCCTGTATTGCATGGCTTGTTTACGAGGTATAGCAATGCCTGATGATCAGTAAAAAATTTAAACTTGTTTGCGAGCAAATAGTGTCTAAATTTCTTAACTGCATATATCATGCCTAAGCCTTCTCTCTCAGTAGTGGTGTAATTTCGTTCAGCTGCATTCAATTGACTACTAGCGTAGGCAATTGGAAGATCCATATTACCTTCACCAGTAGGTTGAGCCAGCACACACCCAATAGCATAATTGGATGCATCCACATGAACATGGAAAGGCTTATTCCAATCCGGTGTGGTTAAGATTGGTGCTGAACACAATCTTCGTTTAAGCTCCTGGAAGGAATTCTCACATTCATCAGTCCACTCAAAGTTAGTCAGCAGGCCGTACATGGGCTTTGCAATGACAGCATACATGTGTATAAATCGTCGGTAATAACCACAATGCCCCATGAAAGCTTGTACTTCCTTGACATTCCTTGGCCTAGGTAGCTCTGCGATGGCTCTCACTTTCTCTTCGTCAGTGGATATGCCGTTCTTAGACACTATGTGTCCTAGAATCTTGCCTTGCCTGACCATAAAAACGCACTTTTCTGGGTTCAGGCAGACTTGATATTCTCTACATTTGTCAAAGATTTGTCTGAGTTCAAGAATATGAGTTTGTCTAATGTTGGAATGAGCACAAAGATCATCAACATAGACCTCTAAATTCTTCCTCAAGAACTCCTTAAATACATGGCACATTAGTCTCTGGAAGGTAGCTGGTGCATTGGTAAGCCCAAATGGCATCACACGAAAGGCAAATATACCCCACTCTGTAGCAAAAGCTGTCTTATGCTGATCTTCTGGGGCTATGGCTACTTGATTGTAGCCCGAAAATCCATCAAGGAAGTTGTACACTTCCTTGCCTACTACTCTTTCTAAGAGATGTTCTGTGATGGAAGCGGATAGTTATCTCAGATTGTGGCTGCATTGACCTTCTTCAAGTTAATGCATACGCGCAGCTTTCCATTTTTCTTGGGCACCACTACGATGGGGGATACCCACTCAGTGTGCTCAATTTCATAGATAAATCCAGCTTCAACCAGTCTGTCTATCTCCTCTTTGATCTTGGCAGCGTAATTATCGTTATATGTATAGGGCTTTTGCTTAGAGGGTTTAGCATCTGAGGTCATGGGGATAGTGTGTGAGCATATGTCAGGGTCAACACCTTTCAAATCCTTGTAACTCCAAGCGAATATATCTCTGTATTCTCTTAGCAAGGCTATTAACGCATGCTCTTCTTCCTCTGTTAGGTCATGGCCTATGTACGTGCATCTCTCCTCTCCTTCTTCTAGGGCCACTACTATTTTCTTGGTGGTTTCTTTGTTATCGTAGGCCTCTCCTGATTGTGCCTCTCGTTTAGGCATTCTTATCATGACTCTCCTGTCGTCTATCTCATACTTCTTAAAATTTTTTGGGACCTCAAACAAAGATTCTTCCTCTTCTGGTGGGACTTCTTTCTTCTTTCGTTTCTTTCCTTCTTCCTTCGGGGTCACATGTGTGGCTAATCTTACATCATTTGTAAGCTCTCCATGCCTCTGGGGTTGAAATTCTACTTCATGGAAGTATTCTTCGTCGGATGCAAATGGTGGGTCCATAATGATTGACTCTAGATCGGAGTCACTTGCATCCTCAAATGCATCATGGCTAGGTTCGCATTCTTCTAGAACTGCCTCTCCCATGATTGGCTCTATGGAGAAGACTGAAATGTCATAGCCATCCTCATCACAGTGGGGTGTCCATTGTTCTTCATTGATGGCTACATCCATTGTTGCTAGGATTTCTGCCCAGCCATGGGGTTCAAATTCCTCGTCTGGAAAAACTACAGGTGCATAGGCTGGGTCTTGGATTGATCTATGGGTTTCTTTTGCACCTATCTCCCTGGCGTTTTCTCTCTTCTCTTCTTCTACTGCTACCTTACACATCCATAAGTGAGTGTCTTCGTGCATCCATGATGATCCGGATTCTATGGAATGCACAGACTCAGTCTCATCTTTGGCTCTATGGATGGGATTCCATTGAATAGGTGGTACATCTCTGTGAGAGTAATCCTTAAGATTGACTTTGGTCGTAACACCTAAGTGCTGTAGGTACAAAGAATTGGTTCCCCAGTCCTGTACCACTTGCAACTGCCGCATAAATGGTCTTCCCAAAATCATCTCATAGGCATGATTTTTGCTGAAGTCACATATAGCAAATGTATGCTCAAACTCGACACCACAAGTGGTGAGAGTTATTCCTTCTAGCAATCCTAAGGGTCTCTCAATATGACCATCGGCCATCTGTAATTTCATTCTCGTTGGCCTGAGTGTTGGCTTGCCCCAACGCTTCCATAGGGAAGTGGTGGCAATTGCAACTCTTGCGCCTGAGTCCAAAATTGCCTTGGTGGTGTACTCCTAGTAGGTAATGGGAAGATAGGTGTTCCCTTCTTCACCTTCACACATATCTCCTATCTTATCCAAGGGTATCTCTGGCACTGTCCTATGTGATCCTACCTGGGAACGAGGTTTTGCTATCTCTGGTACTTGTTTGGCGACATGTTTCCATAATTCAGGTCTAACCTTGAGTAGCTCTTCTAACTTGAGATTGCACTGCACTTTAGTGTTTTTCACTACCTCTGTGTTCCTAGGTAAGACAGAATCTTCGTTTCTTACCATGACTGTGGGTGCTCTCATACAGGTGGACTTTGCTTCCCATGGGCCTGTGAAATGGGGTAGTTCTTGTAAAGAATTAGACTCGAAGTCTAATATTTCTTGGGATTGGGTGCTCTCCTACTCTCCATAAATGGATGGGATGTCTTGTGGGAATTGGTCATGTGCCTCATCCACAAGTTCAATGGGAGGAGGGACTTCACTTTCTTTAGCCCATTTGTCTTCTTGAATCTCGCGTAGGAATTCTGGTGTGAACCGATTCATAGAAGATGATGTGTCTGGCTCTGTAGAGTTAGGCACATAGGCTTCAGGCACATAGGCTTTCTGGGTAGGAAGACCTGCTCTTTCACTAGCCTTGTCATGGTGTTGAGGGGCGAGTTCCTTTTGTGATTGTGCCATTAGATTCTCTATTCTTCCTAGGGAAGGGGGGTTGTCTGGTTCAGTGGAATTGGGCACATAAACTTCCGATGGGGGATGGATCATGTTTTTGCTTGCTTTATCTCTCTCTTGATTTTTTTCTTCCTTGGCCGATCTTGCAATGATGCCCTCTAACTTCTCTAGATTCTGAAGTCCATCCAAGTGTAGTTGCGTCTTGGCTGAGCCCGAGTAATTGAAAAGGCGACTGGCTTCAAACATAGTCTGAGCCAATGCGACCATTTTTGCGCAAAGCTTGGTTCTTTCTATCTCTAGGTCAGCTCTAGGGTAGCACTTGTCATGATCCGTGACATTTGGCCCTTCTTGGATTCTGGCCTGATATGCTTTAAGCATCATGTCTATATCTTCAGGAGTGGGATCAGCTAATACTGATCCTACTCTAGGGGGTGGTGGAATCGTATGAGGTGGATTGGAAGGTGGCGGGTAGGACGGCGATGGGAATGGTGGTGGTGGGGTAGTGTGAGAGGGAGTTTGAGATGTGAGTTCAGTTATCTTGGCTTTGGTTTCTCTTATGCTTTCCTCAAGTTCACTCATCTTTTTAGCCCATTGTCTTTTCATTCTTTCCCGACTATCTTTCCACGCTCTAGTCCTTTTCTTTGTCATGCTCTCGGTTTCACTAGCCTCTGGGTTCTTATCCTGGTTTACCCCCTTGGTTCTGCTGCAATGCCTGAGCTCTAGTCACTACTTGTACTGGTGCAGTGGACGTCACACTTCCTGTGGAGTCTACCACCAACCCAATAACGTTAATAGGAGTGATTTTTGGCATATTATTAGGATTCTTAGGGCAATCTCGTAAAAGGTGCTCCTTTCCACATTCTTGGCAAAAGCCCTGAATTGTTACTGACTGGGGTTGTGTGAGTGGAGGTAAGGGACAATCATGAATGAGGTGATCTCCCTGACATCTGTAGCATGGTCCTCTAGGGAATGGGGTTCTTACCTGCCTAGGTTGAGGCTTAGGATTGGGGTTCGTATACATGACGTTTGTGTAATCTGACTCCCAACTAGGTTCACTCGGTTCTTGACTATAGTAGGACTCACCATGTTCAGGAGACTGCATGTAGTAAGCATGGGGACTATCGACATGTGTAGAATCAAAGCTATGGTCACTGGGGTCACTTTCAGAAAGCAATGATGTTACAAGGACTATAGCTCTATTCAGGTTCTCTTCTGCAGCAGTATACTTTACCGGAATCACATTAGTAGGAGCAGGTGGTTGCTGTGCTAGCACTGGCTGGGGTCTCAGTTGGTTTTGATAGGGTTGGTAGGTTTGTTGAGGTCTCACATACTGCTGAGGTGGGTACTGGCTCTGGTACCTGCCTTGTTGAGGGTATGGCTGAGGGTAGGGTTGCCTAACCGCTTGCTTATTGTATGGGCAGTCTTGCGCGGTGTGATTGGTGTACCTTCGTTCTATGGTGCAGTACTGGCTACTAGGATTAACTTGGGGTTGAGCCATAATGGGACAGACATTCGCCATGTGGTCACCCCCACAAGTATAGCATCTTTTCACCGGGGCAAATCTCGGAATTTGTTTGCTAGAGACACCTAGTTTTTGAGCAACTTTCTCTGCAAGTTCCTCAATCGATGTGGATTGAGTGGAAGAGAGGCTAGAGGCACCATCTGAATCTTTGTATATCTTGGAAAGCTCTAACTCCTCCCCTAGGTTATCCTCAATGTCAATGCACATGCGTACACACTCTTCTATGGTCCTAGGGTCCTTCAGATACACATATGATCTTAATTTGGTACTTAGCAATCCATCCAAGAATAAAGCCACTTGCTTAGCTGGTGTGAGTAGCTCAGGGACAGGACATCTTTCAAGATATTGCCTAAATCTCCTTCCTGCAAGTCTCACGGTCTCTTGAGGGGTTTGCTTGAAGCTGTGAATCAGTGAGGAGGTATTATGTCTTATGCCACTCTTAGAGAATTCAATAATGAAGGCCTCTAGGAGTTGGTCTATGCTCCTGAATTGTCTCTCATTCAGTGGTTGAAACCACGTAAGGGCCGTGTTCCTAAGGGTTAGACCAAAGGCATTATACTGCGTGAATAAATCCTCCACTTGTTCAGCTCTCAGGACTTGTCTAAACTCAGCCACATGATCGTACGGATCTCCAGTGCCATCAAAGTAGTTCTTCATGGACTTAACTAGCTGAGTCGGTCTCAAGGTCCTTGTGTGCTCTCTAGGTCGTGGCAAAGGGAACTCATCCGCATTTCTCTGATTCCTGTGAGCTCTAAGTATCTCAGGTTCTACTCTATTTGTTTCCGTCCTCGTTCTTTCTCTGCCCACTGGGTTGGCAAAGCTTACTTCTGGTCTATCTCTACGTCTGTCTCTTTGAGTTCCGTGAGCGTGGGAGGTTCCAGCTCCTGGGTGACCAAAGGACACGTTCGATCTTGGTTGGGGGAAAACGAATTCACCCTTCCAAGTGTAAGCATGCCTATCATTTTCCGTAACCACAAAGATCCTCTCCGAAGCGTGATCTAAGTAGGTCACTCTGCCTGGGCTATCAGGATCCTTAAACTCATAGATCATGATTGTTCCTATATCAGTTGGCTGATCAGATTTATACCTCCAAAAGGCTTCGTCAGTTTCTCGATTGAGGAGCAAATCTATGCTCTTATTATCCTGGGGAATCCACTCTGGTGTGATAATCCTAGTAAGAACCGATTTGCCTCGAGGGGTTCTAGGTTCTACACCCATGTTTCCTTGCTCCAGGTCACCTAAGTCTGCTTCGGGGATCACATTTCCAAATTCGTCCGTCCTATCTGGGTGACTGGTGACTACGTATATGGTTCCTTCTTTGTCCAAGTATGCTCCGTTTTCAAACTTGACAGCTGGGTGCTCTAATCCAATGGATTGATCAGGATTCTTAATCTGTACCACAGATCTTCCTAGGCCGTCCTCATAGATGCTGGCACCTAATCGGTTGGTCCTAAGGTATTCCAACTGCGTTTTGTATGGACCTTCTACCTTGTGCAAGTATGGCACTCCTGAACTTCCCGTAGGTCTGTCCATGCCTTGAGACATCTCTGATTCACTGGTATCAGAACTAGGGTAATGCGAGTGGTGACTCAACTACTGGGCCCAAGACCTCGCAGTATGATTGACACTAGCCTCTGAAGACCTAAGGCTTTGTCTATCTCTTACCAGATGTCGTCCTGATCTAAGGTTCATATGCCTAACTGATTAACCCAATTTGTCCCAGGTACAACCACGTTTCTGAGTCCTTTGTATCAATTACTTAATTCCCTTTTTATGTTGATTATCGTGTTTATACTCTTGTCTAATATCACATCGTTGGAATGCTTGAGTTTAATTTCGCACTTTAGTTTGGTCGTTTTCACGTTGGGTTCTTTTCCTTTAAGGTTGTCGTTCACACACACAGGTTATCTCTTGACTTGCACTTGATTTCTTAGATAGTCTTTGATTTATCTCATGCCTATCGTTGCCTGGAATTACTTCCAATACTACCCGCACTTAGCCTAAACTAAGAATTGACAGAAGGTGTTGCGGGTTTTCCAACCTTGAGTTCCTTTCCTTGTGTTGTTGCCCTGGTGTACCCAGGACGCGCGTTCCCAAGCCTGCACTTACTCTTGCTTTGCGTACCCTTCGATGCTCTCAAAGGACCTGTAAAAGGCCCACTGTTAGCTCAAGACTTAAATTCAAAAGACAGAACCAATCACTTTCATTCATGTAACACCACCAATTTGCACTATGACTTTTTGGACACAACTCTAGAGATTCCTGAATTTTGTTCCCCTTGGGTATGGTCACTTCCAAATACCCTATCTAATATTCCTGATCTTAA
Organism: Ceratopteris richardii; assembly: GCA_020310875.1. Taxonomy (NCBI): domain Eukaryota; kingdom Viridiplantae; phylum Streptophyta; class Polypodiopsida; order Polypodiales; family Pteridaceae; genus Ceratopteris; species Ceratopteris richardii. The sequence goes on from CM035438.1 coordinate 4,712,975, forward strand.
TTTAATTATAACCAGTCAATGTTTTTGTTGTACTTCTCGCGAGCTTTCCAACAAAACAAAAATCACGGCAAACGGATTTCGTATGAGAAAGTTATGCCAGTTCAGGGTTTTGGGGCTGAAACAGGATTCAAAACAGTTTAATCAAGCAGGCAAAAATTCTTGAATTACTTGGGTTGCGGCCTCAACATGCAATGCTAACCCCGAGTGTTCGTCCCACACTTGGCCAAAATTTAAACCATTATTTTTGCCTTAAAAATTTGACCTAATTTGCCCTTCTAACGTGTTCGCAAAGTCTATCGGTCGCGATTGACAGGTTAGTCGCGATCGACGTGTCGATCGCGATTGACAGGTCCGTCGTGGCTGTCAGTCGCGATTGACAGGTCAATCGCGATTGACACGTGGCCGAAAAGTCAATCAGTCGTGGTCAAAGGGTCGTTGACTCTGTCAGTCGCGATTGATGGGTCGATCGCGATTGACAGGTCCGTCGCGAAGGCTCGGTCCGTCGTGGTCAAACAATCGTTGACTCTGTCGGTCGCGATTGACAGGTTCGTCGTGGGCTGTCAGTCGCGATTGATGAGTCGATCGCGATTGATGGCTCGATCGCGATTGACACGTGTCACGCGTATGGTCTATCGATCATGGTCAATCGGTCATTGACTCTGTCGGTCGCGATTGACAGAGCCGTCGTGGGCTGTCGATCGCGATTGACTGGTCGATCGCGATTGACAGGTCTGTCCGTCGTGGTTTGTCGATCGCGATTGACAGAGCGATCGTGATTGACAGAAATCTGAGGAGTTTCAAAATTCTAAGCACATTTTTGGGAAGCTCTAGGCCTGTAGATCATGGTTTTGCACTTTGTTTGGCAATTTGAGCATTTTTTCTGTCGATCGCGATTTACAGAGGTCGGCGACACACAGACAGTTGCTTCGAATTCCGTACCTGCGCAGAGTGCTGGGGACGATGATGCGGCCTGTACCTGCAAGACAGCTCAAAAAACATGCAAAAACAGCACACACAATTTCGCTCTCTCGCTCTCTCTCACAAGTGAAATGCGGGAAATGAGGTGGAGAAGGTGATATGATCAAAAAACTGAAATTTTCGCGATGATGGAGATGGAGGTGGAAGATGGTGATGATGATGATGGTGATGATGGTGGTAAGGTAAGAAAGAGAAAAATAGGAAAAGTAAAGAAATTACCTACAATGCCAACGTCTCCAATCTACGTCTTCTCATCACACGCTCGTCCTCAAAGCTCGATCCCCGGCAATGGCGCCAAAATTTGGTGTAGCTCAGTGATGAGTAGCACCTCCTTTAATGTCAATCTGGGAAGACGTGAGGATGGTATGAAGACCTCGAGCAAGTGGAGGCACAAGTGCGTGAGTGAGAAGCACACAAACATGCACACACATACACACACGCGCGCACACACAGTAAGACAAAGAGTGAGAAGCAATGGAGTTCTTAGATTACTTTCAAAAAGCTCTTACAAGTTCGTTCCAATTACAATCCAAAACCCCCAAAAATGAGCTCTCTAGCTCCTTTTATAGTTTGTGACTAGCTTTGGCCCTATCCAGACCTAGTGTCCGGCCTAGTTAAAAATTAGGTTCCAGGGCTTATTTGAGGGCTCAAATGAGATCTAAAAAATACGAAAATTGGTAAGCAACTACTTCTAAGGCTCCTCAAGCTTGAGGACTCCTCGGCTTGCACAAAATGGAGCCAAAAAAAGGTGAACATGGTATTTACAGGGGTTGTTAGGGATGAGAATCACTTTTAATTGGTGTAAGGGTTTTGAAAAATTAAAGGTTGCCTTAGTGCTAGATCTGCGTGAATGCTCGTACTTGCTTCTTCATGAAGAAAATTATTGGCCTACTTGCCAGATCTTCTTTGACTGCCATGTCTGCTTGTGCTGTCCCTTCGCTCTGACTCTCTTCGTCTTGTGGCTCCTTCGGTTCCCTGACTGCTGCCAACAGCAGCCAAGAAACGATAGAAGGCGTACTTTGATGCCCACATTAAGGATAAAGGTTTGAAGGCAGGCGACCTAGTTTTAGTCTACACTTTGAAACAACATGCAAGGAAGCTAGAAAAACGTGGTTACGGACCCATGATCATAAACAGGATTTCGACTAGTGGAGGAGTACAACTGGCCACTTTAGAAGGCGATATTCTCCCTAGCTACATCAGCGGGTGCAGAGTCAAGCTGTATCAAGAACCTCTCACAGAAGAAATGCTCAATCGACTCAACACTGCTAAGAAATGCAAAGAAGAAGAAAAACGAGTTCGAGACGAAGCTCAAGCAGAAGCTTTAGAACGCATCAGAAGGATGAAGTTGAGACGGCAGGGTAGGGATCAACCTAGGACAGGTGCCTATGAGGATCCAGGATATCATGTGGCAATGTGTGAAGTCTCAGGAATAAGTCCCCAAAGAATAATAGATCGACGTCCTTTTGTGACTTTAGAGATAGGACGAGGAGTTAGTGCAAAAACAGTGCGAGCATTAATTGACTCAGGTGCAGCCACTAGTGCTGTGAGACTTTCTTACTGTCGAGAATTGAAATTAAAAGTCAATCCTATAGAAGCATATCTCATTGGATTGGGAGGTGTGGAAACCCCTTGCATGGGCGAGGTGGAACTTCCCCTCTCCATTCAAGATGTTCCAATGACAGTTAAGGTACTAGTGTGTCAAGATGAGGATCTCACTGAGCCTCTGGTCTTGGGTCAAGACTGGATCTATGACCATGCAGTCAACTTAAACCTAAGAAGTGGACTTCTTTAGGTATGGGTGAATCAGGGTCAAATTACAGTTGAGTTAGATAATGGAGCACTCAAGGAACTAGAAAAGGCACAGACTCTTGGTCCTTCCAGGGGTACACATGAAGTTGACCCTGCTGTTCTTGTGCAAAGCTATGTGATGCAGAGGAATGGAGATCTCAATAAAGAAGTCAAGGCCTCGACGGAACTCTCTTCTTTTCCAAAGGACAGAGGGAGGCAGCAACCAAAGGCAGATCAATTACTGAGGACTACATATGCGGGAGGCCAAAAGAACGTGCACAGCAAAATGACTCAGCCATTGAAACAACTGTGGGTGCAAAAAGGAGAGCGGTCTATTACAGTCAAGCGACAACAATCATCTCAACTTCCTATTAGTAATCAACGACATGATACTAATAAGAAGACGTCCAAAACTTCTTTTGAGAAAGTGAAATCTATCTGGGTGCCCAAGAAGTCGATGAAGGTTGGCCCACAATCAAGACAAATTTGGGTGCCTAAGACTTGCTTGCGGGCTCAACTAGTCCCGCACGAATCACATCATACACGACAGGGTTCACTCACTCAAGGAGCCGTTACCCACTCTTGTTTAATACGCACGAACACACAGTCGCCCAGAAGCACGCACAGACTCACTTGTAAATGGGTCCCAAAAACGCATCATCCCCAAGCAGAATTACTCATACAACCCTCCAGAGTCTCCACAAAACCAAAACCAAAAGCCATCCATTGTGTTTGGCAACCTAAGACTTATAATAAACCCCACGGCCCCATTTGTAAATTCATCTCCACTTGCTAACTACATCACTCATACACTACATCTTTCCATCTAGCTCGTAGAACTATCCATTCATTAACTACACACACAATCATTGAGCACTCGAATGACCCACTAACCCATTACTCACCTCATGATAATGTTGTAACGGGGACAAAAAGTGTTCTATCTTGTCCATTACAATATTAACGCATGATCTATATTCTCACAGAACCAGCAAGCAAGCAATGACAATGGCAGAAGCAGGAGGCACAAGTTCCCAGGCAGAGTCTAGCGCACAAATTGTGGACATAGAAACCCTCCTCCTGGAACCACCACTCACTGAAAGGCCTCAAGAACTTCAAGCGGTGCATGTTCTCCCTATTCAGGACCCTCCTCAGGGACACACTTCTCAAGTGGGGAAACATGCTCATTGGTTTAGCGATGTCGCATGGCCATTGGGTGATGGCACCTATTTCTGGGAGGCAGAAATTGAATTCAATGGCAAATGGGGATGTTACCATTTTTTCACTCGTGAATTTAAAAACTATCAGAATGCCGAAGTAATGCGATCGGTTTGGACCAAAGCTGGATTGGATAGCTACTTCCGAGCAGATTTTCCTAAGCTAGATTTCCTTCGCTGCTCCTATTTTATCAGTACCATCACTCCTAGCAGGGCCAAGGGAGGCGATAGTACTTTTGTGCTACCCTCACTATTGTCAGGCCACAAACTCAAGAGATTCAAACTGACCCTCAATTTGGTACGAGTAGCATTGAACATGCAAGGAATGCATATTCCCACTGAGAAAGAACTAATGGTTCCAGGCAGGATGAAGCATAAAGACCTCAACAAATTGAAGGACATGGTAGCAATGACACCTACCATTTCTCTACACTTACGAACTATCATGCAACATTTTGCTTTTCCCACCCAAGAACGATTCACTATGCCACCCAAGAAGATATCGTTCAGTTTGTACTTGGCGGAGACAGAGAATCTCACCATCAACATACCGCACTAGGTCATCGATCAAATACACCTAGCCCATCAACAATGGAATAAGAAAAAGAAAAATGTACTTCATGGATGTTGTGCTCTCACAAGAATAATTTATAGGTGCTTAGCGTATGACGTGCCCATCCAAAGAGCACCAGTATGGTCCAGGGCTCAAGAGTTCCAAAGACGACTATCAACAGCGGGTCCTCCATCGAAGAAGATGAGAGGGGGAGTTCAATTACCATGCACTCAACCAAGAGGAGCCACTACCACACCCGAGGTGACTCCTCCCCAAACGAGGCGTGTCAGACCATTCACCATTCGTCTACCCAGACCAAGTGCAGAAGGACCCAACCTGGTGTTTCCCCCTATTCCAACAGACTTGGAATTCCCTCAAGGTTACACCCTTGCTGATCTAACAGATGAAGAAATCGCCCGATTGATCAATGAATCTAACCTGGAGACAGAAGCAGAGCAGATCCAAGGACAACAACCCACGACTACAACTTCAGCCCCGACCCAACCGGGAGTAGTAGAAGTAGAAGATGATGAAGAAGAGACATAAGAACAAGAGGCACACGAGGAGTATGATCAAGAATATGAAGAACTTTCAGAACTAGCAAGTGCCCCAGCATACTCGGCCCAAATAAAAAGATTATACGAAACTATGAAGCGAGTCCAGGAGCAACACAAGCAGTCGCCCGAAACAGGAAAGATGATCATGAGTCAAATGTTAGCCGAGGAAGGAGTGGATGACATGTTCATCGAATCAATGAACCTGCACGCTGATGCAGTGGGCTTAGATGAGGTTGTTCATGCAGCCATGACTTATATTAATCGATTTGAGAAACGAGTGCCTACCCGTCCCATGCGATCGGGCAAACAAATACACATCAATGTATCAGAACCAGGAGGCCACACACAAACAGAAGAACATCAGGAGGAACCACTCTCACCACCCACCTCACCTCTCAACACACATGTCACCTCACCACCTGGCACTACCACACCTATTTCTGCCATTACCACAGTCGTCATGGGAATTCCTCTCTCTCCTGGAATCCAAGTCGGAGGAGCTACCATGCCCACCTACACGACACTCTTCACAAATATCACATCCACCCCACCCACTGTTCCCATCTTTACAGTCACACACACATTTGACACAATGGAGACATCACCAACCACAGCACCACTCCCACCCCCCACACAACCTCAATCTCCCATACCCCCTCCACCTACCTCACCACTTGACTCCACAGCATTCACAACTCCCTTCCCCTTCCCCATCCCCCCTGCATCTTCATCTTTCCCTGCATCGTTTAATGTAAATAGTATATTCTTAGCATTACATCAATGCGTGTATCAACTCTAGAGTGAGTACCATGCTCTAGAAGATCGTCATCATCAGCTGACGACGAACCATCAACAACTACAAAGGCGGCTTACAAGGTTAGAAGAAGAAAATGCGGAACTCAACCAACGCTACACCACCCTCGAACAAGCTCATCAAACCCTCCTGGAGACACCCCAACCATCAAAAGAGTCAGGTGTCAAACAACTCGAAGCCTTACTGGAGGTTTACCAAGCAGATAACCTGAGAGTCCGACGAAACTTAACTCTACTTCGAAAACACATGGCTACAGCCCTTGAAGAAAACAAATGTCTGCAGAAACAAAACGAAGAAAACCTGGAAGCGGCCATGGAAGGCTCCCCCCATGAAATCGACCCAGAACAATTCAAAGCAGTTCCCTCAGAAACCATGAAAACCATCTTGGAAAGCTATGCTGATTTATTAGAAGCACATGATGATTTGGAAAGGGAACGGGATGAACTACGTATCCAACTCAGGGAACAGGAGGCACAACCCAAAGTCATAGAAACGACCTCGACTTCAGAGGAAGTAAAGGCATTGACAGAGCAGGTGGCGAAGCTACAGAAAAAGTTACTGGAATATGAAAGGAAGCCTTCTCCAGTTGTAGAACCAGAGCCTGAGGAATTAGTACCCATTGAGGTGGACGAAACGTATGAGGAACCATATGTTCCTATGCCGATGCCAGGTGGCGCCCAGACCTCAGAAGGAATGGACACCTTAGAAGTTGAAGTACTTGAATGGCTCCAGACACTAGAGAAAACAGCAACAACCCATGAAGATCGCGTGGCAATTCAAATCCAATCAATGGCAAAGTTAGAAGACACAATCATAAAGTCAGAATATTTCCGCAGCATGTCTCATCATAGATGGATCGGCACCAACGACGATCAATATGTGCCATATTGTGTACTCCTTGCAGATTACAACGCAGAGATCCAACGCAGATGTGGCAAACCTCCAACTTTCGCCACACAATTTGGGCCCGATGATATCCCAGAAAGTGCTAAGAAAGGATCCATTCATCAACCCACCTGGAGGATCCGTCTTCTTGAGACCTACCCAGAGATGGTTCGTACTTGGACTAATATGCCACTTTTTATTAAATATAATCCTTGTTATGTTCCAGTCTTCCGCAGACGCACTTGGCCAGAATTTACGATTGCCATCAAGAACATCAAAGGTTGCACCAAGTGGTTAAATTATGTTTATCTAGCACCTCCTCAAGGACCTCCCACAGTGAATTATATGATTTCTACAATCCGTCACTAGAGCATTCGACTACGGAATACCCCCGACGTGATGGCCAAAATGTGCATGAAAATCTTTGAACTAATGCTAATCACATTCAGGACATTCAAGAATATTAAAGATCCCCACTTCTCAGGTGTCGGATTTCTTACAGGAAACCATGATCTGGTATACGACATGAGCACCACCCCATCTATAGAGGTAATATACGCTTGGCACACCAGAATAAAGTACCTCCCAGCTTGCTTTAAATAGACATTCGAGGAGATGTTCGTAACAGGATTTTGGGAATATCACTCAGAAATATTTGTACCCAGGCCCTCACATCTCCTCCACTTATTTGCTGTGGAGAGAACCATCCATTCAGAACAACTGAGGGTGCCACATCCGGATGTACCAGGACCAGATGCATTATTAACAGATCTAGCACGGGGGCTCAGATTAGAAGAACACCACCTCGTTGCCGATGTCGTTCAATATTATGTCCAACGCACCACTAGACAAGGGTCTGTCAGAGACGACAGACGCGAGAGAGGGGGGGTGTTGGCAGTAGTCAAGGAACCGAAGGAGTTGCAAGACAAGGAAGCCTGCGAAGGGAGTCGGAATGAAGAGAAAGCACAGGCAGACACAGTAGTCAAAGAAGATCTGGCAAGTAGGCCATTTAAATTTCTCAGGCATCAGAGAGTTGGGCACACAAGAAGAAGGAGCATATAGGGAGCTCCAGGAAATGTATGTCAAAATGCTAGAAGAAATCCCTACAGAAATAGTGATTTTCATCACTAAAAACCATTGTAAATACCATTTCACATTTTTGTAGCTCCATTTTGTGCAAGCCAAGGAGTCCTTGAGCTTGAGGAGCTTTAGGAGTACCTACCTATCAGTTTTCACATTTTTTAGACTCCGTTTGAACCTCCAAATAGGGTAGAGAACCTAATTTTTAACTAGGCCGGACACTAGGTCTGGACAAGGCCAACCTAGTCAAAAACTATACATAGAGCTAGAGAGCTCATTTTTGAGGTTAGCTTGTAATTGAATTGAACTTGTATGAGCTTTTTGAAAGTAATCTAAGAACTCCATTGCTTCTCACTCTTTGTTTTGCTGTATGTGCGCGTGTGTGTGTATGTGTGTGCATGTTAGTGTGCTTCTCACTCACGCACTTGTGCCTTCACTTGCTCAAGGTCTTCATACCATCCTCACGTCTTCCCGGATTGACATTAAAGGAGGTGCTACTCATCACTGAGCTACATTTACATGTGTAAATGTGAAGAAGAGAAGATTGTAGCAGGCACAAATTTGATAATAATGTTTTGGTCAATTCTCCTTCCACAGTGTAAAGGTTTGAGAAAGCAAGCACTTATTCTTTAATTTGGAAGGTAAGATACCTATAGCTAAAAACATTTGGGTTCTAGTTTAAGAGAAATATGCATTAGAAGTTGCAGGTGTCAAAGTCAACTCTAGAGAAGTATAGTTTTAGACATAGCTGAATTGTTTGCACTAAATCTCAAGATTTACTAAACCTTTTGAGAATCTTTAACTTGGAGACAGTGTGCAGCCTTTAGATGACAACTTGTACAAAGTTTCATTAGAAACTTTACACATTTGGTCAGCCAATGAATAACTTAAGTGCAGTAGACTTTTTTGTGTAGTGACTTCCTTCATAGTTAGATAGAATCTTGATGATTTGGCATTGGTCTTCCAAAATTGGTTAAGGTTTTTCATTGTTCTTGATATAGAGGTGATCTAGCATCAAGGATAACTTGTTCTTTTGGAGATGAACACTCTCCATCAGTGGTATCAGATTAGGAATCATAAAAATTCAAGAAAGTAGGACCCCGACTATTGCAGCTATACAGAAATCAACCTTTGAAGATTCAAAAGGTGAAAGTTTGAAGTGAAAGTTAGAGAAGGAGGCGTGAAGTTAAAGAAGACCAAAAAGAACTACACTTGCTAAAGATTATACTTACATGGTGAAAGTAGAGGAAGACCCTTCTTCATATGAACAGGCAAAAGGTAAGGAAAATTGGGAGAAAGCTATGCAGGAAGGGTATGATGCATTGATGGATAATGAGACATGGGACTTGGTTCCTAAATCAAACAGTTAGAAGATCATTGGATGCAAATGGGTCTACAAAACAAAGAGGTATACAGATGGAAGTGTGGCTAGATATAAAGCTAGACTTGTTGTGAAAGGGTATGCTCGGACATATGGTATAGATTATGATGAGACTTATAGTCCTGTGGCAAACATGACAACCATAAGGACATTAACAGCTATTGCTGCATGTAAAGGTTGGAACTTATGTCAATTAGATGTGAAGAATGCTTTTCTAAATGGGTACATTTCAGATGATGTTTTCATGGAGCAACTAGAAGGGTTCAAAGATAAAAGGTATCCAGAGTATGTATGGAAGCTCAAGAGAGATTTGTATGGTTTGAAGCAGGCCCCAAGGGCATGGAATTATAGACTTGTCAAGTTCTTGAAGGAACTTGGTTTCCAAGTGCCTAAGGCAGATAGTAGTTTGCTTGTTAAAGCAAGTGATGATGGGTTCATTTACATGTGCATATATGTTGATGACATAATTCTTACAAGTACAGATGAGAAGGGCATACAAAGTCTCAAGAAGCAAATGGAGAGAGAGTTCAAGATTAGTGACTTGGGAGTTTTGTCATATTTCTTGGGCATGGAGGTCTCATATACTCAACATGGAGTATATGTGACTCAAGAAAGGTATTTGAAGAACTTGCTAATTAAGTTTAAAATGGAAGATTGCAGGGTAGCACCTACTCCAATGGAGGTGAACCACAAATTGAGCAGATATGGAATTCAAGGACATGAAGCTATATCAAAGTCTGGTTGGTAGTCTAATCTATGCTATATTAACTAGGCCTGATTTGTCATATGCAGTTGGAGTGTTGTCTCAATTCATGCATTGTCCTTGGAGAGAGCATTGGGTTGCAAGACAAAGGGTGTTAAGATACATTAAGGGTACACTCAAGGAAGGTTTGTATTATGGTTTCACTTCATATACAAATATCAAGATATATAGTGATACGGATTGGGCAAGTAATCCTAATTATAGGAAATCAACCTATGGGTACTTATGTTATGTGGGAGATAAGTTAATCTATTGGTGTTCTAAAAAGCAACACACAATTGCTTTGTCATCTACAAAAGAAGAGTATAAAGGTATGGTTGAAGTTGCAAAAGATTTCATATGGTTGAAGACTCTTATGAAGAGTTTTGACATCATTCAGAGTACACCCACTATTCATGAAGATAATATGAGTTCATTGTATCTAGCTATTAACCTTGTTTTTCATGCCAAGACTAAACATATTGAGATTCAGTATCACTTCTTGAGAGAGAGGTGATTGATTAGGAGATTGAAGTCATACATACTTCAACAAAAGATCAGATTGCAGATATGCTAACCAAAAGCTTGGATAGACCAAAGCTACAAAGATTTAAAGACATGGCAGGTATAAAGAAGATGGAGAAAACCTCAATTGATGATTGAGGGGGAGTTGTTGGTGCATTACAACCATCAATTGATGTTTTGGACAAAGTTTTGAAGTCAAAAGATGAAGCAAAGATCAATACATGAAGATTGAAGTTAGTGCATAATCCGAGAATGAAGACGTGTATATACATGTACATTAAACATGCTTATACGTTTGTAATGGTCACGAGTTTGTACAAAATATATATATATACAAGTAGAAAGTTGGAGCATGCATGAGAGATGATAAATGACAAGTTGTAAGACTCATTAGACACTTTCGAAGTGAAGATAATATCTCTCATCAAACAGATGTAAAGTTTTCCTAAATAGAAGAAAAAGTTGCACCTGATATTTTGCTCAAAGCTCCTTTTGTGTTTATAATCTTGTGAAATGCATTTGTACACGTCTAAGTCTATAGTTGAGTGAACTTTGTACAAATTTTCATATTCTAATTGGGATCAGGCTGAGAGAATGAAAGTAGGAACATTTACATGTGTAAATGTGAAGAAGAGAAGACTGAAGCAGGTGCAAATTCGATGATAATGTTTTGGTCAGTTCTCCTTCCACAGTGTAAAGTTTTGAGCAAGAAAGCACTTATTCTTTAATTTGGGAGGTAAGCTACCTATGGCTAAAAGCATTTGAATAAATAGGTTCTACTTTAAGAGAACTATGCATTAGAAGTTTCAGGCATCAAAGTCGACTATAGAGAAGTACACTCTTAGACATAAGTGAACTATTTGGAGTAAATCTCAAGATTTACTAAACCTTTTGAGAATTTTTAACTTGGAGAAGGTGCATAACCTTTAGTCAAGACCTTGTACAAAGTTTCATTAAAAAATTTACACATTTGGTTAGCTAATGAATGGGTTAAGTGCAGCAGACTTTTCTATGTAGTGACATCCTTCACAGTTAGATAGAATCTTGATGATTTGGCATTGGTCTTCCAAAATTGGTTAAGTTTTTGAGTTGTTCTTGATATAGAGGTGTTCTAACATCAAGGATAACTTATTCTTTGGAGATTAATACTCTCCATTAGGGTCTTAGTGGCATCTCATCCTTGCGTATCGGATATTGGGTGCGTTGGCATATGTCACACTACTTCACGTAGGTATGACCATCCATGTGAAGGATTGGCCACCAAAGTCTAGCAAACAGTATAGCCTTGATCACTCGGTATGGTCCAAAATGTCCACCTATGAAACCTTGATGAGCAGTTTCTAAAATCTTGATATTTTCACTTTTATGGATACACAGCCTAAGATATCCATCTCTTCCATGCCTATATTATAGGATATCCCCAATGAGCACATAATCTCAAGCTTCCTTCTCTAAAATTTGTTATCTTGATAATGTCATCTTTTGAGGGAAAGTCTTCATTTTTAGAAATTTTACTAGAGGTTCGCTTTGATTTGGCATTAAAGATACTTGATACAGAGTGACATGTTCCACTGGTGATCTAACACCACAGTTGGGCATTCCTTACATATCTTATAGACATCTACTTCCATCATTGGCCAATATAATCCTATCCTCTACAGAGTCTGTAAGGTTTGATGTCTAGAGTGATGTTATTTTAGTGCACCTACGTGTGCTAATTACAACCATTTTTCATATTTTTCTTCTTCTACATAACAAGCCAAAATACCTTGATTTGTGTGTTTGTATTCACTACCTAACAATATTTGATATTCTTTAGATTTTACTACTTCATTACCTTTTGTTCTGAGTATAGGATGTTTCAGTCCAAGGGTTAGAATAGGTATGATGGTTATGGCCCTTTTAGGCACTACTTCTAAGTTGAATAAGTAAGCATTAAGAAGTTCATGTCGGAGATATACGTCTGTGGAAGCACACGAACAGCACAAGAAAGGAGAAGAAGCTTGGAACACAACACACAATACTAAATGTATTACTAGAGAATGTACAAAGATAAGTATCCCATTAGGGCAATAGGCATATATACAAGCCGGGGGAAAAAAACCTCCTAAAGAGGGAAAAAAGTGCCCCGGCGGTCCTAGTGTGTTCACACACATCACTACCTAAATATATCAACAAATCCCCCCTGGGAGTGATGCGGTGAACAAGGAGCTGGCACTCATGTATAAGGAAGTGCCAAGCTATGTGGAAATCACTCCACAAAAGGAAGTAAGCCCAAAGCTTTGCGGAAAGCTTCAAACTTCTCCCTAGGCAGAGCCTTCGTGAAAAGGTCTACAATGTTCTCGTGCGTGGGCACATGTGCCAAGCATATCTCCCCAACAGAGAACCTCTCCCTGACATAATGATAATGCACCTCAATGTGCTTAGTGGGAGCATGGAACACAGGGTTCCTCGCAACTGCTAATGCGCTCTAATTGTCAGTGAAGATGGTGGTGGCAGAAGACTAACCAACACCTAAATCAGCCATAAGGCGTCTGAGCCACACACACTCAATAGTAGCTGTGAAAGCTGCCCTATACTCAGCCTCACAATTGGAAGTGGCTACAATAGGCTGCTTAGCATGCTTAACATATAATGTTGCGGTCATGCCAAGCCTCATAAGGAGTGATAGATTGCAGCGCTTTAGTGGGACACCAGTTCAGTACATATGTTGCACACATGACAACCTCAAGCCAGAAACTATGTGGTAAAGCCTGACTCTTGACCATACACCTTGCCATCTCCATGAGTGACCTGTTTTTTCATTCAGCAACTCCATTCTGTTGAGGTGTATATGGCATTGTACACTGGTGTTTTATCCCACTTTCAGCGAGAAATGCATTAAAATCAAAAGACATATATTTCCCCCCTCGATCAGAATGGAGGGTGCCCATTTTACATGCTGACAGATTTTCAGCCAAAACTAAAAATTGTTTGAAGAACATGAACACTTCGGACTTTGCCTTCAATGGATATACCCATGCATGCCTAGAGAAATCATCGATGAAAGTCACGAAGTAAAGATAATTCCCAAAAGAAGGTGTCTGCATAGGACCACAGACATCACTATGTACAAGCTGCAATTTCTGAGTAGCCAAAACTGAACCATCTTTTGGAAAGGACGAACGCTACATTGTGCCCAAACTACAGCCTTCACAAACATGTATTTCCAAGTGCCTCAAGTTTGGGCAAAGAGGACACCATTTCAGATTTCTACATGTGTAGCAAACTAGCAAAATTCAGATGACCAAAGTGTGCATGCCAAAGCTTTGCATCTGACATAGCCTGAAAATCATTTACTGCACATGCCAAATCATTTACAAATCTTTCATAGTCTATGAGCTTATACAACCCACGACATAAAATGCAAGAAGCGATAATCACATCACCATTTGACAGATCATGAATTGTACACCTGTCATCAACAAATTTCACAACCAAACCAATCTTGGCTAATGAAAAAACTGATAACAGGTTCTTCTTGATCCCTGGCACAAATAAAGCATCTGACAAAGTGAAAGAACTACCATCAGCAGTAGTCAAAATGATCTTACCAACTCCCATAATAGGATAAGAGGAGTTGTTGGCACATGTAACAGTATTCCCTGTAGGGGCAGGCTCGAGTGAAGAGAAGAAACTGCGCTGCGAGGTAATATGTCTGGTCGCCCCAATGTCAAAATACCAAACATCTGAGTCTACTGCAGACATGCACTGCTCATGAGAAGATGGGTCAAAACTGCAAACAGTAGTAAATGCCCATTCTTCTTCCTACACAAGATTAGCAGACTCTGTTTTCGGTGTAGAGGCCTCTGCAACAACCATTCTAGCCTCTTTCTTCTTTGCCTCTTTAGGAGCCACTTTTGGACAGTTCTTTATGATATGATCATTCCCTTTACAGTACTTACAAAACAATTTCTGCTTTTCTGATTTCTTCTCATCTTTATCTTCCTTCTTTGAATATGCAGAATTAGCAGATTTCTGCTTACTAGTTGAAGAGCTCCATTTTCCTTTGCCCTTCTGACTAGCCAAGAAAGCTTGATCTGCAACTCGCATAATGGACTTGTTCTGCCTAGACTGATCTTCCTGCAACAGAACACAGACTAACTCCTCAAATGATAAGGCATTTGGATTGCCTTTCATCATCAACCGAAGAGTAGAAGCAAAACTCTGATATTATTATCTCCATATATAATTGGTATCCCATGCACAATGTCAAAACTCTTCATCAAGGTCTTGAGCCAAATCACTTCCTTTGCAGCTTCAACCATGCCTTTATATTCAGCTTCTGTAGAAGACAAAGCAACTGTATGTTGCTTCTTGGAACACCATGAAATAAGTTTATCTCCCACATAACACATGTATCCATAAGTTGACCTTCTATCATCTGGATTACCGGCCCAATCTGCATCACTATAAATTTTGATATTTGTATCTGATGTAAACCCATAATACAAACCTTCATTGAGTGTACCCTTAATGTACCTCAACACTCTTTGTCCTGCAATCCAATGTTCTTTCCTTGGGCAATGCATGAATTGAGACAAAACCCCTACTGCATATGATAAATCAGGTCTAGTTAAAGTAGCATAGATAAGACTACCAACCAAACTCTGATATTGTCTCATGTCCTTGAATTCTTCACCTCCAAATTTACTCAATTTGTGATTCACCTCCATTGGTGTAGGTGCTACCCTGCAATCATCCATTTTAAACTTGATTAACAAGTTCTTCAAATACCTTTCTTGAGTCACAAATACTCCATGTTGAGTATATGTAATCTCCATGCCCAAGAAGTATGACAAGTCTCCCAAGTCACTTATTTTGAACTCCTTTTCCATTTGCTTCTTGAGTCTTTGTATTCCTTCTTCATCTGTACCTGTAAGGATTATATCATCAACATATATGCACATGTATATGAAACCATTATCACTTGCTTTGACAAGCAAGCTACTATCTGCTTTAGACACCTGAAATCCAAGTTCTTTCAAGAACTTTACAAGTCTATAATTCCATGCCCTTGGGGCCTGCTTTAAGCCATACAAAGCTCTCTTGAGCTTGCACACATGATCTGGATACCTTTTATCTCTGAACCCTTGAGGTTGCTCCATGAATACATCATCTGAAATATAACCATTCAAAAAAGCATTTTTCACATCAAGTTGACATAACCTCCAACCTTTACATGCAGCAATAGCTATAAGTGTCCTGATAGTTGTCATCTTTGCCACAGGACTATAAGTCTCATCATAGTCAACACCATATGTCTGAGCAAACCCTTTGACAACAAGTCTAGCTTTGTACCTAGACACACTTCCATCAGCAAATCTTTTTGTCTTATAAACCCACTTACATCCAATGATCTTCTGACTATTTGGTTTAGGAACCAAATCCCAAGTTTGACTTTCCAATAGTGCATCATATTCTTCCTGCATAGCTTTCTCCCATTTTTCCTTACCTTTTGCCTCTTCATATGTAGAAGGGTCTTCATCTGTTTTCATCATATAAGCATAATCTTTTGTGGCCAAAAAAGAAGTATCATAACTATACCTTGTAGGTTGCCACCTATTTCTTGATGATCTTCTGAGTTCTCCACTCCTTGAGGTTTCTGGTTCTTCACACTCAGGATCAAATCTTGGCATTTCTTCAACTTCACCCTGCACTTCATTATTCTCTTCTTCATCAATTATTTGAATCTTTGACTTACCTTTCTTTTGACTCACTTCTTCTTCATCACCTGTATTGATATTGATTGTACCTGCATACCAAGTACTTTGCTCATCAAATGTAACATCTTTAGAAACCATGAATTGTTTTGTAGATGGACTCCACAATCTATAACCCATCTGCTTATCATCATAACTAATGAAAACATATTTTTCAGCTTTAGGTTCCAATTTGTGTCTTAATTGTGATGGCACATATGCATATGCCACACATCCAAAAACTCTGCAATGATCCAAGGTAGGTCTCTTACCCCACCAAGCCTCATATGGTGTCATACCCTGCAAGGCTTTACATGGTAACCTATTGACCAAATAAGTAGCTGTATTTACAGCCTCAGCCCACAAATAATTAGGGCAATTTTTCTCCTTCATCATAGATCTTGCAAACTCAACAAGTGTTCTATTTCTCCTTTCTGCTACACCATTTTGTTGAGGAGAGTACCTACAAGTAACTTCCCTTTTTATACCTGCATTCCACAAGTAATCACTAAATTCATTAGAGAAATACTCTCCCCCTCCATCTGACCTTAATCTCTTCATCTTATGACCTGTAATTCTTTCTGCATATGCATGATAGTGTTTAAATGTATTAAACACTTCTGACTTATCTTTGATCACATAAATAGTGATCCATCTAGTAGCATCATCAACATAAATCACATAATACCTTGACCCATTTATACTGAAATCCTTTGATGGTCCCCACACATCTGTGTGTACCAATTCAAGCTTCTCTGAGTACATAAAACCATGCTTGGAATAGGAATGCTTATGAGCTTTACCTAATTGACATGCCTCACATTTGTATGTCATATGTTGACCTGCAACATTAGGCAATCCAAGCACTGAACCATTGTTAATCATGTCTTTAATACCTCTTTCATTGAAATGTCCAAGCCTCTTGTGCCAAAGATCTAACTCAGAGATCTTATGTCCTCCATATGTGAACATAGCATGACCAATATTGCCTTGAATCTTCAATGTAAATAATCTCCCTTCTTTCTTCCCTGAAACAATCTGTTTATACCCTTGACTAGGGTCTTCCACATATACTCCATCATTAGTGAACCTTACTTCATATCCCTTTTCAACAATTTGTCCTACACTTATCAAATTCTTAGGAATTGTAGGAACATACAGAACCTTACTCAATAAGGTGCTACCATCCTTAGCCTTCACTGATCCAATTGACTTCACATTATGCTTTGTGTTGTCACCTGTTTGAACAACATGATTAAAAACCTTATTCTCCAAATCAGTCATCAAAGCTATATTACCACTTAGGTGATTGCTACACCCTGAGTCAATGTAGAAGACTCTTTGATCTTCATTATGCCTTTCACAAGTTGCATTCATTATCAATGTTGAATCCTCCTTTTGATCTGAAGCATAATTGTAGTAGGTATTGTTATATTGTTGACTTTGGAATCCTCTACCTGCATTTCTTCCAAAGTAACTCCTACTACCTCTACCTCTGAAATTACCTCTTTGATTTTTGCCACCTCTTCCTCTTGCATTATAGTTTTGACTATATCCATTATTACTCTGAGTATTGTGCCAACAATCATTAGCTAAGTGATTTGTCTTACCACAAATCCAGCAAGCTTTGCCTCCATCTTTGTTGTTCCTGCCTCTTCCTCTACCTTTGCCACCTCCTCTTCCTCTTAAGAAGTTGGCTTGACTAGTTGTTCCTTCATCTTCATTTGCTTGTTGCTTTCCTTTGTTATTCTTCTTCTTGTCCTTTGAGTACATTGCATGACCTGCACTCTTGTCACCATCTCCTTTAACATCCTGCTCAAATGTTAGCATATGACCTAACAACTGATTTAAATCAGGAGTGAAATGATCAAGTGATAACTCTGTAGACAAAATAAATGGCTTCCATTTGTCATCACCTCTTAAACCTGTAAGGATTTGCCTTACCAATTTATCCTCCTCAATGTCTTCATCAACAGCTCCTAAAGCATCTACAATATCTTTCATTCTTGTCACATAGTCTGAAATGGATTGAGAAGCCTTCTTCTTAAAGGTGGTAAACTCTGCCCATAAGGATGCCTTCCTTGACTTAGTAGTATTCTGGAAATGCTCCTCCAAAGCATTCCAAATATCAGTTGCACTTTCAAGACCTCGAATATGAGGTAACAAGTAATCATTGACTGCCATATATATAATGCTCCTAGCTTGAGCATCTTTCTTCATCCAATTTTTCAAATCTGCTAACTCTTCCCTAGTTGGAACACTAGGATCTCTGAACTCTGGCTTCTCTTCTTCTCCTGTGATGTAGGCTATTAAATCTTTGCTCATAAGATGAGCTTCCATCCTCATTGACCATGCAGGATAGTTTTCCCTATCCAATTTCTCTATCTGAAGAGAATCTCCCATCTTGTGTCCACCTATGTATTGAAATCTTCAAGCTTTATGAATAATATATGTACCTTTACTTCAAATTAGACTCCTTTTGTCTTTCTTGATGTCGTATGGTCTCCTCCTCAAGCTTTGCCTTCAAGCTTTCACCTTTTAGTTCTTCAGTTGTTGAATTTCTTGAATCTGCAGCAGTCGGAATCCTCCTTTCCTTGATTTTGATGTCTCCTGCTCTGATACCACTGATGGAGAGTGTTAATCTCCAAAATAATAACCTACTCTTATGATTAGAGCACCTCTATACCAAGAGTAAGTCAAAATCTTCACCAAATTAGAAGTTCAATCTTCAAATTATCAAAAGTTGAAAAATTCTGTGAAGAAGATAAAACACAGAAAGTCTGTTGCACAATTTCTTCTCATTGACCTATCAAACATGTAAAGTTTTCTATGAAATTTTGTATGGAGTGTCACCTACAAGTTGTGCACCTCCTCCAAGTTAAATTTCTTCAAAAGGTTTAGTATAACTTGAGAAATCAACTTCACAAGTTAGCTATGTCTAAATCTGCACTTCTGAGAAGTCGATTTTGACACCCCTAACTTCTAACACATAGTTCTATCAATCTCAAACCCGTTTAAACAAATGCTTGTAGATATAGGCAGCTTATCTTCTAACTTAAAGATTAAGTGCTTGTTTGCACAAAACTTTAAACTGTGGAGTGAGAACTGACCAAAAAATCAAGATCAAAATTTGCGCCTTTTTCAGAGAACTGTGAACACTCACCACATATGAATGTTCCTAGTAACAATTCTCCTAGCCTGTTTACAATTAGACTCTGAAACTCAAGTCATAGACTCATTAACTATGAACTTAGATATCCTCAAAAGGATTTCACAAATGATCTAACACAGATGGAGCAGACACAGAAACATCGGGCGCAATATTTTTTCGATTACTCAGAAAATTACAGTTGAGTGATGAGAGGAAAACTCAACTAACATTTCACATGTCTCATGACATCTAACTTCTCCTTTCTTGACTTCTATACTCACTCATCTATTCTTTCATATGCTCTCATATCACGCCTCGACATTTTCAAGGTATTTATAGAGAAATTTGTACAAGTCTATGACTAATCAAAGATCTAAGTGAACTATAACTATACTAATGTACATATGTGTACATTCCTCATATCCTCTGAATGTATCCTTCTTCCAAGCTTCAAGAATTGGATCTTCCTTCATTCTTTAATCTTCCAAACATTCAATTGGTGATTGGTCTGCACCAACAACATTTGACAGACAAAGCTATCAATGCATGTGCCTGGGCATCTTTTCCATCCCAGCAAATCTGCTCTGCAATAGGTGCAACAAAAATCGTAGCACAAACAGGAATATGCAAAATATCATCGTCTTCGACACCTTCTGCATCAGCTTCAATACCTGCAATTGTAACAGTTGCAGGTGTGATAGGATGTTTTTCGACACCCTATACGATGTTCCATAGTCCTTTTGCAACCAACACATGTCGCATCATATAAGCCCATAACGGGTAGTTGGTACCATCCAACTTATCCTCAACAGCCAACATACGGAATACATCACTACTTTCAGCCATGGCCGGTGACTAAAATACCTTGATGCAGAAAATTGACTGTATCTCAAAAAGTTGAACAGAACTGCCCACATCAATTCTGCTAGACCTATAGCAGACTTTGAGACGCTTATAGTAGGGAACAAAAATTGGTATATATCTTTGGCACAAAAAGACGAAATAGCATGCACAAGTGCTATGATAGTGCGTTCGGAGGCCGAAACGAGCTCAGATCGCAATCTCGACACCACATAGTGAAGCTATTTGGATCTCGAAAACACCTTGAGTATGCTCACCAAAATTCTTGCGATTCTGAGACTGCAAACGGAGAAGTGTCGATGGCACCCTAGATGAAGCGACGACCTGCTCTGATACCAATTGTTGGAGATAGACGTCTAATGAAGCACACGAACAACACAAGAAAGGAGAAGAAGCTTGGAGCACAACACACAATACTGAATGTATTACTAGAGAATGTACAAAGATAAGTAGCCCATTAGGGCAATAGGCGTATATACAAGCCGGGGGGAAAAAACCTCATAAAGAGGGAAAAAAGTGTCCCGGCGGTCCTAGTGTGTTCACACACATCAATACCTAAATATATCAACAGTTCATCTGATGCTCCTTGTAGGGATTCTCCTAAAGTTAGTCTAGAAAGGTGATCCTACCTCACGTGAGTTTTTCCTTTCCTCAAATTTCCTCAAAACTACCTCAAAGTCATATTCCATTAGCAAGAGGAACCATCTTACTAATATTCCCGTATTGCAAGGTTTGCTCACCAAATAGAGTAATGCTTGATGGTTTGTAAAAAATTTAAACTTCTTTGCAAGAAATTAATATCTAAACTTTTTGAATGCATATACCATGCCTAATCCTTCTCTTTTTTTAGTGGTATATTTTTGCTAAGCTGAATTTAATTGCCTACTTGCATAAGCGATCGAAAGATCAATACTACCTTCACCCATAGTTTGTGCTAGCACACATTCAATAGCATAATATTGGAAGCATCCATGTGAACAAAGAAAGGCTTATTCCAATCTAGTGTAGTCAAGATTGGTAATGAGCACAACCATTACTTAAGCTCATTAAAAGTGTTTTCACACTCATTCACCTCCTTCACACTCATTGCCCTGTAAAAGCGTGTACCTCCTTCACATTCTTTGGTCTGGGTAACTTGGTAATGGATTTAACTTTATCTTCATTTGTTGGGATTCCATTCTTTGAAACTCGATGTCCTAGAATCTTGCCTTGCTTGACCATGAAAACACACATTTTTGAGTTCAAGTAGACTTGATATTCTCTACATTTGTCAAAAATTGATTTCAACCCAATGATGTGTGTTTGTTTGATGTTGGAATGAGCACACACGTCATCAATATAGATCTCTAAGTTCTTTCACATGAACTCCTTGAACATGTGACACATCAGCCTTTGAAATGTAACACGTGCATTTGTGAGCCCAAAAGGCATCACATGAAATATATGGCATTGACTATGAGGAAACTTTTGCACCTACTTCACACATGACCACCATTCGTACCGTGGTTGCGTTGGCTGCCCATCGAGGTTGGAAAGTGCATCAATTGGACATAAAAACAACCTTCTTGAATGGAGATTTGCAAGAAGAGGTCTATGTGAAGCAACCTCCTGGATTTGCTATGAAAGGGAAAGAGCATATGGTTTGTCGCTTGCATAAAGCTTTGTATGGTCTCAAGCAAGCTCCATGTGCATGGTATGACAAAATACATAAGCACTTGATTGCTCTTCGCTTCACATGTAGTCCGATTGAAAGCACACTCTATGTACGCAAAAATGGGGCTGATCTTATAGTACTTGTTCTTTATGTCGATGACATACTCTTGACTGGGTCATGTGATGCAAAACTTGACATTCTTATGGCTGATTTGCAGCATACTTTTGATGTCACTTATCTTGGTCTTTTGAGCTACTATCTTGGCATCCAGTTTGTATCCGTTGAGGGGGGAATTGTTATGCATCAAGCAAAGTATGTTGAAAAACTACTTCAGCGTTTTGACTTTGAGGATTGCAAGCTAGTTTCCACAACAGTTGAGACAGGATTTAAATTCTCAGTTGAGGATTCCAGTGATGCATTTGACACTTCTCTTTATCAGCAAGTTGTGGGATGTCTTATATATGCATGCAACACAAGGCCGGATATACAGTATGCAGTTTCCCAGTTGAGTCGATTCATGCATAGCCCTGGCACTAAGCATTGGCAAGCGATGAAACGTGTGTTTAGATATCTTCGAGGCACTTTGAGCTTTGGTCTCTTTTATGGCAGAGATGTTCAGCCATGCTTGCATGCTTTTACAGATAGTGATTGGGCTTGTTGTTATGATACTCGCGTGTCCACTAGTGGTAATTGCTTTTTCCTTGGAGACTCATGCATATCTCGGTTGAGTAAGAAGCAACCTACAGTGGCGACATCGAGTTGTGAAGCTGAGTACAGGGCAGTTTTCACAGCGACAGTGGAGTGTATATGGCTGAGACGCCTATTGATGGATCTTTGCATGGAGATTGATGCTGCTACACATATTCTCACAGATAGTCAGAGTGCTTTGGCCGTTGCACGAAACCCAGTGTTTCATGCACGGACCAAACATATTGAGGTGCATTATCACTATGTGAGAGAGCACCTTCATGCAAGAGATATTGATTTGGTATATGTGCCTACACAAGATAATGTGGCAGACATATTCACCAAAGCTCTTCCACGGGAAAAGTTTGAAGCTTTTCGCAAAGCTTTAGGCTTGTTACCTTGTGGGGGTTGATCTCTCACTCCCTGTATGTGTTCACATCATTCGCTCTAGGGGGGTTTGTTACACTTATGTGTTCCTCGAGTAGCTTTGATGTGAACCTTTTCCCTATACATGGGCACTTTTTACTCTAGTGCTGGCTAGAGGTTTTTTACCCATGTTACCACATACTTGATACTCTCATATGTGGTGGTACTTTGTACTTAGGGATATTATTCAGCTCTTACTTCAGTTCAGTTCATCGATCAATAGAGAGAGCTATTCCAGTCATCGTCTTCTCCGTGTGTCTTGCTGCGTTTGTGCTCCTTGTGTGTGCTTCTTGTGTGTCTCTCGCACTTCTACACACACCCAACAATAAGAACCTAGCTCTTGATCTGCAATGACATTCATCATGTATGCATGGTACTTTGCCATGAAAGAAACATATGTATACCTTTGTGGGGGTGCCTTCTTCCTTGTAGACCTCCTCTCTTGACCTTTGGGATATTGCTTCTTGAGTCTATTGAGCTTTACATTAGGAGTAATGACCTCCTCAAGCTCTTCCTCTTCTGACTCCTCTTGAGTTTCCCTAGTGTCATAGTCTATCTCTTATAGCCTTCTATATTTTGAAGTAGGGGATGATCTTTCATAATCATAAGTGTAAGAGTGAGCATATGAGTGTACCTTAGATGTAGAAACATCTGGTCCACTAATTGTGATTGAATCTTGAGGTTGAATTTGCACTTCAAAGTCTGCATACTCCTCGTGATCCTCTTCATCCAACTTTGTCTTGCCCTTGTCTCCATACCATGACCTTGACTCATCAAACACAACATCTCTTGATACATATAGCTTCTTTGAGAGAGGATTGTAGCACTTGTATCCTTTTTGCTCATTTGATTAGCCAATGAGCATGCATTTCTCACTCTTGGGCTCTAACTTTGTTCTCACTTCACTAGGAACATGAACAAAGCATATACATCCAAAAACCTCGAGGTGCTCCATGGTTGGTTTCTTTCCATAATAGACTTTGTGTGGAGTTAAGTTGTGCACACCACCTATTGCAACCCTGTTTATCGAGTATTAAGCTGTATTCACAGACTTAACCCAATAAGAGAATGGTAACATATCTTCATTTATGAGACATCTAGCTATCTAAACCAAATGTCTATTCTTCCTCTCTGCAACACCATTTTGTTGAGGGGTGTATCTGGATGTAAAGTGCCTCTTTATGCCATTGTCTTGCAAGTACTTTGTGAATTCTTTGGAGAAATCCTCTCCCCCTCCATTTGACCTCAGTTTCTTGATGTGTGCATCACATTCTTTCTCGACAAGGTACATAAACTTTTGAAAGCATGAAAACACTTTTGATTTTTCCTTGATAACATATAGCCATACCTTTCTTGAGTGTTCATCAATGAAAGTGACAAAGTATCTAGCTCCTCCTAATGAATCCTCTCTGCTAGGGCCCCATACATCTAAGTGTATAAGCTCCAAGATCTTAGGGGATATGTACTCACTCTTTGGAAATGGCTTCCTTGCTTGCTTACCTTGCTCACAAGCATCATAAAACTCATGTAGACCTTAGCCTTCAAGATTTGGTAGTTCCTGCATGGAACTTGCTTTGCACATGCTTTTTAACTTGGGAATATTGATATGTCCTATCCTCTTGTGCCAAAGATCAATCTCTGTGATCTTGTTGTTATCAATCATCACATAACATACCTTGTTGTGTGTAGGAGCAACATCTAGTGTGAATAGTCTGCCTTCTTTCATTCCCTTGGCAATGAACTTGCCTCCTTTCTTCACCATGCACCCTTTTGCATCAAATATAACTTGCATATCTATCTATACCATCTATCCTACAAAGTTAAGGTTCTTGGAACTAGATGGAACATGGAGCACATCTTTAAGAGTCTTGACAGATTTACCTTCACCTAGCTTCACACCTCCTACATGTGTAATGGGATGCTCAGTGTTATCTCCTGTCTCCACACAACCTTTTGAGTTTGGGACCTACATATGAACAAAATATTCCTCCATACATGACATTAGATTAGAGATCTAGAGTCTATGTACCACTAGTGTAGCCATGCCTCATGGCGAGGAGGGTCTCCTTCTCATCATCCTTCTTGGAGTTTAGCATAATTCCCTTGCTCCTTCTTATTATTGCCTTTTTCATTCTTGAACCAGTAATTTGAAGAATAAGATTATGCTTACCACATATAAAACAAGTTTTACCTTGATGAGGGTTGTTCTTCCCTTTGCCATTCTTGCCCTTCCTTGAAGGTGATGCCTTGCTATCTCCTTTTGAATTAGAATCTTCTTCCTTGGATTGCTTCCACTTGCTTTTTCCTCCTTTCCCCTTCTTGCCACTCTTGCCGTTGCCTTTGCTAGCATATAGGAGCTATGAGAGATCATTCTTCTTGGATGTGTCTCCTATGGCAACCTCTTCTACCACTAGGTATGGGATCAACTCCTCAAGAGTTGGTAGAGGATCTCTATACAAGTTGGTAGTAATAAGGGGTTTCCACTTGTCTTTTGCTCTCATCCCATTGAGAGTAGTCTGCACAAGGTCTTCCTCATCTACTTTGCAGCCAATGGATGCCAATTGCTCCCTCAACTCCTTCACCCTCAAGGTGTAGTCAACAATAGATTGACCACTACCCTTCTTCAAGGAACGGAGTTCATTCTTAAGTTGCATCTTTTTGCTTCTTGTGGAAGTGGCATATATCTTTTCTAAGGCATCCCAAACATATTTAGCATGATCAAACTCTTATATATGACTGATCATACTATTAGAGATTACCTGTGATATGTAGAAGATAGCTCTCTTATTCCTTTCCTCCCAATCCTTCAACATCTTCAATTCTTGATTGGTGACCTTTGGATCTTGGGGATCCACATTGGGATTATCTTCATCTCCACACACAATAGGCCATAAAACATTTCTAATGAGGTAGTTCATGACTCAGAACCTCCATGGCTAATAGTTGTCTTTGTCAAGCAACTCCACTTTTTGACCTAGATCTGTCAATAATGAATGGGAAATTAGGGTTACACTGAAATGTACCTCTAGCCTTGATGTCCAAGCTTTTTGTACTTCTTCTAGACTATTAAAAGGATGTTTCTTTCTCTGATACCAATTGATGGAATTTAATCCCTCAGATTTGCACACTAGAAGAAATGAACCCAATACCTAGGTCCCTTCATACACCTTTCTACTACCCTATGGCAAAACTTTGATTCACTTGTCTTACACTGATCTAATCACCTAAGATTTTATAACACTTAGTATGTTTTGTAAGATTCCCAACAAACTATAGAACACCTCAAATGGATATGTTTAGGTCAGTCAACAAATCTGTACAAAATAGACTATGTAGAGATGTATGATATGCCAAAATTAGGGTTACAAAGGTACACCAATTTCTCTGCACATAAAATGTATTTCAAGAATCCCTCTTATATGTTGGTGCATTTTACCCAAGCCTACATGCTTGATATGCTTGATATTATCCTCATTTGTAAGTCACATGAGTAGTCATGTGAACACCTCTTGTAAAAGAGTTCTTTTTATCTCTTGTAATTTGCAAAAGAAAAAGGAAAAGGATGGCTTACCTCATCCATGATGTAAAAGCAAATTCATGGTTGTAACTACCTAAAACCACGAATTTTTGAGCTGAGGGAATATCTCCTAACTTTGGGGATCACTTTTAGGTGGAGCCATTCAAATTCGAATTCAAAACTCCCTCCAAGAATAGCTATAAAAGGAGCAAGAAGGAAGAGGCGATTAGCAAGCCTTGTACGTGACCACTTCATGTCATTTTGTAGTTATTGAAGAGCTTACTCCATAGATCTATCATTCTACTCCCATTGTGCAAAGATTCATTGCCAATGTGGTTGTAATCATATATGAATCTATACATTTATCATCATTTACTTCTCTGTTTTGTTCTCTGCTATACTCACTCAGAGCAGTACCTTCATAAGGTCATATCTCGAGTTCTACTGATTCTATTTCAGTGATTTAATGTGCGTTGGATAGCTCATACTGCCTACTTTCTACCTATAAATTTTCATGGTCATTAGATATTTTTGAATATATCTGCAATTTACTGCTCACTGGTCTATCTCTGCAGAGCCCCGAGAATGGCGGGCATGTTCCAGACTTTGTAAAAATTTGTTCTCAGTGCTCAGTCCATCATTTGAAGTATATTAACTTGGATTGGGAAGATTGCTAAGTCTATTTGCTATGCCCAAAAGGAAGTTTTTAAATTCCTACCAGGTTGAGAGCACTGTTCATTTTTTCCAGCAGGTGTATGTCCAAAAATAGCAAGTTTTTGGGAGCTAGTCATTTCGCAACTTGTCTGTCTTCACTTAAACTTTTGGGATACATGTTCCAAAATACTTGGCTGATATTTTTGTGCATTTAGGAAGCTCAAAAGGTCTACTAATCAACTCTGAAGTCTCACACACATGGTCTTCTAGACTCGCTTTCTCCAATATGAAAGGACTCTGGCGATGAGAAAGGATGATGAAATACGATGTACGAAGCGAGGACCTCATATTGCATGAAACGAAGATCATGAGCAACAGCATCCGAGCCTTATCGAAATGCTCACGTAGCCTTCTCACAATCTTCTCGCACTGGAAAACATCATTCCTTTTTAAAAGCGTTCATTCTTTTGTACTTATTATGATGCCTTCTGACGGAATCTTCATTATCCATTCGCGCTGACGATCCCGCTATCGCTCTGGGCTGAAGGTCAACAAGACGACAGGACAAGAAGAAGGCGGGAGCGGCTGACAGAGAACGAATGCTATGGTAAGCGGCGGAACAGCAGAGATTTCGTGCTGACGGCTCCAATTTCGCTCTGAGTGCAACGAAAGGCATGGCGGGAGGTTCTGTTTCTCCGCAGTGCGATGGACCTTCTTCTTGAGTAGGTGTCGGTATCGCTTCGCCTCTGGTGTCGAGTCAAGGCGCGGTCGCGATCGCCTCCCCGGGTGACCGGTGTCGCGATACCTCCTTTGGAAGTATCGCCGACGCCTCCCCGGGTGGAGGCTCGATCGTCGATAGCGGCGTTACTCTCGGGGCCGCCCGATCGCCGGCTGTGGACTGAAGAGTTCGCCCGTTGGTCTCGCCCTCCGTATTTGGTGGCGGGTTTCGTGCCCAGACTTCCCGGGTAGACTCCGCTCTTCTCCCAGTTACGCTCGGGCCTCGTGCCAATTCCCAGGGGCGATACCTCCTGCGGGCCGATACTTGCGGGCGCTTGCGGGGTCGCCGATCGCCAGGGACGAACGCCGATCGCCGATACTTGCCGGGCGCCGCTTTCTGGGTGTCGCCGATCGCCAGGGACGGTCGCCGATCGTCGGCTTTTCGGCCCACTCTCTCTGGGTATCGCCGTTCGCGCGCGGGCTTCGCCGATAGCGCCGGGAGTTCCAACCCTAGAGGAAAGAAAAATGCTTTAAAAAAAAAAAAAAAAAAAAAAAAAAGAAGAAAAGGAAGAAAAAAAAAAAGATTCTACGCGATATCGGGTCTGTCCCCTCGCGATACCTACCTCTCGCCGGCCGCCCGATCGCGGTACCCCCTCTCCCCCGGTCACGATACTTACCTCTGGTCACGATATCCATCGCCGGCCGCCCGATCGCCGGTCGCGATACCTCCGGTAGCGATACCTACCTGCTCCCGCGGTCGCGATACCCCCGCTCCCCCGGTCGCCTCCGGTCGCGATACCCATCGTCGGCCGCCTGATCGCCCCATCGCCCGATCGCGATACTTACCTCCGGTCGCGATACCCTGCGCCGGCCGCCGCCTGCGATCGCCGGGAGTCCCAAAGACAGAAGAAAAAAGAAGATTAAAAAAAAAGAGAAAAGAAAAAAAAAAGAAAAGAGAGAGAAAAGAAATAAGAAGAAAAAGAAGAAAAAAGAAAAAGAAATTAGAAAAGGTATCGCCGGGTGTTCTCTCAGGTATCACGATATCCGTGTGGTGTCTCTCAGGTATCGCCGATCGCCGTTTTTTTTCGGTGGGTGTCGCCGACCGCCCGATCGTCTGGGTCGGCCGACCGCGTGTGCGCCGATCGGGAGCCCTACTTTAGGAAAAAGAGGAGAAGCTCTAAAAAATTGAAAATGAAAAGAGGAGAATTATGTTAGGGGTGGAAAGTTGGAAAAGTGCCTTCGTGACCGCCGTGGCCGCCCCTGTCTGCCTTTTTTCGCTTTAGTTCAAAAAAGAGAAAAAAAAGAGAAGAGAAGAGGAAAAAAGAAAAAAAAAGAGAGAGAAAAAGAAAAAAAGAAAAAAAAAAAGAAAAAAAAAAAAAAAGAGAAAAAAAAAGGAGAAAAAAAAAAAAAAGAAAAAAAAAAAGAAAAAGAGAAAAAAGAAAAGAGAGAAGGAAAGTATAAAAAAGAAAATTGAAAAGATCGTTAAGGGGAATAGGGCTTCCCGTCTTTGTGGGCTTCTCGATTCCTGGTCTGTGGTCGGTTTCTCCTCCTTGTTGGAGGGGCCGGCCCTTGGGTTTTGATTAGTAAAGGTGGTGCAAGTTCCTCTTGGCCATGGACGTGGCTTCTGCCTCTCTCGTGAAAAGTAATCGGGCCCCTCCCCCCGGGGAGACCAATTTCCTGGCCGCTCTGCTGGAGGGGGGGTCGTGTGCCGCCCCTGGGGCAGCTGAAAGTGTTGAATCCCCCGTCGTGTCCCTCAGTAGACCCGCAGTTCTGTCCGCTCAGGAGGAGCTCAAGAAAGTTTGCCTAGTCGGCCAAGTGTTTGGCCCTAGGCCCCCGCTCGAAATTGTGCGACAATGGCTTCGAAAAGAGTGGTTCCCTCGAGGACTAATTGTCAGCAAATGTCAGTTCTTACCAGCAAACCACATGCTGCTGGTCTTTGAGAATGAAGAGATGGCGTTCCAAGCCCTAAGCGTTGGCACCTGGCAGTTTGGTCGGGCGACCCTGTGCCTATTCAGATGGTCCCCGGACTTTACTCCTGACAAATCGAAATCACTTCGGTACCCTCTTTGGGTTGAGCTCCCTAACCTCCCATACTTCTTGTACAACTTCGTGTGGGACATTGCCTCTCCTATCGGCAAGCCGTTGGCCTCACGCGAAGACATTGGTGGTCTCATCTATGAAGGTGCAAGACACTCGTTCAATGCTAGGTGGCACCCACAAATCTGCATCGAGGCCGACCTCACTTCGCCGCTTCCATCAATGATCAAAGTGGACATGGGCGAAGGTGAGGTTTGGGAGCAGGACATCACCTACAAAAACCTCCCCAACGCGTGCTTTCGTTGTGGTCAGCAAGGTCACAGGATTAAAGACTGCCCTCTCAGGCAAAAAAACAAGCGCTCGCAAGAAGCCCCCAAAACTGCTCAAGACAACAATGGCGAATTGACCCACTCGACTAAGGAAGGGGTAGACAAGGACCGCCTCAATCCAAAAGCTGATGCGGATGGCTTTACTGAAGTTAGAAGAAGAAGGAAGAGAAGTCCGAGGGCCAATGGTGAGAGAAACAACCTGCCACTTACCCCCAACAGCAATTTGTATTGCAACCTAGGAAATGAGATCAACGAGCTTGACTATCCAGGTGGGAAACCACTCGAGGTAGACACCTACGACAATGCCCTAGAGATCCCTGACAACAAAGAAACCCCCCAGGAGGGCTATACTACAAGCAAAGAAGATGGATTTACCAGTACTAATGAAGACAACATGGATAGTGAAAGTTCCATTATTGGATCGACGATCCCGGAAACGGTGCCGAGCACGGGACCCAGCTCCCCCCAGCAAGGAATTTCCCGCAAAGGAAAACAGCCTATGGAGCTACCCTGGAAAAGCCCCCACAAGAATCGACTTCTAAGTCGGGTTCAGACCCCAGCGAAAAAGAAAGATGAAGCCAAGAGAAGAAAGGACAAGGCTCCCTCCCGCAAAGAGGGATCAATACAAAAATGATTGTCATCTCGCTAAACGCTAGGGGGCTAACCGACCCCTCAAGAGCGGCCATCATTGGTCAATGGCTCCGCGACATTAGCTTAAAACCAGACATCATATGCATTCAAGAGATTAAAATTGACGGAGAAGACCTTCTGAAACGGCTCAGACAGGTGTCCTCGGCCCATGTGTGGATCCCAACAAAGCACCAACGGGGATCAGGTGGAACGGCTATCGGAGTTAAACAACCCTGGCTCGAAAAGCTTGAGAACTCCATTGAAGATGTAAATCACCGCTGGATTGCGGTTTCGTTTGGTGCTCCCCTCTGTGTTACTATGGTTTCTTTGTACGCCCCTAACGGGGATTTGGAGAGGCTGAACACTTGGACTTCTCTTGACTCGCTTCCCCACAATGTGCTTATTTGTGGAGACTTCAACATGGTGGAGGACCCTATGGACAGATGGATGGGCAAGGGCAAGGTCATCGACAGTCGGGAGAAAGAAACGTGGGACATGACCAAACTCCACTTGGATCTGATCGAATTCAAAGACTCGAATGGCTTTTCCTGGTCGAATCTCCAAGTGGGCGAGGATCTGAGGAAAGCTAGACTTGATAGATGCTACATCTCTCAGAGCTTTACTCATCTGTGGGGCCACCCTTCCATCACGCAACGCACTGACCTCACCATCTCCGACCACTACCCGATCGTTATCACTTTTCAACCCCCCAACAAGACCCACAGGGCTCCGTGGTTCCATGCCAACGCTTCCACCTTCTCTCTCCCCTCTGTCCATCAAGAGATTGCCGAGGTGTGGAAGGTGGCTTTCGCCTCTGGCTTGGCCCCAGCCAAGTGCTGGAGAAATGCGGTCGACAAGTCTCGCAAGATCATGATCAGAACCAAGAGGATGCTCGAGACAGTGCGGCGGGCTCGTAGGGAAGCGCTTACCGCAGACTCTGGCGTCTCGAGGAGGAAGTGAACAAAGGAAAACACCAAGCCCAGAAAGGTCTCCGGAAAATCAGAGCAGCGTTGAGATACGAGGAAGAAATACAAAGGAAGAACTTGCAAATCTTCTTCAAGGAGTGGTGGGCTGGAAAAGCAGACAAACCCACCAAAGAGATGTGCAGTATCCTTAAAAGGAAACACAACAGAGAGACGATTCCCCTACTGCTAGACCCACATGGCAATGTATGCGACTCGGAAGAAGATAATTTTGGCATAATCGAAGGGCACTTCACGAGACTCCTGGGAACCTCGAACCCCCTCTCCCACCATAGAAGGGATTGCATGGCTGCCATTTCTAGGGTTTCCCCCCGGAGAATCCCACCCAACCTACACTCCCTGCTTCATGCCCCGATCTCTGAATCAGAAATCATAGAGGTCATTGATGCCCTCCCTCTTGGTAAAAGCCCGGGACCCGACGGACTCACTAACGAGTTTTTTAAATCCTTCAAGCTGGTGGTTGCCACCCCTCTTCGGTTGGTTTGGCAAGAAGCGCTAAAATTTGGTGCTCTTCCTTCCTGTATAAATAATGGAATTATCAAGCTGATTCACAAGAAGGGGGAAAAAAATAGAATCGAGAACTGGCGGCCAATTACGATGCTCCAAACAGGATACAAGATCGTCGCCAAAGTCATTGCCAACAGACTTGCGTGCCACCTGAGATCTTGGCTTAGTGAGGACCAAAAAGGTTTCATCAAAGGCAGGTCCATCCTGGAAACCATTGTGGATATTTGGGAAGGTATTCAATTTGCAAATGAGTCGAATCAAGATGTGATCTTCCTCAAGATCGACTTTGACAAAGCCTACGATAGGCTAGAATGGGACTATCTTCTGCAGTCGCTCCAAGACCTCGGATGTAGTCAGAAATTCACCAAGATGATCGCGACCCTTCTCGGCAACGCAACGACCCAAATCAACGTTAACGGCAAACTTTCGAAGGCGATTCATCTTAAAAGATCTATTAGACAAGGGTGCCCTCTTGCCCCCCTTCTCTTTGCCATTGCCACTGAGGGGCTGAGCAGACTTGTGGCTCATCATGTGGAGGCTGGCAATATCAAAGGCCTCCAGCTACCCCACGACCACAGTCAAATCATCATGAGACTTTTTGCCGACGATATGAATGCGTTCGTTCACAATGATAACACCAGCCTGGAGACTTTCTGGAGGTGCCTTGATACCTTTTGTGAGGCCTCTGGTTCCAAAATCAACCACAATAAGACCGCCTTTAGGGCCATTGTGGGACACCAACCTGGCCCCCTCATGGATCATGGCTGTCAAATCATTCCGCAGGGCCAAATCTTTCGGCTGCTTGGAATCCCCTTGGGGTTTGGCGTCTCTATGGAGCAGCGATGGAACTGGGTGCTGGCCAAACTTGAAAACAAGCTCAATTACTGGAGAGGCATGCAAATCAATCTCGCTGGACGGGCGATGGTTATCAACACGTTCCTCCTCTCGTCTACCATCTATTTCCTTTCTTGCTGGAGACCGAATGAGCAAGGCCTGTCCAAACTGAATAGCATCTGCAGAAACTTTCTTTGGACGGGCGATCATAACAGAAGGGGGGTGCCTAAAATCAAATGGGCCATCTGCACCAGCCCCAGAGAGAGTGGGGGGCTTGGCATCCTGGACATTGGGTGTATGGCTAACAAACTGGCGGCCAAATGGATGATTAAAGCTTGGTGCAATAGGGAGGCCTCGTGGGCCAAGCTGATCTTCAGAAACAAAAATGAGTTGGCCCTCACGGGGTCCCCGAACTGGAAGAACCTTGATATCATGACCCTGCTATTCTCCCCGATTCCTGTCTTCCCGAAAGGCTCCAATCTCGTTTGCTCTCTTTGGAAGGGCTGGAACAAAGTCAAAAGCCTCACAAGAGTTAGTGAGGACTGGAAGTGGGCGGCCGGAATCAGACAAAACGACTCTATATGGTTTCCGATACATGGCATCCGGAGTGTGGAGTCGTGGAACATCCAAAATGCCAAGAAGTTATGGAACAAAGGATTCAAAAAATGGAAACACCTCTGGAAACATGACACCAACAGTTGGATCAACTACGAGGATATCGACCCTCGCATAAACGTCTCCTACGAAGAATGGAACACCTTGCAAAGCAGATGCCTCGCTTGGGATCGCCACAAAACTCGCCTTCTCATGGGACACGATGCTCCGAACGCGCGTGGTCTCAAATGGCACAATGGAAATAGCCTACTCAAAATCCCGAACATCAAAGAAACGACTGACCTCCAGGTCAGCCTCAACAGGAAGTGGTGCCTGTCTTGGACGCGGCTTCGGTGGGACATGAAATTCATGGGTATCTGGCACCCACTTATAGAGATTAAGAAGTCTGTCCTCTTATGGCAAATTCTTCATCGAGGAATCTGGACTAACCATAAGGCAAGCAAAATTTGTGGGTTCCCTCCGTGGTGCAAACGCTGCCACCGAGCAATCGAAGATGTCCCACACATCTTCCTTACTTGCCCCAACTCCTACAGAATCTGGCGGATAGTTGGACTGAAAATCAGAGTTCAGAAACAGCTTAGCTGGAAACAAGTCCTTTTGGGTGAAGCGATTGGGTGCTCTGCGGCTCTCTGGAACGCAATCAGAGGGGAAGTCCTGTGGAAAATTTGGCGGGAGCGGTGTGCTGTCAACTTCGGCGACTCCCCCAAGGAGTGGTCGATTGAAAAATCTCTTTTCCTACTTGGCAAAAGGATTGCCAACAGTAAGAAATCCCCCCCCTTCAGGCATCATCAAGTCCTCCTTTTGATCAACAACAAGCTCAAACCCAAGTGGGTCCCGCATGAGGGCGACGAGAGGGTGATCAACCTTCTTTGTAATGCTACCTAGGTATCATCCAAGCTTCCCCTGCTTTGTGGGATTTGGGGGGTCCCGTGGGCACTAGTCCCCTTCTTTTGTACCTTTGCTTCTTAATTTAATTCAAGTCCGGGAGAGTAGGCTATTGCCGAACTTCCTTTATAAAAAAAAAAAAAAAAAACTCTGAAGTCTCAGTTGGCTGGTGTGAAGCTGGTTGTAGCGGCACCTACTCATCTTTGGATTGCATCCACCATCTCTCTTCACAGTGGTATCAGAGCATAGTCAAGCAACATGGGAGATGGATTTCCATCAACAATTGACAAATTGGATCGAAACAACTACCCGGCATGGTCTCTAAGGATGGAGGCTTACCTTCAAGGGAGGAATCTATATGGATTCATATCCGGAGATGAAGCAATGCCAACCATGAGTAACAAAGGGCAACCATCACATGAAGAAGTGGAAGGACTTTCGAATTGGTGTTCGAAGGATGCACTTGCAAGGTCCTATATTCTAAACTCAATCTCTGATTTTCTTTTACCTCATGTAAACGGATGCAAGACATCAAGAAAGACCTGGAATGCACTTGCTTCTTTCTTCGCTTGCAACACTCGAGCAAGGAAGAACCAATTGTGGATGGAGTTCACAACAATGAAGAAAATCCCGAAGCAAAATGTGACTGATTATGTCACAAAGATGAAGGAGATTTCCGAACAACTTGGAAGCATTGGAGAGGTAATTGAAGAGGAGCAAATCATTAGACAAATCATGAATGGAATCAAAGCAGACGACAAGTGGGAGTCATTCACAATAGCCATGGATTTATACATGGATATGCATGTACCCGACCTCAACACACTCATGGGCCAACTCTTCACTCATGAAGCAAAGATTAGCAAAGGTGGTGAGTCCTCAAGAGGTAATCAAACTTTTGCCTTATATTCTGATAAAGCTAAGGTCAAGGACAAGTCAAAGAATAGGAAGAATATCTTTCCAAGCAAACTTTGCAGGTAGAGGAAGAGCTAGAGGAAGAGGCAGAGGTGGAAAGCAAGGCAGGGGGAGCTTCCAATCATGTCAACCTTGCAACATATGTGGCTTATCTAACCATACTACTGAAGAATGTTTCAGGAATCCAAGGAACTCAAGAGGAAGAGGATTCAATAGAGGTGGCTATGGATCAAATAGAGGCGGGTACAATGGAGGCTACAACAACAATTACAACAACAACAACTATCAAAGTGGCCATAGAGGAAGAAGAGATTACAATAACTATGCAGAGGACCAAAGTCAAGAAGATTCATTATTGATTATGAATCTATCAGTGAAGAAGGGTAAGGATGATGATCACATATTTTACATTTATTCGGGATGCTCAAACCATGTAGTAGGAAATGTGGCTTTACTTTCTGATTTGGAAGATCCTCATAACAAGCATGAAGTGCAGACAGGAGATGACACAAAGCACTCAGTGGACAAGATAGGTAATGTGAAGACATCAGATGGGAATATGAACCTCTTAAGCAAAGTCTTGTATGTCCCTACAATTACCAAAAATTTAATAAGTGTTGGACAGATTGTTGAAAAAGGATTGCAGGTTAGATTCAACCGATTTGGAGCATATGTTGAAGACCCAAGGCAAGGCTTTCGAAGGATTGCCAAAGGAGAAAAGACAGGAAGGCTTTTCACTTTTGAAGTGGAAGATACAAAGAACATAGCTCTGTTTAGCTATGGATCTCAAACTCTAATAGAGTTGGAGATATGGCACAAAATGCTTGCTCACATTGGTGAGAGGACACTCAAACAAATTTACAGGGACCAAAGTGTACTTGGTTTGCCTAATATCACAAGGCAACACATGATTTATAAGTGTGAAGCTTGTCAACTCAGCAAGGCTCATAGACAACCTTTCAATAAGAAAGGATATATGTATCAAAATCCTTTGGATCTAGTGCACACGGATGTGTGGGGTCCAAGTAAGGAGCCATCTATATCAGGCTCAACATATTATGTGTCTTTCGTAGATGATTGTAGCAGACGGACCATTCTGTTTTTCATGAAGCACAAGGATGAAGTGTTTAATTGCTTTAAGAAGTATATTGCTGTTGTTGAAAACCAAACAGGTAGGACTTTGAAAAGACTCAGATCAGATCTTTCATGCCTTCTTGCATGAAAGAGGCATTAAAAGGGAAGTCACTACAAGGTATACACCCGAACTCAATGGTGTAGCAGAGAGGAGGAACAGAGCCATTGTCGAAGCTGCAAGGTCCATGCTCAACGAAAAGGGATTGCCAAACTACCTATGGGCAAAGGTTGTGTCTACAGCCACATATCTCATAATTAGACTTCCATCTAAGTCACTAGATGGAACCACTCCATATGAAGTGTTGAATGAGGAAGTGTATATGGCACAACCTCCTGGATATGAGGATGCACATCAGCCTAACTATGTATGCAGACTAAAGAAAGCTTTGTATGGATTGAAGCAAGCTCCAAGAGCTTGGAATTTCAGATTGGTGACTTATTTGCAGGACCAAGGATTCAAAGCTAGCAAGGCGGATACCTCTTTGTTCATAAAGAGGAATGGATCTGAAGTGATCTATTTATGTGTGTATGTTGATGATATTATTATCATAGGCAATGATCTTGAAGGAATCAAACAGGTAAAGAGTCAAATGAAGGAGGAGTTCAAAATAAGTGACCTCGGACCACTCACTTATTTTCTCGGATTGGAGTTGATCTACACAGATTCAGGTATATACATCACACAAAGGAAGTATGTCCATGACATGCTCATCAAGTTCAAGATGGAAAATACCAAGTGTGCAGGTACACCTATGGAGCAAAATCATAAGCTTAGTGCTTATGAAGGAGAGCCAATTGAAGACATCACAAGCTATCAAAGCTTGGCTGGAAGTTTGAACTATGCAACACTCACAAGGGTGGATATATGCTATAGTGTTAGCATATTGAGTCAGTTTATGCATAAACCAAGAAGACCACATATGGAAGCGGCCAAGAGAGTCCTCAAGTACCTAAAGGGGACCATGAATGAAGGTTTGTTTTATTCATTTACTTCAGATATTGAGCTAAAGGTCTACTCAGATGCAGATTGGGCCGGATCTAAAGATGATAGAAGAAGCACATCAGGGTATATATCATTTGCAAGTTCAAAAATCATTTCTTGGTCATCGAAGAAGCAACCAACAGTGGCACTATCTTCTACCGAAGCCGAATATAGAGGTTTGGCTAATGCAACTCAAGAAATCATGTGGTTAAAGTCTTTGTACACAGATCTTGGACTTCATTCTTCAACACCTCACATTTTTGGTGACAACACAAGCTCACTACATCTAGCAGCTAATCTGGTATACCATGCTAGAACCAAGCATATTGAAGTCCACTACCATTATGTAAGGGAGAAGCTAATGAGCAAGGATATTCAAATATCCTATGTCTCTACAGATATGCAATGTGCAGACATGTTGACTAAAGCTCTTGATGGTACAAAGTTAAGTAGATACAAGTTGATGATTGGCTTGCAGGAAATCAAGGACAATTGAAGACTTATTTGGAGGCCAAGCATGTTAGGCTTGAGGGGAGTTGTTGGTGCATTTTACCCAAACCTACATGCTTGATATGCTTGATATTATCCTCATTTGTAAGTCACATGAGTAGTAATGTGAACACCTCTTGTAAAAGAGTTCTTTTTATTTCTTGTAATTTGAAAAAGAAAAAGGAAAAGGATGGCTTACCTCATCCATGATGTAAAAGCAAATTCATGGCTGTAACTACCTAAAACCACGAATTTTTGAGCTGAGGGAATATCTCCTAACTTTGGGGATCACTTTTAGGTGGAGCCATTCAAATTCGAATTCAAAACTCCCTCCAAGAATAGCTATAAAAGGAGCAAGAAGGAAGAGGCGATTAGCAAGCCTTGTACGTGACCACTTCATGTCATTTTGTAGAGATTGAAGAGCTTACTCCATAGCTCTATCATTCTAATCCCATTGTGCAAAGATTCATTGCCAATGTGGTTGTAATCATATATGAATCTATACATTTATCATCATTTACTTCTCTGTTTTGTTCTCTGCTATACTCACTCAGAGCAGTACCTTCAGAAGGTCATATCTCGAGTTATACTGATCCTTTTTCAGTGATTTAACATGTGTTGAATAGCTCATACTGTCTACTTTCTACCTATAAATTTTCATGGTCATTAGATTAATATTTTTGAATATAACTGCAATTTACTGCTCACTGGTCTATCTCTGCAGAGCCCCGAGAATGGCACGCATGTTCCAGACTTTGTAAAGATTTGTTCTCAGTGCTCAGACCATCATTTGAAGTGGTTTAACTTGGATTGGGAAGCTTGCTAAGTATATTTGCTATGCCCAAAAGGAAGTTTTCAAATTCCTACCAGGTTGAGAGCACTGTTCATTTTTTCCAGCAGGTGTATGTCCAAAAATAGCAAGTTTTTGGGAGCTAGTCATTTCGCAACTTGTCTGTCTTCACTTAGACTTTTGGGATACATGTTCCAAAGTACTTGGCTGATATTTTGGTGGATTTAGGAAGCTCAAATGGTCTACTACTCAACTCTGAAGTCTCAGTTGGCTGGTGTGAAGCTGGTTGTAGCGGCACCTACTCATCTTTGGATTGCATCCACCATCTCTCTTCACATTATAGAAAGTAAGAAACATATAAGCTATAGAATCCACCTTAAATCTCTTGAATTGGATATGTACACAAAGAGCTACAACTATTATGAGCAGACTATGTCTATACCTACAAGAGGCTAGAGGGGGTGTGGGCTTGATAGCTCCTCCTTTATGCATATAATGCCCTCCTCTATGTTTTTCCTAGCTTGGACAACTACATTTCAGCTCTTTGAGCCTTGGATGACTCTCTCCTTGCACCTCCTTGAGTATATGTCTCTTGGTCTTGAATGACCTACAAGATTTCAATGCATTTGATGACTCTTCACCTTCTTTTATAGCTTTTGCATGCCTCTCCCAACTTTTCCACCACCTTAGGACTGCCTTGCCTAACCTTGCTTGACCTTGAGACTAGCCTAAGTGATTCGAGTCATGAAGTTTGTCCACATTAGGGTCTTTTGACCCCTTTATCCACCTAAAGCTTGCATAGTTCACATTTTCAACATTAGGGTGTGTATCCATGAAAGTGAATATCTTAAAATCTTAGAAATAGCACAACACGGTGTAGTAGGTGGACACTTTGGTTTGGAAAGGGTGATCAAAGAAATATTGTATGTAGGACTTTGGTGGCCAACCCTTCACATGGATGCTCATACCTACGTGAAACGATGTGACATATGCCAATGAACTCAGTATCCAATATGCAAAGATGAGATGCCATTGAGATCCATGATGAGAGGATGTGCATTCTCCAAGTGGGGAATAGACTTTTTTAGTCCTATTAATCCCCCATCCAAAAGTTCACATGATAAGTACATTATTATGGCCATTGATTATTTAGCCAAATGGGTAGACGTGAGAGGCACTAGGAAGAACAATTCACAAACCATAGCTGATTTTTTTAATTCAAGAATGTATTTACATGATATGCTTTACCAATAGAGTTGGTAAACAACTGTGGTACCCACTTCTTGAATGAGAAAACATGATATTTGTACTGGTTAGTGAGTTAATAAAGGTGATGTGTTGTATGAAAGTGAGTGTATGTTAGAAGGTTAGTAGATGTTCCTAGATGCATACTCGAGATGTGCAATGTACTCAGAATGTATCTATTCTTCTGAAAGGAAATTTACACTAATGGTTCAAGGGTTTGAGACGTGTTTTGACATGCCACACTACCCTCATGGGATTATAAGTTTTTCTTGTGATTATGCTTTTGGGTTTTAGAGGTAGTTCTATCTAGATCTGGGACTTTTTAGGTACCCATTTCCTAGTGACACAATGTGTATTTTCACGTGAATATATGGTGACCACAAATTTTTGTGATGGCTTTGGTGAAATGTTTATCAATGAACATTGATTCTCACCTAGAAGCTTATGTGTGGCTTGTTGAGCAAGCAAGAAGGTCTTAGACACCCAGATCTATCTCTGATTGGGGTCAACCTTCATCAACACCTTAGGTATCCAAATGGAGATTACTC
Source organism: Ceratopteris richardii (assembly GCA_020310875.1). Classification (NCBI taxonomy): domain Eukaryota; kingdom Viridiplantae; phylum Streptophyta; class Polypodiopsida; order Polypodiales; family Pteridaceae; genus Ceratopteris; species Ceratopteris richardii. The sequence goes on from CM035438.1 coordinate 4,753,829, forward strand.
ATTGGGGTTGATGCCTTGGGTATTCAACTCTTGACCCTTTTGAATGTGCCACTTGTTTGGTACATCTGTGTGGTGCTGACCAGGGAGCACCTGACCAAGGAGCAAGGGGTTGCTCACTCCTGCACCTCCAGATCTTCTTCACTTCATGAGTCACCCTCTTTTGAACTCTTTTTTGAATCTCGGATTCAATTGTCTACTCCATCTGCTTCTTGGTCTCTTTGTTCATTTTATCCCAGCCATCTTTGGAAAAGAAGGGAGTTCCATCATTGCTTCTACTATTCCTTCATGAGTTGCATCATTTTGCATCATATAACTTTGGACAAGAACAGCATCTTTATCTTCATGTGTACTCCTGGAAGGACCAAGGATTGGTGCCTTACCTAGTTCAGTGAGTGCACAACTTGCTAATTTAATTTTGATACATTGTTGATTCAGCCAAACGTGAACAATTCCACTCCTTAGGTTCAAGTTGATTGCATGGTGGTAGATCCAATCTTGAGTACCCAAAATGAGAGGTTCCATAATGTCCTCATCCTAACACACTAGCATTTTAGCTATCATTGGGACATCTTGAATACAGATGGGAAGCTCCACCTCGCCCATGCAGGTGGTTTCCACACCTCCAAATCCTATGAGATAAGCTTTAGCGGGTTGGATGGTCATCCCCATGTCATAACAACAAGAAAATCAGACAACACTAGTGGTTGTGCCTGAGTCAATCAAGGCTCTTATAGTCTTCATATTCTTGTCCTATCCTATTTTAAGGCCATAAAAGGATGCTTGTGAATTATTCTATGAGGCGTAACACTCGTAGTTTGGCACATAGCCATGTGATATCTTGGTGCCTCATGAATATCTTGCCTAGGTTGATCTTTACCCTGTCTCATCAACTTCATATGTTAGATGCGTTCTAGGGCTTCAGCTGAGTATCGCTTTTTTTCTATGTTGAGTTGACTTAATATTCCTTTCATCATGGGTTGGTATAGTTTCGATTTGCATCCACTAATGTAACTAGGTATTATATCACCCTCTAGAGTGGCTAGCTAGATAGCTCCACTCGTTGAGATTCTATTAATTATCATTGGTCCATAGCCATGCTTTTCTAGTTTCTAGCATGCTGCTTTAATGTATACATCAAGACTAGGTCTCTTGCTTTCAAGCCCTTATCTTTTACATGTGCATCAAAGTAAGCTTTCTGCCTTTTCTTGGTTGCATATATCCTAGCTACTGCTCTCAATTGAGTTTCTCCTAACCATTCCAATTCAAAGATCCTAGAGGATAATTCATGACTGATACATTGATAATCTTGTTCTACCTTCAAGGTGGGTATCAAGAACTCTAAGGGCAATACTACATTTTGACCAAACACCATCTGAAAGAAGGTGGCATTGAGTAACATTTTATAGGCCATTCAATAATCCCAAACAACATCATGTAAGTATTTACCCCAATTAGAGCGCTTATTGTTCACCACCTTAGTTAGCATAGTGTACAGGATCTTATTCATGCTCTCTACTTGTCCATTGGCTTGTGGGTGGTATGTAGCTGAGTTCTTGTCAATAACCATGAATTCTCATAACAAGTCTTTGTTTTTATAATAATATATGGGGAAAGTACCATGTTTTCATGAGAGAATTTGAGCACCTACAAAAATCAATGGAGTTATGTCTAGTATGGTAGGAGGTGGGTCTGGTAGAGTATTTTAGTGCCAAATTTCCAAAGCCTGACTTTATGCATTTTTACTATCTCATCAACTCTCTAATGCCCAACAAGGACCCTAGAGCATCCAACACCTTCGTGATATCATCATTAGTGCATGGTAATGAATCAAAACGATTTCTCTTAACTAATAACTTAGTTCATGAAGGCTTGGATATGAGGGGTATGCACATCCCCATAGAGAAGGAAGGCCTAGTTCCCAACAGTATGAAGAATAGGAACCTGACAAAGCTTAAGGATATGGTGGCTATGACACCCAACATAGTTGTCCACCTGAGGATGTGTATGCAGCATTTTGCCTTCCTATGATAGGATATGTTATGATGCCTCACAAGAAATTATGGTTCAACTTGTATTTAGCCGACACTCAAAACATGACCATCAAGTTGCCACATTAGATTATGGATCAAATCCACCAAACCCACAAACGATGGCCTCAAAAGATAGTATTGCATGGATGTTGCACTCTTACAAGGATTATATATAGATGCTTGACATACGACATACCTCTTCAGTAGGCACTCTCTTGGAATAGAGTCCAACAATTTAAGAGCAAGAAATCCTCTGCACCACCATCAAAGCAGATGAGGGGATCCATACTATGTGCTCAACCTAGAGGAGCCAATTTGACTTCGGACATAACTCTTGCACCAAAATGGTTAGTACGAACCTTCATGCTCAGACTGTAGAGGAGAAGTATTGATGGACCTAGTTTGATTTTTCCCACAATACCATCCAACTGTTAACGTTAATCGTTACTCCACTTTCAGACTCAAAGTACTTCAAGTTCAGCCGGTTTCGAATCTTTCCTAACCGTAAGTTTTCTCTTAGCCTCATGGGTCCTTGGGAGTGGTAGGGGTCTGTTAGACAGAGGCCCTTTACTATTTTCCCAAATCATCACACACTCCTAATTGTTATCCCGTTCTTAGCTCAGTGTCCATCTCTGAACAACGGAAGACTGTTCAGCGTACTGGAATTAGAACTTCAGGACTGAGGGCAGCAATCCGGTTACTTATTTTATGAGCAAAATATACTTCAGTAACAAGGTCACCTAATACGTACTTCTTCAGAGCAGATAGGTATACCAACCAGACATTATACCTTAAGGTTATGAGGACTCATCGTATGCTAAACTCGAACAACCAATCTCCTAATAACAAACGGCTAACCATAAACTGACGATGTCCTACTCACATCCAGACCATTACAGCTACTAGTCTTCCTGTGATCGGAATCAACAGCAAATGTAGGCTATGGTATCGAATTCGGTCACTTACAGAAACGCTAACAGACAATTAGTTAGGGACTACTTTTCACGTTCCCTACTCCGCCGAAGAACTGATAAACAACATACTGCACTTGATAACACTCAGAGACACACTCAATCATTACTGAACAGTTTCGTAACACAATACAACTGATTCGTAACTATGTAATAAGGTGAGAATAATCGACTAGCCGGAGTACAGAACAGAACAGAACAAAGCAGGACTTATCTCTCAACAACATACACACTCACACAATACGTTTACAACACTCTCCAAAACGAGCCTCACTCAAACGATACACTGCAATTCCCACAAATGGGGGCGCCCTTGCCACTCTTTTCTCATTGCCTTATATAGAAGATTTTTTTACAAGGGTGCGCAATTCTTCAGTTACCTGCGCGTTTCCTGAAAGATTCTTTTTCATTTAAGATACATGTCCTAGTACTTTTGTCCTTGTTCGGCGGCCGTCTAATACTTTTACATTTAAGACACCTGTCCTAGTTCATTTGTCCTTGTTCGGCGGCCCTCTAACACTGGCACGCACGGTGGACTCGAACCCGCAAGTGCATTATCGTCTTCGACATTCTTTTGCTTTGCCTGAAGGCCTATTCCAGAGTTCTGCTCCCGAATCATTTCTGGCTTTTCCTGTATATTCTTTTGTAATAGCTCCTCTTGCAATTCATGGACCAACACAAAACATGACCGCACTTGTTCAAGTGGAGGAACAAGTATAGCAAGCCATCTTCTACGAAAAAGTGTCCAAATACTTTGAACACGACTATTTATAAAAAGCAGAAAGAAGGAAAAGAAAAGATTAAACAAAACGCGGTCCATCGTCGAAAACTTAATGCGGGCTAGTGGTGTGGTGTGCTGATATGGCCGCAACTTCGACCCATTAATTACCTTTGGGAGTGGATTTCCAGTCAACGTAGTCAACCAAAAAGTTGTCGGACCGACTTGTTCTGAGATCTTAAAAGGGCCAAACCATCGTAATTTGAACTTTCCTGCTGCTCTATCGGATTTTGCGTTATAGAAGAGTACAAGCTGATTTACCGAAAAGATTGGGGTCTTCAAATATCGATCATGTGTCTTGGCTTGCCTTAGTTGTACTTCGCGCATGGTTAAAAAGCTGAGCCATCGGTGCTCATCAAGTTCCCTGAGTGCGTCCATTCGTGCTGTCAGCGACTCTTCCGGTAGCATTTTCTGGGTGATTGCTACACGCAGACTTGGGATAACTATTTCCATGGGTGCTATTGCTTCTAAACCATAAGCTAGTTTGAAAGGTGTCAAACCTGTTGTTACCTTATATGTAGTTCGGTATGCCCATAATACTGCAGGTAGTAGTTGATCCCATCTTTCCGGTGCTTCCATGATCAGTTTCCGGAGGATATTCAATAGTGATTTGTTTGTACTTTCGGCCAAACCATTGGCGCGAGGGTAATATGGAGAGCTGAGTTTATGTGTCACCTGGAATGATTGGGTGAGTGCCTTCATTAATTGATTTACGAAGTGAGTACCTTGATCTGTCACCAATTCGAGTGGTAAGCCGAATCATGGGAAGACATCATTTAACAGACATTTTGCTACTACAACTGCTGTAGCAGACCGTAAAGCCCAAGCTTCTGCCCATCTCGTTGCATAGTCTATACAGGTTAGTATGTATCTGTTGTTACTGAAGACTGCTGGAGGTGTGATTGGACCGATAAAATCTAATCCCCATTTCTGAAATGGTTCGAGTGGCATAATAGGCTGCAAGGGAAAGAAGTGTCGTTGCAGTGGTTGTCCAGACCTTTGACAGTTATCGCAGTTTTTGACGAATTGGGCCACATCTCGGTACATAGTAGGCCACCAGAGACCTCCTTGCAGAATTTTCCGGTGAGTTAGATCTGTGGCAAAGTGACCGCCAGTAGGGGTTGAATGAGCCATTGTGATGACCGAGTTAATTTCGTGCGGAGGAACACATCGAAGTAAGATTCCGGTGTGATCTACATAATATAGTTCTCCTGCAACTAACCGGAATCGGCGGCTAAAGACTGCCATTTTCCTTCGAACTGCCCTGGCAGTCTCAGATGGAAAGCATCCTTCGGTGAGAAAAGTTAGAATCTGATCATAATATGTAGGTGTTGCTTGTAATTCGGCAGTCTCATCGATCAGTGGTTCAGAACAATAAATTGCTGGAGTCGTGTCATCTATGCCTATCGGAGCTTCACCAGAATCTAGGCGAGATAAGAAATCTGCTAAGGCATGTGCATTTCCGGGTCGGTGAATGACTTCATAATCAAATTCCTGCAAGAGTATCACCCATCGTGCTAATCGTCCGCCTAAATGTTGTTGTCTTACTAGATAGACAAGGGCAGCATGATCCACATGAAAGGTAAATTTCTGGCCTAATAGATAATGTCTGAACTTTTTGATGAAGTAAATTAATCCTAGACATTCTCTTTCTGTGGTAGAATAGTTCTTTTCTGCCGGTGCAAGTCTTCTGCTGGCGTAATAGACAGGGCGAAACCACTTATGTGTTTGCTGCATCAGAATACTACCGATCGCAACATCTGAAGCGTCGACAAAAACATGGAACGGATTGTCCCAGTCCGGTGGTTGTAAGATTGGGGCCTGCGTCAATAGATACTTGAGTCGTTCAAATGTAGTTTGGCATTCTTGAGTCCATTCGAACTGTCGGGGAGTTTTGGTGATTAGTCTGTTTAGTGGTACAGCCAGATGAGCAAGCCACCGTAAGTGTCTGCCGTGCCACCGTACTTGACCCATAAAACGCATTACTTCTTTCGGAGTGGCGGGTACTAGGGCTTCTAAAATTGCCGAAATCTTATCTGGGTCTACTCGGATACCTTGGGCAGATACAATATGACCAAGTAGTTTGCCACATGAAACGGCAAACTCAGATTTGCTTGGGTTAAGGCAGAGTCTGTAGTCTCGACACTTTTGGAAACAGCACCGTAGATGAAGCAAGTGTGCCATCATCTTTCCAAAAATTGAGAAGTCATCGAGATATACTTGCATAAACGAATTGAGATAAGGAGAGAAAATCTTCTGCATACATCGCTGAAAGGTGCTTGGTGCGTTTCTCAATCCAAACCACATTACTGTACAAGCAAAGACACCCCAATTGGTAATGAAGGCAGTTTTTGGGATATCTGCTTCAGCCATTCTAACCTGATTGTAACCGTTGTATCCGTCTAAGAATGAATACATTTCGTGGCCTGCTACCCTATCAAGCATGGTATCCAAAAAGGGGATCGGGAAAGGATCCGGTACTGTTGCTGCATTTAATTTCCGGTAGTCTACACAGATTCATAGTTGCTTATTTTTCTTTGGCACGATCACAATTGGTGAAATCCATTCAGCATGTTCTACTGGTACAATGAATCCAACTTTTAATAATCTATCAAGTTCGGCTTTTACCTGTGATGCATAATTGGGATTCATCCGGTAGCTGGGCTGCTTATTCAGTTTACCTTCAGGCTTCAACATGACTCTGTGCTGATAGATGCGAGGATCTAATCCTTTCATATCTTTGTAATCCCATGCAAAGACGTCTGAGAATTCGCGAAGTAGTCGAATCAAATCAGCCTTAAATATTTCCGGTAAGTTTTGCCTTATCTTTACAGGTCGTGGATAATCTTCGTCTCCTAGATTGTACGAGGTCAACTGGTCTTCGGAGACATAAAACTGTTGCGGTTTTTCTGTATCGTCTGTCGATCGGAATAGTGATTGTAATTCATTGTCATGTGTTGGCACAATATCTTCCTGCTTAGTTTTTTGGGTGATTGGTGCAACTGTACATACTGAAGTACTCCAGTTATCTATTACGGACTGTAGGTCAACAGTCCCTAAGGTCATTAAGTCAGCGTTATTCTTCAGAAATTCCTCTTCTTCATCATCTGATAGTCCATCTAACATGTGGACTGGTTCAGCAAAATATGGTCTGGCGTGAAGTTCGCAAGGTTGTATAGCATCTAATTTTACCACATATCTACGGTTGGCATCTTTGAACGTAAGCTCTTGTGTGGACCAGTCCTGTATTACCTTCGCATGCTTCAGCCAAGGTCGTCCGAAAAGAAGGTTGTAATCCAAAGTGGATTCCGGCAGATCTAGTATAACAAAATTCATTTTGAAGGTCGTTCCTTGTAAAGTAATGGGTACATTTCGCACAAGTCCTACAGGGTGGACTCTAGATTGGTCTGCCATTCTGACAAAAAATTGAACTGGTTCGATTTCGGTCCATCCTAACCTATTGCATAAGGCTGTAGTTGCAATGTTCACACCAGAGCCTCCATCAATCAATACCTGTGTAATTTTATGATTCTTATACCCTACTGTAATCAAGGGAACTGAATGATCAACCGTAGAATCAGGTTCCGGTTGAACTGCGGCTGTCGCCGGAATACAAGAAGGTACCGGACTGAATTGTTGCTGGAACTGTTGTCGAACCCCAGGTACTAATGCCAGTAGTTGGCCGAGAGGCAGAGTGATAGATGCCTTGGATAAAATTTCCCAGGCCTGTTGAGATTGGTTATCCTGCTCTTTTGAACTTAAGGTCTCTGCTGATGCAGAAGTATCTGCTATTATGTCTACTGCTGATGGTGGCTCCGTTGCTGCTTTCTTTTGTTGTGTTTCTTCTTCTGTCGACGAGGTCTGAGTCACCGGAATAGGTTCTGGGAACACTGGTGGTTCTGTTGCGGTCCAGTGGCTAGCCTTGTTATACATCCTATGTTGTTCTCGTATCCCTGGTTCGAATATTTCTGCTGTTGACTGCAGCTGTTTACCTGATCGGGTCTGGACTGTAGCAGTTTGCGTTTCTACCGGTGTAATTTGTACCATGTTGGCCATTGGGTTTCGCCGCTCCCTCTTCCTTTGATCATACTCAGCTGCATCCTTGCAAAATCTTCTAATGTGTCCGAATTCACCACAAAAATGACAGTGTGGCGGTGGTAAATTGGGATTTTCCGGTGGTGGTTCATTCTGCCAGCGGTTTGCATTATAGTTATTGTTTCTCTGTCCTCGGTAGTTTCGATATCCTTGCGGTTGATTGTTTCTCAGTTGCGGAGGTACATAGTGATTCGCTGCCTGTCCATGTTCTTGAATAACAGCATTAACTGTTGTTGTTCCCTGTATTCTGGCATTGTAGACACAATTTCCGGTGGTGTGTCCGGCAGTGTTGTAGATATCGCAGAACGTTTGATTTAGCGCACAATTGGCACTAGTATGACCTAAATTTTTGCATGTGATACAGTACACTTGTCTGGTTATATCTTCGGTCATAGTTTTGTTTGTTTTTAACCACTCTAGATCTTCTGTAAATCCACCGACTTTGGATTCCAGTTGCAGAGCCATGGCAATGACTACATCCAACGTCATTGCTCCGACACATCTTATGATCATGATCTGCTTCAATTGCGGGGTTAAACCATTGATAAACCACTGAGTGATGACATCATCCGGTAAGTTAGCGTGGGCCTGTGGTATCTGTCGCAAGTGTGTTCTAAAAAGTGTAGCATATTCTTGGACAGACTGATTCGCCTTCTGTCGGTTGTTCTGTAAATAATCAAAGATTTTGGCGGGATTCTTCTTTAACCTGAATCGTTGCAGAAAAGCATCTCGTACTGCATCATAGGTATCGAAATGATTAATGTCGTATTCCGTAAGCCATCTAGCCGCTTCATTGACCAGTGTAGATTGAAAAACAATGGCCTTGTATGCCTGATCCGGTGGATGGTTAAGGACTGCATAACTGATCTCGAAAGTGCGTACGTGAGCATCCGGGTCATCTCCTGGGAATCCACCAAATTTTGTGTAGGTTACTCCTGTTGGAGGCGGCCTTGGTTGACATAACTGTTGTTGCTGTTGTTGTCCGTTCATTGTGAGTGTATTCGGCCCTTCTTCTGTGTCTTGAGGTTGATTGGTTGAACTATCAGAACTTAGATCGCCGGATGGCATGCCTTCCGGTGTGCTGTTTTTGCGTAGAATACTTCGGATCTCTGCTTCGAACAGCTTTCCTTCCTTCTGGATGTCCAATATCCGAAATCTTTCTTCCAAGCACGCGGGACGGGCTGAGGATTCCGCAAAAAATGCTAGTCCTTGGCCGCCAGTTGGTGTTTCTATCACCGGAATATCACCGGAATGAACTGAAAGTGTACCAGACTGCAGTGTTTTTCCACTTTTACCGATTTCTTTTCCTAGAGTATTTCTGATCGTGGATAACTCTGAATCTTTATCCAAGATTGTTAAACTGGTTTCCAGCGGCGTCTTGGTAGATTCTGGAATTACTGTATTTTCGATAGGCTGGGTCGAAGTGACACCAGAATGTACCAAAGGCGTTGATCGTTCCACCGGAATATGACCGGAATTAATTCTAACGTCCTTAACTTGCTTGGCCACTGGGTCAGGCCGCGTTATACCTTCTTCTCCTAGGGTTGTCTTTAGTACTTTTCGTGTCCCAGTCGTATGGTTCCTAGGATACGTTTCACCAGACCGAGTAACCGGCATGTATCATTGCTTAGTAGCACTATCTGAGCAGTTGGCAACAATCTGGCTCTGTTGCTACCGTCAGTCAATCGAACGATAAACGTAACGTTTGATTCTGAAAAACAGTCGGCACGCTACTGCCACTTTTCACAGATAACTGGCAACCTGAGGCCACTTTCCCATAGACGGCGCCAAATGTTAACGTTAATCGTTACTCCACTTTCAGACTCAAAGTACTTCAAGTTCAGCCGGTTTCGAATCTTTCCTAACCGTAAGTTTTCTCTTAGCCTCGTGGGTCCTTGGGAGTGGTAGGGGTCTGTTAGACAGAGGCCCTTTACTATTTTCCCAAATCATCACACACTCCTAATTGTTATCCCGTTCTTAGCTCAGTGTCCATCTCTGAACAACGGAAGACTGTTCAGCGTACTGGAATTAGAACTTCAGGACTGAGGGAAGCAATCCGGTTACTTATTTTATGAGCAAAATATACTTCAGTAACAAGGTCACCTAATACGTACTTCTTCAGAGCAGATAGGTATACCAACCAGACATTATACCTTAAGGTTATGAGGACTCATCGTATGCTAAACTCGAACAACCAATCTCCTAATAACAAACGTCTAACCATAAACTGACGATGTCCTACTCACATCCAGACCATTACAGCTACTAGTCTTCCTGTGATCGGAATCAACAGCAAATGTAGGCTACGGTATCGAATTCGGTCACTTACAGAAACGCTAACAGACAATTAGTTAGGGACTACTTTTCACGTTCCCTGCTCCGCCGAAGAACTGATAAACAACATACTGCACTTGATAACACTCAGAGACACACTCAATCATTACCGAACAGATTCGTAACACAATACAACTGATTTGTAACTCTGTAATAAGGTGAGAATAATCGACTAGCCGGAGTACAGAACAGAACAGAACAAAGCAGGACTTATCTCTCAACAACATACACACTCACACAATACGTTTACAACACTCTCCAAAACGAGGCTCACTCAAACGATACACTGCAATTCCCACAAATGGGGGCGCCCTTGCCACTCTTTTCTCATTGCCTTATATAGAAGATTTTTTTACAAGGGTGCGCAATTCTTCAGTTACCTGCGCGTTTCCTGAAAGATTATTTTTCATTTAAGATACCTGTCCTAGTACTTTTGTCCTTGTTCGGCGGCCGTCTAATACTTTTACATTTAAGACACGTGTCCTAGTTCATTTGTCCTTGTTCGGCGGCCCTCTAACACAACCTAGAATTTCCTAGAGGAGTCCTTTTGGAAGAGCTACACAATGAAGATTTTGAACGAACTCTCCAATAGGTGAATCTTGAATCCAAACAAGAAAGAGAAGGTGACTAGTAGGAGCAACATGAAGCAGAATAGCAAGGACAAGCAGGTGAGGAAGAGAAAGATGAATATGATGAAGAGGAACATGAAGATGAACGCAATGAAGAGCAAGGAGGTGAAGAAACTGAAGGTGCCCAAGCCTATAATACACAATTGCAAAAATTATATGACACCATTGTGAGCATACAAGAGTGGCACCACATCTCATTTAGCATAGGCAAAACATTGATTGATTAGATCCTAAGTGAGGAAGGAGTGGACCTCCGATTCATCAAATGCCTCCAGCTTATGAGTGAGTCCTTAGGAGTAGTAGAAGTCATCTATACCATGTTGTAGAAACCAATGCATTCTTATGATCAACGACGTGTCAAAACTCAACCATGACATGGTAAGAATATCAAGATCCCCATATCTCAATGCAGAGCATGTACAACTTAGGAGGCAACTTCGATGGCAATAGTTGACCTCATAGCCAAAACCTTTGTACAATCCTCACCCATCTCTCCTCAACACCCTCCATCTCCACCCCTTACCCAAGAAGAACATATGACCATCACAACCACTGTAACCACTCAACCCGCTGAATGTGTCTTTCACACCCCTCCCAATTCCCTGCTCCATACAGACACCACCACATCCACTACAAAAAGTATCACATCCACAACATCCTTTAGCTTCAGAGCACCTACCTCCCAAGCCACACTCTTTTCCACTATAACCAACACACTATACAATACCTCTACAGAACCCCTCAAACCAACCATACATTGCCAATTTAGACACAATCACCACTAAAGTTAATCTCAAGGACTACTCACATAGGGATGTACCCCCCCTATAGTGGAACCCCATCTATAGAGCATCAGATGACACAGAGTCAGTATACTCCATAGGAATAGGATTCTCATGGATACATGAATACACTCACTTATGGATGTGCAAAGTTGCAGCTAAAGAAGAGAAAACAATAACTGCATGAGAACTAGGTATAGAGAAGCACCCTAGATTAGTTCAAGTCCCAAAATATGCACCCCTAGTTTTTGCGGATGAAGAGTTTGAACCCCACGGTTGGGCCAAAATTCTAGACACAATGGAAATAACAACCAATGAGGAACAATGGACTCCCCATTGTGATGAAGATGGATATGACATTTTGGTTTTCACAATAGACTCAATCATATGCCAGTCAGTTATTGAAGAGTGTGAACCTAGTATGAGTGCACCCAAAGAGGATAGTGACGATGATGAAGAGTCCATCTAGATGGAGCCTTTTTGTGCTTCCAAGGAATAATATCTCTATTTAATAGAAGCCAAAACTCAAAAATAGGAAAGATCAAAAAATGAAGAGAAATTAAGCTTGACCAAAAAGAAGAAAGGATAGAAACCTATGACTAAGACAATAGAGCAAGAAAACCCCTTCACACAAACACAAGCGGTGGATTACGAGGAGATTTTGAGACCTGTGGAAAACAAAGCTACCATTAGAGCTCTCATAGCCTTATGTGCATCAAGGAGGTGGCCTATCTACCAGATGGACATAAAGAATGCTTTATTGAATGGTGAGTTACAAGAAGAGGTGTTCATGGAAGAACCTCAAGGGTATGTAGATCCATAGCATCCTACCTATGTTTGCAGGTTGAAGAAGGCCCTGCATGGCCTAAAGCAAGCCCCAAGGGCTTGGAATCAAAGGCTAGTGGACTTCTTGAAGAGATGTGGTTTCTCTCCAATTGATGTAGATCCATCCTTGTATATGAAGAAAACAAATGACAAGATATGTTTGATATGCATATATGTAGATGATCTCCTTGTGACAAGTGATGATGATGCACGGATAAGGACCATCAAAGAGAAGCTTGGAAGAGAGTTCAAAATCTTAGATTTAGGTGTGCTTAAATATTTTCTTGGCATTGAGGTGATCTATGGGAAGGAAGGTATCTATCTCTCTCAAAAGAAGTATCTTCTAGATGTGTTGTTTAGGGTTGGCATGATAGCTTGCAACCCAATAGCTCAACCTATGGATTCAAATGTCAAGTTAAGCAAGGAAGATGGTAAGAAGCTAGAAGACCTTACACTATAAAGGATCATTGTGGATCGTTGATCTATGCTACACTCACAAGACCTGGCTTGTGCTACATAGTTAAAGTTCTATCTCAGTTCATGCATGCAGCCACAGATACACACAGAGTATAGTTCTTCATGGGTTTTTATACAAGTATGATGAAGAACTTCAAGTAAGAGCATGGAGTGATGCAGATTGGGCAAGCAGTGTTGATGATAGAATGTCAACTTCTGGCTATGTTTTCATGCTAGGTACAAAAGCAATTTCATGGATGAGCAAAAAGCAACCCACAGTTGCATTGAGTTCAACAGAGGCTGACTATAGAGCTTTAGCCCTCACTACATGTGAAGCAACATGGCTTTAGGAGCTCTCTAAAGATATTGGTATACAACTTGGACCAATTCTAGTTTATGGAGATAACATGTCAAGCCTACAACCTCCTAACAGTCCCTTGTATTAGGCAAGGAGCTAGCACATTGAGGTGCATTACCATTATGTAAGGGAAAAGGTTGCAAGTGGGGACATTAATGTTCATTTTTTAGTTCCAAGGGACAAGTTGCACATATCTTCACTAGAATCTTGGATGTCACCAAGTTACCAAAGTTTTCAAAGGCTATGAGCTTGCTTGATATGGACACTACTACCTTAAGCTTGAGGGGGAGTGTTGAAAATGTGAAATATGCAAGTTTTATGCGGATAAAGGGGTCAAAAGACCTTAATGTGGACAAAATTCATGACTCAAATCACTTAGGGTGGTCTCAAGGTCGGGGAAGGTCAAGCAAGGTAGTACTAAGGCGGTGGAAAAGTCAAGAGAGGCATCCAAAAGCTATAAAAGAAGGTGAAGAGTCATCAAATGCATGGAAGTCTTTTAGGTCATTGAAGACCAAGAGATATATACTCATGGAGGCTCAAGGAGTTGAAACGCAGTTGTCTAAGCTAGGAGAAACATAGAGCAGGGTGTTATATGCACAAAGGAGGAGCAAGGAGGAGCTATCAAGCCCACACCCCCTCTAGTCTCTGGTAGGTATAGACATAGTCTACTTATAATAGTTGTACATGTTTGTGTACATATCCAATTCAAGAGATTTAAGATACATTTGTAGCTTATATATGTATATTACTTTCCACTAGAGGGCTTCTTGATATAATTTTTATGTGCAAAGAAATTTTTGTATCTTTGTAACCCTAATTTTTGCATATCCAACATCTCTACATAGTCTGTTTTGTACAGAGTTATTGAGCGACCCAAAAAAATCTGTTTAAGGTTTTCTATAGCTTGTTAAAAGACTTATGAACCATGCTAAGTGTATCGAAAATCTTAGGTGATTTGGATCAGTGTAAGGTAGGTGAATCAGAGTTTTGTTACAGGGTAGCAAAAAAGGTGTATGAAAGGACCTAGGTATTGGGTTCATTTCACTTCTAGTGTGCAAATATGAGATATTAAATTCCATCACCTAAGATATCCATCTCTTCCACTCTTGTATAGGTTATCTCCCATAAGAATGTATTTTAAAACTTCTTGTTCTATGCTTCATCGCCTGGCTAATATCATCGCTTGAGGGAAAGTTTTCATCCTCATAAATTCAACCAAAGGGCAATTCCAATCTAGTATTAGGGACACTTGATATAGGATAGTGTGTTCAATCAGTGGTCTATTGCAACAAATTGGACAATCCTTACACATCCTATGGACACCTACTTCCATGATTGGCCAATATATGCTTAATCTCCACAAAGTCTAGAGGGTTGAGTGTTTAGAGTGATATTGTTTCAATGCACCTACATGTGTTACTTGGAACCATTTTGCATATTCATCTTCTTCCACACAACAAGCCAATATGCCTTGATCTGTATGTTTGCATATACTTCCTGCCATTATGTGATATTTTTGGAATTTCACCACCTCTCTACCATTTTCTTTCATTACAAGATGTTTAGATTTAAAAGTCAAAATAGGCATGATAGTTTTAAAGAAAGTTGTATACGTCCTTGCCTGCTACTCGTTCTAACAAATGTTTGATGACAATAAGTGGATAATTATCTCTAATGGTGGTATCATTAGCTTTCTTCAAGTTAATGCACATGCTAACTTAATTCTTTTTGGGCATTAGCTTAATGGGGGATGTCCATTAGGTATACTCAATTTGATAGATAAATCCAACCTCTATCATGTTGGAAAACAATGTCCTATTGGTCAAGATTGTCCACATATTACAGCATCTGTAAAGTTCTCTTAGCTCCCTCTACAAGCAAATCGAGTTGGTGTCATGGATAAGTCATAAGCCTTTCATAAACTTGATCTGGGTTCGAAGCCCTCCGACGGCAGCGCGATGCGTTCAATATTTTTTGTTGTTACTCTTTTATATAAAAGCACACAAAACATGGCAACGCGATAACAGCAAACAGATTGATATTTGTCTTTGAGATTACGTTTGTTTTTTGAAACAACGATCGTATGAGTTTTTGTTTTTGGAAGTGCTTTATTCTATCAAGAACTATGCCATATAAGAAGCCATTGGTTCATCGTTCAAGAATCCTTCACCTAGTTCAATACCAAGCTTTGGAGCTTTGGTACCTCAATAGAGGTGGTGCTTCTTAGCACATGGGGCAGCCATGGTGCTACCTTGGAGCATGTTGAGGAGCAGCTATGGAGTCCTTCTTGGAGAAGAAGAGTGTGCTCACACTCTTGCTTATGGAGAGGATTTACCTCGAAGTAGCTTGATGGTGTGGATCGGCCATTCACATGATGTATTTGAAGATTGTCTTCTACATGAAGATTTCGGGTTACTTCAAAGACATTGGATGGTGGTTAACATAAGATTTGCATTTTATGTTAAGAATTCAGGTATATATTCTCTTTATGCACACAAGTACTACTTGGAGTATATGGAGGCAGTGGCATCCATATCAGGAGGAGTCCTATTTGGCATAGGTACAAGAGAATCAGTACATGTATGCTTTATGCATATTTGGATGAGGTGTTCGAGAAGGTATGTTCATATGAGTTTGAGGATTTTTGGCAGCAAACTTGTTAGCATTCTTTGCTACTTTTGTAAGTATGTGATCATTTCACACATGTGTCTGACTTAGGGTCTTCCATAGCCTAAAGTTAGATGAGGGTTTGCTGATTATCAGTTTTAGACTGATCCTTTGTTAAAGTTGTTAAAGTTTAATTCTACACATGGGTTCTTGGGATGGTCAGGGGTCTGATAATTCAGAGGCCCTTTATGTATTTTCCCAAATCATTATTAACTTTCGACAATTAACTTCAATGATTAACTCTGAACAATTAGAGTAGATTCAACTACACTCCCTCGCATAACATTTCTTAACAATCACCGTAATTATATGCGCAGAATATTTACTCTTCCTTTATTATTACTATTATACTTCACACTTCACTTCAACGCAGTAAAATATTAACATAGTACCCCATTCGCTTCAATATTGAATACTGACTCTTACAGACAACTCTGCAATTAACATAACTCATAACAGAATCGACTCCAGCCAATCACCCAGACCGAACAGTCCGGCGACGCGTCTGTCATCTCTTTCATGCACTAATCTATTGATTGGGAAAAATGGTACAACGTTTGCATGACACCCTTTCAGTGCGCGACTTTTCTAATTACAATTATTCTTCTATATAATATTCCGACGGCCTGACACTGGCACACACGGTGGACTCGAAACTAGCAGGGAAAATTATAAGATTTAGGAATCATCAATGATTCCTTGGATATACATGGATCTGGCTGATTTAAAGGTGCACAAGATTTTTTGCTTGAGGGATTCTAACATCTCCTTCAAACTTTGAGGTTCAACCAGATGTGCATTAGTCCACACAGAGCTCGAAGCAATCACTTGGGAGAGTAATGCATCAGCTTGACTCTGCAAAAAATCTTCTTGAAGATAAAAGTCATTAGCAAGCGTCGCATCACGTGGTAACTTCATTTGGGCAGTCTCTTCATCAATGCGAGATAAGCGCTCATGCTATGTACCCAGTTGTTTCTCCTTTCATTCGAGCTCTTGGGATAGGAACTGCATGGTTTTATAGAAATCTTGTCTTTCTTTTTGGATGGCTTAGACATCCTTCTTCAGCTGAAGAGAGTCGGCCTATTTCCTCTTCCAGAGATCGGCTTTTTTGAAAGAGCTCTTCTGTGACTTTCTTTAATTTTGTTTCTGCTTGTAAGCCTAACTCAGCCATCTCTTGACCATTCTGCTCAATCAAAACAAATTCAGCATGTGTGGTCTCTAGGAGATTACCCAAAGCCTTCATGGCATCATCCTTGTCAATCACTGTCTGAGTCAGCTTGCTAATCTCATCATCGCGAGTTGCAATGATGGCATTCTTCTCATTCAATTGTTCTTGGAGAATTCGAATCTGTTCCTATAGTGAATTGGCTTCTGCTTTAGCTACAAGCACCTCTTCCTCGAGTGGTGCAATGTCCGCTTCAAGGATATCCACTTTGGATTGGTACTCCATTCGGAGGGATTGTTGGGCAACTTGTAGGTGATAGGGGAGATGGTTGGAAAGATGAATAAGTTAATTGCCTATCTGAGCTAGTTGGGCCAATGAGTCAGGAACAATGGAAGTAGAGATTGGTCGAGAGGGGTTAGCAAAAATTATGGTGGACAATGAAGGAGGTTAATAATCAGGGGAGGAAGGGAGAGGATGGGCTGTTGAATGACAAGGTGAAGGAGGAGGGCTAGGCGGCAAAGGCACCTTTGAGGGAGAAAGAGGAAGAGGTGGGTTTTGTGGTGAAGATAGAAGGGCAAGAGTGGTTGAAGTGAAGTGTGGAGTATAACAGTAATAATAAAGGAAGAGTAAAGGTTTTGTGCACATAATTACGGTGATTGTTAAGAAATACTATGCACGGGAGTGTAGTTGAATCTACTGTAATTGTTCGAAGTTAATCAGTGAAGTTAATTGTCGGAAGTTAACAGTGATTTGGGAAAATATATAAAGGGCCTCTGAATTATCAGACCTCTGACCATCCCAAGAACCCATGTGTAGAATTAAACTTTAACAACTTTAACACAGTAAAATATTAACACAGTACCTGATTCACTTCAATACTGAATACTGACTCTTATAGACAACTCTGCAATTAACATAACTCAGAACAGAATCGACTCCAGCCAATCGCCCAGACTGAACAGTCCCGCAACGTGTCTGTCATCTCTTCCACGCACTACTCTATTGATTAGGAAAAACGGTACAATGTTTGCGTGACATCCTTTCAGCACGTGACTTTTCTAATTACAATTATTCTTCTAAATAATATTTTGGCGGCCTAACATCCTTCCTCTTTCTGTCACTCATATTCACTCTTCTACAACCTATTAGGTCACACATCTCATATATATTCAGATTTCTGTCCATACATCTGAATATGTTTTTTACATTTGTACATTCACTCATCCATCTATTTCTGTTCACATAGAGTGGTTTAGAGGTTTGCTCCCACATTGTCAATTCGAACATTTGTATATATGATAGTGTGAGTAAGCAGTGGGTTACATAACAGTTTAGACATGATGTCTAATCTTTCTCTATCTTTGTCTCATCATTTGTATGATTAAATGTGGTATGTTCATGTTTTATCAATATTGGAAGATTGTTGGAATCTATGTTGTAGATCATGGACCTATGGAACTTGGACCTGTGGTATTAGTTGTGGGCCTACCTCATTTCCAACATTTGGTATTAGAGCTTTAGGGTTTTGATATCAAAGTTCATTCAGGCTCTCAGATTCCTAGGTTCCCAGACTTCCACGTTTACAACATATGATTTAAGAGAATCTTCTAACCTTTGACATACACACTTAATCGAGATGAGTAAAGATTTGAGAATTAGACAATTCAGTCACATGTTTATTCATTAGTGTGGAGTATGAAGTTGATGATCTGTTAGCAGCCGAATACTTTTGGAAGAGTATGAAAATACTTTATAGAAGTATTATCTGAAGACCAAGACTTGATGAAGAGAAGGCTACTTCAAATTCAAGGAAGAACAATTGTTTGGAGAAGATGAAGGAATCAGATCAACATCAAATCACAGGTATCAGTTTCTACTATCAGATTGTCATTTGCAGGTTATATCTTAGAAGAGCAGTTATGAAGAGATTTGAAGGATTCAAGGAGTGCTTTTATACAATTTCATTTTTTGAAAGTTAAAGGCTACATCAAAACAGGTATCTAGAGGTTTTTCTAGAGAGTTTTGAGAGATCTCTTTCAGGACAAGAAATCTCATCTAAGAAGACAAATTTGAAGATGGGATGAGATTTGTTTTCAGCCAATCTTGTGTTGTAAGTTGGTTGGAAGCTTTTGCTCACATTTTGTATCTAGAGAGGTAGCTCTAGAGAGGTAATTCATCAATCAGACGAAAGGTTGGAGAATTCAGTCATATCAGTTACATTTGAAGCAGAGTTTTGATTCAGAGATATGAAGAGATTGTAAAACATGATTATATGTTCACTTCCATTTGTATACCATGTTTGTTTTTGTTGCTATATTTAGGTAGTGATGTGTGTGAACACAGTAGGACCGCCGGGCCACTTTTTTCCCTCTTTAGGAGGTGTTTTCCCCCAGCTTGTATATATGCCTATTGCCCTAATGGGCTACTTATCTTAGTACATTCTCTAGTAATACATTCAGTATTGTGTGTTGTTCTC
This sequence comes from Ceratopteris richardii, assembly GCA_020310875.1. Lineage (NCBI taxonomy): Eukaryota > Viridiplantae > Streptophyta > Polypodiopsida > Polypodiales > Pteridaceae > Ceratopteris > Ceratopteris richardii. Next base: position 4,773,395 of record CM035438.1, read on the forward strand.
CAAGCTTCTTCTTCTTCCTTGTGTTGTTTGCGTGCTCCCGCAGACATCTTGCTCCAACAATTGGTATCAGAGCACGTCATCACTTCATCTAGGGCGCCGTCGGCACTCCTCCATTTGCAGTCTCAGAATCGCACAAATTGTGGTGAGCATACTCAACGTGTTTTTGAGATCAAAACTGCTTCGCTCTGTGGTGCCGAAATCGCAATGTGAGCTCGTTTCGACCTCCGAACGCACTATTGTAGCGCTTGTGTAGGCTATTTTGTCTTTTTGTGCGAAAGGTATATACCAATTTCTGTTCGCCAATATAAGCGTCTCGAATTTTGCTACAGGTCTAGCGGAATTTCTCTGGGCAATTCTGTTCAACTTTTTGAGATACAACCAATTCTCTGCATCAAGGTATTTTAGTTACCGACCATGGCTGAAAGCAGTGATGTATTTCGTATGTTGGTTGTTGAGGATAAGTTGGATGGTACCAACTACCCGTTATGGGCTTATATGATGCGACATGTGTTGGTTGCAAAAGAACTATGGAACATTGTGCAGGGTGTCAAAAAACATCCTATCACACTTGCAACTGTTACAATTGCAGGTACTAAAGTTGATGCACAAGGTGTCGAAGATGATGATATTCTGCATATTCCTGTTCGTGCTTCGGTTTCTGCTACACCTACTATAGAGCAGATTCACTAGGATGGCAGAGATGCCTAGGCACATGCATTGATAGCTTTGTCTGTCAAACATGCCATTATTCCTCACATTTGCTCTTGCAGAACAACTAAGGATGCTTGGGATACACTTGCCACATTGTACCAAGCTAGGAATGAGGCTCGTGTTGCTTACCTCCAAAAACAATTGGAGAGTGAGCACATGAATGAAGGTGATTCTATGGATAGTTTTCTAATGAAGATCAAAGACTTGAAGGAACAGTTGATTTCTACTGATGAGGTTATACCAGATAGCTCACTTGTGCAGACCGTTTTGAATGGTCTTCCTGATTCATATCAGAGTTTTGCTTCTACTCTTCGGTTGATGATGAAAGGCAATCCAAATGCCTTATCATTTGAGGAGTTAGTCTCTGTTCAATTGTAGGAAGATTAGTCCAAGTAGAACAGGTCCATTATGCGAGTTGCAGATCAAGCTTCTTGGCTAGTCAGAAGGGCAAAGGAAAATGGAGGTTTTCAACTAGTAAGCAAAAATCTGCTAATTCTGCACATTCAAAGAAGGAAGATAAAGATGAGAAGAAATCAGAAAAGCAAAAATTGTTTTGTAAGTACTGTAAAGGGGCCTCTACACCAAAAACAAAGTCTCCTAATCTTGTGCAGGAAGAAGAATGGGTGTTTACTACTGTCTGCAGTTTTGACCCATCTTCTCATGAGTAGTGCATGTCTGCAATAGACTCAGATGTTTGGTATTTTGACAGTGGGGCGACCAAACATATTACCTTAGAGCGTAGTTTCTTCTCTTCACTCGAGCCTGCCCCTACAGGGAATACTCTTACATGTGCCAAAAACTCCTCTTATCCTATTATGGGAGTTGGTAAGATCATTTTGACTATTGCTGATGATAGTTCTTCACTTTGTCAAATGCTTTATTTGTGCTAGGGATCAAGAAGAACATGTTATCAGTTTTTGCATTAGCCAAGATTGGCTTGGTTGTGAAATTTGTTGATGACAGGTCTACAATTCATAATCTATCAAATAGCGATGTGATTATTGCTTCTGGCATTTTATGTCGTGGGTTGTATAAGCTCATAGACTATGAAAGATCTGTAAATGATTTGGCATGTGCAGTAAATGATTCTCAGGCTATATCAGATGCAAAGCTTTGGCATGCACACTTTGGTCATCTGAATTTTGCTAGTTTGCTACACCTATAGAAATCTAAAATGGTGTCCTCTTTGCCCAAACTTGTGGCACCTAGAAAACATGTTTGTGAAGGCTTTATTTTGGGCAAAATGCAGCGTTCGTCCTTTCCAAAAGATGGTTCAGTTCGGGCTACTCAGAATTTGTAGCTTGTACATAGTGATGTCTGTGGTCTTATACAGACAGCTTCTTTTGGGAATTATCTTTACTTCGTGACTTTCATCAATGATTTTTCCAGGCATGCATGGGTATATCCATTGAAGGCAAAGTCCGAAGTATTCATGTGCTTAAAATAGTTTTTGGTTTTGGCTAAAAATCTGTCAGCATGTAAAATGGGCACCCTCCATTCTGATCGGGGGGGGATATATGTCTTCTGATTTTAATGCATTTCTGGTTGAACGTGGGATAAAACACCAGTATATAGTGCTGTATACACCTCAACAGAATGGAGTTGTTGAATGAAAGAACAGGTCACTCATGGAGATGGCAAGGTGTATGGTCAAGAGTCAGGCTTAACCACATAGTTTCTGGCTTGAGGCTGTCATGTGTGCAGCATATGTACTGAATAGGTGTCCCACTAAAGCACTGCAGTCTATCACCCCATATGAGGCTTGGCATGATTGCAAGCCATCTGTTGCTCATCTTCGTGTTTTTGGTTGTTTGGCATATGTATTAGTGCATGAACAACATCGTAGAAAATTGGATGATAAAGTAGTAAAATGTATTTTTGTTGGGCACAATTCTGAAAGTAAAGGCTATTGTCTGTATCATCCACATACTAAATGCATTCTAGTTAGCCGTGATGTTGTTTTTGTGGAAGATGCTATTCAGCCATTGCTTTCATGTACTAAGGAGACATATGTTAGCTCCAAAGACATGTATGATACTTTGCTGCCTCTTTTTATAGGTGGACAGCCTAGTGCTGGTCCCAATGAGGCAACTTCTCAACCTTTGCAGGTTTCATGTGATGATGCATATCATTCCATTTCTGATGTAGATTTACATGAAGCACTAGTTGATGAGAGAGTTGATATTGAGAAGGCAAAAACTATGCCAAAATGGCTGGTGTAGACTATCTTGAGGGATCCATTCCAGTGTAATTGTCCTCGATAGGATTGACTTGCCTCAAGGTTTCCTAGGTCCTTTTACAAGGTTCTTCTGATCTACATCTCCTATTTCAAACTCAAGCACTATGATTTCCAACTCATTCGTCCTATCAGATGAGCTAGTAGCCACACACATGGTTCCTTGCTTATCAATATATGAACCCCCTTCAAATTTGACCACTAGGTGTTCAAGTCTAGGGTTTTTCAGTTGGACAATGGATCTTCTCAAATCATCCTCATAGAGCAAGCACCTAATCGATTGGTTCAAATATATTCCAATTGAGTCTTATAAGGACCCTCTGATGTTTTAAATAGGCTACTCTTGAGCTACCAATAGGCCTCTCCATACTATGTGACATTTCCAAATCACTAGTCCCATAGCTTAGTACGTAGGGATAGTCACTAAGTTGTTGGGCCCACAACCTAGCTATGTTTCTGACAGTAGCTTTAGAGGACCCAATCCTCTGTCTGTCCCAACCTAGGTGTCTACCTGACCTAAGGTTCATATACCTTGTCTATTACCCCAATTTTTTTCAATACAACCACATTGCAATGTACTTTTGTCACAATAACTTGTCCTTTTTAGGTTTTTCTTTTGGTATGGAATCTTGTATCTTATCACATCATTAGGAATACTTAAGGTATAGCATAATTGGTTGTGTGATGTTGGAGTTAGATGTCTGCGGAAGCACATGAACAGCAAAAGGAAGAAGATGAAGAAGCTTGGAGCACAACACACAATACTAAATGTATTACCACTAGAATGTACAAAGATTAAGTAACCCATTAGGGCTATAGGCGTATATACAAGCCGAGGGGAAAAGCCCTCCTAAAGAGGGAAAAAAAATGCCCCGATGGTCCTACTGTGTTCACACACATCACTACCTAAATATATCAACAAATCCCCCCTAGGAGTGATGTGGTGAACAATGAGCTAGCACTCACGTATAAGGAAGTGTCAAGCTGTGTGGAATCACTCCACAAAAGGAAGTAATCCCAAAGCTTTAAAGAAATATTCAAACTTCTCCCTAGGTAGAGCCTTCGTGAAAAGGTCTGCAATCTTCTCCTACATGGGAACATATGCCAAGCTGATCTCTCCAGCAGAGAACCTCTCCCTGACATAATGATAATGCACCTCAATGTGCTTAGTGTGAGCATGGAACACAGGGTTCCTCACAACTGCCAATGTGCTCTGACTGTCAATGAAGATGGTGGTGGAAGAAGACTGACCAACATCCAAATCAGCCATAAGATGTTTGAGACACATACACTCAATAGTTGTTGTGAAAGCTACCCTATAGTCAGCCTCACAACTAGAAGTGGACACATTAGGATGCTTCTTGCTCATCCAAGATATACATGAGCTACCAAGCATGAAGCAAAAGCCACTAGTGTACACACAAGTGTCATAGAAACCAACCTAATCACTCTCAGAAAAAGCTTGCAAATCTAGCTGTAGTGATCCCCCCTTGGGATAAAACAATCCAAGTAGTGGGGTACCACTCAAATAGCGAAATGTGCACTTAACCGCCTGCCAATGCTTGACACATGGGCAATGCATAAACTTGCTTATCTATGAGACAACAAACTAAACATCTGGCCGACTAATGCATAAGTAGATCAAGCATCTAATAGCCTGTTGATAGAGAACAACATCAGATGCATCTCCAACATCATGAAAACTCAATCATAAGTCTATCTCCATAGGAGTGGCAATAGGCTTACAGTCTTCAAGGCTAAAACATTGCAATAATGTGTCAATATATTTTGTTTGACACAAAGCCATTCCACCATCAACTTGCATAAACTGAATGCCAAATAATGATGCAAATGCCCCAAATTAGACATCTCAAATGAGGCATGAAAGTCAACCTTAAAATCAGCAATATGCTTGTCATGAGGACCGTGAGCTTCATGTCATCAACATACACAACAATGATTAGAAGCATATCTATTGGAGATAGATGTCTGCGGAAGCATGCAAACAGCACAAGGAAGAAGAAGAAGCTTGGAGCACAAACACACAATACTGAATGTATTACTAGAGAATGTACAAAGATAAGTAGCCCATTAGGGCAATAGGCGTATATACAAGTCGGGGGAAAAAAACCTCCTAAAGAGGGAAAAAAGTGCCCCGATGATCCTAGTGTGTTCACACACATCACTACCTAAATATATCAACAAATCCCCCCTGGGAGTGATGCGGTGAACAAGGAGCTGGCACTCATGTATAAGGAAGTGCCAAGCTATGTGAAAATCACTCCACAAAAGGAAGTAAGCCCAAAGCTTTGCGGAAAACTTCAAACTTCTCCCTAGGCAGAGCCTTCATGAAAAGGTCTGCAATGTTCTCCTGCATGGGCACATATGCCAAGCTGATCTCCCCAGCAGAGAACCTCTCCTTGACATAATGATAATGCACCTCAATGGGGAGCTACCAAGCATGAAGCAAAAGCAACTAGTGGACACACGAGTGTCATAGCAACCAGCCCAATCAGAGTCAGAAAAAGCATGCGAATCTAGCGGTAGTGATCCCCCCTTGGGATAAAACAACCCAAGTAGTCGAGTACCACTCAAGTAGCGAAAGATGCGCTTAACCGCCTGCCAATGCTTGACTCCTGGGCAATGCATAAATCTGCTCATCTTTGAGACAACAAACTGAATATCTGGCCGAGTAATGCATAAGTAAATCAAGCATCCAACAACCTGCTGATAGAGAATAGCATCAAATGCATCTCTAGCATCATGAAGACTCAATCATAAACCTGTCTCCATAGGAGTGGCAATAGGCTTACAGTCTTCAAGGCCAAAACGCTGCAATAATGTGTCAATATATTTCGTTTGACACAAAGCCATTCCACCATCACCTTGCATAAATTGAATGCCCAAATAGTGATGCAAATGCCCCAAATCAGACATCTCAAATGAGGTATGCAAATCAGCCTTAAAATCAGCAATATGCTTCTCAATAGGACCAGTGAGCAGCATGTCGTCAACATAGACAACAATGATCAGAAGCACATCATTAGCACGCTTAACATATAAGGTGCTTTCAGTTGGACTGTTCTCAAAACCATGTGCAATCAGATAGGCATGTATCTTCTCATACCAAGCACGTGGTGCTTACTTTAAGCCATATAATGCCTTCTTTAACGTGCACACCTGGTTTTCATGTCCTTTCTGCACAAAGCCATGGGGCTTAAAAACATACACTTTTTCATACAAGTCACCATTCAAAAATGCTGTTTTAATGTCCAACTGATGTACATTCCAACCATGATGGGCTGCAAGTGCACAAATGCTCCGAACAGTAGTCATACGGCATGTAGGTGCAAAGGTCTCATCAAAATCAATGCCTCTTTCCTGCGCATAACCCTTTGGAACAAGCCTAGCCTTATACATGTCAATTGTACCATCAAGTTTACGCTTCAACTTGTATACACACTTAGTACCAATGGCCTTCTTGCCAGGAGGCAAGTCACATAAAGACCAAGTACCATTCTTCAATATTGCATCATATTCAGATTGCATAGCAGCCATCCAATTTTCTGAATTTTGTGCTTCATCAAATGAAACAGGCTCATTCTCATCACAGAGACTAGATGCAGCCATAGCATAGCAATCTGATGCAAAAGAGGCACTATGAGAGCCTGATCGAGTACGATATGACAAAGGTGCATCTAGTTTGTTGTCACGCAAGGTCTGCACTAGCCATTTTGGCATAGTTCTTGCCTGCTCAATATCAGCTCTCTCATCAATAAGTGCATCCTCTAAATCTGCATCAGAAATGGAATGATCTACATCATCACATGAAACCTACAAAGGCGGAGAAGTTGCCTCATTAGAACCAGCACTAGACTGTCCACTTGTAAAAAGAGGCATCAAAGTATCATACATGTCTTTGGAGCTAACAAATGTCTCCTTAGTACATGAAAGCAATGGTTGAATAGCATCTTCCACAAAAACAACATCACGACTAACCGGAATGCGTTTGGTCTGTGTATGATACAGACGATAGCCTTTACTTTCAGAACTGCACACAACAAAAATACATTTTACTGCTTTATCATCCAATTTTCTGCGATGTTGTTCGGGCACTAATGCATATGCCAAACAACCAAAAACACGGAGATGAGCAACAGATGGTTTGCGGTCATGCCAAGCCTCATATGGAGTGATAGACTATTGCGCTTTAGTGGGACACCTGTTCAGTACATATGCTGCACACATGACAACCTCAAGCCAGAAACTATGAGGTAAAGCCTGACTCTTGACCATACACCTCACCATCTCCATGAGAGACCTGTTCTTCCATTCAGCAACTCCATTCTATTGAGGTGTACACGGCACTGTACACTGGTGTTTTATCCCACGTTTAGCCAGAAATGCATTAAAATCAGAAGATATATATTCCCCCCCTCGATCTGAACGGAGGGTGCCCATTTTACATGCTGACAGATTTTCTGCCAGAACCAAAAATTGTTTGAAGCACATGAACACTTCAGACTTTGCCTTCAATGGATATACCCATGCATGCCTGGACAAATCATCAATGAAAGTCACAAAGTAAAGATAATTTCCAAAAGAGGGTGTTTGCATAGGACCACAAGACATCACTGAACCATCTTTTGCAATTGCACAAGCTGCAATTCCAAAAGAGGGTGTTTGCATATGTACAACCTGCAATTTCTGCGTAGCCCGAACTGAACCACCTTTTGGAAAGGAGGAACGCTGCATTTTGCCCAAAATACAGCCTTCGCAAACATGTTTTCCAGGTGCACCAAGTTTGGGCAAAGAGGACACCATTTCAAATTTCTGTAGGCGTAGCAAACTAGCAAAATTCACATGACCAAAGCGTGCATGCCAAAGCTTTGCATCTGACATAGCCTGAGAATCATTTACTGCACATGTCAAATCATTTACAGATCTTTCATTGTCTATGAGCTTCTACAACCCACGACATAAAATGCCAGAAGCAATAATCACATTGCCATTTGACAGATCATGAACTCTACACCTGTCATCAACAAATTTCACAACCAAGCCAATCTTGGCTAATGCAAAAATTGATAATAGGTTCTTTTTTATCCGTGGCACAAATAAAGCATCTGAAAAAGTCAAAGAACTACCATCAGCAGTAGTCAAAATGATCTTACCAACTCCCATAACACGATAAGAGGAGTTGTTGGCGCATGTAATAGTATTCCCTGTAGGGGCAGGCTCGAGTGAAGAGAAGAAACTACGCTGCGAGGTAATATGTTTGGTTGCCCCACTGTCAAAATACCAAACATCTGAGTCTACTGCAGACATGCATTGATCATGAGAAGATGGGTCAAAACTGCAGACAGTAATAAACACCCATTCTTCTTACTGCACAAGATTTGCAGACTCTATTTTTGGTGTAGAGGCCTCTGCAACAACCATTCCAGCCTCTCTCTTCTTTGCCTCTTTAGCAGCCAGTTTTGGACAGTTCTTTATGATATGATCATTCCCTTTACAGTACTTACAAAACAATTTCTGCTTTTTTGATTTCTTCTCATCTTTATCTTCCTTCTTCGAATATGCAGAATTAGCAGGTTTCTGCTTACTAGTTGAAGAGCTCCATTTTCCTTTGCCCTTCTGACTAGCCAGGAAAGCTTGATCTGCAACTCACATAATGGACCTATTTGGCCTGGACTGATCTTCCTACAACAGAACAGAGACTAACTCCTCAAATGATAAGGCATTTGGATTGCCTTTCATCATCAACCGAAGAGTAGAAGCAAAACTCTGATATGAATCAGGAAGACCATTCAGAATGGTCTGCACAAGTGAGCTATTTGGTATAACCTCATCAGTAGAAATCAATTATTCCTTCAAGTCTTTGATCTTCGTTAGGAAACTGTCCATAGAATCACCTTCATTCATGTGCTCACTCTCCAACAGTTTTCGGAGGTAAGCAACATGAGCCTCATTCCTAGCTTGGTACAATGTGGTAAGTGTATCCCAAGCATCCTTAGCTGTTCTACAAGAGCGAATGTGAGGAATAATGGCATGTTTGATAGACAAAGCTATCAATGCATGTGCCTGGGCATCTCTGCCATCCCAGTGAATCTGCTCTGTAGTAGGTGCAGCAGAAACAACAGCACGAACAGGAATCTACGAAATATCATCTTCGACACCATCTTCATCATCTCTAGCACATGTATTGGCAGTACCTACAATCAGAGGTGTAACAAGACGTCTTTCAACACCCTGCATAATGTTCCACAATTCTTTTGCAACCAATACATGTCACATCATATAAGCCTAATGGGTAGTTGGTACCATCCAACTTATCCTCAACAGCCAACATACGGAATACATCACAGCTTTCAGCCATGGCCGGTGACTAAAATACCTTGATGTTGAAAATTGGTTGTATCTCAAAAAGTTGAACAGAACTACCCCAATGAATTCTACTAGACCTGTAGCAGACTTTGCGATGCTTATATTGGCGAACAGAAATTGGTATATACCTTTGGCACAAAAAGACGAAATAGCCTGCACAAGTGCTACGATAATGCGATCGGAGGCCAAAACGAGCTCAGATCGCGATTTCGGCACCACAGAGCAAAGATGTTTTGATCTCTGAAACATCCTGAGTATGCTCACCAAATTTCATGTGAATCTGAGACTGCAAACGGAGGAGTGTTGACGACACCGTAAATGAAGCGACGACGTGCTCTAATACCAATTGTTGGAGATAGATGTCTGTGGAAGCACGCGAACAGCACAAGGAAGAAGAAGAAGCTTGGAGCACAAACACACAATACTGAATGTATTACTAGAGAATGTACAAAGATAAGTAGCCCATTAGGGCAATAGGCGTATATACAAGCCGGGGGAAAAAAACCTCCTAAAGAGAGAAAAAAGTGCCCCGGTGATCCTAGTGTGTTCACACACATCACTACCTAAATATATCAACAATATCATGAGTATGCTTAACATACAAGGTTCTCTCAGTTGGACTGTTCTCAAAACCATGTGCAATCAAAAAGGCATGTGTTTTTTCATACCAAGCACGTGGTGCTTGCTTTAAACCATATAATGCCTTCTTTGACCTGCACACCTGATTTTCATGCCCTTTTTGCACAAAGCCACGAGGCTGAAAAACATACACTTCTTCATGCAAGTCACCATTCTAAAATGTCATTTTAATGTCCAACTGATGTACATGCCAACCATGATGAGTGGCAAGTGCACAGATGCTACGAGCAATGTGAGCTTGTATGTCTATTTAAGGCATGAAATGTGTGCTTCAAGGTGTTGTCTACAGCTTCCCCACCTTTTTCCACCATTATCTTGTGTGTGTAAAATATGGGGAGTCATTAAGTGTAGGTAGGTGACTCCTGACATGTAGTTTTTTGGGCATAACTTGGAGAAGAAAAATCTAATCATGTTGAATTTATTTCCAATAGATACGCTTGATGAGAGGTTCAAAAGAACCCTTACTGACCATATTTGGGTATCAAAGCTAGGAGAAATCATTGATTTTGTGTCTGCTATTGCACCAAGTATACAGACACACACCCACGTGTAGAAGGTGTCATGTGATGTGGAAACCCATTTGTGCATGCATTACTTGACCTATTCGCACATCTACCATCACAAGAGCACATGTTTCCATGCACTTGATTGGTTCATACTCTCAGTTTGATAATTAAATGTGTGTATTCATCTAGGCAGTTCTGTTCTTGAGACAGTGATGTATTCCGTATGTTGGCTATTGAGGATCAGTTGGATGGTACCAACTACCCATTATGGGTTTATATGATGCCACATGTATTGGTTGCCAAAGGACGGTGGAACATTGTGCAGGGTGTTGCTGTTACAAATGCAGGTACTGAAGCTGATGCAGAAGGTGTCGAAGATGGTGATAGTCTGCAAATTCCTATTCGTGCTACTTTTTTTGTTGCACCTACTGCAGAGCAAATTCGTTGGGATGGTAGAGATGTTCAGGCACATGGATTGATAGCTTTGTCTGTCAAACATGCCATTATTCTACACATTCGCTCTTGCCATTAAGGATGCTTGGTATACACTTACCACATTGTACCAGGCTAGGAATGAGGCTTGTGTTGTTTACCTCCAAAAACAGTTGGAGAGTGAGCACATGAATGAAGGTGATTCTATGGATAGTTTTTTGGCAAATCAAGGATTTGAAGGAACAATTGATTTTTACAGATGAAGTCCTTCCCTACAGTTCACTTGTGCAGATTGTTCTGAATGGTCTTCCCGACTCATATCAGAGTTTTGCTTCTACTCTTTGTTTGATGATGAAAGGCAATCCAAATGCCTTAACATTTGAAGAGTTTGTTTTTGTTTTGTTGTAGGAAGACCAGTCTAGGCAAAACAAGTCTATTATGAGCGTTGCAAATCAAGCTTTCCTGGCTAGTCAGAAGGGCAAAGGAAAATGGAGCTCTTCTACTAGTAAGCAGAAATCTACAAATGTTGCGCATTTGAAGAAGGAAGACAAAGATGAGAAGAAATCAGAAAAGCAAAAATTGTTTTGCAAATACTGTAAAGCAAATGATCATGTCATTAAAAGTTGTCCAAAATTGGCTGCTAAAGAGGCAAAGAAGAAAGAGGTCAGAATGGTTGTTGCAAAGGCCTTTACACAGAAAACAGAGTCTGCTAATCTTGTGCAGGATGAAGAATGGGTGTTTACTACTATTTGCAGTTTTGACCCATCTTCTCATGAGTAGTGCATGTCTGCAGTAGACTCAGATGTTTGGTACTTTGATGGTGAGGTGACCAAACATATTACCTCGCAGCAGAGTTTCTTCTCTTCACTCGAGCATGCCCCTATAGGGAATACTATTACATGCACCAACAACTCCTCTTATCCTATTATGGGAGTTGGTAAGATCATTTTGACTACTGTTGATGGTAGTTCTTTCACTTTGTCAGATGCTTTGTTTGTGCCAAGGATCAAGAAAAATATGTTACCACTTTCGACATTAGCCAAGATTGGCTTGATTGTGAAATTTAATGATGAGAGATGTACAATTCATCATCTGTCAAATGGCAATGTCATTATTGCTTTTGGCATTTTATGTCGTGGGCTATATAAGCTCATAGACTATGAAAGATCTACAAATGATTCAGCATGTGTAATACATGATTCTCAGGCTATGTCACATGCAAAGCTTTGGCATGCATGCTTTGGTCATCTAAATTTTTCTAGTTTGCTACGCCTGCAAAAATCTGAAATGGTGTCCTCTTTGCCCAAACTTGAGGCACCCAGAAAACATTTTTGTGAAGGTTGTATTTTGGGCAAAATGTAGGGTTCCTTATTTCCAAAAAATTATTTAGTTCAGGCTACTCAGAATTGCAGCTTGTACATAGCAATGTATGTGATCCTATGCAGACACCTTCTTTTGGGAACTATCTTTACTTCGTGACTATCATCGATGATTTTTCTAGGCATGCATGGGTATATCCATTGAAGGCAAAGTCTGAAGTGTTTATGTGCTTCAAACAATTTCTGGTTTTGGCTGAAAATCTATCACCATGTAAAATGGGCACCCTTCGTTCTGATCGAGGGGGGAATATACGTCTTCTGGCTTTAATGCATTTTTGGTTGAACGTGGGATAAAACATCAATGTACAGTGTTGTATACACCTCAACAGAATGGAGTTGTTGAAAATAAGAATAGGTCACTCATGGAGATGGCGAGGTGTATGGTAAAGAGTCATGGTTTACCACATAGTTTCTGGCTTGAGGTTGTCATGTGTGCAACATATGTACTTATCAGGTGTCCCACTAAAGCGCTATAGTCTATCACTTCATATGAGGCTTGGCATGGTCGCAAGCCATTTGTTGCCCATCTGCGTGCTTTTGGTTGTCTGACATATGCATTAGTGCCTAAACGACATCACAAAAAATTGGATGATAAAGCAATAGTTGTTGGGTACAGTTCTGAAAGTAAAGGCTATCATCTGTATCATCCACATACTAAACACATTTTGGTTAGCCGTGATGTTGTTTTTGTGGAATATGATATTCAACCATTGCTTTCATGTACTAAGGAGACATCTGTTAGCTCCAAAGACATGTATGATACTTTTGTTGCCTCTTTTTATAGGTGGATAGTCTAGTGTTGGTCCTAATGAGGCAACTTCTTAGCCTTTGCAGGTTTCATGTGATGATGTAGATCGTTCCATTTCTAATGCAGATTTACATGATGCACTTATTGATGAGAGAGCTGATATTGAGCATGCAAAAACTATGCCAAAATGGCTAGTGAAGACCTTGCGTGATAGCAAAGTAGATGCATCTCTATCATATTGTACTCAATCAGGCTCTCATAGTACCTCTTTTGCATCAGATTGCTATGTTATGGCTGCCTCTAGTCTTTGTGATGAGCCTAAACCTGTTTCATTTGATGAAGCACAAAATTGTGAACATTGGATGGTTGCAATTCAATCTGAATATGATGCTATCATGAAGAATGGTACCTTTTCTTTATGTGACTTGCCTCTTGGCAAGAAGTCCATTGGCACTAAGTGGGTGTTGGCAGTATTCAAGGAACTGAAGGAGTCACAAGACAAGGAAGCCTACGTAGGGAGTCGGAACGAAGAGAAAGCACAAGCAGACACAGTAGTCAAAGAAGATCTGGCAAGTAGGCCATTTAAATTTTTCAGGCATCAAAGAGTTGGGCACACAAGAAGAAGGAGCAAGTAGGGAGCTCCAGGAAATGTATGTCAAAATGTTAGAAGAAATCCCTACAAAAATAGTGATTTTCATCACTAAAAACCATTGTAAATACCATTTCATATTTTTGTAGCTCCATTTTGTGCAAGCCAAGGAGTCCTTGAGCTTGAGGAGCTTTAGAAGTACCTACCTATCAGTTTTCACATTTTTTAGACTCTGTTTGAACCTCCAAATAGGGTAGAGAACCTAAATTTTAACTAGGCCGGACACTAGGTCTGGACAAGGCCAAAACCTAGCCAAAAACTATAAATAGAGCTAGAGAGCTCATTTTTGAGGTTTAGATTGTAATTGATTTGAACTTGTATGAGCTTTTTGAAAGTAATCTAAAGAACTCCATTGCTTCTCACTCTTGTCTTACCTTGTGTGCGCGTGTGTGTGTATGTGTGTGCATGTTAGTGTGCTTCTCACTCACGCACTTGTGCCTTCACTTGCTCGAGGTCATCATACCATCCTCACGTCTTCCCAGATTGACATTAAAGGAGGTGCTACTCATCACTGAGCTACACCAAATTTTGGCGTCGTTGCCGGGGATCGAGCTCTGAGGACGAGCGTGTGATGGTAAGACGTAGAGTTGACGCATTGGAGTTATAGGTATTTTCTTCACCTTTTTCCTATTTTCTCTTGTTTTCTCATCACCATCATCATCCTCACCATCTCCCACATCCATCTCCATCATCGCAAAAAATTTCAGTTTTTGGTCACATCACCCCACCCATACCGTTCCCCTCATTTCACTTGTGAGAGAGAGCGAGAGAGCGTTTGTGTGCTTGTGATTCTCTGTGTTTTTTGAGATTTTCTGCAGGAATCAGCATCCCCAGCAGCTGCACCAGCTCCAGCAGGTAAAAAATTTGACTATGCAGGTCCCGAGGCGCTGACCTCTGTCAATCGCGACCGACAGAAAAAATGATCCTTTTGCTAAACAAAGTACATAACCATAAGCTACAAGCCTAGAGCTTCCCAAATGTGTGTTTAAAATTTTGAAATTCCTCAGATTTCTGTCAATCGCGATCGCTCTGTCAATCACGATCGACAAACCACGACAGACACATGCCGATGGCTCTGTCAATCGCGACCGACACGTCAATCGCGACCGACAGAGTCAACGACCGACTGACCACGACTGACAGAACCTACGCGTGACACGTGTCAATCGCGATCGAGCCATCAATCGCGATCGACCAGTCAATCGCGACTGACAGCCCCGATGGACCTGTCAATCGCGACCGACGCAGTCAACGATTGCTTGACCATGACGGACAGACCCTTGCGACGGACCTGTCAATCGCGATCGACCCATCAATCGCGACTGATAGAGTCAACGACCCTTTGACCACGATCGACTGAAAATCCGGGCCACGTGTCAATCGCGATTGACCCATCAATCGCGACTGACAGTCACGACGGACCTGTCAATCGCGACCGACACGTCGATCGCGATTGACCTATCAATCGCGACTGACAGAGCTTGCGAATGCGATAGACGGGCAAAAGGGCCAATTTTTTAGGGCAAAAAATAGTGGTCTAATTTTTTGGCAAATTGTGGGGAACTTTTAAGGGTTAGTAGAACATTGTGAGGCCTATACCCAAAGCATTTCGAGAAGTCCTGTCTGCCAGCTAACCTGTTTAAAATCCTGATTTGGCCCAAAACCCTGAATTGACATAACTCCCTCATACGAAATCCGATTGCGGTGATTTCTATTTTGTTGGAAAGCTCATGGGGAGTACAATCAAAACTTCCATTGGTTACGATAGAATTAATGTCAGGATTATTAGATAGGGAAATTTGAAGTGACCATATCCCGGGGTAGGAAAACTAAGTTTCCCTTGGGATTGTTTTTCATAAAGACAAAAGGCAATTGGGTCTGTGAATTACATGCATAAAAGTGATCTATCTGTCAACTAAATTCAATTCTTGAGCTAATTGTGGAATTTTCCAGGTTCTTTGAGAGCAACGAAGGGTACTCGAAGCAAGAGTAAGTGCGAGCTTGGGAACACGCTTCCTGGGCATACAAGGGCAACCAAGGGAAGAAACTTAAGGTTGGAAATTCTCAACACCCTCTGTCAATCCCTAGCATAGGCTAAGTACGGATAGAGGTTTTGATTAATTAAGAACACGTTAAGAACAACCAAGTCCAAGAACTCTAATCACTCAAGTGCAAGTGCTAAGAGATTACAATTGCGAAACAACCTAAGGGAAAAGAAATTAAATCGAGCGACCGCACTCAAAGTACGATAAAAACTTAACTGTTCCTTGCGACGAAGATTAATTGGACAAGAAGTGACACCCTAAGAGCAATTAAAAAAAGAACAAGTGACTGATACAAAAGAACTCAGCAACGCAAAGTATACTTGGGAAAAAATTGGGATTATTCAATTGGGCTTATGAACCTTAGATCAGGACGACACCTAGGGAGAGATAGACAAAGTCTTAGATCTTCAGAGGCTAGTGTCAATCATACTGCTAGGTCTTGGGCCCAACAGTTGAGCCATCATTCGTACTACCCTAGCTCTACGACTAGTGAGTCTGAGATGTCACACGGTATGGAGAGACCTACAGGAAGTTCTAGAGTGCCATATTTACATAGGGTGGAAGGCCCTTACAAGACGCAACTCGAATACCTTAGGACCAACCGATTAGGTGCTAGCATCTATGAGGACGGCCTAGGAAGATCTTTGGTCCATATCAAAAACCCTGACCAATTCATTGGACTAGAACATCCAGCGATCAAGTTTGAAAATGGAGCGTACTTGAACAAAGAAGGGATAATATATGTAGTCACCAGTCATCCAGATAGGACAGATGAATTTGGGAATGTGGTCCCAGAAACGGACTTAGGTGACCTAGAGAAAGGAAACATGGGTGTAGAACCTAGAACCCCCCGAGGCAAATCTGTTCTCACTAGGATTATCACACCATAGTGGATTCCCCAAGACAATAAGAGCATAGATCTACTCCTGAACCGAGAGACTGATGAAGCCTTTTGGAGGTATAGATCTGATCAGCCGAATGAGGTAGGAACAATCATGATATATGAGTTCAAAGATCCTGATAGTCCAGGCAGAGTGACCTACTTGGATAATTTAGAGAGGGTCTTTGTGGTTACAGAAAATGATAGGCATGCTTACACTTGGAAAGGTGAATTTATTTTCCCCCAACCAAGATCGAATGTGTCCTTTGGTCACCAAGGAGCTGGAACCTCCCACGCTCATGGAACTCAAAGAGACAGACATAGAGATAGACCGGAGGTAAGCTTTGCCAACCCAATGGGAAGAGACAGAACGAGAACGGAAACAAATAGAGTGGAACCTGAGGGACTTAGGGCCCCAAGGAACCAGAGGAATGCTAATGATTTCCCTCTGCCAAGGCCTAGGGAACACGCCAGGATTTTGAGACCGACTCAATTAGTTAAGTCCATGAAGAATTACTTCGATGGCACAGGAGACCCATATGATCATGTGGCCGAGTTTAGGCAAGTCTTCAGAGCTGAACAAGTTGAGGACCTATTCACGCAATATAATGCCTTTGGTCTAACACTTAGGAACACAACCCTTACGTGGTTTCAACCATTAAATGAGAGACAGTTCAAGAGCATAGACCAACTCTTCCTCATTAATATACAGCTTCAAGCAGACCCCTCAAGAGACCGTGAGACTTGCAGGAAGAAGATTTAGGCAATATCTTGAGAGATGCCCTGTTCCTGAGTTACCCATACCTGCCAAACAAGCGGCTTTATTCTTGGATGGATTGCTAAGTACAAAGTTGCGATCCTATGTGTACTTAAAGGACCCTAGGACTATAGAAGAGTGTGTACGCATATGCATTGACATTGAGGATAACCTAGGGGAAGAGTTAGAGATTTCCAAAATCTACAAAGATTCAGATAGTGCCTCTAGTCTCTCTTCCTCGCAATCCACATCTATTAAAGAACTTGCGGAGAAAGTAGCTCAAAAACTAGGTGTCTCTAGTAAACAAATTCCTAGATTTGCCCCAATAAAGAGGTGCTATACTTGCGGTGGTGACCATATGGCGAACGCATGTCCTATCATGGCTCAACCCCAAGTGAACCCTAGCAGCCAATACTGCACCATAGAACGAAGATACACAAATCACACAACACAAGACTGCCCATACAATAAGCAAGCAGTTAGACAAACCTACCCTCAGCCCTATCCACAACAGGGAAGATACCAGAACCAGTACCCTCCACAACAATATGGTAGACCGCAGCAACCCTATCAACAACCCTACCAAAACCCACAAAGGCCACAACCTGTGCTAGCTCAACAACCCCCAACCCCAACTAATGTGATTCCTATAAAGTATGCAGCTACTGAGGAAAATTTGAATAGAGCCATAGTCCCAGTGACTCCATTGCTCTCAGAAAGTGACCCGAGTGATCATAGTTTTGATTCTACTCACATTGATAGCCCCAGGCTTACTACATGCAATCTCCTGAACATGGCGAGTCCTACTACAGTGAAGAACCAAGTGAACCTAGTTGGGAGCCAGAGTACACAAATGTGATGTACACAAACCCTAACTCTAGACCCCAGCCTAGGCAGGTAAGACCCCCATTCCCTAGAGGACCATGCTACAGATGTCAGGGAGATCACCTCATTCGTGATTGCCCCTTACCTCCACCTACACAACCCCAGTCAGTAACAATTCAAGGCCTTTGCCAAGATTGCGGGAAGGAGCATCTCTTACGAGATTGCCCAAAGAATCCCAATAATATGCCAAAAATAACTCCAATTAACGTTATTGGGTTAGTCGTAGACTCAACAGGAAGTGTCACTTCCATTGCACCAGTGCAAGTGGTCACTAGGGCCAAGGCTTTGCAACAGAACCCAGGAATAGGTCAAGAGAAGAGTGCAGAGGTTAGTAAAACCGAGAGCATAGCCAAGAAACGGTCGAGAGCCTGGAGGGATAGTCGAGAAAGAATGAAAAGACAATGGTCTTAAAAGATGAGCGACTTAGAAGAAAGCATAAGAGAAACAAAAGCCAAAATTATCAAACTCACCTCTCAAACAAACTCTCACATACCACCACCACCCTCACTTCCATCACCATCTAACCCACCATCTGTCCACCTACCTCAGACCATTCCACCACCCCCTAGAGTAGGATCAGTGCTAGCTGACCCCACTCCTGAAGACATAGACATGATGCTTAAGGCATATCAGGCCAGAATCCAAGAAGGGCCAAATGTGACGGATCATGACAAGTGCTACCCTAGAGCTGACCTAGAGATAGAGAGAACCAAGTTGTGTGCAAAAATGGTCGCATTGGCTCAGACCATGTTTGAAGCCAGTCACCTTTTCAACTACTCAGGCTCAGCTAAGACACAATTGCACTTGGATGGACTCCTAGAGAAGTTAGAGAGCATAATTGCAAGATCTGCCAAGGAAGAAAAAAATCAAGGAAGAGATGAGGCAAGCAAAAGAATAAGCCTTCCCCCACAGGAAGCTTTTGTGCCCAATTCCACTGAACCAGACACCTCCTCTTCTATGAATAGGTTCACTCCAGAATTCCTACGAGAGATTCAAGAAGACAAATGGGCTAATGAAAGTGAAGCCCCTCCTCCCATTGGACTTGTGGATGACACACATGATCAATTCCCACAAGATATTCCTTCCATTTATGGAGAGCAGGAGAGTGCACAAAATCAAGAGAGGTTAGACTTCGAGTCTAACTCCCTACAGGAATTACCCCATTTCACAGGCCCATGGGAAGCCAAGTCTACTTGTATGAGAGCACCCACGATCATGGTAAGAAACGAAGACTGAGTCATACCTAGGAATACGAAGGTAGTGAAAAACACTAAGGTGCAGTGCAACCTCACCTTAGAAGAGCTACTCAAAGTTAGGCCAGAGTTATGGAAACATGTAGCCAAACAAGTACGAGAGATAACAAAACCTCGCTCCCAGGTGGGTTCTCATAGGATAGTGCCAGAAATTCCTCTAGACAAGATAGGAGATATGAGTGAAGGTGAAGAAGGAAACACCTATCTTCCCATTACCCATCAGGGGTACACAACTAAGGCAATTCTAGACTCAGGTGCAGGAGTTGCTATTGCTACCACTTCCCTATGGAAGCGATGGGGCAAGCCAGCACTGAGGCCCACGAGGATGAAATTGCAAATGGCTGATGGCCACATAGAAAGACCCTTAGGCTTGCTGGAAGGAATAACTCTCACTACATGTGGTGTAGAGTTTGAGCACACGTTTGCTATCTGTGATTTTAGCAAGAATCATGCCTATGAGATGATTTTGGGAAGACCATTTATGCGACAGTTGCAAGTGGTCCAGGATTGGGGAACCAATTCCTTGTATTTGCAACACCTAGGTGTCACGACCAAGGTTAATCTCAAAGATTACTCTCATAGAGATGTCCCTCCTATCCAATGGAACCACATCCATAGAGCTAAAGATGATACAGAGTCAGTGCACTCCATAGGATCAGGATCCTCATGGATGCATGACGACACTCACTTATGGATGCGTAAAGTGGCAGTAGAAGAGGAGAAGAGAGAAAAAGCCAGAGAGATAGGTGCAAAAGAAACACATAGATCCATTCAAGACCCAGCCTATGCACCTGTAGTATTTCCTGATGAAGAATTTGAACCCCACGGCTGGGCAGAAATCTTAGCAACCATGCATGTAGCCATCAATGAAGAACAATGGACACCACACTGTGATGAGGATGGCTATGACATTTCAGATTTCTCCATAAAGCCAATCATGGGAGATGCAGTTCTAGAAGAATGCGAACCTAGCCCTGATGCATTTAAGGATGCAAGTGACTCCGACTTAGAGTCAATCATTATGGACCCACCTTTTGCATCAGATGAAGAATACTTCTATGAAGTAGAATTCCAACCCGAGAGACACGGAGAGATAACAAATGATGCACGGTTAGCCACACAAGTGACCCCTAAGGATGAAGGAAAGAAAAGGAAGAAGTGAGAAGTCACACCAGAAGAGGAAGAATCTTTGTTTGAGGTCCCTGAAAACTGTAAAAAGTATGAGATAGACGACAGGAGAGTCATGGTAAGAATGCCTAAGTGAGAGGCACAAGCAGGAGAAGCCTATGATAACAAAGAAACTACCAAGAAAATAGTAGTGGCCCTAGAAGAAGGAGAGGAGAGATGCACGTACATAGGTCATGACCTAACAGAGGAAGAAGAGCATGCGTTAATAGCCTTGCTAAGAGAATACAGAGATGTATTCGCTTAGAGTTACAAGGATTTGAAGGGTGTTGATCCAGACATATGCTCACACACTATCCCCATGACCTCAGATGCCAAACCCTCCAAGCAAAAGCCATACACATACAATGATAATTATGCTGCTAAGATCAAAGAAGAGATAGATCGTCTGGTAGAAGCTGGATTCATCTATGAAATTGAGTACACTGAGTGGGTATCCCCCATTGTAGTGGTGCCAAGAAGAATGGAAAGCTACGTGTGTGCATTAACTTGAAAAAGGTCAATGCAGCCACAATTCGAGATAACTATCCACTTCCTATCACAGAACATCTCTTAGAAAGAGTAGCAGGCAAGGAAGTGTACAACTTCCTTGATGGATTTTCTGGCTACAATCAAGTAGCCATAGCTCCAAAAGATCAGCATAAGATAGCTTTTGCCACAGAGTGGGGTATATTTGCCTTTCGAGTAATGCCATTTGGACTTACCAATGCTCCTGCAACCTTTCAGAGACTGATGTGCCACGTGTTTAAAGAGTTCTTGAGGAAGAATTTGGAAGTCTATGTTGATGACCTCTATGCTCATTCCAACATTAGGCAGACACATATACCAGAACTCAGGCAAATCTTTGACAAATGTAGAGAGTATCAAGTCTGCTTGAACCCAGAAAAGTGTGTTTTCATGGTCAGGCAAGGCAAGATTCTAGGACACATAAGCATATCCACCGATGAAGAGAAAGTAAGAGCCATAGCCGAGTTACCTAGGCCAAAGAATGTCAAGGAAGTACAAGCTTTCATGGGGCATTGTGGTTATTACCGACGGTTTATACACATGTATGCCATCATAGCAAAGCCTCTGTATGGATTTGACTAACTTCGAGTGGACTGATTGTTGAAGCTCAAGGTCAAGGACAAAGCATGGAAGCGCATCAAGGAAGTGGACACACAAGAAGAAGGAGCAAGTAGGGAGCTCCAAGAAGCACATGTCAAATTTTCAGAAGAAATCCCTACAAAAATAGTGATTTTTATCACTAAAAACCATTGTAAATACCATTTTCCATTTTTGTAACTCCATTTTGTTCAAGCCGAGGAGTCCTCAAGCTTGAGGAGTATTAGATCTACCATCCTACCAATTTTCATGAATTTTAGACTCCGTTTGAGCCCCCAAATAAGCCCTGGAACCTATTTTTTAACTAGGCCGGACACTAGGTCTGGACAGGGCCAAAACCACTCAAAAACTATAAAAAGGGCTGGAGAGCTCATTTTTGAGGTTGGCTTGTTGTAGATTTCAGTTTTGTAAGAGAGCTCTTTGGTAATCGAAGCTTTCCATTGTTCCACTCTTTGCTCTTACCTTGTGCGCGTGTGTGTGTATGTGTGTGCATGCTTATGTGCTTTCACTCACGCACTTTTGCCATCACTTGCTCGCGGTCTTCATACCGGTCCTCACGTCTCCACGGATTGACATTTATGAGGTGTATCTCCTCACGTTGGTACTCACCATTGTGCTAGAGTGACACCAAATTTGGCGCCGTTGCCGGGGAGAGAGCTTGGAGGACGAGCGTGTGACGGTAAGACGTAGAGTAGCGACGTTGGAAGGTAAAAAATCATCATTTTCAGCTCAATTTCTGAGTTTTTTTCTCTTCTTCATCTTCATCATCATCACCATCTCCTTCCCTCTTCATATTCTCTGATTTTTTCCATTTTCACCACTACATTCACTCGTTTTTTACTCGTGGCTGTGAGAAACAAGCTTAGGAGGAGCTGAGAACCAAAAGCGCTGAAGGAAATCACTTGGAAAACCTCTCAAAACTCCAAAAATTCAATTCAGTATTGCGCGGGCTGAAGCGACCTGCGCCTGGTATCGCGAGCATCACATTGTGATTTTGGAGGGTGACTTTGCATCCACAGGCTGATAGGAGGGACAAGGAGGACACAAGGTACACAAACCTGTAAAAATTTTTGAATTTGGGTGTGAAAATCTCCAAGTATCGTGTCCGGTTGAGATTTGGTATCGCGATACCAGAACTCCCGTGTATCGCGATACTTGTCGAGGTATCGCATCGTGCATGCCCACTTGAGGTATCGCGATACCATTCTGGTATCGTATCGTCAAGTGCTGGTATCGCGATCGCGGTCGCCCGGTGGCATCGTATCGTGGTCCACCTGGTATCGCATCGTGCCAGTCTTGGTATCGTATCGTCGGCCAAGTTGGTATCGCGATCGTCTAAATTCTGGTATCGTATCGTCCGGTGCCTTAGTATCGTATCGTCTGATTTTTGGTATCGTATCGTTTGCAAACTAGTATCGTATCGTCGGGTACTTATTTTGGTAACGCGATACCATTCTGGTATCGTGTCCTGAAGTTGGTATCGCGATCTTACCTTACCTAGCAGTATCGTATCGCCCACTTTCCCACGGGTATCGCGATACCATTCTGAGGTCGTATCGCCCTGGTCCTCTGGTATCGTATCGTCGAAGTTGTAGTATCGTATCGCCTACTCCCCAAGCTAGTATCGCGACACTTGAAATAGTATCGTATCGCCAAGACTAGTGGTATCATATCGTTTCCTTACCAGGAAGTGTATCGCGATACCATTTTTGGTGTCGTATCGTGGCAAACCCTTGGTATCGTATCGTGATGTTGGTATCGCGATTTCAGTCATCCCGGTGGTATCGTATCGTCTAAGGTGGTATCATGTAAGAAAGAGGTATCGTATCGTGGAGAATCTGGTATCGTCTCGTCTGTTCTGAGCTCCCAGAGTGATCCTGTTTCCTTGTTTTAACCCCAAAACCCTGAACTGGCATAACTTTCTCATACGAAATCCGTTTGCTGTGATTTTGGTTTTGTTGGAAAGCTCATGGGGAGTACAACCAAAACATTGACTGGTTACAGTTAAATTAATACCAGGATTATCCGATAGGGTATTTTGAAGTTGACCCTCAAGGAAACTGGAAAACCAAGGTGTTCCAAAGGATTTTGAGCAATATAAGAGAACTTTGGGACTAGAAACCAAGGCTTATGAACCTGAGATCTGGCAGACACTTAGGCAAGGATAGACAAAGCATTAGGTCATCTGAGGCTAGTGTCAACCATACATCCAAGTCTTGGGCTCAACAGCTTAGTGGTTATCCTTACACACGAAGTTCAGAAACCAGTGACTCGGAAATGTCTTTTAGCATGGAAAGACCCACACGTAGCTCAGGCATTGCCTATTTACAGACACCAGAAGGTCCCTATAAGACCCAATTGGAGTATATCAGGACCAACCAATTAGGTGCTCGCATCTATGAGGATGGTCTAAGGAGATCAGTAGTTCAACTCAAAAATCCTGACCAACCCTTTGGACTTGAACACCCAGTGGTCAAGTTTGAAGAGGGTGCTTACAATGATAAGGAAGGAACCTTGTATGTGGTTACCAACTTACCAGATAGGACAGATGAGTTTGGAAATATCATTCCTGAGAACGAGATAGGAGACCTAGAGAAAGGAGACCTAGGAGGAGAACCCAAGACCCCTGGAGGTAAGTCAGTCATAACCAGAGTGCTCACTCCAGAATGGATTCCTCAAGATAATAAAAGCATAGAACTATTCGTGAATAGAGAAACGGAGGAAGCCTTTTGGAGATTTAGACCAGATCAACCGAGCCCAGTAGTCACCATCTATGAATTCAAGGACCCAGAGACACCAGGGAAAGCTATCTATCTAGATCACACATCTCAGAAATTATTCTTAGTATCAGATCATGACAGACATGCTTACACCTGGCAAGGTGAATCCATTTTCCCTCCACCAAGATCTAAGGTTTCCCAGGGCCTCCAAGGAGCCGGATCATCCAAGGCTCATGAAACCCAAAGAGAAAGAACTAGAGAGAGACCGGAGGTAAGCTTTGCAGACACTGTAGGCAGAGACAGATCGGGATATGGAACGGAAGGACTTGAAAGGGAGAGACATAGAGTTCATAGACATCAAAGAGACGATCATGATTTCCCATTGCCTAGACCACGAGAACACTCAAGAACCCTTAGACCCTCTCAAGTGGTTAAGACAATGAAGAACTACTTTGATGGATTTGGAGATCCTTATGATCATGTGGCGGAGTTTAAACAAGTACTGAGAGCTGAACAGGTTGAAGACTTGTTCACCCAGTTCGAGGCATTTGGTTTGACTCTTAAGGGTACTGCCTTAGCTTGGTTTCAACCTCTAAACAGTCGCAACTATAGAGAGATAGGTCAGCTTCTAGAAGAATTCATTGTAGAATTTTCCAAGAGTGGTATCAGACATAACACATCATCCTTGATCCACAGCTTCAAGCAGACACCCCAAGAAACAGTGCGACTTGCAGGAAGAAGGTTTAGACAGTGTACTTGGAAAGATGCCCTGTACCAGAATTACCCACATCAGCCAAACAAGTGGCACTGTTTTTAGATGGCCTATTGAGCACAAAATTAAGGTCATATGTATACTTGAAAGAGCCTAGATCCATAGAAGAGTGTATACGGATGTGCATTGACATAGAAGACAACTTGGGTGAGGAATTAGGACTATCCAAACTCTATAAGGATTCTGATAGTTCTACAATTCATACCTCTAGAGCCTCCACTGAGATAGATGAGATAGCTGAGCAAGTGGCCAAAAAGCTAGGAGTTCAAAATAGACAAATGCCGAGGGTCACTTCAGTGAAGCGATGTTATACATGTGGAGGAGATCACATGGCTAATGTCTGCCCAATGATGACTCAACCCCAAGGAAACCCTAATGCTCTGTATTGCACCATTGAGAGAAAATACACAAATCATACGGCCCAAGATTGTCCCTATAACAGACAGGCTATTAGACAAAATTATCAGCAACCTTACCAGCAGGGTAGGTATCAGAATCAGTACCAACAGCCATATTATAGGCCACAACAATATCAACCTCAATACCAGCAGCAATATCAGGCACCATATAGGCCACAACCAGCCCTAGGAAACCAACCACCAGCTCTTGCCAATGTGATCCCAGTTAAATATACGATGGCCGAGGAGAACCATAATAGAGCATTGGTGCCACTAACCCCATTGGTCTCAGAAAATGATTCTCACGCTCATGGTTCAGACTACTTCCATGAAGATATTCCACAGGCTTATTATATAGAGTCACCTGAGCAAAGTGAGATTTCTCACTGTCAATATGAGACACCACCTATGGAACAAAATTGGGAGCCAGAATACTCCAATGTCATGTATACGAATCCAATTCCTAGGCCCCAATTGAGACAAGTAAGACCACAAGTCCCTAGAGGACCATGCTTTAGATGTCAGGGCGATCATTTCATTCGTGAATGTCCCCACCAACCAGTTCTGGGGCTAGGACAAAACATCACAATACAAGGCTTTTGTCCTGAGTGCGGCAAGGAACATCTTCCTAGAGAGTGTCCCAGGAACCCCTCTAGTGCACCCAAGGTTACACCCATCAATGTGGTAGGCTTAGTGGCAGATTCAAGTTCAAGTAGCAGTAATGTGGCTCCTATACAGGCAATTACTAGGGCACAGGCTGCACAACAAGCAAAACCATCTGAGCAATCGGAGTCAAGTGAGGCAGGAGAACGTAGTAAGAGGAAACCAAGAACATGGAAGGATACCAGAGAGAAGGCTAATCGCAAGTGGAACAAAAAGCTATCCGAGCTAGAAGAAAGCCTAAGGGATACCAAAACAAAAATAGAAGACATTGCATCTCAAAGCCCCTCACATACCGAAGCTCCATCCACTCCACCTCATTCCACCCCACCACCCATTGTAAATAACCCACAATCAGGGTCTGTTCTTGCAGATCCAACCCCAGAAGGCTTGGACATGATGTTCAAGGCCTACCAGGCTCGTCTTCAAGAAGGGCCAACAGCTGCAAACCTAGACAAGAGTTACCCTAGAGCAGACTTAGAGATTGAACGGATGAAAATGTGCATGAAAATGGTAGAACAAGCTCAAGCTATACTTGAGACTAGTCAAAAGTTCAATCAGACAAACTCTATCAAACCAGATTTGCATTTCCAAGGCTTACTAGAAAGATTAGAGCAGTTGGTAAACAAACCACAAGTTTCTTTACCTCCACAGGCTCAACCAGTTATTGAAAGAGGAAGCTCACCACCAATGGGAGCTTATGTTCCTGATTCCACGGATGCTGGAATACCTCCTTCAATTCAACAATACTCTCAAGAGTTCTTGTGGGAAATACAGGAAGAGAAATGGGCCAAGGAGAAGGGTAATTCCCCTCCTATTCCTGAGATTGATGATCTTCATGATCAATTTCCCCAAGACATTCCGTCTATCTATGGAGACCAAGCAGAGCAACAAGAAGATGAAAGATTAGATTTTGAATCTAATTCTTTACAAGAGTTGCCTCATTACACAGGCCTGTGGGAATCTGAATCTCTCCAAATCAGAGCCCCCACAATATTGGTAAGAAATGAAGACTCGGTGATTCCAAGAAACACTGATGTTGTGAAGAACACTAAGGTTCAATGTCATCTCACTGTGGAAGAGCTGCTCAAAGCAAAACCTGAGCTCTGGAATCATGTGAAGGATCAGGTTCCAGAACTTGAATCCAATATGCCAAAAGTAGGCTCTAAGCAAAAAGTTCCAGAGATACCTCTCGACAAGATAGGAGACATGAGTGAAGGTGAAGAAGGTAACACTTATCTTCCGATCACCTATCAAGGTTACACAACCAAAGCAATTGTAGATTCGGGTGCTGGTGTTGCTATCGCGACCACCTCCTTGTGGAAGCGATGGGGCAAACCCACATTAAGACCAACTAGAATGAAGCTTCAAATGGCAGATGGTCATTTTGAAAGACCTCTAGGATTGCTCGAAGGGATAACTCTAACCACTTGTGGTGTAGAGTTTGAACATACATTTGCTATATGTGACTTTGAGAAAAATAATGTCTACGAGATGATCCTAGGAAGACCCTTCCTACGACAATTGCAAATAGTACAGGATTGGGGGACCAACTCCTTGTACTTACAGCACTTAGGGGTCACCACCAAGGTCAATCTGAAGGATTACACCTTCAGAGATGTACCACCCCTACAGTGGAATCCTATCCACAAAGTGAAAGAAGATTCTATCTCAGTGCATTCTAGAAGTTCACCTGATCCATCATGGCTGCATGAAGATACTCACTTGTGGATGTGCAAGGTCGTAGAGGAAGAGGACAAGCGCCTAAAAGCGAGAGAAGAAGGAACTCCCCCAGGAGATAGACCAATAAAAGACCCAGCCTATACACCGATGATATTTCCAGATGAGGAATTTGAACCTCATGGTTGGGCAGAAATCTTAGCTACCATGGACATAGCAGTCAACGAAGAACAATGGACACCTCATTGTGATGAGGAGGGTTATGATATTTCAGTGTCATGTGTCAGCCCCTGTTGGAAGAGTGTGATCCTAGGAGTTCATAGAAGAAGAAGAGAATGACGATGATCTAGAATCCATTGTGATGGATACTTACTTTGACTCAGAGGAACACTATTTAGAAGACATAGGAGTGTTAACCCAAAAAGAAGAAGAACCCCTCACGAGTATTAAAACTATAAATTCAAAGGAAGGAAGTGAAGGAGGTCAAAAGAAAAAGAAAAGAAAAGCAGTGAAACAAGAAGAGGAAGAATCATCGTTTGAAGTACCAGATAATTTCAAGAAATATGAAGTGGAAGACCGAAAAATTTTGGTACGGATGCCTAAGAGAGAGGCCATTATAGGAGAAGCATATGACAATAAAGAAAAGACCAAAAAAATTGTAGTGACCATTGAAGGGAACGAAGAACGATGTACGTACATAGGAGATGACCTAAGTGCAAAAGAAGAAGCAGAGCTTGTAGCTCTATTAAGGGAATATAGGGATGTATTCGCATGGCACTATAGAGACTTGAAAGGAGTAGATCCAAAGATTTGCTCTCATACGATTCCAATGACCGCTGATGCCAAGCCCACTAAACAAAAGCCCTACACATATAATGACAATTATGCAGCCAAAATAAAGGAGGAAATTGACAGGCTAATTGAAGTTGGATTCATCTATGAGATTGAGCACACTGAATGGGTATCCCCCATTGTAGTGGTGCCCAAGAAGAATGGGAAATTGCGAGTGTGTATTAACCTTAAAAAAGTTAATGCCGCTACGATCAGAGATAGTTATCCACTCCCAATCACCGAACATCTCTTGGAGCGTGTTGCAGGCAAGGAAGTTTATAGCTTCCTTGATGGATTTTCAGGTTACAACCAAGTAGCCATTGCCCCCGAAGATCAACACAAAACGGCCTTTGCCACAGAATGGGGAATCTTTGCATTTCGTGTGATGCCATTTGGGCTCACCAATGCACCTGCAACATTCCAAAGGCTCATGTGTCATGTCTTCAAAGAGTTCTTGCGGAAGAGCTTAGAAGTATATGTGGATGATTTATGTGCGCATTCCCAACAGAGAAGTTACCACATCCCTGAGCTCAGACAAATCTTCAACAAGTGTAGAGATTATCGAGTGTGTCTGAACCCAGAGAAGTGTGTGTTCATGGTACGACAAGGTAAAATCTTAGGTCACATTGTTTCTAAGAATGGAATTTCAACAGATGAAGACAAGGTAAGAGCGATAGCAGAGTTGCCAAGACCAAGAAATGTTAAAGAGGTACAGGCCTTTATGGGCCATTGTGGATATTACCGTAGGTTTATCCACATGTATGCCATCATAGCTAAACCTCTTTATGGGTTGTTAACAAATTTTGAGTGGAACGAGGAATGCGAGAATTCCTTCAACGAGCTAAAAAGACGCTTGTGCTCAGCACCAATACTGACCACTCCTGATTGGAGTAAACCATTCCATGTCCATGTAGATGCCTCCAATCATGCAATAGGATGTGTGCTAGCACAACCCACAGGTGAAGGAAACCTAGATTTGCCGATAGCATATGCTAGTAGGCAATTAAATGCAGCTGAACGAAATTATACCACAACGGAGAGAGAAGGCTTAGGCATGGTATATGCTGTGAAAAAGTTTAGACACTATTTATTGGCCAATAAGTTCAAGTTTTTCACTGATCATCAAGCTTTGCTATATTTGGTCAATAAACCTTGCAATACAGGCCGCTTAGTGAGATGGTTCCTCTTACTAATGGAATACGACTTTGAAGTTGTTGTCAGGAAAGGTAGAACCCATCTTAGGGCAGACCATCTTTCTCGCATCACTTCAGGAGAGCCACCGCAAGGAGTGTCTGATGAATTGCCCGATGCTTATCTGTTCAATTTAGAAGTTGTTCCTAAATGGGCAAATAAATTGGTACCAGTCCTAACCTTTGGGCCTGCAAATAAAAATGTGAAAACAAGCAAAGAAGAAATTGTAAAATCACAAAAGTATCAAATATTGGCCGGAAGTATGTACAAGCAAGATACCGAGGGCGTATTAGCTTGTTGTGTTGAGGACGACGAACATACTAGTTGGATGCAACAAGCCCATGAGGGACTGCTAGGAAATCACTACTCTAAACAACGAACATTGCAGAATCTAAAGCGTTTAGGAGTGTATTGGCCTAGCATGGACAAAGAAATACAGGAGTGGATCCAAAATTGTCCAGTGTGCCAGAAGAGACCCCCAGTGGAGCATGCCACTCTTTATCATGTGTCATTAATCCCAGATTGGAGTGCTCCATTGGTTGAGTTCATGAGATCGAGAACATTACCCAATCAGGCTAGCCTTGCAAGGAAACGGAGCATGGAGCAAGAGGCTCAAGACTATGCCTTGGTAGGAGACAACTTATATCGAAGAGGCAAGGATGGTTACCTAAGACTGTGCGTTCATGAATCAGACTATTTGAAAGTCTTAGAAACTGCACACAGCGGTGCTGCAGGTGGACACTTTGGGCCTGACAGAGTAATTAAGACCATTCTATTCTCAGGACTTTGGTGGCCCACTCTTCATATGGATGCACATACTTATGTGAAGAAATGTGACACATGCCAACGTGCCCAATATCCGATAAGAAAAGATGAGATGCCTTTAAGGCCAATGATGGGAGGGCGCGCATTCTCGAAGTGGGGTATAGACTTTGTTGGTCCTATTAACCCCCCAGCTAAAAACTCCCATGCGGAATACATTATTGTAGCCACTGATTACCTCACCAAATGGGTGGAAGTAAAAGCCACGACAAAGAATGATGCTCAAACGACGGCTAAGTTCTTATTCGAAAATGTGTTCACTAGATATGGGTTACCAATAGAGTTGGTTAGTGATAGAGGTACGCACTTCTTGAATGAAGTCATTGAACATCTCCTTCAAGAATTCATGGTGGTACACAAGAAGTCTGCCCCTTATCACCCACAAGCCAACGGACAAGCCGAGAGCACGAATAAGATCCTATGTAACGTATTGACGAAACTTGTAAATAATAAACGCTCTGATTGGGACAAACAACTTCATCATGCTGTTTGGGCATACCGAGTTGCCTACAAAACGGTACTCAATGCTACCCCATTTCAGATGGTCTTTGGACAGAATGCCGTGCTACCATTGGACTTCCTAATCCCAGCCTTGAAAGTAGCACAAGAGTACGAGTGGAATGGACATGAGTTTTCTTCCAGGATCTTTGATCTAGAACGCTTAGGTGAGACGAGGCTACGGGCAGCAGCAGGCATTTATGCTGCAAAGAAAAGGCAAAAGGCATACTTTGATGCCCATGTAAAGGATAAAGGATTGAAGGAAGGAGATCTAGTGCTGGTTTATACGCTAAAGCAACATGCCCGCAAATTGGAGAAACGAGGATATGGACCCATGATCATTAATAGACTCTCCACTAGCGGTGCAGTTCAATTGGCCACTTTAGAAGGTGATATCTTACCAAACTATATTAGTGGATGCCGAGTCAAATTATATCAAGAACCTCTTACAGAGGAAATGCTCATGAGACTCAACACTGCTAAGAAGCAAAAAGAAGAAGAGTTAAGGGTTAGAGAAGAAGCACAAGCAGAGGCTAGAGAGCGCATCAGAAGAAATAAGTTACGGTGGCTAGGCCTAGATGTCAACACAAAAGCTCCAAAATATCACATGGACATGTGCCAAAAATCGGGCATAACTACTTCTCGAATAATTGATCGACGGCCCTTTGTGACTATAGAGGTAGGACAAGGAAAGAGTGTAAAGACTGTGAGAGCATTAGTTGATTCAAGTGCCGCAACTAGCGCAGTTCGACTTTCATACTGCCAAGACCTGCAATTGGACATCAAGCCCATAGAAGCCTATCTCATAGGGCTGGGAGGCGTGGAAACACCCTGTTTGGGCGAGGTGGAACTTCCCATCTACCTTCAAGATGTTCCAATAAAAGTCAAAATGCTAGTGTGTCATGATGAGGACCTCACAGAGCCACTTGTCTTGGGTCAAGATTGGATTTACGACCATGCTGTCAACTTGAACCTAAGAAGTCAACTTCTTCAGGTTTGGGTATATAATCAATGCATTACATTAGAATTGGAGAATCGCATGCCCACTGACACTGACACCACACACTCTCTTTGTCCCTCTAAGGCTAATCTTCTCGAACAAGATGTTGTAGATGTCAAAAGCTCTATGATCCAGACAGACGCAATCACGGAAGGACAGTCGCAAAGGCAAGATGAACCTTCTTCTTGTTTTTCAAAGAGTAAAGCATCCACAGTAGTTCAACCTCAGAAGCAAGCAAAACAGTGCAAGACAGCCAGTCTATCACATAGACAAAGAATCTTCAAGAGGAAAGAAGTGTTGGGCATGACAC
Organism: Ceratopteris richardii; assembly: GCA_020310875.1. Lineage (NCBI taxonomy): Eukaryota > Viridiplantae > Streptophyta > Polypodiopsida > Polypodiales > Pteridaceae > Ceratopteris > Ceratopteris richardii. Next base: position 4,806,073 of record CM035438.1, read on the forward strand.
AGATTTGGGTAAAGAAAGGAGTACCACCATCAATGTTACCTCAAAGATTTCCACCCAACCAGATCGACCATGGAAAAAGAAGGGCCAAGCACCTACGACAGGCTACAGCACGAAGAATCCAACAAATTTGGGTACCGAAGCTATCAAAGAAGGCCGACCACAATCAGGTACAAATTTGGGTGCCTAAAAAATTAGCTACAGCTCAACACGGGCGATTACAGATGTGGGTACCCAAGAAGCTCTTACATACGCAACGGACTATGCTCCCCACCATGCAAAAGGTCTCAACAAAGAAGCCAAGGAAAGCAAAGGGTAAGAACAGGGCACAAAGACCAAAAGAAGCTAAACTCAACCCTTCTACAAAAAAAGGTAGGCACTCACCCAGGATATGGGTTTGGAAGCCAAAAGCACAAGCAACATCCACAGAACCAAGGGGCCAACTACACTGGATACCAAAGTTTGGACAGCATCCAAAGAAGAACTGGCCTGAGGTGATCTCTACAGTACCAAAACCTATTCCAAAATGGGTTCCAATCCGGAGGATTACATCATTTCGAGATCCGATAGACACCTCCAATCAAAGAATTCATCAAGTATACAAGTAACATCGAAAGCCTCGACCAGCAGCAACCATGTGCCTTTGGCATAACCTTGTCGTTTGCACCATTCAGGTCATGCATTTCCAAAGTATGCATCAATATAGGGCACCTTACAGGGCCGTGCATAGACACAATTGAGAAATCCCAGGCACATGAGACACAATTTTCACAGGCAAAATATGTTATTGATACTAACCTCTTTCTTCTTGTTTGCGGCCACCATTGTTCCCAAAAAAAAAAAAAAAAAAAAAAAAAAAAAAGAGAGAGAAGACTATGTGCTTGAAAATGCTCATCAGCGAGCTTCCAGCAAGGACATCCCTCAACAAAAAGGACAAGCCGACGGTCAAACACCATGAGGGAACCACAACACGAAGAGATGAAGATCAATAGACCCTTCACCATGGTAAGACGTGTATGTTTCAACAACACTATAACCATGATATATTAGGAAACCTCTTCGTCAGCATACCCTTGAGCACTTAGCTCAAGACCCAATCTCTTGCACCATACTTCTTGCCATGCATTTCCCAAGTACGCATACGTAGGGCCACATTACAAGGCCATGCACAAGGCACAGAATTTGTTCAACCCATGCACTAATGCACTTAACCATCATCCATTATGGGTTACAAGTACTTGGCATGAAAACTATGAAAAGCCATCTTTGGAAGAACCAGACGACATCAAGATGACAACAACAAGAGCAAGGAAGCCATCCACCACAGAGAGTTGCTCCCAATCAACATTAACCACCTCCTTTGAGAAGCTCGCAGTTTTGGAAAACTTACAAATGCACCACCCAGATGGAGTATAAGGCAGAAGTACGTACAAAGGGACTACAAACTGCAAGAGATAACAGTGGCAAAGTGAAGACCCAAACGAATGACCAGGATACATTGGGAAGAGGGATCGCCCCTGTTGAACGTAACGGACACTACCTCTCAATGTACTACATGGAACAACCACGACAACAAGGGTCTGTCAGGGACGACAGACTCAAGAGGGGGGGGAGTGTTGAAGCTCAAGGTCAAGGACAAAGCATGGAAGCGCATCAAGGAAGTGGACACACAAGAAGAAGGAGCAAGTAGGGAGCTCCAAGAAGCACATGTCAAATTTTCAGAAGAAATCCCTACAAAAATAGTGATTTTTATCACTAAAAACCATTGTAAATACCATTTTCCATTTTTGTAACTCCATTTTGTTCAAGCCGAGGAGTCCTCGAGCTTGAGGAGTATTAGATCTACCATCCTACCAATTTTCATGAATTTTAGACTCCGTTTGAGCCCCCAAATAAGCTCTGGAACCTATTTTTTAACTAGGCCGGACACTAGGTCTGGACAGGGCCAAAACCACTCAAAAACTATAAAAAGGGCTTGAGAGCTCATTTTTGAGGTTGGCTTGTTGTAGATTTCAGTTTTGTAAGAGAGCTCTTTGGTAATCGAAGCTTTCCATTGTTCCACTCTTTGCTCTTACCTTGTGCGCGTGTGTGTGTATGTGTGTGCATGCTTATGTGCTTTCACTCACGCACTTGTGCCATCACTTGCTCGCGGTCTTCATACCGGTCCTCACGTCTCCACGGATTGACATTTATGAGGTGTATCTCCTCACGTTGGTACTCACCATTGTGCTAGAGTGACACTGATGAATGTGAAAACTCCTTCAATGAGCTTAAAAGAAGATTGTGTTCAACACCAATCTTGACCACACCGGATTGGAATAAGCCCTTCCATGTTCATGTGGATGCATCCAATTATGCTATTGGATGTGTACTTGCACAACCTACGGGCGAAGGTAATATGGATCTCCCAATTGCCTATGCTAGTAGACAATTGAATGCAGCTGAACGGAATTATACCACCACTGAACGAGAGGGATTAAGCATGGTATATGCAGTTAAAAAGTTTAGACACTATTTGCTTGCAAATAAGTTTAAATTTTTTACTGATCATCAAGCACTGTTGTACTTGGTAAACAAGCCATGCAATACAGGTAGATTAGTAAGATGGTTTCTCTTACTAATGGAATACGACTTTGAGGTTGTGGTGAGGAAAGGGAAGACCCACTTGAGAGCAGACCATCTCTCTAGGCTCACATCGGGAGAAACCCCACAAGGAGTATCAGATGACCTTCCTGATGCTTACTTGTTTAATTTGGAAGTTGTACCTCAGTGGGCTAAGCCATTAGTGCCAGTATTGACATATGGACCTAACCACCCAGTCATAAACACTCAAGGTAGAGAGGTAGTAAGAGCCCAGAAGTACCACATCATGGTAGGAAGCATGTACAAACAGACAGATCAAGGGATATTGGCTTGTTGTGTGGAAGAGGATGAGTACGCTAAATGGTTGCAATTGGCACATGTAGGTGCATTAGAGCAACACTACTCAAAACAACGAACCCTACAGACACTAAGGAGACTCGGTGTGCATTGGCCTACTATGGAAGCTGATGTACATAAGATGTGTAAAGAATGCCCAATCTGTTGCACTAAACCACCTGTGGAACATGCCACTCTTTATCAAGTGTCCATAGTGCCAGATTGGAGTGAACCATTAGTAGCCTTCTTGAGGACGAAAACATTCCCTCAAGATATGACCCTGACGAGACAAAGAAGTCTAGAACAAGAAGCCCTAGATTACTCACTCATTGGTGATAATCTATACAAGCGTGGTAAAGATGGTTACCTGAGACTATGTATCCATGAGAGTGAATATCTCAAGATCTTGGAAACTGCTCACCAAGGTGTAGCAGGAGGACACTTTGGACCAGATCGGGTGATCAAGGCAATACTATTTGAGGGCTTCTGGTGGCTGACCCTTCACATGGATGCACATACCTATGTGAAACGGTGTGATGTCTATCAGAGAACTCAGTACCCTATACGCAAGGATGAGATGCCACTGAAACCTATGATGGGTGGACGTGCATTCTCTAAGTGGGGAATAGACTTTGTAGGTCCTATTAATCCCCCAGCCAAGGGTTCACATGCTGAATATATCATTGTGGCCACAGACTATCTAACAAAGTGGGTAGAGGTAAAAGCTACGACAAAGAACGATGCTCAGACAACTGCTAAGTTCCTATTTGAGAATGTGTTCACAAGATACGGGCTACCTATAGAGCTGGTAAGTGATAGAGGCACTCACTTCTTGAATGAAGCTATTGAAAGTCTGCTCCAAGAGTTCTTGGTAGTACATAAGAAGTCTGCCCCCTATCACCCATAAGCTAATGGCCAGGCCGAAAGCGCCAACAAGATTCTATGCAATATGCTTACCAAATTGGTGAATAATAAACGCTCTGATTGGGACAAACAGCTACACCATGCTGTTTGGGCATACCGAGTGGCCTATAAAACGGTACTCCAAGCCACACCCTTTCAGATGGTAGTTGGCCAAAATGATGTGCTACCTTTGGACTTCTTGATTCCCACATTGAGAATAGCACAGGAGCATGAGTGGACGGGCCATAAACTCTCTTCGAGAATTTTTAACCTTGAACGATTAGGTGAAACTAGACTAAGAGCTGCAGCAGGAATATATGCAGCTAAGAAACGACAGAAGGCGTACTTTGATGCCCATGTTAAGGATAAAGGATTAAAGGTCGGAGACCTAGTTTTAGTCTACACTTTGAAGCAACATGCAAGAAAATTAGAGAAACGCGGCTATGGACCTATGATCATAAATAGGATCTCAACGAGTGGAGCAGTACAACTAGCCACCTTAGAAGGTGATATTCTTCCGAGCTACATCAGCGGGTGCAAAGTCAAGTTGTATCAAGAAACTCTCACAAAAGAAATGCGCAGTCGACTCACTGCTAAGAAACGCAAAGAAGAAGAAAAACGAGTTCGAGAAGAAGCTCAAGCAGAAACTTTAGAACGCATCAGAAGGATGAAGTTGAGACGGCAGGGTAGGGATCAACCTAGGACGGGTGCCTATGAGGATCCAGGATATCATGTGGCAATGTGTGAAGTCTCAAGAATAAGTTCCCAAAGAATAATCGATCGACGTCCTTTTGTGACCTTAGAGATAGGACAAGGAGTTAGTGCGAAAATTGCACGAGCATTGATTGACTCAGGTGCAGCCACTAGTGCTGTTAAACTCTCTTACTGTCAAGAATTGAAGTTAAAAGTCAATCCTATAGAAGCTTATCTCATATGATTGGGAGGTGTGGAAACCCCTTGCATGGGCGAGGTGGAACTTCCCCTCTCCATTCAAGATGTTCCAATGACAGTTAAGGTACTAGTGTGTCAAGATGAGGATCTCACTGAGCCTCTGGTCTTGGGTCAAGACTGGATCTATGACCATGCAGTCAACTTAAACCTAAGAAGTGGACTTCTTCAGGTATGGGTAAATCAGAGTCGAATTACAGTTGAATTAGATAATGGAGCACTCAAGGAACTATAAAAGGCACAGACTCCTGGTCCTTCCAGGGGTACACATGAAGTTGACCATGTTGTTCTTGTCCAAAGCTATGTGATGCAGAGGAATGGTGATCTCAATAAAGAAGTCAAGGCCTCAACGGAACTCCCTTCTTTTCCAAAGGCCAGAGGGAGGCAGCAACCACAGGCAGATCAATTACTGAAGACTACCTATGTTGGAGGCCAAAAGAACGTGTGAAGCAGAATGACGCAGCCATTGAAACAATTGTGGGTGTGAAAAGGTGAGCGGCCTATTACAGTCAAGCGACAATAATCATCTCAATTTCCTATTAGTAATCAACGACATGATACTAATAAGAAGACTTCCAAAACTTCTTTTTGAGAAAGTGAAATCTATCTGGGTGCCCAAGAAGTCGATGAAGGCTGGCCCACAATCAAGACAAATTTGGGTGCCTAAGGCTTGCTTGCGGGCTCAACTAGTCCCGCACAAATCACATCATATACGACAGGGTTTCCTCACTCAAAGAGCCGTTACCCACTCTTGTTTAATACGCACGAACACACAGTCGCCCAGATGCATGCACAGACTCACTTGTAAATGGGTCCCAAAAACGCCTCATTCCCAAGCAGACATACTCATAAAGCCCTCCAGAGTCTCCACTAAACCAAAACCGAAAACCATCCATTGTGTTTGGCAGCCTAAAGCTTGTAATAAAACCCCCAAACCCCATGTGTAAATTCATGCTCACTTGCTCACTACATCACTCACACACTGCATCTTTCCATCTAGCTCGTAGAACTATCCATTCATTAACTACACACACAATCATCGAGCACTCACTGACCCACTAACCCATTACTCACCTCATGATAATGTTGTAGCGGGGACAAAAAGTGTTCTATCTTGTCCATTACAATATTAACGCATGATCTATATTCTCACAGAACCAGCAAGCAAGCAATTACAATGGCAGAAGCAGGAGGCACCAATTCCCAGGCAGGGTCTAGCGCACAGATTGTGGACATTGAAACCCTCCTCCTGGAACCACCACTCACCGAGAGGCCTCAAGAACTTCAAGCGGTGCATGTTCTCCCTATTCAGGACCCTCCTCAGGGACACACTTCTCAAGTGGGGAAACACGCTCATTGGTTTAGTGATGTCGCAGGGCCATTGGGTGATGGCACCTACTTCTGGGAAGCAGAAATTGAGTTCAATGGCAAATGGGGACGTTACCATTTCTTCACTTGCGAATTTGAAAACTATCAGAATGCAGAAGTAATGCGATCGGTTTGGACCAAAGCGGGATTGGATAGGTACTTCAGAGCACATTTGCCTAAGCCAGATTTCCTTCGCTGCTCCTATTTTATCAGTACCATCACTCCTAGCAGGGCCAAGGGAGGTGATAGTACTTTTGTGCTACCCTCACTATTGCCAGGCCACGAACTCAAGAGATTCAAACTGACCCTCAATTTGGTACAGGTAGCATTGAACATGCAAGGAATGCATATTCCCACTGAGAAAGAAACAATGGTTCCAGGCAGGATGAAGCATAAGGATCTCAACAAATTGAAGGACATGGTAGCAATGACACCTACCATTGCTCTCCACCTACGAACTATTATGCAACATTTTGCTTTTCCCGCCCAAGAACGATTCACTATGCCACCAAAAAAGATATGGTTCAACTTGTACTTGGCGGAGACAGAGAATCTCACCATCAACATACCGCACTGGATCATCGATCAAATACACCTAGCCCATCAACGGTGGAATAAGAAACAGAAAAATGTACTTCATGGATGTTGTGCTCTCACAAGAATAATTTACAGGTGCTTAGCGTACGACGTGCCCATCCAAAGAGCACTAGTATGGTCCAGGGCCCAAGAGTTCCAAAGACGACTATCAACGGCGGGCCCTCCATCGAAGAAGATGAGAGGGGGAGTTCAATTATCATGTGCTCAACCAAGGGGAGCCACTACCACACTAGAGGTGACCCCTCCACAAACGAGGCATGTCCGACCATTTACCATTCGCCTACCCAGACCAAGTGCAGAAGGACCCAACCTGGTGTTCCCTCCTATTCCTTTTGACTTGGAGTTCCCTCACGGCTACACCCTTGCTAATCTGACAGATGAAGAAATTGCCCGTTTGATCAATGAATCTAACCTGGAGACAGAAGCAGAGCAGACCCAAGGACAACAACCAACGACTACAACTTCAGCCCCAACCCAACCGGGAGTAGTAGAAGTAGAAGAGGATGAAGAAGAGACAGAAGAACAAGAGGCACACGAGGAGTATGATCAAGAATATGAAGAACTTTCAGAACTAGAAAGTGCCCCGACATACTCGGCCCAAATAAAAAGATTATACGAAACCATGAAGCGGGTCCAAGAGCAACACAAATTGTTGCTCGAGACTGGAAAGATGATCATGAGCCGAATGTTAGCCGAGGAAGGTGTGGATGACATGTTTATCGAATCAATGAACCTACACGCTGACGCAGTCGGCTTAGATGAGGTTGTTCATGCAGCCATGACTTATATTCATCGATTTGAGAAACGAGTGCCTACCCGTCCCATGCGATCTGGCAAACAAATCCACATCAATGTATCAGAACCAGGAGGTAACACACAGACAGAAGAACATCAGGAGGAACCACTCTCACCACCCACCTCACCTCTCACTACAGAAGTCACCTCACCACCTGGCACTACCACACCTATTTCTGCCATTACCATAGTCATCATGGGAATTCCTCTCTCTCCCGGCATCCAATTTGGAGGAGTTACCATGCCCACCTTCACAACACTCTTCACAAATATCACATCCACCCCACCCACTGTTCCCATCTACACAGTCATACACACGTTCAACACAATGGAAACATCACCAGCCACCACACCACTCCCACCTCCCATGCAACCTTAATCTCCCATACCCCCTCCACCTACCTCACCACTTGACTCCATAGCATTCACAACTCCCTTCCCCTTCCCCATTCCCCCTGCATCTTCATCTTTCCCTGCATCGTTTAATGTAAATAGTATATTCATGGCATTACATCAATGCGTGTATCAACTTCAGAGTGAGTATCAGGCTCTCAAAGACCGTCATCATCAACTGACGACGAATCATCAACAACTACAAAGACGGCTTACAAGTATAGAAGAAGAAAATGCAGACCTCAATCTACACCACTCTCGAGCAAGCTCATCAAACCCTCCTGGAGACACCCCAACCATCACAAGAGTCAGGTCTCAAACAACTCGAAGCCTTACTGGAGGTTTACCAAACAGATAATTTGAGAGTCCGTCGAAATTTGACTCTACTCAGAAAACACATGGCTACAGCCCTTGAAGAAAACAAGCGTTTGCAAAAACAAAATGAAGAAAACCTGGAAGCTGCAATGGAAGGCTCTCCCCATGAAATTGACCCAGAACAATTCAAAGCAGTTCCCTCAGAAACAATGAAAACAATCTTGGAAAGCTATGCTGATTTATTAGAAGCACATGACGATTTGGAAAGGGAACGGGATGAACTACGTCGCAAGCTCAGGGAACAGGAGGCACAACCCAAAGTGATAGAAACGACCTCGACTTCAGCGGAAGTAAAGGCATTAACAGAGCAGGTGGCGGAACTGCAGAAGAAGTTACTGGAATATGAAAGGCAGCCCTCTCTAGTTGTAGAACCAGAGCTAGATGAATTGGTACCCATTGAGGTGGACGAAACGTATGAGGAACCATATGTTCCTATGCCGATGCCAGGTGGTCAGCAGATCTCAGAAGGAATGGACACCTTAGAAGTCGAAGTACCCGAATGGCTCCAGACACTAGAAAAAACAGCGACAACCCATGAAGACCGAGTGGCAATCCAAATCCAATCAATGGCCAAATTAGAAGACACCATCATAAAGTCAGAATATTTCCGCAATATGTCTCATCATAGATGGATCGGCACCAACGACGATCAGTATGTGCCATATTGTGTACTCCTTGCAGATTACAACACGGAGATCCAACGCAGATGTGGCAAACCTCCAACTTTCGCCACACAATTTGGGCCCGATGATATCCGAGAGAGTGCTAAAAAAGGATCCATTCATCAACCCACTTGGAGGATCCGTCTTCTTGAGACCTACCCAGAGATGGTTCGTACTTGGACTAACATGCCACTCTTTATTAAATACAATCCCTGTTATGTTCCAGTCTTCCGCAGACGCACCTGGCCCGAGTTTACAATTGCTGTCAAGAACATCAAAGGTTGTGCAAAGTGGTTAAATTATGTTTATCCAGCACCTCCACAAGGACCTCCCACTGTGAATTATATGATTTCTACCATCCTTCATTGGAGCATTCGACTACGGAATACCCCCGATGTGATGGCCCAAATGTGCATGAAAATCTTTGAACTAATGCTGATCACTTTCAGGACATTCAAGAATATTAATGACCCCCACTTCTCAGGAGTCAGCTTTCTTACAGGAAACCAAGATCTGGTATACGACATGAGCACCACCCCATCAATAGAGGTAATATATGCTTGGCACGCCAGAATCAAGTACCTCCCAGCTTGCTTTAAACAGACATTCGAGGAGATGTTCGTAACAGGATTCTGGGAATATCACTCAGAAATATTTGTACCCAGGCCCTCACATCTCCTCCACTTATTCGCTGTGGAAAGAACCATCCATTCAGAACAATTGCGGGTGCCACATCCGGACGTACCAGGACCAGTGAATTGGGATGCATTGTTAACAGACCTAGCACGGGGGCTACAATTAGAAGAACACCACCTCGCTGCCGATGTTGTTCAATATTATGTCCAACGCACAGCTAGACAAGGGTCTGTCAGAGACGACAGACGCGAGAGAGGGGGGGGTGTTGGCAGTAGTCAAGGAACTGAAGGAGTCACAAGACAAGGAAGCCTACGTAGGGAGTTGGAACGAAGAGAAAGCACAAGCAGACACAGTAGTCAAAGAAGATCTGGCAAGTAGGCCATTTAAATTTTTCAGGCATCAAAGAGTTGGGCACACAAGAAGAAGGAGCAAGTAGGGAGCTCCAGGAAATGTATGTCAAAATGTTAGAAGAAATCCCTACAAAAATAGTGATTTTCATCACTAAAAACCATTGTAAATACCATTTCATATTTTTGTAGCTCCATTTTGTGCAAGCCAAGGAGTCCTTGAGCTTGAGGACTTTAGAAGTACCTACCTATCAATTTTCACATTTTTTAGACTCTGTTTGAACCTCCAAATAGGGTAGAGAACCTAATTTTTAACTAGGCCGGACACTAGGTCTGGACAAGGCCAAAACCTAGCCAAAAACTATAAATAGAGCTAGAGAGCTCATTTTAGGTTAGCTTGTAATTGATTTGAACTTGTATGAGCTTTTTGAAAGTAATCTAAAGAACTTCATTGCTTCTCACTCTTTGTCTTACCTTGTGTGCGTGTGTTTGTGTATGTGTGTGCATGTTAGTGTGCTTCTCACTCACACACTTGTGCCTTCACTTGCTCGAGGTCATCGTACCATCCTCACGTCTTCCCGGATTGACATTAAAGGAGGTGCTACTCATCACTGAGCTACAGTGGGTATACAAGCTGAAGCGTAAACTTGATAGAACATTTTACAAGTTTAAGGCTAGGCTTGTTGCAAAGGGTTATGCACAGGAAAGAGGCATTGATTTCGATAAAACATTTGCTCCTATTTGCCAAATGACTACTGTTCATAGCATCTGTGCACTTGCAGCTCATCATGGTTGGAATGTATGTCAGTTGGACATTAAAACAACATTTCTAAATGGTGACTTGCATGAAGAGGTGTATGTTTTTCAACCCCGTGGCGTTGTGCAGAAAGGGCATGAATACTAGGTGTGTAGGTTAAAGAATGCATTATATGGTTTAAAGCAAGCACCACGTGCTTGGTATGAGAAGATACATGCCTATCTGATTGCACATGGTTTTGAGAACAGTCCAACTAAAAGCACCTTATATGTTAAGTGTGCTAATGATGTGCTTCTGATTATTGTTGTTTATGTTGATGACATGCTGCTATTAATCTTTTATGGTTAATCTAAATTATTAACCAATATAGAGCATTATATGGTTTAAAGCAAGCACCACGTGCTTGGTATGAGAAGATACATGCCTATCTGCACATGGTTTTGAGAACAGTCCAACTGAAAGCACCTTATATGTTAAGTGTGCTAATGATGTGCTTCTGATCATTGTTGTTTATGTTGATGACATGCTGCTATTAATCTTTTATGGTTAATCTAAATTATTAACCAATCTAGATGTGGGTTCTTGGGATGGTTAGGGGTCTATAATGCAGAGGCCCTTTATGTATTTCCCCAATCACTGATTAATTTCTAACGATTAGCACAGATTCAACTACTACTTCCATCGTAAAACAATTTCTTAACAATCATCGCAAATCACATGCACAGAACTTCTACTACTCATTTAGTATTGCTATTATAATCACTCTTCATTCACGACATAATGAAATGTTAACGCAATATCTTATTCATTCAGTACTGAATATTTACCAACACAGACGACACCATAGTTTGAATAATATGAGACAGAATCAACTTCAGCTGACTGCCCAGACAAGACATTCTGGCGATGCGTCTGTCGTTTCTTCCCCCATATTGCTTCTATTAATCAGGAAAACATTACAACGTTTGCACGACACCCTTTCAGCACGTGACTTTTCTAATTACAATTAATCTTCTAAATAATATTCCGACAACCTAACACTACTCACTGGTCCTATTGAGTAGCATATTGCTGATTTTAAGGCTGATTTGCATGCCTCATTTGAGATGTTTGATTTGGGGCATTTGCATTATTATTTGGGCATTCAGTTTATGCATGTTGATGGTGGAATGGCTTTGTGTCAAATGAAATATATTGACATATTATTGTAGTGTTTTGGCTTTGAAGACTGTAAGCCTATTGCCACTCCTATGGAGACAGGTTTACGATTGAGTCTTCATGATGCTGGAGATGCATTTGATGCTATTCTCTATCAGCAAGATGTTGGATGCTTGGCAACTTCTAGTTGTGAGGTTGAGTATAGGGCAACTTTCACAACGACTATTGAATGTGTGTGGCTCAGACACCTTATGGCTGATTTGGGTGTTGGTCAATCTTCTGCCCCCACCATCTTCACTGACAGTTAGAGTGCATTGCAAGTTGCGAGGAACCCTGTGTTCCATGCTCGCACTAAGCACATTGAGGTGCATTATCATTATGTCAGGTAGAGGTTCTCTGGAGACCATCTTCACTGACAGTTAGAGTGCATTGCCAGTTGCGAGGATTCCTATGTTCCATGCTCGCACTAAGCACATTGAGGTGCATTATCATTATGTCAGGTAGAGGTTCTTTGGAGAGAAGCTTCACATATGTGCCCACACAGGAGAACATTGTTGACCTTTTTACGAAGGCTTTGCCCCGAGAGAAGTTTGAAGCTTTTCGCAAAGCTTTGGGCTTACTTCCTTTTGTGGAGTGATTCCACATAGCTTGGCACTTCCTTATACATGAGTGCCAACTCCTTGTTCACAGCATCACTCCTAGGTGGGATCTGTTGATATATTTAGGTAGTGATGTGTGTGAACACTCTAGGACTGTCGGGGTACTTTTTTCCCTCTTTAGGAGTTTTTTTCTCCCGGCTTGTATATACGCCTATTGCCCTAAGGGGCTACTTATCTTTGTACATTCTAGTGGTAATACATTCAGTATTGTGTGTCGTGCTCCAAGCTTCTTCTTCTTCCTTGTGTTGTTCGCATGCGTCCGCAGATGTCTAACTCCAACAGTAGTTACCACAAGATTAGGAGCATATCCTCAAGGGAAAATTGATTCTTTTTTATCTCTATGTGTGTAAACAAGGTGGATTGATTGAACATGTTAAATATCTGAGCTTTTAGTACTCTATAATGATTCTTTCTTTCTAGGTTTTAGCATGCAATGCACATATGATTTTTTTATTTTTCCATCATAATAAATACATCAAATAGAAGAACTTTATAAGGAGTTAGACACTACGAGAGTGAGTCACTTTGGTAAGACCTCTCCATCATGATTGAAAAAAACTCTAGAAGTGTAATGGGCAAGGCTTCCACACATGGCAAATCAAAATGAAGGATCATCTCATGACTAAGCAACTATGGTTTGTCACAAAACCACTTGATCCAAATGAAACACTTGAGAATAAAAGAGGGCTACCACATTTCATTGAAAATGATGAAAAAGCACTTGGAATATTACTCATATCCCTATATGACAACTATGTACATTTCTTGGATGATTGCACTACTGCAAATGAAGCATGGATTACTCTAGAGCAAAATATTGGAGCTATTTCTAGAAACTCCAAAACAATACTTAAAGTGCAACTTTATTGTCTTGCCATGTCTCAAGCAGAAGATATACCTACTCTTCTAAGCAAGATAAAGAGTATTTGTACCCAATTAGCTGATATACCTACTCTTCTAAGCAAGATAAAGAGTATTTGTACCCAATTAGCTTACGTGCAGTGCCCCATTGAAAATGAAGTCCAAGTAGCAATCCTACTCAAAGCCATGCTCGATGATAAATTTGGACAAAGTTTAACTTTTCTTAAAGAAAATAACCCTATCTCTAGACTAGAGGATGTCATTAATTTCGCACAACAACATGAAAATAAGTTGAAAATGCATGATGAATTCACAACAAATGCCATGGTTGTAAGAGCTACAAATGCATTCATTGTAATCGCGCAAATGATTTTCCCAAAGATTGTTTTCAGGTTAACCCTTGCAAAGTATGTGGCAAGACCAATAATGCTACAAAGTATTGTCAACTTCGCAACAACAAAGTATCTTTCAACAAAGGGCCAAGCAATGTCAAAGTAACAGAAGAAAAAAAAACAAGAATAAGCTTAACTCAATTTCACCTATGAAGATTGTTATAAAACATTCCCTTTGTACCATCCTCATATTTATATAGGGAAGGTTTGTACCAACCATGAGTTTTTTGAAGTAAGAATATAAACATTGTACCACCTTCTTTGTACATGGGAAATAAACATGTATTTGTACCATCTTTGCTTAGTTGTCAGGAAACGATAGTCCCTAACAAGCATTAAATATGTCTCTCATGTTGATGGACTAGTAAACACGCTCTCTAACAAGCCCAACCAAAATCATTGGAAGGCAAGTATGTAGATATTGAAGTATGTGAAAGACCATCACCAAAAATCTTGTTTTGCATGCACATATCAAGCACATAGAAGCTCACTATCATTATGTGCATGAGTTGATTGAGGATGGGTTCATGGAGATAAACTATCATCAAATTGAAGAAAATTGTTATACTTTATGGAATATTGGAATGTTAAATGATTTTAATGCCTTGAGGTTTTTAATGTGTTTTATGTTTTGATTTAGTCGGTGAAGATCCATCAGGGTGTGAACGCGCATGGACTTATTCAAATATTTTTGGAGATATTTAGAATAATATTTTTAGAACCTACTTTTAGTTATTTTTGTAAATAAAGCAAAAGCACGTTATTTAAGGTGTGTCCCTCATGTATCTTCTATTCAGGACGTAATAAGAAATACCTATATATACACATGCTCTGATAGACTCATCCACCAGAGTATGTGGGGGGAGATTATACCCAATTTGGTGTCGTCTCTTGTCTCTTTCTATTCTTTGAGTACTTTTGTGTGATTTCATTTCTGTACTATCCTCTACATTCGTGCATCTTTGGGGTTCGAAGGGCAACAATGGTATTAGAGCCTAAGAGCTTTTTGATGTTTTGTTCATGTGCATGTACGTTTTCTTTCATCATCGTCTTGATGGGAGCTTGCATTTCTCTTGGCCATGATTTCATCATCGTTTTGGAGGAGGATCCTGCCAGCATCATCATTTTAGACAGGAGCAAAAAGCTTTTGCAGAGCTAATAATGGGGAGCCTATAGGAATCCCCCCTCTCGAAAGTTTCAGTGCCAACGAATGTGCTCTTTGAAGTGAACGAAGGCAGAGAATTTTTTTCCCTATGACTAATCAGGTGCTCAATTTTTTGGAATTTTCCAGATTCTTAGGAATACTGCCTACGCCAATCGTCTTGCATGGAAGACGTCTTGGAATAGTCGCTCCCCATGTGCTTTTTAGCCACTAAGGACATGGAGCATAGCTCAGATTTCTCGACGCTTCCCGTGTTCAAAGTCTTGGAAAGCTATTCCGACAAAGGGTGGACCATCTGTAGCACTTATACACACCTGCAAATTACTTTTTGAACCTCCAGATAAGTCTCTTGTCAATTTATATGCATGGTTGCTCTTTTTTTTTTGGCATCATATTGCATATAGGACATGCAAATTTGCATAGATCCTACACTATACGCGTAGTTAAGATGTGGATTCATATTGTACGATGCATGTATGCTTCTTGCAGGGACATGTAAGTATTTTCTTCCAGGTTTACAAGGAGAAAAAACTCAAATTGTCAGGATGTGTAATCCCCTTTCGGTCTATTTGTAGAGATATTGTGCATGTCGGCACCAATATCACGGAAATTGCTTGTCGTAAATTTTCCAATTTTCAAAATTTCCCCATTATGCTATCGAAATTTTTAGCAAATTAGTATGCATATGCATTCAAGTATATAGAAGATACTAAACATTTCTTGTTTCTTCATGTTCATTGAGCAAAGGCTTGTAATTTGTTTCAACATGCTACTAATCATTCATGGTTAGTAAATCAACTGCTACTCATCATTCATGATTTTCCAAAAGTTATTTTATCACATCAAGATATTCATTTTTGTAATCACTTTTGGATTGCATTACGGTTCCACAATAGACTTTAGCCCTATTTATCATTCACATTCACATTAAATTCCAGTTTTCCAATTCCATGCATGTGTTTTTACATGGGACATGCTTATGATTGTTCAGTGATGGGACATGTGATTGGCCATCCATGTCTATTTTAGTTTTATCAACTGAGGTCAGTTGCTCGTCAATTGGGAGGCATGTTATACTTTATGGAACATTGGAATGTTAAATGGATTTTAATGCCTTGAGGTTTTTAATGTGTTTTGTGTTTTGATTTAGCATGTGAAGATCCATGAGGGTGTGAACGTGCATGGACTTATTCAAATATTTTTGGAGATATTTAGCAATATATTTTTAGAAGATAGTATTTTTAGTTATTTTTGTAAATGAAGCAAAAGCACGTTATTTAAAGCGTGGCCCTCATGTATCTTCTATTCAGGACGTAATAAGAAATACCTATAAATACACATGCTCTAATAGACTCGTCCATCAAAGTATGTGGAGGGAGATTGTACCCAATCTGGTGTCATCTCTTATCTCTTTCTATTCTTTGAGTACTTTTGTGTGATTTCGTTTCTGTACTATCCTCTGCGTTTGTGCGTCTGGATCCGAAGGGCAACAAAAATGGAGCATACATCTTCACCAAGGCTCTTGGGAGAGAGCAATTTCATGAAAGCTTTCCAAAGCTTGGTATTGGACCAAAGAGGTAGTCCATCGCAGGGTGGACATTGAAGGGGGGGTGTTAGATATACTCACTAGTCCACCCTAGGTGACCATAAATGATCCATGATGCTCTAAGTTGTAAGGCCCACATGATGAGGAGAAGCTATTGTGAGAGCTCGAATATTTATGGAACCCTAAATTTCAAGTAAGATGAGGTCTATGTGTGACCTCTTATGGTAATAAATGATCTTTGTGAGCCTAGCCATTAGGTTAGGTAATGCATAAACTTCTGGGACATTGGGTTTTCATTCAAGGGGAAAATAGAGGTGTTGTGGCACTTCTTAGTTTCCCCATAAAACCCTAATGGGAGGAGTGCAAAGGTGGTTTTCCCTCTTCTGTGGGGTTTGAGGGGCCTATCCCCCTAGCCAGTCAGAATGAGATGGTAGGACTTCTACTCATGGAGATATTGTTTAGAATTATATTTTGTTGACTCTTTAGTCTATCTTGACTATATTTGTATATATTAACAAACTATACAAGCATGGCCTATGATGTAATAAAGTAAGTCTATGATCCAAGGGTCTGGTCGGTTCAGACAGATCTGAAATCGGATACCGTTTGGTCATCCATGTGTATGACCAAAGATCTCGAGTTTAGACTTACTAGGAGGTCTTGTGCTCTTGTGAACAAGTGATCCACTTAGCTTAGTGGTTAAGTCTCAAGGATGTGAAGGACGAGGTCTTGGGTTCAATCCCCATGAGGTACATGGGAATAGTATTTTGCCCAAAGAGCTCTAGAACCTTCTAGAAGCATCCACTGGACACTTGGCGCACATGTAGTTACATGGCTGACACTTGGATGATTAGCATTCACTTGCCCAAGAAGGCAGTCCCCTGGAGAGAGCTATATATAGAGGCATTTGGTTGGGAGGAGAGTGATCTCTCAAGCATGTGGTGGTCGTAATCCTTGTTCTCTTGCATTGGTATCAGAGCTACCCTCTCCATAGCTCTCATCATCTTGCTCCTTTAGTTGCTCTCCTTTATGCGATTGATTCATCTGCGTGCACCGCCGAAATCGCCTCTTAGCTTAGCTTGAGAGGAAGCATAGCTTGGCAAAAGGTTCATATTCTCTGTGTGCTACCGGTAGGAATCGATCCCTCGCCCCCCCAATAGGACTGCGATCGCTTATCCAAGGCGCCCACGGTGGGATCACGTCTAGGAAGCTGCAGATTATCCTTATCTGCTAAAGATTGGCGCTGTAAATTCTTCATCAAGCTCTAGCCAAGACCAAAAGGAGTTTTCGCACGCTGCTGCCGTCGGGGATCGATCTCAGATCGCTTCATTGGAAGATCAGCGACGTAGCCACGCGCCCACCTTGATTTACTTGGCTACTGCAGAACAAAGTCCGCTAAAGCAGTAATCAGTGCTGAAGAAGGAGCAAAACAAATCGAATCATATCTGGTATGCGCCCGCGGCTGATCGAACCTAGATCTTCTGGTTTGGAGCGCATTCGTCTATCCAGACAGCCACAAACGTTCGCGGGAGTATTAAGAGAACCATAATATTATCCTGAGATCGTGCTGAAGCAGACGCTATCCAAAAGTTCAGCTTCTTCAGGTGGGCGCCGGGATTCGATCTCACGACGTTGCAGAGAAGCTTCAGAGCCTTATCCACTGAAGTAAAAGTTTATCATGATTTCATTCTCTGCATATCTTATACAGTTTGATCATATCTCTGCTCTGCTAATCCCGAGCCGAGATCATCTCATTTTGATTAACCTTTGGAGTTTGCTTATTTCCCCAACCAAACCCGAGTACATATCTGTGGTGGTTCAAGCTGAAGAAAGTTAAAAGTTCGAGCAAAGTTTGAAGAAAGAGGAAGCTATGGAGTAAAGATCCGGAGGCCTTTGGTGATCAAAGTTAAACCAACTTTGAATTCGGACCAAAGTCTTGAGAGAATCACTCTTCCAAAGGATCAAGGGAAGGACGTAGCTCTATGTGGAGCTAAGTATGTTCCAGTTTTTGCTTGGCCTTAATGCTTGATTTATTTTGTTTTCATTATTCTACACTTAATCCTAGATGCACATTGAAATAGCCAAGATTTCAATTGATTAAGTCTATATTAGAATAATGAATTAATCCATTTCTCATTCCAAGCATTAGTTTTCATTAAGGAAAGACTTGATTTCAAAAAGATCCTTGTGCATCAAAGAATGTATTTTGGTAGTTTAAATACATATTTCCTTTCCATTGAGTAAGTTTTCTATTGCACCTCAAGGGTATGCTTTTATATCATAGTGCATTAGGACAAAGGAAAGGATATACATGCATCAGGATTGCATGATATACATTCTTAGTACAAGGAAAAAATCATGCATCAAGCTCATGCATGATTGTTGTATTATTTTGGGCATGCAAAGAACATGCATGCATACGCATGTGAGCATATGCTTTTGCATGTAGATACATGCATTTGCATGATAGAATGGAATGCTGTTTGCAAGTAGATATGAGAATGTACTCTCTTAGTATTTAGCTTACTTTATAAAGCTCGCAGTTTGACATTAGGGAAGACCAAGGACTAGTTAGTTGCAAAGACATACTAGTTCTAGTTTGCAACTCAAGTAATTAGTCGATTTCTTCCCAAGTCGATACTCCGCTATCAAAGACAAATACTTAATGATAATTAAGTATGATAGATGTCTTGCTAGGTATAAGTAAGCACTAAGAGAAAGTTAAGTAATAAATTTTCTTGATGACCAAGAAAATTTAATTACTGCAAACTCTTTTGTGATGTATGATGACTCTAAGTCCCGGATGTACTTAGAAAGTCATGCGGATAAGCTTTACTTGATTAGTTACATACTTTATGTAACTTCTCAAGCATCCCAAGGTTGGATGAGAACGTCAACTATATTTCCAAGTTCCTTGAGTACTCTTCTATTTAGAAGATTTCGAAAGTTTAAAGAAGTTTCTTTGTGGTTTCAAGATTTGTATCTCATGATGAAACCTCGGTAAGTAACTTTTTGGAATTGAGATATGAAATAGTCAAGCCTTCTATTTCATGTGAGATCATTCTCCTACCATGTTTAAGATGAATTTATTTTTGGGAAGGTAGATGTTCCAAGTAGAGGATCTTAATTGATTCATGAACTCTTCCCAAAATACACATAAATTCATATTATATGATAGGTCCAAGGAATGATGCAGGCAAAACCTCTTTAGGATATAAATGTTTTGCCAAGATATAAAGGTACCAATCTTTTATAAATTTTCATTTGATTTCATCCCAAGGGGTGATGGAAATCAAAGGTTAAACCTCAACATCAATTGATCCTTGATGTCAATAAAAGGATGTTAGGTTCTATAGTTGCATCTCTGGTAAATGATGCAACTAGCTAAGCAGTCTTTAGGAAATAATATAAGTTCCTAAAGACTTGAAGCAAGTGTGAACTTTTCATTTAGGAGTAGAAAGTTCCAAGAAATGGATCTTAAATCCATGAACTTCTCCTAAACAAGTTATAAAGTTCAAAGTTGTGTTCACAGTAACATTACTATTGGATCAATCATCAATAGATGCTTGGACTTTAAACATAATTTTGATTGGTGAAATATGTTTAAAGGACTCTAGTAACATCTGAAGATTGACCAATAATAATGAGTTTTGTATCAAACTCAAGAATAGAAGTCGATATACATAAATGAAAGTTCAACTGAAACTTTCATAGTGGCATGGGAAACCATCTCCAAAATGTGATATTTTGTCTCTAGTTTGATACTCAGGAAATGAATACAATTGAATCAGTAAATTTTTTGGATATTATTTGAAAGAATTTATTTCAAATGTTCTTTTAATATTGCAAAAGATTCCAAGATGAATCATTTGCTCAAGTTATTCCTTAGAAGGAATATCAAGTCTTTGAAGAAATGGCATTCTTTCAAGTATTGAGAATGAAATTCTTCATACTCTTTAAACAATAAGTAAGTAGTTCCCGGACATCCCAAACCACTAGAAGTGGTATTTCAAGTCCTATTTGTGATATAACCTAAAGGTATATCAAAGATTCTTAGCTTTGGAATCTGAGAGGCATAAGTGTATGCTTGGACTTGAGAAAGATCTCTAAAAATCCTGCAGGTAAGCAAAGAAGCTTAAAGATAGTTTAAGAGATCTTAAAGATAAAGACTATAAGTCTTTATTTTTATCGCAAGATCAACCAGACTTGATCAATCTTGGCCATGATTGTCCAAGTAATGTGCGAATAGAACTACTTTGTAGATTGCCCAAGTATTGGCAATAAAATTCCTTTTGGGAATTATTCACTCAGGTTCCATTTATTCGATGGAAAACTGTGAAAAAAAGAGTAAGTTTGAACAGAGTAAAGAAATTCCAAGAATGTAGTCTGCAACCGTGAAAATGGTAATTAAGTCTGTGGAAGGTAAAACATAAGTGTTTACCTATCCTTAAAGGGATTTTGGTACAAATCCAGAAAGCATGAGCGGATGCTTAAGACTTAAGCAGTAAAGAGATTCCTAAATAAAGTCCCCGGGGTAGGTACCTAAAGCATTAGTAAAGAAAGGAATCTAAAGACAAGAAGTCAAAAGTCTTGTCGCTACAAAATTGGTCAAGGGTAAACCAATTGAACTTGAATTCAAGAAAATTCAAGTACTTGGAATTCTGATTGGTTTTTATTTGAAAACCCTAGTAAAGAAGAATTGATATTCTGTTAAGAGGTTTTCAAGTTCCCAAGGTAAAGCACATGATTGTGAGACGATCATGTGAAGGAATCAAAACCTAGAAAATCTAGTTAGAGGTAATACCTGGAACTTCTAAATTCTCGTAAAAGAATTGAAGAGATAAGGTACTCTATCAAGAGATGTTTAGACTTTAGGATAAGAATCACCCACACATTAATGTGAATATAAAATAGGGTGGGATGGGACACTAGATTTTATACTCAGATTGATGTAGGAAAGATGGTATGGGACATCGGACCGTGAGATGATGATTATCTTTGAGTCTTCGTTTTGATCTTGAAGTTAGGTTTGATCTTCAAGGGAATTAAAACTTCAAAGAAGGGAGTTTAAATTCAAGAAGAATCTCAAGATACTTCAAGACGACTTCAAGATCAAGGAAATTGAAGATATGAAGTAAGGAACTTCCAAGATCTTCTTAGAACACTTCAAGCTTAAGTATTATTGATCAGAAATATTTGATAAATTTCTGAAAGAAGTTGGACTTTGATTTTGAGTTGATCTTTTCAACTAAAGATTTAATTGACTAAGCATCAAGTTCCTAGTGTAACTTGAAAAAATTCACTCTTTTGACTCAAAGAAATGCACAAGAATTGCATTCACGATTAGGAGTCAAAAAGATTGAATATGACTTGAACTTAGTCTCAAGTGAAGCATTATTTGAATACAAAACTCATCAACATAACCTCAGTGGGTCGACACACTGATGTTGGTTACCACACTAGTATCTTGTGGTTGGATGATGTTTTTGATTTTCTTTGAATCTTTTTGAGAATCCAGCTTATTTCTCTTAAAGATAAAGAAAATGTTTCAAATCCCTGTTGAAATAGATCTTTGAAAAGTTGAAGTCCTGAGTCATCTAGTCTTTGACTCATAACAAGTTTATGTATATTCGAAGTTGGAATTGGTTGTACAGAGTCTTAGTTATTTCTTTCCGCTTTCCAAATCTTTTGGAATTGGCTCAGATATGGTATCTGATTCCTTTTGCAAAAGACCAGGGTTAGCCGGTTAGAATAAAATAACTAACTTGAACATCCTAGATAGATGTTATGTACAAGAACCTTTTCAATCTTCAAAAGATGATAAGTCTAAGTGGACTTATTCATTTGAGTTTGCTTCAAGTTATAGCATAAATGATTTCCTGGAGTCCAGTATACTCTAGAATAGGGAAGTTAGGAATTGCTCATCAGATTGACAATTCCCAAGAACTTTCAGTTAAAAGTCTTTGAGAAAAGTGTCCTAAGTTGGACAATTTTCATTTTGAATTTGAATTGGTGAAGTTAGTATGGTTGATTCCACCGAAATGGTAAACTTTCTCCTACGGTTTACATAGGATTTTTTCAACTCATTGGGACAAAGTAGTCCTCTAGTTGGGTGAAAAAATCAAGTAACTGTTAGATAAAAGTAAACCATTGTACAGACATCTAAAGTTAGATGTATGGGACAACCAAACTTCAAGTTCTCCAAAACAAATTCAAGTGAATCAAGAATTCTCAAAGTCTTGCGAGGGATAAGAATCCCACCTTCATTACTAAGCCTATGCACCAGCTATGCCTAGAAATGGACTAGTAATTTGAATCCACCTAGTTCACATGTTTGTGCCTAGATCGCACATCCAGAAACTGTGAATTAGCCAGGGATGTCATTAGATCCACCCTTATTATTCTTCACTAGTTTGTACTTTGTCCCGTTTATCAAAGTGCAAACCTGGATAGTGTTTTGAATCATTTGGGCAGGGATGCCACCACAGAGATGAGACATGTTCTTCCAGTTCTAGAACATGACCATGTTCTTCCAGTTTTAGAACATGAGGCTCGGGGGTTGCCTACAGTATGTATATAGCTCTATTGTCGAGGACGAAAATCTTTTCCAAGGGGGGAAGAATGTAATAAAGTAAGTCTATGATCCAAGGGTCTGGCCGGTTCAGACAGATCTGAAATCGGATACCGTTTGGTCATCCGTGTGTATGACCAAAGATCTCGAGTTTAGACTTACTAGGAGGTCTTGTGCTCTTGTGAACAAGTGATCCACTTAGCTTAGTGGTTAAGTCTCAAGGATGTGAAGGACGAGGTCTTGGGTTCAATCCCCATGAGGTACATGGGAAGAGTATTTTGCCCAAAGAGCTCTAGAACCTTCTAGAAGCATCCACTGGACACTTGGCGCACATGTAGTTACATGGCTGACACTTGGATGATTAGCATTCACTTGCCCAAGAAGGCAGTCCCCTGGAGAGAGCTATATATAGAGGCATTTGGTTGGGAGGAGAGTGATCTCTCAAGCATGTGGTGGTCGTAATCCTTGTTCTCTTGCATATGCTAAGCTTTACATCACACTAGTGAGCCCTTCATCTAGAGTTTGTTTAGATCATTGTCTAAGCTCCATATTGGGAGCACACAAGTGGATGACATCACCTTAGTAGTTACATTCCTCTTGGCAATTTGAGAATCTGAGTGCTCTATATCTTAGTCAACATTTCTCTCTATTTGTGTTTTTCTCAACTTTGTCTATCGATATATTCAACTATGCTATTATTTCTAATAAAAGGGTATGTTGGATATGAGCTTATCTTAGCTGGGTCTCAAATCCTCCCTAATAAGGGAGTAATCTTACCTCAAAAGTTGGACCCAAATCCTCCCTAATAAGGGAGTAATCTTACCTCAAAAGTTCTCCGCTTATTGATTGCCTAATAGTCCATCACTCCTTGTATAAAGCAATGCTTTCTATTCATGAAACACAATGCACATTCCTATCATATTTGTGCACCAAAGAGAGATTTCTTCACGTTCTGTATATTTACACATGTTCTCCCCATGATAGGCATTTATCTCTCTACCACACTCTCTCTTTGTTATCCTCTCCTTTTCCCTCCATGATCTCCAACAATCTATACGTGATTGATTAATACTGCACCAAAAGCAACATGTGGTATCACAGCTAGTATCTCATTTCACAACAAAGGGTCGACTCGCCGTAGCCATGTTGCTTCATCTTTGTTGTGTGTGATTTGCTAGTGAGGTGGATGGAAATGTTGTCGTTCTGCCCACTGCAAAATAGTCAATCCTACAATGAGGGAGTGATTCCATGCTCGCCAGATGTAGCACACACTCTCTGTGGAAGGAAATCTAGCATATTATAGTGTAGTTCACAATTGCTTTTATTATGTCTACTATTAATGCAACAGTGGATGTGTCCACCCCTTTGCTAAATGACCAGTTAGATTTGCATTCATCAATTTTTGTGAAAGTATACAATGCCATCAATTTCCCCATTGAAGAAGACTTGAAGCGCTTCGGACTACCCATCTCATAAATTTATGTGCTACTCTACACAGACTATTGATTACCCAAACTCATTGGGATGTTATGCAAATCCTTATTTTGTTTAACAAAGCAGTTCGATTACTTTAGAACTTGTGTTCCCTTGGCTTCTCTGTAGTTAGTGATGGAAGAAATCCAAGCTGCAGGCTGCAAACCATGAAATTTTGCTCCAAGTGTTACAAGTAGCTTATGATGATCTATAAAGTTTGCTTACCTTGTCAAAAGTAGAGCAAGTAAAACATTGTTCTAGTCACACCCTCCTTTTTTTCTTTTGCCTATAACGAATAATCTTGCTACTATATAAACGTGTCTATAAGTACTTCAATAAGTAATTTTTTTGTGTGGTCTTCGTATTCTTTTTCATTCAAGGTTTATTCTCTCAATAACTCAATCAAAAGGGTGAAATTATAGAGAAAACGGTCTAACAGAGGTGAAAAGTCACAAAGCCTACACACTTCGTGTCTCTTATGAATCCTACACACTTCGTGTCTCTTATGAATTTGTGCAGTAGTTACCACATTATTAAGAGCATATTCTCAAAGGAAAATTGATTCTTTTTTATCTCTACGTGTGTAAACAAGGTAGATTGACTGAATGTGTGAAATACCGAAGCCTTTAGTACTAATGATTCTTACTTTCTAGGTTTATGCATGCAATGCACATATGTTTTTTTTTTTTAATTTCCCATCATAATAACTCCATCAAATAAAAGAGTGTTGTAAGGAGTTAGGCACTAGGAGAGTGAGTTATTTTGGTAAGACCTCTCCATCATGATTGAAAAAACTCTAGATAAGTGTAATGGGTAGGGTTTCCACACATGACAAACCAAAATGAAGGGTCATCTCATTACTAAGCAACTATGGTTTGCCAGAAAACCACTTACTCCAAATGAAAACTTAAGCATAAAAGAGTGCTACCACATTTCATTGAAAATGATGAACAAGCACTTGGAATGTTACTCACATCCCTATATGACAACTATGTACATTTCTTGGATGATTGCACTACCGGAAATCGAGAATGGATTAATCTAGAGAAAAATTTTGGAGCAATTTCTAGAAATTCCAAATCAACACTTAAAATGCAACTTTATTGCCTTACCATGTCTCAAGAAGAAGATATACCTACTCTTGTAAATGAGCTAAAGAATATGGAAGAAATGCAAATTTACACTCATGTGACCCTCAAGGTTTTCCTACACTTTTGGAAGCCAAAAAATGGGGCTTATCTTTATTAATTCGATCATTCAAAAGAATTAAACATGTAGATCTATTTGGGCTAGTCATTTGTCTCTCCATCACATGGAGGTATGAATGAATATGCTTGAACTTCGAAACGTTGATTGTGGAGACTCATAATAAAAGATCTTTGTAGGAATCACATCCCAAACCTTAACCTTTTGCTTGCCTTCTGTGAAATTATATCTTGCCATCTGTGAAAGTATATCTTTAAGCTGCATTTAGTTTTGCTCTTTGGTTGGCAAGTTGACTTACCCCTACATGAAAGAAATCCCAAAAGGGCTTGCCGTCCAATAAGCCCTTTGAGGCATAAATGATCTGAATGTTTTTGACGCCAATCAGACTTTAGATTGTTTTGCATATAGAGATGCTACCATGTTAGTCCATTCCACGGAGGTAGGTTAAGTGCTAATGATAGACAACCAAATGAGGTGTCTAAACCGCAAGCTAGTAGACTTATTGAGGTTTGATTGGATTACACACTCCATCTTTATCTTGTCCTCGTAATGGAAATACTAATCTCTCACACTTGCAATGGAAACATAAACATAAATATAGACAAGGTTTCTTGAGTGAGTGGACTATACGTTACATTTGTGATATGTGTTTGGATGGTCTACCATATCCTCCTACTTCCTCATTCAAGGGAGTCATACACATAAGGGCTCGGTCTCCCATTTATTCCTCGTTCTTGGATAAAGCATGCCACTTTTCCTTTTAAAATTTGAAAGTCGTCGAATTCAAAACTCCCTCCTCTCGCTTTTCATTCTTGCCCTCATATGATCTTTTATGAATGAAGAATAATAATGACTTGGGAAATCCCCTTACAGCTTTGGGTCTTCTAACTTTGGTATCCATAGCCTTCTCATTATCTCGAGTCAGTTCATTTCACAGTTGAGTCAATCGTCACGGTTTTGAGAGGCAAGGGGGAGGCACGTCAGCACTCACTTTGGACTCCATCGTGTCATCTCCTCAAATTAAGTATTCTTTTAAGACAAGTGATTAGCGACTCAACAACATGGCAAGTAGCGCTGGCACCAGGAGCTAAGAGAGACCACCCACACGAGACGAGAGAGGTTGCTTTTCCCACGCTCCCGTCGAACACACTTCTTATTTTCCCACGCACACAGTGCGAGTGAGCCGGGAGATCGAGAAAATGATGAATATGTTCGGGCTGCGTGGTGCCAGGCCGAAGAATGAGGACGTGTCTATGGCGGACTCGAAGCCTCCAGGCCCAGCGCGTCCTCTCAGGTTGGTATACTGCGACGACAGGGGCAAATTCAAGATGGATCCCGATGCCGTTGCAGCTCTACAGCTCGTAAAGGATCCTCTTGGTGTGGTCTCCGTTTGCGGGAGGGCTCGCCAAGGGAAAAGCTTCATTCTCAACCAGGTCAGTCTCATCAATTTCCTTCTAGATACCGGCTTGTTTTGACGCTCAAGCTTCAATGAGACGTACTTATGCGAGATAACCATTTTTTTATTCCTCATGAACTAGACACCCGCTTTTGCGTTCTTTCGGGCGTCGCTAGGCCCTATATTTACGTGCATTGACTGCAAATTAGTACAAGTCAAGCAGTGTCTACCGTCTATGTCTGTACAAACATGCATATTTCGTTACCTAAATGATCTCATTACGGCTGCTAAGATGTCCTTTCATGGCCTTAGCAACTAGGGAGCTTAGAAGAAAATGAATTCGATATTATTGTAACATGTCTATTTGTGCTCAAAATTCTGGGCTTCAAGGAGCGGGGAAATTATTGGTTCTAGCTAGGCAGAGGAAGCTTATCGCAGGCATCATTTTTTAATTTGATGTGTCATATTGTGGTCCTATGAAGAATTCAACCCAGAACATTCAACTCAGCACTCTGATGAACTTTTCATGTTCAGAACAAAGATGAACTTTTCATGTTCATAGTCTCGTTGCTGCCCATTTTTGTGCCTACATATATATAGGCAGGTAAAGAGATACTGGGGTATCTGTGAGTACTATCAAGTGCTGATAAGTTAAGGTTCAATGAATTCAGTGAATAACAATAGAGACATGAAGAGTCATGTCATCCCCTCTCCAAATCTTATTTTATGCGCCCTTTTTGGTGTGGAGAAAAGAAGCATTTCAGAGAGTTAGTTGAAAATGGGAAATGCTGATATTTCGGAACTGATCCATTGCAGTGAATCACCATGGGAATATCTTTCTTTTGGACCTTTTGGTGGCACTTACACATGCAATTTAGAATTTGAGGACCTTGAAAGGAGGAATGGAAGGAGTTCTTAGGAGTTGTTGTCCTTAATATCAAGAATTAGAGAACTGTAGGAAAATGCTTTTCCTTGAATTTAATTACTCTTTATACAACTCTTAGAAAAGAGATTAGTAATGCCATCATGGTCTACTATTTTTGTCCCCAATTTTCAATAATATCAAATAAGGATTATAGATCAAAATTCAGACTTTATATTCTTTGAGATCTGCCCTAAAGGGTTGGGTAGTACCTTGGTTGTTTTTGGCTTTGTTTCTTTATTCTTTTCTTTTTTTATTTTTTTACTTGTGGATACCAAAAAAGTTTTTAATTTAAGGAGAAAGTGATCTATTTGGGGACGTTTTAATTTTGGAATCTGTGCATGTCAAAGAATTTAACATTTGATGGGATCAAAAGTGTCTTCAATGATAAAGTTTAGCCAACCTCTCATATGATCTCACATTAGTTACCATATATATGGTACATATTTCTATATGTAAGTATGGTTTTTCTCAAAGAACACAATTCTTCTTGATTTATATATTACAATCTCAATTCAAATGCATGAACTAAATGGCCTAACGATAACACATGTCTCATACACATACGCATACGCATACGCATACGCATACGCATACGCATACGCATACGCATACGCATACGCATACGCATACGCATACGCATACGCATACGCGTGCGCGTGCGTATGCGTATGTACGCGTGCGCGTACACACACACACACACATATATATATATATATATATATATATATATATATATATATATATATATATATATATACACATATATATATATATATATATATATATATATATATATATATATATATATATATATATATATATGCATACATATATGGTGGATGCAAATTTTTCTATACGTGCATTCATGCACAGTTATATACGTATAATAGAAAAAGTAAGAGTTACCTTTTTAATTATTTTGGTTCATCTGGTTCTGTGTCTTTGAGCATAAATTTGATATTTCTTTCAAATTTGAGGACTGACTAGCACAACTAGAAAACAAATTTCTCAAAGTCAAATCAATTAAGTTTAATGGATGTGGTGAGTTCATCAACTATGTCATTTATTTCGTGAACTCATAGTATCATGGGGATGACTCACACCATGTTCCATGATCAGAATCTATCAAACAAGTTTGGAAAAAGGTAGGATATATCTTAGCTCATCCTCTCAATCAAAGACACAAAGTGTTCTTGATGATATCACTCCTTATAAAGACTGGTATGGTTGTAAACAAAACTCGGGATATTGTGGAACCACAGTCGTTCACTCTCCAACTGGGAATGGAGGCCTAGATTTCCCTCTATCCAATGCTTCACATACTTTATCCAACTATCTTCTAAGGCGTTGTCAACATTACGCTCCTCGAATCTCCACAATGTATGGAGTATGTGAGCAACAACATGGATTGGTAGATGAAACCAATCCCATCTCCTCTACTATGCATCACATAACTCACTTTTCTAGAAAATTATTGTACAAAAATAAGAAGACAATATATTTGAATCTAGCTCAAGAGTCAATGAATGTGAAATGTGTAAAATTAAGAATACTAAAATTATAAATACTCACTTTGTCTCCGAGAGTCCACCAATGTTTCCGATGCATCTTTGTGTACGGCCACTTTATTCGTATACAAGTCCAAGTGTACTCTCCTCAATATCCACAACACGAAGCATATAATTAAGAGATTGAAGAGCTCCACTGAGTATCTTTGCCTTTGACCAAAAAGCATCATCTCCCATAACCAATGTTGAAAAATGTGTATATAATGGTTTGCAACGTGATAACATTCTTTGAGACAACCATTAGAAAAAAGCCCTTTCTTCACTAGAAGCACTCTACAGCTGACTATGAACATATAGCAAAATCGAGTCATGGAAGGCTTTTGGAGCTAAAGGTTTGAATATGCGTGAAAAATATTTTGGACTTTAGGTTGAAAGGACACAAATCTTACAATGAATAAGGCCTTCTCAAGGATTGATTTCACCCATTCCATGGCGCCAATGTCTTCCATTAAAAGATCTAGACTATGACTGGCCCAAGGAGTCCATGCAATTCTAGGGAACTTATCCTCTAGCATGCGTCCCATGGCCACACAATTAAATGCTTATCTATGACCGCTTGCACAACATTCTTGCTCCTATAGCTGTTTTCACACGAGAGTTTACGACTTCACTTGTGACAATCGTCCCATGTGCATGTGCAAGAATGGACGCAAGAATATTTTCCCCTTGTAAGAGGAGATGAGAATGTTATACACATTCTTCTTGCGTATGTTAGACCACCCATCACATAATATGGAGCATCCATATTTCTCCCTAGTGGAGCATAAAGATAACATTTCTGTTTCCATTGCATTCTTTTGTCTATTCAAGTCCTTAGTGCGTAGCATAGCACCTTAGGGTCCCTCCCAAGGAGCACCTATTCGGTTCATTGCTCTCATAGCCCTCTTCCATTTAGTTGTGTTTGCAACATTGAATGGTAAGCCACACAAGATATATAGTTTAGATATTTCATTAGTAGCTTTTTCCATCGCTTCTTTTTGCAGAGAGGCTTTCTCTCTCTTTTGCAAACACATTGGTTTCTCGGACCCTAGGCATTACCATAGGACATGCACTAGAGCTTACACTATCAGTACAAGCTCTTTTTGAAGGCCCTCCGGAAGACTCATCAATGTGAATCTCTTGTTCTTGATCTTCATGTCCACTTTAGGAACGGGATAGAAAACCTATACTTTCTACACCTTGACTGATTTGTATCTTTCCAATCAAGGCTTCAAAGACATTTTGAGGCACGAAGTGGCATTTTCCTAAGCCCCTACCTCATAGTCCTAGTAGGTGTGCGTTGATACGTGAAGCATTGCCAACAAGACTGATATGCATCTTTGCAATCAAGACTTCAAAGACATTTTGAGGCACGGAGTGGCATTTTCCAAAGCCCCACCTCATAGTCCTAGTAGGTGTGCATTGATACATGAAGGATTGCCAACATAAACCCCTTCACAATACTTTCATTGCCAAGTATTGGGTCCAGTGCGCATCATCTTCCCATGAGATCAAAGCTCAGATGCGGGAGCTCCATCCATGATGATTGAGATAATGATATTGTCCTTGGAAGTTGGACGATGGACTATGGACAATCAAGATATGGAGCTCAACCTTAAGGGCATTCTCTCTCTCTCTCATGTCTCGGCGTGGGGAGGAACTTGATGCTTGAGCTGCTTTTTGGAGTCATGTTACTCACTTTGGCTGAGTGCTCTAGGCTTCTAGTGTCTATGACTGAGTGAGTCTAGATATGATTACTCTCAAGGAGGCTAGGAGGGCATGTGGCAAGGGAATTGGGACCACACAGTTTGAACTCACAAACTCTAGGCACACATTTCAAAACAACAAACCTTAAATCTGCAACCGTTAGGCATTTTTTTGGGGAGGGGGAAAACATATAAAATTTGTCCCTAGGGAATTAATTTGCAAATGACTTTTACGAATTTTATTCATACCTGTATTCATACCCCAAAAACACGAATTTGGTATACTATGCACACATGCATATATAGTATATTACATATACATACATGTGTACATGCATTCATGCGAAGATGCATATTTGCAATAGAAACATAAGAATCAAACCTTTACAATAAATTAAAAAAATTATCTTTGAATATTTATCACTAGAAAACTTCAGACAATTATTTATTATTTTTTACATTTTAGTATCATCAATTTTCTCTGAAATCAATGTATTCATGGTTTCAATTTCACTCATTGTCAATAATATTTTTTTATGCTTTATTTTAATTTTGTCCTTTATACAGATTGTCATTGGTTTATTCTTTCATGCGTTTGTGTTTCATGCCATTTGTCCACAAGTTGAGATGAATTTGAGCTTATGAAGGCATATATGTGTATGTACATGCATACATGTGCACAAACGTATAAAGTGCACAAACACATTAAGTTCAAAAACACCTATGTAACCTAAATGACTGTCAAGAAAATCATGTAGCCATAGTTCTTGTATGAAGGAATGCATGACAGTTTGTATGAGAAATATGAATCATTGGGAGAGGGGAAAATTCATAGGTGGTGCTTCCCTAGAGCAGTGCTAGGGCAATGATGATCATGCTGATATTTATCTGTAATGAAAATTATCTATTATAGTTTCTTTTTAAGTAGCTATCCATGATCATGGAAAGCAATTTTGAGGTTACAGAAATATTTTTCTTCTCTCTTTCACAAGTTACAACATCTCGGTGCAGCTGATCTGTTTACATTCAATAGCATGCAGAGGGCATTTCCGGAAAATTTTGTTGACTATGTCTTATTGTGCTTGTGCTCTTAAATATTTTATCCGATGAACCTTGGTCTGAAAGACATTCTCTATCTATCTTTTCTTTGCATATATTATTATTTTCTGCCTGAAAGTACTGAAAACTTAACGCTTCAGACTTTCACAACAGCTTTGTGCAGATACAGGCCAAGGATTTATCTATCCATACTTTTCAGTGAATGTAGAAACCGATCGTTTAGTTAGTATTTCAGATTTTTTATTATCAACACTATAGCACTTCCATTGAGACAATCTTTCAAAGCTCCCATGTGAAAAAGCTATTATTTTATGCTTTAAGTTTGTACAATTTTGTTTTATAGAGCAATTGAGTATGCTGAGGAGTCATAATGCATCTATCATGACTGTATATATTTCTCTTTCAAATCCAGTCACAAGTTTGCAATAAATGTTTCATCTCTTTTGCTTTATGTCACATGCATAATGTAATTATCTTATTCTTTTTTTATTAGATTTTGGGAAAAGGTAGTGGGTTTCAAGTAGCTTCCACACATCGACCATGCACTAAAGGACTTTGGATGTGGAGTACTCCATTGAAAAGAATAGCAGCGGATGGAACAGAATACAGTCTTCTTCTTCTAGATACAGAAGGAATTGATGCCTATGATCAGACTGTACGTTGCTAGCATTGTTTTTTCTTCTTGGTCTTAACTTATTTCAGTTAAATGGTGTAATGCTCATTACATTAGCATTGCAGGGTACTTACAGCATTCAAATATTTTCCTTGGCTGTGCTTTTGTCCAGCATGTTTGTCTATAATCAGGTAAATTATTATCAAGGGAGAATTTTATAATCATTGCACTATCAATATGCTTACATAGTAGACTCATAGATTGCTATGTTTCTATGCAGATGGGAGGTATTGATGAAGCAGCTTTGGATCGGTTGTCTTTAGTCACAGAAATGACAAAACATATACGTGTGAGAGCATCACAAACTAAATCTTCTGCTGCAGAGTTGGGGCAATTCTCCCCAATTTTTGTGTGGCTTTTGCGAGTGAGTTGCCTGCTGCTATTTTTGTGTTTTAAAACCTTCATTGATACTACTTTGTGCTTTATTGAACAATTCCTGATGAGAGACAATTTATCTGATACCCACAGTGTTCCTCTTTCTCAACATGTCTCTTTTTTCCATCGTTTTCTTGGTCACCTTCTGCCCAATCTTTAATTTGAAAGTTTTGCATCTTAGTTGCTTAAGTATTTACGAGGGGAAAGTAATTTATGAACACTCAAATGGTATGATGTCAAAGGTTCATTTGATGATTCCTTTGTTATGGAAAGATGACAAACTTATTGCAGGTCAGGTTAAATTTTGGGTTTGTGAGACTTTTTTAAAACTGATTGTTTTTAACCATTTTTACAATGACGATATATACACAGCAACATCCCATAGCGCACAATGTTTGGGCATGTGATTTATGAATATGGTGA